>OY728155.1:798138408-800538408 GCA_963277665.1 Viscum album
ATAAATTTTATATATTTCAAAAATCATATATTATTTTATTCAATTTTTTTAAAATACTAATCTCGTAATGTATAAATAACCCCATTCTCTACCCAAGGAAAACAACTCCTCTCACCATTTCCAAAGAAACAATTATAAAAACATAAAACCTCTAAATCCCCTTATAATTCTTATGGACCTTCTGGAGTAATCAAACAACATATAAAAAATGATTTATAGAGGCGTACAAGAGAATCTACACTGAATATAATGTATGTTATGATTAACTCCTCTCTCTTTTATATTTTTATTATTCTTCTTTGTATTTTTTCGCAAAACAGTAATCAATAATACCACATAAAAAATAAATAGGAATTATGTGAACATTATTAAAATTATGTTATACTATAGTAATTATCATATTTACCAAATATATATATATATATCAAAATTCTCTTTTTGAAACTCATGATAATGTCCCATAAATGGTTGTTTATCCACATAAGGAGACATTGGAAAGTTAATTATTATAAACATATTTATGTAATGAAATTATGAGTTATATATTATAAACAAATATGAAATTAAATTTATTATATTATTCTGGAAATAATTATAATAATGTATAAAATACACTTAACAAAACAGGGAAATCAAGGTAAAATGTGACATTTTTTAATAAGACGTGATATCCAAATGACTACACGAGAACCAAGGAAATTAAAAAAAATCATCAAAACACTATAATAGATAAGTAGGGGTAACAATTAAAATAATTCACTTCTATATTATTATTTTAATAAATCTATTTTTATTATTATAGTGGTGAAAATGTAAAATAATAATGTTGTATTTATGGTAAGAGGATTCACAAACCCTATTCTATTTCTTTGGGTTATCCCTATTTTATGACATCATTGGTATGAATAATCCTCTAATGTTATATATATATAATTTTAATATTCTTAACATTTTTTATTCTGGGATATACATATTTCCTTCTTGAATTTATGAAAAATAGAAATATTTTACGAAAGAACTCTTCTTTTAAAACAACATATTTTAAAACAGTCTACTTGTTTCTTCTTCATTCAAGAAATTGAATTTATATTGAAAATAAGTTTTTTCCTTTTTCATTGGGTAACCCCAGGGTTATTAAAAAAATTATGATTAATGAATTCATTATGAAACTAATTCCATTCCATGGGATAATTCTTTACTCAGATTGTAATATGTTATATGTGGTATGCATGACTATGGAAATATTATGATGCGACTAATGGAATTAGAAGTATATACCACTCCAATTATTTGTGAAATGTGATTTATCTCATTAGATAATTTTTATTATTCATGAACATGATTCCGAATTTTTTCAAATATATTTGTAATGATTATCCACATATGTTATGCATGAAAATGATGTGGGATTTTTTCACAAGTTTGTGTGGTATTTGAACACCATGACATGGTGTTTCATTTTTATGTGTTTCCACATTCCATGACATTATCTAGTGTTTCATATCATGATTATGTGAGTATACTATACTATTGATTTGATGATGGTTAATACACATACCCAAGTTATATTGATTTATGACCTTATTCATATTATTACTGGTATTTTAGCACATAATATTATTTGATATATATCCCCTGGTCATTGCATTTACCATGGAGAATGTGATCATTTATAAGGATAAATGTAACACCCCAGGATTTCATAGTGTGTTATTTCTTAAAAATAATTCAATAACTTGCACTACACGCAACAACGAGTTCAAGCGCACCATGACTTACCAAACAAGCCGTTCAAAAAAGGTTATGAATAGTATTAACTAAATTTTAAACCTTATATAATCCTTATAATTTTAGAATCCATATTATGAGTTTCTTAGACATAATGTAAGAACAAATTCATCTTCAGTATTGTAGTTTTACCAACTTTTAATAGTGAACCCTTTTTAAATAAAATATTTTAAACTTTTTGACTAAATGGGGACATCAAAAAATTTAAAATAAAACATCCCAAGCTTCCACGGTACGCTTTCCTTTGAATAAAACTGTAGCGTGTGTTGTACGCAACTTCGAGTTTTAACACACACCACAACCGATCAAACTAGCCGTTATAAATAGTAATACTTAATTTTTTGAAATTATATATTTTTTATATTTCAAAATGGACTTCATTTTTGGATTCGGAATATCAAATTTAGCCTAAGGTGAAATTTTGGTACTTTTCAGATAACTTTCATATTTTGATGAATATTAAAAATTACTAAATTTTAATTAAAAACAACTTTTTTAATAAAAATAATTAATAGTGATAAATTATGAATTTGAGTGGTTTTAAAGTATATTTAGAATATATTTTTACCATTTAATATAATTTTGGTCATTGGACATAATTTTACAATTAAACCGAACATAAACAAATGTCAATCTTTTGATAGTTATTATCTCTTAAAAACACGCTTTTTGTTTTGACAGCGGGAATTAATTTTAAATTAATTTCTGCCACTTCTGTGTTTTGAATTTAGAAAAATGGATTCCATATTTGGAATCAGGATGTTCAAATTGTGTAAATAGGTAACTTTTATTTTTAGACATTTTGAATAATTACTGCGGTAAATATTTTATTTACCATGGTTAAGGGTAAATCTGGTAAATAAGGGTTAAAAAATAATATTATAATAATACTAAATTACCCTAAAACGTGTCTTAACCCTATTTTTTGATACATGGTCGACCATGGGCATCTTTGGGTCAATTTTGGGACCCCATTGATCCACTTGTAAGTGATAATGACACTTTATTTTAATTAAGTTAAAATGAATACAAAAATGGCATAAGCTTACATCTTTTAAAAGAACAATTTTTACATAGGGTTATACATGTTTGATTTTCGATTATAAATATTCATTAGAAAGCTAAAAAGCTTTCCTACATAATGATATTTTATTTATAATTTTTAGACATCAAATAAGTTAAATTATTAATGACACAATAATGATGTAATGTTTACCTCATTAATAAATCATTTAAATAAATAAGATTATAATGATTAAAATATTATCTACAACCTGTCCAATTCTTATTTGTTGATGTTATTTAGAATATGAGTCATCTTATCTTCGACCTCAATGATTTTGGGACCATTATAAACCGAATATAATTATATTATAAAGTAATACTTTCACTCTTTCCTAAAGAGCCCCTCCTCTCCCTTATAAAAGGAGACCACTTCTACTCATTCCTCACACCTCTCAAGCCACTTGGCTCGTCCAAACTCTGCCCAACTAAGCTCCCCACATCCCTCTCCTCCTCCTTGAAGCTTCCCTTTAGGCAGAAAGCATTTCAAGAAGTCCTTTGGTTCCAACCAAAGTGAGTTACCTAAATTAAAAGTAACATTTTCTCTTAAATTATTTTGCTTCTCCAGCCCCCAAACTCTTATTATTTCCTTTCTTTTGTAACAACACCAGTATCCAAAATATACTAGGATGTTGTTATAAGAAGGATTCAAACTACACATTCACACAACTCCATCTAATGGATGATGAACATAATGTTTCTGTGGATGGCAAACTAACGCCTCACGAAACGATGATTGTTCAAAAACATCTTACCGCCTCTCATGGTGGCCATTAGGATAGCACTATAATTAAATATGATATTAATGATATATATTTTATATATAAGCTTCAGTAATTCTATTTTATTTCATACAATTATTCGTTTCATGTTGTATATACATACGATAATTTCATTTGAGGAAGTGCGGACTACCGCCCCCTTAAAATGATATGACTCGTTCATACCACACATGGAACGTATAAAGTATGGTGTTAATGAACTTAAGAAACATATATAGAATATTATATTTTACTAGAATAGTAATATACCTATGTATCATTTGGATTCGATTCTTTTAAAATAAAAATTAAATGGAAGTAGCATTCGTGCGTACGTACGGACTACCGTCTCCACGAACGCGATGAGATTCATTCTCCATCGTATCCATTCAAGTATAATTATCATTTGATGATTTAAAAATTATGTTTAAGGACTTGATACCATTATGGATATGAATAATATACATCCCATTAATAACGAATATGGCTCGCATAACAAAGAATATAAAGTAAAATGAACCCGTTAACACCTGAAATGACGATAATTCTAAGATATTATTAACAAATAAATGTTAAAAGATCATATATGATATCATATTAAAGTAAATGATTCTTGTATTATTAAATAACAATTATTTCACCATTATACAGGAGGTAAACCTACCATCGACCAAGGAAAAAGTACAAAGTAAGGGATTCTCTTATCTCACTTTCAATTCCGTGAGATTTCCATTGTTCGCTACTAAATTATTGAAAGTGGTGTATTGTGTACTTCCATTTGATATATATTATCATGATTCACTTTATATTCATGTTATTCTGTAAATCATTTGGTGGTTATTAACTTTTGGTCATGCGACTCAGTTGATTAACGTGGTAAGGGGTTTCTTGTCTCACTATTAATTCCGTGAGAATTCCATTGATCACCACTTAATTATTGCATGTGGTGTATGTGTACTAGCCATGATTGTATTCATTGTGTAATATACTTTATTTTATGGGTATTTACATCATCATGGTATGATCTTTCTTTCATGGGTGTTTGTTTCTTAAGTTACTTAATCAATAAGGGAATTTGAGATTTCAATTTCCACTCATTTGGCTTTACGCATATTTCATTGATTATATTACCCCAAGATTATGTGTGGAATCACTATTCATTTGATTATGTCATAATTTCCACTACCCTTCCTTTGGATATACTTTTGATACACATAATCACTCCATTGAAAATTCTCAAGTCATTGATATGTATTTGATAAGAGTAATTTTAACTCTTTCACCATTTGTTGAGTTAAACATCCAATTTGTTGGTGTTGTTTTTACAGGAATATGTGTGAATATACTTTGATTGTTTTACACTGAATATCCAATCATATTTAGTGTATTTATATTTTTCACACATAATTATGTTGTTGATTTATCCTTAACCTAAGGATATGGCCTTTATGAGAGATTTCATCTCAACTTACATTCCATTGAGACTTCTTTATTGATATACACCAAATAACTTTTATGTGGTGTATATAATGTACTTTGACATAGTATATCATGAATTCCCTTTATTCTCATGATATTACAAAGTTTTGATTACCTCAATTATTTTCATTCAAGTGTCTCTCTTTTGGTTAGAATATCTAACTAAAATACCATTTTTAAATGTTTTAAAGACTTATTCATCTAAATATTTCTCATTAATGTCCATGTTTTAAAAATGGTTTTAAGGATTTATTTATAAGGACATTAAAGTTTAGAAATTAAAAATCCTTTTAAAAGGTTTCAAAGTGGTATGGGACACTTTGATTCAAAAATCTATTTTTAAATGGCTTCTTCACAAATAGTGTGACTTTTAAATGTTTTCAAGAAAAGGGGGATATTTCTCTCAAATAGTTTTGATGATTATTTTCATCTATGTCAACATCCTTCATTATTCATGATTGAGGTTAATGTGATACAATACAATCTTCCATATTGTATCAAATGAGTTATATTTGACTGTGGATGTTCTATTTTTATACCATTCATGGTTTGTGGTTAAAGTATTGACATTTCGTATGCTAGTTTTAATACGAATGTTTATTTTATGCTTAAACCTATTCATATGAGGAATGCATTGGACTTAATAAGTGACGGGTGGAGCCCGCTATAGCTCCTCGATGCATCGGTAGGTCTCATGAGACAAACTAGTGTCTTGGCACAAGGCCTTGGCAAAATCTTATTTGTAGTCTTGGCACAAGGCCTTGGCTATGTGGTTATGATAGTCTGGCATTATGCATTCCATCATTATGAAAGTGGTTATTGATATTGCATGTGATCATTCGACTAGTAGAATATCCATGTGAGTAAGTAAATGGCATTATTTCATTTTACCTTTGCCATTTTATGTTGAAATTCAAGTTTCAAAGGCTTTTGTTTTAGTTATAAATTGCCTTAAGTGTTTATGCTTATTTATGAAAGCTTCTGCTATAATGTTATCCTTACTGAGCATCCGAGCTCACCCCTTTCAATGTTTTATTTTTTTTCCAGGATTATGAAGAAGTAATTTATGAATGACCTGCAGGGATAGTATGAGGGGATATGAAGACAAGATGTTTTTTTTATGATGTAATGTAAAAATTTATGGATGTATCTAGTTATTCCAAGGCTACTAAACTAATCGGTCTTTTGAGACTTGATCTTTCTCATGATCATGCCAATGTTATGTAATAATGCACCGACTCTGGGTAACTAGGGTCGGGGCGTTATAGTTGGTATCAGAGGAAGTATAGTACAAACCTTGGTAGCTAGATTTAGATAAACTCTGATTAGAGCATGTAGACCTAAGATGAACTTTGAGGATTAGTATAAAATAACTTCCTAGAATTTTGGTATTGTAGAGATTTTGTGAGTTTTCCGAGCAATACATCCCTGTCTGGGTACGAGCAGGTAGAGGCGGCTCTGGCACAGATGTACCTAGGGGTAAAACCCGAAAACACCGCTTTGAGCTAGACTCGAACGGGAACTGGTGCACGACAACGGGCCTTGCTGCACTCTTGGTTACGACACTCCCGGGGGATATGATTAGGATAATTTACATTTTCTTTACAAACCGATTTAAGTAATATATACATAAGATGAGAGTAAATGACCTTGGTTAATCCTAATATGTTTCAAATTGAGAATATGGTGACATTTTAATCTCTAAATGATTTTACGAATACTATTACTCACACAATGCTTTCTGGTTTTAGTCAATGGATGGATTCCAAGGATGTCATAGTGACTTTGAGAATGATGTACTAGGTGGGAACGGTGGTGGCGATGAGCAACAAAATGGAATGTTGATAGGCGTAAAAGATATCGTCTTTATGCCAAATCAGTTTTCCAAAAATATGATCAACAACATATATATTAACCAACTCCCAGACTCAACAAGGAAGAGAAAGGTGATGAATGATAAGATCTCCAGCAATGGAGACCATGGAGAAAAGAAACCTCAATTTTCATCATGCAGGAAATGTGGAAAGAGACACCCCGGAAAGTGTCTCAATGGGACAACGAAATGTTTTACGTGCGGGAAGGAAGGACATAAAGTGAAGAATTGCCGAAGAAAAATGAAGAGTACTATGGAAGAAGATAAAAATGGTCCCAAGAGTCCATTTACAGTCATTTGCCGTAAATGTAGGGGACCTGGCCATTACCCGAGTGAATTTCCTATTCTATAGGATATTTTCTTGGTCAAAGAAGAAGCTATGTGGAAATAAATGGTTGGAGAAAAATTTAAAATGTTTTAGCACTCCTTGTTGATGGGTTTACTTTGGAATAATTTTCTCTTGTATTTGTAACCCCGCAGTTTGCCATGTGAGAATGATATTTGAGGAAGAATTGTCTCTTCTCTTGTGGATATAGGTATAAATAACCATTTGGTTTTATATGATCATTGGGGTTTGAGAAAATGATAAGTTATTATAATTTGGGATGAAAATGCAAAGTATGATATAACATTTGTGGTTAAATTATGTTATTTTGAGGAATTTATCTCATTTTGGAAATATTATAAAATATAGTTTTTTAAAAAGGACAACACGTAGACCGTGTGACAACCCATCGCGTCGGACAAAGCTGTGGGAATCAAACCCACAACCAAAGTGAGATTGGGATTTATCGCCTACCACTGGACTACGTGATGTCCCTGGTTAGTGTGACTATTTTTTTTGTTAAATGATTTTATTGATCAATAATAAGAAGATTTGGGTTCTTATGTCTTATCAAATGAATACCCTTGGTATAGGAAAATGATTTGGTGATTAAGTGATAAATGTTATTTTGGAAGATGTTCGTTTTGTTAGGAACACTATATGACCAAGGAAAATAGAATACAATGAGGTTTCATTTTTAGAGTAATGGTGGATTTTTATCTACGTTTTTATTGTTGATTTATAGTGATTTGGGTTATTTATGGAAATGATTAACCTATAACAGAGAATATGTGATGATGTTAATTACTTTTAAGTATGTGACTTTAAGAGTATTTGATCTCATTTGGAGATACAATGTAACATGGGAGACTACATAATCAAATTCTTCTATGTTTTGGGTTTCAATATTAGTTTGGATTATATTAAAGGATTGTAAGGACAATTCGTTATTGAATGATATCTATTTAACTTTGGGGTATTGTTGGTTTAATTTTAGAAATTAAGATTAGTGCATATTTATGTCAATGAATATCCTTTTGGGGGATCATTAGATCATTCACTAACCATTTTGGTTTTGATTAATCTTCAAAGACAATGTAAATATATGGTTTATCCTACATGGATCATGTGATTCTATAGAAGTTTATTCTAGTTCTTCCAGTGTTACCAAGTCTTCTTGAATACTCATTGATTAAAAAAACTGAGTTAGTGGTGGAAATTTATTAAAGAATGAAAATCTACTTAAAATTTAAGTATATCTCATAATGTTCTTAGTCAATATCATAAATGAATTCCTCTTCCTTATGTAATGTAACTTTAAAAAAAAATTTTGTCCGAGATGGTACATTAAATCATCACTAATTTATGGATTTGGGATTGTTGGCCTTTTCATAGCCATGTTCTCTACCACTCTCCATCAGATAATTGATGGTTAGATTTCTCTTCCATATCCATATTTTCCTACATGGAACCCTAGTATGTGTTATTTTCGGTAATCTTCATACTTTCCACTCTTTATTTTAAATAGAGTCCTCATTAATTCATTTTTCGATGTGGGATTTCAACTAAGATATTTTGAACTGTCAAAAATGTGTGATCCCAATACCCTATATTTTGTTGAACCGATGGTACTTCAAATCATCATATATTGATGAGTTTAAGGACCTCAATTTTATACTTGTTTTTGATTGATGACCTCAACCACTACCTATAAATATTTACGTTTTTCCTCCAATTATATGTCTCTAATTTCCACCAATGTTCTCCTAATCGAGATCATAATTTGGTGGTGACCCTTTCATTTCTCTATTCCTTATATTAAGACTAAATTTTAGTAAACCAATTTCCGATGTGGGTTTTCCCACAAATATATTTTCTATTTTCAACTTTTTATTTTCGAAGAACAATTTCAAATTGCGAGGACGCAATTTATTGAAGGAGGGGAGAATGTAACACCCCAAGATTTCATAGTGTGTTATTTCTTCAAAATAATTCAATAACTTGCACTACATGCAACACCGAGTTCAAGCACACCATGACTTACCAAACAAGCCGTTCAAAAAAGGTTATGAATAGTATTAACTAAATTTTAAACTTTATATAATCCTTATAATTTTAGAATCCATATTATGAGTTTCTTAGACATAATGTAAGAACAAATTCATCTTCAGTATTATAGTTTTACCAACTTTTAATAGTGAACCCTTTTTAAATAAAATATTTTAAACTTTTTGACTAAATGGGGACATCAAAAAATTTAAAATAAAACATCCCAAGCTTCCACGGTACGCTTTCCTTTGAATAAAACAGTAGCGTGTGTTGTACGCAACTTCGACTTTTAACACACACCACAACCGATCAAACTAGCCGTTATGAATAGTAATACTTAATTTTTTGAAATTATATATATTTTATATTTCAAAATGGACTTCATTTTTTGATTCGGAATATCAAATTTAGCCTAAGGTGAAATTTTGGTACTTTTCGGATAACTTTCATATTTTGATGAATAGTAAAAATTACTAAATTTTAATTAAAAACAACTTTTTTAATCAAAATAATTAATAGTCATAAATTATGAATTTGAGTGGTTTTAAAGTATATTTAGAATATATTTATTACCATTTAATATAATTTTGGTCATTGGACAAAATTTTACAATTAAACCGAACATAAACAAATGTCAATCTTTTGATAGTTATTATCTCTTAAAAACACGCTTTTTGTTTTGACAGCGGGAATTAATTTTAAATTAATTTCTGCCACTTCTGTGTTTTGAATTTAGAAAAATGGATTCCATATTTGGAATCAGGATGTTCAAATTGTGTAAATAGGTAACTTTTATTTTTAGACATTTTGAATAATTACTGCGGTAAATATTTTATTTACCATGGTTAAGGGTAAATCCGGTAAATAAGGGTTAAAAAATAATATTATAATAATACTAAATTACCCTAAAACGTGTCTTAACCCTATTGGTTGATACATGGTCGACCATGGGCATCTTTGGGTCAATTTTGGGACCCCATTGATCCACTTGTAAGTGATAATGACACTTTATTTTAATTAAGTTAAAATGAATACAAAAATGGCATAAGCTTACATCTTTTAAAAGAACAATTTTTAAATAGGGTTATACATGTTGGATTTTAGATTATAAATATTAATTAGAAAGCTAAAAAGATTTCCTACATAATGATATTTTATTTATAATTTTTAGACATCAAATAATTTAAATTATTAATGACACAATAATGATGCAATGTTTACCTCATTAATAAATCATTTAAATAAATAAGATTATAATGATTATAATATTATCTAAACCCTGTCCAATTCTTATTGGTTGATGTTATTTAGAATATGAGTCATCTTATCTTCGACCTCAATGATTTTTGGACCATTATAAACCGAATATAAGTATATTATAAAGTAATACTTTCACTCTTTCCTAAAGAGCCCCTCCTCTCCCTTATAAAAGGAGACCACTTCTACTCATTCCTCACACCTCTCAAGCCACTTGGCTCGTCCAAACTCTGCCCAACTAAGCTCCCCACGTCCCTCTACTCCTCCTTGAAACTTCCCCTTAGGCAGAAAGCATTTCAAGAAGTCCTTTGGTTCCAACCAAAGTGAGTTACCTAAATTAAAGGTAACATTTTCTCTTAAATTATTTTGCTTCTCCAACCCCCAAACTCTTATTATTTCCTTTATTTTGTAACAACACCAGTATCCACAATATACTAGGATGTTGTTATACGAAGGATTAATACTACACATTCACACAACTCCATCTAATGGATGATGAACATAATGTTTCTGTGGATGGCAAACTAACGCCTCACGAAACGATGATTGTTCAAATACATCTTACCGCCTCTCATGGTGGCCATTAGGATGGCACTGTAATTAAATATGATATTAATGATATATATTTTATATATAAGATTCTGTAATTCCATTTTATTTCATACAATTATTCGTTTCATGTTGTATATACATACGATAATTTCATTTGAGGAAGTGCGGACTACCGCCCCCTTAAAATGATATGACTCGTTCATACCACACATGGAACGTATAAAGGATGGTGTTAATGAACTTAAGTAACATATATAGAATATTATATTTTACTGGAATAGTAATATACCTATGTATCATTTGGATTCGATTCTTTTAAAATAAAAATTAAATGGAAGTAGCATTCGTGCGTACGTACGGACTACCGTCTCCACGAACGCGATGAGATTCATTCTCCATCGTATCCATTCAAGTATAATTATCATTTGATGATTTAAAAATGATGTTTAAGGACTTGATACCATTCTGGATATGAATAATATACATCCCACAAATAACGAATATGGCTCACATAATAAAGAATATAAAGTAAAATGAACCCGTTAACACCTGAAATGACGATAATTCTAAGATATTATTAACAAATCAATGTTAAAAGATCATATATGATATCATATTAAAGTAACTGATTATTGTATTATTCAATAACAATTATTTCACCATTATACAGGAGGTAAACCTACCATCGACCAAGGAAAAAGTACAAAGTAAGGGATTCTCTTATCTCACTTTCAATTCCGTGAGATTTCCATTGTTCGCTACTAAATTATTGAAAGTGGTGTATTGTGTACTTCCATTTGATATATATTATCATGATTCACTTTATATTCATGTTATTCTGTAAATAATTTGGTGGTTATTAACTTTTGGCAATGCGACTCAGTTGATTAACGTGGTAAGGGGTTTCTTGTCTCACTTTTAATTCCGTGAGAATTCCATTGATCACCACTTAATTATTGCATGTGGTGTATGTGTACTACCCATGATTGTATTAATTGTGTAATATACTTTATTTTATGGGTATTTACATCATCCTGGTATGATCTTTCTTTCATGGGTGTTTGTTTCTTAAGTTACCTAATCAATAAGGGAATTTGAGATTTCAATTTCCACTCATTTGGCTTTACGCATATTTCATTGATTATATTACCCCAAGATTATGTGTGGAATCACTATTCATTTGATTATGTCATAATTTCCACTCCCCTTCCTGTGGATATACTTTTGATACACATAATCACTCCATTGAAAATTCTCAAGTCATTGATATGAATTTGATAAGAGTAATTTTAACTCTTTCACCATTTGTTGAGTTAAACATCCAATTCGTTGGTGTTGTTTTTACAGGAATATGTGTGAATATACTTTGATTGTTTTACACTGAATATCCAATCATATTTAGTGTATTTATATTTTTCACACATAATTATGTTGTTGATTTATCCTTAACCTAAGGATATGGCCTTTATGAGAGATTTCATCTCAACTTACATTCCATTGAGACTTCTTTGTTGATATACACCAAATCACTTTTATGTGGTGTATATAATGTACTTTGACATATTATATCATGAATTCCCTTTATTCTCATGATATTACAATGTTTTGATTACCTCAATTATTTTCATTCAAGTGTCTCTCTTTTGGTTAGAATCTCTAACTAAAATACCATTTTTAAATGTTTTAAAGACTTATTCATCTAAATCTTTCTCATTAATGTCCATGTTTTAAAAATGGTTTTAAGGATTTATTTATATGGACATTAAAGTTTAGAAATTAAAAATCCTTTTAAAAGGTTTCAAAGTGGTATGGGACACTTTGATTCAAAAATCTATTTTTAAATGGCTTCTTGACAAATAGTGTGACTTTTAAATGTTTTCAAGAAAAGTGGGATATTTCTCTCAAATAGTTTTGATGATTATTTTCATCTATGTCAACATCCTTCATTATTCATGATTGAGGTTAATGTGATACAATACAATCTTCCATATTGTATCAAATGAGTTATATTTGACTGTGGATGTTCTATTTTTATACCATTCATGGTTTGTGGTTAAAGTATTGACATTTCGTATGCTAGTTTTAATATGAATGTTTATTTTATGCTTAAACCTATTCATATGAGGAATGCATTGGACTTAATAAGTGACGGGTGGAGCCCGCTATAACTCCTCGATGCATCGGTAGGTCTCATGAGACAAACTAGTGTCTTGGCACAAGGCCTTGGCAAAATATTATTTGTAGTCTTGGCACGAGGCCTTGGCTATGTGGTTATGATAGTCTGGCATTATGCATTCCATCATTATGAAAGTGGTTATTGATATTGCATGTGATCATTCGACTAGTAGAATATCCATGTGAGTAAGTAAATGGAATTATTTCATTTTACCTTTGCCATTTTATGCTGAAGTTCAAGTTTCAAAGGCTTTTGTTTTAGTTATAAATTGCCTTAAGTGTTTATGCTTATTTATGAAAGCATCTGCTATAATGTTATCCTTACTGAGCATCCGAGCTCACCCCTTTCAATGTTTTATTTTTTTTCCAGGATTATGAAGAAGTAATTTATGAATGACCTGCAGGGATAGTATGAGGGGATATGAAGACAAGATGTTTTTTTTATGATGTAATGTAAAAATTTATGGATGTATCTAGTTATTCCAAGGCTACTAAACTAATCGGTCTTTCGAGACTTGATCTTTCTCATGATCATGCCAATGTTATGTAATAGTGCACCAACTCTGGGTAACTAGGGTCGGGGCGTTACAATAAATATTCTAAATTTAAATAAATTTTTTTCTTTTATTTCGTACAAGTTATGTTTGATTCTTATTTTCTCATACACTAAACATTTTGATGATGTACTTATTTCTCTATTGTTTTTTTTAACTTAAAAATCATTCAATTTTGATGAAAATCCATTAGTCCAGAATAGTTCATTTAAGATAACAATATAGTTAATTTTTTAATTAGGATTACATAATGTTTGTGAAAACCGGTAGGATAAGACTACTATTATTTAAACATTCATGAAACTTTAGTAAACATAGATACCCCATAATATGTTACTTTATAGTTAATTGTGATGAAACATAAACTATTTAACATGAATTGTTTAGTTTTTTTTTGATAAAAAAAATACCTTTTAGAAAATTTTAGGAACTAGTATAAACCAAGACAATATCCCTTGTGAGGGAAAATAAAACAATTAACCAAACAACAACCATCATTCCATGGGAGATAGAATTTAAAATTTATTGGAAATTCTTCCCCAGATTTCATATCCTATGAAAAATTACCAGAACTCTATGGATTGTCTTCCCTCACTCAATACTGATCAACTATACATTGATTATTGTACATGGAAATGACCACAAACATTTAGTGAATCTTCTCATCATCTGGGTGTAGAATAGTGGGTTTAATCAATGGAGAATATATTTTTTGGTGGTACACTATTATTAGAAGGATAAGTTGGATCATTCCATCTATCACTTAAATGGAGATGTTTATTAGTGGTGGTAATTCAAAATTAATCCCAATAATAAGGATGAAATGGATGAAATGTATTGGTAAGACATTATTTGAACATTTATTAAAATATATTTTCCTTGAACACTTTAATGAAATATGGATATAGAGTTCATAGATCTAAATTAATGGTAAGGTGAATATGAATTATTTTATGAGTAAAACATAACATCGTATGAAATATAAACCTTGGGGTTATTTATCAATAATGATAACAAAATAGAGAGATTGTATTGTCGATTAAACCCTCACATTTGAAAGTCTCAAGTAATTCGATAAATTAGCAGTTATCAAGAAGTGGTTTTATGTACTCCCAAAGTAGATATGGAGTTCATATAATGGCCCCATGTTTATGGAGATAATATGAGATAAATTGGGGTTCAATATAGTGGGTCAAATGATAAAAGAATAAAAAGTATCAAACTACCCACATGTCAAAATTTCTAAATAAAACAACAAGGTTGTTGTCTTAAATGAATAAGGAAATGTTTCTAGTGTGGGAGAGAAGGCCTCAATGATCATGAATGTCAAAGTGAAAACAACAAGATGACCAACATAATTAAGAAAATGAAGTAAAATACTAATTCCCCACCAATGGTTCAATGCTTCAACCATAGGGAGAAAATATACTGTCAAAGCTAGTGACCTAAGATATAGGCCATTGAGGGAGATCCACAACAACAAACTCTAATGAAAAATGATCATGTAAAGGATTATCCCACAACTACTGCTGCAGTAGAGCATAAAATTTTTTTTTTACAAGGTGTACTACCTACTCACTCAAGATTGTAAAACGTTTCATTTTATTTAGGTTTTATGGAATACTTTATGTCCTATAAGTTTTCTAGAACTATGGAATAAAATCATAGATACATCAATGTAGATATATGTGTAAAAACACCAAAGGGACACATCATTGAAAAACAATTATTAAAATCTTGTAAGTGTATATGGTAATTTGCTTCCATGAAATCTCATAATACTTCTCTTGGTGGGATTTAATGCTATAAAATGCATGGATTGGCTCTCATTATTTAGATCACACAACAATTATCTAGAAAATGAAATATATTTTCATTATATAACCCATACAACTATCCTCTAAAAATTCCATGAATATAAATAATCTCCATGAAAAAATACTTCAATTTTTTTGGGTAATGATACATTGTGAATATGAACACCTTTCCAAAATGGTATATTCAATAGAATGTATCAACATAGTGTAAATTAAATTTATTATGGAGTAAACAAATTTATATTAAAAGGAGTTACCCAAAATTCTCACATATCATGTGGTATAGTTAAAAATGTAGATCAAATCTATATAAACTCCTATATCAAAAATCTCTTGTATGATGCCCCCAATCAATCCGGAAGAGTTAAATATGGTTATGCAATGGGAATTTTGAAAAAGAGTAAATTTGGAATTGTGCATCTCTTTATGCGGTGTCGATGCACTTTTTCATGAAGAAAGATGGATGAATACGATAGTGTATTGATTAATAGGATCTCAATAATATCGTGTTAGAGAACATATATCATATTCCAATGATTAATGATTTTTTCGTTCAACTAAGACTATCATAGTGATTATCCAAAGTTGATCTTCATTCCTATTATCATTAATTGAAATTATAAAAACAACATATTCTAATGAATACTTTTCGTATGAGGTATGACCACTATGTGTTCTTAGTGATTCCATTTAGACTTACTACTTACTTTTTAAATATTCACGGATTTCATGAGTTTAGTATTTAGAGACCACCTTGAGGAATTTATTTTTGTTTTTGTAAAGGAAATTATAATTTACTCTAAGAGAAAGGATGAACACGAAAAGAATCTGTGGATTTTTCAAAATAAATTAAAGAATGAGAAAATATAAACTATGTTTAGAAAGTGTGAAATTTATATATAGAAAGTATCATTATTGGGTCATATGATCAGAAGTGATGGAATTTTTGTGTACCCTTTAAGAAAAGGGAACAAAGGAATTTCCTACATCAACTGGTGTTAAATAAATTCATAGTTTTGTTGTTTAACTAGGTATTGACACCATTTTATGAGAAATTTATAATGATTATTTCATTCGCTAACATTGATTATAGTAAAATTAGAAAACTATGTCTAAATTATAGAGTGTGAGGTAATTATTACAGAACTCAATAAGAGAATAATAATTTCACCAATAATCACACAACTAAAAAGTGGAGATGGTTTTTTGATATATAGTGATGATAAAAATGTCTATTGATATAGGAACTTATGTATAAGGATAATTTCATAGACAATGCCTTTTGAATGTGGATGATTCATGAGTTTAACTACTCGGTGCCTGACTAGGAGTTAGCAGTTATGATCTTTAATCTGAGGATGTGGATGAACAACCTGTATGGTGAAAAGTGTGATATATATACTATTTAAAAGTGTCAAAATTTTATATTCACTTATAATGAGCTTAAATGCATCAAATAAATGATTTATTAAAATTATGGACTATAATTTTCCTATTAACTACCATCTAGGAAATTTAGAAAAGGTTTTGATTGTATTAGTAAAAAAAACCTACCACCTTTTCTATGTTGTGGATTGGAAATGATCCTATTTTCCTGGATATCGAAAGAAATGGTTTAGAAATAATAATGATATATAATACATCATACATTTCCAAAATTATCTCCCAACCTTATATCCAATATTAGAACATGTATGAAAAAATAGATGATTTAGATTTACAGTTTAAGGGGAAAACAATAAAGGAAGTAAAGGAAAATGAATTACACATAAATAATGATGGTTTGTTTGATTTGGAATGAATCTTTTTATGGAATAATCACCAAGGATAATGAATGAGATATTGGATAATGCACATAACTCATGACTCCCTATCCATAATTAATGTACCAATATGTACTGTGATTTTTGAGGGATGTTATAGTGAAAAAATGAATAAGGATATATCAACTTATATATCAAAGTGTTTGGTATGTATGAAAACTAACATAGTTCGACATAAGTGCAATCTAAAGATAAAAGTAATGACTATACCTAAATGTAAATGTGATAATGTAACTATATAATTTTTCAATAGTCTACTGAAGTCATATAAAGGAAACAATGCAATATGGGTTGTATTGGATCAACTAAAAAATACTTCCAACATTATCACTATTCAAGATGATTCCACGCATGAACAACTTGTGAATTTATATATGAAGAAAGTGGTGAGGCTTCATGGGGTTCTAATTATGATAATAATTGACCATTATCGATGGTTAAAATAAAAATTCTATACATTTATTCAACATGATATGATAATTTAAATTTCCTAACGATCAATTACCCCCAAACTAAGGGAAAATGTGAAATGATATTTAGATTCTAAAGGACATGTTAGGATCCATATAAAGGGAATTCATTATTTAATAGAATCAACATTTCCCATTGGTTGGGTTACCATGTAATAACATCTTCTACTAAAGAATTGAAATGGGTCCACGTGAAGCGCTGTTTGGGAATATTTTTATTTTAACAACTTTTTGGGTTTGACAATGGGAGTAGAAGCTACATGGACTTTATATTGTAAAATATATGAAAAAAATTTCAATCTATCTAAAATCAATAAAATATTCCTAGATTTGAAAAATTAATATACTGACAACCATCAAAGAGAGTTGGAGTTCATTATGGGAGAGAATTATTTTATCAAATATCAAATAGAATAGATTCATAGTGTTTTGGAAGGAATGGTAATCTTAGCACATGTCATGTAGGCCCTTATTAGATCCTTGAGTGAATAGTATAAATTTTATACCTGATTGTACTTCCAAAAATAATGGAACAATTACTTAATGTGTTTCACATATCAATCTATAGGAAGTATATATCTAATCCATCACGTGTAGTAAATCACATGATGGGGAAATTGTAGAATGACCTCTCATATGAAGATAATCTTGTGATGATCTTGGATCTTAGAGACAATGTTATACACCACATGCCATCTCACATTTTCAATGTATTATAGAGAAACCGTATGTATAAAGAGTATACATGGGAACTCTTAGAAAAAAATGGAATAGATGTACCATCACCTATTTTAAATTGATCATAAAAGTTAAAATTTCAAGGGACAAATTTCGTTATGGGGGATAATATATCAAACAAAAGTTTCAAATTATATTTTCCTCTTGAAGTAAATGTATTTTATAATATTCTATATAGTATTATTCATATAAAACAAAAAAAAATCATTTTATTAATAAATATTATTACATTAATCAATAATTGAACCAATTATAATTCATAACATCACTACTAAATATAAAATATAAATAAAAAAGAAAAAATTGGAAAAAATAGGTTGCCATAATTTAATTGATTCATCACCTCCCCTACCAACACTACAGAAATGAATAAAATATTAGTAATCGAATATAAATTATATAAAATGTCAATATAAAACATTTAGTTAAATTTAGTCGAGCAATGAATGAAGTAATTTAGATGTATTTAGATGAGGTAATGTGATCATGGGAATAGTAATGTGACTATTGGAATAGTATTGTGACCATTGAAATAGAAACCTGACTATTGGGAATAGTAACCAGACCATTGCGATTAGTAATCTTACCTGAAAATAATAAATTATCATATAATTAATATTTTTTATGTTTACATTAGGTAAATATAATTGTTATAAATACAAAATATAAATATCATGATAAAAAACATGATGAAAATAAAAGAACATTTTCATGGAACTGTATTTTATAGTATTTCATAAATATAATATTTTTCATTAAAAATTATAATTACATATGTTTTAAATTTATTTGATAAAATTAATTTCATTTTTGAAATTAAAACATAATATTTTTTCAGTGGGGATTTTATGGTAATTTTCTATAATACTTTAATATTTGGGTGGATAGTAAAAATACAAATTTTCACAGAAGTGTTGTATTTTAAATTAAATCCATCATGATGTAATAATGAAATAATACATTAAATAATATGATGTTTCTCTAGGATATTTTTAATTTCATATAAGAGTCATATAAATATAATAAACATGATTTTCATACATAAAAACAGTCTTTCCCAAACATTATGTCAAAATTGATTCCTTAAAATAACAATTTCTTTTTTTTCTTCATTTTCATTTATCATAAAATAATGAATTTTAATTATAAATTATATTAAATGTATTAAACCCATTATATTATAATTTTATAATACTTATATTTCAAAAAATTCTACATTACTAGTTTTACATTTGGTGTATTATTTTATTCAATATATTATTTAAAAAATTCCCCACTCCCTCCCTTTGGAAAACTACTCCTCCCGCCATTTTAAATTCTATCACTCTAAAACCATAATTCCTATAAAGACCCATATAATATATAATGTCTTTCTAGATTAATATTACTCCAAATATAAATGGATTTGTATAGATGTACATAAGAATATACACTAAGGATTAAATATGTTCATGTCGACTGCTCTCATTTTCAATTTTTTTATTCATATTCTCTTTATTTATTCACCACACTTCCACTACCAAAACATTTAATAAAAAATGTGGTATAAATTTAAAATTATATTACTATTTTTGACCTCATTTAATTATAATATTTACTATATATATATATAAATATATCTTACAATCTCTTTCCCTCTCTCCTTATATTATCCCATCAAAGATCAGTTTTCCACCTACCAAGTTATTTTTAAGTTGATTATTTTATCCACCATTGTGGATATATTGTTAGTATTATTTATAATATATAAATATGTAATTATATTTATAGTATTATTATAGAAATAAATTTACTAATTCATTAATTACATTAAAAAATAGCAAAATTGAGGAAACGTTACGTATTTACAAGTAAAACAAGATATCAAAATGACTACTCCATAAGGAACGAGAATAAAATATATAATAAAATGACTATAATTAATAAATAATAGTAAAAATTGAAATAAATTATTAATGTACCAATGTTATAATAAATCTATTTCTATTATTTTGGAGGCATTAAAGTGATAAGATAATGTGGGATTTAAGGTAAGGGGATACATGAACCTCACATTTTTTCTTTGGTTATTGCAATGCAATAAAATCATTTCCATAGATACTATTCTAATGCTACGTAAATATAATTATATTATTATTCCCATTTATCTTCAGGTATTTACTTGTTTCCTTCATGATCTTATAACAATTACAAATATTTTCCAAAAAACTATTCTTTACAAAAAAACCATCGAATCCTCTTTAGTCATTTCTTCTTCACTTGAGAATGATTATGCTTAGACCATATATGTTTTTTTGAGTTTTTTATTTTGAGAACACCAATTAATTAAATTATAATTGATTAAATAATTATGATACCCCAAAAATTCCAAGTATTAATGCATGACTATGATTTTGATACACTTAATGTTGCATGCATGATTATGTAAATATTATTATGTGATGTGTTTGCCCATAATTGCATATCCCTCCAATGCATTGGGTAATGTAATGTATCTCATGAGATAATAAAATTTAGGTGTGTACATGATAATATATTTTTTCACTATAAGGATCTTATGATTATTCACATTTGTTATGCATTAAAATGATGCATGATTTATTCACATCTATGTGTGGTATTTAACCACTATAATGTGTTGTTTAATTTTTATGAATTTCCGCAGTACATACCTTTATCAAATGTTTAATCTCATTTATATTATTATTATTCTATTATTATTATATTATAATGATGATTATACTGAACCTTGTTATATTTATTCATTTCCTTTTTCATCCTCTTATGTGTATTTAGCTCCCTCATTCATTTGATGTATATCCTCTTGTTATTACATGTAATAAAGAGAATGATAGATTTTAGCATGATAAAAAAGAACGATTTAAATAAATATTTATGTTTTAGTATGTAAAAGTTATGTATTAGCTTAATTATTCTAGCACACTAATCCTTTGGATCACTAATTTGTATCTATAGTATGTAGTTTATCTTAAGAATTATGGAATAGACAAGAATGAAATTGTATTGTATCTATATGAGTAATCATCATTTAGAGAAAAAGATGAAATTTCAGAGGAAATTTATTACAAGATGAAATTATAATTATCATGAAAATATATTTCAATATTATATAACACTATATTTATAAATAATTCCATAACTCAAAGAAAATAATTTTGAGCGAAAAAATGTTATCCAATTACATTCAAATATGATGAATTGAAGGTATTTTTGCACTATATTTATTTAAAGTCATATTTTAATTGACATTCCCATGGTTATAATCGTTATTGTGATCAATGAACTTTATCAATCTCTGTCATTATTTATACATTAATTTTCCCTCCATGTCCATATTTTAACATCCCTTTATGACTCTCCTATTTGGAAACCTAGTTATGTGTCATTTCCAATGATGTTAATATTAATATTTACCTTTTTATAAGGTTATTTTATATTAAATTTTTATGATTTTGGATTTCAATATAGTCCATTTCAAATTTCAAATTTTTACATACCAAGATCAAGTTTAAATTTTTAAGATTATGGAGGGAGAATATAACTCTGATATATTTTAAGAACACTTTTTTTGATAGTTTAAATAGAAAGAAACATTGAGAATAAATAATCCATAGAAAGAAATGGACAATACCTTCCACATTGAATGTGGAGAGGAATTTTTCCATGACTTGGAAAATTTACATGGATGGTTATAATGTAGATTATGGCCTACCCTGGATAGTTACATAAATGAAAGTTTCCCATTATTTCTATCAGAAGAAAGATAATTCATTTTAGGTCTCTCTATTTTAGGTGTGTTAGATGATTGATAAACCACACCTTTCCTCAAGATACCACATGACCAAAGTCTATTTAATCATAATTAAAATGATTATGGTTGAACGTTTTCCATTGTTTTTTTTTCAACCTCTAAAAGTAAATGAAAAACTCTCAGGATTTCATTTTTCCACCTTCAAACAACTATAAAAAACCATAATAATATATAGTATACAGATCATATAATAACCACATGTACAATATGGAAACATTATAGGTAAATTTAAATGAATTCCCAAAACATTAAGCCACATAGGAAGAAGAACTCAAGAGTACCCTTCATTGTGGTCAACTAACCAATGTTTCAGAGTAACCTGCAAAAAACCATCAATTAAAAACCTCAATTAAGGTTAAACATGGTTGAATAACTATTGAAAAATTACATGTAATTACATTTCATTATTCATAAAAACGTATTATTCTATGTTTCTGATGATCTATGGTCAGTTTTTCACCATGTAAAGCCTATGCCAACACCACCTCTTTCCATTTACACAGATTATCACTAACAAAAAAATCAATAGAAACATAATTTAACCTTTGAAGCCCAACTAATCTAAAAATAAATTCCCAATGAATATAATAACCACCACTAAAACCACTTTTTGATTATTAATTTTGAATTATCTTAATTATTTCACTAAAGATGAAAAATCATAAAGATGATCATCAAACTACAAATAATGTGCATAATAAAAAGAGGCTTAAGTGAGATCTAAAATTTTACAGTGATGAATAATCCATGGAAATGTCTATATTACATCAAATTATGATTCATACAATAGATTCTTGATGGTTATCTTGATATAATATACATATTCACCAATGGAAGCCTGTCCAAATTTCTCGCGTTCTTGCTTTATGTAGAGGGAATAATAAATCATGTGCCCATAGTTTTATGAATATTAAAATATGAATATATAAATATATAAATAAATTTAAATATATATTTAATATAAATAGAATAAATATTTTCATAAATAATAACATTAAGGAAATAGATATAATCAAAGGAAAAAATAAAAAATAAGAAATTATATATTTAGGTTTCACATTAATATCTCCCGTTTTTCTCTCTGTATGAATCATGATAACAGAATGGGAACTAAGATAGTAACATGAATGATTTTGGATTATATATTTCTGACAAGATTAGATATCCATATAAGTAACACTAAGATATATGATTTTGGGATTTTTTTTTTAAATAAAAATTGTAAGGGTCATGCATGTCTTCATTGATTGTTGATTACACTCAAAGCGACTTCAGCTGAATCAAGTCATGAGCATGTCAAATTACACCTTATAAATTTAAATTCCTATTATTTTTGACATTTACTAGTTCCTTTTCATTATATTAATTGATTTTAGACTCTATATTTCTAACCCCATAGAGGTGGGACTCCATTTGTAGATTTTATTTTCCAATATTCCTTCCACTAGAGCTGTATTTTTTTTATTGTAAATAAATTTCTATGGTTCTTCATCCTCATTATCTTTTTTACACCCGATCATTCAGTTATGTAACACTATTTTTCATGTACAATTCCAGGAAGTGAAACCATGTTCTTATAAAGAGATATTGGAATCATGTTCATCATATTCATTCCTCATTACTCTTTATAGACAACAACTATTTATGAGGTGAATCTAGAGAATAAACACTCCGGTGATGTATTTTTCACTCATTCACATTCATATTTATCACATTATTTTATTATATATATAGCGATAATTTATGGGATTAAAATTATTAATGATGATCTGGTGGAGACCACTTCATCTAAGAAGTGATTCTTTAGTTTACTGGTCTGACCTAGAGATTGACTCACTTCCAGAGAAAATTTATTTAATAAAATAAATTCCAATAATTGGTACTTATTATTTTGGATGAGAGATGTGTGTGAAATTATATTTCTATCACCTTGTTAATGAATTAATTATATGATAAATCCAATTGGGATTTTTTAAATATATTATATGAGTGCATCAACCTAATTCTAGGCTTGGTTGTTGCTCATTTCCAAATCCATTTGTTTTCTTATTGTCTCTATTTATTTTTTATACACTGGTTCAACAATCCATTTCCTACTCACTTTGTGATTTTCAAAAAAATTTAAGCATTTATTTATTATTTCAAAAAAAATAAAGGAAAAACATAAATAATGAATTTCTAGAAGACTACTAGGATGTTCGATACTACTTCCTTAACATCGACCTCTGAGATGGCCATTATATAATATTTTGGATTATAAATTTTTTTCAAACATTCTCATGAAAGGGTATCAGTGATGAATGAATCACTTAGGTGGTTTTCTACTAAATTTGATGATTTTAAATGGTTTTATAGAATTAGTGGGGGTATATGACTGAAAATACCATTATAGGTGATTTATTTCCCATAGATACTCTCACTATAAAAATTTTCTATAGATGTAAAATTTCACCTGAAATATTTCTAATATATTGTTTTGTTAATAAAGATGTGATATTTTTATGGATAATAAATACATATTCCATGGAAAATCTATTTAATTCCCAAATAGTATGGTAGTTGAATGATGATATTGGTATTTTTTGGAACCCATATGATTGGATCATACATTTTCTATGGCATAATATCCCTTTCACATTTTATAGATTTTTTTTTCAAGGACTCCAAATCACAAAAAAAATTATATTGAAAGTAACATTTTGAAGAACTAAAAGGGATGAATACACTATTTTCATATCCATATAGTGTATCTCCAATATCCCCTAAATCAGATACCATGTTAAACGAAATGGAAGATCTTATTTCAGGAAGAACTTCTAAAATCATTCAAATTTCCATCAATAGTATAACATTAACATAGATGAAAAAATTATCGTTATCAAAGAGAAAATCCTTTGATTGGATATTCAACATTTTTTTATTTAGTTGGATGATTCATGTAGTCTTTTTTTTTGTTGGATTGTATACATCCTTACAATGATGGGGGTTTAATTTATATGAATATTTCTAATAGTTTTCAAATCCTATCTGACCCCTATGTAGATTTTCCTCAAATTTGATGATTGAATAAAATCATGGGAAACTATGAAGTATAGGATACTATAATCGATGTTGACGATAGAATTTGATTCATTAATAGTTGATATGGTTTTATGTGAAAATAACACACGAAAAATACATAACTATTTATAATGTCTCATTATAAATATTTTTTGTGTTCTAATATGGGGACACATTCTTATCTTCCCCTTATCTAGGATGAATTTATAACACATATTTCACATAGGCCACATTAATATCCAATATTAATGGACAATTACTAACTATATTTTCAACATATGTTGAAATATAAAAAAACCATTGATATTTCTTCCCATAATATGATTGTATGATAAATAATTTTACTAATCTCAATCACATATCTAATATAATTTCTCTAATTCAAAAAAAAATTATTAGGGTCATTTTAAATGGGGAGATGAGGTTCCCTGAAACCGATTCATTATGGAATGTATAAAAATATTCATTCTTATTTTTAATTTCATATTTTTATAAACATTAAAATATTTTGATTAAAATCAGGTATTTACACTATCCATGACATCCATGGATTTTTTATTGGGTATCATTATCAAATCATTATATTTTATGTGAGGTGAAATTTCATGTTATTATGTAATGTTAAACAATGATTGTTCATGGGGTATAGTGATGTAAAAAAATACATATAGTGTATTCTCTATACCTAATACAAGTAATTTTTCATGGGGAAGATTTATTTCCAATGAGTTTTTAAGAAAATTCTAAATTTTAATTTGAATATCCTGTGATAATGTTTTTTAATATGTTTTTTATTTATTTACTCTATATTTTCTTCTGAATAATTTTTTAAAATGGATGCGAAAGGGTTGTTGATGTTTTTTATGAATTTTTTATTAAGATCTAGAGGAGTGAAGTACGTTTTTTCATAACTACGTTAGGAAACAATTCCCAAAGTTAGATGATCATAAGTTCGTATCATCTTCTGAAAAAATGAATAATTTTAGGACCTCATAAGATGTACAAACCCATTAGTACAATGGTAGAAGACTACAACTACATACCTGATAGAACATGGCATAATTTTCCAAATGAAAATTTGTAAGAAGATTTAAAAATTTCACCAGACGCAACTAACCATATTCAGGCCACCCAATGAAAATTTAGAAATTAATCTTAATGTACTGAATACAATGATAATGAATATATTTTTTGTAATATTTTTTCATCATGTGGTAGTACAAAGTATGTGATAATTATCTACCATTAGGTATATAAGGGTACATGATGATTTGTAGACACTATGTTAAGGTAACTCACATTTTTGGGTTACGTATGTCGATATATCGAAATCATTGTATAATGGAAGATACCAATAGATTTGAAAAATAAATCTATGATTCACATGACCTTTATATGAGTAATTTTGATATATGTTTCAAATATATTAGCCAGAGGAAATTAGAGAAGAGAACATGGGAGAGAATACTAGTGTAAAATTATTATTTATAATTTTCAATAATGTAATCTAATTAAGACATGTCCCATGATTACCATACAATCAGTGATGATATTTCTATATAGATAAATTTTTTCATTCAAGTATACATTATTTATATATGTTGAATGAAGTATGAGGTTGAAATTTCATGTAGTGCACTACTGATGGAAGGAATTTAAATCAATCCCATCAGATTAAATTCCATCAGATGATTATGAATCAAACTATAATGAATAAGGATAATATTCTTGACATCATCAAATTGATGATTATGAGAAATATTTTTCGAGAATAGTTTTGTTTTTTGAGAATAATTGTACAAAAATATTTCTAATAAAAGATGGATGAATTTTTATTATTGACATAAATAGAAAACAATATGTCAGACAATGTTTTAAAGAAAGGTGTAAATGATTAGTTATCATGAAGATTCGAGAAAAATGAAGAATACTTCAGATGTTTATATTGAATTTTAGCTGAGTGGGAGTTTTATTTTTTTTGTTTTTTAATGATCTAGAAAAAAATAATTTTTTCAAAACAATTATACATAGCGGAAAACAATAAAAAAGGGGTTCACCAAAAACCATTTAAATATTGTTCTTTCATGTAAAAAATCCAACACACTAAAATTTAATGATTAATAATTTTTTCCAATGGGATTGATTGAGGAAAATATAATACCTTTCCGGGTCATTAGACATAATATTTAGTTTCGAGACTCTATATACTCTATTAGTTTTGATTTACTATATTTATTCATACTGAGTAGTGGCATTAGAAAAAGAAATGGTTATATAGAGAATTATCTATAAAGGAACAAGGTATAGTAGAAATATAATTCCATAAAAATGAAGAAGGCTCATTGGATAGAGATATCTAATGTTTTTTTTCAATAGAGGAATTTTAGATGAACATTGATGGAGTAGGCATGAATAATTTATTTACAATATGTGAATCAATTTTCATAAGAATAACCTTACAAACTAATGAGGATCAGTAAAATAAAATATAATTGGTGATAAACGGAGTCTAACTATAGCAGAATCCTTGTATACAAATTTTTTATATATTTAATTTACAATCATGAATGGGTGTTTACATTGAAAGGACGTAGTCTTCCTCACAAGTGGTGAACCTTGAAAAAAAGTTTTCCTTTTATTAGATACCAATATTTTAATTCTTAGGTTGATTATATATAAATTTTGCACAGGAAAATAAATATTATATGTTTAACGGGGAAATTTCAAGATAATTTAATTCATAAAAGGTCACATATGATTCACATCCTCCCTTATGAATGGTTTTCATGATGCTAAGGATCTTCAATTAGTATCAGAACCAAGGTTCTTTT
This sequence comes from Viscum album, assembly GCA_963277665.1. Taxonomy (NCBI): domain Eukaryota; kingdom Viridiplantae; phylum Streptophyta; class Magnoliopsida; order Santalales; family Viscaceae; genus Viscum; species Viscum album. Next base: position 798,166,855 of record OY728155.1, read on the forward strand.
GTTTCATCAATATTGTTGAAAATATAAACATATTAAATAGTATAAGTACATCTACATTTGATGCAAAAATTAATCACGGATGGATAAATAATATGTTAACTATCATATGTTTCATTTATTATAGGGAATTGTAGCTATTATAGATTGATTTAAACTAATAAAGAAATCATATCATGTCATTCCTTCTGTAAAATAAATATTGAGCTAGATAGGTAGGTTTTAATGAATATTCTAATTACATTCCTATAAATGTTTTTTCTAAATTTGGTGAGTCTCAAAATTGAAAATGAAACATGGTAAAAAAATGAATGTGTCTTCAAGGGAAATATAAAAGTGATTAATGTGTTAAAAAAAATCTTGTGTAGTAAGATCAAAGATATTAGAATTTAAGATGAAGAAACTTGTTGTTGTGTAATATACCCAAGATAATGGAGTTTTTTTCATCATATGAATATTTAGACATGCTCTATAAAATTATAATTTTCTTTAGAGACTAAAAAACATTCTTTGATAGTTTTTACCTAAAAATATCTTATTTAGAAGACCATGTTTATTTATCTATTTATGAATTATAGAGCCTCCTTGTATTTTATGAGCAGTGAAAAGATACAGCATTCATAAATTAAAATATTAAAGATTTTTTTTGAATATATGATAAAAAAATATTTTTTAAAATGATTTGGTGGAAATTATTGAAGCACATGACACTGAAGTTGATGTAAAAATATATATGGTAATATTTTCTATTTCCTCTAAAAATCACTTGAATAGTATATTAAATATCAATGGAAAGCTCCAATATAAATTTTTCAATTTTGGAAGAATTGGGAATTTTTCTATCCATTGTCATAATAAGAAATTTTGAAAAAATGAAGATGATTCTCCATAAAAACCTCGGTGGAAGAAATCGAACAAGACTTCCATAAAAGATATGAGTTACACTATTTATAATAAATAATCCACTCTATGTAATGAAAAAGGTAGAGTTTGAATGATAGGTTTGAACATATTAATAATTATTTGTCAAAATATTAAAACATAGAATATCTTAAAAAATTCCGTTAAAATTATGAGAATAATAAAGATTCAACAAATTATGATGAATAAGAAGGTATAAAAACATACATAGAATATTAGTAGAGATCAAAACTGGTGTATGTCCTTGTGGAATGAAAAAAGACCAAATAATTATGTTAGTAAGATGAAGAAATATAGTGACAATGAGAATATAAAAAAGTAATATATTCTTAAAAATTAAAATACATACATTATTGAAATTAAGAACCTTATACTTTATGTGTAAGAACAAGGAAAGATAGTGGAAGGTCAAAGTAAGAATCACGATGTGAAAGAAAATGAGTTTTCCAAAAATAAACCATGATTTTCTGTTGAATAATTTAATTTAATAATGTTAAGTGGAAATTTTAAAATGTTATCATATGTAAAATGAAAAAACATGTCGAGCTGTCGAGATAACTCCACACAAAGACCAATTGAATGCTTTAACAATGGATAATGAAAATCGAACTGCTATTTATTACGATTCTATAATTAGAAAAAATATTGTAAACTCATTTCTTGTAGAGGGATGTGGGAAAAAATATTTCACAAAAAAAGTTGAAAATGTCATATGTATGAAGGATTCTACAAACATAGGGATAAAAAATATAGAAGAGTGTAACAACCATCAGTAAACTTTATACAGATAAAAATAATTATTCCATTAAATATCAATATATAATGTGTATTAATGTTGATATGGAATTTATGGTCCCAAATCATATAACCGTTGGCACAAAATGTTCCATTCAATAAATATGCATGAACCATGGGGTATCCAAAACGAAAAAAGAGGGAGTATTTATCAAAATCAATGGAATAAAGAATGTAAAACCAATGAAACGATTGAAGGAATTTAATGAATGACCATTTTCAGTTCCTATCGGATGTTTGGGTATGATGTGATCAACATGGTAACATTTTTGAATAATGTTTGAAAACTCATTATGAACAAGAATCTTATACTAAAATAGAAAATGTTTCCTGAATAAAAAGTATTATGGAAATATATTTTTTTGTTGAGAAAACTCTACAATCATTTAAAAGGAACCTCCCATAGACTCTTGATAATTTTTTCTACTCACAAATGATATGCAATATGAAAATATTGAATAATGATTAACAAAATGAATGATGAGATGTTAATTTCATAAATGATTGGTCATAAAAAATTAGAGGAATTTAAAACCATGATATTGAAGTTAAGAAACCAAAATCATAATTTGTATCGATATTTTATGGGATAAATAATCATACATAGTGTTAGAAAACATTTTTAATATGTTAATAAAATTATCTCAAATAAAAATTATTGTTTCACCAGAATCATGACTGATTGAAGGGATATAACATAGGGGAAATGAATTAACAAAACTATTTTTGATATTTAATAATAATGTAACTCTTGAAACTAAACTGTATCGGATAAAAATATTTTATGGAATTTAAATCATATTAATATTGGAAAATAATATATGAGAACACATTCTAAAGAAAATTTTATATGAAACATTACATAGTTATATAGTAAAGATGGTGTTTTTAATACGTTTTAGATTGTGATGGTACTTGGTAATGCGCATAAGAATGTTTAAATTCAATCAAACAAACCACATGATCTGATTTACTAATATATTTCAAGGCCAATTAAACATTAATAAAAAGATGTTATTTTCTAATTCATTTCAATCTTCTAGGACATCACTAATATGACATAAATCATGATCAACAAACTTAAATTAGTGGATACAAATATGTATGGAGATTTTAGAAGATAATTATATTTAGATATGGGTTCTTATATATAATATTAGGTAGCCTCTAATTAAAATTAATACACCAAAAAGTATTTATAATAGTATATGAGGAAACGTGTAATTAAGCAAACAATTCTGTTCTTTGTAAACTTCATCATAAAATTCAGATGTATAAATGAGATATAGATATTTAGTGAAAATTGGATAATATATGTCTTTTAAATATAATCATTCTATTATTTTATGGAAATAAAATCTTAGTACATTTTTTCTTATATAGAGAATATATATATATATATATAATATCATGAATCTAAGTATAGTTCCTTTGATATTTGATAGATGAAAAAAACCTTAAGTCAATTTTTTTGGGAGTCTTATCATTCTTAAGATAAATATTATAGATCATGGAATGATTTTTAAAAACACTAGGTAAGGAATTTTCATAGGATATTTAGCTAATGGAAGAAGTTACAAGTGTTGGAATAAATGATTTCCTAAGATAGTTTATTCTTATTATATAATGGAATTTGAAATATAAACACCGTAACAATTATTTTGAGAATGTAATAGTAAGAATATGTATATATTCTAGTAAAGGCCTCAAAAATGGAATTTGTAAAAAATAAAAAAACATGTTCAATAACATTCATATGAATCATGTGATTAAAAAATTATATAGGTTGAAAATATCTAAAATACCCTTTATTATAGAAATAGGTTGAATAAAATTACCTCATTGGAATTCAGTAATAACATGTTCTGTCCTGAAGGAAATCGAGATTCTAAAATCATATATCACATATCTCATAGTAAAAAAAGTGATATTTAGAGGTATTAGACCATATATAGTGGGTTTATAACATGAAATAAGTGTTATGTGAAATTGATAAAAAAAATCTAGGATTCCTATTTGTTTCTGACAATTTCCTCATGGCGTGAATCTTTCCAATGAGCATGCGTTGGTTGTTACCCCACATTACTGCTTTCGAAAGGTGGTAGTTTTCTATCACTTAATCAAGGATGTCTGATCATTGATCAAAATAGGATGATGGTATGTCGGTCTCTCCTTCTGTGTATTATTTTTTGAAATTATTCTCCTAGTTTGGGACTCCCATAAAGATTAATACATTGTTTGTGAGACTCTTCCTCGGTGCCATATCTTCATGTATTCCGATTAATTACACTTCTTTTATCATGAAATTCCAAGGGGTGATGTCTAGTAAGAAACCATAGATTGGGGAAGTTGTCTCGTTGGAAATCCATGTCATGTATTATAAGGACCCGACCTTAAAAAATTACTTAATATTGAATTATATTGAATAATTCACATTGAGTATCTTTTCAGGTTTAGAGTTTTGGAGAATTAAGACATAACTATTACATCTCAAAGATTAAAAAGTAGACACATCTACTTAGTTTCCATTTTTTCAAAAAATAAAATTTTTTGAACAAATGAGTCATGTCTAGTTCCTTGTTTTAGATAGCCTGAAATTTCCTTGATCCCATCCTTGACCCAATTCCACATTATGTCCTGTGAAAAACATTTCAAAAAACCTGGGATGAGCATTATAAGATCAGTAAGGGTTATAACAATATGGAAAGAAAACATTAGTCCACGTATACATAAGAATCAAAGAAATCATACTTCACTCATAAAACATAATCACTTAATCATACTCATGAAATCATAAGATTTATTAATAACTCATAGAAATCATAAGACATAAATGTAACTTGAGGCATTCATAAAATTCTTACGCAGGGAGAAACCCTCATGGTTACGTTTGGAATACCCATCACAGTATATTACCTAAATCTATTTAGAGAAACCTTACTATTTAACCCCTTCACGTTACCCAATGCATTGGAGATCTATCAGGGGCTCACCCACCCTTATTTTATCATGGAACCACCAGTCTTCATAATCAATTCCCAAGAACCATAACATAATAATATCACATAAAAAATTCATAAAAGAAACATAAAAGTTCCACATTTCAATCACAAGATATCAATACAACAAATTGATATAATAGAAACTTTATCAAAACAATTTTCAATACCAAAATAAAAGAAATGTACAACATGGTATTCATTTTTCATTTAAAAAAAGTTATGGCTTGTAGAGGAAGCTGAAACTCAAATAATCGTCATGGTAGCGGAGAAGTCGTTGTCGCCGCATTCGTACGACCAAAACATTCCCTTTTGTCATTTAGTAAAATGATTCATATAAAAAATATTCCTTTTGAATAAAATTAATAATCCAATGGGTTTATACACTGTATAAAATAAATGTTGTGTATAAAACAAAATATGCCTCAATGAAAGGAGATTGAGACGAAGTCCCATACAAAGACGGTTTCCTTAGATTAAGGATAAATCAGTTACATAATTATGTGTGACAAATATAAATACACCCAATATAATATTATATTAGGTGTAAAAAAATCAGAGGTCATTCACACATATTCATAGTATGACATAATCAAGAAATAGAGGTTTAACCCAAAGAATTGAAATTGGGTTATGAACTTCCCTTTAAAAAATTCGACAGCCAAATGGGGTCACTTTAAAATTCAGTAAATGAGTTGCTGAGAGAGAAAATGGTATCTCATCACTTGGACATAAAATTTAAATAAATAAGGATATATAAGAACATATCCCAACATAATAAGAAGTGAATTAAAAGACATAACAAAAGAAGTCTTTTAAAAAGAGGAGGGTAAAAGGTTCCCTTACCGACTTGGGTAACTTTCGAAACATACACCCCATAAAATAAGTACAATTAAACATTGATGTAAATACCCATAAACGAAATTATATTACACAAAGAGTAGAATAATGGGAGCTACATACACCACTCAATGTAAACAGTGGAAAATGTAGCATAAATCTCACTGGAATAAAAGTGAGATGAAAAATCACCTTATGAAAATTTCACAGCCTAACGACGCCACTTAAAACATCTAAAAATGGATTGATGAAATAAAATAGGGTCTCTCATAATATGAAAAAAAAAAATAGAGTAATAGGAATATAAAATAAAATCCCCCAACATAATAAAGAGGAGCTTAAATGAAATGACATAAAATATAGTACTTAAAAAGAAAGAGAGAGGTAGGATCCCTTACTTCGTGTCTGACTTGACTCGATTGTTATTTAATCACCAAAATAATAAACTAGAGTTAATTTATACTTTCTTAAGAAACTTGTTTATGTTAATTATTCCTTTTATATAATTTATTACCATTTTATGAACATTATGTAATTATTTAAGTTATTAATGGTCATTTTGTTGTTCATTGGTACTTGAGTCAAAAATAAAAATCTTATAAGTAAACCTTGTTCAGGTGGTAAAATATACATTAAATCCAGAATTATATTCTTGATTTAGATATCATTTATATCATATATATCCATTGTATAAATGCATTTATAATATTACAAAACATTTAGAGCTAAGAAATGTAATGCACCGTTCATGGAGACGGTAAGCCGTACGTACGCATTAATGCTACTTTCATTTATATTTCATATTTAATGGAATTAAATCATAATGATATAAAGTTATATTATAATTCTAGTATAATATCATATTTAATATCAATAACTCCATCCTTTATACATCCCACATATGGCATTAATGAATCAAATCCCTTTGTGTGTGTGTGTGGGGGGGGGTAGTCCGCACTTCTGAAAAATGAAATTATCGTGTTTATCCATAATGGAAACCATAAAGGTATTCCATAAATGAAAAATAAAGAATCATAAGGAAAACATCAACATAATATATATCATATATAAATATATTGAAATCTTAATGGCCAGTAGTAAAGGTGTTAAAATAAGATTCAACAATCATCGTTTCTTGAGGCAGAAATTCACCAACCACAGAAACAGTATGTTCTTTAACCACTAGACGGATGTGTGTGTAAGTGTAAATCAAATCATTCACATAAACAAATACTAGTGTATTAGAGATACTATTTTTGTTACAAGAAAAAATAATAAAGAGAGTTTAGGGGGTTGTAGAAGCAAGATAAAACAAAAGAACACAAGTCAAGACATTACCTTTAAATTGGGTAACTCCTCTTGCATTGAACCAAAAGGGTTTCTTGAAAATATTTCTGCATAGGGTAAGGATTTTATGATGAATAAAGGGATGTGGAGAGGTAAAAATATTAAATCTTGGCCTATCCAATGGCTTGAGAAGTGTGGTTAAGGTGGTAGCGGTGGGGACCTTTTATAAGAGGGAGGATGGGCACTCTTGGTATGTCAAGAAATGTTACTTTATTATATAATGAGTTTCCGATTTTAAAGGTCCCCGAATTATATATTTAGAGGATAAAGTGATATGGGTTTAAGATCCACCCATCCAATAGGTTTTTGAAAAGTGTAAGCCTTAGATTTTACGCTATCTTTTCATTTTATCGAAATCGTTCATTAATGGGGTAATCGTTGCATCATCATGGTGTCATAAATAATTTAATTTAATTAATGTCTAAAAACTATAAAATAAATTCTATGATGTAGGAAATCGTTTTAGATTTACAATGAGTATTTATGGTCTAAGATATAATTCACACATACAAAACTAAATTTTTTTTACTTGGGTGATACATACATTGGTTATACTTTCCTTTTAAAAAACATAAAATGATAAAGTGTCACTATCACCCAAAAGTGATTCCATGGAGTCCCAAATATTGGAACAAGGCAACCCATGGTAATCCATGACACAACCGGTAGCATTTTGACACATGTTGGGGTCATTTGTTATTATTATGATATTATTTTATTACCCCTAACAACCCGATTACTAATTAATCACAATAATTAAAGACAATTACCATCGTTACTATTCATAATGTCTAAAAATAAAAGTGTCTTAATTACATAATTTGGACCTTTTGATACCAAATATGGAATCCATTTTACCAAATTCTAAACAAAGAAATTGTAGTAATTAATTTAAAAATAAATCTCATTGTCAAAACAAATAGCGGGCTTTTAGAAACAATATCTATCAAAAGGTTGACAAGTGTTTATGTCCAATTTCAAAGTGAAATAAAATCCAATGACCACCATTGGATTAAATGGTAAAACTATAATCTATTTAAACATTAAAACCAATTATAAATATAATCTATCCATATAATTAAATTTGATGAAAAATCAGTTTTGAAGTAAAATGCAGTATTTTTCACTATTCATTAAAAAATGAACATTGTCAGAAAAATACCAAAAAAATATCCAATGTAAATTTCAATGTCCCAATACTAAAGAATAAGTTTATTTTGACAAATAGACCTTATAAAATTGTCAAAAGATAGATTCAAAAATGGCTCACCATCAAAAGGCGGTAAAACAATCTTTTAAAAATATTAGAGAATTCAATGCTTAAGATTGGATTTATTCTCATTTTAAAAATCTAACATTTATTGAATAAATGTAAAAATATTTGACAAGCATATATAATAACTTTTTATTTAGTTCATTTCATTCCTGCCATTACATCGGCTAGGATTTTACTACCATTTACAATAATATTACTATATTATTAATGTGGATCGTAAGATTTCAAATAATCTCATTGATGTGTACTAGGTACGCCATCGAACATAGAGTCCCCAATAAAGTAATATTCATATTTTATTCAAAAATATTTATAAATATGAAAAATTTATATTCTTTATTTTCATGGGATGTTACGTGTATAGATGCAAAAACAAATGAATTTTGGTCTCTTCCCCTTATGATAGGGCTTATTGATGGTGCGGAAGCCCGAGGCATCCCACATTGAGTGTGGGGAATTATATTCCATAGGCATGTCCCTGAGGTTCTCTATAGATTCACATGTTTAACATTGGTCATGTCGTGAGTTTAACATCTTTCGGTGACAGATCAAACTGATTAGAACACTGATAGGGGTGGATCAGATGGGTACATCCCCATGAGGGAGTAATTGAGGGGTTTACTGGCTGAGTGGATCAAAATGTCCAATGAAAACTGATCATAGGATTCTTGGGTGCCTATATATGGGTTGAGAGGGTTTACCATTGGCTGGGATTGAATCATAGGGAGGTTTCTTATAAACCATGTGTAGAAGATATGGATTTGAACCCATGTAGTTCAAACGGGTGATGAATTAGGATGTACACAAAGGAACAAATCTGAAGACTTGTTGGGGGATTTCATGTGGATAGTACCCCATCGTAGTAGGGACACTCTTGGTTGGATGGTTATGGATTGTGTGGGTGTTATGCTTGGTTAGCTTCCTAAGGGAATGGTGTGATCCCTTGGGATACAATAGCCCATGTATGAATCAGGATGGATGTTAGATGGTGGAACGAAGTGGATGAGAGTAATGGGATGTAAATGAAGTGAAGATGACATTGATGTTGAACTTGAACCTCAGAGAGGCTTTCTATGTTTCACGGTGGTAGGGAGTCAAATTACACATAGTTTAGGAGGGGCAATGGGACTCTAAAGGTGGCAGCCCGTGCGAATGGATGCATGGATTGGACCTGAAGGATATAGAATCTTCAGGTTGAGGCATGACATTCCTAATACAAAAAGGCTCAAGGGAGAGACTATGATGGAACATGTGTCCTGGGATTGAACCAAAGGGAGGCTTCATAGGTATCCATATAGAAGGGAATCAATGTCTACATAATTTAGGATGGGGTGAGGAATCAGGGTGTACACAAAAGACAACAACTCGACAACATGTTGGGACATACACTTGGTTAGAAACCCATGAGTTGGTCTAATTTTTATAAATGGTTGACCAAGGATGTGGGTCTCACCAAAGGGGATATTGAAGTTTACTAGTGTTTTGGGTTGAACCTTAGGGAGGCTTCCAACATGCCCTGCCTAAGAGACAGTGATCAAAACCCACATAGATTGAATAGGTTTACCAGTGTTTTGGGATGGATATCACGGATGATTCCTATATACCCTTATTATGAGATAAGGATCAAAACCCATGTAGTTATAATAGGATTACTAGTGTTCAGGACTGTACTTATTGGATTCTTTCTACATACCCTTCCTAGGAGACAAAGTTCAAAACCCATATAGTTTGAATAGATTTCCCAGTGTTTGGGGTTGGATATTAGGGAGGTTTCAATGTACCCTACCTAGGAGACAAGGAAAAAAATCTACATAGTTCAAACACGTATAGTTTAACATCATTCGGGAAGGAAAGGGTCATATAGTTTAATTTCATGTAGGATAAGGGTGAAGCAATGCAAAGTGGTCGAGACTGATGGATGACAGGATTGAACCATAGGGATGCATCATACTCACCTTGCATTGAATATGACAAGGAACAAATTCTACGTAGTTTGGGAGGGGGATATGGCATACACAAAGGTTCCCAATAGAGTATTCCATGGTCGATGATTACTCTAAGCCCACATTAGTCATTCTCGATGGAATAACTAAGCGGTAACATCGACTTGAAGACTACATCACGAAAGGTGTTTCTGTGAAGAATGTAATGAGGCATACGTCTGGGTAGCAGCCCAGGGAGATAGTTATTGGGACTTTCTCCCAGATTGAAGCCTAATGGAAATAATGATGAAAGGGAGAGGTAAGGGGTGTTGAAGGTCCATATGATAATCTCTCCTCTGGCCTTTGCACATAGAAGAAGAAAGGAGGAGCGAGGATGCAACCATTCACATGAATGGATATTGGATTACTCTAGGATCATTGTCCTTCCTGGTGGATAGATGTCGTTCTATGCAAGGAGGATCTCAATCCATGTGAGAAAGATCACACACCCGTGGAGACCAGTGGGCAAGGAAAATGTCTAATGTGGGGCACCAATTTAATATTGCATGAGGTGAGGCCACAATTTAACGTCATGTACTATGGATGATGTTTCTTGGATGTTTAATGTCAAACATGTCAGACGATGAGTATTCAATCCCCGCTCCAAGGATATACATAACCAGTGCGCTTCAACCCTTCGTGAAGGTAAGGCTCTAGCAATGCCATGTGGAGACTAGGTTGTGGAGTTATCCATTTAGGGTCCCATTTTAGTGACGCTTTGAGAATAATAAATAGTTTTTAGAATTCCAATGTGATGAAGCATGAGTCTAATCATCATAATTTGAAGCACTTCCCAAGAGACATTGAAATAACGTCTTACAAAGATAGAGGGCTATAGCGAAGGGGTTCATAGGAAAATCCCTTGAAAAGTTATGATCCTCCACAAAGTGGAGAGACTCTGTTAAGTGTTATTATTTTCAATGTGGAGTGGCTGAGACTAGGCATGGAGTATACATGTGTATAAAGAGTGATTCACAAGTTTCAAGGGCCTTCGCGAAGTGGGACTTCACGGAGCATGAGAGCCATGAAAAGCATGGAATTGCGAACCAATGAACATTGTGATGAACAATTATCATTCCCTATAATGGGGTCCACATGTGAATGGAAGGTACTTCACAAATAGTGTGTTATTTGAGAAGACCTAATATCCCTTAGGGATGTACTTCTTTTTCCTTGGCCTGTGGGCTTCACAAAGGTTATCCATTCTTGAAGAGAGGTGGAATATGAGGGAAGGGAAATGTATTTCTAAATTCTCAAATACCTTGAAGAGATCACTTTATCAATGTTTCACATAGTATAAGTAACATCATGATTTGATAGTTGAGAAAGAGAGAGGTCGCAGTATCCAACCTTTGGATCTTTGGGAAGCCTATTATTTATAGGTGAAAGGCGGTGTGAAGCTATGATAGTTCTTTGTGAAGCAACTTGTTATTTTCCCTTTGAGGTGGATTGCGTCATGTTTTTCATAACCACAGAGTTGACCATCATCCACCACATGGTGCAGAGGCCTCCATCATTCCCTCCACAGCACTCAGAGAGAATTTCATCAATTTCCAAAGAATTTTTGAGGTCATCCTCTTCCTCCCATGGCGCAAAGCCTTCTGTACATTTCATCTTAACCGAAGATTCATTCACCTCTTTTCTCTCTAGAGATCTCATAGGAGGCCTTTTCTTTGAACTAGTCATGGTGCTGAAGGGATTTACCAATCTACTTCGCGAATCATTACATTTTTTCGTTGGCATGCTCGTTGCATATTTTTCCAACTTACACATTTTTGGAACCAAAAAATCCCCCCTCAAACATGAAGCTAAGGATAAAATTATGCTCAAGTAATGAGGTTAGATTTCCAAAACCTTTGTAAAATATTTAAGTGAGATTGCAATGCATGGCCACAATTTGGGATAACGATGCGTGGGTGGAGAACATCGTGAAGCTCAACACTGCTAGACATGCTGCGAATCTCGTAGGTAGTCACTTATAAATAGGGGATGAAGAAACCTCTTTTGTCCTCTTCTATCTCATCATATTTTCACTATATCTCTCTATTTGAGAATCTTTGTTCTCTCTATGACCTCCCTTCATGAATCTGGAATTATTTTCTCTACAGCACATAGTGAGTCTTCAGACTCTGTGATCGTGCGCTCTATGAGTTGCGTCTGCCAAGTTTGCAGTAGAGCTCTACGATCGGTCTCTATGATCTAGCTCTATGATTGAGCTATACAATCTAGGACATAAAATTTCAAAAGTGTTAGGATAGAATGTCTCATCAAGGAGCTTCTAGGGGGTCCTTGTGGATGCAGCTCTGAGAAAAAAATTGGCATATAACATACATATTGGGTAATGTGTGTGGATCCATTCCAAACATGAATCCCTGATAGAGATTTTTGAAGAAATATAGAATAACTAACGTCTTTGAAAACTATTGTGTCTATATGGATTTGGTTTGAGTGATGATGTTCTCATTTCTGATGGAAGTTGGGATGAGCCATCCTATAAGTTCAGAAGTACTCCATGCCTGCACCAGTGGTTTGGGGGGACTAACGATCATACATGGGAGGACCACACACTTGTCAGGGATGAATAATAGTATAATCATGTTAACAATGTTTATTGAAAGGTGTTGTAGCTAGAGGTGTATAATTAATAGAACCACACCATCCTCAATCCATCTTTGGGGAACCCAGAGAATGGGTGGACTGATTATTTGGACTTATGAAAGGGAGAAAATTTCAATGAAGATTGGGTATGGTCTTATTGGGTCTGTACAACCTATGAGGAGTTCGGGTTGGAGCTGAGGTGGGTGTACATATATGTGGTGGCATGGGCCTCCCAATACCATATTTAACAACCGAAGCACATGATTCCATATTTGTTGAGAAGAAATTCATCGAGGACCAACACCTTTCATCTTCACCATGGGGAGGACAACATTAGCCTCTCAGACCATCATAATATCTTGGGGATTCCAATATTTGGGGAGTTGTATGGTGAATTCCTTCCTGCTGAGAATACATGGGAGGACCCAGAGCAGATTCCCAGACCAACAGAGGTGTTGATGGGCCTTGGGATGAGAGAGGACAAAAAATTGGTAAGGGATGTAGACATCAAGTTGTGGATTAAGTGGTTTATGAATTTCAATTTAGATCAGATGTTTCTTGTGAGGAATCCCACTTTCCCAAAGGGGGCCCAACATGGAAAAGAGAACTCATACTGGTGACTCATGGGGGATAGCCAGTGGATGACGTGGGGGTTCAATATCAACACTGAGCAACAACCAGTGGTTAGGTTGGCTGCATTCATCTTGGTCCTCATCTGTGGTTGCATGATGCCGGTGAGAGATACAAACATGAGAGTACGGTGGGGTACATTCATCATGGAATCCATGTTGGAGATGGGGGAATGGATCAATATGTTGATCTCGATGGTTGCCAAGCTGAACAAGGTATTGTGGAATATTAGTGAGGGGAAGATACTACATAGAGTGTGTGGGCCATTCCATCTTCTTTATGGGTGGATAATGGTGCATATGGGTGCTTATAAATACCCTAACCCCATTTCCCCTCAGGGGTCAAACATCCGACTAGATATTATGAATACGGTGTGGAGTTTCCCATCCCAACTAACCCCGCCGCTCATGCAGAACCGATTCCGGAGGGTTGATGAATTTAGTATCAATCAATTTCCAATTTCAATATGTGTATTCCTTTATGAAGTCCAGTGAACTCAAGAGAATTGGTCATATCTCTAAGAAATTCAGGATGGTTTCTTGGTGGCATGGGTTGATTGCGATCCTATCTGTGAGCCATACACCCTATAGTGATTTGAGAGGCCGTTCCTTTTCATGCAGAGGATGAATCTACGGGTCTACATGGTAGTACTCCATGAGAACCATCTATGTGTGATGAGGAAGATGTGGATCATGTTCACACAGGAGGATGTTAAGAAGTGGAATGAGTTTTCACCACACACCAATGTATATGGGATTGTAAAAGAGTATGCCATATTTTGGGAGGAAGCCTAACTAGGAGAGATGTTGAAGTGGTATACAATCTGTGCAAGTGGCGAGGTGACTCATTAACCTCGAGACCAGGTCTAGAAGGAGGCATGAATATCGTGTGGGGGTGGGTCTATAATAGCGGTGAGTCCTGCACCGATCGAGGGGAAGACGACAGTGAAAGATCTGACAGTTGTAGAGGAGAAAAATTAGCAAGAAGGGAGGACATCCAGGGGGTTCAATATGATACCCAATCAGGATTTGGGGAAATGGCTATTCCCTATAGATATGTAGGAGGAGGATGTTTTCCTAAAGGATTTTGGACACATGGGATGTAAATAATCAATTACTCAATCCTTCCACGATATGGCACCATATGTACTGTCTCAGGATGGATATTTCTGATATTGTCCATACCATGGCTGACTTTTCGGTATCTCAAGAAGAAGGGGAGAATTAAATTATTGATATGGATAACTATGTGCACTCTCGGGGTACTCAGTGTCCAATCACAGATCGGGTGAATGTGATGCTTTATTGAATAATCCCTCTATAGTTGTCTGTAACTGAATAGAGTTAGTGCTTCCTCCTATCGGATGAATCAAAATAGTCCTCCTAGGGGAAGTGGCTGGTAGAGGGATCCCCTTGGAGGAAAATTCAATTGCGATCATGGAGGTGGAAGTGTTTGTAGAGGGAGTTGAGGTAACCCCTAAACTATTTCACTATGGTCCTCATTTAGGTCACTTAGGCCTTGTCAACTGACATTTGACTTGTACAAGAGAACCTCATATGAAATGCCACTACCTAACAATGTATTTGTAGCTTCAAGATCTTCACCAATGGAGGTGGCGATTACCGCATCTAAACGGTTTGAGAAACATAGGGTGGTTCTACTAGAGGCTTTGGATTTCTAACTATATATGGGGGCCAATCCACTAGAATCTGGTGGCAATAGCAAAAGGGAAAGACCAACTATTTGAACTCTATAAGTCTTCCGTATAGGTTTTGTAACTGTTTTCCATTAAACCTGGATAACTGAAATTTGTGTGATTTTTATATGCACTATTTTTTAGATTTTTCGGCCACATTGGAGATGGTGAATAGGGCCCCTAGTGCTGCCATTCCTAGGGGAACACCGATGATCTTGGAAGCGGACACCCATAATGACTAAACCACAGTGCTCCCGATTATAGGTGGGACCATTAGCAGGAAGAAACCTGAAATTTTCATGATGGAATCTGATGACTGGGTTCAATCAGGTGAAATAAGACCTGACCAATCTAATTAAACACTAGAAGAAGATCCCGCTTGTGAATTCCTAGAGGTGTTCCCCACATACGAACCTGCCATCCTTGAGGACCAGGATGAGACATCATTTGATGAGGAGGATAGCAATTCCATCCATCGCTATTCATAGAAATTGATCCCACTCTTTATTTGGAATACCCCACAAGAAATTTTGATAGACCATATAGGGATGCCTTGCTCTTGGATGCACGAACAATGCATTAGAGGAGTGGATTCACATATTCCTCACATGATCATTCGGGACTATATGGTAGAGAAAATCAGGGAACATGACTGCGACTTTAGTGTGGGATGGCAGAAAAGGAAGAATGACAACACCAAGAGACTCTAAGAGGCTAAGAATGACATCCAATAGTTTTGGGCCCAAACGAATAAGAAATCAGCTTTCCTCGATACACTATTTGGACTTATATCGTGAATGAAGGCCCATCTAGCGGATGTTGAGGAACAAATGAGTAGAATATCTCAAGAGATAGCTATTACCCAAGACGACGAGGATTTGGCCCGGATCAAGGTTGATTAACTACTCCCCATTTGCATCTAGGAGGATTGGGAGCTTAATAGGAGACATCAGATCATAGATTCCATGAGCATGAGAGCAGTAGAGCTGGAAGGCTCCATTGAAGAACTCCACCCATCTATCTGAGGATCCAATAGCTAGGAATTATAATATTTGTGAACTCATAAACATTATTTCATGATTTGATTGATTATTTTGTTTGTGTTCATGAGTTCTATTACTGGATTTTGTTTGCTATATTTACACCACATCTTGGAAATATCCTTCGATTAATCCCTAAGTTCATGTGGGACATTCCCGATGTAAGAAACAAAGGATTGAAACATCGTTATTCTGATTGAATATGACAGTTCCAACCCATATCTGGGTATCTGGGGTCTGAGAAACCAATCATGGTTTCCTGGAAGAAAGAGGGAGGCCTGACTAGAGAATAATGTTCTCCAAATAGTAAAATTGCCGCTTTCCCATCACGCTCTAGTGCATGAGCGGGGTAACGCTAGGGGAATTGGAATCAAGAAGAATATAGTGGATTGGAAAGTGTGAAACAAAATACCCAAAATTCAGAACACTATTGATATGGCATGACAATGAAGGATAACTCCTGCCCGGGTTCAAAACACAATATCCTTATTGCGTCCGCCTGAAATAGAGACAATAAATGAGGGACGACTGCAAACCATGTTTGAAGAAAAGGTGTCTAACATGAAATTTCATCCAAATTCATAGAGAACATTAGCCCTGGAAAGTAGAAAGCCATATGATGAGCATCCATACTGGTATTGGGTTTCCTATCGATGTGGATGAGGATGATGATATGAATAAAGGACACCGAAAGAGTGGGGGGTGGAGTGATGGGTTGTTTGAATGGAGTCCATAAATCTGGAAATTATGAAACCATGAAGAAAATTCATTAGGTGAGCACATCAGTCTAATCAGGGGAAATACTAATTTCCTAAAATTATCTCTCTAGTGAGAACCTAGAATGGCCCAAATTTTTATGTCAGGCTAATGATGTATTTGTTACCCAGAAAGGAAAGGCATGGTGTGGTACATATCCTGATGTGAATGAGGACTAGAAGAGCCAAAAACACACCAAATGTTCCCAGTGGTATTATTTAGACCATAGATCAGAGGTGGACTGCTCCTGGGGCAGGACACAAAGGATAGTGCTCAAACATTCCTATGTATCCCAGGTGGATGGTAATCAAGCAATACATAGTTCTGGAAGACCCATTTAGTTTATCATCATATGCTAGGACATAGAGTGAAAAGGGGAGATCCGACAAAATAGGAGGGAGTATGAAGTGTGGCTGTTATAGACCTAATGTGAATGAAGAAGTAATCAGTCCAAAGCACACAATGTAATCCTCAAGGAAATATTAGGTCCAGAGACTAATGATGGAGAAATTTGGTCTGGTCCTGATACTATGTGTTCATGCATTCCAATATACCCCATTAAGATGGTAATCTTGTCAAATGTAGTATTGACTGTGCAATTTAAAAACATTTGGAACAAGGGTCTTGTTTGGTTCGACTTCACCTGTACACATCCTTCCAAAAAAAATAATCTCATGTGAGTCATGCTTGATATGGGAAACAAGGAGTAGTGAATGGATTTTCTGGGTATAGAGAGGAACACATTTGGGTAAATGGTATGTTAGGTGAATGATGTGCCAATGATACTTACTTTTCTACTTAACACAGAAAGATGCAGGAAGGGGGGTAAATCCGAGTGTGATGGAATTCCATTTAAACATATGGAAGTGGAATGATGGGAATCATTTCACCCAGTACCTTGATTGCAATGATGGTGGCATGACGATGGAAGATAACTATTGACCATGTTTGAAACACAACATATATTTCGCATTAATGGATCATAAGATCTATTATGTAATGTAAAGTAATCAATCTACTATGTAGATATACAAAAAAACCTAAATTGGTTTTATAATAATATTTAATATTTTCAATATTTTTTTCTAAATCTCTATAATAACACTGAATGTTAAACTCAAATAAATTCACTAATAACAAGCCATATAACATCACAAAATATTCCAGAACAAAATTGAAACCCAAATATTAAAATGTTTTGATCATATATTATTCCATGATTAACTTAAAAATTATCCTCAAATAATATAAAACACTCATATGGTTATATTATAGAAACATATATTCCTTGACATTATACTCAATAAAATATGATAATCATTCCCATAAATATCATGAATCATTATAAATATATAATATAATTATATAGTATTGTAGAAATTTACTCTATATAATATATCCAAAATATTCCATAAATCCAAAAAATGATAATCTTCCTCATAAGTAAAATGGTCGTAAAATATCTAATCAATTTCATGGTAAAAAATATTTTCTAATTTAATTTATTATTATCAATTATCATATTATCCAAAATAAATATTATTTTCTCAACATCTAGAATTCAGTAAGGGTTATATATCTCCCTCTCATTAATTTCAAAAAACAATCACCTATCCACTAAATCACTTTTCTATGTTATCTAGGAAATTCAACATATGATTGGAAATACATAATGGAATAAAACTCCAAAACAATCATTAGATGATTCATTATTCTTAATGAAAGAATAACTTTGATAATATAATTCAACAGCATAACTCTCATATCCCAATAGATAAACACATCAATCATTACACCACCTTAAACCATTAATTAATCCTTTCCTTCTTATTCATACCAATTTCCTTCTTTTTGTATATCATTAAAAAAATTCATCATTTACAGTAATATCTTCACTCATATAACCTTACCGATCCTCTTATAGAGCATTCCCCACAGGACATTGATATGTATAATACATTCCAATTTAAAACATTTATCTATAGAAGATACTTTAAGAAAATATTATTCCATTATACTAAATTAACCAAACATTTCATTGTTCATTACTTTTTTTATCTCCTTATGTCCTAATTTATTGAATATAAAACATCTTTTTGTTCAATTGACATAATCAGTTGATTTTTTTCCCACATTTTGGATTTGGAATAAATTTATTCATCTTTCCTCTAAGATATTTATCATAATAATATATATAATATTTCATTTTTATGAAATTATTTATGTTATAAAACTCGCATAGTATCATGTTTCTAATCATAAATTATGATAGTTGGTTAGGAATAATCACAAGATTTCATATTATATCTCCCATTTCATTTGGTTTCTCATTATTATTATCACTATCTCAACCATTAAATTCATCATTAGCATTATTCCTCATATTTCCATCCATTTATTAAAACTAAAAATAATAATACAATAAATAATCATAATTAATGGAAATTATTTAATGATAATTATTTATAGGATTTCCAAATCTTGTAACATTTTTATAAATACATGACAGCTTCAATTTTACATGGGTTATGAATGGCCATCATAAATTAAAATACATTATAATAATTCACCAATAAAAAGAGATTTATGCAAACCATACCCTCTTGGGGTGTCTAGCTAGGTGTGTTATCTTAGTCCCCACCATCATCAACCATTGATGATCTATTCAATTACAATCTCTCATTTAAAAATTTATTACCCATAGATGAATTTGTTCAAAAACATTTTCTTCATTAAAAAATACATATGGGGATATAAATTATAATAAAATCACACAATCATTACATTACATAAAAATCAAAAAATTATCATATATATCCATTTATCCAAATGGTTTTCAAGAAATATCCCTCGTCCAAATCTCATATTACTAGTAAACCATTATATAATACAAACTGATGAAACTAGAGGATAATAAAAATAAATATTAAATAATTTTATAATAATATTTAATATACCTCATAACAATAAATTCACTAGCATTGTGAATGATTATTCCCATTAGATACACAATACATAATCATCTTATTTCTTGATAGGTCAAAAACATCTCCTGCAATATTCTTCTCATATTATGAAATTCTTAGACAAACACTACATAAAACATTTCACCTTAACCAAGGGAAAGGAAAAAATTGTAAGGGTGACCGTAGAATCAATATAAGGTTAACCATAAGAGATGTGAATTTTTGAGCATAAGTAAGAATAAGATAAGAAAAAGGGTATGTGATCCTGATAATAAATTCTAAAAAAATACCCATTTAGTCGAGGATCACTTATTATAAATAATTGCATGATTATTTTATATAACAAAAATATATTATTAATAAGTTATTGGGATCTTAAAAAATAAATCATATTTTGTAGAATATATCATAAGAATAATACATAAGCTTGAAGAATGTACATAAGTATATAAAATCATTTCCTTAATCTATGTTCACATAAATATCTTCAATAGTTTATTGTAATCACTTATTATTCCAACATTTTCAAATATATAGTTCACTCTTTAGTCTATTTTATTATATATATTCCCTAACTGAACTAGGTTCACTCCCTTTCTAAACATTATTATCATATAAAATATCCATAATTTTCCAAATGTATTATTCTTATACAGAATTCAAGGAGCACCCATAACATAATAAAACAATATATTTTTGTACCATATGATCACAAAACATTAACATAATCATTATATTATAAACCATTGAAAGGAAACATTCTTCAAAAACATTACATCAGTTCAACATCAAAAACCCCATTTAAAATAAATTAGTATCACAAATACATAATCACAACAAAATTAACAAATGGGAATGAAATTGGTTTCATAGAGTCATACATAAATCATTATCATCAATATAAATATAAGGAAATAAATTGGTAGATAACACACTCTCAAAATCTCAGTGAAGCGTTAGTAAAATAAATATTTTTAATCATAGATGAAAAATGAATTTAAAATAATGCTACATAATTTCATGTGAAAAAACATTTGAAAATTAAATTATAATATATAAAAAATTTAAATTATCAACATATTAGTAAAAAATTATTTTTAAATGTCCATAGATACATGTAATTAATTATTCATTAAAATTAGTAGTTAAGAAGGTGGGAAAATATTTTCATTTGGTATTTGTAAAAGTATTCACTTCAAAAAATTTATAGAAATTAAAAAACAATCACATTTAGAAGATGATGATAAAATTACTTTCAACCCATTTTAAAACATATAAAAACAGTTACAAATTACATGAAATAATATTTGTGGAATAGTAAATTCATTCTTGAAAACACATTATGGAAAATATATACCTGAAAGAAAAAAATCTAGACCGATTATTAAACCAATATTGATTTTACTTTAAAATATTAGCTAAGAAATTTGAGTACCTAAATAGATAAAAAACATTAAAAATAGAAATCCGTAGATATTAATAGAATATAATAAATTAAATAATTTTTTGAGATATATACATTACAATTTCATCATTAGATTTTTATACATAATGAATCCTACTAAAAAGATACATTGTAATATAAAACCCTTACCGCTTCAGTATCTTTTGTATGATAACCCCAATGAAATAAATAATATTAAACTATAAATTAAATAAAATGAATTTAATATATTAATAATATAATATCTAAAATGGGTTGTATGTAGACCTTATAAAATAGGATAGGTGTATAACAATACATATGTCCAAAAAATGATGATTCGGTACGATAAATTCATAATACGGTGTTAACATTCAAAACAAATAAAAAATGATTAAAATATTTTAAAATGTAAAATTAAATTCCATGAACCAATAAGTTTGTGTTATTTAACAAGTAAAATTATAATTATATACACCTCATAAAAATTTATTGATGCATAACATCAGTTAGATCTGAATGAAATTATATTGAGATGAAGAACTCAGTCGTTATGTGTGACTTGATTAATAAGTTCACTAACCACATTTATAATTAATATATATTTATTTTAATTCATTAATGGAACAATATATATATTTATAATATTATATATATTTTATATATACAATATTATGAATTATTTTTAGAAATTATTTTTCAAAAATATTGTTATGTGTGAAAACATTTTCATTCATCATTTGAACTCTCATTCATACATTATGATGAAATAATATTTACCTTGGTTCCTTAATATCTATAATTATAATCAAGAAATATGTATTATATTTATTAATTGTAAACTCATCCATAATCATTCATATATAGTGTTGTGTAAATATGAATTACATCAAATGTTGGAGTGTATAGTCTATATATACACATGAGTGATGTTTCCAATCATGAATTGATTGAATTCATGAAACATAAATATTAATTCACCCATATAGAATAATTATTAGAATATATATTTTCAAAATATATATCCTTATAAAAATTCAGCAATATTGACATTAAATATGAATCACATGACTTCATCGGGATGGTAATTCACACATTTTCACAAGTGTCATTATCATTATATAACATATGGGTTGGTAAGAATGGATAAGAAATATTATAATTTTATAAGAATAATTATGTTAAAAATATAATATATAGAAATAAAATCTATGATAAAAACCAACTCTGAATGAATGTGATGGAAAATGAATCATATCACTATGCGGAGGTGGTTGTCTACACATACGCATAACTAATATATTAATTTGCAATTTGATGTAAAGGGATATGTGTAGTTTTTTAAAATAAACATAATAACTAATTACAATAGTTTACAACTCATAACATTATATTGGTATTGTTTGGAATGAATTCATGTTGGTAAAATAATAATTAAAATGAATGCGATCAGATAAAGTGATTGTCACCCCTTTGAGATACAACATTTGGTTTTCATACATTGGATGTTGTGGATTGTGTTTTAAATATTCCAGATAGAATTGAACATTAAAAAGGATTTTGAATAGGGTGTTTTTGGGATTCTTTGATTTATTTTGATTAGTGTTTTGTGAGGAAGAGTGGATGGGTGGTGTCCTCTAATAGTGATTGAATGTACACACATGTAATTACTTAAAATAAATAAAAATAATAAATATTTTTTCATGTGAATGTGAAACTGAGTAGAAATATTATCAATATAATATGTTAATTAATATAAATAATATAATACTATAATATTTATACATGTTTGGGTGAAATTTTAAATCATTCCTATAAGATTATCCCTTATTATCCCTTTTAACTATTATCATGATTATAAAGTTATTTAATATACAATGTTAAAGAATGTTACTATATAAGAATAATTGAAACAAGATTAGAAAAAGGTTTATTTTTCTTGACCATATCCCATTAGAATTTCCAAATATAATTTTTTTGAATTTAATATAATTTAACAAAATATTATTTACCAAAAGATACAATTAAAGTTATTTTTGGACTATTCACATAGTTTTACATTGATGAACATAATACTGTAATTTTCTTATAATATAATTATTTTATACATCAATAATATGTTATTTTTATCAAAATAAATTCACATAAAACAATATTTCATCCAAATTGTTCTATCTTGGAAATAATTAATTGCATTTATCTATTTAACTACTATAAGAAAAATAAGTGTGTTATCATTTCATAAGCATTTATGGAAATTATTCCCTCACTAAAAATTGAAAATAAAAATCCATGATATGAAATAATTCCTCAATATTTCATATAATAATTTATAATAGAAAATAACATTTTTTTATAAATTAAAATAATGACATTGATATTTGGTATTTATTCTTTAGTTAAAATAATACTAAGCTAGTGATCAAAACAATTAAGAAGATATTCCAAATAGTTTGAAAATATTATGATCATGGTTGAATGGATCAAATATATGAAAATAATGGATTGTTATTTTTTAGTTTTTTATCCATATCTTATTGTATTATACCCTATTTTACGAGTTTTACCATTACAACGGAGACAAAATATTACAACAATTACTAATCATAATGCCCAAAACTAAGAGGTAATTATTTACCAATTTAAGAAAACTTGTTAAAAATATAGAATGCATTTTTAAATTTAAAATTCAATAGGATTCATAATTATTTTTTAATATAATTGTGAAATATGCAACAAATATGTTTTTTAATAAAAAATTCATTTTATGTCAAAAAAATAACTTATCCAAAATAAATAAAATAGTAATTTAAATTTATCAATTAGAATAAATATAAAAAATGTGGCATGTATTACATTAATATCAAACTAAAAATATAATTATACTTTTAAAATAATTTATTTACTTCAAAAATTTAGTTTTAGATAAATATGAATATTTCTTTATTCATTTAAATAATAAATTTTTCTATTAGATTCCCAAAAAAATCACACAAATTTAATAATGGAAAATGATTTAAAAATTATATTCAAATAATATATATATATATACTCTAAATTAGTTATAATTTCTGATATAATTTTTCATAAAAAAATTTACATGAAAACTCATTTTTTAAGATAAAAGGATTTTGTTCCCATTGCCTTCATAATAATAAAAATTAAATGATTGATAATATATTTTACCAAATAATTTTTTATTTTTTAATAAAAATAATTCATCAATAGTTTAAAATATAATTTAATATATCATGGTATGTTTATCACCTAAAAATATTTTTTAGAAAAATATATCATTTATACTTGATGTTATTTTATTCATTTAGAAAACCATTGTTAAATGATGAGTAAGTATTATAAATATGACATCAATAAATTTTAATTAATTATTTCTTTGTTATCATATATTCCATTAAAAATAATTTGAGATAGGTTTTACAATTGATAATAATAACTTTATAGTATATCATGATATGTTTATACTCTATGTTTCACGTTATGAAATCTACTAAATAATTAAAATTTATTTAAGAACAATGTATTATAAATATTGAGGTATTAGAACATGATACATAATGATTTGTGGATAAGGAATAAAATAAATTAACAATGGTTATGAATTATCTACAATTTTATATTGGAATGATATCTTTTAATAGGATTAATTTGATATGTAACAAGTTATACTAATTAATGGGATACTACAACCTAATCTAGAACAAGATTTGGATGACCGAAAAATCATTGTATCACTGTAATTTCTAAACCCTTGGAAATGAATCACCATATTTTGAGGATATAAAATCATTTGATAAGTGGAAATCACTAAGGGTTGGGTGAATTAATTATTTGAGAAACCTGTTTATATTCCTTTTGGAATTACATTTATAGCCTATTAATTTTATAGAATATATTTTTGTTCAACCCCTGAACAAGAACACAAAATAAATAAATAAGAGATTTACTAGTTTCACCTTCAAAATTATAATGTTATTCCTTGTAATTAAATATATTCGCATGATATCATATGTGATACATGTATCCAAATTTTTATTGTAATGGAAAATTAATATTATTGTCCTTATTTTATACCAAGAAACAAAATTGTGAAAATAATTCTCATAATATGAAAATAAAATAAGATTTATTTCCAAAAACAAGAGATATTTGTACTAAAAACACATCCACAATGTATATTTGTATTATTTATTTTTTTCCCATTTTATATTTATCTATCCCAAGTCACCTCTAGCTCATCTAAATTTTATACTTCTTATTCTAGTCTGTGGATATTGTCAAAGTATATTCTCTCTAATTATGGTCTACTATTTAGTCACGCTATTTTTAATTACATTTCAAATTTAAATTTTTTAACGTTCATATTAAAATTTTGAAAATTATATTCAATCCTTTAATTATGATTTTTATTCCACACTTATTTCTAAGACATTTGATCAAATGTTATCTTTTAATTACCATTAATGTTTTCTTATAACATTAGATATTGAGTAATGTATCACCTTAGGACATATAAGATCCACATAATAAAATATTGTCAGATTTGGAATACTAATAATACCAAGAAATGTAGTATTTCACATTGGAAACTTTTATTGGCCAAGAAAACTGCACTAGCATGCTTTACAGCATTGTATTCCCACTATTCTTATCAACATTAAATCTTATCAAAACATGAATCAAACCATGACTCATTTTCAAAATATAATTTAGGAGAGGGATTGATCTTATTCAATTAGGAAACGACCATGTTTAGTAGATCTATATATCAAATATCATATAACTACTTAGTAGTATTACACTATGCAAATAAGTCTCCTCAATACTATAAAGTCACATTAAAATAGTAAAATAGTATAGAATACAATTTAGTGATCTCCATTTTTATATCAAGACAGAAGAATGTTATTCAATAATCTCATCATTATTACCTAACTATTCACCATATGGAAATCAACCAATGAAAAAACCATCCAAAATAATAATTTTCTTGGTGGTCTCCCGATTAACACACTACTCTAGGTTATTTAATACATTATGGCCTGATATTCATATAACCACCAAATATATGATATTTATTTTGAATCCAATAACCAATAAAAAATCACATGTGCAGTCAAAGAACACTATTTAATATTCCTAAATCATCTCCAAACCCACTTAAAATATTAGCAGTAGGTATTGATACCTCCTTAACTACAAAAACCATTGTACTCCAACAAAAAACCTTGAAATAGCATTTAGTTCATTTAAATCATTCCGAAAACAATATATAGACTTGAAATTAAATGAATCATTATAAAACACCAATGTTTAAGGATTATTATATTTTAATAAAACATTTATCACAATCACCTTATTCACTTCATAATATCTCATTAATTCTCTAATTATAAAACTCATTAAAATAATCTAATGCCTCAAAAATATCGTTGAGATCACAAAATATTTCGAAACAACTATTTATATAAAAAAATACCCCCATTTTAATTTTTTCATCAAAAAGGGAACATAAATAACATTAAATTTCCACTCATATATTTTTGATTCATTAGTAAATATTTATAAGCCAATGTGAGAAAACATGGTGCAGGAAACCAGAATATTTAACAATTATATTATAGAATTCATGTTGGGGTTAGTGACATAAAATGAACAATGATGCACGTTAAAGTACTAGATTATTAATGTTCTTTATTAACAGTCAATATCTTATAACATATTTATCATTCGACACATGAATATTTATCATCATAACATCCTCAGTGTAACTATTGAACAGAAAGTTTAATGAAGTTCCCCACAATGATGTTTACCTTATAGTTTCATAATAGTATTGTTGAAAATATGTTATAAGACCAGATGATGTCATCTGAATAGAAATATATGATACATGATACTTTTGATAAGGGGATCATATTATATTGATATATCCTCTCGTGATGTTTATCATATCTATTCTCAAGAATGTCTCTTATGAGAACATGGACAACCAATAAGAAATCAAACTTTCTAGGTGTAAATGGATCATCCTATCCATATATGTATGTATTGGTTCATATTTATAATAATATTATTAATTAATATCATCATTCATGTACTTTCATGTATTGAGGAAAATTTTGACTGGACATCATCAGGATGAGGAGATACACATATCATTTTTCCTGATTGATATTACATTAATGATTTATTTAAGGAAGGATTTTCCATTATTTAATATAATTGATACTAATATCTCAATCATTTTTATGCTAATATATTTCCTAATTAAATCAATATCCATGGAATTCACTCAATATTTCAATTTCATAAAATTTAATGTAAGTGACATCGATCACATAGGTTGATAACACTAGTATAAAAACATTATTATTGATTATGTAATGATAAAGTGAATATATTGAATAGTTAATAATCATATAAAATTTAATTTCATTGATAAATTTTATTTTTTATCTTTGTGTTCAAGTGTGTGTTGCTAGATGAAAATATTGAACATTATATTGTTCTGCTAAATACAACTGAGATAAGGGACCAAGTGAATCACACAGTAAATGTATTTGAATCTTTAGAGAAATTATAAAATTATTTAAAATGAGAAATATATATAATTCCTTTATTGTAATTAATAACTAATCAGGATTTTTTAATTGAATATATTTAGTTTCCTATTATTATAGACGAAATTTCTTACCCAAATATTTAATATTTTTAATATTTTTATGATTATAATAATAATTTATTTATCAATGAAGATGGAATTGTTAATTACTTATTTCATTAAATATCTAATATTTATTTTTTAAATATTGAGGTGGATTGGTTGATAATGTTTAAAATTCTCTTGAGATATAACATATTTAATATTATTAGAAAAAGAATTAAATATATTTATTTAAATATTCTTTATTTATCTATGAGTTCTGTGGAAGTCTTGTAAATAAAAACGTATATTTTTATTTTTTAGATATAGAGTTCACTTGGGATTAAAATAATCATAATGTAATATGAGAACTTAATATTCTCTACCCTTATCTCTCTTAAAACAGGATTGTGACATTCTCTAAATATGATAATCTATAGCCATAAAAAGATTTTTGAAAAAAAATTATAGAGTCCTCTCATGTACTGTTGGGATTTCACTAAGAAAAATCCCAATAACATAGATTTATACTCATACATGACCATATATCAAATATATATCAAACAATATGAGTCCTTATATGTTAAATAAATTATCAGAGTGATCATTGATGATCAATGATAGGATTATGATATTCAAAGATATCAGCTATATATTTATATAGAAATTATTCTATGATATTGGTAAATGTATGGACCACTACTATATGGATTCTACACTATCATAATATAATATAACAATATTAAGGTGTTATTTCTTCCGTAGAATAAAAAATAATGAAATAACTTCCATCTATGGTAGTTTTTTATTTAAATAACATAATTATAAATATTATGTGATGATGCAGTCTCATTGATTTTGGGCGTTCTATATCATTACGTTATATTGATAAATTCAAATGATATGATAAAAAACATAATTTGGGGGAGGATTGACTACCTTTTAGGTTCTTTAGAGTCTTTTTTATATTATAGTAGTCACATAATAATTTTAAATTATTTATTATTCATTGTTATGTTATAAAAATAAGTTGTTATTTTTTCCCTTTCTAGTTTATTTTTTAGTATTCCATAATTGAGTGAAAATATTATCTTAATTAAAATTATATGTTAAAGAATAATATTATAAAAAATAGATTAAAATTGTTGATCCATGATCAAAAACATATCCAAGAGGTTTCTGTGGTTCTTTTCTATTTACATGGTCATGCGATGTTTAACTGGAATGTAATCACTATGTACCATGAATCATCACACCTAGAAATGTCCCATGATACATAAATCATCATCTGATAAACAATGTTATGTGTGTATTAAGTATATTGAATACAACTTGTATTGATTAGGGCATCCAGGCACACAACATAATAGATTTCATGGAATTTATAAAGAGCAAAAACTATTTTGACTATGATAATTTGTAGTAAAATTTATATAATTAATGTTATAAAAGGTTTTAATGTATTTATTATATATCATGTTAGAATAGTTGTCGAAAAAAACTAAGATCCACATTACAATTACAATATCCCTATTTGTTAGTTTTTTTCAATAAGAATGGCCATCAGGATGTTTATAATGGTATCAACATTTTTTAAATCATGGTTATTAGATGTCATTATTGATAAAGAGTAATTGTAATCCCATAATATGATTGAAGTACATCAATTTTCTATGGAAAAGTAAATGTATGTTTATCTTCTTGAAGAAATCAGATAAATATTTTCAAGATAATTATTCATTTATTAAATATTAAGGCCATTCATTGTTGTATAATTACATAAAAAGACCTTTGGAGTGTGAATAAAAAAGAAAAATTTATATAAAGGAATATTATTTTAGATATTTTATTATTAGTGTTTATTCTAAAAAATTGCATAAAAAGTTAAATACATAGAATTAATGTTCATCCACAAAAACTATATTTGTCATAGGATCCAACCCACCACACCTAAGAGGGACAAGAGACTAAAGGTTCATCTCCATGACATAACCCATGTATCATTTGTCATATGAGAATATATACAGTGGTGAAGAATAAATAGGCACAATGCACATAGGGTGGCATGTAAATTTGAGTGGTGTGTTTTGGTGTATCTGATTGCCTACACTTATATCATAGAGGAAAGGCCCAAGCTTCATATTGTATTATAATGTGAATGAAAATATATTAATTTTTTTGATATAGATGTATATTATAAAACCATTTTAAAAACATATGGATAAATATTACAAGTGTCACATTTCATTGAATGATGTAATTACCCACTTATATAATTGATCCACCGATTGTGGTGATATTTACTAAGAAAATAATGAATCCACCTCATTATAAATTTAAGAATCTAACATATGAAAAAATTTGGACCTATTACAAAATGATGAGACTTTGGGAACTAATTTTATATGAGAATATATGGAATAACTACACTGTTAGTTAATTAATTTTGTCTCTATAAAAAACAATGGTTTTTAAAAAATATAGAATGGTAGGGGGGTTAATGGAAAATATATGTTATATGCATGTGAATGTTATATGACATACCATGTAGTATATGAGGACATATGATAAATATTTTTTGATTCATAATGAATTTTTGATTCAGTTTCAATGACTTTAAATTACTTCATGAAAAGTATAGATTTTTTCACCATGATCATCAATAGTTATTCAATCACACTAGAGGTATTGTACAAAGGCCATCCCAAGAAGAAACTAGTAGGATGACTAACCAGAATAGATTTATTAATACACGGGATAATGGTTTAGTGTTTTTTTAAATATCCAGAAGCAGTGATTTATAATTTCAAATAAAAATATATAAACATTGGGGGTATAAGTTTGAAAACTAGTGAAATATAAGTTAAATATTGTTATATTTTTAATTGTGTGAAGAAAATTAGTCTTAATAACCTTGTGGGATTAAAATGACGATTAGTTTAGATATTTTTATCATATGTAATTTTAAATAATAATATCTATATTGATGAATTTTAGGATATATATATATATAGGGAAAAATTAATGATATTATTCTCAAATAACACAAGAGTGATTGAAAATAAATCTTCTATTTTAGGCTATATTACTATGATAATGAAATTGAGTTTTTATTTCAATGAAAAAATATCATGATGCATATATTATGTATCTTTATTTTTTTAATGAAATAGTAATGATCAATATACACGTTATTGTATTTTATTTAAAATTTTGGCATGTCACATGCCAAAAATGATGGACATTAATGATTGATTTTATTTTAAAAAAATATATTCAAGGATTTGAATAATAATTTAAGTGTGAAAAATAATTAAATATTAAATAACTGAATTATAAGGGGGAAATTACCTACTAGAAATGATCATGGAACATCAATATTAATGGAATAAATATTATGATAATGATGGTAATATTGTTCTTTATATAATTATTTTTAATATAATTTTAAATATAGGTTATTAAGACCATCTCATTCGATAGAATGTGTATTTAAATATATAAGAATTATCCAAAGATACAAATATAAATATAATATCAATGATATAATATATTGATCCAACTATTGAGTTCCCTGAAGGATATATACATGAGTATTAGAGGATGTAGAGAAGAATAATGATCACACTACATTTATGTGTGGTTTAAGACTATAATATATATTAAATGTAGTTTTTAGTTTATATATTTTTTATATGATCAATCATCATAATATATGATCATGGTGGAGTATAAATAGAAGAATGTAGTATTTATAATAATATATCCATGATATGATGAAGATAATATTCTGAATTATGTTTTTACTAGTTCATAATGAGACGGAAAGGATACATTATATTTCCAGTTTAGGAAGATAAGGAGGGGATAAATTTTATTTTATGTATATGCCATTGATGCAGTAGAGTAAATGTTTTGGATGTATAACCATGATTAACTTTTAGATCGTGTATTGGTGTTCATCACCATTTTCTTCATAAGCTATTATATATCTAAATAATAATTGTAGAGTAATTCTAGGTTTTGGTATCTAAACAACATTTCAAGGATTGTATCATTATATTGATTCATGTAAATTCTATGCCCTGATATTTATATTCTTAATTCAATACATGAGGAGAGGTTGTGAGATATTATCTAGTGGTTCTATAAATTTAACAACTACAGGATATCAAATGAAAGATATTTTTTAAAAAATACTAATAATTTATCCACCCTCCATGTCCCTTTTGTGGTATAATGGAATATGGCTATATATGTTTTATCAAGGTTGTGTTCCCATAAATGATTTATGAAGCATCGTAGATGGAAAGAAGGAATTATGAAATCAATAAGAGTGTAGAGAATAAAACTATGGCTGAAAAAGGATCACAATGTTATCCTTACCCTTATTTAAAGAAATTTTAATAAATTAGAATTGAAAATGGATGTACAAAAAATACGAATAGATTTAAATTTAAATTGAAATAAATAGTTCTTCAAGAAAATCATCACGAAAAACAAAATAGTATGAAATTTGAAACATTATTCAAAATTTTAAACCACCAAATCAAGTGATAAAAATGATATCCATGTTATTCATTGGAAAATGATCATGAATATAGAATAATGGTGGATAAAATCTATAATAAATTGAGATATCACAATGAGATGCAGGTTGCATGGGGAGATTTCTTTGGAAAATATCAAAATATCTTCTAATTCACGATTAAAAGAAAAAGTGTACATGATAATCTAGATATCCAAATAATTTGGTTCCCCTCATGTTGGTTAGAATATTGGTCCATGGAAAAATGATATTTATTTTTTTCTAATGTTATATGTAACACCCCAGGATTTCATAGTACCTTATTTCTTTAAAGTAATTCAATATCTTGCACTACATGCAACACCGAGTTCAAACACACCACGACTTACCAATCTAGCCATTCAAAAGAAGTTACGAATAATATTAACAGAATTTTAAATTTTATATACTTCATATAATTTTAACATCCATATTATGTATTTCCTAGACATAATATAGAAACAAATTCAATTTTTTAGATAAAGGAATTATTTTTCAGAAAATGTGATTTTTCCGCCTTTGGAGCTTGAACCCTTTTTAAATCTCATATTTTACACATATATGTGTTTAATTTAACAAAAATAAACTTCTCCTTAGAAACCGGGAGATAAAAATTTAGTTTTGATAAATTTTTGGTATTTTTCTAATAACATTCATATTTTGTTAAATATTGAAAAATATTAAATTTTAATTGAAAACAACTTTTTTAATAAAAATAATTTAATGTTTTAAATTATTCATTTGATTGGTTTTGAAGTATAATTAGATTATATTTTTATCATTTAATACAATTTCTGTCATTGTAATTAATTTCAATTTGATATTGGACATAAAATAGTGTCAATCTTTTTATAGTTATTATTGCTTACAAACACACTTTTTATTTTGACAACGGGAATTAATTTTAAAATAATTAATTAAACATATTTTTTTTATTTGGTAAATTAGACACCATTTTTTAAAATCGTAATATCAAATATAGGTCAGGTTGAATATTTTTTATTTTTCTGAGAAACCTCAATTTTTGATAAATAGTGAAATACACTGAGTTATTGGTTAAAACTGACTTTTTATTTAAATAATTATTTATTTTAGTTAGATTTATTTTAAGTCAAAATAGATACATAATACCTATATATTTTAAAAATAATTCATTGGAGTCATTTTATAATAATTTTAGATATATAAAAATATTATTGAACTTTTTACCGTCTTTTACCCACCTCCAAGGGGTAATTGCAAATTTGCATAAATCATAATTTTAGCGCTTCTATGATTTTTATTTCAAAAATACAAGAGAAAAGGTTAACCTAAATTATTAAAACGATGTTCAATTAGATGAAAATATTTTTTGGTGAATATTATCTTTTAACTTTTATTTACCGTGGTTAAAGTTAAATATGGTAATTCAAGGAAAAAGAATATTGTAATAATTTAAAATTATCTTAACACATGTCCTAAATTTATTTGATTAGTAATGTCTAACCATGAGCATCCTTGGGTTGATTTTGGGACCCCATGGATCCACTTATGAATGATATTTACACTTCAGATTAATTAATATTAAGTAAAGGAAAAATTGAAAAAAACAAAAATCTTTTAGTAATTAATTTTTTTTTGGTGTTATATAAGTAATACTTTTCACTATAAATAATAATTGGAGGGAAAAAATATTTCCTAAGTCATTGTATTTTTTTATATTTTTTTAGACATAGAATAAATTAAATTATTTATGACACAATAGTGATGCAGTATTTACCTCATTAATAAATGATTTTAATAAATAAGATTATAAATATTAAAATAATATCCAAAACATGTCCAATTATTATTGGATGATTTTATTTCGACCATGAGTCATCTTATATTTGACCCTGATTATTTTTTATCCTTTAGAAACCTAATATCCTTATATAATAAAATAATAGTTTCACACTTTCCTAAAGAGCCCCTCTACCCCCTTATAAAAGGAGACCACTTATAACTAATTACTCACACCTCTCAAGCCCTTAGTATCGTCAAAAATCTTCTAAATTAAATCCATACATCCCTCTCCTCCTACTATAAGCCTTACCTTACGTAGAAGGCACTTTAAGAAGTTCTTTTATTTCAAACCAATGGAAGTTACCCAAATAAAATGTAACCATTTCTCTTAACTTCTTTTCTTTAATAATACCTCTAAAACCCCTAAAATCTTTTTATTACTTTCTTTAATAACAAAAAAGTATCCTAAATATACTAGTATGTTTTTATGAGATTTATTCTAACTAAACTTAGACACACCTCCATCTTATTTGTGGAGAAAATAATGTTTCTGTGGATGGAAAACTAACACCTCACAAAATGATGATTGTTCAATTACCTACTACCACCTCTCATGGTGGCAATTATGATGACACTATGTTTATATTTGATATATATTATGTTTTCAGTTT
Source organism: Viscum album (assembly GCA_963277665.1). NCBI lineage: Eukaryota > Viridiplantae > Streptophyta > Magnoliopsida > Santalales > Viscaceae > Viscum > Viscum album. The sequence continues at coordinate 798,201,787 of OY728155.1, forward strand.
ATTTACACATTTTTATTTTTCTTTTATAGCATACCTTAATGGTTTCCATTATGGGTAAATGCGAAAATTTCATTTGAGGAAGTGTGGACTACCGCCTCCTCAAAGTGATATGACTCGTTAATACAATACATGGGATGTATAAAGGATGGAGTTAATGATATTATATATTATATTATACTGGAATTATAATATACCTTTGTATCATTATGTTTTAATTCCATTAAAATAAGAAATATAAATTAATGTAGCGTTCATGCGTACGTACGACTTACCATCTCCATGAACGGTGCATTTCATTTCTTACCCCAAAATGATATGTACTGTTATAAATACATGTATATACTGGATATATATGATATATATGATATCTAAATAATTAATATCATTCTTTATATAATGTAATTTTGACCATGTGAACAACTTGTAACTATAAGGTGTTCATTTTTGACACAAGTGCCAAATATCGACAAAACGAACGTTAATAACATAAATGATTACATAATGTTTATAACATGTTAATAAATGATATAAAAGAACAATAAACTTGAAAAAGGTTATTAAAAAAGTAGGAATTAACTTTATTTTATTATTTAAGATATTAAAGAATTAACGTGTCAAGTCGGACACGAGGTAAGGGGTTTCTTATCTCACTTTTAATTCTGTGATATTTCCATTGTTCACCACTTATTTATTGTGTGTGGTGTATTTTGTACTGCAAGTTGATATATATTATCATATTCATGATATTATATAATTTATTTTGTGGTTATTGACAATTTTTCATATTCCTTGATTGATTACAATGAGGTAAGGGTTAATTTTACAATCTCTTTATTATCCGAGGTTGATTTTACGTAAGTATCTACGTGGACCTCTTTATCATCCACATCCATGTTTCTTAAAAATATATTTCAAAACATTATTACTATATTATATACTATGGGTTGAAGTAATTAAAACCCGTGTATGACTTTTATAATATGTTTATAAAGGAATCTTTTCATCATTTTCCAAACAAGGTACTTTTTGACCTTTTCGACAAATTTAATGACAGAATATTTTTTTAACTTATACGGTGGGTGCAACTATTTTCTGCTATTATAAAATCGTCGAATCTTTCCCTACAAGATTATAAGAATATTTTAAAAATAAATGTTTTCTTTATAATTATGTGTCTCATAAATTATTTTAAAATATAAAGAGATATTTCTCTAAAAAAGGTTTTTATTTCACCTATGTCAACATCCTTTGGTGGATTTTAAGTTTATTTGATGTTGACCTATTATGTTAGAAAACTTCCATATTGTATTCACGGTTTTGGGATATGTTTGACTATGGAAGTGCTATTCGTATACAATTCATTGTTTATGGTTAAAGTGTTGACATTTCGTATGCTAATTTTAATACAAATGTTTATGCTATATTTCAAAATCTTCTTATGAGGAATTTATTAGACTAGTATGATCTGGGTTGGGGATCAGTAAATGTATGCCATCCGGGTTGGGTTCCAGTTATAGTAGACCCTCCGGGATGGAGTCCAGTTAAAGAGTCTCTCCAGGATTGAGTCCAGTTATAGAGGATGTCAAGGATGGAGTCAGGTTGCAGAGGATCTCCGAGATGGAGTCCGGTTACAGAGGCTCTCCGGGTTGTAGTCCTGTTACAGAGGCTCTCCAAGATTGATTCTGTTTATAGAGTCTTCTCAGGTTTGGTTCCGATTATATTTTCCCATAGGTCCTGACATAAGGCCTAGACATAGAAATTAATATCTGGTATTATACATTCCCTCATTATGAAAATAATATTGATGGAAAATGTGGTCATTGGACTTGTAGAATACCCATGATTATGTTTTATTATGTCATTATTTACTCATATAATATTCCTTCCATAAAAGTATCCATGTTTATTATTGGTAAAGTCAAGTGGTTTCAAATATTCACCATGCTTAATATTTATGTTATCTTTTACTGTATTGCTTACCCTTATTGAGCGTTTGAGCTCACCCATTTTTATGTTTTATTTTTCCAAATATTCCATGAAGTGTATTGTGATTGATATGAGGGTTAAGCTAAGGGAAATAATGGATTTCATAAATGATTATTTATGTTGTGTTGTATGATAAAAAGTTTAATGTAACATTCATGTGTGTAATCTATTTTCCAAAGACTGCTAAATTGATCGGTCCTTCAGGACATGATTCCTTGTAATCATGCCAATATATTTAAATAATGCACCTACTCTGGGTAACTGGGGTCAGGGTGTTACAGTTTGTATCAGAGAAAGTTTATCACTAACCTTGGAAACTATATTTAGATAAACTCTGATTAGAACACATAATCCTAAGATAGTCATTGAGGATTAGTATAGAAAAATTCTTAGAATTTTGGTAATCTAGAGATTTTGTGAGTTTTCCAAGATAATACATCCCTCTCTAGATACGAGCAGGTAGAGGCGACTCTAGCACAGATGTACCTAGGGGTAAAACATGAAAACAACGCTTTAAGATAGACTCAAATGGGAACTAGTGCATGAAAATGTTCCTTGTTTCACTCTTGGTTACCACACTCACTGCGGATATGTTTAGGATAATTCTCTTTTTCTTTACTAATCATTATGAAGGGTTTATGAGTATATACATTCTCAAAGAAAACATTTTTATGATTAAGGATTATATCCATAAACTGTTCAATTTATGTTAAGTGCATTAGAAGGTTAGAATTATGTATTTTGATTCATAAACTAATCTAGTTTATGCAATTGTATAGAAATAGCACCCAGGAGAAGGAATATGATCTCCAGAAATAAATATGACCAATGAGTAAGAAGGAAAAACTCTTTCCTGGTATTAAACGATCATTTAGAAGGTAAATAGTCTCCCATGTAATCTCAAAAAATGAAGAAATAATATCATGTGTTAATATGATAATTAAAAAATTCTTTGAGTCCTATGGCTTTGAAAGGAAGAAAGAGAAGAAAAGTATGGAAGAGAGAAAATATATAATGGGAAGAGGGAAAAGAAGGATTTTCCCATATGTGATAACTATGGAAAGAATCAACTTGGTAAATTCTTGAAGGTAACAGGATTTTTTTATAAGTGTTGAGAAAATGGACACCAAGTACATGATTTCATGGGTATGAAAAAAGTTTCCAATGTTCACTGCTTCATTTGCAAGGAGTTGGGACACTATGCGAATCAATGTCAAAATCATCAGAGTATACCCCAAATGATTCTATTGAATAATAATAATGTTATGATACTATCGAAGCTAAAGAGGAATGATTAGATTTCTGAAATTGTTATTAAAGTGTTTTGTCATTTGAGTATTGTATTAATGATGTACATGTTATAAGAATTATAGAGTATATAAGTATTGTACTGCATTATAATTTCATTGAGGACTTGAGATTGTGTGGAACCAATAAAAGTGACTTAATTGCAGGTTAAATTTTTCGAAAATATATGGTTGAGAGAAATATAAACCATAAAATGGTTCTGATAATGAGGTAGTGATTTTTGAATAAGAGAATGTTGATTTGGATAAATTATATTGGATATTCTTGACTTCCTTAGAACTGATTAATAGTTAGTTTATTTCATCACTATTCGAATATTGAATATTTTTTGATATAAGGAATATATCTAGTATTATATAAAGGATAAGGGAGGATAAATGTAATCAATAAATTTTTATGGTAATTCAGGGTGTTACCATGTTTTAAAATAATACATGATTAAGGTGTTCAGATGTTATTTCCTGGAAAAAAGAACCTTCATTTTGTTTGACTTCCTTATAAATTTTGGACTATGAGATTGGAAATATTTATTTTGGATAATTCTAATGGTTGTAATGGATTAAGATACTATTTTAAGGTTATTTTTTGTTTTTTATAAAAAGGACAACACACAGACCGTGTGACAACCCGTCACGTGGGTCAAAGATGCGGGAATCAAACACACAAAAATAGTGCGATTGGGATTTATAACCTACCACCGGACAACGTGAAGTCTCTGGATTGTATAATGTAGTTTAATTTTTAAAAGGGTCTGATAGTTGAATTATAAATTCATATTTTTTAACCCTATACGAATAGGATAAATAGAATATTTTTTTATGTTCTATTATTTTTTAGAGTGAAAGATGAGTTTGTTGTAGAAAATAGTAAAAGGATAGAACTCAAATTGTCGTGTATCTTTTTTTTATTCTCTTATTATCTGAAGAAATTAATTCTTAAACATTAGGTAAGGTATCTTAATACTAAAAATTTGTTATCGTAATACCTTATGTTTTTTTAACCGATGATATTTTAAATCATCATAGATTGAACGCTTTTAGGCCCTCCATTTTACAATTGTTTATCACTGATGACCTCAATCACTCCCTATAAATATTTATATTTCCCCCCAATTATGTGTCTCTAATTTCAACCAATTATCTCATAATATAGATCATAATTTGGTGTTGAATTTTTCATTACCCTTTTCTTCTTATTAAAACTAAATTTTATTAACCCAATTTCTGATGTGGGTTTTCCCACAAAGGTATTTTATATTTTCAACCTTCTATTTTTGAAAAACAATTTCAAATTGAGAGGACACAATTTAAAAGGTTGGGAAGAATTTAACACCCCAAGATTTAATAGTACATTATTTCTTCAAAGTAATTCAATAACATGTACTACACACAACACCGAGTTCAAGCGCACCACAACTTACCAATCTAGCTGTTCAAAATAAGTTATGAATAGTATTAACTGAAGTTTGAATTTTATATATTCCATAAAATTTTGACATACATTTTATGTGTTTCTTAGACATAATATAAGAACAAATTCAATTTTTTAGATAAAGGAAGCTTTTTTCAGAAAATGCAATTTTACCGCCTTTTGAGGGCGAACCCATTTTAAATATAATATTTGACACTTTTATGTATTAAATTTTACAAAATAAACTTTTTCTTTATAATATAGAGATAAAAATATAGTTTTGATAATAGTTTAGTAATTTTCTGATAACATTCATTTTTTGGTAAATAGTTATAAATACTAAATTTTAATTAAAAACTTCTTTTTTAAGAGAAATAATTTATACTATTAAATTAATAATTTGATTGGTTTTGAAGAATAATTAGATTATATTTTTTTCATTTAATATAATTTTGGTCTTTATAATTAATTTCACTTTGAAATTGGACACCAACAAGTGTCAATCTTTGGATAGATATTGTTGCTTAAAAACACGCTATTTATTTTGATAAAGTGAATTGATTTTAAATTAACTAATACAACATATATTTTTTTAATTTGGTAAAATATGAATCATTTTTTAATTAGAAATATCAAATATAGATTGGGCTGAATTTTTAGTATTTTTCTGAGAAACATCATTTTTTATAAATAGTGAAAAACACATAGTTATTGGTTAAAAATGACTTTTAATTTAAATAATTATTTATTTTATTTAAATTTATTTTAGGTAAAAATAGATACATAATACCTATATATGTTCAATATAATTCATTGGATTAATTTTATAATATCTTTAGATATATAAAAATTTTATTGAACATTTTAACTTCTTTTACCCACCTCCTATAGGTATTTGCAAATTTGCATAAAACAAAATTTTGCCGCTTCTGTGTGTTGAATTTCTAAAATAATAGAGACATGGTTAACCTCAATATGTATAACGTGGTTCAATATGATGAAAATAATTTTTTTGTGAATAGTAACATTTGACTTATCTTTACCACGGTAAAAGGTAAATAGGGTAATTCAAGGTAAAAATAATATTTTAATAATTCCAAATTACCTTAACACAAGTATGAACATTATTTTATGAGCAATGTTAGACCATGGGAATCCTTGGGTAGATTTTGGGACCCCATGGAGCCACTTATGAATGATAATGACACTTTTGATTTATTAATTTAAAGTAAAGGCAAAATTGTCAAAAACAAAAATCGTTGAGTAATTAATTTTTATATAGTGTTATATAAGTAATCCTTTGACTATAAATAGTCATTGGAAAGATAAAAATATTTCCTATATCATGGTATTTGTTTTATAATTTTTATAAATCTAATAAATTAAATTATTTATGACACAATATTAATTTAGTATTTACCTCATTAATAAATGATTTAAATAAATTAGATTATAAATATTAAAATAATATCCAAAACATGTCAAATTCATATTGGATGATTTTATTTCTACCATGAGTCAACTTATCTTTTAACCTAATTATTTTTGGTCCTTTAGAAACTGAATATCATTATATAATAAAATAATATTTTCACACTTTCCTAAAGAGCCCCTCCTCCCCCTTATAAAATGAGACCACTTATAACCAATCCCTCACACCTCTCAAGACTTTAGGATCGTCCAAAATCTAAAACATTAATCTCCCTACATCCCTCTACTCCTCATAGAAGCCTTACCTTAGGCAGAAGGCACATCAAGAAGTCCTTTTGGTTTAATCCAAAGGAAGTTACCCACATTAAATGCAACCGTTTCTTTTAACTTATTTTCTTTTATTTTTCATCTCCAACCCCTAAAATCTTTTTAATCCATTATTTTATAACAAAACCAGTATCCTAAATATAGTAGTATGTTGTTATGATAATTATTTGAACTAAACATACACAAACCTCCATATAATGGGTGACGAACATAATGTTTTTGTGGTTGGAAAACTAATGCCTCACGAAACGATGATTGTTCACTTACCTCCCACCGCCGATCATGGTGGCCATTATGATGGAACTGTATTTATATATGATATATATTATGTCTATTTTTTCTTCATGCTTCTGTATTTTTCTTTTGTAGCATAACATAATGGTTTCTATAATCGGTAAACACGATAATTTCATTTGAGGAAATGCGGACTACCGCCCCCTCAAAGTGACATGACTCGTTAATACCATATCTGGGACGTATAAAGGATGAGGTTAATGATACTATATATTATATTATACTGGAATTATAATATACCTATGTATCATTATGTTTTAAATCCACTAAAATATGAAATATAAATGAAAGTAGCATTCATGCGTACATACGGCATACTGTCTCCATGAACTGAACATTTCATTCCGTACCCCAAAATGATATGTACTGTTATAAATACATGAATATACATAATATATATGATATATATGATATATAAATTGTTAATATCATTCAGTATATAATTAACCTTTTACCATGTGAACTACTTGTAACTATATGACGTTCATTTTTGACTCAAGTGCCAAATATTGACAAAACGAACGTTATTAACATTAATGATCACATAATGTTTATAACATGGTAATAAGTGATATAAAAGGAATAATAAACATGAAAAAGGTTATTAAGAAAGTAGAAATTTTCATTAGTTTATCATTCATGATATTAAAGAATGAACGGGTCAAGTCGGGCCCAAGGTAAAGGGTTTCATATCTCACTTCTAATTCTGTGATATTTCTAATGTTCACCACATATTTATTGCATGTGGTGTATTTTGTACTACCATTTTATATATATTATCATATTCATGATATTCTGTGATTCATTTCGTGGTTATTGACTATTTTTTATATGACTTGATTTATTAAAACGCGGTAAGGTTTAATTTTACAGTGTCTATATTATCGAAGGTTGTTTTTACGTAAGTAACTACTGGGTCCTCTTTATCATCCACATCCATGTTTCTTAAAAATATATTTCAAAACATTCTTACTATTTTATAGAATATGGTTTAAAGTAATTTATACCCCTGTATGACTTTTATAATTTTTTTATAACAGAATATTACCATTGTTTTCCAAACAAGGTACTTTTTGACCTTTTCGACCAATTAAAGGTAAGAATGATTTTTTAACTTATACGGCGGGTGTGGATATTTTCCACCATTATAACATTGTCTAATCTTCCCTTAAAATCTTTTAAGAATATTTTCAAAATAAATGTTTTCTTTAAAATTATGTGACTCTTAAATTATTTCAAAATAGAAAGAGTTATTTTTCTAAAAAAGTTTTTGATTTCATCTATGCCAACATCCTTTGATTGGTTTTAAGTTTATTTGAAGTTGATTTATTATAATACAAAACATCCATATTTTATTGATGGTTTTGTCATATATTTGACTATGGATGTTCTATTCATATATCATTCATGGTTTATGGTTAAAGTATTAACATTTCGTATGCTAGTTGTAATACAAATATTTATGTTATATTTCAAACTTTTCTTAATATGAATGTATTGGACTTGTAACACCCTCGATTTTTATGAGAAATATTTTTTTTATGTTATATACATCATAAAAGCAATCTTTCACTACACACAACACTAGATTGGCTTGTTTTACATTCAATCATGACCTTCCTCGATAGCTTGTGTTGTACGTAATACTGAGTTTCACAAAACAACAGTATGCTATTAAAATGTTATATAAACTAGCCATTATGAATAGTAATACCAAATTTTTGAAATTTTATAAATTTTATCTTTCAAATTGGACTTTATATTAGGATTCGGAATATCAAAATTACCCTAGGGTGAAATTTTGGTATTTTTCTGAAAACTTTCAATTTTTGATTAATAATAAAACACTATGTTACTATTTAAAAACCAACTTTTTATTTAAATAAATATTTATTTTATTTAAATTTATTTTAGGTGAAAATTGATACATAATACCTATATAAGTTCAATGTAATTTATTGGAGTCATTTTATAATAATTTTATATATATAATGATTTTATTGAACATTTCACTGTCTTTTACCCACCTCTTAGGAGAATTTGCAAATGTACATAAAACATAATTTTACCACTTCTGTGAGTGGAATTTCAAAAATCCAAGAGACAAAGTTAATATCAATGAGTAAAATTTGGTTCAATAAAATAAAAATAATTTTTGGTGAATAGTAACTTCTTTACTTTTATTTACCACGGTTAAAAGTAAATAGGGTTATTAAGAGTAAAAATGATATTATTATTACCATAACACATGTCCTAATTCTATTAGAAAAGTTTAATTAGACCAAAAAAACCTTAGGAATAAAATATGAACATTTAGGTCCACTTGGATTAGATTAGGACATTTAATATTATTTTATTAAAAGAAGGGTTAAAATAGTTAAAATCAAAGTTTTATAACAAAAAATATTTTAATGTAGGGTTATACATAAGATAAATTCAACTTTAAATATTCATTAGAAATCTGAAACTATTTCCCACCTAATGGTATTTTATTTATAATTTTTTGATATTAAATAATTTAATTTATTTATGACATAATGATGATGCAGTAATTACCTTTTTAAGGAAATATTAACATAATTGATATTATAAATACCAATGTAAATGTAATTTGAGACTTTTCATGAATTGCAATAATTTTATAGGTTAATATGATATATTAGTATTTATTTAATTTACATTGTTCGAACTAATCACGCTCTTATGATTTTCACAAAAAATCAATTACCAAATAGTGTCAAAATTGACAAAAAATAGTTTTAAAAAATATATTATATTATTAATTGTTATTTAATCCTAAAAATATAAGTATCAGCCAAATAACTTAGATAAGTTTATATATATTAATAATTAACAACTTGGGATTCGTTTGGCTTGTTATAGTAAGTTTATTAACCTTATAGTGTAAGAAAACAAGAAGACACGGTAAAAGTTAAATTATTTAACTTAGATTTAAATCTAAATGATAAGGTTAAAATAGTAAATCAAACTTGTCTAAAATCTATTGGTTGAGAGTATTTCTACCCATCCCGACCTTATCTTCTTCATAAATCAATTTTGAGATATTAAAAACTAAATATGACTTTATAACAAAAGAATATTTTAAGTTTTTTCTAAGGTGCCCCTCTCCTCCCTTATAAAAGGGCACCTCATCCCTCTTCTCCTCACACCACATTGATCTTTAAAACTCGTCCAACCCCTACCAATTTATCTTCTCCACTTTAATAGTAATATTCTAGAGGTCCTGGTCTTCTTCAAAGTCTAATTTTAGTGCCCTAAGAGGAGGATTCAAAGAGGGGTGTCGAAGAAGAGGTAATATCCGTTACCGATTCTTTCAAATTTATTTATTATTATACATCCTATTATTTAGTTGTTTCATTATGAAGTAATAACATCAGTATCACTCATATACTGATATGTTATTATAAATATTAAACAAATATGTTTGACCTTCTATCCACCCTATTGAAAATGAAATCATTACGCGTGCGTACATACGGAATACCGTCTCCACGCGGTGGTGTAATCATTTTTCCACCACCACCTTACTTGGATGGGTATAATGGTGTAAATAATAACAATATATGATTACTGTAAAGTGATATTGATTCTGAAATAGTATACATACACTCCAATACAATTCCACGATCATGGGAACAATATCATCGCTCGTGCGTACGTATGACCTACCGTCTCCACGATGTGATGCGACTCATTCTAAATGATATTCATTGCATAATGATTATATTAATGAATTTAATGAATAAATATGATATATATTACACTAATACTATTCTGGAAATGAGTTATCTATAACCTAAAAAGAAGAATAAGAATTTATTCGACAAAACATGCATAAGAACAAAAAAGCAATAAACACCCGAATAACAAGTAGCAATGAAATATTACTAATAAGAAGCTAAGAATCTGACCATATATGATATCATAACAATGATTATGATTCTGGAATAAGACAATGACATTATTTAAATCATTATACAGGAGTTTCGTACACGTACGAAGCAAATCGGACCAAAGGTAAGGGAAAATCTTACAACCTTATTTTTATCTGAGATTGTTTATACTTCAGAATTTACTGGGGCATATTTATCATCCACATCCATGTTTCCTCAATATGTAATATTATTTACATAAACCTACAATATTTTAAATCTAATTTTTCACATTGGTTAGTTTTTAGTAAAATATATGAAAGTAATCTTTTGTCACTTCTAGTACGAGGTACTTTTTGACTCTTTCGGCCAAAGTATAAGAAGAATTTTTTTTTACTTATACAGCCTGAATGGACTTTTAGAACATTGTTTCCATGAATCTTCCTTTATAAGTTTTCAAGTTTATTTTGAATCAACCTATTTTAGTTTAAAATTTTATGACATTATAAGAAAGGAAAAATGTTTTTGAAGTAGAAAGGATATTTTCCTCAAGAATGGAGTTCAAGAGTTTTACCAAAATTAGTTTCCATCTAATATAATATAGGGTTCTGTTTCTATCCCTATTTTTACATTGATTTGATTATGTTATGATGGAATTATTTTTATGATGTCCTTTTATCTTATATGGATTATTTTATGATGGCACGGTGTTTAAGAATCCCATTTTTATTACATGGGTTATGCTATGATGTATGATTTATGATCTTGTGGAACACATAGGAATGGTATATTTATGATATGGGTGGGACCTATATATCCCTCCAATTAATTGGGTAAATATTTATATCTCATGATATAGACATGGCTAGAATGGTAGGTTAATACGGTTTAGTGAAACAGGACTGAAACGAGGAGTGAACTCGGTTTAGAAATGGACTTTGTATGCTAAGATAGTATTAGAAGTGATTCTTGACTACTAGGAAATGATTCTCTATGATTATGTGTGTATGGAAAAAAGTTTCATGTTTTATTTTTGGATTCTTGGGATTATATTTCACTACTATTATTTATAACATGTTATGATAATATGATCTCTTTTTCAGGATAAGATTTTTGAAATGCTTTGTTATTATGAATATGATATTTCCTTTATTTACCCTTACTGAGAATTTGAGCACACCCTTTTGTATTTTTTCTTTCCGCAGGTCTGGAAGAAGGTTATTAAGTAGGATATTCCAAAAGGGACTCTAGATATGATGAAATAAACGGGAGACAATGTAGATGATTTATGAACCAGTTGTTTATGTTTCCCAGTTTCTAAAGACACTATACCAATATGGTCCTACAATGGTTTTGTAATATGTTGTAATTAGTATGATTCAATTCTGAAGTAATAACAATTTATGTAAATTATGGTTCATTATAGTTGGTATCAGAGGAAAGGTATAGTCATCCTTCGGAAACTAGGATGTGAAAGCCTTAGTAAGAACCCTAAGGATATGTCTAGGCATAGAAAACAATCTTAGTGTTTTAGAAATGGTCATGAATAACCTATGATAAGACCTTAAGTGTGAAATTTTATTCTTGATTATGTCGTTTTCCTATTATAATTAGTGTTTCTCACACTATTCTTCATGGTTTTAGTCAATGGATGGAACCCAAAGGAATAGTGTTAATGCAAAATGTGATGTGCAATGCAATGATTGTCCCCATGAGAAACCAAACGTTATGGGAGCTGGAATGAAAAATCTTGTATCCATTCTCACACAAATTTCTCAAGATATGAATCATGCTGGACATCCAAACGAGAAAAGGAAGGAGAATCATTATGTTGAATCCTTCATGAGTTAGCATCCCCCCTCATTCAGCAGGTCTACTGATCCATTAGTGGCTGAACAATAGATCAGTACCACTAAAAAGATATTTTCAGTTCTTCAATGATCTGAACATGATAAATTCATCTTAGTAGTATATCATTTGGAAGGTGAATATGATCAATGGTGGAATATTATCAAGAATACGAGGCCAAGAGATGAAATTATGTCCATAGAATGGGATGAGTTCAAGAACTTATTTTTCAATAAGTACTTCCCTCGTATTCATCGAACAAAGATGGACAAGGTGTTTCATGAACAAAAGAAAAAGGATGATGAATATGTTGGTACCTACGAAGAAAATTTTATAATACTTTCAAGGTACGCTTCTGGTATTATTATCCAACATGAGAATAAGATCGATCGATTCTTTAGTGGCTTAAAACCAAGTCTTTGAAGGTAATTTTCCATAAGGGACTTCAATTGCTATGAGGAAATCGTTCGATGTGCTCTCAAGGTTGAGATGGATATTGGAGTAACCCATTAGTCATATGGGTTTGATAAGAAGAGGAAAATGGAATTAAATGAAAAATATAAAGAGCACACTGAAAAGAAGATGAGTTTACCCTTATGCTCGATGTATGGAAAAAAACATGGAGGGAGTTGTCTTCAAGGGACAAGTAAATGTTTCAAATGTGGAAAAGTAGGTCATCAGCATTTGAATGATGCAATGATGGGAATAAGATGTCTAGTGATGCAAACAAAGAAAAGGCTAAACAGAGTGAAACTCCTACACTTCAATTTTACAAGTGCAAGGAAATGTGGTATTATGCTAATCAATTTTCTAATCCAAGGGTTTTTTATGATGATCGACGTCAACAAACTCTTAATGCTAAAAAAAAAGGAAAGTCACGTTCAATTTCTATCAGTGATGTGGAGTATGATAACAAATTGGTGAAAGGTAAACTTACCATCCACTCTAAAGTAGAAAATGTTTTATTTGATTCTGTATCCACACACTCTTTCATTTATGAAGAATTTTCTAAGGGTATCGTTGTATTACCTCAACAATTAGATGTTGAGTCAGCTGTGACAACCCCTAATGGAACAACAGTTGCATAAAAATTTTATAATTCTTCTCTGATTGAATTTTGTGGGAAAGTGCTTCCTGAAAATCTTGTGAACCTTCCTATAGTGTAATTTGATGTGATTCTTGGAATGGATTGGCTTTCTTTATATGTAGCTCATATCAATTTCCAAAGAAGGGAAGTCACATTCCATATTCCAGATCAATCTATGATAGTCTATCGATGCAAGGATGAACATAACCTTCTCGTGGAAATTTCTTCCTTCTTATGGGTCTTGATTCCACTAAATGAAGGTTATTTATCTAAAATGGTTGGAGAGAAACTCAGGGTTAAGAATACACCCATTGTAAGAGTGTTTGAGGATGTCTTTCCATAGTATTTTCCAGGTCTTCCACCAAATCATGAAGTTGAGTTTTCAATAGAACCTGTACCGAGTACTTTGCCTATTTCAAAGAAACCTTATAGAATGGCCACAACTGAGTTGCAGGAATTGAAGAATAAACTCCAAGAGAATCTTGAAAAGGGATTCATACTCCCTAGTGCGTCACCTTGGGGAGCACTTGTTCTGTCTATTAAGAAGAAAGATAGATCAATGTGACTCTCCATTGATTATTGAGAACTTAACAAGATCACTATCAAGAACAAATATCCTCTTCCACCCATTGATGACTTATTTGACCAACTACGCGGAGCTCAATACTTTTCCAATATTGATATTCATTTAGGGTATTATCAATTAAGAGCCAAAGGGAGGATATACCAAAGACGGCTTTCCGTATAAGTTATGGACACTATGAATTTATAGTGATGCCATTTGGTCTTACTAATGCCCCGGTGATCTTCATGGATCTAATGAATAGAGTATTTAGAGACTATCTTGATCAGTTTGTGGTAGTCTTTATAAACGATATTCTTGTCTATTCAAATATCAAGGAACAACATGAAGATTACTTCATAATTGTATTGAAGACCCTGAGAAAGGTGAATCTTTATGCCAAATTTACCAAGTGTGAATTTTGGTATCAAAAAGTTTCATTTTTGGGTTACATAATCCCAAAAGAGGAGATATATGTAGATCCTTCAAAAACAGATGTTATCGAAAGATGGCCGAGACCAACAACAGTAACTAATATCCGAAGGTTTCTTGGTTTGGAAGGATATTATCAACATTTTTTGAATGATTTTTCATGATTATCTAATCCACTGACCAGGTTGACTCAAAAAGGAGTTATGTTCGTTTGGACGGAGGAGTGTGAAGAGAATTTCAAGGAGTTAAAAAGAAGGTTATCCAGTGAACCTTTTCTTACACTACCTTATAGTGGAGAAAGGTTTGTGATCTACAGTGATGCATCCAAGAAGGGGCTGGGGTGTGTTCTTATGAAAAATGGTATGGTGATAGCTTATTCCTCATGACAGTTGATAATTCATGAGAAAAATTATCCAACTAATGATTTGGATTTATCTGCGGTAATATTTGTATTAAATATTTTGTGTAATTATCTTTATGGTGAAAGGTGTGATATTTATACTGATCATAAAAGGATAAAGTATATTTTCACACAAAAGGAGATGAATATACGCCAAATAAGATGGTTGGAGATGATTAAGGATTACGACTACTCAATTCATTACCACCATGGGGAAGCAAACAAGGTGGCAGACACATTATGTTGACAAGACCATGCTATCTTATCCATGATGAGGATCACAAAAGATCCAATATTTATGGATTTACAAAGGATTGACATTGGAATTATAATGGAAGGGGAGAAATCTTATCTTTCTTAAATGAATGTTCAACCATCTATACATGTGAAGATTAAAGAGGCCCAAAAAGAAGATGTAGAGTTACAGAAGAAGGTGAGAAATGTTCCTGAATTCAACCTTGATTGTGATGGGATAATAAGTTTTAGGAATCGGGTTTGTGTTCCTCCCATCCCAGAATTAAAGAAGGAGCTGCTAAATGAGGCTCATAATTCTTCATTCTCTATTCATCCTGAAAGCATGAAGATGTATAGGGACCTAAAAGAGTACTTCTGGTGGGATAACATTAAAAGAGATGTTGCTGAATACGTCTCTCGATGCTTGGTTTGTCAACAAGTTAAAGCTAAGAGAAAGAAGTCTAAGGGTATGTTACAACCAATACCCATACCTGAATAAAAATGGGA
Source organism: Viscum album (assembly GCA_963277665.1). Classification (NCBI taxonomy): domain Eukaryota; kingdom Viridiplantae; phylum Streptophyta; class Magnoliopsida; order Santalales; family Viscaceae; genus Viscum; species Viscum album. Next base: position 798,217,506 of record OY728155.1, read on the forward strand.
AAACATCACAATAGACTTTTTCCCCAGACATCCTAAAAAATCCAAAGGCAATAATGCTATCTACGTCATAGTTGATCATCTTACGAAGTCGGCACACATTATTTCTATTAGAGAATATTTCTCTCTGGATCAGCTTTCCAGGATATATGTTAAAAAAGTGGTAAGATTTCATGGAGTACCACTTTCCATTATATCTGATCGGGATCCGAGGTTTACCTTATTGTTTTCATGAAGTCTTCAGCATACTCTCAATACATAGTTGAGTTTCAGCACTGCTTATCATCATCAGACAGACGGTCAGTTTGAGAGAACAATTCAAACTATAGAGGATATGTTAAGAGATTGCTCTGTAGATTTCAATGGTGGTTGGGATCAACACCTACCTTTGGTGGAATTTTCTTATAATAATGACTTTCACTCCAGTATTCAGATGGCTCCTTATGAATCCCTCTATGGAAATAAATATAGGACTCCAACTTGCAGGGATGAAGTTGGGGAAAGAAAGATATTAGGACCTTATCTTATTGATGAGATGGTATAATAGTTCAGATCTATTCAACAACACATAAGAGCAGCTCAGAGTCGACAAAAAAGTTATGCTGATAACAGAATAAAATACCTAGAGTTTGAAGTTGGTGATAAAGTGTTTTTACGAATATCTCTTTGGAAGAGAGTAATGAGATTTGGAAAGAAGGGAAAGATGAGCCCTAGGTATATCGGTCCTTTCAAAATACTGGATCATGTTGGGAAGGTATCTTACTAATTGGAACTTCCACCGAGTCACTCTTAAGATCACGATGTGTTCCATGTATCTCTCCTGAGAATGTACAACCCAATCCTTCACATGTACTCAGCTCAGAAGTTGTACCACTGGAGCAAGATCTTTCTTATTAAGAACAACCAATAGAGATTATGGATCGTAGTGAAAAATTCCTACATAACAAGACCACTCACTTGGTGAAAGTTTTATGGAGGAACCACCAACTAGAAAAAGCTACATGGGAGCTTGAGGATATGATGAGGGATAGGTATCCTCATCTGTTTGTTACAAAGTGACGAATTTCGAGGGCAAAATTCATTTTAAGGGGGGTATAATGTGACACCCGATATTTTTATGAGAAATATTTTGTTTTTATGTTATATACATCGTCAAGGAAATCTTTCACTACACACAACACTAGCATGACTTTCTTTACATTCAATCATGACCATCCTCGATAGCTTGTGTTGTATGCAATACCGAGTTTCACAAAACAACGATATGCTATTAAAATATTATATAAACTAGCTGTTATTAATAGTAATACAAACTTTTTGAAATTTTATAAATTTTATCTTTCAAAATGGACTTCATTTTTGGATTCAGAATATCGAAATTATCCTAGGGTAAAATTTTGGTATTTTTCTGAAAACTTTCAATTTTTGATTAATAGTGAAAACACTGGGATACTATTTAAAAACCGACTTTTTATTTAAATAATTATTTATTTTATTAAAATTTATTTTAGGAAAAAATTGATACTTAATACCTATATAAGTTCAATGTAATTCATTGGAGTCATTTTATAATAATTTTAGATATATAAAAATTTTATTGAATTTTTCACCGTCTTTTACCCACCTCCTAGGAGAATTTTCAAATGTACATAAAACATAATTTTACCACTTTTTTGAGTGGAATTTAGAATATCCGAGAGACACAGTTAATATCAATGAGTAAAATGTTTTTCAATAAGATAAAAATAATTTTTGGTGAATAGTACCTTTTTACTTTTATTTACCACAGTTAAAAGTAAATAGGATAATTAAGTGTAAAAATGATATTATTGTTACCCTAACACATATCCTAATTCTATTGGATAATTTTAATTCAACCAAAAACAAATATAGGAATAAAATATGCCCATTTAGATTCACTTGGATTAGATTAGTACATTTAATATTATTTTATTTAAAGAAAGGTTAATATAGTTAAAATCAAAGTTTAATAACTAAAAACATTTTTAATGTAGGTTTATACATAAGATAAATTCAACTATTAATATTCATTAGAATGTTAAAAATATTTCCTACCTAATGGTAGTTTATTTATAATTTTAAGATATTAAGTAATTTAATTTATTTATGACACAATGATGATACAGTAATTACCTTATTATGGAAATATTAACATAATTGATATTATAAATACCCACGTAAATGTAATTTGAGAATTTTCATGAATTAAAATAATTTTATATGTTAATATGATATATTATTATTGATTTAATTAAATTGTTTAACTAGTCATGCTATTATGAGTTTCAAAAAATCAATTACCAAATAGTGTCAAAATTGACATAAAATAGTTTCTAAAACAAATATTATATTATTAATTATTATTTTATTCTAAAAATATAAGGTTACGAAAAATAACTTATATAAGGTTATATATATTAATAATTAACAACTTGGGGTTATTTTGGCTTGTTATAGTATGTTTATTAACCTTATAGTGTAAGAAAACAAGAAGACACGATAAAAGATAAATATTTTAACTTAGAGATAAATCTAAAAGACAGGGTTAAAATAGTAACATAAACTTGTCTAAAATCTATTTTTGGATATTATTTCAACCCATCCCAACCTTATCTTTGAAATAAATCAATCTTAAGCTATTAAAAACCGAATATGACTTTATAATAAAATTATATTTTAGGTTTTTCCTAAGGTGCCCCTCTCATCCCTTATAAAAGGGAACCTCCTCCCTCTGATCCTCAAACCACGTTGAGCCTTCAAGATTGGCCAACCCCTGCCAATTTATTTTCTCCACTTCCCTAGTAATATTATAGAGTTTCTGGTCTTCTCCAATGATCAATTTTAGTGCCCTAAGTGGAGGGTTGAAAGAGGCGTGTCGAAGAAGAGGTAATATCCATTACCGATTCTACCAAATTTATTTCTTCTTCTACTTCCTCTTCTTTAGTTTTTTAATTATGATGTAATAACATAATTATCACTAATATACTGATATGTTATTATAAATATGAAACAACACTATTTCACCTTCTATCCATCCTACAGAAAATGAAATCACCGTGTGTGCATACGTACGGAATACCGTCTCCAGGCCGTGGTGTCATCAGTTTTCCACCACCACCATACTTGGATGGGTATAATGGTGTAAATAATAACAATATATGATTATTGTAAAGTGATATTGATTATGAAATATTATACATACACTCCAATACAACTCCACGTTCATGGGAACGATATCATCGCTCATGCGTACGTACGGCCTACCGTCTCCACGATTTGATGTGACTCGTTCTACAGGATCTTCATTGCATAATTATTATATAAATGAATTGAATGAATAAATATGATATATATTATACTAATACCATTTGGAAATGAGGTATCTATAACCTAAAAACAAGAATAAGAATTTATTCGACAAAACACGCATGAGAACAAAAAGTAATAAACACCCGAATAACAAGTAGAAATGAAATATTACTAATAGGAAGCTCATAATATGACCATATATGATATCATAACAAGGATTATGATTCTAGAATAAGTCAATGACAGTATTTAAATCATTATACAATAGTATTGGACATGTACGAAGCAAATTGGACCTAAGGTAAGGGAAAATCTCACAATCTCATTTTTATCCGAGATTGTTTATACTTCAGAATTTACTGGGGAATTTTTATCTTCCACATCCATGTTTCCTCAATATGTAATATTATTTCCCTCCACCTACAATAGTTTAAATCCAATTTTACCCATTGGTGAGTTTTTAGTAAAAGATATGAAATGAATATTTTGTCATTTTTAGTACGATGTACTTTTTGTCTTTTCCTGCCAAAGTACGAGAATAACGTTTTTTAACTAATACAGACAAAATAGACTTTTAGAACATTATTTATATGAGTCTTACTTTACATGTTTTCATGTTTATTTTTAATCAACTTCTTTTATTTTAAAATTTTATGACATTTTAAGAATGTAAAAATGATTTTGAAGTAGAAAGGATATTTTCTTCAAGAATGGAGTTCAATAGTTTTATCAAAATTATTTTCGATCTAAGATAATATAGGGTTATGATTCTATCCCTATATTTACATTGATTTGATTATTTAATGATGTAATTATTTTTATTATGTCATTTTATCTTATATAGATTATGATATTATGGAATGATTTTTAAGAATCTCATTTTTATTACATGGGTTATGCTATGATGTATGATTTATGATCTTGTGGAACACATAAGAATGGTATCATTATGAGATGGGTGGGACCTATATCTCCTTCCAATTAATTGGGTAAAGATTTATATATCATGAGATAGACATGGCTGGAATGACAGGTTAATCCAGTTCTGTGAAACAGGACTGAAACGAGGAGTGAACTCGGTTCAGAAATTGGATTTGTCCGCTAAGATAGTCTTGGAAATGAGTATTGACTACTATTAAATGATTCTCTATGATTATGTGTGTATGCCACAAAGTTTCATGTTTTATGTTAGGATTCCTGGGATTATATTTCACTACTATGATTTATCCCATATTATGATATTATGATCTCTTTTGCAGGATAAGATTTTTGAAATGCAATGTTCTTATTAATTTGATATTTCCTTTGTTTACCCTTACTGAGCACTTGAGCTCACCCTTTTGTATGTTTTATTTCCCCAGGCCAGGAAGAAGGTTATTAATTTGGATATGCCAAATGGGACTCTAGATATGATGAAATAAATGGGAGACAATGTAGATGCTTTATGATCCAGTTGTTTATGTTTCCCAGTTTCTAAAGACATTATACCTATACGGTCCTACTATGGTTTTCTTATATGTTGTAATAATTATGCGTCAATTATGAAGTAATAACAATGTATTTTAAGTATGGGTCATTATAGGACTATTATGTTTTGGTTTGGGGACTGGTAAAAGTAAGCCTTCTGGGTTGGGGACCGGCTACATCAGACCCTCCGGGTTGGTGTCCAGTTAAAGAGGCTCTCCGGGATGGAGTTCATTTAAAGAGGCTCTCTGGGATGGATTCCATTTACAGAGGCTCTCCAAGATGGAGTCCGGTTATAGAAGCTCTTCGGGTTGGAGTCCGGTTACAGAGGCTCTCTATGATAGAGTCCAGTTACAGTGGCTCTCCAGGTTCGGGTACGGTTACAGTTAGCCCATAGGTTCTGGGACGTGGCCTTGACACAGAAATTAATGTCTGGTATTATACATTCCCTCATTATTGAAATAATATTGATGGTTTATGTGGTCATTTCACTAGTATAATATCAATGATTATGTTTTATTATGACATTATTTACTCAGCTCATATTCAGCCATAAAATTATTCATGTTTATTATTGGTAGAGGCAAGTGGTTTCAATTATTCACCATGATTTATATTTATGTTATCTTATTCTATATTTCTTACCCTTACTGAGTTTTTGAGCTCACCCCTTTCTATATTTTATTTTTCCCAGGATTCCAAGAAGTGTATTGTGATTGATATGCAGGGTTAAGCTAACGGAATAATGGCATTCATTAAGGATTATTTATGTTGTGTTGTATGTTATAAAGTGTAATGTAACATTCATGTATGTAATCTATTTTCCAAGACTTCTAAACTAATCGGTCATTCGAGACTTCATTCCATGCAATCATACCAATGTATTAAAGAAATGCACTAACTCTAGGTAATTGTGGTCGGGGCGTTACATTATAGGTGTTACAAATTTTTAAATGTTTTATCTATGTAATATTTGTGGAATTATTTCTCATTGAAGGTATAAGTGATCATGAAAAAGATATTAAAAACCCCGGTAAATGTCGGATTTCTTTGTAATTTTATAGTAGCAACAAAAATTAGAAAGGCCAAATTTTTAACGGTTTTTCTATTGTTTTGGAATGTCGAAAAAAGACTTATTATTTCTATTTCAATTAGAAATTTATATTAATAAATCAGGATCTAATGTGATTTTACTGTTATATATTGAGGAAAAACATATAATGATAAATAATTCAATATAAATACATCATGTAAGTCTACCCAATAAATTTTTGATAAATTAAAGGTAATATGTAGAAGATAGTGTCATGATGGTCACAATGATTACTGTTGAATGAAATTACTACTATGAAAATATAATCATGGAATTATATGGAATAAAATTTAAAATAAAATGAGAGAATATTAATGATAATAATAATAGGGGAAGAAGACATTTCGGGATCCAAAATAAAATGTGAAATCATCAAATGATTGCCTATTATGGACTAAACAATTGACCATGACTAAAAAAATATATGATACAAAAGTTAGTGCTAAGAATAAAGAAAAACTTATTATTGAATTTCATGAGGATTTATCCATTATAGTACTCATTTAATCTAATACTAATGAAACTCACATTAAGAGTTAATTCATTAGATGAACATATTTTAAAAATCGATTTGGTTATCAATAACAAAGACTGTATATCCTATGATGTTTTTAGAGAGAAGAAAAAACAATGGATAAATAGATACTATTACCCAGAGTGTTTATTTTCTAAAACTAATAGAGGGCCCTCCAAATTCAATGTTCTTGTATTTTTAGAGTACTAACAAGTATGGAGTTGATGAATATAAATAAGTGATTCATAAAATATGGAATAATGAAAAAATTAAGGTTTCCAATTTTAGATTGAAAATATGATGTATTTTTCATGGATTTAAATTGTAATAAATAAATCATGATAACGAGAAAAAGAATTTGTCCCATGAAGGATGTGTACACGAGATAGATAATTCAAGCATAAAAAATTATGGGAATATGGAGAATATAGACTTTTTTTATTTCCCAATAAATTTTAATGAATGTGGTATAATGTATCTCTTTTATATCATTATTTTAACTATATTTAATGTTTATTCAAAATTGGAGATTTTATAGAGAAAAGGACGAAACAAATGGGGACTTCATTATTAAACAAATGAATTTTTTGATGTGTTTGTTCTGATATGGGTAGTATACAATATTTATCTTTTTGAACATATATACTATTAATTTTGAGTATTTTATGACATCATGGTATTATATGGAAACAATTTCCCCCTTTATGAAACTTCATTTGTTATCTATAATGTTATATGAAATATAAACATATAGTAGACTAAATAAAGTCTATTTGGTAAGTTAACTAGGTTGTATCATAATTCTAACATATCATAAAAAGTGAGAGATTTTATGAGTCCTGTGAAGTAAAATAACAAGAGAAGATAATTACTATCACTGAAAATTTATTTTATTTCTAATAATTGGGAGATTAAAAAATTTATGGTGATACACATAATAACAAGGATGTTTGTTGTTACTAAAACCAGATACCAAATGGGATATTTATGTACCAAAATTTTGATTAGATAGTTTTTCGATTGGAAAGGTTTTTATTATAATGAATAAGATATCAATATGTTTTGAACCATATAAATTGAATTACATGCATGCTAAAGTAGTGATTTAAGTCAATAAGATGATTGAGTTGTTACCCTATTTTTTGGGATTGAAAATGAAAGCCAAAATGTTTGAAGAATGGTAATATATGTTTTCATGATAATTAAGACTAGATTAAATGTAATAGAAATTTATTATTATTTTAAAATAAATATTTTTTATAAGAGTAATGAGAAAAAATATTATAAAAATATTCCTTTTACGTAGACTGTTCATTTTATAGCTATGTAATTTTGAGAGTAAGGACATAATATAAAGATAGGAATAGCCTACAATCACAATATAATTCAACAAAATTCATTGTGTTGTCCACATAAACCACACCTATATACCTAGAAAACCAAATTAACTATATGTGTGTATTTAGGGTGTACATTACACATATATATGCCCAAGATCATGAAAATGGGATCGTACAGAGGAGGGATAGATCATGATAGATATCTCATATAAATGGGTATATAAAGTGATTAAATTTGATATATTTCACAAATGATGTGAAATGAAGTAATATGTAACGTTAATTATTATTATGTAGGGGCACTCCCAGTTAAATTCCTATAATGGACAAAGAAATGTGATGTATTGATCTCCTATTTGAAAGACATATGAATAAAAAAATTGTGTGTCACATGTCTTCAAAAAACAAAATTACTGACATAACACATTATCTTTATTCATAAAAAACCGTAATAATGGAATGAAAATGGGATCATAGGGATCAACCACACCATTAGAATATAAATGAATAATTCTCATCAACCACACATAGAGACATATTAGGTATTTATACAATAAAAAAAATGTTATTTCCAAATGATTTATGCACCCACATAATGAATTCATTATAACTCACACAAAGGTCTACATGTAAAATTATTAGACAATAAGAGGAATATGATGCTACTAAAATCTTCTATGACTACCAACCACCTATGTTAAAACAGAATAAACTATGTGAATCTTTATGGTCACTGGATTAAAAAAATGTGACATTTACAAACTTCGTGATGGGCTGAAACATAGCATAAAATGTTTTGAGAATCATAAGAACATATAATCGATTTAATAATTAAATTTTTCAATGTTAATTGGTCAACTATGATAATATATCGTTGGATAAAGGCAAAATAATCACATGAGAAAACGCATATGATACCACATGAACCAATGAAAACATTTTTAATGATGAATTGATTGTGGGACCTGATTGATTCAGAGAAGATAAATGTAAGGTATATGTAGGTTAATCATATGTTTACAACCATACAATATATGAGATCTCAAAATAATATTTTTGTGAATTATCATTGATTCATGTTATTATTTAATTGAATGTAAATATAGAAAAATATTAATTCAATGTTTTCAAAGATAATGATGTGTTATTCAATGGAAATTTATTTCATATACACTAGTCACCCATGGAGAATCCTGATTGGTGCATATCGGAAAAAAGGTTTCATATTACATGTGATAAAAGGGAAGTATTTTATTCAAAATAATTTGTGTAATTGCCGATAATTATAAACAAATCCAAAAAAATACATTTAGGGATATATGTGTTATTATCATTAAAATATAATTGAGATATGTTTATCTATTTAACAGTGTGAAGATGAAGACAAAATTAGACCTTCACAAGTTTAAATGGGGGTGCATTGTGATTTATAAATCAATTGATGATTAAATCCACAAACACTTTATAATTAAACTAAATATGTAAATAAAAGATTTATCATTATATGTGATATTAAAACATGTTTTTAATGACTGAATAATAAATCCTATGATGTTGGGGATTTAATTATTAGTATTCAATTATGGTGAAAAATAAATGATAAAAATATTAGGATGCATTTATCATGATTCATGGAGTCCATAATGGTTATGAATAATGACTTCTATCCATAACCAAATATATTCTAGAGAATTCATGCATATTTCTTACTGATACATAATGATAAATAAGGTAGTGGTTTTTTAAAAACCATGTGATGATTTATTTATATGATGATTTAAATTGTTATATAATTCTGGATTTAAACAATTAATTAGATAATGAAAATACCAACTAAAAATGAATGTATTATTTCAATATTCATGGAATAATTACATTGATTATGATTTGGATGTCATTACTGATATAATTATTATGAATGTAATATAAAAAATCAGTGATGATTTTTATTATTGTGATTTTATCTATCTGTGAAAACATTATGATTATCTTGAGGGAACATAATACAAGCAGTATATAGAGGAGAAGGAGTTGGGAGGTAGTATTAATTATTGTAATGGGAAATACATAAGTATTTGATGATTTAGGAGGGATACATGATCAATACATGTCTAGAAGTAGTTTTCAAACTACTATATGTATTAATTATAGTAGTTGTACATATAACTGTCCTACAGGGGAAAACATAATCCTATAGGATCATATAAGATGATCCTCTAAAAAAGTGGAAATTATTCTATTATACAAAAAACAATAGGATATTATATTATGAATGTGCATCAATACGGATCATGAATGAGAACGTGGCTTGTGGTGTATAACCAATCATGGAAGACGGGTAAGATGTGGACAATTTCTGGTGTATAACAAACTAAAATAGAAGAATTTTTGTAAGGGTGTGGAACCCAAATCAATTATTGGATCAAACTCATGGGTGTATAACCTATTTTTGTCTATGACATTGTTCCTTTGAATATGATTATAGGGGAGAATCTTGGAATGGGTGTCTAAATAACATGTCAAGTATTAGATCATCATACCAAACCGTCAAATAATTATGTATTCATCTCTCTCTCATTACTACTACAAATGATTTGTGATCATGATATATTTTTGAGTTTATAGTGAATGTTAAAATGTTTTGTAGGTTGAGTTAAATACCATTCATAAAAAACCATATATGGACCTCCCCTCAATGATAATCAATCATAGATATCTACAATGCATCTATATTTTATGTAATCTACCTCTTTTATAGTCATTGATAACATAAATATTGAGTACAGATGTGTGTGTCATAGATTTCATTAAATACATTATAGAGTTTTACACATTACTTGTAACTAGATACCATATACATTGATTTCTCAATGTCTAGGCTATAACCATGAATATTAATTATAAATAATAAATCTTTTAATGATTTCATTAAATCAAACTACACATCATGAATACAGTGTGTACAAAGTGTAATAAGGTTTCAAAAAATAGTAAATTTCATATTTATTACCTTGTAAATTAATAACTATAAAACTTTTATAGTTTTTATTTTCATTTTTTAGTACTGTAATTAATTATTTACAAGCCCCAATTATTAAAGGTGATAATGTATTAAATATATTGAATATGTTTGACATGAAACACTCTGAAGAATTAAATTCATGATATAGTGCATATGATAAAATCTATATTAAATAAATAGTAAATTAATTAGGATGGATCTTGAGAGGTGAACTTCAAAATCATGTATCCAATATACAATTATTCAAATCCTCGAATTCTCTTTACTGGGAATAATGATGTAGGCACTAACACATGCATGACGAAGGTAGGCAATGACAGAGGTATGATGAGTGAAGAAAGCGATGGAGGCTTGAAATGGCTATGTGGTAACAATGGGATGATGCAGGAAGAGTAATGTAGACATGACACATCATTAAGCTTTTGGGATAGTAAAAATTGTAATTTTGGGCATCAATATAAAAAAATAAGGCTTGATGGGTGGGTTATCCCCTTTGGAGGTATATGGACTTTTTAGGCCTATTTTTGTGTGTGTGTGTGTGTGTGTTTAATGTAATTATACTCCCAAGGAACATAATATTTAGAAATATATAAAATTATAAATATAAAATAAATATGTAAATGACTACACGATTAACTAGAGAGTTGTGATGGATATTTATCTTGTTCATCCCAAGTGTAATTAATTTTATTTATTTAATATTATTTATATTTGGAACATTGATACTATTTATACATTCATTAAGACAACATATTTAATTAAATAATTACACAGTTGAACTAATTAGGGAACAATTATATTAAAAATAATGTAAAAATAAATGTTAATTCTTATATTTGTGTGTTTGTCTCATGTCTGTGGATGATCACTAATGGAGAAAAATTTTGGTTTCTTATCAATCTTATTAATTTATAATTATTGAATAATTTTAAAAATAATTTAGTAAATTTTATTGATTTTATGTGTTTCATCGCCTCATATAATTTCATATAGTCATATGTGCATGTACAATATTATTTATTAACTCCTAAACTAATCCTTTTCCCCCTAACATGTTCATGAGTAAATCTTATGTTATGGTTGATAATCCTTGGGGAGTAGAGGAAATTAATGTTTATAGCACAGTAAAAACAAATATAGGAGTTACAAAGGTGGATTAATGGAATTCTAAGGAAAAAACATTATAATGGTACTTTTTTCCACTATGTTAAAAGGGTTTGTTAATCACTCCCATGATAAACTGTCCTTTAGAAAAAAATATCAATTTCATTCCACTATTATTATTATTATTATCAGGTTAGAAGGTTAATTTCATGATGGATACATTATAATTGTCGGAAATTTTAGTGAATTTAAATGAATTAATAGTGGAATAAAAAATAATTTTTATTAACAATAAAATTTTATCAATATAGGATTAATCCATTTCATATAATCCACAAAATATTAATAGTTATATAATATGAATAATTGGGAAATATAATGGAAAAATAAAATATTCAATCAATAAAATATAAATTTATATAATATTTTCATTACATAACATTAAATATAAATAAATAATTTTTAGTACAGGATAGATACAACAATGAAAATTTCACATGATGGGGGTGAATTGTGGTTTTCAAAACCTAGATAGAATTAGAACACGTCTCTTGTAAAGCATAATTTATATTATTTTATCTCAAATATGAGCGAGTAATAAAAATAAATAATAGAAATGAAAACAATGATGTCTAGTGTTTTAGGGAACAAATATATCTTATTTAACTCCACCAATTCTCAACTCCATGTGCATGATCATTTTCACCAAGTCACATTATCCTATGACATTTAAAATCCACATCTGAGGGTAGATAATTGAATCCATACAAGATATAAAAAGGAATTATAGTACTTTTAAATGGAACAAAATTTCCACATCTTAGTATAAGAAGTTGAAACATAACCATGACTAAATAAAAACAGCCAAAATGAAAATAAATCAAAAGATATTGATTTGTTTGATGGTATGAGATAAGCATCATATGTTTCCATAGAATCTAACTGATGTAATATGATCTTCCACCTATCACTCCCGCATCATGATTATCAACATTTTCACAAGAATTCTTTAAACAATAGAAATTAAAACAACAGAAATATGTTTATACATAGATGTATCCAATGTGTATCATCACCACATGCTTTATCATTATTTCATAATAATATCTAGTAAATAAATTTAGTAGCAACATCGAGAGTAGTATAAATCAAATTAAATAGATCTAAACATATATATATTCAAATTGTAACTCTAAAGGAAATAATACATAGATTTTATTATACATTAATTTATGCATCTAGGATTATACGATGGCCATCTTGATATTTAAATAGACTCTCGAAGTGCTCTATGTCAAACCAGATATAGATATGTCCTATAATAAATCATGAATATTTTAATTCAAAAACATTCAATAGTGTCATAATTTTCTCTACGAATAGTAACATTTTCCGACATTGAATATGTTCCTTTAAAAAAACCATAATGATACTTTTCATCGGTCATAAGACATCTTTGAATTGGCCATTATTTCAGAAGAGGGAATTAGAGAAATGTTTTCTAATATCATAGATTTAAAACTCCATCATTTAATATTCAAACATAGGGTTCCTTCACATGTTGAAAAATAGAGAATGTAGGGTTTTCATCATAGGTTTGATTATCAAAGTTGGTTTGATATATAATACATTTTTTGACACAAATATAGATTTGCATCTTAATGTATGGATAATGAATAATACAATCCACTTTCCCAAATGAAGGGTTCTATACTAACCTAGAGTTTATAAACCATAATTTTCTATAAATGTATGGTTGATGATCCATATATGCTATTTTGAATGTAGGGTTCATTCATTACGTTTTCTTACTAATGTAGATTCACATAGAGTCAAAAGTTAGCAGTCTTCAGGTCTCAGTTAGGCCTATGGTTTCATACGTTGCACAATTGGGAGAAACACTTCTCCAGCCATTCGTCCCTTCTAAAAATCCATGAAAGTCACCACAATGTATTCCAATATATGAACATCCTCGAGAGGGTCCCAACTCTACAAACATCCTATCAATTGGATGTGCGGTTTGCAAGATACGATCGTTTGAGTAACTAGGGGGACTGTTGCGATAAGGCCCAATCCGACCCGATCGGACCGACCCGACCAACCCGGCTTGGGGGGTTCCGCATACCCAAGTTAATTATGATGGACCCATACTGACCGGGGGTAGATCGGTGTCAATATTTTTTGGCATGGCCATTGAGCCATGGCCAATAGGCACCGCTGGACCTGGTATGGTAGTCCGAGGGTCTAGCTCACTGGGTCTCCTAGCGACTCGGTATAGTCTGGCCCAACCCGAAGAGGGTACTGGTCTGGCCCACGGGGTAGTTTAACCAGATCGACATGTTGGTCTGAATATCAGCTACGTTATTGGCCGGTGGGGTGCTCCTGTGGTGCGGGGGTCTACCATGTCGCTCCCGGCCCAAGTGCAGCCTGCAAAGAGCGAGACGCCCCTTCATGTGCCACAACTGGTAATGACAGGCCACCATCCACGTCACCCATGGACCCAGTCCGTGACACAAGTCATGTAAGTTCCATGCTGGCGCTGCGGGTCTCTAGCGCTATGTCCCGGTCGGCCGCGGCTTACGCCGCACCGGAGCACTGCTCCACCTGGCGACCAGCACGGCTGACGGTCTGCTCCTCCGTCTGACACGCGGTTGGCGAGTGTCGCCCCCACCACCATGTGTTATCATTTCAGGCAGTGGTGCACTAGTAGAATCATTGATGAGCCACTAGACGCACTCTTTTATTCCATCCCTTGTGCCTCTTGTGCCAACAGTGTTCGGTGGGCCACTAGACGTGCACTTAAGAAATCATTTTTCCCATCCGTAGTAATATTAAAAATATGTTCTCTGGAAAGAAATAATTTAATGATCTCTCTGGGACTAATAAAAAACAATCCATTCAATGAATATAAAATAAGTGTCACTAAGATAATTGAGTCCCCCTGATATAATCACTATCAAAAAACCATGAAATGGGATAAAAAATAATATGTTTATAAGAAACATTATAGTTTAACATTATTATAAAGATAACATATCTGAATCAACCATGGAACTGTGACCCTGAAAAATGAATTTGAAAATTGTCCAAACATAGATAATGTGGACAATGGGATCTAACAATAAGGATATATTGTGATATAGTCTAAAAAGTTATTTATTCTTTACTAAGAATATATTATAGGTTTGGAATCCCCCTTGGACTTCCTCTAGCCCTATCATAGTTTCCTAGCCTCCTTCTATCTCCATGGAAACAAATTGTTATCTCCTTTGTTCATAATTTAAAATTTTCCCTCGTGCCTTAGGAAACATTTTGTTTGACTATTCCATGCATATACAATCACCCATGGTCTCCAAGGGGACCTTCATTCTAAAACATATAATATAAATTACTACAGTCAATCACAAAAATCCATATTAAAAAAACTAGACTAGGTTATTATAACACCTTCATTAAGGTAAAACATTCCCATTTAAATGAAATACCTTCCTCTATGAATTTATTTTCAAACACCAATATTAATATCCATTTAGAACCATAATGTAGCATTGATCCCATATTATAATCACAAGGAGTTCATCAACGAAAACAACCTTTGAATTTCCACTTTGAACAATTATATTTTTAACCGAAATAAAAATCATAACAACCACTGATTAAAAATAAAAAGAAACAATTAGGGGTGGTTAAATAATATAAAACTAAAGGAAATAATGATTTAGTGGAATCATATGAAAAGGAAAACATAGATCTGTACACCTAATAAAAGCCAAGCTAATACATGGAACCTTCAGCATCGACCTATTGAATAACACTTGAGATACCCTAAAAACTACACCCTATTTAAAAAAACTCACCCCTACTAAAAACAACAGATTTATTAAAAATTAAATATAGGGATAAATACTTCTATGAAAATAGATAATATAGAAGGATAATTGTGATTGAACTATAAAAAAATAATTACATCAATATTACCTTGATGGAAATCAACAAAGGAGGTAATAAATCCCACAAAATACTAAGGATGATACTTCAAATCCCTTGGTAGTGGGATTGAAATGTGTGGGGGAATAAATGAGGCCATATGTATTTAAATACATAATGGTAAAAAAGTTATTTGATAATATTTTTAATTTTATTGACAATATACATAGTTTGAATATAATGTCCGAAAAACATCAAGACAACCTTACAAGGGATAATGTATAACCATTATAAAATTAAAATGGATTCTAAAAAACATTACTAATTTGAAAAAAATTTCTAGAGTCATGAAAAATAATAATGTCCCAAAAACACAACCATTACATGGTTAGTCTGATATTTAAACTAAATTTTCACTAACTTTGAATCGGAAAAAGTTTTATAAAAAATTACATGATTTCAACCTCGAAATCCTAAAAACTCATAAAAAAAGTAATAAAAAATTTAATCTCAACAGAAAACATACCATTGAGTTGTTGGGTGTCACATGTTATAATTTACATATTAAATATTATTTTAATAAAATTTAATTTTTTAATTCATTGAAATAATATTCATTTATCAGTAATTTTATAGAATAATAATGAAATATTATTATTATTATGATATAGGGATCCATGTGTATTAAGAGAATAAAAATGAGTTATTTAGAATTTATTTAACTAATATAGTATATATTTATTCCATATATATTCATTTTTATTCCAACAAAATCTCTATTCATTATACTGTTTCCACACTAGATAATCTATTGAGTACAGTCTAGAAATAATTAGAGATATACTCCTTAAATTCTCTAATCAAAATGGTGAGAAATTATTATATTCCACTCTCGATAAATTATATAAAGAACATGAGGAGTCCTTCAATAATTAATATATTATTCTATTGATAATATATAAATGAAATAAGAAGTTGGGTCTCTGTTATAGAACATATTGATTTATAATTCAATTTTCTGGGGATCATAGTGCATCTATAGATTACCACCATTGGGTATCTGGAATTAAAACCGATAACACAATGATCGTATATCCTAAAGTCATTATAAAATTAAATATAAAGAATGAATTTTAATTTGAGGTAATTTTTTATTTAAATAAATTATTTTTAAATTTTATGGGATAATGATGTATTTTAGATTCCATAGATTTTCTCTCATATTGTTCTAAGGAGAAATATGGTGGAGTTTATTAGAATTAGTTACTGGGCATGTTCTTTATTAATTCTACTAAACCCTTGAACAATTATTTTATACGTATTTACAAAACTAATATTTAAAAACTAACATGATACTCATTGAGGATTGAAACCATTTTATAAAATCATCAACTTCATGAAAGAAATATAACCGAAAGAATAATTGTTCATTTGGACTTTCTAATAAAATATTTCAATATTAATTATATAATAAATTATTATAATAATTCAAAAAACTCTATTAAATCACATACCCACACACTGATATCCAACATATTGCCTTATAATCATTATATCAAATAATATTATCCCCTGAAATAAGTGAAATCTATCACATTTTCTAAATTACATATATACCTATAAATTATAATAAATTTTTTTCCAATATTGTAAATGCATAAGGTACAAACAATACAAAAAATTTTATTTTTATTTTTATCCATCATATGAATATACTATAAAATAATATTTTCTGATAAGATAATTAGTCAATATATATTATACGTGAGAGAAATATTGTTTATCTACCATAGAATATTTCACTTTTGTAAAATCTTCCTTTGGTAATGTTTTATTGAACACATTTCATATTTTCTCTATGGAATGAAAAAATGATAACTATTTATATTTATCCTCATAGGATCTATGATGTTGTGATTATTGATATCAATTATCATGCCAATGAATGATAAACATGATTCCTAGATAGATTTATGTAACTTTTTTTATCACAACACAATAGTAGAGGCCGATTCGCATATACCTAGAGATCATCTGAATGAATAATCAAACAAGTAAACTAGGAAGTAGAATGTATTGATGAAACATGTTGTACTATGACTATTCTTAAGGAAGAAGATAAATAATTCTTAATGTTCTAAAATACCCACATATCTATTAAAAAAATATTTAAATTGATGTGGATCATATTTAATCACCATTTCCTTTATAATATTTATCTATATAACCCAACAGATAATTCCTTCAATTATTTTTGAATGTTGTTTTATTTCTAATCCAAAATCAATATGGTTAACACAAATATTTGAGAACAATCATTCCTTTAATCCTATATTCCAAACATAATCATACATTAATGGGGGAACCTTTATTGAGAAAGAATATTATCACATCCAAATTAATTATATTTTTGGACAAAAAATATATCAAGTCAATAATTTAGGATATTTAAAATTAAATATTCATGTCCCAGAAAAACATTTAAAAAATAACCTACATCATTTCATAAAAATATATTATCCGGTACATAAACAATAATAATCAGAGTTACCATATTATCTTATTTGATTTAGTGTTTTATGTCCAATATTTGATTCCTGGACATCCACTACTTCATATAGGTATCTAAATTTTACTACCATTATATTTTTTGATTATTTATATCAAAATAGAATTTTTTTGACATTTAAAAATACCTCAAATTTTGACATATAATTTTTCCTTGTTACCTATATATATAAACATCCTCACTCAAATTTACTATTTTAGAAGGAAGACATGAGCTGAATTTAAAGACAATTTATATTTCCATTTTGTTTTCAATGTAAGAAATATCATTATTATCCATATATTTTAAACTAGTTTCAATTTAACATAATTTCATTTCAATAAAAATTATAATTCCCTTTCCAAACAAATCATTGTTAATTTCTCATAAAATATCCCTCATCAGTCAACATGAGTTAGAACACCACATTTATTATGATAATATTATTGTATTTAGGTTGGGTAAAATACCATGTTTCATTCTCTTAAATCTGTTAGAATTCATTACTAATAAAAATGACCCACTAGTGATTCATCAAACAACCATTCACACCTCTTATTAAAAAATTTGAAGAAATGATTTATGATTTTTTACTCATATTACATCACATGTAAACAGATTTCAATTATTAAATAATAATTTTTAGGTCTCAACTTAATTTCTAATTCTAGAATGTGATGGGTGATATTAATCTTCAATAATAGAAATGGATGAATAATATATATCTTCTACCACAAATTATATTTTACATTATTTTTTGAAATTTCATCCATATTCTTAACAATAACCACATCACAATCACATATATAACATTAATCATGATGTTACATTTATTTTCGTGAGATTTACTGAAATTTAAAATCAATATCATTAATAGACATTTCTGTTTCCTTGTTTCAATGGTGGAATCCTTTTGTTTTTTGAGGATAACCCAGGAAGCTACTGTCAACACCTCTCTTCTAAAAGAGCCTCAAATTTTCAAATTTAACATTGATTATATTATATTTTCCAAACACCCTTATGTGCAAAAACATCCAAGATATCACATAATATATATTGTAGTGTGACATGTGAAAATTTTCCCAGTTTTAAAAGTGATTTTGAATTTTTACTCCACCTCCAATATTCTTTCTTCTAAACTATGAATTGGTTTTATTTTCTAACAACATAGTTCATCACATCTCTGAAATAATTATGTAATTCTATTTAGTATCACTATTTTATTTTGGAGAATATGGTTAATTGAATTCGTAGGGAATAATATTCTACTCAAAATGATTCTAAGGTCATAAACATTTATATTCATCACAAATATATGAATGGATTCTCTTCAATTATAGGTTTCTATGATTTTTTGATATTCTCATGAAACTCCCAAATACCTTGAGATAATAATATAAATGATTCATAAACATAATAAAATATATGCATTTAATTGCATAAATTTTCAAGAAACTATACATATCCCCATTTATTTATTTACATGCTCTACGGAATATCACATTTGAATATGATATTTTTAGTGGCGAATTTATAATAACCCCTTCTTGAATGTTATTAATATAATTTTAATCTATATTTTCATCCTAGGAACATCATGAACCATGTCATAATGGGTATCATAATCCATATTCAATGGGACAAGATGAATAATGCGTCTTTGTGATAGTTTATTTTATTCATTCACAATAATGTAGTTGGAATTTTGAGCATCTCCGATTTGAACGAAAATCATCTTACTTCACCATACTATGGTTATAATTTTCCCATAAATTGTACAAATCTCCATGAAAAATTATATCACTAAAATCACTTTAAATCCTTTATCAATTAACTTTGAAACACATATAATATAATTTCATAACTCATTAACATCTGATGAATTTTTAGAAATTAAATAATATTTTAAAACCAAAGTATAAAAAATAATTAGTATTTTATGTGATTCATCATTTACAATGATTAATAATATATCAATATAGTCCTAGACATTCTTCAAAAAATTTAATCGACATTTCTATTCTTTTGAACATACACTATAGAAATTCCATGGAATTTTCATCTCTAAAACATTAATTACAACATCTAAAATAAGATATTTATCCTTTCATGTATCAGTATTGTATTGATAATTTTGAGTATTTTAATTCATGCTTAGATGCAATGGTAACTTTTTGAGTTAAAAAAATGGTGAATGTTAATGTAACATTATCAAAAAAATCTAAAATTTTAATTCTATTATAAAACATTATTGTTGAATTTTTTAATTTCATCTGAACATCTAATCATTATAGGGACTTATTCAACCTAAAATTAAATCTCAAAATCTTTCTATATTATTTATTACATTATTCATGATTTCAAGACATAATTTTCCTGTTTTGGAAGACTCTAGAGTGACCAAAATGTCAAAAACATATACATTCCTCTAAAAAACGTTCCCTGTAATGGTTTCCAACTATCATTATCCATTCATTGAGTAGTATATCTTGGATACATTTTATAAAACAAAATTATTTTATACTCCTGATACATTCCTATTTAACCTATTATTCATTTCATAATCTTCAAGATCAACAATTTTTTTTATCTCAAGTGTGTGTTATTTTCTACTAAATTTCAATGATTAAAATAATTTTTCAATATACATTATATTTTTTTCATGTGGATAAAATTATAGATGTCCTCAAAAAATAATAAGATCTTATTTTACCATTTAATGTGATATTTTAATAATACATTAGTAAAATTCTTCAAAAAAATTCTCTTGAATATTAAACATGATTCATAAAGATGAAAACTTTTTTTCTATTCCAATTCACCATTTATATGCTTTTTTGAACTAGTTCATGATCTATATAATTTTCTTATATTTTACAATTAATATTTATTCCTAAAACCTTATCATAATTAATAATCATCATGAAATCCTTTCGGTGTTTTTGAAAAATTTTATTTCAATATATATATATATATATATATTTATTCTCTAATTTTTTAGGTTTAATTATATTACTTCAAATTTTATATATCATTATCCATATTTGAGATATTTAAAATCAAACACAGTTATTATATGATTAACATAATGTCTATATCATTTTATTCTTTATCCCAACAATAACTATATTCATTACTAGTGACTTCCAACACATTGATTTTAAAAATATGTAGTTTTTCATCAATATATTTGGATGTATACTTTTTATCCATAATAAATTACCTTACTCTCTCCACACATTAAAAAAATTTCTTTTTCAATGTAGAAAAAATTATACAGTTCTCTTGGGAATTATTTTACATTTTCTTCATTTTTTCTTTCTTCATAAAAGATCATTATGGTATTTAATATTCACCATCATGGGGTTTTTAGACATTAAATCGTGATTTTTTTTCAAATCATAGATAGACCCACACATAAAAAATAATTTCAAATGAATAATTTTTTAAACTACATTAACTCTTCTAATACATTTTTATATAAGAGTCAAAAGTTTATTAGAAAAAATATATATATATATTATTTTAATTCTAGATAAATATCTTTAACTTAAAAAGAGTATTTATTATACATAATTTATATTTAGTCATAAAAAGTTAATAAATTTTTATCCATAAAGAAATATATTAAAAAATATACCTTCCCCCTCTCACTATATATGAGAATATTATACAAGTCATCTTGTTAGTAATTACTTAGATAAATACCATAAATATTATAGACATTTGAATTTAATATTTCATGTAAAAATAATTTATTTTTATTTAAAACTACTACAATTTTAAACTTCTAACTATGAAATTTAACAATATTCACAAAATCATTTACAATTTTTAAGATCCCACTTTCATTTTGATCGTATTTTATCCTGAGGACTTTATAATTCAATCTCCAAAACAACAATTTATCCAAATTAACTATTTAATTTAATATATATATATTATCTAAAATACCTATAGATCTCATAATTAACATAAATATAACAAAACATTACCTATGAATGTATATATTATTGTATTTATATAGTAACAGTTATTGTAATGATTATTTTTATATATAACTATCAAAATGAAATTCTTATCAAGGTCCAAAACTCATTTATTTTTTCCTACAAAATTATATAAACATATATATAAATTAAATGGAAGCATAAAATCTTTAAAAAATTTACTAATTCTTTCATTGAAATTCTGGAATCTCATTTATTCTCAACAAATAGTTATTTCCCATGATCCGTGAAAAAGAATTCACAAACTAAAAATTCGACCAAAGAAAAAATATTTTCATTCTAACTGTATGAAGTATATAGTAATTGAAGGATAAAAGGATCAAATAAAACATTAAAATAACCCATATTATTCACACTAGATATAGAACTAAAATAATATCTAAATAAATTGAAAATAATCTATATGGAGTGTGAATTAATTTGGAATCACTAACATAGCAGAAAATATTTACTAGGTTATCCTCATAAAATATAAATATAAATTATTATTATGATGCACGGTCTATATATATCATACCTTTCATGAATGTCAATATATTAATTACAGGGAGAATTAAATATCATTTAACTCTAGTTACAAGAATTCTAATAAATTTATAAATTCGTCCAGAACTATTATAATTAAAAAAATATTTAATTATAATTTAAATATTGTAACATCCCAAGTAAATAATTAATAATACATTTTCATAATTATTAATATTTTTTAATTAAAGAATAATTTTACTTTAAATTATTTTCTATGTTCGATGGCGTACCTGATACACAAAAACAGGTTTCTTGGAAATCTTATATTGCACACTGATAATATAATATTATTATATTAAATGGTAGTTAATGCATTGTCGTTGTATTGGAAGTAATGAATATTACTAACTAAAATATGATTATACATGTTAGTTAAATTTTTTTACATTCATCTAATAAAAGTAAAAGGCTTAAAATGTGAAAGAATCTAATTTTAAGCATAATTTACATTAAAAGGTTGATTTACTGCATTTTGATGTTGAACCCTTTTTATTTATTTTTTTCACTTTTATATGTTCTATTTGAAAAAATTAAATTCTTCTTTAGAATCGGGAAATCAAAATTTACTTTGGATATATTTTTGGTATTTTTCTGATAAAATTCAATTTTTAATGAAAAGTGAAAAATACTGTATTTTAATTCAAAAAAGCCTTTTAATATAATCTATTTATATAGTAATATTATATTTTTAATTTGTTTTAAAGTCTAATTAGAATATATTTTTACAATTTAATCCAATATTTTTCATTTAAATTAATTTCACTTTGAAATTGGACATAAACACATGTCTATGTTTTGATAGTTAATATTTCTTAAAACACGCTTTTTGTTTTGACAACGAGAATTAATTTAAAATTAAATAATCCAAATTATAAGTTTTTAATTTGGTAAAATAGATATCATTTATTAATTCAGAATATCAAATATAGCTTAGGCTGAATTTAAGGTATTTTTCTGAAAAACATCCATTTTTTATGAATAGTGAAACCCCTAAGTAATAGTTAAAAATTGAATTTTTCATTTAAATAAAATTTTACCACTTCTATGAATTTAATTTATAAAATATTCCATTCATGATTGTTATTAGTAATTAAAATGTGGTTAAATGAGATGAAAATATTTTTTTGGTGAATAGTAACTTTTGACTTTTATTTACCGCGGTTAATGGTAAATCGGGTAATTGATGGTAAAAATTATATCAAAATAATACAAAATTATATTAAAATTTGTCCTAAACTAATCAGACAAGTCATTTCCAACCATGGTCATCCTTTGGTCTATTTTGGGACCACATGGAGCCACATGAGAGTGATAATGAAACAATGTTTTGATTGACTTAAAGTAATGGCAAAAATGACATAATCAAATATCTTTTAGTAAATTAATTTTTACCTTGGTTTATAGAAGTTATTTATTCGACTATAAAATTTATATAAAAAGATAAAATGATTTCCAACATCATGGAATTTGTTATATTAATTTTATACCTCATATAAAATAAATTATTTATGACACAATAAAGATGAAGTGTTTACCTCATTAACAAAGGATTTAAATAAATAAGAGTATAAATGTTAAAACAATATCCAAAACCTATAAAATATTTATTGGATGATTTTATTTCGACTATGAGTTATATTATATTCGAATTTAATTTGTTTTTCCCTTTAGAAACTAAAAAATTTTATATTATAAAATAATATTTTCACACTTTCCTAAAGAGCCCCTCCCCCTGCTTATAAAAATTCCTCAACTCTAACCCATTACTCACACCTCTCAAGCCCCTTGAATCTCTCAAAATATACCCAAATAAGTTTTCAATATCACCTTATTACTTTTATAATCCTTACTTTAGCCAAAAGGCACTTAAAGAAATAATTTTGGTTCAAGCCAAAGGGAGTTTCCCGATTTAATGTTAACGTCTAATCTTATGTTATTTTGTTTTCATTTACTTCTTCAACCCCCTAATCCATTTTTATTAAATTCATTTATAAAAAAAATATATCTTAAATAGACTATTTTGGTTTTATGAGAAGTATTTGAACTACAGTTACACCCACATCCATCCAATGGGTAATGAACATACTGTTTCTGTGGATGGAAAACTAATGGCTCACGAAATGATGATTTTTCAAATATCTCCAACCGCCTCTCATGGTGTCCATTATGATGGAACTGTATATATATATATATGATATGTATTATGATTATGTTTTATTTATGATTCTTTATTTTCCAATAATATCATTCCTTTATGGTTTCCATTAGCGTTAAACGTGATAATTTAATATTAGAAAGTGCGGACTATCGCCACCTCAATGTGATATGAATCCTTCATTCCATACGTGGAAAGTATAATTGATGGAGTTAGTGAGATTATTTACGTGTTATTATACTATAATTATAATATACCGTTGTATAATATTTTTTTTATTCCATTAAATATAAAATAGGAATGAAAGCAGTGTTTATGCATTCGTACGGCTCAGTGTCTTCTCGAACGGTGCATTTCATTTCTTACTTCCAAATGTTATATACTACTATAAATTAATATATATACTATATATATAAGATATATATGTTATCTAAATCATTATTATAATTCTTGAGATAATTGACTTTTGACCACATGGACAACTAGTAAATTTAGGAAGTACATTTTTGACTCAAGTACCAAATATGGAAAAAAATGACCATTATTAACTTAAATGATTACATAATGTTTATAACATAGTTATATGTGATATAAAAGGAATAATAAACCTGAAAAGGTTCTTTAGAAAGTAGAAATTAACTTTAGTTTATTATTCAAGTGATTAAAAAATGAATATTTCAAGTCAGACACGAGGTATGGGACTTCATCTCAATCTCGTTTCAATAAGGCATATTTTGTTTTACACACAACTTTCATTTATACGGTGTTTAAACACCATTGAATTTTCAGTTTATTCAAAAGGAATCTGTATATACAAGGCGTTTTACTAAACAAAAAAATAATAATTTTTCTTTTAACTTAAGCGGTGAGAACGACCTTTCTGCTACCGCGAGTATTACTTGATCTTTGGCCTCCTTAACAATCGGTAATGATTTTAAAAGGAAAATAAATACCATATAGTATGTTATGTATTTTGGTATTCAAATTGTTTTTGATAATGGATTTTTTTATTTCAATATATTTAAATTATATATTGTTATTGAAATGTGGAAATTATATCTTCCATTTATATTTGTTTTATGTGTTATGAATATGTTATGGTTCTTTGGAATTGTTACGTATAGGGGTGGTTCTATGATAGTCCTAGGTGGGTGAGCCTAAGATATCTCTCAAATGCAATGGGTAACGTGTTAGAGGATAAAGTGAATGTTTCTCCTAAGATAATTAAGGAATATAATGTGATGGGTATTCTAAATGTAACTCCTTACGTAGGTTTGAAAGCTACAACGTTTGTATGTTATGGATGCCACAAGTTACATTTATGATTTTTGTTTACTATGTAAATCTTATGATTTCATGAGGTATGTTAATGAGCTTATGTTATGTATGTATTGATGAACTAATGTTGTATTTCTTTGTTTTATAACCCTTAATGATATTTTTATGCTCATACCATGTTTTGAAAGATTTTCCACATGAATTAAAGATGAATAGGGTCAAGGATGGGATCAAAGAGAATTCATGTTGTCTGAAGAATGGGATTAGACATGACACTTTTTTTCAAGAGTTTTTATTTAATGAAAAAAAGGAAACTGAGTAGAAGTGCCTACCATGTAATTTTTGAGATTTAATGAAATAGTAATGGTCTAATTCTCTAAAACACTAAAACATAAAGGATCCTTAATATGAATCATTAATTTAATTAAAGATTGTGTAATGTTTAAGATTGGGTCCTTATAGTTGGTATCAGAGGCTGGTGTAGATAACATTAGAAGTTAGGGTATTGTTAAATTAATATCCATAAATAAATTTATGTTAATAATTAAATTATAGAATTTAAAAATTACCATTTTTCTTCACCTAAGATATCTCTAGTTTTAGAATAGTATTCCATAGAGGAAACAAGGTTGCTATGTTGGGATGACATCAAGAGGAAGACAATCTTCCAAATTAACAACCTGAGATGGTCTGAATCAGTGCTAAATAGTTTTTTATTGTTATGGAACATTTGAATCAAGATATAAATGGTGGTGGTATCCATGCCCGAGATCAGCCATATCAACCATTGAGGAACATGTCAGTAGTGGAGAATTTCTTGAGGCAACATCCCCCATATTTCAAAGGATCATCTGACTCTGCTCTAGAATAAGGGTGGATCAAATCAGTAGAGAATATTTTCAAAGTTATGGGGTGTTCATAACATCAAAATTTTAGTCTCGATGATTACCATTTTGAGGGCGGAGATGATCAGAGGTGGTCGATGGTGAAAAATACCATGGAGAGTGAGGATAATGATTCTATTGATTGGGATGAATTCCATGGTATGTTTCTCGAGAAATATTTTCCTAAGTTGGTTCATCATAGGATGGAAAAACTATTCCTGGAATTGAGGTAGGAGGATGACTCAGTGGCACCTTATGAAGAAAAATTCACTCGACTGGAAAGGTATGCTCCAAATTTATACGAGTTCTTGATAGTAAAATAAGCTATTTTTAATCAATATTAAAGCCAATGTATCAATGATATTTATATTCTCCTGAGTTCAAAAGTTAAGAAAAACTTGTTCGATGTGAGGAAAAGGTGGAAATGGAGTTTTCCGATGATCAGGTCCTCTTTGAGAAACAACAGAATAAGAGGTTGAGGTGACAGATGAAAGTGAAGAACTCTACAAAAACTTCTGATGGTAATAAACTTATGTTTATATTTTGTGAAAATTGAGTTAAAAAACATGCTGGGGAATGTCTTTTGAATTTTGGTAAGTGCGATCGATGTGGTAAAACTGGTACATAATGCCCGTCTAAAAAAGAGCAGTGTAATGGCAAGAAAAAATCAAATTTATAGTCAGTAAAATGTTTTAAGTGCAATAAAATGGGCCATTATGAAAATGAGGGTCCAATGAAGAACACAACTGAGGGAAAGAACCCAAACATCAAGTAGAAAGGGGTGGTGAAGTCCTTTGCAACTACTTTAGAAGATGATGGTCCATCAAATGAAGTCATATCATGTGCTCTATTTGTTTTTTCAGATTATGACAATGTGTGGTTTGATTCAGGGTCTACACATTTTCTTATTTTTGAGTACTTATCTAGTAAATTGAGAATTCCATATGAAGATATGAATCCTGAACATATGGTAAAAACCTATGGGGGAAATGTTGAGAAAAAAATAAATTATAAGAACCTTCATTTCCTTATGTGTGGAAAGAATCTACCTTTAAACCTTATTGTTTTCCCTCTAGTAGAGTTTGATGTCAACTTGGGAATGGATTGGCTTTCTGTTTATCATGTTAAGATTAACTACAGAGCTATATAGTTTTTTTAGAAATATTTTTAGTTTGTGTACATGAAGGAACCCTTAAGTTTGATAACATATCAGGAAGTTAAGAATCTAGTAAAATATAGAAATGAATGTTACCTTTCACATATTGTCAAAAATAAAAGAACCCTTCATATTTGTGATGTGATAGTGGTAAATGAGTACCTTGATGCTTTTCTTAACGAGTTTCCTAGTATTATACCTAATCAGGAAGTTAAATTTAATGTTGACTTAGTTCTTTATGCTAAGCCAATTTCAAAACCCATTTATTGAAGGGATCAAGTTGAACTTTTAGAGTTAAATAAGCAATTGTAGGAGTTATTAGATAATGGTTTCATCTAACCTAGCATGTCACCAGGGGGTGATCTTGAATATTTTGTTAAAAATAATGATGATTCAAATATACTTTTCCTTGATAATAGAGCATTGGATAACATCACTGTTTGTAACATGTTTCCATTACCTCATATCGATGATTTGTTTGATCATCTCTAGGGATCTCAGTATTTATTGAAGATTGACTTGTGGTTGGATTACCATGAGTGGAATGTAAAGGATGTCAAAATTTTAAAGACTGAATTTAGTACAAGATATAGCCATTATGAATTTGTAATTATGCATTTTTTATTAAAAAATGCATCTACTATATTCATGCATCTTATGAATAGAATTTCCCTTGAGTTCTTGGATAAGTTTTTGGTTCTATTCATTGATGATATTTTGGTATATTCTAAAATTAAATAAGATCATGAATGTCATTTAATGGATGGCTTTCTAAAACATAAATGAAAAGAAACTATTTGGGGAATTCATCAAGTGTGAGTGTTGGTTACAAAAAATTTCTTTCCTTGGTCACATTGTTTAAAAAATGATATAATTGTTGATACTGCTAAATGAAAAGTTATTGAATAATGTCCAAGACCCAAAAATACAACAGTGATTTGTAGTTTTCTAGGGTTGGCAGGTTATTACCAATGGCTTGTTAAAAAAATTTCACGGTTATCTTTCCCACGGACTAAGTTTACTCGAAAAGGCATTAAGTTCTATTGGACAAAATAATGTGATGATAGTTTTCAATAATTGAAAAGAAAATCAGTGAATTCTCCAGTTTTCGCACTACCTTCCAGAAATGGTGAGTTTTTTTCGTCATAGATTCTTCTTTGAAAGGAAATGGTTGTTTCATTATGTATTATGATCGGGTAATTTCTTATTCTTCATATTAGTTGAAACGTCGTGAGTTAAATTACCCTACACATGATTTGGAATTAGTTGCTACTGTTTTTTAGTTACAAATTTAGAGGCATCATTTTTATATAGTAAAATGAAAATATATATTGACCACAAAAAATTGAAGTATATATTCACTTAGAAAGAATTGAACATGAAATAGAGGAGATGGAAAGAATTAATCAAGAATTATCATTTCACAATCCTTTACCATGTGGGAAAGTCAAATAAAGTGGTTGATGGTTTGAGTCGAAAATATAAAGCTATATTAACCATGCAATGTTTTAAAAAAGATAAATTGGTTTTTGATTTGATAAAATTTTTCATAGAAGTTGTTAGTGCGGAAAATTCCTCTATTTTATTTCAGGTGTTAGTGAAATAATCTCTATCTGTTAGAATAAAGCAAGCGCAGAAGGAAGACAGTGAGATGCAGGAAAGGGGACAGTTGGTTCAGAAGGGTAAGTTGCCTGAATTTAAAATTGATAATGATTATTTTTTAAGATTTGAAAATAGATTATTTTTTCCTTGTGATTCACAGTTGAATAATGCATTTTTATGTGATGATTATAGTTCCCCATTTTCAGATCATCTTGGTAGTACTAAGATGTACCGAGATCTTCAGGAGTATTACTAGTGGGATGGAATGAAAAGAGAAATTTCTGATTTTATTGTGATGTATTTGAATTGTCAGTAGGTTAAAAAAGAGCGGAAGTTACTAAAATGGATTCTTCTGTCTTTACTGGTGCTAGAGTGGAAATGGGAAAATATATCCATGGACTTCATTGTTGGATTACCCAAGATATCTCGAGGTAATAATGAAATATGGTTTATTATTGATCGATTGAATAAATCTACTCATTTCCTTCCTATTCGATTTTCATTGTCTCTAGATCAACTTTCTCATTTGTTTGTTAAAGAGATAGTCAAGTTGCATTGTGTTCCCCTCTCTATTGTATCTCATCCTGATCTCAGGTTTACTTCTATCCTTTGGAAAGTCCTTCAGAATTCATTGGGTACTAAATTAAATTTTAGTACAGCTTTTCATCCGCAATCATATGGGAAGTCAAAATAAACAATTCAGACAATGGAAGATATTCTACATGCTTTTTCACTGCATTACCTGTGATTTTTGGACCAACATATTTATTTGGTTGAATTTTATTATAATTACAGTTTTTATTCCAGTATACAGATGGATCCATTTCAGTCATTATACGGAAAGCGTTGTCGAACTGCATCTTTTTGGGATGAAGTAGGTGAAAGAAAACTAATGGGACCAGAATTGGTAGTATAGATGAAAGAAAAGGTTCAGTTGATTCAGAAGCTCATGAGAACAGCTCAGAGTAAGAAAAAAAAGTTATGTGGATTATTGTAGCAAAGATCTATCTTTTGATGTATGTGACCATGCCTTTCTCAATGTTTCTCCACAGAAAAGTGTGATTCATTTTGGTAAGAAGGGAAATTTAAGTCCGAGGTTCATTGAACCTTATTGAAATCCATGAAAAAGTTGGATCAGTAGTGTATATAATGGCTTTACCCCTAAATTTTTCCCAAGTACACAATGTTTTTCATGTTTCAATGTTGAGAAAGTATATTCCAGATCCATCTCATGTTTTAAGTCCATAGGTTGTTCAATTGGAAAAAATCTCTCTTATAAGGAAGAACTAGTCTATATTCTTGAATATAGAGAGAATGTGTTGCAGAATAATGTAATTCAATAGGTAATGGTTTTCTAAAAAAACCATATGGGTGAAGAAGAAACATGCGAATCTGAAAATTCTATGAGGGATAATTACCCCCATTTATTTGATATGTGAATAAAACATTCAGGGACGCAATTTTAAAACGGAGGGAAGGATGTAACATCCCAAGTAAATAAAGAATAATACATTTTCATTATTATTAATATTTTTGAATAAATATTAATTTTACTTTAAAGGGGTTTCTATGTTCGATGGCATACCCGATACGCAACAACGAGTTTCTTAGAAGTCTTACGTTGCACAAAAATAATATAATATTGTTATTTTAAATGGTATTTAATGCCTACATGTTGTGTTTGATGGAATGAACATAACTAACTATAATATTATTATACATGTCTGTTAAATGTTTTTACATTTATCCAATAAAATTTAAAGTCCTAAAATGTGAATGGATCTAATTTTAAGCATAATTTACTTTAAAAGGTTGATTTACCACCTTTTGATGGAGAAACCTCCTCAAATCTAGTTTAGGTCGCTTTTATATGTTATATTTGACAAAAAAAAATTCATATATATAATTGGGACATCATAATTTAGTTTGGTTAAATTTTTGGTATTTTTCTGATAAAATTCAATTTTTAATGAAAAGTGAAAAATACTGTATTTTAATTCCAAACATCCTTTTAATATAATCTTTTTATATGGTAATATTATGTTTTTAATTTGTTTTAATGTGTAATTAGATTATCTTTTTACTATTTAATCCCATGTTGGTCATTAGAAATAAATTAACTTTGAAATTAGACATAAACAACTGTCAATCTTTTGATTGTTAATATTTCTTAAAACACACTTTTTGTTTTTACAACGAGAATTAATATTAAATTAATTAATTCAACTTATTGGTTTTGAATTTGGTAAAATAGAAATCATTTTTGAATTTGTATTATCAAATATTTCTTAGGCTGATGTTTTTGTATTTTTCTCAAAACATCGATTTTTAATGAATTGTGAAACCCCTAAGTAGTAATTAAAAATGGACATTTCCATTTAAATAAATTTTTAATGCTTCTGTGAATTGAATTTCGAAAAGCCAACATACATGGTTGTTATTAGTTAGTAATATGTGGTTCAATAAATGAAAATAAATTTTGGTGAATAGTAACTTTTGATTTTTATTTATCACAGTTAAAGGTAAGTAGGGTAATTCAAGGTAAAATGAATAACATAATAATAAAAAATTACCTTAACACTTGTCCTAACCTTATTGGATAAGTAATGACTGACCATGGTCATCCATGTGTATATTTGGGAACCCCATGGACACACTTAAGAGTGATAATGACATTTTATTTTAATTAACATAATGTAAAGGGAAAAAAGACATAAATAAATATCTTTTAGTAATGTAATTTTTACATAGGGTTATATAACTTATCATTTAAACTATAAATATTATTTGGAAGGATAAAACGATTTCCTACATCATGGTAATTTTTTAATAGTTTTTATAAATCACATAAATAAAAATTTTTATGACACAATATTTATGCAATGTTTACCTCATTAATAAATGATTTAAATAAATATGATTATAATGATTAAAAAAATATTCAAAACCTGTCCAATTCCCATTGGATGATTTTATTTCAACCACAAGTGATCTTATATTCTACTATCATTAGATCTGGACCTTTATAATTCTAAAATAATTATATAATAAAATAATATTTTCACACTTTCCAATAAATCCCCTCCTCTACCTTATTAAAATCTCTCACATCTAACCCATTACACACACCTCTCAAGAACCTTGTCTAGCCCAAAATCTTCCCAGATAATCTCTCACGATATCTCTCTTATACTTAGAATCCATACCTTATGTACATGACACTTCAATAAACCCTTTTGGTTCATACGAAAGAGAGTTACCCAATGTAAAGGTAATATCTTATCTTAAGATATTTTGTTTTATTTTACTTATCCAACCCTATAAACTATTTTTATTCATTTATTTTATAACAACGCCAGTATACTGATTATACTATGTTGTTTTTATGAGAAGGATTCTATCTAAACTTAAACACACCTCTATCTAATGGGTAAAGAACATACTGTTTCTAGGGATGGCAAACTAACGCCTCACGAAATGATGATTGTTCAAATATCTCCAACCACCTTTCAAGGTGACCATTATGATGGGAATATATATATATATATTATATATTATGTTTATGTTTTCATTATTATTCTTTATTTTCCACTCATATCTTACCTTTATTGTTTCAATTATGGGTAAAGGCTGTAATTTCATTTTAAGAAGTGTGGAAAACCGCCCCCAAAAAATGATATGACTCATTGATTCCATATGTGGAACGTATAAGGGATGGAGATACTGATATTATATATATTATACTATACTATAATAATAATATATCTATGTATCATTACGTTTTCATGCTAATAATTATGAAATAGAAATGATTGTAGGGTTCATGCGTACGTACAGCTTACCGTCTCCATGAAGGGTGCATTTCATTTCTTACCTCCAAATTTTATGTACTATTATATATATATATATACTAGATATATATGATTTATATGATATCTATGTTATTAATATCATTCTGGATATAATGATCATTTGACCACATAGACAACATGTAAATATAAGAAGTTTTTTTTGACTCAGGTACCAAATATCGAAAAAATGACCGTTATTAACATAAATGATTACATAATGTTAATAAAATGGTAATATGTGATATAAAAGGAATAATAAACTTGATAAAGGTTTATAAAAAATTACAAATTATCTTTAGATTATTACTCAAGAGATTAAAGAATGAAACAGTCAAGTTATACATGAGGTAAGGGAATTCGTCTCAATATCCATACATTGAGTCATATTTTGTTTTATACACGACTTTCTTTTATATGGTGTATAAACACAATTGAATTTTAATTTTATTCAAAAGGAATATTTTTATACCAGGCGTTTTACTGAAAAACAATCAAAAATGTTTCTTTTATCATAAGCAGTGACAAAGACCTTTCTTCCACCACGAGTATTCTTTGAACATTGGAATCCTTAACAAGACGTAATGTTTTCAAAAGGAAAATAAATACAATATACAATGTCACATACATTGGTATTGAAAATGGTTTTTATAACAGAATTATTATGTCAATATATTTAAAGGATATGTTGTTATTGAAATGTGGAAATGTTATCTTTCCTTTATATTTGTTTTATGTGTGATGAATATTTTATGGTTCTTTGTTATTGTTACGTATACGGGTCAATCCATGATAAACCTGTGGCATGTGAGCTCGAGATATCTCTCCAACGCATTGGGTAACATGACTAAGGTAAATGTGAATGTTTCTCCTAATATATTTAGGGAATATACTATGATGGATATTCCAAATGTAACTCCCAACATTTCATTGAAAGATACAATGTAAGTATGTTATGGATGCCAGATGTTACCTTTATGATTTGTGTTTACTACGTAAATCTTATGATTTCATGAGGGATGTTTAATAGATTATGTTATGTATTTATTGATGAACTGTGGTTTTCTTTCTTTGCATAATAACCCTTACTGAGCTTTTTATGCTAATCCCATGTTTTCGAATTATTTTCACAGGACAAAAAAGATGAATAGGGACAAGGATGGGATTATGGAAAAGTCATGTTGTCTAAAACATGGGACTAGACATGAGAATTTTTTTCAAGAGTTTTTATTTTATGAAAAATTGGAAATTGTGTAGAAGTGTCTACCTTGAAATTTTTGAGATGTAATGTAATGGTTATGAAATAATTCTCTAAAACTATAAACCTGAAAATATCTCCAATGTGAATTATTCATTTGCATCATGATTTTGTAATGTTTAATGTGGGGTCTTTATGAAGATAATAGTTTATTGAACAAGGATTCCAAAATGATTATTAGTGAATCTTCTTTATCACATTCATTCCTTGCACTATCCAATGTAACTTAGTCTTCATTTCTGTCTATTTATTCCTATTAAATTATTTGCATAGTCTATAAGTGTATTATTTTTTGTAGATAACAAATATATTCTCAACTTATATTATATTGAATAGTAATATCATGTTATTTTCTCATGCTTCAGTGTATGGAACCAGGTAAATATACATTATG
Organism: Viscum album; assembly: GCA_963277665.1. Lineage (NCBI taxonomy): Eukaryota > Viridiplantae > Streptophyta > Magnoliopsida > Santalales > Viscaceae > Viscum > Viscum album. The sequence continues at coordinate 798,252,958 of OY728155.1, forward strand.
GGTTTTATCCTTTTTATTTCTATGATATCTTATTTTTCAGAGGAGATGTATTATCTTGTTAGTTGAAGTATGAGGCCATCGACTAGCTAGTGAAAGGAACTATATTTGTAATGAGTATGAATTGAACACCATGATGATAGAAGGGGTAACATTTATTACATTGGGATTCCACCATCTTCCTAATTGAATTCATTTAGGTGTCGGGTTTATTTATTCTATCATTGACTTGTAGGTTGGAGTTTTCATACTATTTTAATCCACCATCTCATCATCGGTGTTAATGGAGATATAGGTTAATAAGTGATAAAATATAATTTTTTACTAAATTATTCTTTTAATCTTCATAATCTGACTGTTACACTCATAATTTTGATTTTATCAATTTATATGATCAAAACATTCATCTTTTCCTCTCTTACTCTCCCTAGATTTGATTGTTTGAGCATATTGAAGGCTTTGATCATCATTATTGAAAATATGGTAATATTAATTGTTATATAATGGTTTATCATATCTTTATCCATTATTTGTCTATCTCATTATACTAGAACTCAGGATCTATAGTTTAAATAGAGACATAAAATTGGTTTCTTTTGGATCATGGTTCCTATGAATTCATACTTCTTGGTTCTCATAACCAGTCATAAAGAGAAATCATTATTTCATAACGTATGTGGAATGTTAATCTATCCCATGGTCTAACCCTTGTCATTACAATTCTCGTTGATATTATATATTTTCATATATTATTAATTTTATTATTTAAATTGTAATTGTTCACACAGGAAATTGTTAATGTTTTCAAAAGGGGGTTTTTATGGAATCCCATTCAGACACATTATGTGTTTTATTAAATTACTCAAAGTTGTTTTATTGATAGTAATGGGATTTTAATAATGAATATTTTTTGTGATAACTATATAAATGTTTTATATAAATGTTCTCATGAAATTTAAACTTATTCTTCAATATAAATTTTTATAGAAAATGGTTTTTAATTATTCCTTTGAAAATTTCTAAGAAACGTTTTATTGTATTCCTTGATGATAAGGATAATGTGGTAGAATAATTGGTATTCTAGAGAGTACAGGGAGAAATATAAAATATTATTATTATTATCGTATTATATCACTAGGGGAAGTTCCATATACGTCCTGAAAACATAGAGGACAATTATCAAAGGACCATGATTCCTAGATATTAGGAGTCATGCATCTGGGTGAATATTCAATTGGGAGTAATATATTTTTTGTGATTTATTTACTTGTATTATATATAACCCACATGGTTTAACTGATATTTAAATATGTGAAGGATATCTTGAAATTCTTAGTTCACCACTTTTTCTTGATAAGTATTTGATGCTTTAAATATATTTAATTTTCGTGTTAATGTAATTGTTTTGCAAGGAATATGATTTTTATTTAAAGAAACCAATGTATGATTAAAATTATAAAAAGATTTTTATGATTTTTTTGAAATATATGTTAATCATTAACTTATATATACACATGGTTAGACGTTCTATGGATTCTTTGGTGGTATCCTACTAAATGTTTTTTCTCACGCCAGAAATTTTCCTAACAACATTAGTATCTATGCTATTGGTGTATATGGGTAATGTAAAGGGTTTAATGTACAATAAATCTCATCTTTTTCATATTGATTAATTGTGGGTTATGATGGAGGAAACTTATGGTAATATAGATATAGAATATTGGGTTATTTTTTGTATCTATGTTGGTGAAGGTCTTTTATTGTGTCTTGAGATCGCGTTTCCCCAATATTTGGTGTTAACATACTATTTTTTTGACATAAAATATCTTCTAGTTATTTGGAATTTTAATTTTTTTTATTTGATATATATGGTTATGGAGAAATCATTCCCATCCTCTCTATTATGATACCTAGGTTCCTTCCGCAAGCCCGCGGTGATCGATAATGCACATTGGGGTATGTATCAGTTCAATTTCGGTGAATTTATGGGTTTTCCATTGGATGTGTTGGGTTTTTTAGTTTTCAGATTAATGGTTTTAAACATTTTGTCTTTGATATTTAAATTCATGTAATATAATAGTAAATGATTTTTAAATTGTTTTTTCTATTGTTTTTTATTTTATCCCCCTATATATACAGTACATAGGATTTAAAAAATTTATAATACAATGAAAGGTCCATTGGAAAATCCTCCAATATATTTAGTCCCTATATAAACTACAATTCATGTGATTAAATCTATGGTAGACTTCACTAATGTTAAACTATGATGAATGGTGGGTCACGATTTAATTTTTACTAAGTATAATCCATTTATCTTTCATGTTGACAGGGGTCTAAAATATACTATGGAATAAATCGAATTCAATGAGAGTATTTTCTATATTATCAAAACATTAGAGGAGACACTAATTTTTTATCACCACCTATAATTTTTACGGCTCTAGGAGGAAGTGGTGGAAATCTGTATTGCATGAAACGTTAACGGTGTACCTCACATTATCAACATTCAAAAAGACTGTTGAAAATCTATTCTATCTTGGTATACTAAGTGTAGTGAAGTAATGAGAGTTTATTATTTTGGATAAGGGGTTAAATTCTTCCATATAGTATTCTATTATTTTTGAGCTATTGGTTCCCTTGTCTAAAGAGCTTATTTCAAATGATTATCTCAATACACAACTTATTGAAATGGTTATAAGATTTTGGATTCCTAATACCAAATAACTATAATTTAATTACATTTCTATTCTATGTATTTATTATTATTTTTATTTTATTACATATTGATCATTTTTTCTAAATAGCTTTACTATAACAATGTAGAAGAGTAATTTTTTCATTAATAAAGTCATAGTAGTTACTAACTATTATGAGAATCATGAAGTGTTACAAAAATATTCTCAATATAGTCATCCAGTTGGATAATATACTATGATGGGACATATAGTGTTTAGACTTTTATGTGAGTGTCTTCATAAGATGTTGAGGCATATTCTAATGAATTGTGAACATTATTATGTTGAATATGGGATATTATGAGAACCGAACTTCTAGAAGGATTTCCACATTTTCTAACATTATTAGGTATTCTTATCTACGAGTGTTTTTATTGATCCTTAGACATTATTATTATCAATAATTTATTTCATAAATAGGGAAATTATATTTACTGACCAAAACCGACACACCATATGTTTGCGGGATGGCAGGTATTTTGGGTATATCACGAAAAATATTTCATTAATAGATAATTATAGGAAGGATTTGTCCCTTCTATATTTAGAGAAGCTGATATCATAGATCATTTATTGTAATATGAAAATCATATTAAATTCTATGTAAATTGTGTAACAAAATATTTTGTTTCAGATATTTAATGGAAGAAAAATCGATTAAAGAGTTTGATGAAAGCATCATCCAACCGTTTTATTGTGATATTGTGAAAAAGTTATTATATTACACAGGGAGTATTTTTATGTTTTTTTCGATGTTGCAACATTAATTTCATTCTCTTGGATTCTTTAACCTATTACTATATAGTAATCTAGTAGTGTATGATATCCCAACTAATTCTTACAAAAAACAATAATAGGGGTTCACACACGACATGTATCCATTTTTCTCAATTAAATTATATTATAGTTTTATTATGCAAATAAATATTTTTCACAATTTAATGGAATAATTTTCTATGAGTTATATTGGTCGAATAAATTAATATATATTTCTTCATCGGTATGTTAATAAAAATAAATGTATTTATTTATTTAATATTTATTTAATATTTCTCCACCAGTATGTGAATGAAATATTTATTTATGATTAAAATATTAATTTTCATGTTTAATAAATTCAAGGGGATTTCTAATGGAATAATAACATGTACGGTGAATATATTAATTAGGTAGTCAGTTAAATAATATTCACTGTTATATGAGTTAGAGTGCATCATAATATAATAATAATATAAATATTATTATTTGGAATGAAGTTGATTAAAAGAATAAATGTTATTTAATGTTTTATATGCAGTTAAACAATAATTAAACTTAAATCATAACTCTTTAAATAGATGAAAATTTATATTGTGTAGAGTATCCAAATTTGAGAATAGAGAATTTTTACAAAAAAATAATTCTCTCTTTACTCCTTCTCACCCCAATTAAAAATGTGAAGCACATGAGGTATTTCATGATGATCAAAAAATGATCGATCAAGAATGAACACTATCTGACCCTCGACTCATCACACTAGCACCCATAGATCTATTGGTTTTTCATAGAGATCATATGAGTATGTGTAGATAAATACTAGAGTGTTTCTACCCATATATCCTCACATAAAAATGAATTTAATCTGAATATCACTATTTGGAATATAAACATTTACCAATGAAGTATGGTCCATAGACCATTTATTTATTTCATTAAATATTAAAAAATTAATTATAAATTTTATATGAAATATCATATCTCTTTGTTCGAGGAATGATTATTAGAAGAAATATTAATATATTTCTCCCCACCACATGTTTTCATGATTACCATAACTAGCAAGTAATATCCGAGAAGTCATAATTAAATTTAAAATTATTTATTTTATCTTTAATCTATAATAAATTGTGTGTAGGTTTTTATTTTACATTATTTTTTCATTATTCTAATTTTAATTAACATGTTACAAACTTATTAATTATGTTCATTGTGTTTTTAATTTTTATAATGGTTAATGAAAAGGTAATTAATAACAATAGATTTCATCAGGATGTTCCTAATCAATGGTTGCTAAAACGTTGTTAATGGCATGTATCTGGAACACATGTCATGTACCCTTGCACATTGTTAAAGGATTAATCAAAAATTTAATTACATGGGATTAATTTATTACAAACCAAATACTGACTAGGACAATATGGAACATAAAAAAAGTGGATATATGGCAAGCAGATGGCATGTACATAACATGTAATCTAGATGAGGTACCAAATTTAATCCCTTGACATGTGACTAAGATACATGGAAACCGAGGTACAAAACATGTAGCTAGACTATATAGACTATATAGTCTCCAAATTAATGTGATAATTTAATTAAATTGAAATATATATTATACCATTAAGACATTAATTTATTTACTGCCACCTATTGTGTGTTTGAAAAATAAATAATGTTTTTAAATAATTTTAAATTATCAATTAGTGTATTATAATAAATATTCCATTAATTGTTTAACCATGTATTTCCCATGAATTTTATAAATGATGTGTATCTACAATTAAGATCAGATGATCATTAATATAAAAGGGAATTGATTAATTAATTTATTAATTAGATATGAAATCTTGTTAATCATAATAATAATGATGTTATAATTAAATGAATTATATCCAGTAAATATTTCATAATTATTATCATGTATGACCATTCATGAGATTGACCCAGAATTGTGTATGCAATGGATGTTTTATTTTAATTTATTGTATGTGTTTTTAATTATTTATAACTCATTTCAATATGATGGATGGAATTTCATCCCTTAGTATATTATTATATAGGACCAGTGTGTGCATTGAAATATATGTAATAATAACTTAATTAATCATTTGGTTCCCCTCACCTATATGTGATTCATAAATACATGTAATTAATGGATTATCCCAAGCCACATAGATGCAGTGCATGATAGAACCATTATATTTCCAATATCATTGATACACATGTGGATAGGTGAAATGCTTTAACTCATGCCATTACTAGTAATATGATTTATTTAACCATTGTTAAAGAATGGTTGAATATCCAATCATTAAATAAACTATACGATAAACCACTTGAATCGATCATTTAATAATTAATTAATTAATTTCTATGTAATTTTTTATATTATGGATTTAAATATAGTAATCAAATAAATTAATTAATGAATTTAGAAAACATTGAATTTAAATAAATTTTTAATTAACTTTTTTTTATCGAGAATAGTATATTAATTAAGTAACATCCACAAAATATTAACAATACATTTAAAGGATAGGTAATGATAAAATTTATGTATATTAAATTAATTAAATGAATTTTGAGTAGATTATTTATTTTAAAAAGTTAATTAATTAAATAACATCCAATTAATATGAACAAGAAATGTAAAATATAAAATATGAAAAAATTTATTCAAAATTTATTAAAATCACATAATACTAATATTAAGTTATACATGGCCTTCCATTAATTGATTAGGAAAAAAATAAATAAAAATAAGTGTTTTACAATACCAAATTTGGGATCATACTTTTATAAGAGGAGTTCATATAATGTTTCTGGTTGGACATAACCATTTTACATCACAAAGAGTATCCCTTGTTAAGCATGGTGTAATTTTGAGGCAACTGTTGAAGGAGTCCTTGTTAGGATTTTATGATTGGGGAATCCACTAAATAGATTATAGAGCTTCAGGCCCATAGTTTTTGAAGACCCTCCTACATTAATACCTTCAAGTATCTTGAACATCCCTTTTTAGTGACATATGATGGGGAATATAGATCCCTGAAACTAAAATATATTTGTAACTAGACATTCTGAGTTCAATGGTGCATGCTATTGGGACATGATACAATATTGGGAGATTTCATAAATTCAATCAATTTATTATTTCTCACATAATTTATATTCACGGAAATTAATAAAATCATACTATTTTTGGTTATATAACAAATATTTCAAGCTTTTTATCCACATAACTATACGATCAATGTTGAATATAGAAAACTATTTAACTTGAAGTAACATCTATGAATGGTAAAGACTCTATCGCGTTGTTTTAAACCATAATCATAAAACTCACACTCTATAATCCCCAATGTTTGATCTTTTTATTAAAGAGGTGATTTATGATGTGATCCTTGTCTATGAATTTTTTTATCGACTTAGTCATTTTTCATGGTTTTATGCTTTCCTCAATTTCTAGTGAACTCATGATGTCTCATGATATATATAATGCATATAGATTGATTGCTCACCTTTATGTTCATTTCTAAGATAGGGATGGACATGAATGGCTTGATATTTCCATGATTCTATTTTAGAGCATTATGGAAGAGGGTGATCTTGATGGGCCTCATTTAGTCATCCTCATTGGATAAATTGAGCGCAAAGAGGTTATAGAGTCTAAACATCCTAATGAACTGGGTACCGATCTCATTCTAGAATCACTCCCATAGAGATTTTCCGTCTTTTGTATTAAATATTAATATGAAAAACATTAACAAGTACCCTCCTGATATTCTTACTCTCCCATTAAAATTCGATACGGATATGAAAAAAAATCCTTCTTTCTTTATGTTAAAAAACAGAATGTGATGATATTTAATCCCAAATAATCTTCTTGAACTTCCAAGAAGAGGAAGGCTAAGGGGAATGAAATGAAACATGGTTCTATATGTTTCTCATGTGGTAATAAGGTCCACTAGAAGAAAAAGTACACCCAACCAAATAAAGAAGGGGAAGCATCTGGTGCATTTCTTTCCAAGTGAAATTTATATGTTTCAATAAATTGGGTATTATATACAACATATTTTTCTAATATATTTATTCAAATATAGGATACAATAATATTCCAAAATATTGATTATGCTGAGGTGGTTCTACATGTTTCAACAAATCTAAAATTTCAACTATAGATATATGGGACTTCCACTACATGTTACCAATCAGAATGACCATTGTTTTGAAAGGATGTTATTATGTTCCATCAATTACCCAATTTTTTCTATATCCAAACTAGATATATATTGATTTATTTTCAAATTTGGAAATAAAATTTTTAACATTTATAAAGATATAATTTTTTATGGAATGAAATATTTAAATAAATTTATATATGTGTTACATTACATGAACAATGTAATGGAAATCAATAACAAAATTAATTCACATTACTTACACCAAACCAAACTATGGAATCACCAGTTGGGTTATGTAAATAAAAACCCCTCAACTAAACTACATAATGATGGACAGTTATATTCTTTTGAACTAAAATAACCGGGTATATGTAATGTATGTTTACATGAAACAATTACCAAATCCCAATTTAGTTGTAAAGGTGAATTGGCTAAATAGCTTCTTGAATTGGTTCATACTGATGTCTATAGACCATTTCCTTTTGATTAAATGGTTAGTTAATCCTAAATTATAACATTTTATGATGATTTTAGTAGATATTGATATGTCAAATTTATGAGTTATAAGATGGATTCTTTTGTTAAATTCAAGGAATACATGAATAATGTTAAGAAACATCTTGGTAAATATAATAAGAATCACCAATCAGATGATTTTATATGAAATCATAATCATGACTTCATTCATTACATATGAGGGGATGGGATATTATAATAACTCACTCGTAATTATATTACTTGATGGAATTGGATAAGCGAGAGGAGGAACCATACCATGTTGGACATGGTGAGATCAATATTGAGTGACACATGTCTTCAATTATACTTTTGGGGACACACGCTACAAATAGAAGAACATATACAAAAATTTTACCAACTAAACCAATAAATTATTTTTAATATTAATTTTAATGTAGAATATAAACTATGTTATTTAATTTATATGTGAGGTGAAGAGAAACATTTTTTATGGACTCTTCAGGTAAGAAACATACTCCCAGAGGGACAATGTGTACCTTTATATCATGTCCCAAGGAAATAAGGGGATATTAACTATTAAATCCCTCATAAAAAATATTTTACTATAATGACTCATCATATTCCATGGGAGGGATTACATCAATAAAAGGTGTAGTGGGATCGAGAAAGTCGTTGATGACGTTGAGTCTCAAGGAACATAATATTTAGTGCAAGAATATATTCCACAAAGCCCCATGGAAGATTAAACTTTGACATGGATATGAGTACTATATAGGATTAATGAATATAATATAAAACCTTAATTTTATGGTTTTATGGGAACTAAGGTTGGTGGATTGTTATTAGTTGAAAATAATGATTCTTTAACCAACAAGGACATAGTAAGTGGAACAAATTTTTCCAATGGGAAAAAGCATTGAATTATGAGATGGATTCCATATACCAAAATAAATTATTTATTTTGGTAGATCCTATAGTAAATTTAAACCCCATTGGTTTAATATGGGAGTTCAAAAAGAAATTGTACATGGAAGAAAATGTTGATTCATATATGGCATGAAGGGTTCCAAAATGGTTTAATCATTGTCAAGTCATTAACTACAATGAAAATTTTTCACTAGTTTCAATAGAAAAATCCCTCAAAATTAAATGTTACATTACATAATACAATGAATATGATATTTGTAAAATGTATTTGAGAATATTATTTCTTCTTTGGAACCTTCAGGAAGATTTATATATGATGAAACCCAAAGTGTTTTTGATAGCTAAGGATGATAATTACCTAATAAAATTAAATAAAAAACCATTTATGGATTGAAGTATGAATCTTGGTCATAGAACATTCATTTTGTTGAATACATTTTATAATTTTGTTTTATAAAGAATGAGTGTGAGTATTGTGTCTACAGAACAGTAAAGTGGGAGTGAAATCATTTTATTAAACTTATATTTTGATGATATATCAATCAAATGAAATGAAATACTAGTGTTACAATATAATATGATGTTGATTAATAAAAAATATATGTGATGGGCATAGGAGGAATATCATATATTATAGGGATCAATATGCATTTTGATCGATATAAGAGACTTCTTGGCCTATGTGAAAGTACATACATCAAAAATATATTGAGGAGATTCAATATAGAACAATCTATGAGGGTAGTATTTTTTGTGTCATGTGTAATTCACCTTTTCACAGAAATGTGTCCTCAGACACATGAGGAATGAATAAGAATGTTAAGGATTCTAAATAAATCAGTGATTGTACCAGCCAAGGATGATATTCTATGTACTAGGATAGATTTTCCATTAATATTGAGTGCAGTTTGAAGATATAATGATGATCTAGATGACTACCACTAGATGAAAATGAAGTCTATCCTAAAGTATACGATGATTACTAAAGATATGTTCCTTTTATATAGAGCAAATGTAGAACTAGACATCATAGGATTTGAATATACTACTTTCCAAATAGATCAAGATGACATCATGTCACAAATGGGATAGATCATTACTTTTAATGAAAGTGATGTGAGCTGTAAGAGATTATTAAAGGTTGTGGTTGTATATTTTAATGAAAATTACATGTATATGGTAGATTCTTTGGTACATAGGGAATAAATATAAATGAAAAACATCATCCAAGATCTTAATGTGGTACAAAGAAGTAAATATACAATAACACAATTTTTTTTATAATACTGTAGTGGTGGATTTCTCAAAAGATCCAATGTCTCATCAATAGATTAAGAACATACTTCAGAAGTATCATATCTTGAAGGATTATTCTTATAGAGGTGAGTTTATAGTGGTAATAATTTAAATGGAAGAAAACCTAGGGTACCCATTTACTAATTCTTTAACTCACCCAAAGTATGATAATAATATTATGTATAGCAAAAATATATTCGTATGCAGTTGGCTATAGTCCATATGGTATTCTGTTAGATTTGACATCATAAGACCAAATGGTTTTACTTTAATTACATGTATATTAGATATATTGAATATCAATTTAACATCTTATTAAATATTTTTCTTTGTTTTTACTTTGTGTTAGTGCAATAATGTCTTGGATTAATTGAGACATTTATATGTTCATAGTAGTTCACCACTATGATGAGAACCTTGATGTTCTATGACAATATTCATAATTTTGTTTTGTTTTTTAAAAAATTACTATGATAGTACAAATAAAATTTTGAAAATTAGTTGCATGTTCTTATAAAAAAATTAAGCCTCATCTCATGATGTTCTCACTTGGTAACCACCAAGATGGTATGTTGTGTTAAAATATTCACTAGTATCAATTCCCTAAGTTTGGTATCATTGGATATTCCTATATGTGAGCATGTGTAATGGTATTTAGACATTACGTATATGATTTATGTTTTTCATGACTCACAAACTTAGTTGTATTTTCCAATACAATCATGTGATACATTGGAGGGAAGTAGGCTACATTGGGTGCATCATGATTGACAAGATATTATTTGATAAGTCGAGGAATGATTATTCACTTTCATATTTATGGGAGATGTTATCTCATCAGTTTTTTTGGAATAGAACCTTCTAATTAAATTCCATGGCCATGGGGTCATAACAATATTTATTTTCGATAGTCATAAAATGACACATCATGTAAAAAGATTTATGAAACTATCATGAAACCTATTTGATTTGATATTGAGACAAATCGAGTATATTATACAATGTCTATTATTATGTTTTTTTTGACAATTCTACATTATGTTATTTCTCTTGGTTTTTATGAATCGTTACTAGAAACAAATCAAGGACATTCTGCAGGGCAACCTATTGTCAATAAGATATCGTCCTGGAGGTTCAAAAATTATGTGTTTTCATTTATCTTGATAAAATTATATTTTAGTTTAATTATTGATAAAAAAAATTGTCCTCATATCAGAGGAATAATTATATTGAAGATATATTGATGGAATACATTAAATAAATATTTATTATTCGACTTGTAAATAAAAATATATTTATTTTCATTATTGAATATTTAATAAACATTTATTTAACAGTATATGAATGAAACATTTATTTGTGAATAAATTTTTTATTCACCTGTTCATAATTTCATGAGGATTTAAAATTTTCCAATACCATGTTTTGGTAGTCATATTAATTAATGAGTACATTAAATAAATTGTTTGCTTCCCATGTTAGTAGACACCACAAAATTATGACAATATAATTATTATTCTGTGTAATGGGTTTCATTTAAGGTAATAAATGTGATTTAATGGCTTTAATGAAATTATATAATATTTTAACACAAATCCTAACTCTATAAAAAGAATTATATGGCTATAGTGTAGAGAATAACAATTTTAGAGTAAATAATTGTAACACACAAAAAATCATCTCTCGACTCCTCCACCCATAACCCCTCATGAAAAAGAAGAAGATATATTTCTTCATGATTAAAGAATGAACAATCATTAACAAGAATCATAGTAACTTCGACCCATCTGGAAACTATCCAGTGATCGAGTGACATTTCTCGTAGATCATTAGAGCACTTATGGATCACTTCTTTAGAGATTATATCCTTGGATCCTCAATGTAAAAATCAATAAATCCAAAATGGTATATTCAGAGGATTAATACTAACTAATGAATAAGGTTCTGAAGCCCATGTATTTATTTATTCATATATTAAATTAATTATTTATAAATTTTATGTTAATATCTTACCTCATTTTTTGGGAACCAATTATTAAAATTAATTTTAATATGACCCCCACCACAACATGCTTTAAATGTAAAGAAAACAAAAAGTGGGCATATGGTAAAATATTAGATCAGTATTTACTATTATGTGTCAAAACACTTATGTGGATGTCATGACCAAGACCATGATGGGGTTTCAACCACAACTACCCCATGACATCCTCTACTGTCTTAGTGGAGGAAATTAGTTTGGAATGCAAAACCAACATGGGGTGTCCTTTTCTTATGTACATTTATGCACACACGCATTTATCTTGATGAAGAAGTGCAGAGGGAGAATTATAAAATAAAATAAATATTGTGGAAACAACCATTCATGAAAAGCCTTATGATAATACAAGAGTATGGTAGTGTAAATTGATAATTAAAAGCGGTAAAGTACATTCCAAAATATAATGATATCCCAACCTGAAAAAACTAGAAATGTAACATGATGAGAGATATGAGCTCATAAATCCCAATTTGCAACAACGATACATTGTCAAAGGTACTATGTATAACTAAGATCCATTGATTTCACTGCCATCCTTTAAATAATCTATAGAAGACATGGAAAATTCTGTAAAATCCCATGCATTGGTTAATATATACGTAGCCAGTAGGAAACCCCAAAAGTTGAAGTGGGAGAACTAAGAGATATAAAATTAATAAAAATATTGTATAAGAAAGGTACAAAAAAATAGAATAGACTAACACAAACCATGATTGATAGTGACCTCATAAAAATATGGGGATCAATACAGTGAGTAGATTAATGGCACATCGAGTCTGATCCACATATATTAGGATTGTAGACACATCCAACTATGGTAAGTCAAACACAAAAAATGTGGCATAACCTCCACATATTCAACTCTCATGGAAGGATAATAACCAAATACAAGGAAATGGATACCAATATATACATATATATATATATATATATATATATTATGAGTCAAAGAAGACAAAATGAGAAAATATTGGGATATCCATCTCATAGATCAGCCGAAGAAGTATATTATCCTGAATTTCCAAATGTAAATCAATGATGTATAGAATCTCACACCTATGTATAGAAGAATCTATACAAGTCAAACCTCATCTCTTCAATATGTGGAACCATTTAAAGATAACAAAATAAAATTAGTGGACTCCTTACACATTATATCATGGGGGGTATACACTAACATTCTTTGAGGACTTCACTTCCCATCCCTTTTAGTCGTCCAACTAGGTATTCACTTAGGACTCCATAACGAGTTGTTATGGAGAGTCAACTCAGTAGTCACCGAGGAATCTATTACCAAACTCGACTAGAGGGTCAAATAAATTAGTGTGAGGACTCCACTTCACATATCTACTATAGGGTCAATGTGTTAAACATTAGGGACTACACTTCCAAGATCTAATAGAGGGTCAACTCAGTAGTCATTGGGGAATCCCCTTCCCAACACTACGGGAGGGTCAACTTGGTAGGTATCGAGGAATCCACTACCCATATATACTATAGGGACAACATGGTATGCATTGATGACTCTACTTTCTAGCTTCATTGGGAGGTCATCTTAGTAGTTATCAAGGACACCACTACTTTGGTATTCTAGAGGGTCAACACTATAGTAATCAATGACAACACCACCGAGATATGATAAAGGGTCAACATAGATAGTGTTGAGGACTCCACTGCCTAAATCTATTAGAGGGTCAACTCAGTACTCTCTGGTGATACTACAAGATCAGCATCATCCTCAAGAATTTCCTATAGAAGACCCATGGATGAAACAGTTCAAATAATATCTCCAAATCTACAATAGAGGTAATCATTGAACTCTTTGGTGAATGAATTCATAATACGCTATTCATGGTCAACAATCAATGTTCAAACAATTGATATATGAGAGGTAGATTATTTTTAAGATGTATAAGATCTGTATGGGTTCTGCACAACATGAATCCCCACACCTTTTCCTTGACATGTAATTTCAATCACACAACAATCTATAAATGTAGAACAACATGACGTGTATGGGTACTACTCACCGAGTCTTAGCTAAATCCTAATGAATGCACATATACCTTCATCGACCAAAATGAAAAAAACATAATTCCATTGATATACTTATGAAAAAGACCCCAGATGTTTAAACAGATCACTCCATTGTAATCCTCATGGAGAAATTATCGGTATTGGAGATCCACTTGCCAAAATTAGGCTCCAGATTAAAATTTCACATATCACTACATAAGGAAAGAATGGTTCCCTTTTGAAACTCATGTATTGGAACAAAAAAACCCAAATATTATTATTATTCTTATTGTTGTTGTTGTGGAATCATTCATCCCGCATAACTCTTTCATATGACATCATATAGTCAAATTACCACAGACAGCTCATCAAAGTATGGTCATATGATGAATTTATACTTCAATTTTGGTTTGACACCCAATAATAATTATCATAATAATTTTTAGTATTAATATCATAGTTTTTATAAAACCTACATCAAAATTGGTTCCCTGCAGTACATTCCTATAAATTTGGTGTGCAATACCTCCTATACTCTAACGCCCCGACCCTAGTTACCTAGATTCGGTGCATTGTTACATAACATTGGCATGATCACAATAAAGATCAAATCTTGAAAGATCGATTAGTTTAGTAGCCTTGGAAACACTAGATATATTCATAAGTCTTATATTACATCATAAAAATAAAAACTACAACAATATATTCTCCATTATACACACTCATGTCCCCACATACTATCCCTGCAGGTCATTCATAAATTACTTCTTCACATCCTAGGAAAAATGAAACATTGAAAGGGGTGAGCTCAGATGCTCAGTAACGATAACAATATATCAGATACATTCATAAATAAACATAAACATTTAAGGAAATGTATAACTAAAAAAATCCTTTTAAACTTTAACATCAGAATAATATGGAAAAGATTAAATGAAATAATTACATTTAGTTATTCACATGGATATTCTACTAGTTGAAAAATCACATGCAATATCAATAACCACTTTCATAATGACGGAATGCATAATGCCAGACTATCATAACCACGTAGCCAAGGCCTCGTGCCAAGACTAAAATTATGATTTTTTCAAGGCCTCATGCCAAGACAATAGTTTGTTTCATGAGACCTACCGATGCATCGAGGAGTTATAGAGGGATCCACCCATCACTTATAATGTCCAATGCATTCCTCATATGAACAGGTTTAAACATAACATAATCATTCATATTAAAACTAGTATACGAAATGTCAATACTTTCTCCATAAACCATGAATGGTATAAAAATAACACATCCACAGGAAAACATATCACAAAAACTTCAATACAATGTGGATGTTTTGTTTCATAATAACTCAACTTAAAATAAGCTTAAAATTCATTAAAGGATATTGAGATAGATGAAATTAAGACTATTTGAGAGAAATATCTCTTTTTTTGAAATCATTTAAAAGTCACATAATTATAAAATAAAAAATTTACTTATAAAATATCCATATAATCTTGTAAGGGAATATTTTAAGATTTTATAATGGTGGAAAATAGATGCACCCGCCATATAAGTTAAAAAAATATTCTTACCTAAATTCTGTCGAAAAGGTTAAAAAGGACCTTGTTTGGAAAACGACGGAAATATTCCTTTATAAACTTCTTATAAAAATTCAAACAAGGGTATAAATGAATTTAACCCATATTCTGTAAAATAGTAAGAATGTTTGGAAAAACATTTTTAAGAAACGTGGATGTGGATGACAAAGAGATCTCAGTAGATAATTAGGTATAAACAACCTCGAATAATGAAGAGATTGTGAAATAAACCATTACCTTGTACTTTTTCGTTGTCGAGGGTTGGTTAACCTCTTGTAAAATGGTGAAATAATTTTTATTAAATTATAAAATAATCATAAACATAAATATGATATCATATATGATCTTTTAATATTGCTTTTTTGATAATTTCTTAGTATTATCATTGTTTCGGGTGCTAACTTACTCGTTTTCTTTTATATGTTTTGTTACATAAGCCATGTTTTTTATGGATAGGTTGTATATTATTCATATACAGAATGATATCAAGTCCTTAAATATTATTTTTAATTTTCCAATAAAATGTATTCTTGAATGGATACAATGGTGAATAATTCTCATCGCGTTCGTGGAGACGGTAATCCGTACATACGCACGACCGACAATATCATTCTTTTGATGTTAAAATAATATATAATTTGATGGTATATCATATAGAAATAATAATTATCATGTTATATTTATTTTTTACATGAAGTATAAATATTTATTATACCCATCTAAATAATAATATGTTGAATAACAATTACACCACAATGTGGAGACGGTAGGCCGTACATACGTACGTATGGTGACATGTCATTCAAGGGATGGATAGAATAATTAATTTTTTTGTTCCATAATTATAATAACATCACAGTATATAGAATATACTGTATTTATTATTTTATAATGGAAATAACATGGAAAGAAGATGTTGAAGAAGAAAGGAACTTTAAAGAGGGTGGTGAAGACGTTACATCTTCTTCGGGTTCTTCCTTTTGATTTGATCAAAATGGCTCCTTAGGTTGGCTTTCATATCAAACTAAGGCCTCTAGGATGAAGTGAGGGACATTTTAATGATATTTGGGCAGAGTGTGGCCGACCCAAAAGGATTTTAATGTGTGAATAATTGGTTAGAAGTAGTGTGATTTTATATGGGGGAGGAGGGGCTCTTTAAGAAAAAACATAAAGTATTATTTTATAATAAATTCATATTCAGTTTCTAATGGCTCAAAAGTAGATTATTCAAAGTATAAGGTGGGGATGGGTCTAAAGTCTTTCAACCAATTGATTTTATACAGGTTTGGGTCACTATATTAACTTTATCGTTTAGTTTTAACTCTAAGTTAATTAGTTTTATATTTACCATGTAACTTTGTATTTTTATATTATATAGTTAATAAAATTATTATATTAATCCAAGAGACCCCCAAGTGTTCCATTTATGATACACCTATCATAATATACTTCTCTTGGCCTAACCATAGATTTTTAGGAATTAGGTATCAATTAATAATATAATATTTGTTTTAAAAACTCTTTTATGTCAATTTTGACACTATTTGGTATTTGATTTTTGTGAAAATTATAATAGCATGATTACTTCAAAAAAAATAATTAAATCAATAATAAATTGTCATATTAACCTATAAAATTTGTTTAATACATAAAAAGTCTCAAATTACATTTATTTTGATATTTATAATATCAATTATTTTAATATTTCATTAATTAGTCAATTACTACATCACCATTGTGTCATATCTAAGTTATATTATTTCATGTCTAAAAATTATAAATAAACTACCATTATGTAGGAAATATTTTTATCTTTTTAATGAACATTTATAGTCGAAATTCCAACATATATAACCCTATGTAAAAATATTTTTTCAAAAAGATATATGCTTATGTCATTTTTGTATTTATTTTTACTTAATTAATATAAATTGTCATTATTACTTACAAGTGGATCCATGGGGTCCCAAAATCGACCCAAATATGCCCATGGTCGGAAATGTATCAAAAAATAGGGTTAAGACACATTTTAGGGTAATTTATTATTACTATAATATTATTTTTTTAACCCTTATTTACCGGATTTACCATTTAACCATGATAAATAAAATATTTACCGAAGTAATTATTCAAAATGTCTAAAAATAAAAGTTGCCTATTTAAACGATTTGTAAATACTGATTCCAAATATGAAATCCATTTTTCCAAATTCAAAACATAGAAGTGGCAGAAATTAATTTAAAATTAATTCTCGTTGTTAAAACAAAAAGCGTGTTTTAATGATATAATAACTATCAAAAGATTGATACTTGTTTATGTACGATTTAATTGTGAAATTGTGTCCAATGACCAAAATTGTATTAAATAGTAAAAATATATTCTAAATATACTTTAAAACCACTCAAATTCATAATTTATCACTCTTAATTATTTTTATTAAAAAAGTTGTTTTTAATTAAAATTTAGTAATTTTCACTATTCATCAAAATATAAAAGTTATCCAAAAAGTACCAAAATTTCACCCTAGGGTAAATTTGATATTCCGAATCCAAAAATGAAGTTCATTTTGAGAGATAAAATTTATAAAATTTCAAAAATATGGTATTAAAATTTATAACGGCTACTTTGATTGGTTGTGGAGTGTGTTAGAACTCGAAATTGCCTATAACACACGCTACTGTATTATTCAAAGAGAAGCGTATCGTGGAAGCTTGGGGTGTTACATTCTACCCTCGTTCAAATAATTTTGTCCTAGAAATTTCTAGAATATTACTACATAAAAAGGCTCGGGTGGTTCTTCATCATAAGTTCCTCAGCTTCCCATGTTGCCTCTTCCATTTTATGGTTTCTCCATATAACTTTTACCAGACGAGTCATCTGGTTTCTCAGCACTTGTTCTCTCATATCAAGAATCATGATGGGCTCTTCCCAATAAGGGAGATCAGGTTCCAGTTCTAATTCCTCATAGGTGAGTACATGTGTTGGGTCAGGCATGTATTTTCCCAACAGTGATACATGGAACACATCGTGAACTTTGAAGAGATTTGGCGACATTGCCAGACAGTAAGCTACAACCCCAATTAGTTCTAGAATTTCGAAAGGTCTGATGTACCTGGGACACAATTTACCTTTCTTTCCAAAACGTAAAACTCCCATCCATGGAGATACCTTCAAGAAAACAAGATATCCTACCTGAAATTCCAAATCTTTCCTTCAGTTGTCAGCATAGCTCTTCTCCCTACTTTGAGCTTCTTTGATGTGGTTTTGGATTACCTTCACCTTTTCCATCGTTTCATCCACCAGTTCTGGGCCTACAAGTTTTTTTCACCAACGACATCCCAACATGTTGTAGTGCGACATCTCTTTCCATATAATGTTTCATATGGTTCCATCTGAATACTTGAATGGAAGCTATTATTATAGGAAAATTCTACCACAGGTAAATATTGATCCCATATACCCTGAATGTCATGTGAGCATGATCTCAACATTTCTTCTAAGGTTTGAATAGTTAGTTCTTATTGTCCATATGTTTGAGGGTGGTAAGAAGTGCTCAAACGAATTTCAGTATCCAAGGTCTTCTGAAGACTTTTCCAGAATCTTGATTTAAACGGGGATCACGATCCGAGACAATCGATAGGGGTACTCCATGAAGTCTCACAACTTCATTAATATATAGTCTTACTAGACGTTCAAGTGGTAAATCCTCCCTTATAGCAAGGAAATGTGATGACTTGGTAAGACGATCAACAATGACCCATATTGCATTGTTCCTTCTAGGAGTCTTTGGTAGTCCCATGACAAAGTCCGTCGTGATATTATCAAATTTCCACTCAGGTATGGGAATAGGTTGTAATACTCCACCAGGTTGTTGCCTTCTAGCATTCACATGTTTACATACCATATATCTTAACATAAAATCAGAAATCTCCCTCTTCATGTTGTCCCACCAAAAATGTTCCTTCAAATCTCTATACATTTTGGTGCTCCCAGGGTGTATAGAGAAATTGGAACTATGAGCATCACTTAATAATTCCCATTTAAAATCAAGTATATCAGGAACACAAAGTCTCCTCCCAAATTTCAAAATTCCATCTTCATATACAGAGTCACTCAATATCCCATGTTTCATAGCTATAATCTTCTTTTTAAACTCTTCATCATCGGCCAGAGAACTCGTTATCCATTCTAGTAAAGATGGTTTGGAAACCATTTTAAAAAGTTTTGATGTTTCACCTTCCATGGTGATTCCCATATCCATCGTTACTAGATCCATGAAAATAGGATCCCATTCAATTCTCATCATGTTCAAAACTCCATGGTCCTTTCTTCTCAAAGCATCTACCACCTTATTTGCCTTCCTCGTGTGGTAGTGTATCGTGCAATCAGAATCCTTGAGTAGTTCAAGCCATCTACTTTGCCTCATGTTGAGTTATTTTTATGAGAAAATATACTTCAATCTCTTGTGATCGGAATATATCTCACATTTTTCACCATAGAGATAATTTCTCCATATCTTCAAAGCAAATATTATAGTAGCTATCTCAAGATCATGAGTAGGATAGTTTCACTCATGAATTTTTAGCTGTCGTGATGCATAGGCAATAACCTTGTCATTCTGCATATGGACACAACCAAGTCCTTTCATCGGTGCATCACTATAAATAACGAACCCATCATTCCCCAATAGTAGATTCAATATAGGTACATTGACTAATCTTCACATCAGTTCTTCAAAACATTCTTCACACTCTTTTGTACAAACAAATTTAACCCCTTTACGTGTGAGCTTTGTTAATGGGTTAGCCAACCGAGCAAAATTCTAGAAGAAACGTCGATAATAACCTGCCAAACCAATAAAACTGTGTACCTCAATTATACTCATCAGTGTAGGTCGTTCTTGGATTGCCTTATTCTTAGAAGGATCAAAAGAGATTACATCCATAGAGACAATATGGCCAAGAAAATAAATCTCCTGAGGCCAAAATTCACACCTGATAAACTTACCATATAATTCATGTCTTCTAAGAGTCTTCAGCATAGTGCGCTAGTGATTTTCATGATCTTCGTAGCTTTTGGAGCATACCAAGATATAATAAATAAATACAACCACAAAATCATCGAGATATTCCTTGAAAACTCTATTCATTAGATCCATGAATACAGAGGGTGTATTAGTCAGCCCAAAAGGAATTACTGTAAACTCGTAATGCTCATACCTGGTTAGAAATGTTGTCTTCAGAATGTCTTCCTTCTTCACACATAACTGATGGTATCCAGATCGAAGTTCAATCATTGAAAATTATTGAGATCCATGCAGTTGGTCAAATAAATAATCAATGTGAGGTAGGGGATACTTGTTCTTTATTGTTATAGCATTGATCTCCCTGTAGTCAATGCACAACCTCATAGATCCATCTTTCTTCTTAAAAAAAAGGACCGGGGCTCCCCATGGAGAAACACTAGGGAGAATAAATCCCTCATTACTCAATTCCTCTAGTTGTTTCTTTAGTTAAACTAATTCCACAGTGGCCATTCTATAAGGAGTCTTCGATATAGCCCTTGATCTAGGAATTAAATCAATGGAAAACTCAACTTCTCATTCTAGAGGATGTCTAGGTAAATCTTCAATAAACACATCTACATATTCTTTCACAATAGTTACATCCTCTATTTGAACATTCCTTTCCCCACCCACAGGTATTTCATTCTCTTCCTCCCCGATAATTGAATTTAGTTGAGCTACTGGGGGTGTATCTAGATAAGAATTAGGTGGTAATGATTCTTCTCTAAAGATAATGTGCTCCTTACCATCATCATCAAAAATCATAACCTCCTTTTTCTTACAATAAATCTTCCCATCATGGTCCGAAATCCAATCTATACCAAGGATTATATCAAACTCAATCATAGGTATGGAAATGAGATTAGTGGATAAAGAACATTTATGTGCTCTAATGGGGACTAATTCACAAAAATTTGTTGCAATGATACTTCCCATTGGAGTTTTAACTGAAAACTCCTTTGTTAAATAAAATTTTAAATATCTAATTTTCCTAGAAAACTAGGAAGATTTGAAACAATGTGATGATCCAGAATCAAATAAATCATTTTATAAACTTGAGGAAACTATTAAATTACCTACCACCACATCTTTCGGAGCTTCTACCTCAGCAGTAGTGATAGCATTAGATTGCCATTGATCCCTTTTCCTTTTCTGAGGCATGTTCCCCTGACTCTTAGTAAATTCATTTTCATAATGTCCCATCTCTCTACAATTATAGCATTCCACATTGACAGAAAATCTCTTTCCCTTGAAATCATGAGCTTGGTTTCTTTTTTCACCACACTTGTAACAGACTCCCATTCCTCTTAAGAAAGTACCAGGGTGTTTCTTCCCACATTTACTACAGGATGTATTTTCAACTTTTCCCTTCTTCTCCTTATTTCCATTTCCAGTTTGATCAAAAGATCTCTTCTTCTCTTTCTTTACTTTAAAGTCGTAAGAATTAGAGAATTCATTTTCCGTCTTGATAGAACACGAGACAATATCTCTATATGATGAGATGGTTTGCGAGACTAATGCTCGACGGAGAAATGGTTTTAACCCATCTAAGAAACAATCAATCTTACTCCTTGGGTTACATATATAATTAGCATCATGCCTCGCTAACCTTGTAAAGTTAGCCTCATACTTTGCGACATTCTCATCCTCTTTCTACCGTAGACTCAGAAATTTCCTTTCCATATCTGCTGGATGGTCTTGAGGAAAGTATTTCTCTAATAATAGCTCCTTGAACTCCCTCCATTCCATATATAATACTTCATCATCTTACTTCGTGTTTTTTTATCAATGACCACCATTGATCAGCATCTCCAGTGAGGCGATAAACTGCCATGATAACTTTTTCCCTTCCATTACTCCCCAAGGCATGGAATATTTTCTCTAAGGAATTTATCCATTGCTCAGATACTATGGGATTTGTACTCCCATTGAATGTTGGTGGTTGTTTCCTCATGAAGCGATCTAACATTGATCCTCCATGCTGTGGATCATGGTGCTCCATATGGGTAAGGTTATTATTAATAACCTGAGTGAGTTGTCCCAGTATGGTGATTAGCTGTTCAGCACCAGTTGCATCACTAGCTCCACTATAATTATCTTGAGCAAGACGTAAATCCCTAAATGCAGTGCCTGCATTGATACGGTTTCCATTCCGTCCACTAGGCACCTTTTCTAAACAATGGCATAAACTAGATTAGTTTATGAATCAAAATACATAATTCCATACTTGTAAAACACTTAACATAAATTGAACAGTTTATGGATATAATCCATAATTATAAAATCATTTTCATTTAGGAATTATATACTCATAAACCCTTCATAATGGTTTGTAACTAAAATGAGAATAATCCTAAGCATATCCCTCGGGAGTGTCGTATCCAAGAGTGCAACAAGTACCGTTGTCGAGCACTAGTTCATGTTCGATTCTAGATCAAAGTGGTACTTTCAGGTTTTACCTCTAGGTACATCTGTGCCTGAGCTGCCTCTACCTTCTCATATCCATACAGGGATGTATTTCTTGGAAAACTCACAAAATCATTACAATATCGAAATTCTATGAAGTTCTTCTATACCAATCTTCAATGTCCATCTTAGGTCTATGTGCTCTAATCAGAGTTTATCTAAATCTAGCATCCAAGGTTTTTACTAAACTTCCTATGATACCAACTGTAACGCACAGACCCCAGTTACCCAGAGTCGGTGGATTATTACAAAACAATTTCATGATCACAAGAAAGATCAAATCTCGAATGATCGATTAGTTTAGTACCCTTGGAAACACTAGATATATTCATAAGTCATACATTACATCATAAAAATGAAAACTACAACAACATATTTTCCATTTTCCATACTCATATCCCCACATACTATCCCTGTAGGTCATTCATAAATTACTTCTTCACATCTTGGGAAAAATAAAACATTGAAAGGGGTGTGCTCAGATGCTCAGTAAGGATAACAATATAGCAAAAACATTCATAAATAAACATAAACATTTAATTCAATGTGTAACTAAAACAAAAGAATTTTACAAATTAACTTCAGAATAATATGGAAAAGATAAAATTAAATAATTCCATTTACTTATTCACATGGATATTCTACTAGTGGAATAATCACATGCAATCTCAATAACCACTTTCATAATGACAAAATGCATAATGCCAGACTATCATAACCACATATCCAAAGCCTCGTGAAAAGAATACAAATAAGATTTTGTCAAGGACTCATGCCAGGACACTAGTTTGTCTCATGAGACCTACCGATGCATCTAGGAGCTTTAGCAGGCTCCACCCGTCACTTATTAAGTCCAATTCATTCCTTATATGAACAAGTTTAAACATAACATAAACTTTAGTATTAAAACTAGCATACGAAATGTCAATAAATTCTTCATAAACCATGAATGGTATAAAAATAACACATCCATAGTCAAACATATCACAAAACATTCAATACAGTGTGGAAGTTTTGATTTAGAATAACTCAATTTCAAATAAGCTTAAAATTCATCAAACAATGTTGACATAGATGAAATCAAAACTATTTGAGAGAAATATATCTTTTTTGAAATCATTTAAAAGTCACATAATTATAAAATAAAACAATTACTTTGAAAATATCCTTATAATCTTGTAAGGGAATCTTTGAATATTTTATAATGGCAAAAAATAGCCACACCCACCATATAAGTTAAAAAACATTCTTACCTTAATTCTGTCGAAATGGTTAAAAAGGACCTTGTTTGGAAAATGACAAGAAGAATCTTTTATAAACTTATTATAAAAAGTCAAAAAATGGTATAAATGACTTTAACCCATATTCTATAAAATAGTAAGAATTTTTGGAAAAACATTTTTAAGAAACATGGATGTGGATGATAAAGAGATCCCAGTAGATAATTAGGTATAAACAACCTCGAATAATAAAGAGATTGTGAAATAAACCATTACCTTGTACTTTTCCGTGGTCGAGGATTGGTTATCCTCCTATATAATGGTGAAATAATTGTTATTATATTATATATGAATCTTATACATTTATATGATATCATTTATGATATTTTAATTTTTCTTTGTTGATAATATCTTAGTATTATCGTTGTTTCGGGTGTTAACTTACTCATTATCTTTTATATGTTTTGTTACATAAGACACGTTTGTTATGGATAGGTTGTATATTATTCATATACAGAATGATATCAAGTCCTTAAATATTATTTTTAGTCATCAAATAAAATTAAGTCTTTAATGGATACGATGGGGAATGAATCTCATCGCGTTCATGGAGACGGTAATCTGTACGTACGCACGAGTGACAATATCATTCTTTTGATATTAAAATAATATATAGTTGGATGGTATATCATATATACAGAATCATTATCATGTTATATTTATTATTTACATGATATATACATCTTTATTATACCCATCTAAATAATAATATATTGAATAACAATTACACCACAACGTGGAGACGGTAGGTTGTACGTATGCACGTATGGTGACATGTCATTCAAGGGATGGATAGAATAATGAATTTTCTTTTTTACATAATTATAATAACATAAAATTATATAGATGATACTGTAGTTATTATTTTATAATGTAACTAACAAGGAAAGAAGAAGTTGAAGAAGGAACTTTAAAGAGGGTAGTAAAGAAGTTACCTCTTCTTCGGGTTCTTCCTTTTGATTTGATCAAAAGAGATCCTTAGGTTGGATTTCTGAACAAAATATGTCCTATTGGATGAATTGAGGGATTTTGGGAGAATATTTGGTCAGAGTTTGGCCGAACCAAAAGGCTTTGAATGGGCGAAGAATTGGTTAGAAGTGGTGTCCTTTTATAAGGGTGAGGAGGGGCTCTTTAGAAAAAACATAAAGTATTATTTTATAATAAATTTATATTCAGATTGTAATGGATAAAAAGTGGATTATTCAAATTATAAGGTGGGGATGGGTCTAAATCCTTTCAACCAATAGATTTTATACAGGTTTGTGTAACTATATTAACCTTATCTTTTAGTTTTAACTCTTATTTAATTAGTTTGACATTTACCATGTCACTTTGTACTTTTTTTATTATATAGTTAATAAACATACTATATACATCCAAGAGACCCCCCCCCCCAAGTGGTCCATTAATGATACACATATCATAAAATAATTTCCTTGGACGAACCTTAGATATTTAGAAATGAAATATCAATTAATAATATAATATTTTTAAAAAAAAACTATTTTATGTCAATTTTGACACTATTTGGTATTTGATTTTTTTGAAAATCATAACAGCATGATTACTTAGCAAAAACAAAATTAAATTAATAATAACATGTAATATTAACCTATAAAATTATTGGAATTCATAAAATGTCTAAAATTACATTTATTTAGATATTTATAATATCAATTATTTTAATATTTCATTATTTAGGTAATTACTACATCACCATTGTGTCATAAATAACTTAAATTATTTAATGTATAAAAATTATAAATAAAATACAATTATGTAGGAAATATTTTTATCTTACTAATTAATATTTATAGTCAAAAATAAAACATATATAAACCTATGTAAAAATTGTTTTTCTAAAAGATATATGCTTATGTCTCTTTTGTATTTATTTTAACTTAATTAATATAAAGTTTCATTATTACTTACAAGTGAATTCATGGGGTGCCAAAATCGACTCAAATATGCCCATGGTCGGACATGTATAAACCAATAGGGTTTATACACGTTTTATGTAAATTTATTATAATTATAATATTTTTTGTTTAACCCTTATTTAACGGATTTACCCTTTAACCGTGGTAAAGAAAATATTTACCGATGTAATTATTCAAAATATGTAAAAATAAAAGTTACCTATTTACACAATTTGCACATCATGATTACAAATATGGAATCCATTTTTCCAAATTCAAAACACAAAAGTGGCATAAATGTATTTAAAATTAATCCCCGCTATTAAAATGAAAAGTGTGTTTTTGAGATATAATAACTATCAAAAGATTGCTACTTGTTTATGTATGGTTTAATTGTGAAATTATGTACAATGACCAACATTGTATTAAATGGTAAAAATATATTTTAAATATAATTTAAAACCACTAAAATTCATAATTTATCACTATTAATTATTTTGATTAAAAAATTTGTTTTTAATTAAAATTTAGTAATTTTTACTGTTCATCAAAATATAAAAGATATCCGAAAAGTACCAAAATTTCACCCTCAGATAAATTTAATATTCAGAATCCAAAAATGAAGTCCATATTGAGAGATAAAATTTATAAAATTTCAAAAATTATTTATTACTATTTAATACAGCTACTTTGATTGGTTGTGATGTGTGTTAGAACTCGAATTTGCGTTTAACGCACGCTACTATATTATTCAAAGAGAAGTGTACCATGGAATCTTGGGGTGTTGCATTCTTCCCAAATTCATTTAGAAATATAATAATAATATAAACATATTATTATTATGATATATTTTATTATATTAAAAATCCAATGGGAGGGGTCACACTAGACATGGATCTCACCTTTCCACTTATCCACATATAAAAACATTTAGTTCATTTTAATTTTACTTTTATTATTATCATTAAATAACAAAACTCACATACATTATTATTTTTAACAATAATAAAGATAATTCCAACAATATTGACCATTTCCGACCACCTTATCAATGATCCATTTCTAGTCACCATTACATTAACAGTGAGCAGCCCCCTCAATGAGACCTCACACACGGCCTCCACCAGAACTGATCCTATCACATAACATGTCATTGTCGCACTACAACATAGAAAAAATGGGACCATCGATCTAATTCTGAATCACCTCCGATTAGAAAAAAGTACAAATAATACTTAACTGATCAATTCATAGATCATCATCCCGGTCGTTTATCAATTCATATACAAATCATTTATTTCTATTTCCTTCATGCCACTAAAATGAATATGAGGGTTAAATCTAACTTAATCCTTCCTTGAAAATTTCAAATTGTCACCTTGTTGTCCAATGATGAAGAACACGTTGACCGGTTATGGAAAAAACCTATAACAATGGTGATAAATATCACTGGACAATCATTCTTGGCCAACAATTTTATGGCGGGGAAGCAATGGTTAGAAACATGGCATGAACAAGAAAAAAATTGAATGAATAATTTATTTTGATAAATGGGCTCATGAAAATGATCAAATTAATGTATATCAAATAGATAGAAGTGATTATTATCAATATATTAATTGTAAGGGGAAAAACATATATAATTAGTCCTACCTTGAATATGGTTCATTCATTGCTGAAGAACGCGTACACTAGAAATGAATATAATTCGTGGTGTTGGACACCTATCAATTCTCATTTATTTTATCACCAGTCTTCATTCAGTATCACTCTAAGAATGAAAGATGATATCCTCCTCATCATAGATCAATCAATGGTTATACAGCCATCCCATGGAAAATTTTAATAAGAGGGTATTTTTAGAGGATTTAATTAGGCTATTTAATATAACAAATAAATAAATTATTTTATTTACTTTATTAAACATACCCATCAATGGGTACTTAAATAAAACATCCCGCACTAAACAACATTAGGTTTTTCTTAGGATAAACACCTCATAATGAATTCAATAGTGTTATAATATACCCTATCTAAATCTCTATATCTGAGTTATTTTCGTTAATGATATTAAATAAAATAATAAAATTAAGTAATTTATCCAATGAACCCACAAATAGCTTCCCCATCTGAATTCCCAATTCTATTGAACATTAAATTGTTCCTAGGGAGAAATATTCACTCTAGATTAACCTATGGTCTCATATATTCAATATGAGACTTTGTTTGAGATATATTCCTCATTTCCAAGAAATTTACACACGAGAAATATAAAATATATTGATATTATTATATTCTTAATTTTGGACTAACCAGGCCTAAGAATCGTGTGTCATCTCAGTGATTGGATTTACAAATATTTATAAATTTTTTCCAAATTCTTATACAGAAAATACTAGAGTCTCTACATTATTCCATTATTCAAAGACTTTTTTTATTGAATAGGAACAAATGAAAAAAGAGGGTACACAGATCCCACATCTGGATCTTCCATATATATTCCCTATACATGTATTTATAACTGAATGACATGTTTGAAGCTACCACATCACCTCCACTCGTGTTGTGACCAGAATCACTATTCCCCACTCAAAAAAAGAAGATGATATTCCATTATTCAAAAAATCAATGTGGTGGATTTCATAAGGATATATGGTCACTTATGATCTCTTAGTATACATACACTTATTGTTCCTCTATAACTCACTAAAGAAAAAGAGGGGTAACAACCATCGACTGGGGGTATGTTTCACTATCCTCATGAACATGGTCCAATAATAGTTAGTTTAACTACTCTATCACCATGATCAAAAATAGTGGATGGAAGACCTCATTGTAAGCATCTATTTCCCAAACCACGCCCTAGGTAGACCTCAAGTACATGTCACTTCAATATTTTTAGGGTCCACATTCACTCCCATATCGAATAAGACATATCCCATGAAGTGGAAATTCTAATTGAGAACTCAATCCAAGAGATATTTCATAATACTAATGCTCTTATAGTTTCTTTAATATCACAATCTTGGGTATCACATGTTCAAATTATGATACTAATGACATTAGGGTTCCATCAAATTAATCTACCAAATACTAATAGAATAAAGATATATGATATGGATCATAAGTATTGAGAACTCTTTTGTTGCATTTAACATACCAAAATGTATTACCAAGAATTCAAATCAATAGAGTGGCTCATGGAAGCCACTCTCTCTACATCCACCTCTCAAACCAAGATCTTGTGATAACCCATCCTAACATCATAATATGAGCTCCCCTTCACACAAAATCCATTATTGTAGAACTCAATGATAATTTACTGTGTATAAACTTCCCCGCATCACCATTCTAAGATGAACCCAAGTGACACTTGTCCTCAAAATATTATCTTTCTCTATAGATAAAAAATAGATTTTTTTTAGTTGAACACTCTGGGTCATATGATGATTAACCCCTATAGACCCTCCAACCACACCAATAGATATTTGAGCTTCTCAAGGTCATCCAATGTTCAAGTCATCGTGTCATTCATAGGGAATGTCTATACAGTGGCCGATCTCACAACGGAGAGGTAACCCTAACATTTCCTTATGAAATATGGCATCAATCCACACCATATTTTTAAGATTATGAGATATCATGACATCCATTTCTACAAGGGTAGTACTATAAAACTATTGAATCAGTTGTAACCTCATGTAAAGAAGTTAGTCCATCTTTATCACGACCTCAATCCTCACCAAGGAGGAAAACAACATCCCACTATCCGGAAGCACTACCATACTCACTGGAAGAAATCACATGAGCTTGGATTTAACATGACTAGTCCTTCCTAAGGGAAACATCATAGGGTCCCACTACCACTATGGGAGGATTTCATGAAAGGATATCTCTCCCTCTCATAATAGAGTCTAGCCACACTATTGAAAAGAATGTGTGATCAATGATCCTCTCTGTGTGAGACACATGCACAAGGGATGACAAGATATTCCACCACTAGTATCACCATGTCTTGATCATGGGATATGTCCCATGATATGTGGGTTTTGACTCTATGAAATAACAGAAGTAGGAGAAGTGAAGAAAAATTCCATACCTTGAACCAAACATGAAGCCACATAAACACAATCCCCTAACACACGATACTAGTCTATTCCATTTCCAGCCATCTCTCCTGAACTAGGGCATACTATGACACCTCATCATAACCTAACATCACAAAAATAGATTTTAAAGGAAGTCCTCCAAAACATAATTATACTATCCACTTTGGTTCAACACTGACTCCCCCAAAAAAATTTAAATCATGTCACAAGGAAAAATATTAGCGGGGGAAATATCCCTCTTCCTTGGATGTATGATGAATCACTAAAACATCTAAATATCATTATTCTAATGACACCATTAATAATCTTCTAGAGGTATCACCCTGAAAATCTCCATAGAAAGAAATCATAACCGATCAGGATATGGGAAGCACTAAATCAAGCCTAACATCAACCACTTGATAATAGAGAATAGATCAGCACGAAATCTATGTGATCCTTTCAACATAACGTGCAATGTGAACTCATCATGGTTTTCACATTTTTCAGTACCATTGAAACAACATGCTACTCTACAAAGGGAAATTTATATAGGTGAGACCATCATATTAATTGAAATTTTCACAAGTTTGGGAACACGAATCACAAACTCAAGGAAAAATGGCACTACATAGAGAACTAGATCATCGTCAAACCTGAGTGTACTCTAGAACAAAAACACATATGGTTTACTAAGCTTTTGATGGAACCATGTGGTCTAGAGAATTTTTTTGGAAGTATAATGTTCTTTACATGTTGGATTACTTATTTTTTATTGAAGATAAAACAATTCACATTGTAAAAGGTATAAGAAAATAAAACAATCCATAGTATTCTAGGAATTAGAATAACAATTCTAAAAATCCCACTCACTTTGAGAAGATTATTTCTAGAAGAAATGGACCCCAAGACTCGCTGTTAGTCCGTAATGATTTTCTGATCATATTAATGAAGAGAATCAAATTCCACATGGACCAGATATATGTATGGAGATGATTTGATATTTTTTAATTCTTATATTTAATTAGTTTTCAAGAAATTATGGTGTTACCATGATAAATGAATGAAGGTGTGTTTCTAATAATATTTGTGATAATCGTATTTAGGTTCAAATTATAAATAAATAAGTTTCTGGAAAGGATGGGAAGTTATAGTAAATTGAATTATAATTCAATTGATGATGAACCTGACCGTCAACATATTCAAATTCATGATATAACTCAGATTTTTAGAACAAGGAACATGGTGATGTAAAATC
Organism: Viscum album; assembly: GCA_963277665.1. Taxonomy (NCBI): domain Eukaryota; kingdom Viridiplantae; phylum Streptophyta; class Magnoliopsida; order Santalales; family Viscaceae; genus Viscum; species Viscum album. The sequence goes on from OY728155.1 coordinate 798,285,061, forward strand.
ATTTTGATCTCACATAAAAAAATTCTGAATTTCATGAAGGGTAGAAGAATTTTCATAAAATGTGAGAATCTAAATATGGCAGTTTTCATTTAATACCAAAGCCAACATATTTAAATAATCCAGGAAATAAGTTCCCTGATATTATATTAAGAAAAGAATAAATTGGTATTTAATGATGATGTTGCAGGAACTAATCATCAGACTTAGTGTGCCACCAATAATTGGAGTTACAGTACCATTAAATAGTCATTAAATGTTCTTGGTATCCATAGTATATTGGATTCAAATTGATAATAAAATTTTGTTGAAACAATTATTTTCTAAGAATAATTGTCTAGGGATATGTAGTGATAATTGAATAAGAAATTTTTTTGAGTGAAGTGAAAAATAATGTTTTGAATATCACAAATAAGTGGGTCAAGAGAAAGGAAGAAGAAGAATAGTCATTTTTTAGTATATTTTTATGTGATAAAAAATGGGACATGAATCCTTCGTTATTTTCTAATAATTTTTTATCCATTTATCTTTTTAGTTGGTAAAAATAATCATAATGGTATTACATAGTTTAATTTTTCCCCAAATTATATTGAGAAAATTTTTGTAGAATATGATTTAATCATCATAATGATTAAATTAAAATGGGTAGATTAGAATTTGATTTTGTGTAAAGAAATGTAAATATATGTCTTCAGTTTTCATTTAATTGCAATGGGGTCAAAAAAATAAAGGTGACCAAATTCCATCATCATAATGATGAAATCTCAGTGGAAAATCAAAACCAAAATTAGAATAAAATATTCAATAAAGATTTAATATTCTTATATATTCATGAATGTAAGTGTTACAAAGCATCGTAATGAATTAATCATTTGGTAAAATAGGAATGTGGAATCATAATTTTACTTAAGATTTTTAAGAATGTTTTAATCATTGAAAAAATCCAAGAGAGATCCAAAAGTTAAGGGAAAGTAATGGTGATGAGAAATTTACAGAAAGTTCCAAGATTTAAGGAATAATAAATATTTAGAAAACATTCTTAAGCGGTAAATCATTTTCTGAATAGTGCTTAATCCATTTTGGAATGTATATAAATGGAGGATATTACTTTCTATATCTAGGGGACCTTCATCATCTGCAAAAGCGAATAGATAATCTCAAAATTTATTGCAAGAAGTTTATCACATAATCTGATTTTCTGAGGAATCTTTCCAGACATAAGAAGTTAAGTAGAATAGTCAATATCAATTTTATATGGTTATCGAATTGAGATAGAAAATTAGATCAAAATAATTATATCTACATTTCTAGTATAATAAATAAGATTTTCAGTAGTGTATCAACCGTATTTTAATAGTATTATAGTTTTAGTATTGGGCAATCAAATTGGGAAATCAGACTAGAAAATCAGACAAGGTGTCATTATGAAGTCCATGAAGTTCTCGATTTCATCTTGGAAAAAAGATAAGAATTGTTTTAGAGAAAAAATATTTGAATGTTGATCAAGTAGAAACTTAAAAGTTTTGTTTCCAATACTTTGTGTTGCATTATCGTTCTACTTGAAGATAAAGTACTATTTTATATAACAAAGTGCATAATTAGTGTAAGGGAATATACTAATAATTAGATTCCAAAAAAAAGGATTGTTTTCTATTAGATTATGTGGAATTGTAATGTTTCCAAACAATAAACAGGATGTAAAAACTCTTTTTGAATAGTGAACCTTGTAAATTATGGTGTTATTATGGATGTTTGTTTCTCTTTTATAGTAGATAAATATATATTTAACATGATGAAAAGGCTAATTTGAGATGAAGTAAACCTAAAAAAAGATATCACTAATTTAAATCCTCCCCCTCACAGTGATTCGACTATCTTAACTAGGGAATTACATGTGGTATCAGAGCCAAGTTTCCCTCAATTATTCATTAATGATGTTTTGAAGAGGAGTTAATAAAGAATATAAATTGTGTCCATAATAAATCTATGATGTTATATATGGTATGAATTATCATATCTGAAAATATAGAATGTTTCTGTATCTTATATATATTAAATATGATGTTATTGAAGATGGAATAGATAGATTTCCCCAATTAATGATAAAATTCATCTTATATCTATTAAAAAGAAAAATCTTGAGATTGATGGAGGGGATAATATTTCATTACTATCATCTCCTTTTGAATATTAAATCCTAGGAGTGAAGGGTGTGTCAACTGAAACAGGTGTTTAGGATATGTTAGAAAACATTTATTATGGAAATATAATGGGGAATAATTCTATGTTGAATATCACTAGTGTAATGTATGAGGTCTTCAATATGGGTGAATAGAAATAATATGGTGACTTATTTTCTAGGGATAATTCCATTTTTAGAACAATCATATGTCTTTGCGAGAAGCTAGAAGACCAAACCATTGTTGAAAAGATATTAATAATTCTTCTAGATATGCTTGATGCTAAAATATCCTCAATGGAAGATAGATATTTTGAAACTATCTCTGGATGATCTTTATAGTACTCTCATTACATATAAAATGATAATGGAGAAACTAGTGAAGGTAGAAAAAATTTAAGAGAGAAGTGTATTACAAAGACACTATGATAGAAAAGTTTAAGAAGATTCCTAACGAAGATGTTTTTTATAGACTCTGACATAAAAAATTATGTATGTTTAAATCTTTATTAATTTTTATACTTATTTTCTAAAAAAGTGGGAAGAGTTACAAGTAAATATAAAGGGAAACATGCCTTGAAGGGTTTAGATTATGAAGCCATTGGGAACATTGTGGATAATAGTCCACAAAGTTATAATGACGAGGGTATCTATGAAGAAGAAAAGGTCCAACAAGGTCATTAGAGAAATACGAAGATAAGGGTAAATAAATTTATAGAGGGAAAGATAAAAATTTCTCCATATCCAAAATTAGAAGTTTCTTCCTTAATAATGATGAAGAAGAATACACTGAGGATGAATCTGAAAAATCTATTGATATGGATGGTGAGAATTATTTTATTGAAATAATGAATACTGAAGAGTTCATAAGTAGCTATTTTGATGAAGAATAAACTAAATTAGAATTGCATCTTAAAAATGAATTCAATGATTGTTTGAGGATGATTGGGAGTCTTGAAAATGAATTTAGGAAGAAGAAAAACGAAAACTAATCAAAAAAATTCAAAAATGTGTTTCGGATGAGAAAGCTAGGATTTTGAAATATATTATCGATTTTATGAAATCTATTGATAATGAAATATTTTTAATGAACATATAGAAATTAAGAAGATGGAAAAATATTAAGATTTCGATATTGTCAAAATAAAACAATATAATCTTGAACTGAATGAAATATTTTTAGAAAATTCTATCTCTAAAGTTGTTGAATAATTTATACAAGTTAAACAAGAGAAGGATCAAAAGATACCAACAAATTTTGATAATAAAAAGATGTTGTTCCTATCAAATAGAAATATGGATGTGGTTTTAAAAATAAGAATTTTTTAAATGTGATGAATGTGTCCCTGACCAATACAGTAGAGAAGGCAGAGGATCCTAAAAATTTATAGTCTAATAAACTTTCTAAATGTTCAGAATATGAAAATATGCATATAACATATCATTACAATAAGGTTCAAAATAATGTAGATATGAAAAAGAAGACACAAGTTGAGAATAGAGAGGATTGTGGCCAAAATATTTCTTATCACAAATATAATATAGATGCTAAGAATCATAGTCGTAGCTCAATTTTGTATTGGATTTTTATGGTAATGTATTCTTTCTATTGATATTGTTGGTATTTTACAGTATTCGGACTTACATCAAATATTTCTTTGTTCAACCAAAAACAGTTTTAAAATTCCAAAAAATATTATAAGAAATGTTTCAGGGGATCATTACCATTAAAAGAAGAAGTGTTATAAGGATGTTATAATGAAACCTAAGAATATTAGCGTGAAAATTGAAAATATGTTCCAACTTATGGAAACTTTTTGTGGAGCATCTGAATAACCTAGAAATATCGAAAAAGGATATATTATTTTTTATCGGCTTAACAAATGTTTCAAAAAAAACTCATAAGTTCCAATGACGAATAAATATAAAGGGTATGCAAAGGATATTGTTGAAGAATATAGTCAAAAAGCTAAAAACGTATAACAACTATGGTACTTTGATATTGTGTTTTCTTCTCATCTGATAAGAGATTTATATATTTTCAATAATCTGAAGGAATTTAAAGAAGGTACCATGAAATTTAGGAATGATGAATCTCTAATAATCAAATATGGTTGAACATCCATCATTTGGAAATAATGAATGAAATCCTGGAAATAAATATATTTTGATTGGATGAAACAAAAATTTCATTACGTTTCACAACATTTTGATGAAATTTATTATTCAGAAAATATTTATTTTTTTTGTATAAGGTATGGAAGGAGGAATGATTATTACAAGATGTCAATGTATAAAGGGAAACATATTTCATATTAGTGAAATGAAAATATCTTCGTACTTAGGAATAGTGGATGAGAATTAGGTGTGGAATAAATGTCTAGGGACATATTTTAGAAAAACCAAAGCAATTTTTCAGTGTGAGATAGTGTCTGTTATATTCATGATATGTTAAAAAGAATTTATTTGTGTTTCAATATTTCTCATAAGTGAAAAATAAATAATTCAATGCATAATAAAGTAGAAATTTGTTAAAAACAAACCATATATTTTATCAATTATTATATCTGTGTGAAAATGAGAAAACAATAAATGAATGGAGATAATTAGTTCCTCACATTCATAAATGAATTCACATGAATTACATGTGTTATTTATATGAATCATATGTCACATGCTCCGAAAATGATTAAATGATTGAGGGGGGAATAAGAGAGGGAATGTGAGTAACAACAAAGAATTTGTGAATTGAAAATGGTGGGGAATGAAAAAATTAAGAATTTGAACATTATATTTTGAAGAAGGGAAGTCATCAAGAGTTTAGTTCACCATACAATACTCAAAAAAAATGGGTTTGATGAAAGGAAGAATATATGTTGGTGGAAATGGAGAGATCTAAGTTATATTAACATGGTATTTCTCATTAATTTTTAATGAAAGACATGAGTACTACTATGTATATTCCAAATCAATGAATCTATTGGAAAATATCAGATATGAATCAATGTGAAATTTCTTATGAAAAATATCCATGTTTTATGTATTTAAGATTTTTTGGGAGTCCATAAATCATAGAAAGGATGGGTGTAAACCATGGTAAGTTTGAACAAAAATATGATGTTGGAATTTTTCGTTGATATGACTTAGAAGGAAGAGGATATAGGGGTTTCAATAAAGACACATGATGATGTGTTGATTCTATTGATGTGAATGTTATTGAAGAATGTAAGAAAGATAAAAAAACATTGGTTGATAAGGAATTTGAGTCGAATAATAGAATTTTGGTTAAAAATTATGATATGGATACTGATAGTGGAAATCCTAATCAAGATGAAAAATCCTAATAATCTATTTCCATTGATAAAGAAACTCAAAAATATCATCCTTAGATGAGAAAATATGTAGAGGCTCAGAACATATTTGGTGATCACCATCAAAAGGATCACGAAAGAAGAATATCAAAATATGTTACACATACTGTCTTGTATTCAAATGTAGAGCCAAAATATTTGAATAAAGATCTTGAGAATATAGAAGTAGTTCTTTCTATGAACGAAGAGCTTTATAATATTGAAAATAAGGATACAATGGAACTCATACCCATGATGGATAAAAAAAGATTGGTACAAAATGATTTTTCTGGATAAAGATAGATGAATAAGGTGATGTGATAAGGAACAATATAAAATTAGTGTTCAATGGTTACTCATATGTGGATGACATCGACATTGGTGAAACATTTTTACTTGTGGAAGGATTGGAAACAATAAAAAAATTCATTATATTAAATCACAATGAATTTAATTTTTTTGGGAAGGTTGGGAAATCATAATTTCAAAATTGTGATATTGATGACCTTGTTTAAATTGAAAAACAATTTGCATCTTTTGCTGGGAATGATGAATGTTCGATGTCAAGGTCAAAGAAATCATTTATGGGTTAAAAAGAAGCTATGATAGAATATTACTCCTAATTGGATACTCATTTATGGAAGATGAGTTTTAAGAAAATAATATATGGTCGTAATATATAAATTAAGTAATTTTAGGTGTTTTCCCTCATCACAATTTTTTATATTGATGGCATTATCTTTGCAGTGAATGACGAATAAATCTGTGAAATATTTTTTGAAGAGATGAAAAAGTGGTTTGATATGTCTATATTGGGAGAAATTATATTCTTTCTTGGGTTTTAAATTTAACAAAATATGAAAAAAAAAAATCATTTTTAAGAAATGTAAGTTAAGAAACAACATAATAATTTCACCAAGGAAAATTTAAAACCAGTTTCCACATTAATTTATATATGAAGAGAGTTCTTTAAAGATGTATAAAGAAAGGAAGTTGATTATAAATAGTTTTAAAAGATTATTTGAATATTTTTATATATAACTACTACACGAACTAATATTTTTTATGCATTTAAATTTTGTCCAAGAGTTTAGAGATCTTATAAAGAACTTTATTTACTTTCTAGAAAAGGAATTGTCTGATTTATCAATGGATCAACAATGTTTGGAATTATTCATGATATCTTAGAATCTAGTTATTTGTTTGGGAATTATAAAGCATATTGGAATAGAAATGTTGATTATTAATGGTCCATATCTTATGGAGTTTTCATTCTATTGAAAACCTGTGTTTGTTTTTAGAAAAATAAAATAATTTCTTAAATCTTACCATGGATTAATCTGTTGATGTTACTTTAAATAAATATTCTACCCATCTAGTGTAGATGGAGACTCATTTATGATAATTAGTTATTGATGTAAATTCACCCCTTCCATTGGGTTATGTTATATAATGTTAAATCACCTGTAAGGGGAATTTTGTAAAACATTATATTTAAAAACATATTTACATCTTGTACAATTTAATCAAAGATCATGTGTAGAAGAATGAGATGAATCTAGTGTATGTTCCTTTATTGGAAACAATTACTAACATTTTCACAAAACCATTACTAAAAGAACCGTTTCACAAAAATCTATCTAACAATGGTGTCCAACCACCTTCCTATCATGGTTGTGGTATATGTTATATCTGATATCTCATATAATCATTAGACAGTGTTATCAAGGAGAATTATTGTAAAATAAATCCATCCTTATGAAAACATGTGTTATGGGATAGTTATAGGTATTCTATTAATTCATCATGCATGTAGGTAAACTATTATAAATATTTTTTAGAGTGATAATTTTTTTAATTTTTTAATAAGACTTTTGAAGAATTGGAAATGAATAGTTTTGTTACCATAAATTTAAAAATAGTAATGAAAGTTGTGACGGAAGGCTAAGGAGGTTTCAAGATCACTGATTTTGAACAAAATTATTTTTACTGTGAATTTGTTTTGTTTCATATAAAGAGTCAGATAATTTATATTTATAATTAATGATATGTAATCCAAAGATTGGGATTCCAATGTTTAGAAATTTTTTAATATTGTTTGGAAAAAAAATCAAATGGGGGATATTTTTTGGACCATGTTTGATAGAGATGGATTTTAGATGTAAGTAGAAGTTCTTTTACAAGGGTTTATCTTTTTTTCAAATATGATAAATAAATTAACATTATAAAATGTTTAGTACAACCATACTCTCCATTATATTCTTGAACTAAGACTCATAATGCTTAATAAATTTCTTCGTATTGCGAATATTATTTCTAAAGAAAAAGAATTATTAGACTCATGTTGGGTCCTCACTGATGTTCTTATCATAATACTGAAGAGAATGATATCTAGTATGGATATAATTAACGTTTTATGATACATTTATATTTTATAAATCTTAAAAATCTTCTGTTTTATAGAAAACTTTTGAAGATAGATTGATAAAATAAAATGGAGTGCTTCCAATTGTATCGATAAAAATAATATTCATATTTGGAATGGAAAGAAAGAAGTTGATGGAAAGGATGGGATTATAAAACAACATTCCATTATATGTCACATGATGCGGAAGATAATCTTAAACATATTAAAATACATGATTCTGTCATGATACAAAATGATGTTTGTAGAAGAATGATGTTTCTGAATTTAAATATTTGAAATCTCATACCATCAGATTCAGAATCGTTTGAAGGGTTGAATGTTTTTCATAAAATTTTTGAAACCGAAGGTAATATTTTTCAGTTAGGAAAAAAATAATTAAATATCCATAGATATAGTTTCCTTGATATCTTATTCTAAAAATAATAATGATGTCGATAAAGAAGAAGCTGGTAAAACTGGTCTATTGAGCTCAGTATTCAAACGATAATCGGTGTAAGTATGAAAATGATTAGTCGTTACATTTTTTGGGTATACATATGAAATTAAAGGAATTTTTTATAGAAATAATGATGATTCAAAAATAATTTATGAAATATATTCTTGGTAGATTTTGTGATAATTGAATACAAAATTATTTTTGAGTCAAGTGATAATGAATGTTTTTAATATCTCTAACATGGGGGTCAAGATAAAAGAAGAAGTAGAACAGTTATATTTGAAAATTTTTTAATGTGTTAACAAAGGGTTACATGAAGATTTATTAATAATATATGAATCTGTTTTCTTTTTTTATCTATTGGTATAGAGCATCGAAATTGTATTAGAAATGTTTTTCATTTTTCATAATTGATACAGAGAAATATTCTTAAGAATATGTTGTCTTCAACATAATGAGGAAATAAAAAAGGAAATATTAGTTTCCAAATTGGTGAAGAGAAACATAATGAGATATATTTAGTATTTATTTGTTTTCAAGTGGGTCAAGAAAATAGGAGTGACCAAATTCCCTCATCATAATTATGAAATTATAATATAAAATTAGAATGGAAATTATATTAAAGGTTTCTAATAAAATTGAATGTGTCTGCTTCATCATATATGCTTATGGTATATAGTTTCATAATGAAGAAATCATTTGGGTGAATTTGAATAGAGATTCTAATTCAGAATGTAGATTTTCTATAAATTTAGAAGGGTTGAAAATTTCAAATAGAGAACTAAAATTGAAGGGAAATTAAATGGGAATGAACAACACAATAATATATATGATACTTGAGGAATATTTAGGATTCAAAAAAATCAAACTAGGAAAAATATTTCAGAATAACATTTATTACATTTTGATGTGTCTATAAAATTATGAGTATACTTTTAGTAACTATGTGACCTGTACCATCTACAAAATAGAAGAGAAAAGCTTAAAATTTCTATCAATAAAATATTTCTATATTTTTTTCCTGTGGAATATTTAATGATAGATTAAGGTAAATATAAGAGTCAATATTTTTTCTAGTTTGTTATGGTATAGGATTCGATAATCAGGATGATAATTTTTTTTATTTACAAACAATGGAATATTAACTTCAGTATTGTCACAACTCTACTCAAATAGAAGTACATTTTACACATTGAGAAATCAAACTATGAATCTGATTTGGAAATCAGGCATGGTGTCATAATTATATTTAGGATGTTCTTTCCTGATGGTGGGTATGAAAGAGAAGAATTGATTTGAAGAAAATATTTGTGATAATTGATCTACATGAACCATAAGATGTTTTCTATAGAAGCACTGCATTACATATTCATTATACGTGAATCACATGATATTTTGTATTGAAGAATGTGTTAGAAGAGTGTATGTGCAGATACATGTTGTTTCAATCCATATAAAAGTATTTTTTCTAGTTTATTGTGTGGTATTGTACTATTTCCAATGAATACCAAGGATGTATCTACACTTGTTTATGAGTAAACAGTGTATTTTTTTCTATGTACTTATGTTTTTTAGATGATAATGAAATCTTTAACCGGATGTGAATTATATTTTAAGAATAAGGAAACATAAAATCATAAAATATAACTGATTTTCCCCTACCTCTATCAATGATACAATAAGTATGACTGGCCAACTAGAGATTTATCACATCCTAGTCGTGTTACAGATGGTATCAACAGCTTCTCAACAGAGGGTCGTACTGCTATATTCCCAACTAGAGGCAATATCTCATGATATGGATCTTTAATTCAGGCCTCATCACTCATCGAATCATCATAATGATTCTGAAAATGATAAACTAGATGGTTGTCTATGTGTAGGCACCTAAACATTTAATGAGACGTATGAACATCAAATTAAAATATAAAAATATATCAATGGGTATTTCATTCATGAAGGGATGTCAAGACTCAATCCTATATGATGCATATACCATTAATCCCTGTAACTAATGTCGTAGAATGGTGATTAGAAAATAATATAGTCAATATCCAGGAAAATATCTACTTCCTCTGCCTGCACTATAACTAGATTCCATAGAATGAGAGACGCACTCGATACACTCTAAATCTACTACACTAATCCCAACCAAAATCATCATAAGGGGACTACTCCAGAAAATGTCGCAATGAATGAATTGATCATATACGAGTCTATTATCTCCCAACCCAAGATGGGCCTCCAGATTCAACTACCCAAATCACACCTACATAGGAAAGGGGGTGGAGAAAAATTTGAATGGAATGACTAACATGTGGAGGCCTTTTTCTATGTACCTGTACACACACACAACCATCATGGTACGAAAGTGCAGAGGGTGAATAAAAAAATAAAAAAATACTGGGGTGAAAATCATGACTGGAAATCCTATAGATAATTCAAAATTATGGTTTTGTAACCTATAAATTAAAAGGGGAAACATAAATTCCCTACAAACTACTGAGAGATCCCAGCTCTAGAATCCCATTACGTGAATACTATACACTATTCAATGTACCAGGTATCCCTAAAATTTCCTGATGTTTCCACCACCCTATCCATTGTATTCATAATATATGACACATATTGGTAACGGCCATGCATGGGTGGGTATATACATACAATGTAGGATGTCTGAAAAGCTAAAGGGGCCATTAAAGGGTATAATCAGAATAAAATGATAGTAAAAAGAAAATATAATCCAAGAGCACAAAAAAACCCAAACTAAGAGTTAAAGTAACCACATCCAAACACAAGGGGCTCAACATAGTGAGTATATAAACTAAACATAGAGTCCATTACATAAATATTAGGAGAGTAGACTCATCCAACAATGATAATATAATCACTAAATGAACATGGCATTCCCAAACATCCTTTCCTCTCATAGAATGATAGTACCCAAATAAAATTGAATCGATAAATATATATATATATATATATGATCATTTAAAGGATACTAAATGACAGATTAAGGGGATATCCATCTCATAGGTCATCCAAATAAGGAGAGTAGGAAAATTTTTTGAATTCCCATCCACAATTCCCAAAGTATCACGTGCTTTCTAAAAAGTATCCATACAAGTCAAACCACAGCTTGTCACTATGCTATAAAATCCAAGGGGAACAAAATAGAAGTAGACTACCTTCTCCCTTGTACAACATAGTGGTTCCACTATGATAGTCATCAAGGACTCCATTTCCAAGCTGAACTAGATGTCTAACTCAGTTTTTGTCGAGGAATCTACTAACTACCCATATTAGAGGTTCATCATGTTAATCATCAATGAACCCACGTTCCAAATAATCGAAAGGGAGAACTCTATATATGTCTAGGAATACATTTCCCATCTTTACTTGAGGGATAACATGGTATGTTTCTAGTACTCACCTTCCTAGCTCAATGGGAGGGTCAAATCGGTAGTCATCAAGGACTCCACCACCCTTCTCTACTATAGGGCCCACTCATTAGTTGTTGAGGACTCAACACCCCAAAACTATTGGAGGGTCAACATATTAAGCACTGAGGAATCTAATTCTTACCTCTTTTTGAGGATCAATGTGGTACGATTCAGGGACTCCATGTCCCAAGTCCAGTAGTTGGTAAACACGATCTTCATAGAGGACTCCACATAACAACTCTACTAGAGGGGTAACATGGTAGTCAATGTGGACATCATTTCCGAACTATACTAGAGGGTAATATTGATATGTGTCAAGGATCCCACTGCCTAGTTCTATAAGAGGGTCTACTCGATAGTCTATGGTGACCCTGCGTGATCGCAGTCATCGTTGAGAATTGCATAAAGAATCACCATTCTTGGAATATTTTACACTTAATATTTAAACACACAATGTAGGTAATCCCCACATTCTACATGGAAAGCCCTCAAGATATGATATAGACCTTCCAAAATCTATGTCTAAACCACTATGACATGAGAGGTAGAATATTATCAAAAAGTACAGGACATCTAAGGGGTCTGTAAGATGTGCAACCAGTCACCTCAACATAGTTGTGTGCTTCCCAACACATGGATTGTTGGCTATGTAGTACTAATTGATGTGTATAGGTACTACAAGATGTGTTTAGGAAAAAATCATATAGAACACATTGGGCTCATCATCATCCCGAATTATAAAAATTTAATTCCATTAATATGCCTATATCAACTTCCCCAGATGGCTAAAAGGATCAAACCCTTGCAATCGTAATAAAAATTCTCTGTAGTGTATGTTCACATTCCCACATCAGACACCCAGTGTAAAGGTTACATTTCACCACATTACCCAGAAACCGTGCATTATGGGCCTGAGCAACATGTCCAAACTAAATACTAGATAATTTTATTGAAATTTATATATTATTATTAGAATTCCAATTCATCAGATGGTACACCAATCCAATTCTGTATTAAACAGTTTTTACATATGTAAAATTCTGCAATAATAGTAATACTAATAATAATAATAATATTAATAGTAATAAAAATAATAATAATAGTCTTTTTATTGACTCGACACTCGAGTATGAAAAAGGTACCCAAAATGGTTTTAATATGACTGTCTCAAATCTAGGGTCATTTTTTTGCTGGCGTCTCATCAATTAGAGGTCAAATGAAAAACTTAGGACATTATATAGTTTTGACACCAAAAAATTCTAATAACAATATTTTATATTTTTTTATAAACCAAAATCTAGAGGAGGTGCCTCATGTTGCATGCCTCAAAATTTTGTGTGGACTGCCTCCTTTATCCAGATTTCATTTATCAAAATAGTAAAACTATAAACATACTATTATTATAACTTTTCTTATATTAAAATCCAAATAATGGGGTCACACTACACAAATATTCTGCCTCCCCATTTCTCTATATTTAAATTTTTTTGTTTCCTTCATATTTTACTTTTCTTATTAACATTATACAGAAAACACATCAACATTAATAATAAGAATATTATTATTATTGTTATAATAATTATTATTATTATTATTATTATTATTATTATTAATTTGATTTGTGTTGACTACATCTAACCACCTAATTAGTGATCCATGTTTGGTCACCAAAATGTACATACCAATCTTTCTCCACTATTAGACACTTTGCATGACCTCTACTCAGAACTGATCTCATAACATCCACATCATCACTACACATCAACCAGTAAAACAGGGATCACCGATCATATCTCAAACCACATCTGATCACAAACCTTCACTCTTAGTGTTCAACTTATACATTTGTAAAACACCATCCTCCTCATATATGAAGTAATACATAAATCACATATTTATGAGCCCTTCATGAAAATGTAATGAATATGGGGGTTCGATCACACTAGATCCCACCCCAACAATTTCTAATCATTACCTAGTGGTCCCATGATGAGTAACACAATGAACTATGGGGGAGAAGAACCCATAAAAATGTTATATATATCATTCGCCTTGTGTTATTGGATAACAATTTTTTGGAAGGGGAATCGTGGTTAAAATCATGGAATCTGAAAGAAATAAATTAAATTGAATGAATAATTTATTTTGATATAAAATCTCATTAAAGGGCTCAAATTAAGAGAGGTCAAAGAGAGAGAAGTGATCATGATAAATATTCTAAATATAAGTGGGTTAACCACATAAAAAATTACTACCATGATTATTCATTGATACTTGGTACTTAAATCATTCTCTAGTGATGACGATAATCCACTGTGTCTACCACCTATTGATTCACCTCAATCTTATCACCAGTCATCTCCCAGTCTCAATTCTCCAATGATGGATTCTCTCCTCATCCTCATAGATCCAACAATTGTTAGGTCTCAAACATGTAAAAATTATCATAAGAAATTATTAATATATAATTTAATTATGTCCATTTATATTAAAAATAAATTATTTATTTATTTATTCTTGTTAAACTTACGGTCCAACGACTGCCTCATATGATTATCATTCACTGAACTAGTTTTTTGTGCTTAGGTTAAACACCACATACGGAACTCAATGATGGTATTGTATTTTGAATCCAAGTATCTATTTGTGATTTATTTTTCTTGGGGTTATTAAATTAATAAATTTATCCAATGCACACAACAATGGTTTCCCCATATGAACATCCTACGCCAATGCACATTAGGTTGTTCATGGGAAAATATCCATGATTCAGAATCAACTATGGTCTCATATGTTTGTGATATGAGAATTTTTTTAGGAGATATTCTCCATTTTATGGAAAATAAATTTCATGTAATATAAATTCTATTTAATATTTTTATAAAAATAATTTTAGTCTCACTGGGCCACAAAATCAGGTGTCGTCTTAGTGCATGGATTCAAAAATATTCCAAGGAATATTAGGATGCATTACATTGAAAAACTAGAGTCTCTATAATGGTGGTAGTGGAGATGGTGAATATGGGCTGGGCAACCATATTTGGGAATGTGAGACTCTTTGGATCATTAGGGATAGCTGTAGGTAGTCAATGTTCTCTTCCATGGCAGAAATTGAAGTGGGAGGACCAATGTTGGGGGTGAAGTAAAATCGTAAATTGTACATCTGGAAAAAATACAGTGGTTTAATACCATTTAAGGCTAAAGGGACACCTCAAACCTGACTATCATATTGCACCCAATGGGTTCCACACTTGTGGTAAATCTATTTATCGCCATAGTTTTTGTGAAAAAATATCCATAACTACTATAGATATATACACCTTCACTCCTAAATTTAAATTTATATGTAATGTAGCTAATGGGGTGGTATCTCAACATCATGCTATTTCAAAAGATATGTTTTCATATAATGTGTAGGTTGGGGTTGGGAATCTGTTTGTATTAGATTATGAATCGTAACAAATAGAGTCGAAACAAAATACTACTATATGTATGATATTAATAGAATACTACATGGTTATGGATTTGTTTTATAGATTTGAAAATAATTATTTTTTATTGGAATAATATACATATTTTTGTGTTTAATTTAGATCTCATTCCATTCATTATGACCCCTTCACTCCTTTTGGAATGTATATGGATGAGTTATTCAAATACCTCATGTGTTGAGGGATGATTTTTGACTCCGAAACATGGTGGAATTTTTTTTCCTTGACAATTAAATCATTTATATTATTATGGAATTGACTATGATGCAATCATATAAAGACAATATCAAATTCTATCATCATTCTGATTAGTTTATCTCCAATTATAGAGTCACTCACTTCTTCCATGATGAGTGGAATATTAGATCAGGATGGTCAGTCCCAATTTCTCATAAAATAGGGATGATTTATTATCATTAGTTATATATTATTCTTGAAAAAATTCATTCATGTCTCATTATCCCTCTTCATTTGTGGTGTTGGAGTATCCTGACATTTATTTAGACCATTTATCTTGGTTACCACCCTATTGGGAATTTGAGTTCTCTGTTGACTTATTTATGGTTATAATAATCATTTCTTTATATTCATAACTAATGGATCAAAATTAATTAATATAATTGAATCATAAACATGAGGTTCTTGATGATCGGTGGTTTATTCATCATAGTCTTCACATTAGAAATCACCAATGATATTTTCAAAGAATTAGGATAAGAGTATCTAGCATTTTTTGATAACAAGAAACTATCCCTAGTGACATTAAATTAAAAATATCCCATTACTAGGATTGAAGAAATTTTTGATATGATTCCCTAGGGTCAATGCTTTTTTAAGATTTATCTATGATTATGGTACTACTTGTAATGGTTTATGGAATAATATTTTAAAATGTTGGAATTTAAGAATTGTTATGGGAATTATGAGTATTTTATTCTTCATATTATCCTTTCTAATCATCATTAGTTTTTATGGTGTCAATGAATCAAACTTTCAAAGGCTCTATGATTCATTATTGGTTGACTATGTGGATGAAATAGTATATTATTGAAGATCTAAGATTCCATATATAGAGAATCATAAATTCATATTTGGATTCTTGAGAGTACATCGTCTATAAGGAATGTTGTCCAAATTCCCATGATTGATTTAAGAAAATAAATTTATAAGATAATGAATTCTGAGCTAGTCCTAAATTGATTTATTTAGTGATGTATTTGGAGTATCCTAAAAATGTGTTTGAATCCAAGAGATTCATAACATTTGCATGTTTTTATATATTTATTGTTTAGGACATCTCGAGGATTTCATCTCGGATGATAATATTTCCCCATTAGGGTGTAATGTTTTTATAGAGTGATAAATCCTAGAGTTATTTTGATGATTTCATTGTGACATTTACTTAATATCATGTATTTATTATTAATGTTATAAGTTTTAGTTATAATTTCTATTATGATTTCTCTCATGTGGGATTGGGTTGTGTTCTAATTCAAGGGAGAGAATTTGATGTATATGACTCCTATTAACATCTCCCTCATGAGAAGGACTTTCCCACTTATGATCTTGATTTAGAGGCTTTTATATACACACATAATACATGGGGGAACTACCTATTTGGGGATAGGTTATGGAGTATTCATACCCTGAGATATGTATGTATATTTTCACCTAGATAGATCTAACCAAGAAAGATAAATATTACATAGAATATCCTAATGCCATCAATTTTGAAATTTCTCATTACCATAGTAAAGGTAATGTGGTAACATATGCATTGAAAAGGAAGTTTATAAATCATGATATCAAATAATTTGTAGAAAATTATTTATTGATCATTTTATACATAGAGATAGAGTTGATAGATTATGTACAGGTATTCCAATATTTTACCGAGGATGGATCCATAATGGTTGACTATATTTATATTGAACTAGAGAATTATAAAAAATGTCCAAATTTTAGAAATAATTCCAAATATTTGGATTCATTAGATACATTGTCTTAGTCTCTAGATGATGTTCTATGTTTTTGTGGTAGTATATTTTTGTCAATATATTTGAGTCAATAGATGAGGGAAATCAGGAATTGTTTGTGTTCATCTATACTCCCAAGTGATAGAAAGATTTATAATGAAATTATATGTAGTTAAAGGAGGATAGAAATGATTCCATAATTAATGTTTTTTTATAACAATGTGGCTCAAATTTCATGGAATATAGTTATAACATAAAACTCATGAAAGGTTTGTTTTATTTTTTACCTATTCTGGGTTGAAACGAGATTACGCTAGAGACTTTTTGATTGCGCTAAATCATAATCCCAGTGGTAAGAATGTGATATGGGAGGTTATTAATCAACTTATGAAACCATTGAATTTGTTACATATAAAGGATTTAAAAAATGTAGTGGATATTGGAAACTAGTTCATGCTGGTGGTTTTTAGACTTCATTTTATACCACCACCTATCATTTTGGATAGACCCACACTTTACGTCCCGATTCTGGAGTGGACTACAAAATGTGAAGGGTACTCAGTTTTAGTTGAGGATAACTTATCATATATATATAAATATAAAATATATGTGATCCAACCAAAATCATAAATACATTATCCATTCTTAGGTTTTTACCATAAGTGGATTTTTTGAGAAATAACATCCATTATTAGAGTTGGGATAAAACAAAAGATACCAATCGTCAATGTGGATGGATCTATTTGAGTCATTGTATGAGAGGACTTGCATTTCACATATTCGTTACTAATATCATATCAATTAGTCATTGGTAGGATAAGGAATTATTCATTAAATGAAGGATATTGTTCAGTTGACTTGAATGATGTTAGTGATGGATATGGGTCTCTAGAAATCATAAGTTTGTGAGGATCATCATATGTTAGGAATTGAGGTCAGTGAATGAGTTTTTTTCAAGGATTAACATTGGATGGAAAAAATGAGCTTTGTGATATAGGATAAGTTAGTTCCTCATTAATTCATCCCATACGAGAGCAAAGAGTGAATTTAAAAGGTGACCTCATTTAATATTACCTTCACCTTTGACATCTATCCATAAGGTGTTCCTTGTTTCTTAGCCGGTGAATTATTGTAAAGATCATTTCCATTTGATTGAATGGGAATATATTAAGATTGAACCCAATACCATATTGGATGAAATACAAGTTCAGATTGTAGACTAATAGGTCCTGGAACTACATAGAAGTATTACCCCATTGGTTTACATGATAGGGTAGTGTGATAGGGATAACCCTAACATATCTGAGGTCATGACCATGATGATGCATTATTTTCTGTATTTTTCTCTAGTTTCTGGTCATTTTTTTCATAGGAATATAAATATTTTATGGTATGGATATATATTCATTAAATGGTATATAGAACCCGGTTTCATTACCATTATGGTTTTTATTAATTTTGATATTTTGGGTTTCTCATCAGCTAGGGGACGTTCTTCATCTTATTGGTGGAAGAAGGAGGTCACCAGCTAGATGGTCATGATACAATTAACCATTATATGAATATATGTGGCACCCTTCATCTGATGAAATTATTATTGGTTTTGGATTTCAGCCTTCACCAATCGATGAACTTGTGTCCTACCTGTAGGTAGAGGCTTTCTACCCATATCAACAATATTTCCATTGGAGTTAACCTTCTAGAGGGTTTTATCACTGTATAATAAAACAAGTAATGGGTATACTATAATGTTCTTATAAATTAAAATTTTATTCCACCAATTTTGTCCTTAACATCGTTAATTCAGTTTTTCTCGATTTAAAGTATCTAAAATGGTTTAATTTACTCTCCTCATATACCCAATGATAATTTTCATGGGAATTATATACATTGTTCTGCATTCCTCAAAATATACTAATAGGACTCATTATAATATAATTTATCCTATCATTCGACATTATTTTTAATTTTCATGATACTAGTTCCATTGATCAAGCATATAAATAGATAATTGACCATTATTTCATACAATACAAGGTTCTTGAGAATTCAACAATATTTCTTACCATAATCAGTATTGAAGAGGGAATTTCATTTCATAATTTCTTTTGTTATAATATATATCACATTTCGTATACCATGGAGTCCCTTTTGTCTGTTGATAATCTCCTTGGGTTTTAATTAAAAATTTGATTATATAAAATGTCATTGAACATGGAGAGAATTGTTTCAAAAAAAGTTATTTTTATGGGAATCATATGATATATGTTATGTGATTGAAAATAATATTCAATGCTATTTTAAAAATGGGAATGGATTCTCAAACATTAAAATTGGTTTTTATCATTGTAGAAATGTTTCAAAAAAATATTGTAATGGATTTGAAATGGACTATTACTTAGAAATGTTTTTGAGAAATTGTTTTGGGGTACGCCATGAAACGTTTTTATGAAAGAATTTATTTTATTACATGACATTAATGTTATTGTAAAATAATTCCTTAGAGACCATTCGGTATGGGGAAAAGAGAAAAATATTATCCATATTGGAGTTTTTTATAACAATATGATGTTTTACTAATGTCAAGTTGACTAGGGGGTATCAGTTTGGTAGGACTAAGGTTCCTAATTTAAGATTCATGTTTACTAACTAGTTTTCATTTAAATGACACATTATTTGTGTTTTTTATTCCCCTCAGTCATATAGAAATCCCTCAGTTGAGTTAAGAGTGCATTACATTCACGATTTTTGATATACATAGATTCCCATTTTTTGACACGTAATTGATGCTTGAATAATTTTTATTTTTCAAATTATTCTCTAGGATATATAAAATTTCATGTTAATTTGTAACATAGATTATGGAATTATTAGAAAATGAGTGAAATATTTCAGAAGCGAAACCCAAATGATGATTTAAAAATGTAAAATTATTTCTTATATTATATTTTGGAAATCTAATTTAATCATGATATTATGGAATCACATGTATATACACTTTATATATTCCTTAACTATATCCTAATATGATTTGGTGCTCACACCCTTTGTTTTTTCATTATGTGTTTGTTGTGTTGGTTTTGTAGCATACATGTAAAGGGGTCAGAGTGATTCATTCGATTACACTATATGCTTATGTTTCTTATTAGTGGGTTGGGATAGATTTTGTGGCCTTACTTTTTCTTAAATGGCTATTAAATCATTTTCATGATGAATAAAATAATATTTATACATTATAGGATCTAATGGTTTGGTATCATGGGTTTATTATGATCATAAATTACTTATATATAACAAAATAGAACAATTATTAAAATATTTATTATTTATTCACTTAAAATATATCTGGTTATCCTTTGTATATGTAGTATCGTAAGGATAAAAATCAAAGGAAGGGGTGAGAAAATATCCTAATAAATGGAAATATAACATAGTTTAAATAATATTGATGAATCATCAGTAAATGAGTGACAATAATTATAACAATCTTATCATAATCATGATATCATAATCAAAACAATGACGAATAACTTTGGATGATATAATGTAATTCGGTTATGTATAAAATTGATAATCATGTCATAATAGTCAAACACCTCACACAGTTTTGAATAAAGGTTAGACAAAGACCACACAGAACTTTTCATCATAAATCATAACATCATAATTGTGAAAATATGTATCATCATGTTCTTAAATAGTACACATAACATCATGTGATATATCACATTACCTAATGAAATTGGGGGAAATTAAATTTCTGGCCCACTAGTCACATGACAATATTTATATATTCATGCATGAAACATAGAAAATATAAGAATCGTAGTGATAAAACAGCCCATGGAAACGATCATAAAAATTTCATCATGAATAATTTTTTGAATAAACACAAGGATACAAATTGAATAAGGATAAATAAATATGTAATAAAAATCCCCATTCATGAGTGAATACAAAATTACTCAAGTGAAGTAAAATGTGTGTTTTGGAAATAAATGATATTTTTAAAATATTTTTATTTGTTTTATAAATCAATGTTGAAACATGGATATCCATGAAATAATAGGGAATAATAGTGAATGGATATTTATGTAACATTAGAGTAATATCTATAAATAAATTGAAATGAAATAGGGATAACCTAATGAAATTGAGGTTGGTTCAATAATCCCTTTACCATTAATCACACTTTATTTCATCTCTGTTATAACCCCATATTTTTTGTGTTACTTATAATCAATGGACATAATTACATTTTATGATTGGAATTGTGGGATACATAACATACTTAGGTATTCTAAGAGGTATAAGGGAGAGTATTTGGTAATAAATTTGGCTTTGTAATGTAAGGGAGTATTGGTTTTCCAAGGGGGTGGGGAGAGGGGTTGTTTCTACATTATGATATGGGTATTTTGGAGTTATAATATTTAATAAAATACTATTTCTAGGGAATAAATTGTAATAGGTATATTCGATAAATTAGAAAGAATATATGAATTACATTACAATATTTGATGAATTTGAATAACTTTATAATTCGAATTATTTAGTTCAGTGAAAATTAAACGTAGAAAATATGAGTAACTGTTATTTTAATGTAATACTATATATTTTAGACTAGGGAAACTAATTTTTGGGTTTGTAAATAATTTTTATTGTAATTTATTGACTCCTTAATGTAACTAAATATTGGTTGTCTTAGAATAATTTTCAATAAATGATTAAGTCATTATAACATCATGAATAATGTAATTTATGATTCACTCGTTACGAAAAATCTATATCATTACTATTCACATGTAAATAAAGGTATTTTAAAAGATTAAAAAAATATCACCCTCATACAATTTTTAATGTATCAATTCAAAAATGATATAGATGTTTCCAAGATAACTTTTTAACATAGGAAATTAAACTTCTTCATATAAAAAGTATTATTTATATTAAAAAAATTAAAATAAAGATTATAAAAAAATATGAGTATATATTCATTGTTTTTTTAATCATGATATTTAGTTTTTTTGATTTAAAATATTAATATTTTAAAAAAATTATAATTAAAAATATTATTTTTATTTTTATTTATTGTTTTCAGGTAAATTGAAATTCTAGAATCCATGTTACAATTCCTAACAGTTAGGTAAATATTCGAAACGTTTAGGTTACTATTCCATAAGGGAAAGGTTATTATTCCCAATGGTCACCTTAACATTCCAAACATCACATTACCTATTATAAATAATTCTTCATTCTATGATTAATTATTAACCTCAATTCCTCTCAGGTTTCTATATTTTAATTTTCTATAATATTGATTAGTTTAGTAATATTTTGTTCCATTTCTATACTGTTGTTCATGGTATGGATGATTCTAGATGCCTATTGTTGTGACGCACAACAAAACATGAAAGGTGATCCATTATAGGTTATTTTTTAATCATCATTATTTGCGTGTGTTTGTAGGAATCTCAAGGATTCAACATAATTTTAATGTAAATGGCCTAATGTTAATGGATGTATTCTAGTTTGAATTAATGAAATCAGGGTATAAATGTGTTGAAAACATAGAAGGGTTCATCCCATGTTCAATGAATTATTAGAGTGGTGTCATTGATTTTTAATTTTAAAATATATAGTTATTATAGTATTTTTTGAGTACACACCATGTAGAGGCATTACACATAGTGTAATGTCTTCTACGAAGATTATTCGAACCCAGTTATGGTCGTGACGAGTTTACACATTTTATAATGGTTTCGCATCATGTAAAATCCAAAATCATTTTTTAATAAATATTTGATTTACGTTATAGTTATTCTATTCATCATTGATTGCACAATGTGTAAGGTGATAACATGTTGTGTAAATGTAATGAATTGTAGGTTCCATGGTGGTGCATTTCTATTTTTTATTCATTCCACCGACAGACATACCTCTCTCAACCTAGAGATGACCCTATGCAATATTTAGGGCTTATCAACATTCAAGATCATTTCATTCGTGTTTTATCATTGTTGCGGATGGAGAGAACCTTTTTGGTTAAGAATTACATTTCTTTCATTATTCCATTGGTAATGGTTATTTCATTGGCCATTAATAGGACTCATATTCAGGATTTGATAGTGTTTTAAATTTTTCCATTCTAGTTTAGTGTGGCTCCTTGAATTTTGATGGACGTTCTCATGGTTTTCAATCACAATTGTCGAAGGCATAAATTTTTACACTGATTTGTGGTGGGTTTTTATATAAAATGGATTAGTATAATTAATTGAGGGTTTCTATTGGAAAATTCTGTTGGTTTTATCTTTTTATTAATGTTATATGTGTTTTCAAAGTAATTATTTTAAAATAAAATGTTTTAAAAAGTTTTTTACTAGAAAGTAGTTTTTATTGATTTTGAAATGGATTTTCAAACACCAATGAAGATTGGATTAGCATTGGGAATTCTTTACAAAATTATGATCATGGTTTTAAAAATCAATTTTTACAATTGATAATTGGGAAGCATGAGTTTTTTGGAAAGGGCACAGGGGTAGCCTTAGTGTTTATTGAAGACCTAGGAAGAATCCATTTGGATATTGATAGGTTGTGGCAGGACTCGATATTGTATAGATGGAATGTTATATAGGTTTGTGATATTGAGTGTCTAGTACATAATTTTCCATATTCTAGATCCTAATTTGAGATGAATTTTCGTTTACAGTTACTTATAAAATTATTTTTTATAATGAATTGTTGCTCATAGGATTGTGTATGACGTTGTATCACAAAGCTTCACATGAATCATTATTTCATGGACATGTGTTTACTTCCAAACCACTTGATGCATGAAAAATATATACTATTTATATCAATTATACATTTCATATTTATGGATTTATAATATTAAATGACGTTATGAAAACCAATGCGGGGGTTAAGGATTTAAAAATAAACTGGATTTATGAATATTTATTGGATTAAAATTGGATGAAAATCTATACATAATTAATTCATGATTTTTGACCATATATAGACAGTATTATGTTATACTACTATGATTTTTGCTCACGGAATACTTTTTCCATTGGGAATATGTAGAAGTTTTATTTCTGGACACAGGTAAAGGGAAGGGAATCTTGTACGATGCAAGATTTTACTTTAATATTTTCCTTTATAAATTGATGCTTTATAGGTGATTGATGGTCCCATGGAGACTTGTTGGTCTTCTCTTATTCACAAATTCAAATTTGTTCATGTATTCTTGTATTATATAGATATGTATATTTTTTATTATTTGTAGTAATATATTTGTACGTCTTATTTCTTTTTATATAAGACCTAATTAGCTTTCTTGCATCACCCAACCATGAGACACCCGGATCAGATGTGTGGTCTGGTTGGCAGAGGTTAGTATGTTGAAATTTGGTATAAAAGTGGTGGCAGAACATAATGTCTGTTTTCACTTACAGATTATGGTCTTCTGTATTCAGTAGAAAAGAGTTATAACCATTTGAATTTAGAAAAAATGTTTAGAAAAGGGTATGTTGTCGCTGACTTGTGTGACCGAACTCAAGTTACCATGGGTGTTTTGGAACATTTACCAGGATTGAGACTTGCAGTTTGGGGTCATTTAAAATAAATTTATGATATGTTTATTTGAATTGACCAATTCAATTTTTTTCAATGTATTTTGTCGAACAATTTCTTAATTACATTACATTCTAACTGTTTTAAATAATTGAAATTAATTCTTGATGTTTTCCTAAGATATTTGGAATGTGATCATCATCAAATTTGTTTTTATCATGGGTTTTTTAGAAAATGTATTTCAGAAAATATCATCGAAATACAAGAGTTGATTCTATGATATAGTTTCTGTAGGCTAATACTTTAGTCGTCCCATCATTAGTAAAAGCTATTACACTCACTATTTAGACCATTGTTTAAGTGGTTTTCAAAATTTCAGGACATGTAATGGATCAAAGTTATATGTTTACTAAGATGTATCTACCGATATTCTCTTGGGACAATGGACCCTAATAATTTGATGACTTTCTTGAGCATATTAATAGGTTCATCAATTTCATGGGGAATACTGAAGACATTATTGTGTGTTTTTTCATGTACATTTTTAATGGGACATGATGCTAATTGTGGGACTATATTGTGTTAGATATGATTAACTAGGGCTATACCCAGGATTCATTAAAGAAAATATTTAATCAGATGTATTACAATAAGACGTTAGGTGAAGAAAAGACTAGAGAGTTTCTTACCAAGGAGAAAGTGGAGCATACCATTCATAAATATTCGACACATTTTTCTCAGTTTGTGAATTTGGAAACAATGCTTTTCAATAATGTTTACCTTATGTCTTGTTGGTTTGAGTTGGGAATGAGGATGATATTAGGTCACTATTTATTATCATATACCTTTAGACCTTTCTAGAGTTATTTGAAAATTCAACATTAGATGAGGTATACATAGCTGAGATGATAGGTTTCTGTGGAGCATCTATTAGTGCATTTTTTCACCAGATTGTATCTTCTATGATGAAGAGGAACATAAAGGGGTGGTAATTTTTCTTCAGGAATAGATTTAGGGGATTCATTCAGACAATAGTAGATTGTTCTCAAAAAATGTTATTAATTTGGTATTACTAGGAAAATCTATACATTGCCTTTGTGGAATAATTATCATTTTTGATTCTCAGTACATATGAGGCATTTTTTAAAGGATTTCACATTGTTGTACGGAAGGATCTAGCCCCACAAAGATTTCATAAGTTCTGACAAATTCATAAAAGGGTGGTAGGGAAAATCTTATGTCCATGAGGTTTGTGTGTGTTTTTATGATTTTATGTTTTTATGTAACTGTGTATAAACAAGATGAATCTAAATTAGGGCCAACTAATATTAGAGGCAATATGTTTATTTTTTTCATCTATAGTGATGGCTTTGTTTAATACATGATCTACCCATTCTCTTAAATTTTCAAATATAAGTGATTATTGGGAATACATTCATAACTTATCCCATACTTTTTGGATATATACATACCATGGGAAAGAGGTCCGAACATGGTTTTGTGTGTCTCCCATATATAGTGGTGATAAATGTCAATTAGGTAGAATAGGATTTCATGGAGCTTGATATTACCATATTCAATATGAATTTTCATAGGGAATGGACAATTGGTGATAAGGCATCAATTGATAATTATTACTATCAGGTATAATTCCAATCATCAAATCGGGTCACTCATTTCGTTAAGGGTGAGTGGAAATAAATATTAAGAAGGGAATAACCTATTTTCCATCATTCTAGGTTAATATTTTGTTAGTTTCCAAAGATGTTTCATGTTGCAATTGACCCATTTTGGGTTTTCAGCCTCTAGTAGTCTTGAGTGGAAACCTTGAGGTCTTTACAAATGATTTTTATAGTTTAAATACCTAGGGAGTGGTTGATTTTACTATGGACCTTCTCCCTGGAATGGTTCCCATTTTGATGCTACTAAATCGACTGGAACATTCGGAATTTGTAAAACATAATCTCAACATAGAGGATCTAGATTCTAAAGGATTTATTCATCCTTGGGGGTCACTATGGGCTTCCTGTGTCCTATTTTCTTTGAATGCAGATGATCATATTAGAGGAAATATTATAATTTTTAGCTTCTAGTAATTTCATTCATCGTAAATAATGATTATATGTTTTTTATGGATCTATTGAATCAATTTCTTCATAATATCTTTGACTCTTTTATTGTTTCATTCATTGATGATATATTTTTGTACTCTAAGTCAAATAAGGAGAACAAGGACCACTTAGATACCATTCTTCGAATCATAATGGAAAATCATCTATATGGAATGCTCTCCAAATGTGAGTTATATATTTATGATATTGAATTAATGGGGCATGTGATATTTGATATGGGTGTCACAATGGATCATAAAAAGATATAGGCTATTATTTCCATGAAGTATCCCAACATTGTGTTTCAGATTTGATGATACATGGGATTTAATGGTTTCTATAGATGGTTTGTTCATGATTTATCTATACACACATCATATATTACTACTTTAACTTTCATGGTTGTAAATTTTTAGTGCGTAAAAACTATTAGAGAACCATTGAGACTCTTAATTTGATGGAGAATTCAATAGTTTTTATATTTCTTCTAGAGCGTGTTCCTAGTTTTGAATTTTTCTTTGATTCTCCAGGAATGTGTTTTGGGTACTTTGTGAGTTAGGGGATACATTTTTTGGATGATGGATCATGCCAATTATTCCATCATGAGATGAACTACCCAACCTATGATCATTAGTGGGAAGTAGGTATTCATTCACTCAATATTTTATGTGAGTATCTATTTTGAAAGTCGTTTATAGTGAATTATGTTTTAACTTGCCTAAAATTAACTTTTACTAGGATGTATTTAATCAAAAGACAGATACAATGGGTATAATTTCTTTTATCAATTTATATTGGTAATGGATACACCCTTATGAAGGGAAATGTAGTTTTTAATGCATTGAGAATAACATTTATGATACGGGATGTGAAGGAATAATTTTAGCAATGGTTTCAGATCTGTTTTACTTCTAAGATTAGCTTTGTAGTGGAAGGAGATTGTGGAAATGTGTTTTTAAATTTCAAGAAATATGGATCATTTTTTGATGAGGGAGTTCATATCTAAAAGTCAAAACTCAATTAGTCCCAATTATTTAGTAATGTCCCTGATGATGGGGAGACCATGGGCATGTGGACTCAACCACCCAGTGGAGATTTTTGTTTCCGTAGTTGGTTGGTTTCTCTGTTTTCTCTATGGAGGGATTAGTTAGATAGTGGAAACTTGTCTTTTGATTCATTGTACCATGGGGATTCCAAGATGTATCAAGACATGATATGCTGGTATTTCTTATAGGTGATGAGGTGTTAAATAAAAATGTATGTATTGTGATATCATAGTTGTCATTAATTAAGAACACTATATACTTGTATGTTTGTTTCAACCCTTATCCAATATAGTATAGAAGTGGTATGAGATTTCCATAGATATATTTATTCATTTTCCATGGAAACCTCATGGGAAGGATATGATTTGACTGATCTTTGATGGAATCAATAAACAAGTTCATTCCCTACCGATCACGTTGATGTTGAAGGGGGCACAACTTTGGTACTTGTATACCCGAGAGATTATGTGACTTCTGGGGTTCCATTTGTGGTTGTATCTTACTGGGGAATGGGGATCATATATTTTTCCGTGAATGGTTTATAAGAGTTGATGGGATCCCAGATTATATTGATAATCACTTTTCATCCATTCAAGGATGGGAAGATATAGAGTTCTATCTAGTTTCTTGAGGATATGCTCTAAGATTGTTTCATTCATTTTAGAGGATATTAGAAAAATAATATTCATTTGGAAATGTTATTATATATAAATAGTTATTAGGCCTTGATTCATATATATCCCTTTTAGGATTTACATGGTTGGCCATATAGATCTATCATATACTGGGTAGAATTCGGAGAGCCATAATGGATGGGATGAGTCACATTCAGGAGATGATAGAGATAGTGCAACATATTAAGAAGATATTAATAATATCATTGTTTTTTTAGAAATCTGATATGGATCATCATAAATGTATTATATAGTTTTTTTGTGTGATCATTTTTTAGAGTTTCATCTCTCATAGTACATAATCAATTCACTATGAATCATAAGTTGGAAATAAGGATTGTGGGCCCCTTCGATATCATTGGATGAATGGGAATGGAGTCCTATCAGTTGGACATACCATGTTCTTGGAATCAATATCTCTATATGTTTAATTTTCACAGATAAGGGTGATTATACCTGATCCTTCCCATGTGATAGGATGACAGTATGTTGATCTTGATATTGAAACCACCTTGGTTGAGCATCTTGTTCATATTAAGGATCATAGAGATAAGGTACATGGTGGTAAAACATCTCCTATGTTCTGGTAACTATGGTAGTGAAAATAGGATAACCACAAGACATGAGTTAGGGAATTTTGGATGAGGTACTGGTGTCCAACTCTTTTTATAAGGCCAGCATGATTAGGTCTTTCTTGGGGTAAAATGTATTTATGATATCGAGATTTTAACACACCATTATTCTATTTTGGTACTGCTTTTTTTTAATTTTTTATTGTCTTTATTTTGGTGTGTTTTTAGGATTCTTAGGGATGGAGAGCCTTTGATAGGGGAAGTAGCATAATTATTCTTTATTCAATTTTTTTTGAATTAATTATGTCCATTTATAAATTTGAAAAATACCTTGAAGGGTTCATCTCAAGTTTAGAGAATGAGAATATTTCTGTCTTTGAGTTTTCTACATAAAATCTATAGTTTTTTCAGTCTTATATGTGATTAAAAACCATGTAATGGAACTATAGGTAGTGTGATGTCTCCTAGAAAGATTTAATGAATTCGGATTAGTTAGTGAATGGTTTGCACATAGTGAATTAGATTCAAATTATGCACTATCAAATAATACAATGTTAATATAAATTTTGTGCTTTTTTAATTAATCCTGATGTTATTTATTACATGATGCGTATTGTGAAGTAAAACAATTTATGGTTTTTTTATTTAGGTTAGTGAACAGATGATTTTCATTTCATTTTAACTACAAACATAACTCTCTTAAATTGAAGATCACCCTATGTCATTTTGGGTACTTTTCACCCATCAGGATCATTTTTTTCAATGATTAATGATTATTGGGTTGTGGTGAATATATCTATGTAATAATTTCTTCTATTTCTTCTATACATTGGTCACGTATATTTATTTTAATATAAAAAGGTTATATATATATATATATTATTAATTAGTTTTTTCTATCGATCCATTTAAGTTTCAAGGTGTTGCATGTCTTTTAAATGTTGTTTCATGGTTTGTAATAACAGATGTCGAGGGTATCTGCGTCTATTCATGATTGAGGTAGGTGTTTCCAATAAAATGTTTAATGAAATTAATTTCAGGTTATTCTTGGTAAATTATACTTGGTTATTAATTTTATTGAAGTGTTATGTGTTTTTAAAGGACTGATTTGAAATGAAAATATTTTTGATGATATATTTCATTGAAAATAAATTTTCATAATTTTGAAGTTTATTTTCAAGCCTTGAAGTGGATTATCTGTGAATGGAAATTGTAAAATAATATTTTTAGGATGGGTTTGAAAATTTATTTGTAATATATGCACATTGGGAATGTTGGGTGTGTCGACAAAGAGACATTGGTAGCATCAATGTTTGTGGAAACACTAATATTCATCTTTTTTTTATATCAATTGGAAATAGAATGACATGATATTTCTTGGATCCAAAATTATGCTTTTTTAGCCTCTTTATTGCCTAGAACATATTTTTGCATAGTCTACGGACTAAAATGTGGTTTTTTCCATTACAATTATTTATCACATTGTTGTCATTATAAATTATTTTCAGTGATAGGTTTTCATATGGGGTTGTATCCCATAGCTTCACATGATAGGTTATTTCAGGGATATGTGTTTACATTCATACCAATTGATGCATGGAATGGTTTCCCAGTTTTTATAAACTCTATTTTTTATTATATGGTTTGAGAATATTCAAGGATTTTATGAAAACCAATGTGGGAAAATGATTTATTAATGAATTGGATTTATGAAAATTATTTTTAAAACAATTTTCTTTAAAAATATTAAACTACTACTTTCTTCATTTTACTCATTTTATATACACTGTGGTGGTATCCTACTAGGATTTTTCCTCACACCATACATTTTCCTCTAGGTGGTAGTAGAAGTTGTATTGTAGGATTTAGGTAAAGGGAATGGAAAATTTTTGCATGATATCTTCTCCCTTAGTCCATTAATTCGTATAAGGGTATAAAGGGGTTGTTTGGAGGTGAATTATGGTCACAAGGTTACTTTTGGGTATTTCTTTATTCATAAATGTAAATTTATCCGATTTTTCTTGGATTGAATTGATCTCGTAGTATATATTTCCTCATTATAGTAATCTATTTGTATGAATTGTTTCATTATATATAGGACATTTTTTATTTTCTTCAATCACCACACCTTATGATGGTCGGATCATGTGTGTATTTTTGGTGACCCAGGATGTTATCTTATAGGGGTGATCCAAGTTTTCATAATTTAGTTTTCCTGTTTTATGTTTTCTATCCCCTTGTATAATATGGAATTGTAACGAGATTAGTTCTTTACAAAAGTAATGATTTTCATTAATGAATTAAATTGTTTTCGGAATCTATATTTTCACTGGGTGTATATAATTATATAATATAATTTAACACTCATTTATTTAGGATAGAATACTAATTTAAAATTTATGGGCCATTAAATTATTCCCTCATTTAGAAATTTCTTTCCAGAAATTCATATTCATATTCTCATTTGATAATATATGGATTTACTTCTGGTTAATTGTTTCCTATTTTTTAAAGGTCGCATCTTCATACTAATGTTTCCACCTCTAAACATTGAGAAGTTGATATGCCTTATTTCATAGTACAGTGTCGTTGTAGAACAATATAATCCCTAGATACTCCTCGTATGAGAGGTCATTCTCTTATCTTACAACCTCCATATTCAATACATATAATATCTAGGACATGTAATTACTTATGATAGATATATAAATCACATCATCAATAGGTACAATATTTAGTAGAAGTGAAATATGATAGGCCAATTCTCATATTCATCCGAGGATATAAAAGGGGAAAATTGCATAGTTTTATGCTTCCCTTTCATTCCAAACCGCATGACTCTCTTCCATGGTGATATTTTAAAGAAAACATTTTACCCAACATCAAACAATAAATATCATTAGTGATAGATAGAATTGAACATTTTCCACCTATGTGAATATTTTATATGCTATTAGATATAGTGGAAATATTTATTATTTATTAAACAAGGTCTGGTCAAATTATCTAATGTTATTTGAATTTATTCAAATATGATGGGGTTCAACATTACATTCCATATGGAGATTCATATAGAGCCATATGAATATAACAGTGGGAGATTTTTTGAATGAAAAATAAACTAATTGGATATATTAATCAAACCCATCCTTTAAATTATATTGACTAGGCCCTTAGAATTTTCATGAGTGTTGGAATATTTATTTAAGAATGATCACCATTTTGGGGTGATATAACATATTGAAATTAATTATAGTATTCCCTGAATTTTGAACACTTCACTATAAATTTGATGTTACTCTATGATCATCATAAAAAATGATCAAATGTGATACCTCATGTAGCCTCACCTCTTCATTCATATATATCTTGAAATTTTATTCAAGATAGAAATCTTCAATAATAGCAATTAAGTGGGATGTATTGGTGAGTTGATGCACCACAATCCATATCATATTTTTTCCTTTTCATGTATTTTAGATACTAGTCACAATATACATGATTATTTATCCCATTTACACATTGGTATATGAAATGGTTTCATCATCTTCATGGGCTTATATATATCTATTATACCATACATACAAAACATAAATTTTGGGAAATACAAAATAATATCTTTCTAAATGTTCCCCCTACAAAATGGTTCTACAAAAAAATGGTACATTTAATTACTTCAATGATGGATGGATAATTTTGAGATATGTGCGTTATCCCTTATTTCATTCTCCTTTTTAGGCGACGAAGGAACATAATGTTAATCTCTAAATAAAATGAAGCTATCTTCATCAATGTGTTAATCAAGTATCTTTCCTTCTATTACAGATTTCACGTTCATTTGAAGATCCATATCATTTCTTTTTTCCTCCTTGAACTCCTCCTGGATCTATGGTTGGGGAATTATTTTGGAAAGGTATGATTTATAACCTAATAATACGATGTTCAATACCATCCTTTTCATATCTTCGAAGATAGGGTGCTTATGAAACCAAATCATAGATAAATTTATAAATTATTTTCCTCTAAGATTATCATCTATGTTGTTCACCATTCTCATATGGTTGTTAATAGAGAAATCATATTCCTTTTTTATCTCAAACTGTTTTCATTGATGCATGTTGAGTTCTTTTTGGCTAAATATATATGTTAGGATCTTGTGACCAGTACATATGTCACACTTCTCACCATCAAGGTAGTGCAACTAAATAATAAATGAAATTATCACTATCTCTAGATGCAAATAATGTATCTGGTAGTTAACCTAATTGATCTTGAATTGTTGTGTGACATAGTCTATCACTTTATCATTATGCATCCGTAAAGAAAAACAAAATTATCTAATGAATAACTATATATCGAATAAACATCTCCATTTTTGGTATTATTATTATAGAAACATTATTTATTCTCCCATTAGGCTCCTTAATGCTTTCCACATATTTTTCTATACAAACATATATTACCCATTTCTATGCTAAGTAAGTTATCAAGATAAATATTCAGGAGAAATTTCAAAAACAATACCTCATGGACCCTGCTAATCAAAAAAACTATGAATTTATAAAACATTAGCGGTTTTGGGACATTTCCAAATTCCCATTCTCTTTTAAGGGTCCACAAATATTCCCTCACTTTTGAACGCATTCCCAAAGAATGTGATTTTATGTATAAAAAAATCACAATTCCTAAACAAAGCATCAATTTTCAATATCTATAATGTTGTCATTAAAATCCTCATAAGAACTTCATAATCCTCCTAGATCATGTAAAAAATGATAATATCATTGATAAAAGCAACAAAAAATTTATTAAGTGCATATCATAAGACAATAGTAATAAAATTAATCAATATTTTATGGGAATCAATAAGCTTGAATGGAATAATGATGAAATCTTCTTGTCCATATCTTGTACGAAAGGCCATCTTATTAATATATTAATTCTACAAATTCATCTAATTATATAAATAATAAATAACCTCCTTTCATAATTACATATATATTTTTACTTAATTGAAATATTAATCCAATATATCAAATGGATAATTGTTAATTGTAGCGATCTTGTTGATCTCCCAGTAATCAATACAAAACCTCATTGATCCATTAATTTTCATTATGAGGATCACTAGTTCACTCCAATGTGATGCACTAGGGAATATGAATGCTTTTCCAAAATTATCTTACAACTACATATTTGACAACTCTAGTTCAACTGGATTCATACTATTGGTGAAATTTGAGATAGGTGTTTCTCTATGTATAAACTCTGTTGAGAAATATATCTCATTATATAGAGGAATTTTGGGTTCCTCTTCATGAAATACAATAGTGTATTCACTTAAATTTTTTATTTCATCCACTTTAGTAACTTCCTTTGATTCATCCAATTGAGAGTGGTATGCATCCTTAAAGAGTGTCACACTTCCACCGTTGAAGGATTATCCAATAGAGATTCATGTAATTCTGGGGTTTTTTCAGAGGAACATGATATGCACTAGAATATAAAATCATATTTCCTTTTCCATATAATTTACGTGGGATATATAATAAAAGGGCCAATCTATACCCAGCATAACATCAATTTACACCAAGGATATATTATGAGATTCTCTATAAAAATCCCCCCATTGACACTTATAAGTGAACAGTCTAACACATGGGTTCCATTGATGGAAACACCAGATGATTTTATATACATATCTATGTCCCTGATTCTTCGATTTGATTCGAAAGTCCACAAAAACATGAATCATATTAAGGAATGTATACAATTAGAATCAAATAAAACATTGCCCATTCTTGACTGAATATGAAGTGTACATTTTTTTCTTTATTTTCATACTAAACTTTAGAAGTAGTGATAGAATAATATTCCATTGCTCATTTGGATTTGGTGGTTGCTGATGCGGACTAACCTCAAGGACCTTTTGTTTAGTGCATTTTCATTCAAAGAATCCTTGATACATATTTTTTATTCATTGAAGCATGGATGATTAAATATTTTGTACCTTCCATTCCTCCATCATGTTAGTTGGATTTTTTATGTGTCTTTGATATTCATGAGCTTTGTGGAATTTTGTCTCACACATAAAGGATTTCCTCATCCCATTGAGGAAATTCCCATGAGGATTATTCGAAAATTTTTGATATGTGGGTGGTAGGATACTCTTTCCAATTTTTTCATTTTACCCACTATCTTAAAATAAAATTATTTTCTTCTTTTCTCCCTTTCCAATGAACCGGTCACCAAAATATGTGTCAACTTTGAGGGAACATTGAACCACCTCTTCAACAATTTTGATGAACCTGGTAAAAAAACGATTTTGAAGGTTTGGGTATAATCTACTATAGAATATATCTATGGTTCAATCACTTTTATAACAAATCATTAGGCATGTCTTGGAATCCTTGGGAATTTATACCTATAATGGATGAATGATTCACCTACATGTTACTTCAGATCTATGAATTATCTCTCCACATTTTCTAGAAGAGTTTTAAGTAAATACTTTTTATTATGTAATTTATTATATAATTACAACTAAATATATTCCATTTGATTCATTAGCATGATTTTCATTATAAACACCAACCATTCATCAACATCTCTGTCCAAATGATATGAGACCATAATCACATTCTAATTCGCATCCAATTGGAGAAAACAAAATATATTCACCGTTGAGTTAACCCAATGATTTGAGACAAGTGGATCATAAGATTCACTAAAATTTAGTGGTTGTTACCCCTTAAAGGACTGAATGGCTAGTTTCCCTTTCATTGGTGAAGGATGATGTTCTATGTGGTTCGGGATATTTTTCATAGAATGAGTTAGCTTGGAAATAAATTTCATAAATTTTTAAACTCTACCTTACATGGAATTTGGGAGGTCATTATTACAGTAATTTCATTATCACATAAATGGGTTGTGAGCATGGTTTGTCTTGGTTCCCATATTTTTATTAAATAGAAAAGGATTAAAAAAAATAGAATCCAACGAAGCATGAAATAATTTTTTAATTCAATGTTAAAATTAAGTAAAAAATAATATCTTATGGGATCCAAATTTTTATACTTAATATTAAATTATGATTATTGGTTTTTGACATAATATTAGTCATGTAATATGGGTTATTAATAACATTCTCCAGTACATATTCCAGAATCAACTTTCTCTTACCTTTAATAACAACTATAAGAGCCCAATTTTTCATACATGAGTATTATATCACATTAATGATAAACAATGAAATATTTATACATTCAATGTTTAAATGGTTTATCATATTTGAAAAATTAATTTCTCACATAACATATATACTATCAAAACTAATGTTTTTTAAAATTATTCTTCTTTATCCACATTAATTCATTCATGTTCTTCTTATTAAATTTTATTCAGTTGAGGATTTACATCACTAAAGGGGGTGTATTAATATTGATGCCTAATATATGTCCCTAAACTCATAAAATCATAATTTTGAATAGTGATAACATTATATTAATTCATAGTACATATAATTTTATTAGATAAATCCCATTTCAGAGCTAATTGGAGAGATATACAAATCCAGTCACACCAATCACATCTAAAAATCTATATAATGATGCATTCCACATTGAATGTATGACAATCGTAGTCATAAATTAACACATAGAGTGGGATGGGTTTCATAATGAATAAATGAATCTTACTTTTTTTTATTAAAATTGGGATTCCCAAATGCATATGGGAAAACATATTTAGAATAAACCTCATTATTATTATGAAATGAAGAAACACCAAAACATTAGAAAAAGTTGTTTTTGTGTAAGAAAATTCCTAATATAAAACCATTGTATTTAGAATAAAACCCAAGTTGATTACATGTATATCCATGAAATAAAATGGAATAATAAATAATGTTTATTTAATAAGGAATAGAGGAATATTTATATTAAAAATAACATGAATCATGGATTACTAATATAATGGGAGTTGGGTTCCATAATCTCATTACCATAAATCCAACTTTGTTTTGACACATTTATGTCACCCACTTCTCTATGTTTCCACGTATATTCGAAACTAGTATCATTTCAAGATTGGTGTTTGATAGCTTTAGAACATCCATAAGTATGAGATGTTTCTTCATATATAGTATTTTTTCATAGATTTTTATTTTTCATTTGAGGGTGGATTTTTATTCTGAAAGGAGGGGAGAGGTTACTAATACTAGTGGATAGGGGTATAATTGAGATAAAATATTAATCAAATACTATATATAAGTTAAACCTTGTAATATTAGTATTTATTAACTTATAAACCATATATGAATTAAATTACATGAATATAAGACTATGAAATAATTTATAAATCGAATCCATTAGTTTAATAAAAATGAAATGATGAAAAAAAAATTGTGATGATTATTTTAATATAATAATTTCATATTTTTTAATTTGGAAAATATTTGTTTGGTTTGGAAACCTGCTTTATTTTATTATAAGTACTCATTTAAAAAATTAGATAGGTTTTACGCAACCCTCATGTTTTATAAATTCTTATTGTCTTATTACAACACGAATGATGTAAATTAAGATAAAACGATTATGATAAAAAATGTATTTCTACAATTCACCAAAACATTATGTTGTATATAAAATAACCAAAAAACTCATGTATAATTTAGATTTTATGATTTAAAAGATTGTATTTATATATTAATAATATATTTCAATTATACTTAATTATAATATTTAATATATTAATTATTGTTTTTACTAAATCCTTAAATATTCCCATTAAACAATATATGCTTATATTTACTTTGAGTTTGTTAGTCATTAAATATTTTTTTGGAATTATAATAATTTAATTTAGATA
Source organism: Viscum album (assembly GCA_963277665.1). Taxonomy (NCBI): domain Eukaryota; kingdom Viridiplantae; phylum Streptophyta; class Magnoliopsida; order Santalales; family Viscaceae; genus Viscum; species Viscum album. The sequence goes on from OY728155.1 coordinate 798,323,204, forward strand.
AATTAAACATCATAAATATTATTTATATTAAAAAATTTTACTTTTAAGAAAAAATACTAAACTAGTGGTATGGATATTAGTCCCAATGGTTATGTTACTATTCTGAATTGTCAGGTTTCTATTCATAATGGTCAAGATACTATTCAAATGTCACATTCCCTCTTATTAATACCTCAACATTACATAATTAACTAATCACCTAAATTCATCTAAAGGATCAATATTTTCATTTTCAATAATATTGATTGGTTAACTAATATTTTTTTTTAATTCTAATGTATTATTTATGGGGGGATGATTCCTGGTAATCGGGGTGATGCAAATTTTATTATTGTATTTTTTATATTTTTTATTATTCTCCCCTTGAAATATTATCCATTTTAAAACGTTTAGTAATTGATAAAGGAGGAATGTTTCCTTAATGAATTAATTTGTTTTTGGTATATTAATTTTCTGTAAACGTATAACACTTATAAAATATAATATAACTCACATTTATATAGGAAACAGTTGTTATTCAAAATATTTTTTTAGTTATAATGGAGAGGTCATGTGGAAATGTTGATATAGACCCATGTGGTATTTTGGGATCCATGTTTGGTATGTTGTTATTATTATGTCTTGAGACCTTATTATGCAGGTGTTGGATGTTACTTTTTTTTTGTTATTTTTGACATATAATTTATATTGTTATCCGTTTTTTATGATTTTTTCCTAATGTAATATGTAATTTTTTGGAGAAATCACTCACATCTTCTCTTGGATGATACATAGGTTGTTATTGTCATCCCGCGGTGATCAATAAACAGTTTTGGACCTTGTGGTTAGTCAATTTGGGTTATGATATGGTTTTACCCAGGTTGTTATATTACAAATTTTTTCAAATTTTAATTACAACGAAAACCAATAAAATATTTTTACCATCACCTACTTATTTTCAAACATTTAGATAAAACAACCATGTAAATACACTAAAGAAGATGTAATGTACCCCCCCCCCCCCTTTAGTCTTAAAATTTAAAAAACATATGATCCAATTAAATATGAAGTACTCCCCTATATAAATACTTCACAGAAACATATTTTATACCATTTTTGAAATATTTTGATTCCATAACCACCACCATGATGTGATTTAGTCAAACTATATTCCAACTAATCTTATCTTCCTCAAAACTAATAATGATATTATTGACCCAAAAACATGATGTCATAATGAAATTATAGATATGGATATTTTCATTAACCATAGAAAACTCAATGGTGTGTATCTATATAACATATTATGATTTTGGGAAATATTGTTTTGGAATAAATTTATTTTTTTGAGATTTTTCATATCACGCAGCACTGAAAATATATATTTTTATATTAAAGAACTATGATTGTTGTGTGATTTACACAACAATAAGTTATCATGCACTATAGAAAACATAATGTTTCATGAGATCTATATGGACCACTAAGGTTAGTGTAATTTAAATTCAAGATTGACTTTCCATGGTGGATTGTGTAACACGCAATACCGAGATTTACTGAACATTAAAATATTTTTTAAATGTTATCATTTAATATAATAATATATAAACAAGTCATAAAAATAAAGGTTATGAATAGTATAAACTAATTTATAAAAATATATGGTTTAGAAAAATACACGTTGAATTCATTGGTTACCAATTAATTATAAATGAATATGAAAACTGATTTAATATATAGAAATATTTTATTAGTTTTATAAGTTTTTTTAACCAATTAAATTTAATGTAATTAAAATTAGTTAGGAATATTTTTGAAATATATATTTTATATATTCAATAATATAATTTTGATTTTCATCTTATTGATTTGATATGCATAATATATGAATTAACAAACATTTTTTCTTAAAAGCATATATATTTATTAAGGTATTTTACTACCTTTTAAAAGATAACTCGTTCGAAATACAATTTTGATCACTTAAATTTAATGCGTCAAAATAAAATTCAACTTTGAAATCAAAACATAACTATTTAGTTAGGGTAAATTTTTATTATTTTTCTATTATTTTTTATTTTTTAATAAATATTTTGAAAGACCGAATTTTTGTTCAAATATATATTTTCATATAATTTATTAATAATATTAAATAAAGTTGAGAATTTTTTTAAATGTATAAGTAGATAGTTTTTTTTATCCATTAATCCAATCATTGAAATTTTTTCCAGTTTCATATTGATATTTCATATTAAACCATTGAAAACTATTAGAAATTTTTACTTTAAAACCCAACATTGTTGCCCCGAATGCAAGATTAGATTTAAATTAATTTCTGCCAATTCAATGGTTCGAATTTGGAAATTTGGATTCTATATTTGGAATCAGAATTATTTATATGGATTTAGAAGATCAACATTGTTATCAACAATAATATTAGGTTATGTTATTATAATTAATTACATCGACTGTGGTAAAATTGCGCTTAATTAGGGACTAAAACTTACACTTAAGAGCCTAAATAGCTGAAATTATTTTAAAAAAATAAATTAGAAGTATAATACTACCCAATAATAAGTTTTATTGACTTTTTACCATTATTTGACACATAGTACGTGGGGAAAACATGGGTGGAATACCCTTTACCAAAATTTATAAGAGTGTCACTCCTCCTCCCTTATAAAAAGGTCTACCCTCATAAAAATTCCTTAAACCATTCAAGCCACTTTGGATCAACCATGTTCTACAAAAATTTCACATAAACATATACTCATTCATATATTAATGATATATTTGGTCATAAATCTTTTCAACTAATCCCTTTGGTGAAAAGAAAAATGAGTTACCTCATTAAGAGATAACACCCTCTCTGAAGCTTCTTTCTCTTATTTTCCTTCTCCACTACCTCAATTCAACAAATTTGATTATAGTATAAAAATGTATCCATAATATACATGGTTTTATTCTTAGGGTTTGACCTACACATACACACATATCTATCAAATTAGAAACGAACATACTATTTATGTGTACAACAAACTACCACCTCAGTAAATGATGATTGTTCAATTCCCTTTACCAACTCTCACGGTAGACATTAAGATGGGAAATATATTTATATATGATAATATTATATTTATTATTAATTTATGATTATTTAACCCCTTTACCACATATATCTTAATAGTTTAAATTTGGTTGAAATATGATATTTTCATTGGAGGAAGTACAGACTATGACCCCCTGAAAGCGATGGGATTAATTCAAAAACAACATGGAATGTATTAAGAATGGGATTAGTGAACATATATGGAATATGTGATAAAAAATATTATTTAAAAAATATATACATACATATATATTCATATATTCGATTTACCTTCTTTCTTTCAATAATACAATTAGACAGAAACAACGTTCATGCGTACATACGAAAGACCCTCTCCATGAATAGTGTGTTCCATTTCATAATATTGTATTCTATATATTATTATAATAAAAATATAATGAATATAAATTATATTTATAAAATGTTTTATATTCATGAAATCATTATATAAGTGTAAGTACTAAAGATATAAAAAATTCTGAGACATGCGAAAAACAAATCAAATCTTTCTCAAAGTGTAACCTTAACATGGAATTATTTACAAGAGGTTAATATAAAATCATAATAAACCCATAAATGGTATTATATATAATAATATTTTAATATTATATATGTATACTAAATTTATAATTATTATACATATGGTTTTCATGAGTACGATGAGTGTCATGACACAAGGTTAGGGGACCTAATATATCTTTTTATTTCTATGAGATACATGCTTTATTAAAAACAGATTAATTTTTTTTATGTGTATAACACCCATGTATTTATTTCATGAATCTTATAAATAAATTTATTTTGTAATTAAATTTCCATTTAATAATATTTATTTTATGATATTTTGTTTCAAAAGTTACAACATTGGTAAAATAATTTTGTCATAATTTTCCTTCTTTGAAACACATGCCATGTTATGACTCTATATTTTTCCATTAGGAGTATATAATACCAGGGATATGTTATATCATGAATCTATTAATTTTCAAGTTATTTTATGCTTCATGTAATTTTTTTTCCTACGTGGGGAGTATAGTTCAAAATTACCTTGTGCTAAGAGTTTATTGAAACAATGTCATCGTTTTTTAAATTATTTTATGTTTATTCATCATTTGATGGTATATTATAATCCATATATAATGAAAATTCATGAATCTTATTCGAATATGTTTACTTATATTTTATTAATGTATTGTTACCATTTTCATACTATTTTATACATAATATATTTATTGACACTTTTTTAAGAAAGGTTATACTTTACACTCTATTAGGTTTGAAATCTGGGATCCTTCAAGATAATGTTTCCTAAAATGAGTCCCTAAGAATATTATATTATTACATGATAATCATTAAAGTATATTTTTCCTTTTTTCTCTCAAAAATTTTTGCCAAAAAATCTTCTTATCCCTTTATGAATAATTAATTTTTCAATCCTTTTACAGGGAAAAATGAATGTACTTTTTACCTCGTAGACATGTACAAATTTATACGCCATAATTTATAAAAAGAATCCATTGTAGGATTAAAAGGTTAAATTTTAATTATTTTTTAAAATTATTTATCATATAAATGGGTTTCCAAACTTTTCCATGTTTTTCATGTTTTTAATTTATTCTTCATGGAAAATGGGTTTCCAAATTTTTTTAGTCTTCTTTATATGTATTCAAGGAAAATGGTTTTGAAATAAGTTTCAACCATTTATTTATACATTTGAAATGTATTTTAAAATAAATGGGTTTCAAAAAAATTCAAGAATCATATATTTTTAATGAATTTATTAATGAAATAGGTTTTAAATTTTTTTTCATGATTATTTAGAGTATTTGAATGAAAATTGTTTTGAAATTATTTTCAAGACATATTCATAAGTTTTCAAAACATTTTTAAAAAAACAGGTTTAAAACATTTTCAATCTCTCTTTATATGTTTTCAAATAAAAATCATTCCAAAACGGTTTTAAATCACTATTTATATGATTTAAATTTTCCTTTAATGAAAATGGTTATCAGAAGTTTTTTATTTTTTAGGGACTTTTTCATTGAATAAATCATACTTTCCTAAAAAATGTTTAAAAAATTTTATAACAACGTTTATTTCTTTGTAATATTAAATCCATTGATGTTAATCATTCCCGTAAAAAAATGATCAAAAGGTTCCATTCATATTGTTGCATGAATGGATTATGTTTTAATTGAATTATGTGTATGAATATGGTTTCTCTTTCATGGGTTATATATATTCATGAAACTCTTTTCACTTTCAAGGGTTAAATTTTTATGAAACCCACTTCATTTCATGGGTTATAATTTGATTAAATGGTTGTTAAAGCTATATAGTTGGTATAGGTTATGATGTGATTAAATGTCAATGATAACCATTTAGTTGTTTGTGTCGTGGTATATTGAATCTTTTGTTATCATGTGGAGCATGTATGAATTATTGTTTTTGAGATGTTTGGGACTAATATCTCCCTGCAATGCATTGAGCAACAATGGATGGCTCATGTGTATAAATTTTATTCATGAACCTGATTACATGTTCACAATTTTATGCATGGACTTGTTTATGTGTCATTAGTTAATGTGTGAACCTGATTACTTATTCAAAATGTTATGAGTGATCCTTATTATATGTTTAAAATGTTATGAGTGAACCTGATCTCATGTTAACAATATTATGTTTGAATAGGATTGCATGTTGAAAACATCATGCATGGACCTAATTGGAAGTCCATAAGTCTATTATTGGGCCCAATTTCATGACCTTTACTTAATTTTTGAACATATTTATACCTATAAATGATCACTATAGTATACATTGATGTGTATGACACCATACAAATTTTTATATCTATGTTATGATTTCATGGATTATGATATTGAATTATTTATGACTCATCTCATATGAACTACAATTATTTATTCAATTATCCATGATTATCATTTTTTATATAATGGTTATGATCTTATAATGATCATGATCACGATTTTGTACCCTTATGTTTATAATATGCATACACATTTACTTTATTATCCCTTACTGAGCATTTAATCTCACCCAATTCTTATGATTTCATTGCACATGTTATGAGGGAAATTTTTTACTAACAATTTCTATGGGGGGAGATCACTTTGGGAGACAATGAAGTTCTTTCACTGAGATAGAATATTTTTCTTCTATGTTTCTAAAGGTACTAATCAAATATGGCTATTGGGAATCTATTTGTATAATTTTTTAATTATTACAGAGAATGGATGTAAAGTTAATTTATTAATAGAGATATTAAGAATATTTTGTATTATAGAAAAAGTTTTTTTAACCTTTGGAATCTAGGTTGAAAAAACCATAGTGATAACCCTAAGGATGCATCTAAGAAAAAGTATAAGGATATGGAAAATCCTGGGAGAATATCCTAGAATCGTGTCAAATTATAGAGTTATCGGTTTCTTATAAATACATATTTGTTTATATACTACATGTAAATGTGGCTCTAGCACAGATGTCACTAAGAGTAACAAATATAACAAGATGTTTTAGGACTGAGTTAGGGTAATCTAATATACAATAATAATCCTTGTTTCACACATGGTTTGAAACTCCTAGAAGATATTCTTTTGAAATTCCCAAACTCTTTATTAACCATCATGAATGATTAAAATAGAGGATGTATATGAATAAACATGGATAAACCTTAGGTGTGATAGATTAAAAAAGTATGATCCATGATTTTGGAACCCAATAAGTCATTTTTTATTACTATATGTATCCCAAAATGATATATGTTTCCCAAGTGAGTTATGTCATGTCTACTCTTTGTGTGATAGTCAATTAAACTTGAAGAATAATGTGGGTTGGATTGTTAAAAAATACATGAATGGATTTGGTCGTGGACACCCTTAGATGTTCATTTTTACCCGTGGCCAATTTATATTAATTACGTTATTGATTTGTATAAAAAATGATGAATTAAATGAATTAATTGGGAAGGGATGAGTGACTAAGCCCCTTGGACCTTATTATGCCATTTCATGATTATGCAGGTTTTCCCTTGTATAGATATTCCCATGTGATATCGATACTACCATTCCCCAGTGATTTTCACACAACAACGTCATGTAGTAGGATGTTATGTGTGAGATGATTTTAAAAATATTTTCCCATGTGATTTGATTGATGTAATATAAATTTAATGTCTTGTGAAATCATGCAAAGATTTTTAATGTCAAGACCATGTGAGATATATTATAACTAAACTCTTCATAAGCTTTTTAGGATTGTTATGATTAAAACTACCATGTTGGTATTTAATGGAAATACCTTGATCGTGGCCCTATTTTGTAAATTCCTTGATTATAATGACTTGAACACTTTATTTATGGACACACATGAGCCGATTAATGATATGTACATTTAACAGTCTATATTACATGTAATGATTATTATGAAAAATGTGCCTGCATGAGTAAATTAAAGGCCATGCCTTGGGTGGTTGGTCCTTTCATGAAAATCCAATGTGTTTGGGAGTTATGAAATGGTAACATGGACATTCAAATGTGAGTCTGACTTTATAATGGTAACATCGACATTCAAATTTGTGTGTTTGTTTTGAATGGAAACATGGATATTCAAATGTCTGTGTGGTTTTGGAATGGTAACATTTAAATTCAAATATGTGTGTGAGTTATGGAATGGTATCATGTTCATTCAAATGTGTGTGTGAGTATGGAATGGTTACATGGAAATTAAAATATGTTAGTGAGTTATAGAATGTTAACATAGTCATTTAAATATGTGTGTCAGTTATGGAATGGTATCATGCACATTAAAAAGTCCACATGAGTTATGAAATTGTAACGTGTAGATTAAAAATGTGTAGGCTATGAAATGGTAACATAGTCATTCCAATGGGTGAAATATAAGAATGGAAACACGATCATTATCTTCTATGGATGAATAAATAATATTAAAAATGTGATAAATTTTTTATTTATGAATTCTATATAGTTATTGTTCAGATTCTTATTTTGAATACAACCCAAAGATTATATTTCCATCATGTGTCCCTTAGTATCCTTGATGGGTTATTATTAATTTATTCAATTCTGTTATTATTTTTCTATACTGGAAAACCATTTAATTATTAATCACTACATAGTTTGGGATAGACACTGATGGGTTTCATCCTACTGAGATTTTATCTCACCCCCTGCTCGGGTACCCTTGGTACGTGAGTAGACATTATATTTATAGGATCTATGTTGGTTTTTGTATTAGATTGTACCATAGAGTTAGGAGAAAATGATATAGTTGTATCTCAAGATTCTCATGAAGATTTCCAGTAGGGCATTCCTGTCTATTCTTTATTTCTATTCATAAATGTAAATCATGTTTTTTTGTTTCATGATTTCGATCTATATATCCCCATGAAATGAAAGAATTTTATAAATAGGCTTGGGACATTTCTTATAGTCAGTTGATTTTTAATTTCTCTTCCTCTGTCTTAGTTATTGATTTTTATAGATTTCGTTTATATCTATTGCTTTTTATTACTATCAATTTACCATGGTACTCTATAAATATGAGGGTATATTTTCCCTAATTACTATGCATACCCCTCCCTTCTAGTTGGCTGCCTCTTGCGTACAGGGATACATTCTTGTGATCATGTGGATACCAGTCTAACATTCCACTAAACAGATTTGTTAAATAGGTCTCCACATGACATGAAACACATCTCCAAATATTCCATATATTGTCGACTAGCAGCAATGGTGTAAGGATAGTCATTAGGGAGACTATAATCTCGTATCCACAGTGAATATTTGTAAACAGATATTAATACCAAGAAACTGATATTAGTAGAAGTAGTATAAAGACATAAATAAAATAGTGGAAGACAACTAAAAAATCCACTGAGTATAAGAAATGGTCAATGTCAGTTTATAAAATGCATTAATATCATGTTGATACATAATTTGAAAGAATTAAAAAAACTACATGCTTAACATTTCATAATACAAATAATAAAAAGATAGAAAATCCCCACTAGTGATCTCCATGACCATTCTGAGCACCAGCTCAGTCCTTTTCTCGTAACTCCCCAGTAGAAGCTAATAAAATAATCAACCATAATCCCACAAATATAAGGTCTACATTAGTACTGAGGATACTTGATAAGGGCGTGAGATAAGATCTCAGCAGGCTGGAACCCAGTAGTTTCTAGCCAAAAGAAGCTAGCTGATAATATTTAATCCGTTTACATGTATAGAGATGTAATAACAGAATTGAAAAAATAAACAACAACCCATCCGGGTTATTAAGGGACACAAGACAGTGATAATTGCTTCGTCTTGTAGTCTAAATAGGATTTTGAATAGAAACTATATATATTTAATATCTAAATAAACTATTTATCACATTATTTATTATTCTTTATTCAACCACACAAGAGAGTGATCATGTTACAATTATTATATCTCACGCATTGGAATAACTATGTTAACATTACATAAATCACACATTTTGAATTTCCATGTTACCATTAGATATCTCATGCACAGATTTGAATTTCTATGTTACCATTCCATAACACCTGCACACATTTGAATGACCTTGTTACCATTCCATAACACACACACACACTCACACACACACAAAAAAACATACATTTGATTGTCCATGTAACTATTCTAAACTCACACACACATTTGAATGGACGTGCTACAATTCAATAACTCACACACACATTTTAATTTCTATGTTACCATTCCAAACACACACACACATTTGAATGTCCTTGTTACCATTCTAAACACAAAAACACTTTTGAATTTATATGTTACCATTCCAAACGCACAAAGACATTTTAATGTCCATATTACCATTCCATAACTCAAACACATTTTGGTGACTCAAGAAAGGACCAACCACCTATGTATTCACCTTTAATTTATTTTCTATGCACTTTTCACATTACAAGAAACTCATATAAAATAAACTATTACATAGCCTTAACATTAATCAACTCGCGTGGGGAAATAAAAAATTGGTGCATGACATTCCTATTAAGAAAATTTGAAAACAAGGCCAAGCTCAAGGTCTTGCCTTCAAATACTCATAATGGAATTTGAAGAAAAAATATTACCATGATTTAAAAGGGATTAGTAAAAATATTTCAACTATGGGATAGGGATTACAAATCATCACATGATTTCACAACCCATTGGATGGAAATTACATCAATCAACTAACATGGAAAAAATTTATAACAATATTATCCAACAAAATGACCTACTACATGATGCGGTAGTGATAAATTAATATTTTCATGGTTGTATCTATCTCTTATGGGCATATCCATTCAAAGAAAAACTTGTTTAATTAAGATATGGAATAATAAGTGCCATGATTTATAGTCACTCAACCCTTCCCAATTAATTCATTTAATTCATCATTTTATATAAAAATAAATTACATAATTAACATACCTTTACATGGGGCTAATAGAATAACTAATTGTGTCCAAAGACAAAGCCATTCAAATTTCATTTAACATGGAAACCCATAGGATTCTTCTAGTTTAACAAACTACGGCACATGGAATAGACTTGAAATAACTCATGTGGGAAACATCATTAAACAAATTTCAAGGGAATGAAATAACATACCATATATCAATGTTAGTATAAATACATATGAAGAATTCAACCCACAATGATCATGATATAACATATATAACTACTTTTTGATTTGAAGGCACAAACCTCCGTCAAAGGGGTTTTGTTATAATAACATGAATTAATCAAAAAATAATCTTTTTATCTCATTTCATCATTCAGTCAAGCTATGTAGTTACATTAAAATAGGAATCGCATAAAAACATCTTATTTAAAGAAGAAACTAAGGTATTCTTAAATAAAGATCCAAAGATAGGGACCCTCCCTCAAGAAGACCAAGACAACATTTGGAATTCTATGTTTTCTAAATAAACCAACATCATACTTAATTGCACACACATCAACACACAAACACACACAAATATATATCCTTAAATCAATGAACACATTCCATGTTTCAGGAGGGAACCAGCACACAAAGATATATTTATATAGAAATATATATATTCATACCTGAGAATATAGTTCTGTGTGCCCTTGGAATTGATCACAACACCCTACAATTATGACTCCATGTCTCAAAAACACTAGTATACATAATAATAAAGGGTGATAAAAAATCAAGAGGTATAAAACCATACTTAAAATCAACAATGACAGACCGAATCGACCCAAACCGGCTCTCCTTCGAAGGTTGTTATCAGAACATGGATGGACGGTTCCCGAGATATCACTTGCATACCAAAGAACTGGATGAAACACAAAAAATGAATCAAACCCAAACCCTAGGTTTCTGATAGAGAGGTTATGTAGATGGATATGCCAAAATCAACCAACTAAATATAGGAGAATGAGGGAGAAATCATTAATGGAAAGATTGAAATATAATCCTAGAAGAAATATGCTTGATCTAGGTGGTGGATAGGGGTTGTAGGAGGTGGTTTTGTCATCCCATGGGGGGGATCCTTCCTTGTGTGCATCATGTGAAATGGAAAACCCAAGGGGGGATCACATATCACATTATAGGGAAAAGGTGTTTGTTGAGTGTTTTTATTTTTTAATGGTTTTAATTTTAATTTAATCTAATTTAAAAAAAATAAATATATTTCAATTCAATTCAATTCATTAATTATAACAACCCACACGATATAACCGTCACACTTGCATGAAGCTTTAAAAATCTACATAAAACCCACACGGTCCAGAACACATGATTCTATAATTCAAGGACTTTAAAATAATTAATCCCCAAAAATTCATTACGAACTATCAAAACATCACCCAACCTATTGAGGTTTTGAAATTTCATCCTACAACTGTGTTGCATTTCCCATTCCAAACACACCCTTAAAAATTTAAAAATTCAAATGTTCATAAGCCTTTTAAACCAGAGACAATGCTAAAATTATGACCAATACATTAAAAAAACATTTAACCAATACCTCATAACTAGGAACCTTATCGCGTCGTCGTCTATTAAACCATTCAACCATTAGTGATTTTCACTAGGGGTATATCCATTCAGTGACCAAATCAAAACTACGGTTCTCAAACTATTGATAATTGGAAAATAGGGTATGATATAATAGTCCCAGTGACGCTTCTCACATGAATAACATAACTGGTGAAACTAATTATGTCTGAGGCCATAACAGGGAACATATTGAATGAATGGTTGAATCTCAATCAGCCAATAATAACTGGCCACACATTATTTACTTGAAATACATCGTCGATCTATAAACCACACTGGCCCTTAAACTGGAGACATGCCTTTAATGATTTTCGATCATCAACAATATACAAAAAGGGAAAAAGTAACAAAAAAAAATAAATTTTGTGCCTTCCATTCATAAAGATTCCGAAATTAGATGACTGGTTCATCCTAAATATAATCTCAAATACATTCTTCCTAAGGCCTTCATCAGTTATCACAAGCTCGTACACCGAATCCCTTACATGAAATCTGATAACATTTCAACATAAAAATATTACTAGGACATTTTTAAACAATAATCACTCGACACGAATAAATGTGTATCCCTGATCCAGACCAATAGAATTCATTACTATTTTTAAAGACACAACAATCCCTACTACATGTTTGAGACAACATCCAGTGAACTGCACATCTAGTGCACAACTCAGAAAACAAACACTTATCAAGAAAAATGACTTTTTAAAACATTATCCCAATTTAATATTGGTGCTATATTAGTTCTAAATGTATGAGGTCAAGATTGGGGACATTCTTGTCTTATTCAAAAGTGTACACTATGAGTAAGCCGAATTCATCATGAAGATTATTCGAACCACTGCTAGTCCACTCTTTACAAAATCCAGGGTCCACCTACCAATGCATCAGCATCCAACCCCAGATGCCTAAACCACCCAAAGTATTTCATGTTCTTTCAATTCATACTACTAAATATCCTCTAAATCAATGTGATTTTTAAGGTTTTTTCATACTACCAACATCATCGATGTCGTTCTTCCCAGAGTGCACAAACACATACAACAAAATCGATGTGACAGGACCCACTTTAGGAGAGTCTATGTCATCACAAGAAATACCATCCTCTCTCAAAAACACTATTTACAAAACATCTTAAATATACGTGTGATGTTCCATGAACCATAATCACCATATGAAAACATTTGGCATGAATGTCGAAATTAAACTGACTGATATGTCAAAACACCCATGTCCCAAATGTACTCCCAAGCTCTGGGAACAACTTACCTTAAATTCCTAGTCATTCTATTCTAGGTTTGACCCATGAATGTCCTCAACATCACAAAGCTCAACGTTCACACTGAACTCGACCAGTTCATTAGACCACTAAACAATCGATAATTACCACATCTATCAACACATACAACCCCAAGTTCACAAAATCCTTTTGATGATCATATCATAAAACCATTTAGATGGATGCCGATGCAAAATATTTTCCATCACTAAAGAAAATTGAGGTTCACACAACCTCCTAAATAGATGACCATGCTTGAGTCATGTCTAACCTTCATAAAAAATCATTACTGGATGCATTTTCCCATATAATGGGTCAGGATACAATGACCACCCATAAAAACAAGGGTGGATTATAAATATAAATCCGACTAAGGAAAATGGTACCAAACAATACCAACACAAAAAATCTCACAAAAAAACAAATACATCAAACTCTATGGTTACTACATACTACAAGATATCCCTTTATGAAGCATAAGCGTAGACCCTCTCTCTTGGCCACACAAAAAAAATTTACTAGGATCAAGAGCCCTTAACATTTAATCCAAACCTAAAAATAATCATCTTATGAGAGATAACTCACACCCCTTTTCAAGGAATATCATCAAAACATTAAAACTATCCTTCTGCAAGGGTCTATGAAAAGTTAAACATGTAAAGTACCAATTTAAATTAATTTCATTAATTCATTTAATCCTCTAATCATTTCATTGAATTTTATCAACCAACAAATACCATTTAACAATAATAAACATTTTATTTAAATAAGTTATGACAAACACCCTCCTTGAACATTTAACATTTCCAGGAATTCCCTCATAAATAGAAAATTTAGCATCTAAACTCCTTTAATCAAAAAAGGCATCTAAGGCACCCATTTTTTGACCCAATTTCTTAAAAAAGGAAACCTAATAAAATTTAATTTCATAAAAACATGCCCCAACTAATCTACTTGAGATAGTTCTTCAATATATATAACCATTCTCAAACATACAATGGTTATACAAAGTCTTAGTCCAATGGGTGGTCGTCTACCAATCCGTAAGGCACCCATAGACCTTATGGCTAGCATTTGGATCCCATTTAAATGTAACCGAAAACATTTATCAAAAGATACAAATTAAAAATCAACCAGCTAGAATGTCACTATAAGAAGATGATAGAGAGAAACATATTGTAATCATTAAAGCATAATATTTTATCACAGAGACATGATAATGAGCACAAAAACATGATACAATGAAAAAATACAAGTAAACAGGCAGCATGGAAACATGTGATCATTCTATATATATCACAAAAACATGGTATCTAAAATGGAATGCTAATAAACATAACAACATGGCATAGAATTTATGGAAGTAAATCATATTAGCATGAAACATATGAATGCAGCTACATGGCATGACATAGGCATGAAATGTGAATCCGTATTTTTCTTTTATGATACATTCTATGTTTCATCAGTTCCATTCCAAATGTATAATTCCATAAACACCACAAATCCTTAAACTGTTGAAATTACACCAATCAGTCGAGGTGAAATCATATCAACATTATCATCAAAGATAATAAACAATGATTCCCATCCCTGAACACTTGGTCATTCCCCACACATGGGGTGATCAGTTCCATGCATGGTTATTTACCAAGCGCCAACATATTATTATTCTCCTATTTACCATTACAAAATAGTAAGACAAAAGAAAAATTTTCCTCTACTATTACTTTGTAACATCCCAGGATGACTTTCCACTAAACCTGTAGCCAGAAAGGTTATAAAATGACCTAAAGCACATCTCCACATACACCAAGGGCTGTCAAATAAGAGTGAGGGTTTAAGGATAGCCAGTGGGGAGACTATACACTCATATTCAAAGTGAATAATATCAATTATATAGTAATAGAAAGAAATGTATATCAGTTTAATTAATATAAAGAAATAACTATTACATTGAAAGGAAAATGAAAAATCAATTTATTATATGAAATGTCCAAATCCAGTTTATACAGTGAATTCATGTCACGTTCATAAATAACTAAAAATTAGTAAACAAAACCACATTCTTTATATTTCATAAAAAAATAAAGAAACGACAGAAAAGCCCAATGGGTGATCCCCATGAGCATATTGATCTCCATCTCAGTATTATTCTCCTAACCCCCTGGTACAAGATAATACATCAATCAATATAGACCCTAAAAATATATGGTCCACTCGAGTACCAAGGGTACCCAAATAGGGTGGGAGATAAAATCTAATTAGACCGGCACCCACCAATGTCTACCCTAAACTAGGCAATTAATATTAATTATAAAGTGTGAATGTATAGAAAAGAAATAATAGAATTCAATAAATAAAAAACAGCCCATCCATGTTCCTAAAGGACACCTAAAAGATATACAATCATCATATCATAGTCAAAAAAATATTTTTATTAGGATATATATATATATCATAAATAAAAATTTTATCACATTATTTAATATTCTTTATTAAACCACCCAAGAGAATGAGCATGTTACCATTTTTATATATCACACATTGGAATGACTATTTTTCCATTCCATAACTCACAAATTTTGAATATCCATGTAACCATTTCATAAATCATACACACAATTGAATTTCCATGTTTCTATTTCATTACTCTCACACATATTTGAGTGAACATGTTACCATTCCATAACTCATACACACATTCGAATGTTCATGTTACCATTGAATAATAACAGACACATTTTAATGGCCATGTTACTATTTCATAACTCATGAAAACATTTAAATTTTCATGTTAGAATACCAAACCTACACATAAAATAGTGTTGCAAGATTATAGTAAATGGAGTGTGGATGAAATTAATTTAGAAAATGGTTGTCATTAGTTTCCATAGACTAGTTCAGAAAGGCATATAAAAAATAGAATATATAATAGGTATTATGAATAGGAATTCTCTTTTGAATATAGAGGATCTATTTTTTCTCTAGTAATATAGATAATCATAAAATTTCAAGGTATTGTTAAAAAAATCGTCAATTGGAACATCAACTAGAAGAACCATTTTCATTCCTTTGGGGGAAGAACTATCCATTTAAACCATGTTCTATATTCAATCCTAATGTACATATTATCTTTGATAAAATTTCCAAATTTTTTACTGAGAAACAAATAAAATACTTTTAAATCATTCATCTGGTATTCATATGGAGAAGGAAGTTATAACTTGTAATCTTAATGAAAACTAGATAAGATAGTGAGTAATGGGGGTAACAATCTTCACAGTGTGGAGTGTTCCATGCATTCTGTATAGATAAATTTGGTTTGGGAGTTCCTTCAAGGTCTATACTTATAGAGTAAGGTAATTGAAAATAAATATGTGTTGATCCTAGAAGCTCTAATGTGTAATATATCATGTCTTTTGAAATCAGTCCATGAGAACATCCCAATGCCAAATTAGCATTCTCAGTGTATCTTGGAATGTAGTGATATCAATTTCATGTAAAATAATTTAGAATGTACTATCTTATACATTACCAAATTTCCAACAACTAATTTTTCCACTGCCAAGGTGAGATAATACCTATATTCCATTCATGATATTCTTGGTCAATAATAGTTTTTTCGATTGCATTGACATCACTTTTAATGATGATCAACTCGTTTAAACTAAATCAGCTATATGGGTCTTCTTGGCCAAGACATATAGACTAGATCTATCTTATTTTAGTGAACATGAAAATAATATAGGGGAATATTGGTGAATTGATTTACCCACCAAATACTACTTCTTAATCAGGATAATTTATAACAACATTATTCATATGGATGAAGTAGTTTGTTGGAATGGTGTGAATGTTGTTTTCAAATATTAGGGTTACCCGACCACTAGTATTGAATCCATAAGGGATTTATTATTTAAAAGTATTTTGGCTTTTTTGGGGGGATTGAATATGATTGGGTAATGTTATTTGTATTTATACATAGAATAACAATAGTTTTTTATTTCATTCAAAATGATACACTTGATGTTGGCTCGAATAAAAAAGATCACAAGGATCGCTCTGTCGTGATTGTTGTTCGTTGCTGGGAATTATGGAATGCATGAAATTAAACATTTGAGGAATATAAAAATAGATCCTCTGACAAAATGACTTTTTGGTTTAATTTTTTAGAAGGGGTTTTAGGATCTCTGATAAAATAATGACATAATTTCAAAATCATGAGGATTCTTTTCACATTATGTAGGTGATTTCCTTATGATCAGAACACTCAGTTGATACTAAGGCAAGGAAGATGTTTCTATTAGAATCAAAATTTCAGATATTTTAAAACAAATTTTGATGCATCGTGCAGTATAGGTATGATGAATTCAAGGGATGTGATTAGGGATATCAGTGGATTTGATCTCACTTATTTTAGAAGCATCTACTGTCAAGGAGACTATATCAAAGTGATAGTGATGGCTCTTCTTGATGAACTATAAATAGGATATGAAAACAACTAATATTCTTATTCTATTGAAATATACGTTATATTGATCTATAATTAAATATATAGAAAGGGAAATACCCATGTATGATTGATGATTACATATGATGGTGCATCCAATACATTTTAGTTGGTGTGGTTGTCCAACCCAATTGTAATGAAGGTAATTATGTGGCTAAATGTTTTTTCCATGGGATACTGAATGATACTTGGTTTACATTCTCTAATCTAGGTAGTATTCCACCATATGTTTTGGCTCTCATCCAAATATAATCTCTTATATTGAGATTCTTAAGAACTCCCTAATTCCCTAGTTTTTTTTCTCGTTGTCTGTTTCCCTTGTGTCCTTGCTCTTCATTTATTAAAAATGTATTTGTTTGTTTTTGTTCAATTAGAGAATATTTTTTGAGAATCAAAAAACAGTGGTCTAATCATGAATTTTTGTTATCTGTCTATTCTTTTTGTGCCAATGGGTAACTAGAATTTCTTTTATATTCGTCATTTTTCGAATTTTTAGACAATATCATATTCTTCCACATTATTGTTTTTTAATTATAATGATATTTAATATTGTGAATTATATTATATGATATATATTTACCTTGATTTTTTTACATGTAAGAGAGGTATGGTTTATTTGATATATTATATTGAATATAACTACTATTTAATAATTTATCAACCCCTCTAGACTCAGGATTCTCATTTAAGAATTTAGTTGTAGCTCCAGATATCCTCGCTTCGTGGAACCATATTATCCAATGTGGTAGATATAGTGGGACCTAAAAATTATGAAATCAATGCGGGGTAATGATCACACTCATTACCAATAGTACAAATTATTTAGAAACCATTGATATAATTGACATCTATGGATTCCATATAATGGTGATTTTGAATTTCCTTCAATCAATAGTCATTCTATTTCATCAGGTGTTAGGGATATTTGTTTTTTTAATGACATTGAGTGCAATAATTTCATTAGTTATATCAACATATAAAATTTTCAGTCATATAGGTTATATTACCCTTGTATCACTCTATTTAATGGAACAATATAAAATAACTAGGTCTACCAAAACATAAATTATAGATCCTTGAGTAATTGATGTCAGTAAACACCATTAACAACTTCAGTGAATATAATAATCCTTTCATGGTAGAATTGTTTTTGTTAGATGAATTTATAAAATTTCCAACTCATCATTATCATTGTAGATGAGGTAAAAAATTTCTCACTCTTGGAAGAGGCTCCCAAAGTTTCTTGATATTGGTGTTACTTTCCCCTAATAATATATCAACACAGAGAAAAACAACATATCTTCAACCCCTCCAAGCATTAAAGATATGTTTCTAGGTATGGATTATCCCTCCCAAGAGGTTCTCCTTTAGAGTTTCATTCACCAAATAATATTATCAGCATATGGTAGGTGATAGTAAGAATATTTTGATTATAACTCAGGAATTTGTGGTAATCAGTGAATAATTGGATTGTGGTTCATGTGGTTATAATTTCATGTTATCCATCAATATGGTTTGATTGCCCCCAGTATTTCTATAGCTCCCAATATCATTTAGATTTTTAATGCTCATGAAATTAGTATTCTGAAGAAGAAGAAAAACTAATTTGTACAATATCTAGATAAAAAATACATAATAAATCAAAATTTTATTTATTTGAATTATTTCAATTCCTGTTATCCATAATACCTCAAACAAATTATATTCTAAAATATGGGATTTTTTGTTTTTATTCTCATGTGGCATTACTCCATTGTATAGGTGGGAGTCATCTCAATTTCTAGGGTTACTAATAGTGGAACATGTTTTTTTGAGGTGAATGGAATTCAGATCATGTCATGAGGGGTCTACTTATGTGTTATTGTAATCTATTATAGGTTGTATCTATGTTGATGATATAGTTTACATTAAAAACTAGTATTTCATTTTATATGAATTCAATTATAAAAATAATTGATTTAAGAGGACATCAAAAATAATATTTATGTATCCAATATTTTAATCAATTTTTTTCGAGACTATTCTCTTTAAATCTCAATAATGACACAGTATAGAATTTATGTCTATTATGGTAGACATTAATAATATATTAAAGTAATTTTGACATGTTGTGGAATTAAAATCGGACTTGTAAAAGGAGATTCCAATGAATCCATGAAGAATGGAATTGGAAACAATGTAGATTAATTAATTTTAGTAAGCAGAGAAAAAAATTTGACATCACTTAATAAGAAATATGGCGGTGCCTTTTGGGGCCCGGAATCTACGAACTATTAAAAATGATTAATTTAATTGTTATTGGACTATTATTTAAATGGTTACATGACATGTTTGGGTGTAGGAATTATTCAATAGTATACATTTTTTGTTAAGTTAGAATAATTATTTAGGTAATTGAGTTCTAGGGAACTAAGAGGACAATTGTGAATCAAGGTATTTGATTAATTCAAGATAAAAATTTCAGTACAAATCATATGTTGGGACAATAGGTGTAAATGTATTTGATTTATTCTAGGGACCCTATGGTGTATCTCAATACAAAGTGTTTAGTGGAATAGTGAGATGGATCATGACTCATATATTTCATTTGTATTAATAATGCGGTTGTATGTATCAGAACTGGAATCATGTTTTCACATCCCAAAAAAGGTTATATCATGAATTTTAATTTATCATTGTCATCAGTGATGGGGGATGTGTGATATTCTAAGTGGACTAAGACAACATCCCTTTTGTGATCCTAAATGAAAGTGTATGGAACATATCCCCTACAGAATATAGTAATGGGACCCTACCGTGGTTTCAACATTTAATGGGTTGGTAGGCTGGTAATGATGGAGAATGCATACCCTAGTTGGTGAATTATGTGAAGGGGCACAAAAGTAGGTTACCAGAGTGAAGTGGTTCTTAGTTAAATGACCCACTTATTTTTTTCCTTTTTGATGAATAGGCTGAAGTGACAGCCTGATATTTTATAACCTTCCTAATAAACTATAATAAAGATGTAATTCTAATGTCTCCAAAGAGTGGTCATGCCACTAAGGCCTCAAAGAATAGAATATTAATTGGTGTATGGTAGAAAAATCGTGAAATTGATTTGAGGTACAGGTAAATATGTGACATATTAAGTAATACTAGGTACATGTGTGTGTATAAGATAGTTCTTGGTGATTCTATATTATATATGATACATAGGCATGATACAATAATGGTATTTTGAGGTTTTTAATAAAAAAGTATCATGTAATAGTAAATGGATTATTTGGTATGTATGTTAATTACCTTCACTATTAGGAGCTATCATTAGAACATTAATCTGTTAATTTTAGGTCTAATGGAACTTTTATCAGAAAATAATGAAATTGATTCCCTAGTATAAGTAGTAATCACCTGAAAACACCTTAAGAACCCATTTATGAGTTTTTGGAATGTGTGGATGTATGTGAATCTAATACTAAGAGAGGATATGTATTCTTCTATTGGAATAAGGATGACAATACATATATTGGAGAAAATAGTTTGGCACAAACTATGTAAGAACGCACAAATCTATGTGAATGAAATGCATTGTCATATTTACATACCCATAAATCTAGGAATTAGTATGGACTTCATAGAATCTCTATCATAGTTGAAATACTTCAAATAGTCAAAATATTGGAAATATATATTTTAGTTCTTGTTTCCGATACTTTCATCAGGGTGGGAATCCTTCGGTGAAGACACATTGATTGTTTCCCGACATTCCAACTATCCAAAGGAGGGAAACATCTGTCGCTTTTTCAGTGATGTTTTCTCCTTGATTGAAACAAGATGATTGGATATCAGTCTCTCCATTCGTGGATTCCTCCTCAGAACTTGTTACATGGTCCAGGTCTCCTTCATAGATTTAAGACATTGTTCTTGAAACACTCCTCGATGCCATATCATTGGGGACACCGGTTATTTACAGTACTTATATCAAGAAAATCCTAGTGGTCAAGTCACGACATCAACCTTCAACTAGGGGAGTGGTCACGTTGGACATAACTTGTGTGTCTATACATTGAAACAATGATGCATTTGGGTTTATTCCTCTTATGATAAGGCTTCTCGAGGGTCTCGAAGACTGAGGCATCCCACATCGAATGAGAGGAATTATATTTCATAAGCATGTCCCTATGGTTTTCCTCATCATCCCATGTTTGACACAGGGTATGCCACGATTTTAACATCTAGAGGAGACAGATCAGACTGACTGGAAGAAATTTAAGAGTGGATCAGATGGGTAAATTACCAAGAGGAAGAACCTATGGTGTCTGCTGATTAAATGGATCAAAAAGTCCAATGAAGATAGATATGAGGATTACTAGGTTCCTATAAATGGGACCCTTTGGTTAATAATTGGTTGTGATTGAACCTCTGGGAGGTTTCCTACATACCCTTCATGGAAAACAAGGATCAAAACCAACATAGTTCGAATGGGTTAGATGTAGGATTGAGGTGTACAAAATGGACAACAACACAAAGATATGATGTGGATTATTCATGGCTAACAGCCCATCGTAAGAGAGAAACTGTTGATTGGATGGTTATGGATTTTTTTGGGATGATTCATGGTTAGCTTCCTGAATGGATGGAACGATTTCACTGGTATGTGGTAGCCCAGGTAAAAATCATGATGGATGAGGGACGGTTGAATGAAGTAAATGGGGAGTGAGATGGAATTTTCATGGAGGTGAAAATAGTGTTGGGATTGGACCTCAGAGAGGCTTCCAATGTATCCCTATGGTAGGGAATCAATGTCAATGAAGTTTAGGAGGTGAGGTGATAGGACACCTAAGGAGGCAGCCTGTGGGGATGGTCACATGGATGTGACCCAAAGTGTGTAGAACTTCCGGGTTGGGGCACTATCATCCCAAAAAACAGGGGCCCAAGGGAGACATTAGGATGGTACATAAATGATGGTCTTGAACCTTAGGGATTCTTACTACGTATCCCTGTGGTAGGGAATCAATGTCCACATAGTTTAGGAGGGGGCATGGAATCATGGTGCATGTATAGGACAACGACCAAACAACCTTTTAAGGGTTATTCATTGTTAGTGGGCCGATAGTTTTTATGACACCAATAAAGGACAGACCAAGGTTGTCGGCCCCAAGAAAGGGGACATTGAAGGTTACCATTGTTTTTTGTTGAACCTCATGCAGAATTCATATGAACCCTTTATAGGAGAGAGTGATTGAAACCCATGTAGTTCTAATGAGTTTACCATTGATTGGTGTTGAACATAAGGGAATATTCCTTCATACACTGTATTGGAGATAGGGATCAAAACCCTTATGGTTCATATACAAATAGTTTAGCATCATGCATGACAAAAGGGGGGTATACAGATTAACATCATGCAGGATGAGGCTGAACCAACCTGAAGTGGTCAGGGCCAATGAGTGGTGGGATTGTTCCTTAGAGAGGCTTCCTACGTACCATACCTAGAGACGGAAAGGAACAATGTGAACGTAGTTAGATTAGGTAAGGGATAGTGCTTAATCACTAAAGAAGCCCAAGGATGATGCCATGGTTGATGCTTACTCTAATCCCACATGGGTTAAGCTTGGTGTGGGAAAGAAGTGGTAGAAAATACCTAAAGAAATCATTGTCAAAGGTTCCTATTTAAGGAATATAGTAGGTATTATTCGTGGTTGATAGCCTGGGAAGATGGGGATTGGGACCTTCTCCAGGATGGAGCCTCGATGGTGATAAATCCCAAAGTGATATGTAAGGGGTAATGAAGGTCCACGTTCCCATACCTCATCTTGCCTTTTCCAATAGAAAAATAGAAGGGTAAGGATGATACCTCCCACACGAATTGGTATGGGATTACACAATTATTGATTCCATACCATGCGAACAGATATAGTTCCATGACTGGAGGATTTCATCTCATGTGCAGAAGATCTGACTCCCTTGGAGACCTGAGGGCGTGAAAAATTACTGATGTCGTGTACTAACTATATATTTCATGAGGCGAGGCTACTCTTTAATGTCTTGTGTTGAGGATGATGCTGCTTGTTATTTTAACATCTTGCATCTCAGATGATGAGGTTTCCCTCCTCACCCCTAGGACATACATAAACAATAACAATCAACACTAGGGGAAACGAATGCATCGATAATTCCATGTGGAGACATGGTTATAGAGTTATCCATTGAGGGGATCAAATTAGTGTGGCTATGAGAAGAATCAATATTCATTAGCTTGCATATGTGAAGAAACAGTAGGCTATGAAACAAAATATGAAACACCAACCAAGGGACTATAAATCACTTCGTACAATCCTAGAGGTCCATATGAGATAATGGTTTGTGAAGCAAAATGGTTCAAAGGAAGGGACCTTGCGAAGCTCTAGTGCTCCATAGAGTGGAAAGACTCTTATAAGGGGTATGCTTCATGAAGTAGAGTTTCCTATCCTAGGAATTGAGTATACATGCATATAAAGGGTGCTTCGCGAAGTCAAATTCCTATGAGGAGTAGGAATTCAAGGAGCATGGGTGCCTTATAGAGAGTGGCACAATGAAGTGATGTATGTTGAGATGAACAGTAATCCTACCTTAGCATGGGCTCCTCGTGTTCATGGAAGGTACTTCGCATATCATGATTTCTCTATGAAGAAATGATTTATCTTATGGTGCTCCTTGATTTGCAATGGCATTTTGGATTTTTGAGGGGGTTCCCTACATGAAGAGGGGTTGTATTTGAGATAAGGGAAAGATATTTATCCATGCTAAAATACCTTGATGAGATCATTTTTCTCAATATAGTGTAAAGTATAGGTTGATTCGCATTTTTTGAGTTGAGAAAATGAAAGTTCAGGGTATCTTTCATTTCGGTCCGGGGGAAGCCTGGTATTTATAGGTGAGAGGTGGAGTGAGGATATGATACCGTGTTTCAAATCCACTTAGTGCTTTGAAACTAGAAGTGTATTTAATTATGTTTTCCATAACCGAGGATTCAACCGTCATTCCCTCCTTGGTGAATACGCCACTTTAATTCCATACATGGAACTCGTAGAGGCTTCCATCAATTTCCATGGGATTGCAGAGGTGATCTTATTCCCTCCACGATGTGAAGATTTCAGTCCATTGGGTCAAAATAGTGGATTCTTCTCCATCTTTCCTCTGTGGTGCTCGCAGAGGGGGACACTACATTGCGCCTGATGTGGTGTTGAGGGGAATTTCACTGGTCGTGGTGCTGAAGGGCTTCATGAAGAATCCCTTTTGGCATTGAAGTTATCTTTGCATGTTGTTTTCTCTGCACACATTCTGGAACCATCAAACCCCCCCCCCCAAGAGTTGGAGCTGAAGAAAAAACAAGGGTCAAAGTTGGTGGGTAGATCATCAAATGAATTTAGGATAATTGCAATGAATTATCATAAAGCAGGGTCATAATGTGTATATGTGATGCACGGGTTGAGAACGTCACGATTCTCGTTGCGGATAGGTATTTCGTGAAGCTTAGAGGTCATTTCCTATAAATAGGGGACAAAGAACCTTCTTTTGTCCTTAATAATATACACTTTTCTGTTATTAGTATCTAGATTCCCTAATCTCCACATGCCTTGTGGCCTCTCTTTGAAAATCAGGTCCTCTATTCCCTATGGCACACGACGAGTGTTCCGACTCCATGATTGTGTACACTAAGGATTCTGCCTATGAGGTATGTGGAAGGGCTTTGTGACCAGCCTCTATGGTCAATCTTTGTGACCGAGCACCGCGATTGAGCTATGTGATCTAGGAAAATAATTTATAAAATTTTGAGATTAAATGGATTACCAGGAAGCTGCCAAGGGGATCCTAGAGAATGATACCTGGAGGGAAGAGATGGATGACAACCTAGGCATTGGGTAATGTTTGCAGAGTCATTTGGACAACAAGCTCTGGTGGATCTAATTTCAGATATCCAAAATAACTACCAACTATGCCACAAACTGCATCTATATAGAATTTTTTTAGGGATGATGTTCTCATTCCCGAAGAAAGTAGGGATAGGCCAACCTATTGGATTAGGAGTACGTCGTGCTAGTGCCCGTGTTTCAGGGTGTCAAATGGTCATACTCGGGAGGATCATACAACCGTCAATGTCAAATTCTAGTATAACCATATAAAAAATGTTGATGGGATAGTGTTGTAGCCAGTGATATCTCCCTCATAGTACCATTCCATTTTGTAGATGACATTGGCGAACCTGAAGAATGGGTGGACTGATGAGTGGGAATTATGCCACAGAAGAAATCTCACAGATGACTGGGCCTGGGCATACTGGGTCTGTGCTTCCTGTAGGGATTTTGAGGAAGAGCTAAGTCAAGTGGGCCTTTATGAGGTGGAATGGGCCTCCAAAATTCCACATCTACCAGCCTAAGAAACTGATGATGGAGTTTTTTAGTAGGTGATCTTCAAGGACCAACACATTTCATCTTCACCATTGAGGTATAGTATCAGCCTCAGGGACCTTCACAAAATCTCAAGGATTCTGATATTCATAGTTGTGTATGATGAGTTCCTCTCCACTAGGAATAAATGGGAGGACCCGAAGCATATTTCTTCTCTAGAAAAGGCATTGACAGGTCTAGTGTCTTATGGGGAAAATAATTTGGTGATGGATGTATAGTTCAAGTAGTGGTTCTAGAGGTTCCTGAATTCCCATATAGATGGAATGTTTTTTGTGAGGAATCCCACTTGACCTAAGGGTGTCCAGTGCATCAAATAGAACTATTATTGGTGACTCGTGGAAGAATTCTAGTGGAAGACAGGGTGTTCAATGTCAGCATAGAGCCACAACTGGTGGTTAGGTTTATTGTCTTCAAATCGATGCTCAATTGCGGCTAGATACTACTACTAAGGGAAAAGAACATGAGAATACGACCTAGAACATTTAGCATGGCATCAATGTTGGCGATGGGGGAGTGGATCGATCTAGGGATCCTAGTATTTGCTAAGCTATACAAATTTTTATGGAATATAAGAGATAGGATAAATCTAGAAAGGGTGCTTGGGGCCACTCCATCTTCTGTATGGGTGGATAACAAAGAATATGGGCACCTTTGAATATCTAAAACCCATTTTGACTCTAGGTTCTGACATCCGACTGACTATTGTGAATGTGGTGGGGAGTTTCATGACCATCCTGACCCCTCCACTAGTGCTGAACCGAGTTTGGAAGGTGGACGAGTTCAAATTCAATTCATTCCCATTTTCAACAGGCATGTCCACTAATGATGGATAGGGAAAAGAGGAGCATCAGTCCTACCTCATGGCCTTTTGGGACAGCATCCTATGGGAGTGAATTGACCCTGAGCCTCTCTATGAGCCATACACCTTGCACCACTTCGCGAGGCTATTCAGGTGCATGCAGAGGCTGACCCCGCGTGTCTACATGGGAGTACACCACGAGGACCATCCATCTTCAATGAGACAGATGTGGATCATGTTCACACAGTGGGATGGGATGATTCAGAATGATCTTCCTAGGGGAGATACTGAAGCGGTAGGATGTACATGATAGTGATGGGGTGCCTCCCCAAACTAGAGGTCGAGGCCAGAAGTCAGTAAGAACATCCTCTAGTGACGGGGTTGTAGTAATAGTGAGACATACACCGATTGTGAGGCATGAGGCTGTGGTGGACACGGAGGCCCTAATAGAGAAAATCCAATGAGAGGGTATGTTTCCCAAAGGGTTCCATTGTATACCACCTCAAAATATACGGAAGAATCTATGCCATATACACATGCCTGAGGACGTTTTCTTCTAGGAGTCTTGGGACATCTTGGTGGTCAACAGACAATTCCTCAACCCTGCCCAGATGTGGAACCATCTGAAACATCTCAGGATGGATTTTTCAGGGATTGTTCATGCCTTGTCTGGCTTTACAGAATCTCATGTGGAAGGGGAGCAGTATATTACCGATTTGGAGGACATTGTGCACTCTCAGAGTGCTACTAATCCAATGACGGATCGAGTAAAAGTGTTTCTCAATTGAATAGTCACTCTGTAGTTATATTCTACTATAGTGCGGGAATTCACAACACTATCAGATGAATCATAAGATTCCTCCTAGTGGGAAGATGTGGTAGGGGAGACCGCTAGAGGAAGGTGAGGTCGCAAACTCATAGTTGGAAGTGTTTGCGGAAGATATTGAGGTAAACCATAAACCATTTTCATATGGTCCTCATTCAGGTCACCTAGGCCTTCCAAACTAAAAAAAATTCCATGCAAGAAGGGTCTCATATGAAAAACCCACTCACGCGCAATTGTGGATGTAGCTTTGGGATCTCCACCTGGGATGATGGCGATTACCACGGCTAGTGGGGCTACGAAACCCAGGGGGTTTCTCACAGAGCGTTCAGATATCTCCACCATAAATGCGGGCACACAACATGAATTCCCAGTGGAAATAGCTCAAAGGAGAGATCCACTATTTGATCTATCTAAGTCTTCTTCAAATAAATTTTAACTATCATCCATTGAATCAGTCCAACTGACGCCTGTGTATTCTAAACTACACAGTTCTTCAAATAGTGTGGGATTTATTCACGAGGATGACCAGAGCTCCTACTTATAACATTCCCATGGGGATACCAGTGTTCATGGAAGTGGACACCCATACTGACCAGGATGTAGTGCTCTCAGTCATAGGTGGGACCATTATCTAGATGAAACCTAAAAGTCATCGAGGTGTAATCTAACGACGGTGACTAGTCAGAGGGCATGGGACCTGGCCTACCTGACTAGACACCGGATAACAATCCTATTGACATGTTCCTCATATAATTCCACACATATTAACCTTACGACCCCAAGGATTGGGACGTGATGACTTTCAATGAATTGGAAAACAATCTTGTTTATCACCAGTCATGGAAGATGATCAAGCACTTCATTGGGGGAGACCCCTCAAGCATAATGGATGGAATAGATGGGGAGGCTTCATTCCCAACTGTTCAAAATATGACCTGGAGGAGTGGATTCCCAACGCCCTTCTATTCTCATATGAGACATAAAGGATGAGAAAATATTGGATCATGAGCGCGACCTCGGTGTGGGATGGCAGCAGAGAAATTCCATGAACATCAAGAGACACCAGGAGGCTGATAATGAGATCCAATAGTTGAGGGCTTGGTAAAATAGGTAATCTTCTTTCCTCAAATCACAAGCAGTTCTCATATCGCGACTGAAGGCCCAACTGGTACAGGTCGAAGAACATATGAGGAAAACCTCCAAGGAGATTACTATTATTCAAATCGATGAGGATTGGGCCCAAATTGAGGATGATTAATTTCTCACCAGTTCCATCGGGGAGGAACAAGATCTTAATAGGTGACATTAGATCCTTGACGCAACCATCCAGAGAGTGGTGGAGTTGGGACACTCCATTGAAGAGTTAACACCATATATGGGAGGGGCCAATCCTTGGGAACTTTAATTTGTGTAAACTCAGAAATTTACATGCATTTCTTTCTTGTTTGTTATGGTTTCATACATGGGTTACGTTTTTCATATTGGTTTCTTTATTTCCATAAAATCTATGTAATATGCCACAATCAGTCCCTCAGATCATGTGATTCATGCCCAGTGTGAGAAATAAGGAAAGGCCAAATCATTAATCCAATTTAATGTGAGAGTGGAAACCATGATATGGGAATCATGGGTCTGAAAAAATGACCCATATTATTGGGAAGAATGTGGGTGTCATGACCATAAAATGAATTTCTCCAAGCAATAGAATTTCAGTTTCCTAACATACTCTAGTGCACGAACGGGGTAACAACATGGGTGTTAGAATCAATGTGAATAGAGGGGAGTGGAAGGTATGGGTCAAGATAATGAATATTTGGAACACTATAGGGATGGAATGAAAATTATGGATAACCATTGACCATGTTTGAAACAATGTATCCCTATTGAATTAGCCTAAAATGGTGACAACAAACGATGGACAACTCTCAACTTGTTTGAAACACTGGGCCAAACTCAAAATGTCACCCATTAGTCTTTCATAATGTTATCCCAGGATAGTATCCAAGCCATTGGTCAAGCATCTATAATGTTAAGGGGTTATTTCAGGTATGGAATTTCATGAGGATCCGAATAAAGCGCAAACAATGCATTGAGGGTGGAGTGATGGGTTGTTCGAATGGATTCCAACACTGTTGAAATTACCCCACAGTAATGAAAAAACAATAGGTGATTACATCATTCTATTCAAGGATCATATTAATTTCCTAAAATTATCTCTATAGAATGATCCTAGAGAGGCTGAAAATTTTACATCATGGAAATGAGGACGATATGCGTGTAGTTAATCATCATACGGTGAGGATGGTGGGAACAAATGGTTCATAAAGGGCCATGAGGATTGGATGACCGTATAGAGGGTTTAAATTTACATGGAACGATGTAAGAACTAGATATAAAGATGTCACTATGTATTCTACTAGCGTATAAATCATGTTATACAAAGTTCTTGAGAACAATGTTGTCCGAGACCCACGCTGGCGAGGGAAACCCTCTATATCGAGGAAGATGTCGCTTCCCATAATTATCATGGGGCCTCTTGTACTTGTTCAGGGTAGGGATGTAGTTTAAAGTCATCCATTGAGTACATGGTTTCCCTGAAATAAATTGTGTGGTGTGGTACATAACATGGCATGAATTAGGACCAGAGAGGCCCACAATACACCACACATCTTTCGAGTGGGATTCTTTAGACTATATAATAGAGGTTACCTAACATGGGTATGAACCCAAGGTAATTTTCCGAGATGTTCCTACATATCCCATTTTTATGGGAATTAATCCATATGTAGTTCTATAGGAATCGTGTAGTTTATCATCATACCGTAGGATAGAGAGTGAAAGGAGAGATCCCAAAAGGGGGAGTATGCAGTGCAACCGTTATAGACCTGAAGTGAATGAGGACCATCAAAGTACTAACCACATAATGTAATTACAGAGGAAATATTAATTCGAGAGACTAAAGATGGTGAAATTTGGGTTGGGCCCAAGACAATGTGTTTGGTCATTCCTACATAATCCAAGAGGATGGGAATAAATCCATACATAGTTCTCATATTGTAGTATAACATCATACGGGACAAAAGGCATGTGTAGCTCAGCTACACAAGTACACAACCTTCCAAAACCACTAAGCCCACTTGAGTCATGATCGATGTCGGAATCAAGTAGTAGTGATGGTATTTTCCAATTACAGGGAGGAACACATTGGGCGCAATGTAATGCTATGTGTATGACATCCCAATATTATTGGCCCATAATAATAACACAAATAGATGTGTAGAGGGGTAAAACCAAGTGTGTTGGAATTCCATTTGAACATAATGGCGTGAAAAGATATGAATCATGGATCTCGAGATATGGATCACAATGATGTTGGCATGATTATAAAGGATAATTGTTTATCATGTTCGAAACACATCATCTGTTTTGCATTAGCTTGTTATGGGGACAAAAAAATGATGGTTGGCCTCTAACCATGTTTGAAACATGATACCTATCTCGAAATGTTGCCTAAGGTCTTCAGGATAATTGGAACAAGAAGATAGGTAATCCAATGTGGCTTGAGACCAGACCATAATGGGGTCCCTTCAGACGTTGAAGTATAGGGGGATCCAAATAAAGGGATTGTGAGGCATAGACATGTAATATGGGAATGACCATGTAAAATTATACACTTTGGGAACTTTTTTAATGGTGAATTCAAGTATTCCAATGAGACGTACTAGAGAGAGGTTGTTGGATCCCATTCTAAGGAAAATGGTCTTAGGGATGCAAACTAATATTTTTTTAGGGGACTTGGTTTAATGGAATGATCGCTGAGTGGAAAGGTAGAAAAACCTGATGTGGGTGACGAACAAGGAGGCCTCCCATCTTTTGACACATTCCTAGGGATGGTCCTAGTGACTAAACATCTGGGTGTTCCTATATATCCCATTGAAATCAAGTCATATGCCATTCACATAGGAAGGTCTTAGTTTATGGTAGTAGAACTCAGACAAGGATGGAAAGGGACAAGGGAGACACATGGCGTGGTTTTTGGAAAACCCTACATGAAAGAGAAAAAAAAGGAATCCAGACCAGACCAGACGCCTCTAAAAGTGTGTGGGCTAAGAGGGCCTGAAAGAGGTAAATAATTGTGATACCGGGGGATGGACCCAAAGAAGAAATATTTTGGTATTCCTACATATACCATAATGATGGAAATCAAGCCATATATTGTTTTGGATATGGCATGGTAGGGTAACAACTCTGGGGGAAGTACTTTTCATGCATGTATGACTCATCAACCAAAATTAGCATAATTTTGATGGGTAAAATATTTCTTTAGGGTGGATGTTTATTTAGTGAAGAAAAAAACTGAGGAAGGAGAATCCAGGAATCCCTACAGGATTCAAGCCATATATAGGATTTTAAAATTGGTAAGGTGGATGACTGATTCTTAACATGATGTCCCCTCTAGAAAGGACACCACAATGAGGAACCATTTTTTTCATGCGTCTAGAACGATAGTGTCATAGTTTAGAGTTGTATGATAGGGCCATCCCATACATTTTATCACCATGTGGACCAGACAAAATAGTTTAATGTCATCTGGGACCAGGCATCACAGTTTAAGGTCATATGGCTTCGACGCATTTAGAAGAACATGGATTTATATATAATACACAAGGGGAGATATATCATTCCTGATTTGAATGAGGACAAGGTCCACACCACAACATGCAAAATAGTAGAGGAGAAACCCCAGGCCGCCAGAATAGATCAAAGGATATGGGGTTTGACCCGAAGATGAAATTCTTGGGTGTTCTTATGTATCCCATGAGGATGGGAATCAAGACATATGTAGTTATAGAAGATTTCATGTAGTTTAACCTCATTTGATGAGGAAAATATAAGATCATAGATTATGGTCATAGTGCTCGGACCGAAAGAAGTGAAACTCTTCCAATCTAGAATAAACTGTAACAAAATCCCTAATCCAGTTGAGCCATACTAAATTTTGGAATCAAGGGAGGATAAGGTCTTAATGACACGTGCAATACAGATAAGGGGAAATGGATTGGATCCTCGAATAACACCCCATGGTGGATTAGCCCTCTTTACGTGAAAACACACACAGAGGAATACCATCAACAGTATTGAAATCTCACTTGGACATGATTGAGTGGAAAAGAATGTGCATCACACAACCAATATTTAGGGCTTAATGTGGGTGGAGTGACGTTGGAAGATAACTATTTACTGTGTTAAAAACACAAAATTAATATTGTGTGACCTGAAATGGGAACAAACAAATAAGTGTCGACTACTGACCATATTCACAACGTGGGACTTGTGTCTATTATGGGGTCCTTTGGAATGTGAATGATTTTGAATGCCCAAATAAAGGGAATCATGCTGCATGGAAATGTGTGAAAACATGTTGATGTAGAGTCGGACACTCTAGTTCTTAAACTTGAGTGCTCCTAGGAATGTTGATGACTTACCAAAGGAGGTCGGGGGGGAAATTGACAGTAGAAGACTCGAGAAGATGATTATTGGAGGGGGTGGGATGGATAGCACTCGAGAGAGAGGTATGTGGAGTGGCTGTTGAAAAAAACGTGAATGAGGATATGAGCCAATATCACATCACAAACCCCCTCCAAGGGAACTTGTTCATATAGTTTAATGTCATTCATGATGAGGATTAATCAACATGAGGTGGTTAGGGAAAATGGGTTGTGGGCTTAAACCTCAGAGAGAAATCCAATGTACCTTGCCCAGAGAGGAAAAGGATAAAAGTACACAAAGTTCAGTAAGATGAGGGATTGGGCTTACACACTAAGGTGAACCTAGGCAGTCACCATGGTCGATGCATACTATAATCCCATGTAAGTCATGCCAGATGTGAAAAACAAGAGGCAACAAAGAATTTCAATCATGTCACAAAAGGTGTTTCTATAAGGAATATATTGGGTATTATGTGTGGTTAGTGGTCAAGGTAGATGGATATAGGGACTTACTAAAGGATGGAGATAGGATGGTGATAATGAAAAAATAGAGAGGGATGGTGTAACGAAGGTCCCTGGTCCCATATCTCTTATAGACATTGTGCACAAAAAATATAGGAGGAGAGAGGATGATACCTATTGTAAGGAAGGTTATGGGAGTTTCCACGATGGTTGCACCCCCCCCCCCTACAGACAGATGTCATTCCATGCAAGGAGTTTCTCATTCTATGTGAGGAAGATCTCACATCCATGGAGACCAGTGGGCATGGAAAATGTCTGAGGTGGGGCACCCTGTGTATTATGCATGGTGAATGGACACAGTTTAACATCATGTGAAGAGGATGATGGTTCATAGAAGTTTAATGTCTTGAATAATGGGTGACGAGGATTCAATCCTCACCCTTAATACTTATATAAATAATACCAACCCTCACTTGGGGATGTGAAGGCATTCGTAATGTCGTGTGGAGATGGGGTTGTGGAATGATCCATTGAGGGGGATCAAATTATAATGGCTATGTGTATAAGAAATATCAGTTAGAGTTCCTATGCGAAGAAGAATGAGGCTAAACAATGCAATATGAATCACTGTTTTGGGGACCTTGACATCACTTTTTACAAACCTGAAGGGTCTTACGGGTAAAGGATTCGTGATGAAAAAGGGTTCACAGGAAGGGAACTTGCAAAGATCTGGTGATTCAAGGAGTGGAGAGAATTTTCAAATGGGTATGCTTTGAGAATTGGAGTGGCCTAGCCTAGGCATAGAGTGTACAAGCATATAAAGGGTTCTTCATGCTGTGAATGTGCCTTTGTGGGGTATGAATTTTCAGAGCATGGGTTCCCTGCAGAGTGAGGTAATACGAAGAAATGTACATCGTGAAGCACATTGATCCTCTTTAGCATGGGGTCCACATGTGTATGGATGGTACTTTGCAAGGCATGAGTGATATACAAAGCCCAATGTTCCCTTTGGGAGATAGTTCCTTTGTAATGGATCATGGGATTTGTGAGGGGCATCCCTTCTAGAAGAGGGGTTGTATTTGAGCTAATGGAAAGGTATTTAGAAACACTCAAGTACCTTGATGAGCTTGTTTTTCTCAATAATTCATAGAGTAGAGGGTGATTTTTGAATTTAGAGCTAAAAAAGAGAAAATTAAGGGTATCAGTCCTTTGGGTCTGAGGGAACACTAGTATTTATATGTAATAGGTGGCACAAATCTCTAACAGCTTGTTTTGAATCCATGTGGCACTTTTACATCAGAAGCGGATTGCGTGATGTTTTTCATAACCTAGGAGTTGACCATTATCCCTTCCTCAGCATAGATCCCCCCATAATTCCATCCACGAATCTCACAAAGGATTCTGTCAATTTCTAAGGGATCGCAGAAGTGATCTCATTCCTTCTACGATGCGAAGAATTCTGTTAAATTTTTCGTAACTGGAGACTCTTCTACCTCTTTTCCCTATGGACATCACCAAGGGGGCCACAAAATTGCGCTGGCCGCGGTGCAGAAGGAATGTTTTTTGGTCGTGGTGCTGAAGGGCTTTGTGAATCATACCTTTTGGCCTTGGTGAACTCTTTGTGAATTGTTTTCTCTGCACACATTTTGGAACCAAAATTTCTCTCTATAGGATATTATTATGAATCCTTTGAAAGTAATTATACCTCAATATATAAAAATTAATTTTATACAAATTTTTTGAGCCAAAATAATATTAATGATATTCCAAAATTATATCAATGCGTCATAGGATCATTTTCTATAAAGATAAATAAACTCCATATTTTACTCTCAATGGTTCCACCAGTACATCAAAATATTGGGAAAATATTTATAAGGTTTTATAACCCTTAATTTGAGACAAATCAAGTTTCATATGGATATCATATTGGTATTTTCATCACTGAGTGTGAGACTCATTCATATTTAAGTAAAAAAATTTCATCAACTTGTGGCCCATATTACGATCATCCCGAAAAATTTCACATAATATTTCTTCACACCACATAATTCCCCTATATAAAAAGGTTTTTTTTTGGAAAATGAATATTTTCTGGTAATTCGGTATAGAGGAGAACAAATCCACATTTTTTAAACATCATGTAGTTTATAATAATTAATTATTCAGGATGTGCCATTATAATAGGTAAATAAAAACTTAGGGAATTTTATTGGACTATAAGAAAAATAGACTCTCTAATTTTGATGTATCAGAAATAAATACACAACTCAATAAATTTTATTTCACTATTATGACTTATTAACTCCGGGATTGTTTAATCCAAAAAAATTAATTTTCATAAAGAATTTGATGTTTCTTGAATGAATATGTCAGTATACACTTTTTATTTCTCAATGTGGACTGATTAAATCAAGAACATTGATGTTTCTAAGTGGAATAATTCTGTTAAGAATTCCATTTTAAAATAGATGAATATTCAATTGAGGATTTTGTTTCCAGAAATATGAATCATTTCAAGAAATATTTTGGGATTCAGAAAGGAATAATCAACTTAAAGAATTTGATCCACTAAAACTAATAATGATACAATAATTTACAAATATAATAGATTAATAATTGAATCATGGATTCCAAGTTATTAAACAGTAATTCAAGACTTCTATACTTGGATTTAGAATGTTGGAATAACCAACACAATCAATTTTTCACGACAAGAGGAATAATATAATCAAAGATTTTTTTTTATTTTTAGGAAATAATAGACTCCTTAAATTTGGGATTCTATGTGGAATAATCAATAAGTGGGGATTCATATACAGTGGGAATAATATACCCAAGGATTTTGATTTTATAGAGAACAGAAAATGTGGAAAATAGTTATATTAATCGGATTTCCATCTAATTATTTAGAATGTTTATTAAAAGAAATAGAAATATTTAGTTCAATGTGTGAAAGTATAACTGGATGTAATTATGTTAGATTTTATAATATCAATAAACACACATTTGTAACTTACTAGTGGGGTTTTGTAAATATATAAGAGGGGTGATTAATCTATCATTTAAAAATTAGTTAGATTATAATATTTAAGGGAACAAATTGATTAGTTAAAATTTTAAAAAATTCAGTTGCACGGAGATAATAAAACAGATATAAAATAAACTGAAACAATGTTAATGTAGAAAAAATAATTTTTTATAATTTTAGATCTAAGTTATTATATTTCTGCTCTACACATACCAAACTAGTGTATGGTACACACTATTGTATATATCCTCTGAGCGAGAGAGAAAACTATTTAGAAATTCCTTTTTCACACTTGTATGCTCTACCCAATTTTCAATCCACTTATAGGTTCTGTTAAAAAAACTAGCCTTTTATTGGAGAATACCTAAACTAGAATTTAACATGTTCAATCCTAACCTATTTCCTTTTTTGGTATTGAATGAATCATGTAATTTACCATAGAAAACCTTGCTTAGTATTTTAAAGGTACATGCCCAACCTAGACATTCACAGGACCAACCATAACCTCTTATATGTTGTGGGTCCAGAGGAACCCAGTAATCTAGGCTGATAGAATAAAACAAATCTTTTTTAGGACCTTTCCTTTCCTCTAATATTTTATGGTTCATGAAAAACCCAAAATTCTAAGGGGACTGACTAAATCTTGTTT
This sequence comes from Viscum album, assembly GCA_963277665.1. Lineage (NCBI taxonomy): Eukaryota > Viridiplantae > Streptophyta > Magnoliopsida > Santalales > Viscaceae > Viscum > Viscum album. Next base: position 798,360,862 of record OY728155.1, read on the forward strand.
ACAAAGGGGTTAGAACAAACCCAAATGTAACTTTTTTATGACAGTATTGCACTATACCTGATACACTATGGGTGGTAATACATCACATATATTTTTATCATATGGATGTGATAAAAAAATTTCACATTATGAATGATAATTGATGTACATTCTAGTATTTGGGTCAGGTAGTGATTAGTACCTTAAAGTTGATTAAAAAGTGATGTTCAGGAAACAAATAATTTCCTTCAGTAATTAGTTTAACAATGAAGCACTAAGACACTGTTTCAAAGTTATGAACCATGAATGTGTATAATAAGAGTCATGTCTCTCAATATATGTACTAAATTCCATGAAACTTTTATATATAAAATAACCATTAAATGTTTTTCCACTTTAGCCACAATTATACTAATTCATAAAATCCATTACTAAAATCATCACACTGAGGTATATTTTAATTTTCATTGTTATACTATAAAATGGAAGACATGGTGTACAATAACATTAATAATATGAATATATATATAATTAATATATCAGTTAATGTTTCTATACATGTTGATAATTAATAAGTTGTAATACACCCATTATTTATGTGATACTAACGCTCTAAATTCCAAAACATTTTAAATATATTATTTTATATTTCTCTGATCCCTCTTGATATTCGGTAAAACATGCTATGTATAAGGCTATCTTTTTACAAAATTAATATAGTAGTTAACTATAAATAATAATATCAATGAAAAAATCAAGGAGAATATTCATGGAAATACTCATCAAATTTCAAAATATTTTAATTTGGATATTTAATGTTAAGAATTATAGTTTCAATATTATATAATGATAAATCCCATGAGAATAATATATAAATAAAAATTAAATGAAATAAAACATTTATTCATGGATTATATATAATTAATGAGTAATTATAGAAAAATTCAATCCGTAATTTTTTATATAACTAATACGCACCAAAATTAAATGTGATGAATACCATAAAACAGATCGTATTTCAATGTCCTACAAAACCTATAGAACCTTGAATAGCCACATTTTAAAATCCTTAAAAGTGATTCAAATTACTGATTATCATATGGAAATTCACATTGTAATTTTATATAAGATAAAAAATATAGCCTATAGAATATAGATGAATTTCATTTATGAAAATTCACATAAGGGAATTAACATGACTGATTTATGTGAAGGAAATTACATAAACATTTAACATAAAAAAAGTAATTCATGAATTTATCACTATGTGGAATATTTATATAAAATGGAAATCCATTTAATGTAACAGAGTATCCATTTATTTTATTATCATGTAAGAATATTATCATGTAAATGAATTCAAATAGGTGATTTTGGTAATTTTTATGTAACTTATCTTATAACAGTTCTGACTTAAAAAAGTCATTCTAAATAAATGAACTATATTTATCTCCAGTTTAATTTTATATGTAAAATATAATTTCATTTCTATAAAATATATAATAATTAAAATTATAGTAATATATCTCAAATTAATGATAATATATAAAATAAAAATAAATCTAGAAAACTCTAGAATTCCGAAATAAATCATATACTGAATTATAAACTAATTTTGAAGATGATAGATATCAATTGAGAGTTTTATGTTTTCTAATGAAATGAAGATATTTTTCTATATTTATATCATCAAAAAATCACATAATTTATAGTAGTATACCCATTATTATGATTGATCGAATGAAGAAAATGGCTCTAGAAAATCATCTACAAGGCTCACAAATTGGAAACATGGGTTAAAATTTGGATGTGTGATTTTTCAACTTATCTATGTCAAAAAATTACTCTAGCTATGTTGGAAAAGTTAAAATAAAATTTAAAAGTTATTTTAGGGTCCCGAAATATATATTTGTCTTAGGAACACAACATGAAATAAGAGGAACATATTTTGAACAATCAAAACATGAAATCTAATGATACTATAAGTAATGAATAAATATGATCTAATAAATGTTATACATACATTAATAAACCCATAATATTAAAACTAAATAGAAAATGGATTATATATAAATTAAATTAAATTTTTAGATAATAAATATATAGTATATTAATATAAAAGAATCAATTAAATATATATTATGTTAAATAGAATAAAATAGGTAAAGTAATAAATTTATTAAGAATTATATAATTTAAAAATTATAAAAAACATAATATATTACTTGGTAAAGTTATAAAAATTATAATTTTTTATGATATGAACTTTTTTTAATTTTTAAAACATGATGTGGTTCATAGAGTAACTAAAAATTATATATATTTTTTAATAATTTCAAAACCATACATAATTTCAATACATTTTCCTTTATATGAAAATATCAAAAATAAAATGTTTCATCATAAAAATTATATCCATGAAATTTATAATAAAAAATTAATCCACTTTAAATATTAACACACTAATAGAATACAATTTATCTCATAAAATTTGGAAATATCCATATTTTAGTGTAATATATCAATTTTCTATATTAAAAACCTCTAGCATTATAAGATTTGTAGAATTTTACAAGTTGATTATGAAAATTTCTATGAAAATACTCATAAAAAATTCATTAATTAAAACTAAATGTTTAAAACATATGTTGAAATTATTTTATATGTAAGATATGTATTAAAATAGTAATATAATGAAAAATATATTTTAAAAAACAAAAAATAGTTATATGAAAATATTGACTCCATATTTTGATAAAATGTACGAAAATTTGAAAACATAATCATATAAATAGTCATGAACCGACACTAGCACAAGAGGAGGAAGATTTATGTGCTGATAGTCATAGCCAATTCCAAGTGGACATCTTGTAAAGAATTCAAGGGAATGGTATTCATAGTCCTAGACAAGAAAATGGACAAAATGGAAATAGAAATTTATTTAAATGCATTATGGTCTAAGGGAAAAAACCAAAGGGTTGTAAAGACTATTCACACATACCTAAACGGATGGAAATGGCGTCGGCTAAGAATGATGGAAACAAAGGGAACGATGCTTTACTAAATAGGGAATGTGGAGAACAATGAGAGGAAACAAGAATATTTGAAGAAAAGGAAGGGTAGTGTTTGAATATCATACTCCATTCCAAGGAATAAAGTCTTGAAAAATATGTCTGTGTTAACACCTTAGAAGAGGAGATCGAAAGAATATAACAAATAAGGATGTGAGTTGATTTCAATGGGGAACATGAGACGTGGTTAGGAAAAGAAGATTGAATTCAGGCATGAGGCTACAACCAAGGTAAAATCAACATGGTGGAATTCATACAGAATGTGAACATAATAACTACCCATCTTGAAAATATTATCATCAAGGACCTAGACACCTAGGTTAATAATTTGCATTGGGAATTATATAGAGTTTCTGACTCAAATAATCTTAGTCCAGCGTTTAATCATTTTGTGGGATATTTCAACATGTATTTATTCCTATGCTTTGTGACATTGGTTTCCCACATTTCTATAAAAGTGGCTTACAAAAAATATATATATAGTGGTAAAAAATATGAAGACCAATGAGGTTAATGGAATCGAAATTTTTTAAAAAATAAAATTAGTAATGATTCATTATACACAACCTAACATTCAAAAATGAGAATGTTATCCTTTATTAAAACCATTATAGTTCATGCTTCATAATATTTAAAAACATATTTTCTAAATTTGAAAACATCGCATGATAGTCATCAAAAAATAGATTATATGCTAAAATACATAAAATAGCATCATTACGGAACAAATATAGCTCACAATCCAAAATTCATAAAATATAATACATTTTCATGTAAAATTAAAAATTTAAAATATGGTTTTATCCATCTTAATCAATGTAATCTATGTATAAATTTAAATAGTTCAAATTTAAAATTATAGTCTCTACCACAATTATAGGATTCGTAAAATAGTGAATAAATTTTCATTCTCCACATATTTAAATTTATAAATAATATTTAAAAACATGAGTAACTCCAATTAAACTAATAGTGTTGTTTAAAACTGGAAAGATTTAAAGTATTTTGGAAAGAATTTAAATTACAGTTATTAGCAGTCCCCCAAAACCAAAATTTATTATTAAAAGGGTAAAAAATATATTCAATGAATTTTCAATGTATCCAAATCTCAATATCATGAATTCATATAAGAATTTACAACTAAAATAACATATTCACCATCCATATAAAGATAAAAACTAGATTATAAAAATCATATGGTTTCATAATAAAATGAAATATTTTATTCAAGTATAGAAAATATGAAATGCTTATTATTATAATTATTACTCCAAAATAATAATATTTAAACAATATTGACATGATAAATTTAAAATACACATTACATGGGTATAATGATTTGATTTATTTTACATGAATTTGAATACATACCTTTAGGTACCCAAGTTGTATACAGATTTGACAATTTGGACTTGAAATCTGATTTAGACATAAAATACCTTTTGTGATGAAAATATCGTGTGGAAATTAAAAATAAATCACTAGCATAAAGAACATAAGATCCACATTTGGAGAAATTAAAAGAATAAATTCACATGGACTTCCATTATTGTAAATCAGTATTTTAGTTCATTAAAATATGGTTAATATACAATACGACAACATAGAAGAATAAAAAATATAAATCAACAAATACAATTATAGGGGTCTAACATTTTGAATACCATGTTCATTCCCCCTCAAATGATTCACCCTGTAGGGGGAAAAGCTCCTGAACTAGAAATGGAAGAAATTCAAGCTCCATGGGTTCATATGGAAGTATGTAAATCATAAAATTTATTCCCTTATAATTATGTGTGAAAGATATTAATGTGGTTTTTTATAATACATCTGAATATACTTCTAATATAGAAGATAGAATATGGGATGTTACATAAACCTATCAGAGAATACTCAATATTATTGGAGTCTATTTCTGTAATGACCCTGGTATTTATAAAATAATACGTTTTCATTTATATTAAATTTTTTGAATAAGTTATTATTTTTACATTAAAGGTGATTTTTTTCATATAGCATACTCAACATGCAACAATGAGTATCTTTGAAATCATACGTTGCACTCCACATTGAGTTATACCGAAAAATAATATATTATTATTATTTTAAATGGTAGTTAACACCTAGAAATTGGAATAGTGGGAATTAGTAGTATCAACTAAATTTGGAAATATGGTTTACACATGTTTAAATAATATTTAATCAGTTACCAAATTTATGAGAAATGGAAATAAAAACTAATTGAATATAAAAGATATATATTTATGAAAACCTATTAATAAGTGAATAATTGTATTTTCATATCACTCTTTATGGTTTTTTATTTAATGAAAAATATATTATATATATTAAATTTATTGTTTTAAATTCATCTTATATGTTTTATAGATATGATATAATTACAAATTCAATTTTTTAGATAAAAGAAGTATTTTTCTGAAAATGTTGTTTTACCTCCTTTTGATGGAGAACCATTTTTAAATATACTTTCTTTTCACATTTTATATTATATTTGACAAAATATAATTCTTCTATAGAGATGGGACATAAAAATTTACTTTGTATGAATTTTTGGTATTTTGTTTTTGATAAATTTTAATTATTAATGAATAGTAAAAAAATACTGCATTTTATGTCAAACCTGCATTTTCAACTAATTTATTTATATTGTCAGATTATCTATTAATTGGTTTTAAAGTGTAATTAGATTATTATTTTTTATTTAACCCAATTTTGGTAAATGGAATTATTTCAATTTTTAATTAGACATAAGCACTTCTCAATCTTTTGATAATTATTACTTCTTAAAAACACGCTTTTTAGTTTTGACTACGAGAATTATTTTTAAAATATTTTATTCCACTCATGTGTTTTGAATATGGAAAAATGGATTCCATATTTCGAATCAGGATTTCCAAATTGTGTAAATAGTTATATTTTAATATTAGACATTATGATTAGTAACATCAGTAATGGTTTTATTTACCATGATTAAAGGGTAAATTTGGTAAATAATGGTTAAAAATAATATTATAAATATATAAAACTATCCTAAAACGTGCCATTATTATATTGGGTGATATATTTCTGATTATGGGCAACCTTGGGTAGATTTTGGGACCCCATAAAGCCACTTTTTTGTGAAATTTACATTTTATAAGATTTAATTTACGTTAATGAAAAATGTAATATAAACATGTATCTTTTAGTAAAACAATATTTATATGGGGTAATATAAGTGATATTTTCGACTATAAATAAAAATTTTAAATATAAAAATATTTCCTAAATCCTAGTATTTTATTAATAATTTTTAGACATCAAATAAATAAATAAATTTTTGACACAATGATGATATACTGGTTACCTTATTAATGAATGATTTAAATAAATGATATTTTAAATAATAAAATAAATATATTATGAGACATTTTATTCCATAAAAAATTGGATTATTATTAATTATAATATTTTAATTAATGTGGATTTTGTGAATGCCTCGAGTTGTTATGTTTTTTTAACGTCATGATATTAATAGTATAAAAATTGACATAAATGAGTTTTTATAAAAAAAACCTATTTTACTAATTGATAATAATAGTCCTAAAAAATATAATTACCCCAAATTACATAGATAATGTTTTAAATGTTATTAATGAACCATTTTAGGTTCTATTGTCATTTAATGGTATCTATATTAACGATATATTATTAATACCCAAGATGACATGGTAAAAGTAAAATTAGTGAACTATGGGTTAATACTAAAAGATGAGGTTAAATATGTGACGTAGACTTGTCTAAAACCTATTGGTTTTTTAGTTTAGACCCAAAAGCAACCATGTTTTTAAATATATGACTATGGTACAATTTGAAATGGAAAATAATTTATTAATAAAATAATATTCCAATAACATCCTAAAGTTCCCTCCCCCTCTTATAAAAGGGCATCACCTCAAACCCTTACTCACACCTATGATGAACCATTACACATCCATAATAATCCAAAATAATATCCAACTTCTATATATTCATCTTAGAATCCTAAACATGGTTAGAAGGAAGTTCATGAAATCATTTTAGCTTATATCAAAAGGAGTTCCCCAATTTGAGGTAATTTCTTCCCTCAAGAATCTTTCATTTATTTTCTATCTCCAACACCCTAAACTATAAAATTTCCATTATTTTATAACAAAAACTGTATCATAAATATAATATGATGTTTTTATGATATGTATTTGATCTATACTTACACATTTCTCCATCTAATGGATACCAACATACTGTTTCTGGGTAGAGAGAACTACTCCCTCTAGAAATGATGATTGTCCAGTTTTCCCTTACCACCTATTATGGGGGTTGTTATGATGGAACTATATTTATATATGATATATATTATATTTATATTGTCTATATGATACTATAATTTTTATTTACAAATAGACCTTTATGATTTTCATGATGTTTAAATTCGATAATTCCATTTGATGAAATTCGTACTACTACCGCTCAAAGTTATATGACTCATTCATTCCATACATGGAATGTATAAAGTATGTAATTAATGAACATATTTTATATATATATAATATTATATTATACTATGTTTATAATATAATTATATATAATTTAGTTTTAATTCCATTAAATATAAAAAAGAAATGAAAGTAGTGTTCATTCGTACGTACGGCTTACCGTCTCCATGAATGGTGCATTTTATTTATTATCTCCCAATTTTATGTACTATTCTAAATTCATATATACTGGATCTAAAAACATATATAAGGTATATATATGATATTTAAATCTTGAATATGATTCTGGAAATAATGGAATTTTGACCACATTTACAATTTGAAATTATAACAAGTTCATTTTTGACTCAATTACCCAATATTGAAAAAACAACCAATATTAACCTAAATAATTACATATTATTTATAACATGATGATAATTTATATAAAACTAATATTAAACATGAAAAATTATTTTTAGAAAGAATAATTTAACTTATGTTTATTATTCAGAAAAACAAGGAGCGTACATGATGAATCAGACTAAAGGCAAAGGAACCTTTCACCCACCTTGTTTAGTCAAAGTATTATTTCATGTTATGTATTTTAATTTAAATTTTATTATGTTTTGGTATGTGATTATATATCCTTATTTATGTCCATTTTATATCCAAATGGTGACAGAACCATTTCTTCCTCATCAACTCATTTAAAGAATTTTTTTTGCGACACTGTTAGGTTGTCCATGTTTTGTAAGGGAATTTATAAACTCAATTTCCTCTCATTGGATTTTATGCATATTTCATTGATTATGTTATGAAAAGAATATGTGTGGAATCACTTTTATTTTATTTATGTTTTAATTTTGACTTCTTTTCGTGAGGATATACTATTTCTACACATAATCTCCCCCATTGATAAATTCGTACATCATTTATACAATCTATTTAAATGACTACGCCTCAATCTACTATTATTGAGGCATATCATGATATTGTGAACGTTTAATATCATATAAGGTGTATACACAACCCCTTTTAAATTTTATATCTTTAATTTATATATTCTCATGATAATTAATGTTTTTAGATGTCATTATTTAATTATATTTATTTAAGGGTTTCTTAAGTGTTATGAGACTCTTTCACGAAAACATCATTTTAAAAGTTTTAACTTTTTATTGTCCTAAATATTTCTTAGTAATTTACAAGTTTCTAAAATGGGTATAAGAATTTATTTATATGGAAATTAATGTATTAAAATGAAATTCCATTAAAAGTTTCAATGTGGTATGGTACACTTTGATAGAAAAATATCATTATTAAATGTTTTTAATGGTTTTTGAAATAGATTGAATATTTTAGAATCTTGAATTTATTTCTTGGGATTGATGAGTGGAATTATGATAACATGAATCTTTTATGTGTTATGATTATGTAATGGTACTTTTACATTTGAAAGGTGTTTACATGACAAACCAAATACCGAGGGTTCCGTGATAAACCTATGGAGGGTGAGCCCAAGATAGCTCTCCAATGCATTGGGTAACATGAAGGAGGTAACCTTAAATGGTTCTCCTAATATATTTAGGGAATATTCTATGTTGGGTATTTCAAAAATAAGACCATATGTATCATTTAATTCAACAATATAAGAATGTTATGTTTTCCAGAAGTTACGTTTATGATTAATGATTTCTATGTGTTATTAATCAATAATAAGATTTCATGCGGTATGTTAATGAGAATTTGTTTTATGATTGAAATTTATGGGTTCATTGATTTGTATGTATTAATGAAATAATGTTTTCCTTCTTTATCATATATCCCATAATGTGAATTTTTTCTCCTCTGATGTTTTTGAAATGTTTTTCACATGGTATATGGAATGGTAAGACAAAGGATGAATTCCATAATTTTTATATGATGGAAATAAATCTTGTTTTACTTTAAGAGGCATTATTTTTGTCAGAAAATGGATAGAGAATATGTTCCTACTTTTTAATTATTAAAATTAAATATAATATTTATGTCCTAATTCTTTAAAACACTGATCCTCAAAAGATCCTCAATGTCGAATTATTGACTTAACTCAAGATTATGTAATGTTTAAGTCTGGGGCCTTATAGTTGGTATCAGAGGTTGGTATGGATAACTATAGAGGATAGGGTGTTATTTAAGCATAACTAACATGTTTTATATAACCACAGTGGTTAGCATATTAGAAAGAGTTATATTTATTTTAGATACATTTAATGAGTTTAACTAAACATGTATAAGTATATCTTAGTGTCTACCCACCTCATACGATATTATTTTCTTATTTTACTCATATAATCACACTTAACTTTTTGGTTTTTTTAAATGGATGGATCTAGAAAGCACCAAAGTAACAATGGATGCAATGGAAACTATAATGGTTTTTAGAATAAGAAACTGAATGAAAAGGGAGCTGTAATTATAACTATTCTGGTAATTATTAACCAATTATCTAGATTCATTATTTACCATTAGAACCTTCGTGATTTTTTCTATGGAATAATATCTGAGAGAAATTAATCCGTATGGAATTTTGGGTGACAATAATAATGGGAAGTATATTCAATAACCTATATGTCATGGATGTGGAAAGAAACAACTAGGAAAATGATTCAAAGGGATTTGAAGATGTTATATATGTGGTAATGATGGTCATAAAGTAAGAACCTTTCATGCAAAAAGGAAGCATTTAGTTGACTCCAATAATGGGAAAGAAGTTATTTATGAGAGATCCATTGAATATTTTAAATGTGGTGGGCATGGTCATTACACAAATATAAGTCATACAAAGAAGGTTTAGGAATAGGATCTGAAGGACCATAAAAGTATATGTTTACCAATACCTAATTCCATTCCAATTAAGGATGAGAAGACTGGAAATAACCAATGAATGGTATGGATTATTTATTAGTTGATGTTTTGATATGATTTAATCATAGGATATGATTCATGATTTTATTCAAAAGGAATTATTATGGAATAAGTAGAAAAAATGGTTAAGTGGTCATGAATATTTTTTGATGATTACGATGTCTACATTTTAAAATTTTCATAGTTATGTTAGATATTTTGGTGATGAAATGTTTAAAAGTATTAATGATCTTTTAATGATGGGATTACTTTGGAATAATTTTATCACATATGTGTAAAACTGACGTTTTTTATGTAAAAATTATATTTGAGGAAAAATTATCTTTTCTTTTACGGATATTGTAATAAATAACCATTTGGGTTTTATGATCCCTGAATTTGAGGAAATTACGGGGTATTACTTTTTGGGATGCAAATGAGAGGTATGCGAAAACATTTGAGGTTAAAATATGTCATTGTTATTTTTGAGTAATTTACCTCTTTTTTGGTAATGATATAAAATTATGTAATCTTAGGAAAAGGATAAACTGCGAGAAGGGTGACAACCCGTCACGTCTGGCAAGGTCGTATGAATCGATCCCATAATCGAAGGGTGACAAGGGCACATTTCCTACTAATGGCTTACATGAAGTCCCTGGTTAGAATGACTTATTATTTTTAGTTATATTAAATTTTATGTTTTAAATTCATATTATATCTTTTTTTGGGTATGATAAAATAAAAAGTTCAATTTATCAGATAAAAGTAGTATTTTTTAAAAAATGTAGTTTTGTCGCCTTTTGATTAAAAACCATTATTAAATCTAGTTCTTCTCGCTTTTTAATTTTCTATTTGATAAAATAATCTACATTTATATAATTATGACATAAAATTTACTTTGGATAAAATTTTGATATTTTTCAGATAATGTTCATTTTTTTAATGAATAGTTAAAAATACGACATTTTCAGTCAAAATTGCATTTTCATATAATTTATTTATATCGTTAGATTATATTAATAATTAGTTCTAAATTGTAGTTATATTATTTTTTATCATTTAACTGAATGTTTTTAATTGGAAGAAATTTAATTTTTTAATTAGACATAAATACATTTTAATCTTTTAATAGTTATTATTTCTTAAAACCCCACTTTTTAGTTTTGACAATGGGAATAAATTTAAAATTAATTTCTTCCACATATGTGCTTTGAATTTGAAAAAATGGATTCCATATTTGGAATCTTGATGTCTAAATTGTGTAAATAGGTACTGTAACAGCCCGAGATTTTATGAAAAATATTCTTTTTTTTATTTCACTAATGTCTTATGTTGTACGCTACACCAAAAGGAGCTTGCACAACACGCATCCTTGACTTACCTTGCATTACACGCAATCGCAACCTTCCTCGATAGCGTGTGTGGTACGTAATCCTGAGTTTCACGAAACAATGATATGCTATTAAAATATTATTAAAACTAGCCGTTATGAATAGTAATAACCACTTTTTAAATTTTAGAAATTTTAACTCTCAAAATGGACTTCATTTTTGGATTCGGAGTATCGAATTTAGCCTAAGGTGAAATTTTGGTACTTTTCGGATAACTTTCATATTCTGATGAATAGTGAAAATTACCAAATTATAATTAAAAACAAATTTTTTAATCGAAATAATTAATAGTGATAAATCATTAATTTGAGTGGTTTTAAAATATATTTAGAATATATTTTTACAATTTAATACAATGTTGGTCATTGGACGTAATTTCACATTTAAACTAGACATAAACAAGTGTCAATCTTTTGATAGATTTTGTTTCTTAAAAACACGCTATTTGTTTTAACAGCGGGATTTAATTATAAAATTAATTAATGCAACTTATATGGTGGGAATTTTGTAAAATAGAAATCATTTTTGAATTCGGAATATCAATTATAGCTTAGGGTGAAATTTTGGCATTTTTCTGAAAAACTTCAATTTTTGATAAATAGTGAAACCACTAAGTGGTAGGTTAAAAACTGAATTTTGCATAAAACTTAATTTTACCGCTTCTGTGAATGGAATTTCGAAAATCCGAGAGACACGGTTAATATCAAGGACTAAAATGTGGTTCAATGAGATGAAAATAATTTTTGGTGAATAGTAACTTTTTACTTTTTTTTACCGCGGTTAATAGTAAATAGGGTAACTAAGGGTAAATATGATATTAATATTACCCTAACACATGTCCTAATTATATTGGACAAGTGTAATTCGACCAAAAACAAACTTAGGAATAAAATATGACCATTTAGGCCCACTTGGATTAGATTAGGACATTTATTATTAATTTATTTAAAGAAGGGTTAAAATAGTTAAAATCAATGTTTAATAAGTAAATCATTTTTAATATGAGGTTATAAATAAGATAAATTCGATTGTAAATATTCAATAGAAAGCTAAAAAGATTTCCTACATAAGGGTATTTTATTTGTAATTTTTAGACATTAAATAATTTAATTTATTTATGACACAATGATGATGCAGTAATTATCTTATTAATGAAATATTGACATAATTGATGTTATAAACACCAAAATAAATGTAATTTGAGACTTTTTATGAATTCCACTAATTATCTAGGTTGCTATGATATATTAGTGTTGATTTAATCAACTTGGTTCGAACATATAATTCTGTTATGACTTTCACAAAAATCATATATCAAATAGTGTCAAAATTGACACAAAATAGTTTTTAAATCAAATATTATATTATTAATTGTTATTTTATTCCTAAAAATCTAAGGTTCGGCCAAATGACTTAGATAAGGATATATATATTAATAATAAACAATTTGGGGTTCTTTTGGCATGTTATAGTAAGTGTATTAACCATATAGTGAAAGAAAACAAAAAGACACGGTAAAAGTTAAATTATTTAACTTAGAGTTAAATCTAATTGATAAGGTTTAAAATAATATCCAAACACGTCTAAATTTAATTGGTTGATGAGATTACAACCCTATATCATCTAATATTCGAATATGAGTCATTTTTGGAGGTTTTTAAGTGGGGTTAGATTTATTATAAATTAATATTTTTAAAAATTCCTAAGGTGCCCCTCTCCTCCCTTATAAAAGGACACCTCCTCCCCCTCCTCCTCACACCAATTTGAGCACTCAAGCTCGGCCAACCCCTGACAAAATCCCTTCTCCACTTCCCTAGCAACATCCTAGAGGTTCTGGTCTTCCTCAAAGACCAATTCTAGTGCCCTAAGAGGAGGTCTCAAAGAGGCACTTCGAAGAAGAGGTAATTACCATTACCAATTCTTTCATCTTTATTTCTTCTTCCACTTCTTCTTCTTAGGTTGTTTCATTATGAAGTAATAACATCAGTATCACTCATATACTGATATGTTATTATAAGTATGAAACAACCCTATTTCACCATCTATCCATCCTACGGAAAAAGAAATCACCGCGCGTGCGTACGTACGGAATACCGTCTCCACGCCGTGGTGTAATCTATTTTCCACCGCCACCTTACATGGATGGGTATAATGGTGTAAAGAATAACTATACATAGTTATTACAACATCATATTGATTCTGATATATTGTATAATCCACTCCAATTCAATTCAATATTTATAGAAATGATATCATCGCTCGTGCGTACGTACGGACTACCGTCTCCACGACGCGATGAGATTCATTCTCCATGTTAACCATTTAAGAATGATTATAATGTATATATAAGAAATAATAATGAAATATATGACATTATAAAGCTACTGGATTTATGTATATATACATATGTATGTCATCTACTTACTTCCATTTCAAGACAATAAGGAAAGAAAAACAGCGTTCATGCGTACGTACGGACTACCGTCTCCATGAACGGTGTTTTTCATTTTATTTATCTACCTATTATTTATATATATATACTGAATATATATGATATACAAATCATATTTTATATTCTGGAAGTAAGTAAATCATGATATAAGTAATAATGATGTCAAGAACAACAAGTCAAAACACCTACGATAAATGAAACGATTTTACCCAAAACGCTTCTTTAACATGGAATTTACAAAAGAACGGGTAATATAATGTAATAAGTGAACCATATATGATATCATAACAATGAATATGATTCTGTAATAAGTCAATAACATGATTTAAATCATTATACAGGAGGTTCGGACACTTACAAAGCAAGTCGGACCTAAGGTAAGGGAAATATCACAATCTCATTTTTATCCGAGATTGTTTATTCGTAAGTATTTACTGGGGTGTATTTTATCATCCACATCCATGTTCCCTCAATATGTAATATTGTTTCCATCCACTTACAATAGTTTAAATCCAATTTTTCCCTTAGGTGAGTTTTTAGTAAAGAATATGAAAGGAATCTTTTGTCGTTTTTCCGTACGAGGTACTTTTTGACTTTTCCGACAAAAGTACGAAGAATGTTTTTTTTAACTTATATGGCACGAACGGATTTCTACTGTTTTATAAAGCCTTATTTTCATGAAGCTTCCTCTAAAAGATTTCATGACTATTTTCAATAAAATCTCTTTCTTTTAAAATTGCATGATGTTTTGTGAAAAGAAATTGATTTTGAAGAAGAAAGGATATTTTCCTCAAGAATTCAATTCAAGTGTTTTATCAAAATTATTTTCCATCTAAGATAATAAAGGGTTCTGTTTCTATCCATATTTTTACATTGATTTGACTATGTTGAGATGGAATTATGT
This sequence comes from Viscum album, assembly GCA_963277665.1. NCBI lineage: Eukaryota > Viridiplantae > Streptophyta > Magnoliopsida > Santalales > Viscaceae > Viscum > Viscum album. The sequence continues at coordinate 798,376,062 of OY728155.1, forward strand.
TTATGAATTCCTTTATCTGATATGAATTGATTTATGATGTCATGATGTTTCAAGAATCCCATTTTTATTACATGGGTTATGCGATGATGTATGATTTATGATTTTGTGGCACACATAAGAAAGGATTCATTAAGAGATGGGTGGGACCTATATCTCCCTCCAATGCATTGGGTAAAGATTTTATATCTCATGAGATAGACATGGCTGGAATGGTAGGTTATACCGGTTCAGTGAAACAGGACTGAAACGAGGATTACTCGATTCAGAAAGGGACTTTGTCCACTAAGATAGTCTTGGCAATGAGTCTTGACTAACAAGAAATGATTCTCTATGATTATGTGTGTATGCCACAATGAGTAATGTTTTAAGTTATGGTTTCATTTTCACTACTATGATTTATCCCATGTTATGAAATTATGCTCTCTTTTGCAGGTTAAGATTTCCAAAAATGTTATGTTCTTATGAAAATTATGTGATTGATATTTCTTTTGTTTACCCTTACTGAGCATTTGAGCTCACCCTTTTATGTTTTCTTTTCCCCAGGATATAAAGAAAGGTTTTAGGTATTAAAAAAAAAAGAAGATCTTTGTGGGAGATTTTGAAGATCTTTCACCAGGATTAGAAGATTACGTTCCGAGTTTCCAAAGACACTAAACTATTACGATCCTTGTGTGTGTATTTTTGTTATGTACTAAGTATTCCGCAAATATAATGTAAAGTCTATGTACGTCAGGATACGGGTCTCTACAGTTGGTATCAGAGGCAAAGGAGGTAGGAATGTATCCAATCCTTGGGAACTCTCACATGTGAGCGTTGGACGAAGCATGGCTCTCCGCCCAAGGGCTTCATGAGGAAATGGCTGCCACTGGGGATGGTGGTGTGTCCCGCCCAGGGGGTGTAGCCGCCCATGGAGTGCCCTGATAGGTATCAATTGTAGTCCACTGGAAGTAATTCTAGACCGCTACAGTTGGTATCAGAGGAAAGGTTTAGTCAACCTTTGGAAACTAGGATGCGAAAACGTTAGTGAGATCCCTAGAGATATTTCTAAGGTATGTCTAGGTATGTCTCTAAGGTTAAGTATACGTATAGGTTATAGTCCTAGAATTGCGCTAACGATCTTCAAATTTAACCTAAGATGTTAGATATTGAGGGTACTAACCCTTTATTATGTTGTTTTCCCTAGCATGATTTTTGCCTCTCACACAATTCTTTTGGGGTTTTAGACGATGGCTGGAACCCGAAGGAACCGTGTTAATGCGGAATGTGATGGGCAATGCAATGATTGTACCCCTGAGCAACCAAACGATATAGGAGCTGGAATGCAAAATCTTGTAGCCATGCTCACACAACTTTCTCAAGCTATGAATCATGCAGGACTTCCAAACGAGCAAAGGAAGGAGCAACATTCTGTTGAATCCTTCATGAGGCAGCGTCCACCTTCTTTCAGTGGGTCTACTGATCCATTAGTTGCTGAACAATGGATTAGTACTACTGAAAAGATATTTTCAGTTCTTCAATGTTCTGAACATGATAAAGTCATCCTAGCAGTGTATCGTTTGGAAGGAGATGCTGATCAATGGTGGAATCTTATTAAGAATACAAGGCAAAGGGATGAAATTGAGTCTATGGAATGGGACGAGTTCAAGAACTTATTTTTCAATAAGTACTTCCCTCGTATTCTTCGAACAAAGATGGAGAAAGAGTTTCTTGAACTGAAGCAAAGGGACGATGAATCTGTTGGTACCTATGAAGAAAATTTTACAAGACTTGCAAGGTATGCTTCTGGAATTATCATCCAACCTGAAAGTAAAGTTGATCGATTTTTCAGTGGCTTAAAACCAAGTCTTCGAAGGGAATTAGCTATAAGAGACTTCAGTAGCTATGAAGAAATTGTGCGTTGTGCTATCAAGGTAGAAATGGAAGTTGGTGTTACATATCCATCTCATGGTTTTGACAAGAAACGAAAGATGGAGTTCAAGGAGAAATCTCAGAATAATAGTGAAAAGAAGATGAATGTTTCCTTATGCACAAAGTGTGGAAAGAAGCATGGTGGAGATTGTCTAAAAGGGACTAGAAAATGTTTTAAGTGTGGAAAAGAAGGTCATCGAGCAGCTGAGTGTCGAAGTAATGGAAAAAGGGTTTCTAATGATAAAGCAAACACTGCAGAGAACGCACCGCCAACACTTCAATGCTTCAAGTGCAAGGAAATGGGGCATTATGCTAATAATTGCCCTAATCCAAGGGTTAGTGATGATCAACATGAGCAACCACTGAAGGCAAAGGAAAAAGGGAAATCACATGCGATCACTATTGGCAATGTTGAATATGACAACGATGTGGTGGAATGATTAAGTGTTTATGTAATGGGATTCCAAAATAATGTTGTATCATTGAGTATTGCAATATTTATTGATGTGGTATTCAAAGTGGTTGAGATATTTTTTGGAAATAACATGATATGCGCATAATGAAGATGAGAAAATGAAATGTTTAATAGTATTCATGAGCTCATGATTGATATAAGGACTAAGTGATATCATGGTTTGAGTATATAGAATTTTGAGGATTTTGGTATGTGGAAAGTGTTAACTTTTAACTGCACTCATGTTTTCACTAAGGTATTCAAGAGAATACACGATTAAGGACTTTGAATGTTTGGATATCTTATGATATGTGGGGATCAACGACAGTATTAAATCTCCGGTAATCGTTGTCACTATATTATGAGAGTGGACTGCAGTATTATGTATAAGCCTAAAGATTAGACTGGATTATGTTGGACATAAGTTAGTATTGTTTAAGGATATAATATTTTCGATATTATTGATGGGATGTTATAGTAACGTAGTTTTAGAAAAAAGGACAACCTGCAGGACGGGCGACAGCCCATCGCTTCGGACAAGGCTGTAGGAATCGAACCCACAACCGAAGTGCGACTGGCCTTTATCGCCTACCACTGACCTACAGGAAGTCCCTGTTTAGTAGAAACTAGTTTTATTATATTAAGCAGTATGATATATGAATTATAAGTCCATTTTAGAAACCATATGTGATTAATCTCACTATAGATCGACTTATGTATATAATTTTGCTAACCTTTTGTTTGAAACAGATGGAATGACCCGTCATTCTATCACATGATCTGCTAGCACTTCACGAATAACAAATTCAACTTCATTTATTTAAGAGATGAAGTGGAAATTGTTAAAGGCACGAACAACAGTGAGATAGTACCGAAATAAAGTAAGTATTTATTCTAATTCAAATTCTTTAACTTTAGGGAAATGATCATGAAAACCAAAAATGTTGTCCTAGTTCTCTTATACCTGATGAATCAGATGGTACCTTAGATCGTCACAAATTTATGGATTTGTGATTACTGGCTTTTCCATAGCCATGTTCTCTACCACTCTCCATCAGAACATGATGGTTAGATTTCTCTTCCATATCCATATTTTCACCTATGTGGAAACCCAGTGATTAGTTTATTTGGGTAATCGTTACATTTCATACTTTAGTTTTTAAAGCCAAGTTTTGGTATTCCCTTTTACGATGTGGGTTTCTATTAAAGAAACTTTCGAATAGTAAACCATTTATAACCCCGAAAAATTTCGAGGGCGAAATTCATTTTAAGGGGGGTAGAATGTAACAGCCCGAGATTTTATGAAAAATATTCTTTTTTTTATTTCACTAATGTCTTATGTTTTACGCTACACCAAAAGGAGCTTGCACAACACGCATCCTTGACTTACCTTGCATTACACGCAATCGCAACCTTCCTCGATAGCGTGTGTGGTACGTAATCCTGAGTTTCACGAAACAATGATATGCTATTAAAATATTATTAAAACTAGCCGTTATGAATAGTAATAACCACTTTTTAAATTTTAGGAATTTTAACTCTCAAAATGGACTTCATTTTTGGATTCGGAGTATCGAATTTAGCCTAAGGTGAAATTTTGGTACTTTTCGGATAACTTTCATATTCTGATGAATAGTAAAAATTACCAAATTATAATTAAAAACAACTTTTTTAATCGAAATAATTAATAGTGATAAATCATTAATTTGAGTGGTTTTAAAATATATTTAGAATATATTTTTACAATTTAATACAATGTTGGTCATTGGATGTAATTTTACATTTAAACTAGACATAAACAAGTGTCAATCTTTTGATAGATTTTGTTTCTTAAAAACACGCTATTTGTTTTAACAGCGGGATTTAATTATAAAATTAATTAATGCAACTTATATGTTGGGAATTTTGTAAAATAGAAATCATTTTTGAATTCGGAATATCAATTATAGCTTAGGGTGAAATTTTGGCATTTTTCTGAAAAACTTCAATTTTTGATGAATAGTGAAACCACTAAGTGGTAGGTTAAAAACTGAATTTTGCATAAAACTTAATTTTACCGCTTCTGTGAATGGAATTTCGAAAATCCGAGAGACACGGTTAATATCAAGGACTAAAATGTGGTTCAATGAGATGAAAATAATTTTTGGTGAATAGTAACTTTTTACTTTTTTTTTACCGCGGTTAATAGTAAATAGGGTAACTAAGGGTAAATATGATATTAATATTACCCTAACACATGTCCTAATTCTATTGGACAAGTGTAATTCGACCAAAAACAAACTTAGGAATAAAATATGACCATTTAGGCCCACTTGGATTAGATTAGGACATTTATTATTAATTTATTTAAAGAAGGGTTAAAATAGTTAAAATCAAAGTTTAATAAGTAAATCATTTTTAATATGGGGTTATAAATAAGATAAATTCGATTGTAAATATTCAATAGAAAGCTAAAAAGATTTCCTACATAAGGGTATTTTATTTGTAATTTTTAGAAATTAAATAATTTAATTTATTTATGACACAATGATGATGCAGTAATTATCTTATTAATGAAATATTGACATAATTGATGTTATAAACACCAAAATAAATGTAATTTGAGACTTTTTATGAATTCCACTAATTTTATAGGTTGCTATGATATATTAGTGTTGATTTAATCAACTTGGTTAGAACATATAATTCTGTTATGACTTTCACAAAAATCATATATCAAATAGTGTCAAAATTGACACAAAATAGTTTTTAAATCAAATATTATATTATTAATTGTTATTTTATTCCTAAAAATCTAAGGTTCGGCCAAATGACTTAGATAAGGATATATATATTAATAATAAACAATTTGGGGTTCGTTTGGCATGTTATAGTAAGTGTATTAACCATATAGTGAAAGAAAACAAAAAGACACGGTAAAAGTTAAATTATTTAACTTAGAGTTAAATCTAATTGATAAGGTTTAAAATAATATCCAAACATGTCTAAATTTAATTGGTTGATGAGATTACAACCCTATCTCATCTAATATTCGAATATGAGTCATTTTTGGAGGTTTTTAAGTGGGGTTAGATTTATTATAAATTAATATTTTTAAAAATTCCTAAGGTGCCCCTCTCCTCCCTTATAAAAGGACACCTCCTCCCCCTCCTCCTCACACCAATTTGAGCACTCAAGCTCGGCCAACCCCTGACAAAATACCTTCTCCACTTCCCTAGCAACATCCTAGAGGTTCTGGTCTTCCTCAAAGACCAATTCTAGTTCCCTAAGAGGAGGTCTCAAAGAGGCACTTCGAAGAAGAGGTAATTACCATTACCAATTCTTTCATCTTTATTTCTTCTTCCACTTCTTCTTCTTAGGTTGTTTCATTATGAAGTAATAACATCAGTATCACTCATATACTGATATGTTATTATAAGTATGATACAACCCTATTTCACCATCTATCCATCCTACGGAAAAAGAAATCACCGCGCGTGCGTACGTACGGAATACCGTCTCCACGCCGTGGTGTAATCTATTTTCCACCGCCACCTTACATGGATGGGTATAATGGTGTAAAGAATAACTATACATAGTTATTACAACATCATATTGATTCTGATATATTGTATAATCCACTCCAATTCAATTCAATATTTATAGAAATGATATCATTGCTCGTGCGTACGTATGGACTACCGTCTCCACGACGCGATGAGATTCATTCTCCATGTTAACCATTTAAGAATGATTATAATGTATATATAAGAAATAATAATGAAATATATGACATTATAAAGCTACTGGATTTATGTATATATACATATGTATGTCAACTACTTACTTCCATTTCAAGACAATAAGGAAAGAAAAACAGCGTTCATGCGTACGTACGGACTACCGTCTCCATGAACGGTGTTTTTCATTTTATTTATCTACCTATTATTTATATATATATACTGAATATATATGATATACAAATCATATTTTATATTCTGGAAGTAAGTAAATCATGATATAAGTAATAATGATGTCAAGAACAACAAGTCAAAACACCTACGATAAATGAAACGATTTTACCCAAAACGCTTCTTTAACATGGAATTTACAAAAGAACGGGTAATATAATGTAATAAGTGAACCATATATGATATCATAACAATGAATATGATTCTGTAATAAGTCAATAACATGATTTAAATCATTATACAGGAGGTTCGGACACTTACAAAGCAAGTCGGACCTAAGGTAAGGGAAATATCACAATCTCATTTTTATCCGAGATTGTTTATTCGTAAGTATTTACTGGGGTGTATTTTATCATCCACATCCATGTTCCCTCAATATGTAATATTGTTTCCATCCACTTACAATAGTTTAAATCCAATTTTTCCCTTAGGTGAGTTTTTAGTAAAGAATATGAAAGGAATCTTTTGTCGTTTTTCCGTACGAGGTACTTTTTGACTTTTCCGACAAAAGTACGAAGAATGTTTTTTTTAACTTATACGGCACGAACGGATTTCTACTGTTTTATAAAGCCTTATTTTCATGAAGCTTCCTCTAAAATATTTCATGACTATTTTCAATAAAATCTCTTTCTTTTAAAATTGCATGATGTTTTGTGAAAAGAAATTGATTTTGAAGAAGAAAGGATATTTTCCTCAAGAATTCAATTCAAGTGTTTTATCAAAATTATTTTCCATCTAAGATAATAAAGGGTTCTGTTTCTATCCATATTTTTACATTGATTTGACTATGTTGAGATGGAATTATGTTTATGAATTCCTTTATCTGATATGAATTGATTTATGATGTCATGATGTTTCAAGAATCCCATTTTTATTACATGGGTTATGCGATGATGTATGATTTATGATTTTGTGGCACACATAAGAAAGGATTCATTAAGAGATGGGTGGGACCTATATCTCCCTCCAATGCATTGGGTAAAGATTTTATATCTCATGAGATAGACATGGGTGGAATGGTAGGTTATACCGGTTCAGTGAAACAGGACTGAAACGAGGATTACTCGATTCAGAAAGGGACTTTGTCCACTAAGATAGTCTTGGCAATGAGTCTTGACTAACAAGAAATGATTCTCTATGATTATGTGTGTATGCCACAATGAGTAATGTTTTAAGTTATGGTTTCATTTTCACTACTATGATTTATCCCATGTTATGAAATTATGCTCTCTTTTGCAGGTTAAGATTTCCAAAAATGTTATGTTCTTATGAAAATTATGTGATTGATATTTCTTTTGTTTACCCTTACTGAGCATTTGAGCTCACCCTTTTATGTTTTCATTTCCCCAGGATATAAAGAAAGGTTTTAGGTAAAAAAAAAAGAAGATCTTTGTGGGAGATTTTGAAGATCTTTCACCAGGATTAGAAGATTACGTTCCGAGTTTCCAAAGACACTAAACTATTACGATCCTTGTGTGTGTATTTTTGTTATGTACTAAGTATTCCGCAAATATAATGTAAAGTCTATGTACGTTAGGATACGGGTCTCTACAGGTACCTTTTTTAGACATTATGAATAGTAACTTTAGTAATTATTTTATTTACCATGGAAAAAGGTAAATATTGTAAATAAGGGAAACAAATACTACTATAATAATTTAAAATTATCCTAAAACATGTACTAATTTTATTAAATGATATCTTTATGAACATGGGCATCCGTGGGATACTTTTAGGACCCCATGGAACTACATTGATGTGAAAATGATATTTTATAATAATTAATGTATAGTAAAGAAAAATGTAACATAAACATGTCTCTATTAGTAAAAATATATATAGTGTTATATAAGTGATACCTTCAAATATAAATAGTAATTATAAAACATAAAATATTTCCTACATCATTGTATTTTATTTATTATCTTCAGACGTCAAATAAATAAATATATTTATGACACTATGATGATGTAGTGATTACCTTATTAATGAATGATTTTAATAAATGAGATTATAAATATTAAAATTTACTTATTTTAAGACTTTTTATGACATTAACGAATTATAAGGATTATTATTATTTTTTTCATTGCATTAATGAGGTAATTTTTAATGAATCGTGTTTTTATTGATTTCTTTCAAATTTCATGATATTAATTGTCTAAAAATAGGCAAAAATGAGTTTATAAAACAAATAATATTTTATTAAACGAAATAATAGTCCAAAAAATCAAATATCCTACCAAATTTCTTAGATAAGGTTGTACATTTCTTTAATGATCCACTTTAGTATCCATTATAATTTAATGGGAACTATATCTACCATATATTATGAATATTCAGGAAGGCATTGTAAGAGTTAAATTAGTTTACTATGCGTTAGAACTAAACGATATGGTTAAATTTGTGACCAAAAATTTTCTAAAATATATTGGTTGAGAGATTTTCGAACAAAAATCATCTTATCCATTAAATAAATCATGTTGGTACTATTTGAAACTAAAAATAATCTATTAATACAATAATATTTCAATACCTTCCAAAAGTGCCCCTCCTCCCTCATATAAAAGGGCATCAACTGTAAACATGACTAACAACTCTCAAGCCACTTGTCTCATCCATAACCTACCTAATAAGTTCTAAAATTATATATCTTCCTCCTAGTAGCCTTAAAATTGGAAGAAGAAAATTAATGGAAAACATTTAGCTAAAATCAAAAGGAGTTACCTGATTTGACGTAATGTCTTCTCTAAAGCTTCTTTCATTTATTTTCATTCTCCAACCCCTAACCACTGTTTTTTCCATGATTTTATAACAAAAATAGAATCATTAATATACTTGGATGTTTTTATGATATTTATTATAACTATACTAAGACACACCTCCATGTAATGGATATAATTATACTATTTCTATATACGACGAACTACTATCTCACGAAATGATGATTGTTCAATTTTTTCCATGCCACCTCTCATATTTTCCATTAAGATGGCACAATATTTATATATTATATATATTATATTTCTACTGTATCTATTATACAACTATTTTTATTTACAAACATACCTTATTTCTTTTCTTGATATGTAAATACGATAATTTCATTTGGGGAAGTGCGAACTACCGCCCCCTCAAAGTGATATGACTCTTTTAGGCCATACATGGAACATATAAAGTAAGCAATTAAAGAAATTATGTAATATATAAATTATGATATTATATTTTAATTATAATATACTTATGTATCATTTATTTTTAATTCTTTTAAATATGAAAAATAAATGAAAGTAGTGATCAAGTGTACGTACGACTTATCGTCTCTATGAATGGTACATTTCATTTCGTATCTCCAAATGTTATGTATTATTATAAATAAATATTTAATAGATATAAAAACATATTTAATTGATATATGTGATATTTAAATCATGATTTAGATTCTAGAGATAATGGAATTTTGACCACATAGACAATTTGTAATTATAACAAGTTCATTTTTGACAAAAGTACCCAATATCAACAAAACAAATAATAATAACTTAAATAATTATGTAATATTTATAACGTGGTAATAAGTGATATAAAAGTAATAGTAAACATTAAAATTGTTATTAAGAATGTATAAATTGTGTTATGTTTATTATTCAAGAAGAACAAGGAACATATGTGACGAATCAAACTCAAGGTAAGAAAACCATTCACCCTCCTCTTTTAGTCAAAAACATATTTTATGTTATGTAATTTAATTTAAATTTACTTATGTTTGTTTATGTGTTTATATATCATAATTTATGTCCATTTTAAGTAAAAATTGTTAGGGACCCATTATTCTATCAAAAAATCATTTTCTGAATTTTTATGTCATGTTGTTTGTCTTTCGAATTTTTGTAAGGTAATTCATAATCTCAATTTTTCTAATTGGTTTTTATGAATATTTCATTCATTATGTTGTTACATTATTATGTATATAATAAATTATTTTTTATTTATGTTGTAATTTCCAATCCATTTGTGTGGATATACTATTTATACAAATAATAACCCCATTGATAAATTCTTATAATATTCAGACAGTTTATGTAAAGGACCACATCTCAATCCCCTTTCATTGAGTAATATCTTAATATAGTTCATTTTTAATATCATATAAGTTGTATATAAAACCCTTTTGAAATTTTATATCATGAATCTCTATATTCTATTTATATTTGTTTCCTTGATGTTATTAATTAATTATTTTTATTCATGTTTTTCTTAAGTTTTATGAGACACTTTCACTAAATCAACATTTTAAAAGTTATAATGATATATTTTTCTAAATCTTTCTCATTAATTTCCATGTTCTTAAAATGGTTTTAATGATTTATTTATATAGACATTAGAGTTTTAAAATGATATTCTTTTGAATGTTTCAAAGTGGTATGGGAAACATTGATTCAAAAATATCATTATTAAACTTTTAAAAAGTTTTCAAAATTCATTGAATATATCACCTTATTGAATGGATTTATTGTGATTTATAAGTGAATTGATGATTATGTAAATATTTTATGTTTTATGAATATGTAATGGTACATGGAAATTTAATGGGTGGTTACATAATAAAATAAATATGGGTGGTTCTGTGATAAACCAATGATAGGTGAGCCTGAGATAATTCTCCAATGCATTGGTTAATGTGATAGAGGTAAACTTCAATGATTCTACTAAGAGATGCAGGGAATATACATTTAAGGGTATTCATAATTTAACACCTTTGATAACTATTAATTCTACAATGTATGTATGATAAGGATACAAAAAGATACCTATATTATTTGTGATTTCTGTGTGTTATTCATAAATCATAGGATCTCATGAAGTGTGTTAAAGATATTATGTTTTATGATTGAAAATTATAGTTTCATTGATTTTATGTATTGATGGACTAATTTTTAATTTCTGTATTTTATATCCCTTACTGAGTTTTTTTTCACATCCCATGTTTTTGAAATGTTTTTTCACATGGTATAAAGAATGGAAAGATAATGGAAGAATTCAAGAAGATTTATATCATGAAAAGAATTATTATTTTTCATTTTAATGAGATTTATTTTTTTCAAAAAAAATAGATAGATAAGAATATTATAATTTGTAATTTTTGAGATTTAATTTTATAGTTATGGACGAATTCTCTAAAACTCAAACATGAAAAGATCCTCAATGTCAAATTTGTGACTTAACTCTTGATTATGTAATGTTGAAGGCCGGTGCCTTATAATTTCAACCAGAAAAAGTTAAATATTTTTATGAATACTAATGTTATTAATATTTTAATGAATTATTATATACCCCCTTTATTGATTTTATATGAAATATGCATAATTTGTGTGAAATATTAATGTTTTAATACTAAGTATAATTTTTGTGCATTTTTAAAAGTAGTCCAATTGAGTCAATTTACTATTTTATTTATAACTCTCATTATACTGATTAAGATTTTGTGGTTTATTTATTTTAGGATTCATTATTCAATTTATCACATATCATTAGAATGAATCATGAGACAATCTTTCCATTTAAAGGCTCATATGGACCATATAAGATGACCCAGAGATTTTGTGATGAAACTGGACCATCAATGATGATTGAGTTACTGATATAATTCCCAAAATCCATATTTGTTAAAACTTCACCATATATTCATGATTATCTAAAAGAATCATGGGTAAACATGTTAGGGCCCAACTCTAAGATCATGGGGCCCAAATGGATCTTTGAAGTCTAGCCCACCATTCTGTCCTAGAATTAAAACCTGTATACTATGAATGACATATCTCATGAATTAGTAATCAAATCGAGCCGATATTTTTCATTGTTAAAGAGACGATATAGGCGGACAACTTTGTTGAAAAAATCATTCGGTTTTGAATCCATCATCCTATTCAAAAACCCATTCACATTTTGGACTTCAAAAAGATTGGATTGAAATGGACAGATTACATTTGTTTAATCAACCAGCCATAACATTGGCTCCGTAGATCAAAATGACTCCAAATTTTGAGAGAGGTCGGAAAACATTATTATCTACAAATCTGAAGAAGGATATATCTCAATATTCAGCTGTCAGAATATCCAACTTCGCGATGAAAGTGGAGGGACAGATTGGGAATGAAAACAGTCCACTTCCTTGGGCTATAAATGCATCCCCCTCCTCTCCTTCAAATGGGTTGGAATTTTAGAAGAGATTAGAATCATTTGGAAAGACCAACACCTTGAAAAAGTCTTTTGAGGACCTTCTATACTCATGTTTTCACTTGATATATCCTTTCTCTTCTCATTGATTCTTTTCAATTTTGTGATCTTCTTCATTTTTAATCCTGTAAGTTTGTGTTTTGTAATTCTGTTTTAATGCAAGTTTTTCTTCAATATATATTATTATCATCCAAATTCTATAGATTAATAATAGTGTTCTTAAACTATTTTAAATACAGTTGAATCCCCTTACCTTAATTTGCTTCCTCATTCAATCGAAAGTCTGTTTTTTCTAATTCCCATCAGTGTTCGTGTGTGTGTGTGTTCGATGTGCCACTCTTTTCTTATCCTTTTCTTTTTCTTCTCCTGTTCATTCCTCATAATAAATATATAAACCAGATTAATATTAATATCAATGGTTGAGTAAATATATTATTTGGTTGAGTCAAAATTTAGGGATGTTAAGTGATTGAGAGTATTTGCTCGAAAAATATTCTTTCATTTAACATTCTGTATGTTTGACTTAACATGTCATGGATTAATGACATGTTTTGTTTCACTTGTGGTTTCCATGATTTATTGGAACCATAAATACAATACCATCAACATTATCTAATTGATATTATAACCCTACGTTAAGTTAAGGCTTGGATTAAATTTTTAACACTTAGTAATTCTAATCAAAATTATCTTGTGAAGTGGGTCTTAAATTAACTGCAATATAAAGCAAAGCTCCAGGATATCACAATATTAAATTTCTAGAAATGAACTCACCCCAATAATTATCAAATTGTTAAATCAATCCCCAATCATTAATCACCTCATTTATGATATGAAAACAAACCCCTCCAATCAGAATACAATCAACTAAAAACAAACAACTATTACAAAGTATCATCGCTGAGGATTCGACTTGAGTGATTCTATACACATTAGGAGAGCACCAGAACGTTGACCGGTCGATAGGAAACAATTGGACATGCATTTAAAATGGCACCATTTTCGGGGATGTTTCTTTAAGTAGTCATTAGTTTCTGGTTATTGTGAAGAAAATAAAAAAATACAACATTTTGAAAAAAAATTAAAAAAAACACAGTGAAAAACCCCGCCTTCTCATAAAAATCATAATCATAAAATAACAGTCTTCATCATTCTTTCAAATCATTCTTAATTCCCCGTATCCTCCCAAACAATCCCTCATGTTTTTTTACCCTAAAATTGATCGAACCCTTCACCAACTTAGGAGGAACATAAGAGATAATCAAATAATTCAAGAACGAGTCCTTGTCCAACCAATTGAATTAGATATGGCCAATCCTAGGGAACAAACACTTAAAGAACTTTATGCCCCTGATAAGAATTACCAACCTATTGGTATTCAATATCCAAACATAGAAGCTGACATCGAACTCAAATCAGGTTTGATTCATCTTCTCCCTCATTTCCACAGGCTAACCGGTGATGATCCACATCTCCACCTTAAAGAGTTCTATGTAGTGTGCTCTACCATAAAGCCTCAAGGGGTTTATGAGGAACAAATCAAACTACGAGCATTCCAATTCTCCCTAGATTACACTACCAATTCATGTCTTCACTACCTCCCTCCTAGTTCTATAACCACATGGAATGATATGAAGTGACTTTTCTTAGAAAATGTATTTCCTTCTTCTTATACTGCTTCTATCCGAAAGGAAATAAGTGGCATCTGTCAGTTCCCAAGTGAATCACTCCATGAATACTAGGAGAGGTTCAAAAATCTTGTTTCAACCTTCCCACATCACCAAATCTATGATCAAATCTTTATCCAATACTTCCATGAGGGGTTATTGTCAATGGAGAGAACTCTCATTGATGCTGCAAGTGGCGGTTCTTTTGTTAATAAAACTCATGCAGCTGCATGAGATCTCATAAGTAACATGGCTCCAAACACACAACAATTCCATAGTTGATCACATGCTCAAGTCAAAAAATCCCAGGATAATCATTCAATTGAGCCGAATAAGATGACCGAGTGGATGAGTGAACTTACAGGTCTTGTGCGGTAACTAGGTGTGGTTACCAAATCCACAACCTCATCTTCTCCGCAATCAATGTTTCCTAGACCTGTCAAAAACTGTGGAATATGCAACTATTCATCTCATAAACCTAACACATGTCCACAAATTCAAGAGGATCAATCTGATTCATCTCGTCCAATGGATCTCAATGCAGCATGTCCTCAGAGGAACACCAACCCTCAACAATCAGGTCTGTTAATTAGAAACTTCAACCAACCTCACTCTGAGCCCTTATCTTCTTCCTATAACCAAGGACTTAGGTATGGTATTCCCATATCTCATCCCCCAAAATTTCTCCCTCGAAACCCAAACCTGTTTCAATATGGCCAAGGTTTTGGTAACTTCCAACAACCTTATCCTTTTATTCCTCAAACTCAGAGGAACAATCCTCTTCCTAGATTCCATTATTCTAGTGATCCTTCCCAATTCCAAAACCAATAAAATATCTTTCCCAAGAACCAAAATCTAGGTAATCTCAATCTGGGACAATCCCCTTCTTCCAAGCAACTGTGGGAATGTGCAGTGGAATATCTTACCTCCTTCACCCATTCCATCCTCAAGAACATTGAAACCCATATCGGTCAACTTGCATCCCACCTTATTCAGTAGCAACCATCCAATTCATCCCAACTTCTAGCTGAAACATTACTCAACCCCAAGGGAAATGTATGTTAAATTTCACTTAGACCAAGAAATAAAATTTCTATACTTCATGATAAGTCATATAAAACACCTTTAAATGTTGACCTATAAAATAAAATGAAAAAGAAACTTGAAACGGAACCTGAAACCATTCCCTCACCTCCTTCAATTCCAATTAGGAACTCAATTCCTATTCCTCAATCCATTTCTAAGCCAAAGAAGTCCTTTGAACCCGATCCTGAAATTCTAGACATATTTAGATGTGTTGAAGTCAACATTCCACTATTAGATTCCATAAAAAAATTCATGTGTATGCCAAGTTCTGGAAGGATTTGTGTACCCACATGAGGCAACTTAGGACCTTTGAAAATGTTTCCACCTAGCAGTCTATACCCATAAAGTGAAAATATCTAGGGAACATTACGGTTGTATGTCAAATTGGAAGTTCCAACATTGATGATGCACTCATATACTTAAGAGCCTCAATTAATTTCCTTCCCAAATCCAAATTCTCCAACATTGATCTAGTTCTATTACATCCAATGGGTGTTGTCATTCAATGGTCCAATCGAAGCACAAACATTCATGAGGGTATAATTGAGGATTTCCTTGTCCGAGTCAATGATCTTATCTTCCCTACTGATATCTATATCCTTGACATGGAAGGTGAGATGACCTCTTCTCGATCTCCCATAATTCTAGGAAGACCATTCTTCATGACTACGAGAACCAAGACTGATGTCCATTCATGTATCTTATCCATGGAATTTTGTGACCAACTGGTCATGTATAACATTTTCCAAGCCATGCGATAACCATATGAGGATCACTCTGCATTCTCAATCCATGCTTCTGAGGACATTTCTAAGAGTCAATCCAACCCCAATCCACCATGTTCTTTATGTTCTAATGACAAAGTATCTTAAGAAATTCACACCATGATTAACCAAGTCAAAAATGGCAACATTGATGTGGAACTCTCACTCATAGACCCCATCAATCTAGAGGAACTTGAAAACTCTCTTGAATCCCACATCAACTTTGATCTCTACTGGTCCACCTTGGACAATATTAAGAACAAGGAATCTAAAGGAACTAAAGTCCCTTCCTCCATTCCTATGTTTTCTTACCCACAAATGAAACATGAGACTCATCTGAATCCTCTTCTGGAAAACCTATAATATGCATTCCTTTTCAATGATCACTCTTATCATGTCATTATCTCTTCTTCACTTATTGAAATTGGGGAGTCCAAACTTGTTCAAGTGTTAGTGGACAACAAAAAGGCCTTAGGGTGGACCTGAGATGACATACCAGGAATCAACCCTTCCCTTTGCATGCATCACATCCATCTTGACGAGTCATCCAAACCTATTAGATAACCACAAAGAAGACTCCATACACTCCTACTTGTGGTAGTTATGGAAGAAATCACCAAGATTCTTTAAGCTGGTATTATCTACCCAATTTCAAATAGTGAAAGGGTTAGTCCAATTCAAGTTGTACCTAAGAAGGGTGGGATAACAATTGTCACAAATTAACATGGAGTGGAAGTCACAACTCTAGTGAAGAACAAATGTCTTGTGTGCATCGATTATAGGAAATTGAATGTTGAAACATGAAAAGATCACTACCCTATTCCATTCCCTGATCAAATGTTGGAATGATTAACTGGAAAGTCACACTATTTCTTTCTTGACGGATACACCGGCTACTTCCAAATCCCAATCGCACTATAAGACCAAGAAAAGACAACTTTCACATTCCCCTTTGGATCATATGCGTATAGAATAATGATTTTTGGCCTTTGCAATGCTCCTGCAACATTCCAGAGGTGGATGATGAGTATCTTTTCATAATTCATTGAAAACTTCATGGAAGTTTTCATGGATGACTCCACCATTTATAATGAGTCATTTGAATCTTGTTTGAATTTACTCTCTCTAGTCCTCCAAAAGCATTTCAAGTGTAAATGTGTGTTATATTTCGAAAAATGTCACATAATGGTTGCAAATGGAATTGTTCTAGGGAACATAGTTTCAAAAGAGGGTATTGATGTTGATACTTCCAAAATTGAAGTGATCCAATCACTTCATGAACTCAACTCTATTCGAGACATCTGTTCATTCCTCGGTCATGCTGGTTCTTATCAGTGATTCATCCATAACTTCAGTAACATTTCTCTCCCACTCACTATTTTTCTCCAAAATGATGCCCCTTTCCATTTATATGAGGTTTTCAAGAGGTCCTTTGTTGAACTCAAAACTGCTCTAACATCCACCCCAATAATCCAACCCCTAGATTGGTCTTTAACCTTTGAGTTGATGTGTGATGCTTCTGAGAGAGTCGTTGGGGATTTTCTTGGTCAAAGAAGAGAAAATATTCCTCATGTCATCTATTATGCCTCAAAAACATTGGATGAAAATAAATCTCACTAAAGTATCACTGAAAAAAAACTTTTATCAGTTGTTTTTCCCTTAGATAAATTCTGGCCCTATCTCTTAGGTGCCAAAATCATTATCTTCATAGGTCATTCTACTATAATGATCTTACTCAAGAAAAGTGATTCAAAACTGAGGCTAATAAAATATATCCTAATTCTCCAAGAGCTTTACCTTGAAATAAAAGATAGAATAGTTAAATAAAACACTATGACTGATCACTTTATTAGAATTTTTAATTCTTCTCATTCAGAAATCATAGATCCTGAATTCTTCACTGAACAACCTTAATTTCTCACTCTAAAGTTACCATAGTATTTCCCAGTTGTAAATTACTTGGTTTTTGTGTTTTCATGAAAATTTTGCAAAAGAACAAAAAATGAAGTTGACAAGTGATTCAAAATACTATTTTTGGGATGAAAATAAACTTTGGAAAACTGGGGAAGACATGGTAATTAGGAGATGTGTTGATGAAGGAGAACATTCCTCCATCTTAGAATTTTGTCACTCACTTCTCAGAGATGGACACTTTGGACCACAAAGGAAATCCCGAAAGGTCCTAGACTCTGGATTCTTCTGGAATTCACTTTTCAAGGACTCACATGAGTTCTTTCTATCATGTCCCACTGGCCAAATTTTTGGCACAATTTCAAAGAGAAATAAAATTCCCAAAATCCATGAATTTTCTGTGATATCTTTGATGTTTCGGGCATCGATTTCATGGGACTATTTCCACATTCCAATGGATTCTAATATATCCTTCTTGCGGTTGATTATGTTTCAAGGTGGGTTGAGGCCAAACCCACTAGAAAGGATGATTCACATACTGTTAGTGAGTTCCTAAAGACACACATCTACCACAGATATGGTATGCATCATGCCTTGATTAGTGAATTAGGAACCCATTTTTGTAATAGAACCATGGAATCTATTTTGAAAAATAATGGTGTTGTACATAAACCTTCAACTACATATCACCCCCAAACAAATGGAATGACTAAACTTTCTATTAGAGAAGTGAAAAAAGTGCATGAGTGAATTGTAAAACCCACCAGAAAAGACTGTCCTGAAAGACATGGTGAGGCACTTTGGGCTTATTTAACTTCCTATTAAATACCCATTGGGATGTCACCTTATAGGCTAGTTTTTGTTAAATAAATTCATTTCCCAGTTTAAATCCATCTTAAGTCATTTTGGGTAGTGAAAACTTTTAATTTTGATCTTGAAAAATCTGGTGAAGAACGATTTTTTCAATTGGCTGAATTGGAGGAGCTTTGACAAGTTTCTTATGACAATTATAATCTCTACAATAAAATCCATGGCACAACATGATAAAAACATCATGAGGATGGTATTTCATTAAGTATAAAAGTTAATTCTCTTCAATTATCAATTTTAGCTTCACCGAGGTAAGCTTAATTCTCATTGGGAAGATCCTTTTGTTATTAATAATGTTTACCCATTTGGTGCAGTACAATTCCAAGACCCCTCTTCCAAAAGTACATTCAAATTTAATAGACATAGGTTAAAGAATCACCATGAGAGGACAAACAATCCTGGAGCATCATCAACTTCCACTGGATCCCTGACTTCTCCAGTAGACCAACCACTAGATAGAGATGGTGACCCGCCAAATCCAAATCATGGGGCAACTATTTCCCTCTAACTCTCTCTCTATATCTTCCTCTCTCTACCTATTTCTTCTTCTTCATCTCTCTTTCATTTTTTTACCAATTTATTTATCAAAACCTTTCTTTTTAACTTTCTCTTTTTAGCGGGAGTATCTTTATAAAAAATAAAAATAAAAACCTAAAAAAACAATCACATAAAAAAAATATCATGAGTAATGCTTACTCACCATCGAGTTTTAAAAATTTTTACAACCATTTTGGGGAGTTAATAGACATGTTTTCATCTATTTTTTTTTTATTTTCATCATTACTTTTGATATAGAATTGTTTGTCAAAATTAATAAATTTTGAATGCTCAATTTTTGATTTGGAAAATTCTTTTCTTAAACCGTGAGGAACAACATTTGATTTCATGCCAAGGCCACCTATCGGAATATTTTCAAAATGTGTGTTTTCACCCCCATTTGTGAGTCTTGAGTTTGTGGACCTTTGAGCTGAATTTCCTACTTTAGTGTGAATTAATATGATATAGGCATTTTTTGAACCACATGAGAATCACAATATCCAAATATCCTCCCATTTCCCTTACATTAATCCTCTTTTTGAAAGCCCCTTCGAGCCTATGAAAACCTTTTCTTTGATAGCCACATTACAAGCCCAATACCTTTTCCCACCCAATATCTACATGGATTTTCATTGCATTTTTTTTTGAGATTTATGTGTTGGGGGGGGGGGGGGGGTTGGATTTCATTTTGGATACCCTTTTTTGATTTCCCCATGTTATCATATGCTTGAGGGCAAGCATTCATTTCAGTGTGGGGGAGAGGTTGTTATTCAATTTGTTTTGGGGAATGTAATGTACTTTCATTTATGTAATTTTGTAAATGTTATTAAAAAGTGCACAAAAAAATCCAAAATAAAACTAAAAAGAAAAATAAAAAATTTTGGTTCTTTATTTTGTAGGTCAAAAATTAATCATCCTAAATCATGGGTTGGGATATGAGTATAAGATCTTTTCCAAGTTCAACTTTCAAAAAAATAGAGAAAAAAATAAAATAAAAAAGAACACTTGCATTATAATCTTATGTCATTTTCTGAGGTTTTGAGGATTGTAAATATTTCATCTTTTCATCCGCTTCGAATTTTCATCCTCTACTGTGTCTTTCTTCACACAATCCTTCCATTGTAAATATGTGTTTTCATTTCCTTCCATGTTTTATTTCAGAAAACATGTGCATTAGTTATTCTATATTAGTGTTTTACACCTCTTCTTCTTTTTCTTGAACATTATATTCCTACCGTACCATATACAAAGATAAACCACTTAAAATACCTATTGATTTTTGTGCACTTTTCATAGGGATTGGAAGCTGAGAGCTCTTTCAAACTCTAAGATTTTCACTTTCTGTTAGTGAAAGAGTGAACCTCCACAAATTAATTTTATCATCTTTAGAGGTGTGAGTTTTGAGTTTCCACATTTTCATTTCTATATTTGAGCATAAAAAAATAATTAGTTTTGGAACATTGTTTATGTAACAACTTGTGGTGGAATTCAAAATGGATCAGTGAAATTGTCTAATCCTCCCCTGATTGGAGAAAATAGAATTTTAATATATGTTGGTGAGTGAAAATGATTATGTTAAGTTTTTATTTTGTTTTCACATGAGGTCATGCACATGTCTAAGTGTTAGAATGTTGATGTTATTAATATTTTAATGAATTATTTTATACCCCCTTTACTAGTTTTATATGAAATGTGCATAATATTTGTGAAATGTTAATGTTTTAATACTTAGTATAATTTTTGTGCATTTTTATAAGTAGTCCAATTGAGTCAGTTTAATATTTTATTTATACCTATCACCCTACTTCTTCAAATTGTGTGGTTTTTGTTTTTTAGGATTCCTTATTAAATTAATCACATATCATTTGAAGGAATCATGGGCCAATTCTTCCATTTGTAGGATCATATGGACCACACAAGTAGACACAATGAATTTGTGAAGAAACTCGACCAGCCATGATGATTGAGTTACTGGTCTCACTCTCGAGGCCTTTATTTTGTGAAACTCCACCAACCTTTCGTTATTATCCAAAATAATCATGGGTAAAAATTCCAGGGCCAAAATCTAAGAATATGGGGACCAAATGAATCTTTGAAATCTAGCCCACATTTCTGGCCGATAATTAAAATCCAGACACTATGCATGACATATCTCATGATGTAATCATCAAATTGAGCTGATCATTTTCATTTTGAAATAGAAGATATAGTTGGTCGACTATGTTGATAAAATCATCCGGTTTTGAAGTTATAGACCTATTCAAAAACACTTTCACATTTTGGTATTCAAAAAGATTGCATTGAAATGGACAAATTAAATTTGTTTAATCAACTGACCATAACTATGGCTTCATAAGTCCAAATTACTCTACATTTTGAGAGTGGTCGGCCTAATTTATCATCTACAACATTTTAGGAGATATCATGATATTTGGATGTTGGAATATCCAACATGGTGATGCAAGTGGAGGGATAGATTGGGAATGAAAACAATCCGCTTCCTTGGGCTATAAATGCATCCCCCTCCTCTAATTCAAAGGGGTTGGCATTTTAGAAGAGAGGAGAATAAATTAGAAAGACCAAAGCCTTTATAAAGACTTGGGAGGACCAACCATACTAATGTTTTTACTTGGGATACCCTTCCTACTCTCTTTGTTACCTTTCACTTTTAAGTTGTTCTTCGTTTATAATCTTGTAAGTTTGTGTTTTGTAATTCTGTCTTAATGCAAGTTTGTTCTTCATTATCTCTTATTCTCATCCACCTTCTGTAGTTTAATATTAATGTTATTAAAATAGTTTAAATATAGTTTAATCCCCTTCCCTTATTTTTATTCCTCATTCAATCGAATGTCAGTTTTTTCTAATCCTCACCATTATTCATGTGTGCTTTTTCGATGTACAACTCTTTTCTTATCCCTTTATTTTTAATCTCTTGTTAATTAATAATCATAAATATATAAACAAGATTAATATTAATATCAATGTATGGGTAAATATATTATTGGTGTGACTCAAAATTTAGGGATGTTAAGTGATTGAGAGTATTTGATCGATTAATATTCTTTCATTTAACATTGTGTATATTGGACTTAACATGTCATGGATTAATGACTTGTTTTGTTTAATGTATGGTTTACATGGATTATTGGAACCAAAAATACATTTCCATCTACAAGCTCTGATTTAGACTAGAACCCTATGTTTAGTTAAGTTTTGGAATAAATCCTTAACACTTAGTAATTACAATCTACATTTTCTTACGAAGTGGGTGTTAAATTAACTGCAATATAAATCAAAGCTCCAGGATATCACAATCATAACTCCCTAAAAATGAACTCACCTCAATATTTATCAAATTGTTAAATAAAACCCCAATCATTAATCACTTTAGTTATTCTCTACAAACAAACCCCTCAATCAGAATACTATCAAATAAATAAACGACTATTACAAAGTAACATCACCGAGGATTCGACCCAAGTGCTGCTATACACATTAGCAGAGAAAAGGAACCATGACCGGTCGATAGGCAAAAATCGGTCGTGCATTTCAAATACATAAAAGGAGTATTTCTAGAATCACATTATCTTCTATATGAATAGTGTTTTCATATCCAATGTATGTGGTGAATGCAAGGATGAATAAACCCATAGGGTCATGAATTTTGTGTCTACTAAATATGATACGAATGTTTTCATGAACCATCTATGATGAACTTAAATCAATAATTTTGAGGATGATAAAATATATAATGAAATTTAGGAGCTTTGAGGATTTTTTGATGGGGAATTCTAGTGGAAAAAAGGGGGTTTTAGGAGGGTTATTGTTCCTGTTTCATAAGAAACCAAATAAGATCAAATCAGAAGTCTCTTGGTTTACAAAAAATTGTTAGTCCAACCACATGATATATCATTGTGAAGTGATTTTTTTCATTGACTTTTAGATGCAGCTACATCCCTCTTAAAATATTAGAGCTCTTCTATTCTTCCCTGAACTAGAGAAACAATACCCATGGAACCAAAGGTAGTGTAAAGTTCCATCGGATGGCCCCTGAGAAGAAAGGACAACATGATCACCAATGAAGATCCACATAGTATGTTCCCACTAACATTCAAAGAAAAACTATGGAAGTGGGTTCTTCCCTATGAATAACAGAACAAGTACCCATGTAAAATATTATAATTCTTATATTCTTATATTATCACATATGGGTAATGCATCATTCCAGATTATAAATTTTCCTGAAATATAAATTTTCACCCCTAAAATTTTCTAATTATTTTTCATCCTTTCATTTTATTTTTTAATAAATTCCATATCATCATAAATATTTTCATGCCTGGAAGAATATTTGATTGTATGGATTTCTTTTTGACATAATATTCATATATTGATCCTAAAATATTTAAAAATTATACGAAAAAATAAAATATTAATTCCATATAATTGTTATCCCTATAATAAATTTTTTTAATCATATCATATTAATATTTATTCTCAAACATTTAATTATAAACATTCATGTTACCGAAATTAAAATTTTGAATTGCGAAAACCTTTTTATATTTGATATCATTCTTAAATTAAGATGATATGATCCTTATATTTTCCCAAACCCTATTATATATTAATTTTAGTGATACATGTGTAAAAGTCATCTGTTTTATTTTATATTCATATAAATCACAAATTTCCTTCATATCTTAAATTCATGCCTCATAATTTCAATAATTAATAGAAGAAATAGAATCAGAACTAAAAATATCAATATCTAGTTATACTCAAAATGAATATAGTTCTATTTTTCCTCTCTTATAGAACAATTATCTATTAAAAATAATGTGGAATTGAAAATTTTACAAATATAATATTGCATGAAATGAAACAAATTCTATTTATTTAGGATTTTCATCCTTTTTGTAAGAGATTTCTGAATCAATCCATGAATTCAAAGATATATTATCTTTATTCCTAAATATCATTTTATTTTTTCGTATCAGAAATTGGAATTAATATATATTCCCTTCCTATAACCATAAAAATACCATTGGAAAAATATAAATTCAAATTTGATTTGTCTTTAATGATATATCATTTATGGAACTAATATTTTTCTTATTTAATGTTTGGATGAAATATTTTCATGTTTTTAGATTTAAAATATAAATTGGTGTAAATAATTCATGTTATCTTATTGTTCTAATGTAGTTGTATTATGATATTTAAGGATTCCATTTATAGTTCTACGACTACACATTTTCTAAAAAATATTCCTTTCAAAAGAGAATAATAAATCCTCATAACCTTAAAATAAAGATCTTAGTTAACAACATCATCACATTTTAAATCAACTAGACCAGGATTAGTTAAATCAAAATTTTATCCATAATATCCTGAAATAATATATCAATACCCTTTAATCAATATTTCATCTAGATATCATTCTTATTATACATGACACTATTGGACTATAGTGGCAGTTTCATAATAAAACAACATTTACTACCCAAATTATACTTCACATAAAAGGATATTTCCCTTATTATTGTTATCTAATATGATAAAATTTTATCACAATCAATATAAAAAATAAAATTAAACATATTATATCATTAAGATAACCAAGCTATGATATACTTTTAGTGGTTAAAAATAAAGTTATAAACAAAAATATCATCTAGAAGGGTCCTCCTATGATACAAATTGTATGATCCTAGAGGGGTAATGGAAATTGACATGATGGGGGTGGTGGATTTTCATTCTTTTAATAATTAATTAGTGTATAAAAATTATGATTAGAATTTATTTAGTTCAAATATTAAACAATTAAACCACACAGATATATGGAATGAGATAAAAATTAATGTTCCTGAATGTAAAATATGAAAACCATAATTTTTTAGTAGTTCATATCTAAATTATATATTATTTACTCATTATACACCAACCTGGGTTTTGTAACCGACAATATTAAATCAAATTTTATTTAGAGTTAAAATTCTTCACATCATCCTTTTTCACACTAAGAAGATCAAATGAATTCCATTTCCATTACTAGGTTTAGAAAAAACCCTTCCCTTTTTAGGAGAAGACCCATCCAAGATGTTTACATACTCAATCCTAACATCTTATATTTTTTTGGTTTAGAAAGAACCTAGATTATTAGGGGAGAAAACCTAAACTTCTCATAAATTGGTATATACACAACCATTACTTTCATTTAATATTTCTTAACCTCTTATATGTTATGGGTCAGGATTAACCCAATATTTAATGGGGTTAGAATTAAAATATAATTATATATGAGAAATTATTTTCTCTTATATTTTATTGGTTAACCAAAACCAAGTAGTCTAATGAGAAAAAATTAATCGAATATTCTAATAGATATACCAAACCCAGAAGTACCTTTGGTTATGTTATTATAACGTCGTATAGGATGTACTATGTGTGATAGTATAGCTCATATTGTAACAGCACAATGTATGAATAAAAAAATCCACATAGTTAAAGATTATGGATGAAGATAATGTCATTTGGATATTTTAGTTACCTCTACCATAAAGATGTTGAAACATTATAGATCGATTAACCAATAGTTTAATTCATCAATAAGTTGAACAAAGATCTTTTAAATCATTGTTTTGAAATTATGCAGCATCAAGGAGTAATATAATAATCACATCTCTCGCCTATGTAATACATTACACAATCATTTTATTTAAGAAAAATCAAATAATATATTATCTGCTTTAGAAAAAATGAAACTCCTTTATAAATTCCATCATTTAAAATCTTCTTTTGGAGGTAGCTTTTATTATGACCGATATAATGAAAAATGTAAAACATGTTATATAGAAAAATTAAATATATGAATAAATACAAAATTAACATATAAATGAATATATTACTAAATTTAGTGAATAAATGCATTGGAAAGACCTAATAATTTATGGGATAATAACAATCTAATTTCAAAAAAAATTCTAATATAAACACTACAGTTTTGGAGTTCTATATAAATATTATTTAAAACAAATACTTTATATGTCACACTTGAGTTCTAATTTCATATTCTGACCCAGATCAGGTCGAGTCTTGGTTTTTTTCATTTGGAATAGGTTGTGACAAGTTTGAGGTTGTAGGGTAACATTGTCAATGTTCGAGTTTAATCCCATATTAAACTCATTATTTTTTATATTTTCTAGGTTTTATGTTGTTGCATGTACACCACATAGTTATCAAATAGCATGTGGTCAACTTGGGGCTTGTTCAGTCTCTTCAAGAATGTGCATAAGCCACAACATGATCTGCACCTAGTAGCTTGTTTCAAGAATAGTGACTGTGTGGTCTCCCAGCGTTAAAATGTGTGTAAAATAAAATAATAAATAAATTTTAAATTAATGTGTGTTTAAATAAAATAAAGGCTAATAAATATGAAATATATAAGATAAGAGAATAAATGAAAACATCATTAATTACTTCTAATACAAAAATTAAAAATTTAATAAGAGAATGATATTATAATTACTAACATTATAATTATTAGTGATAATAATATTATATATATTATATATATTATTATTCATATCATTGTAATTAAAATATTTATTTCTTTTTTAAGTGGGTTTTAATCATTATTTTAGGGTTATGTTTCCCCTCTTTATTCCCTCTTCTATGCACCACCCTTCCCCCTTTCCTTATGGCTTGTATCCCCCATCCATGGTGAGCCTCCTCCCTAAGCACCACATTCCTCCGGCGACTCCCTATGACAAGCTCTTATCCAAATGCCCCTCTCTCACTCATACATACCCCCACTCGTGCCCCAATACCCCATACATCCCCTCACAAGAAACCCTCTTTCCTCTTGTGTGGAAAACACCTTGGGCAGCCCCTCTTCATGTCTTTGGCCTTCGTGGTCTCTCTCCTCTTCCCCTCCATGTCTTTTGTGGGTTAGATCTCCCTTTAGCTAATATTTTGGATCCTCTTTATTTAGTGTTTTGGTTTCCAGCAATAGGGGTTTTGATTTTTGGGGTCTGATCCTGATCCTTTGGTTTCAGTATTATTATTTAGGGTTCCCCATGGGTTGCATGCATTGTAGTTTGGGTTTGTTTTTTGTGAGAATAGGTTTCACACCACTTTTCCATATGATTCTTGGTCGAGGTAAGTGATTTGAAGCTTAAACATTCTTTAATAAATCTATTATGCTTGATTGTATTTTTTATATGTTCTATAAATGATGTGTTAGATGTGATAATGTTTTTTGGAATGTTTTGATGCACATTGTTTGGAAATGAATTAGTTTTCCCTGTTAAAGTTAACATGATGTGTTTGTAAAGTTTGTTACACCATTTAATTATGTTTTATAATTTTTTTAGTTGATCAAATTAATTATCTGAATGGTTCTAACTATTATTTTTACATGGTTATAATGTGAGTTGATTTTAAGGTTGCATTTTATATGAAATTGAAATTGTTTTGGTGAAACCCCTTGTTAAATTTTTTTTAAATATTTTATAATTTGTGAAAATGATTTAATAAATTATTCATGTGTTATGAAAGAAGTATTTGATATGGTTAGGTGTGCATGTAATTTTAATGAGTCATTTTGACATGAAATTGTGAATTTTTTATGTGTAAAACGTCAAGGATTAATTTGGTAGTGTTGTATAAATTGTGATATTGGTTTTTTATATTATGGAAGGTGTGAATATTATGTTTTTGTATGGCGTTCATGTGTGGTTTATTTTAATAGGGAAATATTATTTCATTGTATTTGTGGAAAAGCCTTGTGGTGTTTTGATTATTATTTTATAAATTGTCTAATGTTTTATTGAATTTTATGGGCAGTGAGAATGATATTTGGAAATGATTTGGTAATGTTTTGGGAATTTTGAAAAAGTATTATTTTAAATGTCATGGGATCCCTATTTTTTTGTATAGAGATTTTGCACATTTGGTCTTAAACGAGGATTTGGAATGGGTTTTTGTTTGTAAAACCATGTGACACTTCTTAAATTATCTATCAAATTTATAAATTTTTTATTAAATGATTTCATGTGGTGAGAAACCAGTTTTAGAAAAAATTTGGTGTGTCCATGATGTTAAAATAAAATTTGGATTTGCAATGGATTTGATGTAATATGTTATACCTGAATGAGAAAAAATGGTATGCCAGAGAAACTAAGTGGATGGACATGGACTTGTAATCTAGTGATCATGTAGTGTCCTATTACCTATTTCACTTAGAAAGATTGACAACAAAAACAATAACTAAACAATGATGTTAGTTAGGGACCACTAGGCCATTAGGGTTTCCCCTCCTAATGGATTGTTCATGATAATGATATTTGTTATGGTTATTTTGACATTGAGATACGATGTACCTTGGGAGCCTAAGTTAATTAGTGCCTAGGGGTACCTCCCATGTCTAGTGATTAATGATTATATTGAACCTAACACTAGAATATGGTATTTTGGTTTGGTAATTTTAAAAGAAAGTTGTTCCCCTATTTAAATTTACACCCCCCATATTTTTGAACTATCTATTGTTTATATTTCCAGTCACTGAATCAGATTTTTAAATAAATTTTCCCTCCATTTATTTTTTTTAGTTTCAATGATATTTTCCCCAAATATTGTTTGTGAATTTTATTTCATTATAAATATTTCATGTTGTATTTTTCATTTAATGTTTAATGCATAGAATCTCTACCAGAGTGGAATCCTATTGGCCTTTTCCTCACACAGTACATACACCATTGGGCGTATGCAGTATTTTCTATCAATTTTGTTTTGGTTAAGGTAAGCCATATGGGGTTGGCAGGTTGGGTTTATAGGGTCCTTGGATATGGACCTTGGTGGTAGTGGCTTGATGATGTTGTTCCTCTGGTTTCATGGATGTTTGGTGTGTTGTTTTGGTTCCCCATTGTGTCATTTAAGTTTTGGGGTTCTGTTTAGCTCTTAATTTAATATTTGAAAATTGTTAAATTCATGTTTGGTTAAATGATTATGATCTGAATTTTTGGATTTTAGTGTAAATTTTAATGTTGTCAATTCAGGTATTCCTAAGTATTTATTTTGATACTCGGGCAATTGTTCCAGCCTGTGGGGAGTGGGAATGCCTGTCAAAATTTTTCCCAGACCGATTTGTGTGACCAATTCATGTTCCACTCTGGTAGGTTCGTGAAAAAAATGGAATCGAAGCAGGGTAATGCTATTGGGGTCCTGTTCATTGGGTAGTGTCTTGGAAGACAGGATCTTGGACCTTCGTCACACGACTTTTTGGTTACGAGTTGGGTGCCTAAACAACACTCATCTTGGTGATACTTCAATTACCATAGGAATTATAGATCCATATGTGTTCATTGGTCATTATGATGGCTTGTTATATGGTAAATGAAATGGGATATTGGTCAATTGTCTCAAAGAGCTCATAGTTCCGTATAAGCTATTTACTGCCGAAGATATTGTCTTAGAATACTCTTACTGATGGTGGAGTGATTGGCATATGGAATCTTACCATATGTTCAAGTCCCCAATTGGTACTAGTTTCCTCTTCAATTATTGTACATCTCATTATTGTGGAGTCATGGAAATTTGATCTTTATGTAAAAATGATTTTGTTTTGGGGAAGTTGAAAATGATTTTAAAATAAGTTCATTGAAACTGATGTGTAAGTTTTGAAAAGTGTGGGTTTAATGTTTTGGTTATGGAAAAAATTGTATGTCTTTGATTTTGGTCTTTGGTGTACTCATGGGGTGCCCCTTGCATGGTAAAATACAGAAAGTAGAATGATAAGTGGTATGAGTGGATGAGTTCTAAGGTGAAACTTAGGTGGGTGACCGGTGTGGCATGAAAACATGCATTTGTAAAGTTTATGAGACACCATTAGTGTTTGTACAACCCACCAACCTTGTTTATTTTCAAAAATGAATTTTAAGGAACCTTTAGAATTTTGAAAAATAGTTTTTGTGTGATGTGTATTTTGGTATTTTATTTGGGAATGTTGTTTTCATGGTGTTTCAAGCTAAGAATCGTTTATGTTTGATGTGTTTCATGACTTCGTGATCTTATTCATAATATGGTTCATAAGTGTTTGGTTAGTGGAGTTTATTGAAAAATGATTTGGAAAGACCTTACCATGGTTCACTATGAACATCTAGTGTTCTCTTTCGGTATATCCTGACTATAGGAAAAGATCGATTTTGTCCATGGTTTTCATTATTGGCTGGTGAATTCCCCTTTAATGTGTTGATGTATTTTTGAATAGCGATCATGGGTGATCCACCGATGGTAGAACATCAAGTTGGTCAAAGTATAGAATCCCTGTGGTTAAGTACTTATGTTCTTTTCTTTTATGTGGATCCTTTTTGAAGTGGAAGAGTGGTTGTGGACTGTTATAAGAGGCCTTAGTTCTTTATGTTTATTGTGTCGTCAATGGTGATGTTTGACACAATCATGTCTAAATTTCTTGCTTGAGAGTGGTTAAGGGAATTAGAATGTGGAAAGGTGAAAATGGTCTAGGATGTTGGTATTGGATGTGTTGGGATGGGCCTTGGTCCTTTAGTTTGGTTGATGTAAGTGGAAGTTCGTGTTGGGACACTAATATTAAAAATCATATTTGAAGTCAAGAGGGGTGACACACATGAATCATCTATCCCCATTTCATTGTGAATGATAAATTTGGGAGTCAGTGGTTTATGGTATGTGTTGTGTTCTATTGACACGATTGAATCATAGTGTAGTTTCTAGGGAAACCAGTAAGAAGAAGATTCAATTGGGGGTTTTAAGTGCCTAACTGTGAGGCAGAGGATTCTTCAACAATCAGAGATCCATCCTTATGTATCAAAGTGAATATGTCTCATAGTCAGTAAACCCCTGAGGTTGTATGGGATCATGGCCTAGTGTTTTCCTTTAAGTTTGAAAGTGAATTAAATTAATACTTTTGGGTTTTCATTACATTTTGATCAGTCCCGTTGGATGGAGGGTTCGTGAGGACCATGTTTCACGGTGGGGAATTTGGTTGTATGAGGAGATCAGATGTCAACTCTTATCATCTATTTCGTGTTGGTCCATACGAATCAGTTCAGTTAGCTGATCCCTGTGGTGTGGATACCCACAATGGATCAAACTGAAATTTACTGGAAGTGAATAATTTTTATCGTATTATTTATGGTGATGAGTCTATTCGTGCCTCCCCATTTTGGTATCTTGGTCCCGTCTCAGGTTTTAGTTTCCTCTTATGGTTGAGAGTCCACTCGAGTCTCCCAATGTCATCAAGTCTCTATCGTCCATTACGTTTGTTTGGCGGTTGATAGTCTCATTCAGATCTATCTAATTTGTTTTTGGTGAAATGTGTGAGCCTTTTGGGGAATTAATAAAGTGTTTTTTCAAGGGATATTTAATGTTTCCTTCTAAGTGGGTTTTTAGTTTTTGTCAATTGAAGGTTCCCTTGATTTTGGGGGAAGGCGTCACTAGGATGGGATCCCATTTTGGGTCTCTCAAGTATATTCTAAAAGACATTACACTTTGTTTTCATTGGTCTTTCTTCCCTTTTGTGTCCTTAATTAGTAACCTCTTTGAGCTGACTGGGAGTCCCAACTGTGTTTTCTAAGTAATATTTGGATGGATTTATAGTGGTTGGAAAGCGTTTATGGTTTGGAGAATTTTCACACCCGAGTTCTTATTTTATCCTCAGACCTGGCCTGAGTCGGGTCATAGATGTTTTTCTTGGGAACCGGGTGTGAAAGGTTTGAGGTTTCAGGATAACGATGTCGAATATTGGGTTTCATCGAAGTTTAAATTCTCAATGTTTGGATATTTTATGGGTTTTGAGAAAGTCTGTGGACACCACACCATTTGAAAAAGCTATGGGGTAAACCATGTGCCAGTGTGGTCTCTTCTAGAATGTTCTAAAGCCAGTGCATGTTCTGCGCACGGTCTCTTGAGCCGTGTGCGGTGACCGTACAGTCACCCTGAAATAAAAACAATTGTGTGTTAAAGTGTGAGTAAAATAAACTAATAAATAAATTTGAAACAAATGAGTGTTTAAATAAATTTATGTATAATAACTTGGAAATCAATATGATAAGAGAAGCTGGAAAATTTTCATAATTTTTTTAGATGATAAAAATAATAATTTTATAAGTGATTAATTTTACTATTATAATTTCTAGTGAAAATATTATAATTACTGTTAATATTATTTATCCCATCCTTGTAATTATAATATTTAGTGCCTTTTTAGGTTGGTTTTAATCATTATTTAGGGTTTTGTTTCCCCTCTTTCTCCACTTCTACCTGCACCGCCCTCACCCTTTTCTTATTCCTCTGCCCCTCCTTGTTGCACCTCCTCCCATCACACGACCTTCCTCCAGGGACTCTTTTCAGAAATCTCTCTATTGGGAACCCCTCTCTCCCTCTTATGCACCCTCGGTCGCACCCCAATGCCCTGTGTGCCCCCTTTAGGGAAATCCCCTATACTCCAACATGTGAATCACCTTTAGCAGCCCCTCTTCACGCTGCCAATCTCTGAGGTCGCTCATCGATTCCCCTTTTCCTCTTCGGTAGGTATGATCTCCACTTGGGTAAGGTTTTTGTACCTCTTTCAACAGGTTTTTGGTTTCTAGAAATTGGTGTTTTGATTTTTTTGGGTCCAATCATGATCTGTTTGTTTTGATCTAATTGTTTATGGTTCACAACTGGGTTTTGTGGTGCGGTTTGGGTTTGGTTGTGCTATGGATAGGTTTCGTACCACTCCTGCAGATGCTTCTTGGTTTAGTTAGATGATTCTTTACTTAAACATTCTTTGATAAATTTATTAATATTGCATGAATTTTTTTATATGTTCTATAAATTATTTTTAAGTGGGGAAATTGGTTTTCGGAAAGTTTTGATGAACATTATTTGGAAATGAATTATTTTTCCTTGTTAAAGTATGCATGTTTTGTGTTTAATGTTTATTATGCCAATTGGTATTAATCTATACAATGGTTAGTAGATTTAATTCTTTATTCTAATGATGCTAATTATGTTTTGAAGTGGTTATGATGTGTAGATTATTTTAAAGTTGTGTTTCTATATGAAACATGGTGTTATTTGGTGAAAACCCTTTCTTTTCCATTAGTGATTATTTTATAATATGTTGAAATGATTTATTAATTTATTCATGTGTCGTGAAGGAGGTATTTGATATGATTATACATGTGTTTAATTTTAAAGTGTCATTTCCCATGAAATTGTGTATTTTTTATGTGTAAAACTAGATGGTGTTATTTGGTTGTGTTGAATAAATTGTGCAATTGGTATTTTATATTATGTAATGTATGCAAATAATATTATTTATGGTGTTCTTGTTGGAATTATTTTAAAAGATAATTATTGGTTCATTTTTGGGTGTAAAATACTTGTGGTGTTTTGAAACTTATTTTATAAATTTTCTAATGGTTTATTATGTTGTGGGGTAAGTGAAAACCATATAGGGAAATGATTCAGTAATGTTTTCAGATTTGTGAAAAAGTTTTATTAAAATTTGCTAGGGCTTCCCATTTTATTTTGGTACATTGATTGTGTATATTTTGTCTAAAAAGAGGATTTTGAATGTGTTTTTTGTGTGTAGAACCATAATGTACTTCTTGAAATTGTTTAAAAAATATTTGAGTTGTTTATTAAATGATTTAAAGGGGTGGAAAACACGTTTACGAACTATTTTAGTGTGCGCATGGTATTAAAATATAATGTGGATGTGCAAGTGATTTTGATGTAATAAATGAAGCTAGATTGAGAAATAATTGGATTTTCGAGGATCTAGGTGGGAGGACTAGGAATAATATTCTTGTGATCCTCAAGTGTCCTCATTCTGTTTCACATTCAAATATTTATTCTGGCAATAATAACTAAACTATGATGATTTTTGTGGACCTCTAGGCCAGTGGGGTTTCCCATTAAATTAGAATATCAATGAGAAGGATATTGGTTATGGTCACATTGACATCAAGATATGATGTACCTAGGGACCCATAATTACCTATTTCATAGGATTATCTTCCATGTCCAATGTTCCATGATTATATTTCACCTATTGTCGACGTACAATATGATGGTTTGGAAATATTAAATAAAAGTTTGTTTCCTATTTTAAGTTACAGAACATCTTTTTAAACTATAATTTTTTATAGTTGTTATCCATGAATATATTTTCTAAATATTTTTGTACCCTTTTTCTATTTTTTAGTGCCAATGATAGTTTCTCCAATATTTTTCTGGAGTTTCCTTTCATTATAATTCATGCATGATTTATTTTTCATTTAATTTTTAATGGATGGAATCCATACCCGAGTGGAATCCTTAAGGGCTTTTACTCAATGCCTACATACACCGTTGGGTGTATGCAGACATTGATTTCTATTTGTTTCAGGTTAAGTAAATGCTTTTTGGGTTGGCAGGATGGGTTTTTAGTGGCCTAGTTTTTGGACCGTGGTGGTGGTGGCTTGAGGTTGTTTCTTCTCTTGTTTTATGATGGTTTGGCTTATTTTATTGGTTCCCCTTTGTTTCATTCTCCTATTTGGGTTATGTTTAGTTCTACATTTAAATTTTGGAAATTGTAAAAGGCACATTTGGTTAAATTTTTAAGATCTGTATTTTTAGTTGTTATTGTAAATATTATTGTGGTTGATAAAGGTAAATCATTGCCTTGTATTTATTTTGATACTCGGTCATTTTCTCCTATTTGTGGGGATAGGGAACCCCCATCTGCCTTTATCTAAGACCAGCTTAGGTGACCAGTTTGGGGTCAAATAGGGTTGGTTCATGAGAGAATAGAGGGAAATTTTCTTAGAGAAAAAATTCTATTCATTTATAATCAATATTTATATCATTAAAAAATCATTGAAAATATTCAAGAGAAATTCATCAGATTTCAAAAGATTTAACTTTTTATATATCATGTTTGAAAATAAAAGCATAAATATTAGTTTGTGAAAAATCACATGCCAATATAATTCAAATCATCATTAATCAACATAAAAACTATTCACATTTATTTTATATATTTAATGGTTAATTATAAAAAATAGTAATTATATCTTTAATAAACATGCATAAAAATGAAATGTAAAAAATAATGTAAAAATAAAATATTTATAGGATAAAAATTTATAGAAACATGAATAACCACATAGGAAAATC
This sequence comes from Viscum album, assembly GCA_963277665.1. Taxonomy (NCBI): domain Eukaryota; kingdom Viridiplantae; phylum Streptophyta; class Magnoliopsida; order Santalales; family Viscaceae; genus Viscum; species Viscum album. The sequence continues at coordinate 798,411,634 of OY728155.1, forward strand.
CATATAGTTGGCTCATATAGATGATTCTCATAATTAAATTTTTATAGTTTATTTGGGTTATCGAATCGACATAGCCTAATTCATGTAGATGAATGTATCACAAATGAATTTATGTTAGGGAATTCACATAACCGATTTATGTAAGGAAATTCACATTTCCATTTCACGTAAGAAAATTAAATTAAAATGTTCTCACTACATATCCAATTTATTCACATTGTAAATAAGTTTCATATAACTAAATATGAACAAATATTATTTTCTCATAATGGAATTACTCAACTAGTTAAATTCACATATAGAATTCTGGAAAATTTTAAAGAGATGATCTTATATAACATATGACTGAAAAATGTAAATATAAATAGAACACTAATATTAATATTTAGTTGAATATTATTTATTAAATATTATTATTTATCTATATAATCAAGAATCACATAAATCAGAAATATACATTAAAAATTATCTCCAAAATACAGTAAAAATTTAATTCTGGAAAAGACAGGAATTTAGACAAAATAACTATAGTTAAATATAAACAAATTTTTAATATTTGTAATAAATTCATATTAATATATATTATAGTTAAATTTATAATTTTTTATCTTTCTAAATAATCTATAATAACATAATATGGATTTATATATTCAATGTTGTGGTCATAATATAGAAGGTAATAGTCTATTGAAAATTGACCACATGGTTCAAACATAGGTTGTCTGGATTCACATATGGATACATAGTTTTTCAATATGGATATGTTTGAATTGTATTTTGGATCTATGGGAATATAAAAAATATTGTTTATATGATTTTGTGTCCCTAAATGATTTATTTTTCCATGGAACTCATTATGAATCTTTTAGAACAAGTCCTGATAATCAAAACATGAAATTTGGAGATACATATAATAATGTACTATTATAATATAATAAAAGTGTGTAATACATTAATAATAAAATGATATAATAATCTATAGGCAAATTAAATTATATAATAATAAATAAATATTTATCCTCAATTAATTCAAAATATTACAACATAAAGATTACACTTAACTAAAATATTTATTAATAGAATAAAACATGTAAATTTATCAATGTATTAAGAATTATAAAAAATCTAAAAATAAATAGCATAAGTTAATACTTAATTAAGTGACTAAAATTATAATTTACATGGATATTATTTATTTTATTAATCAAATAATGGAGCAGTGTGAGGATTCACAAAACCAAAATGAGTTCTAAAAGTGATTAAATTCATTTCTAGTAGAGGATCAAACCAGAATATTCTAAACCACTATACATGGAATAAAATATATGATTTTATAAAATAATTTATCCATTTATTCATTATGTCTAAAAGATAATGTGAAATTCCATACCATTCATTCTAATAATTTAGTTGAAAATGAAATTTTTTATGGGTTTCAGGATACGTGGTCCATATTTGTCTATATATATTTTGGTAAAATCAATTATACCACACATTGTTTTTCATTAAATGAGATATTCATATATCTAGATCTTAGTTAGGTTAAAATAAAATAAAACAGAATGAATGAATTCATCATTTAAATAGGGAACAAGGAAGTCATATATGCATTAGTGAAATTCTCAATACTCAGAGTTGGGTGAAAATAACTTCCTAGTGACAGTATTAGAATGCACGGTTCTTACAAAACTACATATACTTTTAGAATATAATTTAGTAAACATGTAGTTCTAAATAAATATTCTCTATGTACATTAGTCTCATCAACCCGTAAAGATGAAACTGTTTCATCCTAGTCTAATTTTTTCTAAGAAAACCTAATGTGTTGTGACAATAATGTAAACTTGTAAATCATATAAAAATTCTAATCCTATTTAATTTTATTAGGACACATATAATTTAATACTCTATATAGTTTATGATATTTCATTATAGAATATTTTGTCATTATTTTAAATTCATGTGATGAGTTCCATATACCGAACGATAATTTTACAAGTTGAGAATGTCTGCTCATGGATTTAGGGTTACCATGATAATGATATTGACTCACGGATTTTGGGGTACTATGTAGAGTATGTCAACATAATGAATTCAATATTATATGAGGATAGTATAAGAAAACTTTTTTTTAGTCTTTTTAAAAAATTAATTCATAAATATAAGAGTATATAAAAGTATTAATTCATAATTTTCTTTTCAAAATGGGTAAGACTAATTTATGTTTCACATTACTGGTATTTTAACCCATATAAACAATTATGTTTTTTAAGGGATAAATCATAACATAATAATATCTATAATATTTTTTGGTGATGATATGTGATAATTTATTGGGAATTTGAAATGGTTGGACCACCCTAACACTATCTACAAATAGTTTATGAGGCTGTGGTGGTCCTTTCATCTCAAAACTAAAATATTTATTTGGGGAAAATCTGTATATATGAAAAATTTATTCTATAAACTAATATTAAGGGGGATATAGAATGATGAAAATTGTCTTTTTAAAAAAATCAATGGGAGAACTGAGAGAATATTCTTGAGGATTTTTTAACGCTCAAAAGAGAATATCTATAAAATGTTGTGGGATTTAATAAAGGGAATATCAACTCCATGACATTATATTCATTAATAAATGAATAAGTAAATGAGGTTTTTGGATAGTCTTACTCATACATAAAAATATGTGAAATAGATTCATAGATAAATGTATTTTCAAGAATGGATGGAGCACCATGGTGGATAAAATGTAATTTATCTAGAAAATTCATACAGTGAAGGTAAATAATAATAAAAATTATTGAATACAAGATCATTTGAATATGTTCTCTATTTAAATGTCACATAACTTCTATTTCATGAATGGAAATATAATCATGCTGAAATTTGATTATATGATCATATAGTGATGAGGGTTTTCCATAATTACTTTCTTTACCAGTGGGTACAAGAAGTATAGATTTGATTTTTTAGGTTTATAATTTGGTCCAAATATTTTGTCTATCATTTTTAATATTATGTTCTAACTATTTTCAAATCTATAAATTGAGAAAATGGGGAGTCGAGTATTCACTTTTTCCCAAGTCTCTGATTATTTAATTCCCACTAGGAATTACGTCTTGTATAATTCATTGCATATTAATTCTCAAACATTTACTTTAACGCTTACGAGTAACATAATGGGTATTTCAGATAAGTGTTTTTATTATTATTACCATTATAGGTTTTCATAATCACAATGCTTTGTTTCTATTTAATTTCTTGTTTATGTATGTTAATTTTTTTCAAAAATCATATAATTCGTGTTCTATGTCACATAGGTTAAATGAAAAGTAGAATTATTTTAATGTCATGTATAAAGACCCTATTGTTGAAGAAAATTATGGTTATAAATATTTGAACTAAATGATTTTCGTAATCTAATATAAAGGATAAAATAACCAAACATAAATTATGCATCGTACATTTGTAGGAATCCTCATAGGGGTGGACATAACCATGTTGTTTAGGTCAACAAAACAGAAAATAATTGTGTCTAATGTTTACACCCACAAATCATTGATTACTAATGGGTTCATAGTTATTTTGATAGGGATATAATTAAACAATCCTTAATTATGATAAATACATTGGTATGAGTGTCCTTGGGTTGATAAAAGTGCATGAATTTTGAGGAAATACTATTTAGAAGAATGTTTTGTTTATATATTAAGGTAATAAATCATAGACCATGCTAATTTTATTAAGAACCTTAATGTAGATCGTGCCCTTACACATAAAACATTTAATGGGATAAATAATTTCCATAGTTAGGGGATATTTTCATAGATCTAACATGAATTAGTTTTATCCAAACTATATGATGGAATATAATATTTAATTGGAATGTATTTTTTTCATGGAAATCAAAACTCGAGATTTTGGATAGTATAAATAAAATACAATTTCTACAACTTATGAGACATTATACACCCAATCAAAAATAGAAACAATAAAGTATACATTATTCGTGATGACATAGTAATCACAAAAAATATTTAATATAAATATTTAATTCCTTAAAAGAGAAATAATTAATATGAATTAATAAATATAAGGTTATTTAAAAAAATTATTTTAATGATATTACATTTTAAAAAAAATATATTTTAAAAAATATAATTTAAATTGGATAATCTAAAATTCAATATCTAATAACACATAATAATGTTACCTTATGATATATTTTCGGTATTTTCAAAAAATGATTATGTTTTTGGTGAATAGTGGAAATATAAATTTTATTAATGTCATCACTGTTATGAATTAATGTTTTTATACAAGGTATTTTTAGAAAAAAAAAGTTCTATAAATTTATATATTAAAATAAATAATAAAAAATTTTAAAATAAAATTTTAATTTATAAAAACATGCTCAACATTTTAAAAATTCATGTCATGTTTTAATTAAAACCGATTTTGTAGTGTTTTATTGTATTAAATATTGAAATGATAAAATGATATTTTTTCTATTTAAAATTAGATTAATTATTATTTTAATGATAATAAATATTTAAAATTCATTGGAAACAATATAATTGAAAATTTGTTTATAATCATATGACTTTTTTCCATAAATTTAATTATTTCAAAATTTGGCTTTTATGTTTTACATGCATAAATTTTGAGATAAAAAATTCAAATATATAGAATGTAATATTAAAATATGGTCTGTAGGTTTCATAAAATAATTTTCATATTATTTAATATCGAATACAATATTATTTTTTATTAAATTTATTCTCTTGCATTAAATTTATCTTCAGTAATAATGGTGAAATATTCATTTGAAATTGTTTTTTAATAAATATTAGGTAATTAATATTGTATATATTTAATGGAACTAATTATAATAATTAATATTCTTTTATTTGGAAACACTTATTTAAACCTATTACCACTCCATTAATTGGTAATCCATTCTATATTCTACCAAGAATCCATAATGGCAGAAATGTTACTTTGCAAATAAATGAAATTTTCTAGAGATTATAAATTTTAATTTAATTCAAAAATTAAAACATTTTTAAATTCAATTGGATTAAATATATGTTATATATAGTTTAATAAAAAGAAATATTTATTTTTTGGGTGATTTTTAATGTTTGATAAAAATTTAAACCATATAGCTATAATGTTTTAACCTAGTTAAATAGTAAAAGTGTAAAATGTAAAAACATAACTATAAAAAATATATACACTGTTTTTTTAAACAAAGACATATCAATTTTAAGACCGAAATAAACCTCCAAATCAATTATTCATGATCATTTAATTTATTGACCATTTAATACTGTAGTGGAATTATTAAAATATAGATGGTTCTTCCAAATGTGTTGGTTTCTTCTCTAATAAATGGGGGTCAATTACAACCATACAAAAAGAAAAAAACCATTAATATAACTGTTAAAAATTTCTATTTTACTATAATTATCACCCTATACTACAAAAATATCCATCTGGTCAGTCATATTTTTCTTAATACATTCAATTTCTAGTGGAATTCCCAGGGAAAAATCTCACCTTCAACGTAAGTATTATCCCCTTAATTTTTTAATATTTCACATATAAATATTGTATCACTACAATAATGTGATGAATTATTTATCATCTTTTACTATTAATTTTTACATTAATTTGAAAACCCTTTTTAATTATTTCCAACTAAATAAAAAAACAAAAGAACATCATTGGTGCGTTTATCATTCAATAGCCTCCACAAAGTATCATCATTTGTATTTATTTACCTTATTTTTAGATAGTAATAATTAGTTTAATGATGAATAAATATGGAATATCAAAGATAATTATGAATTATAAATTTCAATATAACATCTTCATTCACCCTCCCCTATGTTGAGAAATAATACTTCAAACTGTGTATATGTGAGAATTAACTCTTCCATGTAAAAACCTTTTTTTAATTTCATTTTTATTTTAATAATTTATATAAATTTATTAAAATATTTTATATGATAATAATGGGATAAAAATAATAGTATTATTCTTTAGTTATAATTATATTAGGAAAAAATAAACACCTCCTTGTCAATAATCACTAATCGAGATAAAGCATGCTCACGTATGGGTTGGTTTCACCACCAATGTCAAAAATGATTTAAATTATGATTATGGATGACTCTAGGAAAATGAAAACTAATATTATTATAATATTTTATGAAAAAAATAATTTAATCATGGTTCTAAAAATAATTTTTTTGTATTTTATTTATAATTATTGAAATTTTTTCTTTCACTATATTTACCAAAAATAAGTCGCTATGAATTTTGTATAAAAATAAAGTAACCAAAATAAAGATGGGTTTAAATAATAACATTTCAATTAACTATAATATATAAATCAACAAATACTAAATGATATATCAATACGTAAAAGTTTATCAAATTATGGTTAATGTTAACAAAATTACCAAAAACATGCTTAAAACACTTAAAGTCATTAGAACCAAATGTTCATAATACAATACTAGTATTAAAATTGTCATTGAAAATAATTAAAAAACTATTATAAAAGGGTCATATTTATTATTAATTTTCCAATATAGGTTATTATGATTGATATTTTTAGTTTAATCTAGTTATAGTTTCATGAAATGTGTAATGAAGCGAGGTAAGGTTTTGCGGTCTCATGTTCACCTTCTTTGGGGAGTGATTTTGTGTTTTCAACATATATATATTTAATGAGGTATATAAAATACCCAAATTAATTTATTGAAATTTAAATAACTATTTTCATGATATAGAACTATATATTTTTCACTCTATCCTATATGTTTATTAAATCCATTCACTTAACCTGTTGTAAGGGTTTCTTTTTCTTAAATTTGAATCCCATGGAGACATGTATATTTTGAAAATCATGAATAATTTTTAGTGGATTACATATATAACCATTGATATTTTATACATTATTATATTATATAAAATAATAATTAATTTGTTATTTAATTTTATACAACTCATGGGTTTTCGATTCAAAATCTTCATAGGTAATAATAGGTTTCATTACATATAATATATTAATCAAGTCATAATCACACTCCTATGACTATAATTATTAATGATTGATATATTGTAACCAAAGATAATTTTATGTTGTATATCTAATAGTTTTTAATGTAAATTAATTATATTTATCAATATAAAATTCATTAATAATATGTTTTTTCCGAAATAACAGTGAACCATTCTTAAGAATTACTCTAATTCATAGTGATTTCTCTTTTCCACTATTTCTATATTTTTTTTCCCACCAATATCCTGTTGTATTTTTATAAATCTAGATTGTAATATCTTATATTATTTAAAATATTATCAATATTTTCTCATATCATAAATTCAATACACTTTTAACTATGTTGGTTTTCAATAAATTTATTTTAAAATGCACAATATAAATTTCCATCAATTCAAAATAAAATATTTTATCATCCACTCTGCATTATCATTTCATAGAAATTATGTCCTTTTAAAAAAATTATATAATATTAATTTTAAAATTAAATGTTTCAATGTATTATCAAATTCCCTAAATAAAACTATTATGTATTTGATGTATATTTTCTTGGATTTATATATAATGATTTAAAAAAGTAATATCTTCCCATTGATCCCTATGTTATGACATCTATCCGGGAATCGGAAACTGAATATAGATTATTAGAGTTATTAAATTACAAATTTGAATGTTTTTTTCAGGGGTTTCCCATATGAATATTGTTCACATTTTTAGTTCTAGGGTAAGAGGAGTTTTAAAATAATTCTAATTAAATTAAATGTTTCCTTTTATTATTTCATGAAAAAAACAAAACCCATATTCTAGAAATTTTCTATAAAAAATACAAAAAATTTATCAACTTTTGTTTCTAGTTTTATTTGTTTATTATCTACAAAGGATATATCTATAATGTAGATACATTTCAGGTTTCACACTATATCATTATTATATGTTAATATTTTCTGTGATAGCATTTTAGGTATGAAATTATTTATTTATATATTTCATTTTATAACATTTTGATTTTTTATCAAACCCTTTTTATTTATATATTTTCCTTCTGTAAATTGAATGATATCCCTTTTATATTTTTTTTGAAACAAATTTTACTTCAAATGGTTATTTATGTGATAATTTTAAGATCTCATGAAACCCATTTTATTTTTCTGTGTTATATTACAATGTAATGATTATTTTTTAGGTAGTACACAAATGTTTATATTATATGATGGGTATAAAATAAATATCTCTCTACTTTATTAGGTAAAAGATTATATATAATGAGATAGAAATGTTATTTGAACGAGTGATCATTTGGAATTTTTTAAAAAGGTTGAATGTGATAAAATTTAACTGTAACGATTTAATGTGTTCATGGGTGTCTAAGTTCAAAACGATCAGAAATCATATGTTTAACATTTTTCATCATTCCATCCTATGTTCCATAGATATTTTTATTTTCATCATGTATTATTTTTACATTCCATGGTAAATTGTTATTTTTTGAAATTTTTTGTCTATATTTAATGCTTATAATTAAAAAATGTTATTTATTACTTTTAATCAGCTATTGTTTATCATTTGATATTTTCTATTTTTTTATCAATACTTGATATAAATTATTATCTAATGACTTAATTAGAACATTAGATAACATTTTTCTTATGTTTTTAATTCTAAGTTTATGAAGTCAATTTTATCATGTGATATATCCCAAATGAATCTGGAGGAGCATTGTTATTATTAAATAAACCAAATGTATTAATTTATGATGTATATATATCTAATTTCCATGTCAATAATCCTTGAAATATTTCTGATATGAAACTGTTTATGAGAATAATTATGTATATCATTGGATTAATTTATTAATTAAGTGATGTTTGGATTTGGTCTCTTTAGTATGTATCAAAGATCGTTTGAGTTATTTTTGAATTTTTCTTCTATTCTTTGGGGTTAGATTTTTAAAATTTTATATTCAGTTAGAGAAACTTAGTGTACGCACTTTTTTGAGTGTATTTGTTGTTTGAATTTTTAAAAACATTACTGACCTGATTAATTTATATTCCTAGAAATACATCCCATAATGGGTACTGGAATGTGGATATGGTTGTTTCACATATACACAAAGGGATAAATACTTTGTAAGGGGTTAGCTAAGAATTTACGTGATAATCACCCTGGTTCTTGGTGACAGTGCCTTTGGTTACACACATATATCGACACTCCGAGTTTATATGATTTTGTTAATCCTATACACTTAAGAACAACTATTAATGAGTTAATTCCATGCCACATTGAGTGATTACTTTAAGAAATATAATATTATTCAACGTAAAGTAACATATTTTGAACCAAGAGATATATAGTATTAACAATGTAAACTATTGTGGAAAATAATGTATCATAGTTTTGTAAATAGGTTTCATTGTAGATAACATCATAGGATTAGTCATTAAAATTTACATACTAAATTGTTTTTGGATTTTATCCAAATAGTATAGGGTTTAGTATTTGGTTGAATCATGATCTTGGAATTTGAGTAATGAAATTTATGTCCAAAAAAACTCTTAACAAGAATATTTGGGCTACATAAATTCCAATTGTTACCATTGATAATGAGATGGATATCTCAGTAGAATATATATTTTTAGTTTCTAAAATATATTTTACATTATTCCTCTAGTAAAATGGAATAAAATTATTGAATATTGAATTTATTTAAGGGGGTAACATAGAACAATATAAGATTTTTGAATCATTAAAAATTAAAATGATCAATAATGTGGGACACAAGATGCACCATATTAAATCTATCACTATTATATATATATATAAGATATTATTAATGATGATATAATAAACACAATGATGAAAATCCCTTATTAGTTAACCCATTTTGAATATAAACAATTTATATGAGTTAATATAGAAAAAAAAAATTTATTAAATGATTTTTTTTTATTTTTTTTATATTTATATATATATATAAATAATTTCATTTTAAAAAATTTAACAAATTTTTTTAATTATTCACAAAAAATTAGCATAAGAAGTATTTCTATGTATTTTGTAAAATAATTAATTAATATTTACATATGATAAAATAATAATTTTATAAATATCAAATATTTAATTATGTTTGTTATATTTTAAATTGAATGTTTTGAATGATTTTTATTTATAATTACATATTATATAGTATAATAAATTATTTTAAAAACTATATATTATTTATAAACTCATGATCAATATTTTGAATCATTATGTAATGTTTTTTTGAAAACTATTTTTCATCTGGTTTTAAATTAATTAGAGAATAATGAATTAAACTATTTGATTTCATTTATTATTCGATAAATAATCAATAATTGATATTAAAAATTTTATATTCACTTGAATCAATTTTATTTGAAATTTTATTTTAATCAAAAAGTATTTTTCATAAAAATAAACGTTTTTCAATGAATGAGTTTTAATGTGTCATATATGCTAACATTAAGATTAATTTGGAAAAACATAATGTTTTAATTTCATATATATATATTCATATATTTGAGATAAGAATTATTTTATTATATAATATTTTAATTTACATTTTAGGGTATAAAATTAATATTTTTAGGAATAATGATAATTATCATAATAATGGTAAAATAACTATTTAAAAATAATGGTTTTTTAATATCATTGTATTCATATCAAATTAATTATAAAAACCCCTTTAAATAATGAATCTAATATGATGTTAAAATTATGAAATCAATATAATAAATACATTTTATTGGTAATTGATACTTAATAAGGCAATGATTCCATAATGGCCAAATTGTGATTTTGTACTAAATTATTTATCCCACAAATTCTCCATTTCGATTGAAAATTTAATTTTATAATATTTACAAATTGAATATGGTTGTTTAAATGTATAATTTATCTCCAAAACCCCAAATTTTGTTTACAATTGTTATGTATTATGTTAATAAGATATAAAATAACATAGTTAAAATCTATTTACCTTTCTAAAAAGTAAAAGATAATACTATAAAAACATAATAGTAAAAAATCTATAACATGTTAAAATATGTTGGTAAGAGATAGTTTGTTAATTTATCAAAAAACATAAACCCAAAAGATAATAATTTTGAAACATTGTATCAATTTACCCTCAATCATTTTCATGGATTTATTTAATTATAAAGGATTGTTCTAGAAGTTCATTTTTCCTCATCTTTAATATACTGTCTCATTCAACCTTTAAATTAAACTCTAGACCTTTAAATTACTTATTGAAAATATATCTTGTTATACTCCATATAAACCTATTCATAAATAACATAACCATATTCATCTTTAGTTATCTAAATCCCTTAAATTTATGGGAAACTTATGAGGCAAAAATAAATCCTCCAATATAAGTATAATCTCATTATTAAGTATTTTATCATAATATTACTCTTTCCAATAACTTATCATAATAATAATAATATGTTTTATTATTTATGAATTTTATACTTATAATTGGATAAATTAATTTTATAGAGCTAATTTTTTCATTTACATCCTTATATAAATACAAAAGAACATTGTTTGTTGTTTCACGGACTACCACTTCAAGAAATCAATGTCATTCATTTTTCATTAACTAATTTAATCAATTGTATTAATATTGATAATTATAAATAATTGATAATTATATATATATATATCAAATATTATTATGATTTCTAAAAAGAAATTTAATATCCACCTTAACAACATTTCACATGTTAATTAACTTCAATGGAAATTGTGTATATGTGTGGAATTACAACATCCATGAGGAATTTTTTGTTTCATTTCATTTTTATTTTCTGAATTATAAAAATATATCAAAATATTTTCATTAAGAATAAAAAAATAAAAAATATACCATTATGATTATATAATATGTATATTATATCAAAATTAATATCTGTTTGACCATACTTATCAATTGAGTTAAATTACGTTCATGTCTTGGTCAATTTAACCCCCGAAATGAAAATTTTATTAAAAATGGTTATATATAACTATGGGAACCTAAAATATAATATAATTATAAGATATTAATTAAATAATTATTATTTTTTGGTTATCTAAATATGATATTGTGTGTTTTACATAATATTATTGTAACATTTTTTCCTAAAATTACAAAAATAAGCTATTATTTATTATGTTTTCAAATAATGTTAAAAACACACATGGGATTATATAAGAACATTTTAAATGAATAGAATTATTTTATTCATGAATAATATATTATTTATCATAAATCACCCTTTCTCATGGGATATAAAGTTTTAATTTAACATTCTCTCTTATATTTTTTTTCAATCGAATCGGTTCTCATGTTGAAAGGATTAATTTCTCTAATGTTTAAATCCCTTGGAAATTTTTATTATAGATAACATGTTTCCTCTTAAATATTTAAAATTCTATTATATTGACATTTTTTATCAAGATTCTTTTATATTTCTTGACATTAATTTTTGTTAATGTTATACAAATCATGAGGTCTTGATTCAAAATTAAAAAAGGGAGTAAGGGGTTCTGCTGAATCAAATCTCTTCGTTATTTCATAATAAATAATATTTTAAATTAATCAATCAATGTTTATGAATTATAACCAATGTAAAAATTCTATTTTCCCCAATTTTTCTATGAAATTAACTCTCTTTATCAATATACATTTTTTAATTAAATTTCTTCCAATATAGAAGTAAACTAGTTTTTAGAATAAATCCCATTTATACCAATGGATATTTTATACCATGTCAACATTTTATTTCAATTAAATGTTATAATATCATTTTTTAAAAGAAAATATGGATTGTTTTATATAATTTTCATAAATCTGTATCCCTTTTAAAAGGGAAAATATAATACTCTTTCAATTTTGTGATTTTTAAATAATGTTGTTTCAATGATCTCAAAAGGTTTTTCCGTTCATTAAAAATAAATATTTCTTACCATACACATCCCATTTTAATTTAATATAATTTTTTTATTTATAATTTGAATTTATTATTATATGTTTTTGAACATAAATGATTTAAATTATTTTGACTTCCCATATTTTAAAAAATTATGTACATCAAAGGTATTTTATGTGAAACATTTTATAATATGGTTTTCAGAAGTCATATATTTATTTGATGCATGAATTATGACATCTATAAGTGACATGGTTACTCAAAATTATTTCCTTTAGTAATACAATTAGGTTTTTTAATATCATATTTCTATGATGTTCCCTTTTAAGGGGTTTTCCTTTCTTACTAATGTGTTGATGGGGTTTTTATCCAAAATAATTTAAAAATTGGGTTCATTTTTTATTTTATTGAAAACAATATAAATTTTAAATGACATTTGTAACAATGAATTTTACAATAAAATATATAGAATGATTTGAAAATTTATTTTCTGGATGATTTTTTCTGATATCTTTAACTGATATTTCTCTCATGTTGTTAGGTCTGATGTATCCTCTACATTATTAAATTTTGTGATTATTTTTTGTGATCATGTTTTTAGTATCATTTTATTAATATAATTATGTTATTATAAATAAATTATAAGTTTTATGACTCCCATTTTATTTTAATGGGTTCATTAAGAAAAGTTAATTATTCCAATTTTGAATGTTATTATAATCCATTTTTTATTTCAATAGTTTTATAATGTGATAATTTTCTATTGTCTAGAATAACATTTAATTTATATGGATTATTTTATTTTGTGATTAATATTTTTTAAGTATCATAGAAATGTATGGATTTTGAAATGGATGATTCTTAGTTTTCCATAAAATGCATTGTGTAAAGGCTTATTTCAAATGAGATAGAAATGTGGTGTCAAAAGAAAATAAAATAGAAAGCTTCATAGTGGGTGAGTTCAGAATCATTTAGCTAAACCCATATTTTTTTGAGTGAATGGATTGGTTGGTTTGGAAATTAAAAATATAAGAAATTCTATGTTTATGATTGATTCTATATCATTCATATATACCAGGAATCATGTTAATGTATTAAGGTTTTATTTTCTCATGAAATGCTAGAAGTTTTATCATTTGATATGTTATTTATATCATTCATGCATAATGTAAAAACATATTCTTTTATTTTCATTAAAATCATATATTTTTATTTTTTAATTATTTTATATATTTATAGGTTATAACCATGATATAATTTGTAGTTTTTCACTCACTGAGTGTTTGATCCCACCCCGTCAATCCTTAGGTAATTAATACGATTGTACCCCATGATTAGTCTTGAATGGGTCTATAAGAGCATGATTATGAATATGTGTTCACAAGTGTGGTGAAATAAATTATTTATATTGCAATTTTTCAAGACTCTAAACCTTTCATTACGTCGAATTTATGATTTTTTATGAGATTTATTATTTAAATATCGACATTGATGTATTATTAGAGTCACAATGGCCTTGGATCACATCAAAGTAATTTTATTGTTGATATATATGTAAACTTTTATCATACTGTAACAATAATAGAGACACGTGTAATTCATTATATTGGATGGTATTATCCTGGTGTGGGGCCATTACTAGTAACCATTAATAAATATGAAAAAATAATCATCATCAAGGAATATTTTGGTGTTAGAAGTGGATACTATGATAGAGATTTAGATTAGATATCTAGATGTCACTAAGTAACTCATTATAATGGGAATAAAGCTATTAATGTTTTTAGTTATTAGGATATTTCTCATAAGTTAGGTAAAAAATGACATCAATGATGATAGATGAATCTATATCCATAAAACTATCCAACAAATAGAAATATCACATAGATAAAGATATCAAATATTGGGATATCATAAAATATCATATCAAATGTTTCATAACTCTCAATGAAGTTCTATATTGTGTGGGATTGGACAATCTAAGTGGTGTAATGTCATGAGGGATAGATTATATACTATATATTTTGTGTCTCTGTGTTATAGAAATTTTTTATGTAGTTATCTTTTTTCCTACAAGGATTTTGACTACGATAAGAATATAATATAGGAAATTGTTTTTTATTATATATATATATATATAGAAATAATAGATAAAATGAATTTTTTATTAGAATAAGATCTAAATGTTTTATAATAATATTTTACTTTATATTAATTTATTAGGTAGTATATTTATGGAAACGATAGATACAAATATAGGAATAGGTTAAATTAATCATCATAAAAAATTGGTGTATCAAAATGTAATGGGTGATACTTTGTTATTGTTTTTGGAATCCATAATCATTTTATAATATAAATTATATTTAAAGAATGATTTAAACTATCTAAAAAAGTATTAGGTTTTTAGATGTAATGACCCCTTAAAAAATTGGTGTAATATATATTAATGTCATATATTATTGTCCACTATAATTAGTTTACTTCACATAGCATGCACATTGAACACTATGTTTAGTTATATGATGGAAGTATCAAGTTCCAAGATATTTATGGTCTTGTGACAATGAACTCATTCAGAAAATTTTACAATATTATTAAAATAAACTCATGCTATATGGTTCATATTCCATTAAATATATCCTTTTCATGATGTTTCTAGTCATACAACTTGAAATTTATATATAATGATTTTTTTAGGAAGAATTATTTATATCATAATGATAATGAATTATCAGCATCTCATATGAGTCTATAGATTAAATAACACTATCATGAAACTATTGTTCTTCTCCTGGAGTAAATTTTTCATGATAAATAATTCATTTATAGTGTGTGTCAAAATTTCATGGTTTCAATAATAATTTTTATTATCATTCCAAACTAAATCTTTCAGTCTCTTAGATCAAATTCATATGAAATGCATACCATAAATATCATGTAGATTATTTAACCACAAGGACTAGACTGACACAATAGTCTAATATAATCATTTATTGAGATATTAATTATTATGATTCCTTTATATACCATATATATTATATTATGGGAAACTTTATGCATGAATTAGATATTTAGGAGTCACTAACTCTATTGTATGCACATCAATCTACTTATAAATTAAATACATTACCATGAATCACCTGTTAATTCTATACCCTAAAAATTGATGGTATATGAGTTAATTAGTATGGTCTCTGAAATAATTCACCTCTAGTGTATTAATACAAGGGATCTCAATAAAATAATTCTCCAATGAAATGAAAAATTACCAATGTATTTTCTTGGGTTGGGAGGAAAATATATATTTTCATCTTCCTCTTTAATTTTTCAAACACTATTTATCAAGAACATAATATATTCCTAGATCACCAATATCAAAATGTTTAATTTTATAATAGGATATTAGTGTCTTAATATAAATAAATAATTGGTAGGATATTGATGTATTCATAAATAGAACATAGATAAAATAGAACATATATAATATAGCTCTAAATATTTATGGGAATGGGTCTTGTGTTGGATCAATATATAGAAAATTTGAAATAAAAGTGATGAATTGTAGTTTCTAAAAATAAGATATAATTTTTCAATCCTATTTTGATAAATCATATATAAGTTACATCTAAGGATATATATGTTGAAATCAGATTCACTCAAAACTGATCAATATATATTATTATATTTTTATGAAAAGGTAATGAAAACCAAATTATTCCTTATAAATTGGATAAGAAAAACAATAACATGTAAATCAATAAAAATAAAAATATAAAAAGTTATAATATAAAAATAATAGAATAAATATGAACACATTCACCATCTGAGTAAAGGATATTAATAACTTTAACATAACGTATCCATAGTTTTAACTAATTTGTAATGTCTTCCATTCTTTGAGGATAAATAAAATGATCTCAAATTTCAAAATATAATCTATCATAGTATCCAAGAATTCACTTCGTTAACAAAATTGGATTCAATGGTATTATTATCCCTTGAAGGCCTCTATTGAACAATATTAGAATGATTTATTATAGAAAAATATTTAATGGAAATTTCAACCCTCACTTATATTACTTAGAACAAAAGATATCCAATGATTTACAATGATCCAGTTACATGATGTAACAACAGAGAAATGTCAAATGGGATGATATGTAAAAATAAGTATCACTCACCTTCAAATTTCCACCACTAATTATAGGAATACTACAATAGTCATATTCTATGATTCTCAGAGTTGTTTTCATTGACCCCGGATTTGTTCTAGGTTAACTTCTCATTTTGTTCTGTATAACTTCATGTGAAGTTATTACAATACCATAATCCCAATATTTCAAAAATAATTCCATATAGTTGAAATAATTTTAATAATCTAATTATAATCATCATTATTTTGATGGGATGAATTTTTTTTGTGGTCAATTAAACTATGATATTCTAATAGAAAAAATATTGTTTTTATATTGGATCAGTCTCAATTCATTCTACTGATCAGACTCAGTCTGTCTGATGGATCATTATTAATATTTACAATGGATCAAACTCTTTCAGAATTATGGGTCAAACATAATATATATAATTATCATATTCATCAGACTAAAATTACATTTAATTCATTAGAATGTAATTTTTTCTACGAAAAATTCCTTGTGATATGAGAAGAATAATTATAGTAAAAACTAGTATCAATGAATGTTTGTTTTTAATTTTAAATATATGGATTGTAATAGTAGAAATTAATTATTTTGACTCAATAATCCTCCCATTTTTTAATAGAACAAAACAAATAAAATAAAGATACGAATAATATCATTAAAGAAAAACAATCACTTTTAATTATATATTTATGGAAATCAATATTTTCTTCATAAATTAATTCTCCCCCTTTCATTAATTTCATCTTTTGATTTATTTAATAGAAACTATATATGATGAAACTTATGTCTACATGATATTTACTCAAAAAATATAAAATTTATAAAATTTTAGTTTTTATAAAAATATCAATTACAAAAAATAAAATTCATTATTAAATGAACAACATAAAAAATAACATGTAAATCACTAAAATTAAATCCTTACATATGTCTATAATAAAACTAAATGAATCATTATAAAATATACCATAATAGATTAAACATCAATGTAATGGATGTCAATAAACATGACTAAACCTATACAATGTTTTACCAAATAGTAATGTAGGTCATTCTTATAGAATAAATCCCTCTATATCAATGATCATAACATGATCTATCATCCATGACCTAGAATCCCTCGATTAACAAGATAAAATAAAATATCCTTCATATACTAAGAATTTCTTGATTGAACCAGATCATAATAAAAGTTTACAAAATAAAAAAATTTCTATGTTTTTAATTTCATCACTTATATTCATATGAATAAAAACACTCCAATTATTTAAAAAACATATACATATTTAAATAATTGAGTAAACATTAGATGTTTTGTTTTGGAAAAATAATCCAATGCCACCTCTATGAACTTTACTCCACTCATAGGAAAATATAAAAGAGTTATATTCTCTGATTCTAGATGATAGTTCTGATGATCATAGATGAGATATATTTTGATATCACATCATTTTATGTATATATTAATCAGATATTATTTTGATAGCATCATCACAATGATGAAAAATCATTTTATACTATAGGAATAATTTTCATCTACTATTATAATAAATTATTATTTTGATTGAATGAATTCTAGTTTGTTTTTTGGAACATGAAATGAATTTTTCATATAATAAATCTTTTTTACAATGGATCAATCTTTTATTTTCCAAAGTATAATACCTTGTCGTTCTGATGGAATTGAGTCAATCTATCAGTGGATCAAACTCTACTTATTTAATGGATCAAATGAAATGTATTTATTATTTATATTCATCTGAATTCATTTATTTTTTTATTTTATAGAATAAAAATTTTCCATTAAATATTTATAAAATACATTGGATGAAAAAAATTCTGTAAAACATAGTTATTAAGATTGTTTTTGGTGATTTTGAAAAACATTTATAGAAATTATAGAATGTAATACTTTAGACTCAACATGGTGATCACATCAGAAGAATCAATCTAATAATTATCTTGATGATTAATTTAATTGTATTAAAATTACCATGACACTATAGGATGGGGTGGTTCACTGTAAGGGGTTTTACTATTGCAGTGGGAAATTATTTATTATTTTGGAAAAAACCACATTAGACCCAGTAGGATATTTCTCTAGTGAAGAGTATGATGTTATATTGGTTAGAGAAATGAGTTGTGGGATTTAGATGAAAAATTCCCAAAAATGGGTGTCATTTCCAAAAGTAACGAAGAATTTATATTCTAATGATTCTGAATTTATTGCTACAAATGGGTGATCATTTTTCTGTTGAGATGGTCTTGATAACATCATGAGGAAAAGAGTTTGAATATATAACATCTCCCATTCAATTTTTTTTATCTTGATGATGTGGGTGAAAATGGTAGTGTTGTATAGGGACCTAGTGATTGTATCTACATTTAACATTGAGTACATTATTCGTTTTGAAATTATGAATTATTACAGATTTAATGGAAAGATACCTCATCATTGACTAATGTATTTTTAACATCACATTTTTAATCATTGGTAGGGGTGGAAAAACATTTTTTATAGGAATATTGTGCATCATTGTAATCGTCGCTAACTAATTCCATGTGGATAGAAAAAGAGGATCCTCATTCATTAAAACTGTATAGCACAGTTCACTTCTCTATTGATCTAATATCAATAAAAGTGGAATGATAGATATCATCAATAGAAAACATTCTTCTATAATGATAAGGTTTACATGGACTTGTTTGGTGGTATGGTGTACATAGTATCATTTATTGGGAAAGTAGTCATCTTCTCAATGATGCTTGTTTAGAGTACATGAATGGTTGTACATATTTTTAAATCCATATTAAATCATTTATTTATTTCTCTCACTTGTGTATATTGTCTCTAAAGGATATTTTCACTGAAAAAATATTTTTGGGGTTCAACAACCATTATGGAAATTATTGGTTTTGATGGATTAACATCTAATTGTAAAAGATTAAATTCCATGACCAATGAATTTTTTCCATTGAATTTTTACTTATGAATCTAAGAACCCCAAGAGAATATTTTACATGATAAATTTATAATTAATTTAAATATATGTAAATAAAAAATGAAACATATTATGTTCTTTCTTAATTTATGATTTTGATTATAAAAAAACTATTCCATATTTCCATCATTATGCTCATAGGATGTAAATGTTGAATCTATATATAACTGATCAACACATTCTCTTTTGTCTCCAAATGGAAACGATTTATTATTTGGTGATAGCATTGAGAATAAATAATCATGAGTCATAAATATTTAATTCATTCAGATCATTCAGGATTGAATGAGCTCTACTCATTCATGGGAAAATAAGTGTCTAAATAATCAAGATAAATGTTTTTTGTGGAAAAATTATTCTCAATTATCTTTTTACCATAAACAATTAACATATAATTTTATTTTTATAGTAAGGATATGGGTAAACATGTTATTTAATTTTAAACCATTAATTAAATAATACAAAAAACTTTTTTTACCTCATGAAATATGTTAATATTAATATTATTATTTTTTATTTTTCACAAATATGACAAATAATAATTATAAATTATCATCTTATAAATTAATATTTATCACCGGAAAGAATGTTTATCTACTCATAAAATCAGTATTTAAAAAAATATCTGAATGATTATTTTTAAATATTTATACATAATTAAATATTGTTTAAATATTAGTGGGAATAAATAAAAATTAAACATTCAATAAATAGAATAAACAAATTAAATACGCCCGGGGGCGGGGAAGGTAAGCCTTTGTTTTCCCTTTTTAAAGGCTCATATGCAAGCATTAGGAGAAAAGGTTCGATTTCTCATGTCAAAGTAGACTCATTTGCGATTTCTGAGAGACTAGAGTTAGGAGCTCACTCCATTATAGCGAGGCTTATTCTTCCTAAGGGATCTAAACCCTGGAAGATAGAATATCTAAACCAAAGACTCTCGGAGATAAGGGGTTTTAATTCCTGGTAATGCATATCCCTGGGGAAGGGGTTCTATCATTTGGTTTTTCCTTCGAAGGAGCTAAAACTAAGAGCATGGGGTTTTGGATCAATTTTTTTCAAACCTGGAGCTCTGTACATCAGAGAGTGGGATCGCAGCTTCAATCCAACAGAGATTGGTAATTCTACAGCACAGGTTTGGATAAAAAACTTTGGTTTAAATTGGATTTTGTGGCATCCTAGGATTTTATATGATATAGCTCTTTCTATTGGGGTCCCAATTAGAAGGGATAGGGAAACTGAAATGGCCAGATATGGACATTATTCCAGATGTCTTGTAGAAGTTGATTTATGTACCTCTTTAATTGATAAAGTCTGCTTATCAACTGATGATGAAGAATTGGAATTGAAAATTGAATATGAAAGTTTCCCAAAATTTTTCTTGGACTGTAAGGCCATAGGCCATGATAATTCAAACTGCAGGAGACAATTGATATGAAAGAACTTTTCTCGTCGAGGGCATGATTCTAAATCATGCCATAAATCTGAAAAAGAAAAGCAGGAACATGGACAGGTGACTATTCTAACAGAGAAGACTCTAAGGGCACAAAGTGTCTCTACAGAAAGTAATGGCAGGGTTCCTAATGCTCAAGCTAAAAAATCCTGGTCTGATATAGTGAAGGAGGGACAAGAGATTCCACCTAGCTAAAGTGCAGACCCTGATAAGCCTGACTCATGCCAGGGTCCCCTGGCTAATCCTGATGCTGCTCCTCAATCTGTTTTTGTTAAGGGAAATGGATCTCTGACTTCTTTCCATGCTGATTCTGAAATTAGACATACACTATAGTGACCTAATGCTATGATTAGTTCAGATCAGGATATGCATTTTAATGTTTATTCTCAACCTACATTGGTTCAAAGCAATGAATTTACGGCTGCAACTCAGGCTGATTCTGTTCAGACATCTTTCAATGCTATTGAATGTGACAATGATTTGTAGGTACATGTACAAACTGAGCCTCAATTTGAGGATGAAATATTGAAGCATGATTATGTGCTGGAGCACTCACCTTCTGACTTGAGTGGTTGTTTTAAAACCTGTGAAGCTACTACTTTACCTGGACTTTCTGAAAAGGCTGACTCTGCTTCTCTTTCTCTGGCTCCATCAATCTCTGAACCTTTTGTAGTGGCTGTTAAAGACTCAATCACTCCGACTAATGAAGTGGTGGAAAATACCTCGGTCACTCCAGCTGTGAAGGTGAGTAACACCTTGAAAGAATCCTCTCTTATCTCTACACTGGATATCCAGGAGACAGAACAGAAAACAGATAAACCAAGAAAAGGGCACCAAAAAGATGGAGATGATAAAGGTACTTGCCAACAAGTCAGAACCAGAAGTCAAAAAAGAGTAGGAAAGGAGGCCTTGAAGATGAAGGAGGATGTGTAAGCTGACAGCTCGGATGAAGATGTAGAATCGTTGCTACAGCAAGCCAAGGAGCTTGAAAGCCACTATACGAGAGGAAGAGGTCGAAGGCGTATCAGTGCCAAAACATGGAACGAATGGAGAGAGAAAGAAAGATTAATTGCTGACAAGATAAGGAAAAATATTGGTTCACCGGGACAGGGAACTTGATGTATTGTTTTTCATGTTGACTTTGGTGTTCTCCTTTGACTTTCTTTTAATATAATATTTTGGGGCCTATCCCCTTATTTTAAAAAAATTAATAAATATTTTATGATCAATAAAACATGAATAACATTATTCATCATTCATAGGTATATATTCTATTATAATAATTAAATTCAAAAAAATTAATCATTGTTAATGCGAAAATATATCTTGTTACCCTCTTGAATTTATTCCGATTGGAATTAAGATATCCTACCCAAATTCCATGTTTTTTGTCTGTAAACGGGACCTAGAACCAAAGTGAATTAGGTTAATGTCATAAAACCAACAACCCCAAATGATTGGTACCTATGTAATTTAACTTCTTTTTCTCAATACCTTATCAAAACGATTTCAAATATATTTCACCAACATATATGGTTGATATTTTTTCATCAACTTTCTGAAATAAACACACTATTACACCACTAACATAGAAATTATTGTGATAGTTTCATTTCAATCAAAGGACAGTGATATCATCATCCATAAATATCATACAAAAAACCTTCAAATAATAACCAATTAATAACATTTAATTCATGACATAAACAACATATCCTACAAACCAAAAACATATGGTTTCATGGTTTTGGTTAGTAAATATAATTTCACGATTCATGAAATTTATTAATAAAAATATTAATGTCAATATACCTTTACAAATACTTGCCAATTGGAATATTTGATGACACATTAGCCATTAGAATTCATACTAGTGGGTACATTCTCATATTAACCAATCATGTAGATTAAAAGATGTAATATTTATAAAGAGAAGTCTCATATTCTTTTCATAACATGCACCATACAGTAGAAACTCTTTGTTTCCCATCATAGTTTCTTATTTCACCTTAGAATATTATTTATGAATATGGTCATTCACTACTGGAAATATAGACAATACCAATGGTTCAAAACCATTGGTATAGGCTGGAAAACCGTTGGTATAAGTTATACCAATGGTTTCCCAAATCGTAGGGAAGTAAGGCGTTGGGAAAGACCATTACCAATGGTTTAAGTAAAACCGTTGGTAAAAGGTGGTGAAAGTTTTAATTTCCCAACGGTTCCTCTAAACCGTTGGCAAAAGGATTTACCATCGATTTAAAATCGTTGTGAAATTCTTATTTTTGAGCTTATACCAACGGTTCAAAACCGTTGGTATATATTTTTACCAACGGTTTAGATAAACCTTTGGTATATATTCATATATGCTCAAAGTATACCAACGGTTCTAAACCGATGGTATTGGGTATCTTCACAAAAAACCAACAGCCTACAAACAGCTTCTTCCACATAATAGACCTCCATAAAAAACATCACAAATAACATCTATAAATAGACTTAACACACCACAAAAAACATTGGAAATAACACAAAAAAACACATAAAAACATAACTCTTCCAACCATGCCATGTACTATAATTCCCCATTTCAATCTGCATATGACAAGAACTCATCCAATTAACCTATTTCAATTTATTGGGTTCACACATATCAAATTTTTCTTACTCAAAAAGGTGATGATTATAATAGAAATTGGTGCATGAGGGGTATGTGTGATAAAGTGAATTAATAATGTGGTTAATATTTTTGCATCATCTAGAGTGATGCATGACTTGCATTGAATGTTATGTGGGGGGATGTCCCGATAGGGGAGGGGGTTGTCCAGGAAGAGGGGAGGGGAGATTTCCAGGGAGCGAGTATGGGGGTCATGGAGAATGTGCAACAAGGATTTGTATTCAAATTATAGCATATCATCACATGCATTTGATGGGCATGAGCTAATAATATTACCAAGTCATTCATATGGTTCAATACATACAAAAATCGAATAATCCCAAATAACATTGCATGATCAAAGAAATTAAAAAAGTCATGTGAAATCAACATGCATACATTTACATATCATCCATGAGGTATAACATTTAATCAAATTGTAATAGAATTATACATAAGGCATACGAGTCTCATTTACTTGCATACATATCGGTACAAAAGGAAAATGATATTCATGTCTGAGGGGCTGTCCGGGGTCCAAGGAGGAGGGTGGGGGCCTCCAGGGTCCAGAAAAGGGGGTGGGGGGCTGTCCGTTCACATAACATTTGACTCATGGATCGTTGTCCTTAAGTTTCAACAGAATTTGAATACGTTTGGTCAGTTTGTCGTATGTCAGTTGTTGATTTCCCTTAAAATTAAGTCCATTTTTAACAAAACAGAGGCACTTTGAGTGGTGTCGGCCACACTGGGCCTCGGATTGAGGCAGGGTTGACTCGAACATGTCACATATGAGAAATGGATCGTTGTGAAAAAGTATCAACACAATTAGAAGCTGTTTGATCAGTTTGGCGTATGTAGGTAAAATATTGTCCATTTTAAACAAAATACATACACATGGAGTGATATCGGCCACACTGTTCTTCGTATTGAGCTAGGGTTGACTCATACACATAACATATAACCCATGGATCGTTTTCCTAAAGTTTCAACACAATCCGAAGGCGTTTGGTTGGTTTCCCGTCTGTTAGTTGTTGATTTCACTTAAAAATAAGTCCATTTTGAACAAAAGAGAGGAATTTTGAGTGGTCACGGCCACACCACGCCTCGGATAGAGGCGAAGTTGACTTTTAAACCTCAAATTTGACCAATGGATCACTTTCCTTAAGTTTCAATAGAATCTGAATGTGTTTGGTCAGTTTTTCATATGTCAGTTGTTGATTTCACTTAAAATTAAGTCCATTTTTAACAAAACAGAGGCACTTTGAGTGGTGTCGGCCACACCAGGCCTCAGATTGAGGTGGGGTTGACTATACACATCACATATGATTCATGGATAGTTGTTCAAAAGTTTCAAAACAATCATAATCCTTTTGATTGGTTTGGCGTATGTACATAAAATATTGTCCATTATAAACAAAATGCATACAATTAGAGTGATACCGGCCACACCGCACTTCAGATTGAGCCGGGGTTGACTCTTACACATCACATATAACCCATGGATTGTTTTCCTAAAGTTTCAATACAATCCGAAGGTGTTTGGTTGGTTTCCCGTATGTCGGTTGTTGATTTCACTTAAAAATAAGTCCATTTTGAACAAAAGAGAGGGAGTTTGAGTGTTCACGGCCACACCACACCTCATATTGAGTCGAAGTTGGCTTGTACACGTCACATTTGACCCATGGATCGGTTTCCTTACGTTTCAACAGAATCTGATTGCGTTTGGTTAGTTTGTCGTATGTCAGTTGTTGATTTCACTTAAAATTAAGTCCATTTTTAACAAAACAGAGGCACTTTGAGTGGTGTCGGCCACACCGGGCCTCAGATTGAGCCGGGGTTGACTCTTACACATCCACTATATATACTAAGACTGGGTTACTCCAGCCTTACTTGTCACCTCCACAAGCAACCACGTCACCTGAAAATAAAAACCTTCCCGCAATTACCCCCAAGCTATCGGGCTCTTCCGCCGAGATGAGTTCTCCGACCTCAAGGCCTTTCATTCGCTTCGCTCTGTTTACCTTATCCTCCGTCCGCACCTAGGGTTCCGACATAACTCCGATCAATCGCTCACTTCACCCTAAATCATTTCTCCTCCCGCTCGCGCTTCACCTGCTGTCGCGCTTCACCTTTTTTCGATCTTCGTTTCCCAGTGTTGTGATTAGGGTTCTTGTCGTTTTGCAGAACCTCCTCCTTCTACGCCTTCTCCACCACTGCATGTTCCTCATCGGTCACATGTGACCTCTATTTATCAATCTCCCATACCTTTCGACATCCCTCTTCTGTCCCTCTCGTGCTAACTCCGTCCTCTCCCTATCCATAGGGTTCCCACGATGCTTACCCATCCCATTGCTGCTTCTACTCCTGCAATCTAGCGACTGCATCTACCTCACGGTTTCAATACTTCATTATAATGTGAGATTCCTCTACAATCGACCAGTAAGCTTCGTGAGGTTCTCGCATTTGAAGCCCCCCGTCGAGCTAAGGCAGTCTACTCGAAACGACTGACTTCAACATTCGTCTATTTGAACCGAAAGCAGTCCATTCCTCTGAAATAGCATCGGCTCTCCATTTGCACCATCTATATGTGAGGTAAATTTTCTTTTACAGAGTCTTAACCTTGACGCACTGCAAATCCACATCCAAATCATGATTACTTTTCCTTATACATACATTAACACTATCATGTTTTTGCTGCTAATCTCACCTCCGTCTCGCGATTACTTTTCATTCTGTTTCAGGTTTATCTTCTTGGCATTGACGTGCTGCTCACCAAGTTATAGTTCTGAGGAGGCCTTATGTGCCTATGGCAAGATCACAATGCTTCACCATTATATATATCTATTCCTTCAACAATATTCAACAGGTGAATCAACATGTACTAACTCATTCTTTCACACATATTTGTATTTGGAATTCTATGTAATTTCTAACTACATTCCTAAGATTGGTGCTGCATATCACCTATCTTGATTCAGAAGAAACATTTGGACTGATTTTGGTTATTTTGACTGCATATGTACCAGCATTGTCGTCTGGCTCTTGCAGCACATCATACAGTAAAGCACGAGTAAGTGTAATTTCATTTAAACATTAACTAAATTTCTCTGTCTCTATCATGCATGCTTTATCTATTGGTCATCGCAATTAAAAGAATGTTTACTTAGGTGGTTTTCAGTTAACATTATATACATAAAATATATATTTCATTCACTACAGTAGAACAAAATCATATTTTGAATGGGAAAGTGACGTTTCAGTTGAAGTTTATAGCTGGAAATTCCAGACTGCTTTTTATGTAAGCTTATTCTATCTGCAAGACAAATTATTTGTTTGATCTTTTCATCTCTCTATGTTGATTTAATCATGTTGTTCAGGTTTTGAAAAGTGGGATGGCTCTCTGCTTAACTGTGTGAATTCATGATTTGGAATCATATCCTGTTAATGTATTCTTATCTTTATTGGTCAAAGATTATATCGTGTTTTACTTTATTTAGGAATATGTAATCTATTCGTGGAATAATTTTACGTCATTATGTACAATTGTTTCTAGATTTCTTATGCATAAGTGTTTCTACATTTCTTATAATCACCAAAGTAGGTTGATAGGAATAGTTCTAGATACTCTGTTACGTGATTTTCTGGAGGTAGTTTTTTGGTACACCTAAATTCATATTGGCGTAACATTGACATAATTGTTTTTAGATTTTTTATACATAACTGTTTCCATATTGATTATATGACACTTCTTCTAGATTACTCATTCAAAATTATGTCTTCCTACTTTATGTCAATTTTCTGAAACTGTAATATTCATGTTTTAAAAAGTGTGACAGTTTCATCACCATTGACTGTAGTAGAGGTCACATTCTTTAATTTTTCCCTGTAAATTGTTGACCCCCCTTTCCCCCTTTTTCTTCTAATTTACCTATTCGAATCACTCATATCAGGATCAAACTTCTTTTTTGGTGGTCTAATGACATTAATTGGAGGTAAGATATATTGATATTAATAGAACTTTTTTAGGTTCAGTATTATTTTTTCATTTATTGAAATGATTTGACCTTCCCGCATTTGTCGTCTTCTTCATTCAAACTAATGCCATTGCCTCATTCTTAACTATTAGTGGGTGTTTTTCAATCGGATTCCCACACTTTCAGTCATAGCAAGATGGAATTGCTTTACTGCAGATGCACAATGACTTCCTGTGGAGGTAATATTTACTGATGATAATCAAACTTGTATGTATGAAATATTTTTTTAACATATTCAAACATGTTTTCTTCTATTTTTATAGATTTTAGTATGTCAATATCACCCTCCCCATAAATTATTCATCATCTTTTCTCCATTATGCTCTTATTTATCTTTTTAAATATATGTTTACATTTATTTCACATTGTTTTGTTTTCTATTTTTTTAACTAAAAAAACAATTTTAAATATTTAGAAACACATTTAGAAATGTACATATTCTTCCTAAGTTGGGTTTGAAAAATATTTATCATTTTACCCCCGAGTCGGAGAACCAAATGGAGAGTGGACTCCTCTACTATGTCATAATTTTCTAAGTCATATCCATCAGTAAGCAACTTGATGTTGTAAATTAGCCTCTGCTCTTATAGGGGGAAGCATACCATGTTGCGGCTCTTGGCCTTGAAGTTGAAGATGATGTCTCAAAACATCACCTCCAATGGGAACATCTTCTCTATAAGGGTTTTCACAAATATTTTCATTTCACCCCTCTGGGTGCAAACTTACTTGATTGTAGATTCCTCTTTTATTTTGTACACTCCCAAATCATGACTAACCTCAGGCTCATTGCTGTTGAAAACCAGCTAGTGCTTATGAAGGGGAACATCTTCCATGACACGAATCATTGTCTTCAGGCTGGTGATGGTCTCCAAACACCTCAACTAAAACTAGAACATGTTCCCTTAAAATTCTTTCACAAAAAAAATTATTCCAACCCTATAGAGTGTAGATTTCTCATTAATGTAGTATTTTTAAACAGAACCCCAATCATAAAGCATGTAATCATCAAAAACCAGTCTCTATTCGTCAATGGGGATTTTTTTTATCTGGATATGAACTGGAAAGGGATAGTTTTCCCATTATTAGTTTCCACAAAATTTAGTGTACCATCCATCAGTGGATGAAGTACATAGAAGATGGAGTCCATTTTCATTTTTCAATATTCCATGGTATGCTCAACCTCAAAATGGATGGAGAAAAAAAAAGGCTTCTGATCTTGTGGGGGAATTACCTCCTTCCCAGATTTCCTTTGTGTGTTATAAACATCCAAGCTACATCCATACATGATTTATGAGCTTTATTCATCCAGGGTTGCTGTTGGCTAACTTTTTCACAAATATCTACATATCAAAACTAGAAGTATGTGGATGCAGTAGGGCTTTCTCGACCCCATTTGTTTTGTTTACTTCATTCATATATAACCTGAAATACTATTACAAATGTTCCATGTTGATAAATGCAGTACAATTAAAATCGTGTTTGTTCTGTTTAATATTTATATATTTCATTAAACGGTTGAAAATGCATGCTGTAGTTTCAAAATTTGTCATTTCTTGTCATTTTAATGCGCTCAAATTCCATTTTTTTAACCCTCCCCTCTTTCACATACATTGTTTCCAAATTAATTATGCATACATCCACTATATCTACTAAACTTGGGTGTCTCTATGCCTACGTGTCACCTACACATTGCACCACGTCACCCACTTTTCCAATCCATTTACCAAATCACCCTCCAAAATCCAGTTGAACCCCCGCAATACCCATCACAAATCGACTCCCACTGATCCATCACCGCGATTCATCTCCGACATTAGGGTTCCTCGCTTCCGGCTTCTTCCGCCCAAGTCCACTCGCGCTGCACCTATCCTCTCAGTATCCCGAGGCTTCTTGTCCTCGCTTCCAGCTTCTTCCTCCTACGTCCACTCGCACTGCACCTATCCTCTCAGTATGCCCAGGGTTCCTGATATGGTTACCCATCCCAATCCTTCTTCGACTCCGACCAACACATCACCATGACCCATCTCCGACAATACGGTTCCTCGCTTCCAGGTTCTTCCTCCCGCGTCCACTCGCGTTGCACCTATCTTATCAGTATCCCTAGGGTTCCCGATTTGGGTACCCATTCTGATCCTGCTTCTACTCCTGCAATCCAACGACCGCATCTGTTGATAAGGTAATCATTCTTCTACATTGTCTAAACCTAGACGCACTGCAAATTCACCTCCATATCATTATTAGTTTTCCGTATACATATGGTAATCATTTTTTCTGCTGCTACACCCACATTCGGCTCGCGATTACTTTTCATTCTATTTCACGTTTATCTTCTTTGCATCGATGCACCACTCACCAAGTTATAGTTCCGAGGAAGCCTTCCGTTCCCATGTCAAGTACACTTTGCATCGCCATTATATCGATCTATTCCTTCAACAATGTTTGATTGTGTTATGATTTATATGTTGTTGTAGTGAATCGCATATTTAGCTGTTTCTGTGAATCATGTCTTATACAAACTTTTCCCTCAGTCGCTCCTTGGTTCCATCGCCTCTTCCTACTATTTCTTCAACTACACCTGCTCGGCCTTCGCCTCCAAGAATTCATGGAACCGCTGCCTGAGCCTCAGCCAACATCCCTGCATCATGACATAAATTACTTAAAACCCAATACCATGTCACTTCTTCACGATGTCCATGCTTGATTCTGCGAGAAACATCTGGTATGTCTAACATTCTAATTTTCTGATTCATATTCACATAGTTAGATTCATATTTCCATAGTTATGAAACCAATTTGGGTTGTAAGAATCTATGTTTATAATCTGTGTTAAGTTATTTTTTGGTTCAGGTATGTTTCATTGCAATATTCTTCATCAAGCATTGGTTCTCCTGGTTACTTATAACTCCATACACCCATTTTAGGTATGTTTCATTTCAATCACTTGTGTACTAGAGACAATTATCATCATTTCGTTTCTGGGTTTGAATAATTTATATGCGTTCTCATGTGATCATATTAATGCAGGTAATTTGTTTTCCCTATTGACTACACCATGTTTTATTTATGCACTAAAAGCATACGAACTGAATGAATTATAAATTTCCCACATTTTTTCCATGCAGGTATAGGTTACTAGGATGCTGACATAGATATGTTCTCGGATAAGATCGGGCTCAATAAAGAAAAACACTGGAAAATATTTCCCTCAGTTTTATTTGGAGCTCAGAAAGGATAACTTCACTCTTCAACAGATTGGTATGTTATTTGAATGTTATATGAAAATCGGGAGTTCGCTTACTGAGTTATATGTTGCATATGTAGTTTGTGGATTGCATATTTCTTTTTTCAAATTAATTAATTCTGTAATTCTGTAATGCTCTATCTTCAAGAGTATTTTTTTCTGCTTCCTTGCTGTACACGAACATATTCCTTAGATGGAAGATTGTAAACAGTAATGTATGATGGTCTCTTATGAAACCATTAAAATATTACTTGTACGGGAGACTCAGAAAAAAAAACGCCTTCCTTTCCGGGTTAGTAAATGAAACAAAGAAACAAGCTTCATATGTATTTATGTTTTCATTATTTTGGGTTGTAATCTGGGGAAAATTGTAGGGTATTATTACATCTTCATGGTGGGTAGTGTTTGGGAATTTGATATTTTTTTTTCAAAACACTATTCATTCTATAATTGGTATGTCGTTATGTGCATTTTCTTCATTCTCTAACTTGAAGTTCATTAAGATGAATACTCAATTGCAGTATATGAAGTCATAGCCACCTGGATATCTGTAAACTATTTCTTTCTTGACACAACCACAGGCTGTTACCAAAATATTTAACACCACCAAAAAGGTAATTCCAGACATTATTAATTCTCTTTTGATTAAGTGTGAGTTATTATTTTTGAAGTTTTAATTATAATAAAAGATGCTTTCTATTTTTGGTTTTCCTTTTCTATTGAAAATATATTTCTATTCTTTTATAAATAATTGAAAAGTTACATATTTTCGTATTAATGAAGTTCTTATATATACATAACAGAACAATCATGTTTTCTATTTTGATTAATTTGTTTCCAAATAAAATTTCAATTTTAACTATTGAATAATAGTTCATGTATGGAGATATGTTAATTACATGGAAACTTTATGGTCAACTGTGCATGGATGTGACTAAATCCAACATGCAAATCCAAGACAATCACTTTTATGTTTCACTAAATTGTAGGCAATGATATGATATTCATCTACAATTTTTAACATTGGTCATCTGCTCATTGTACGTCAACATGTTTTTGACACATTCTTGAACTGTGGTTTTAGGTTTGTAGTAGGAAAAAAAGGGAATAGACCTATCTCCAGTAGTCCTATGGATCCATGTCAATCCTCTGGCTGACTCTAATTACCTATTTGTTAGGATTCGGTATCAGAGGTAGGATATCCCAATTCTTCAAATCTGGGCATTTGTACTTATTTTCGTGGGTATGTCGTGTCTTCCAGGGACATGTCTATTCATAAGAACCAACCATGTTGTGTTTTGGTTGTGTTCAACACAGGTTTTTTGGAAGTTTAAACTATTTTAATCATACCTTGTCTTCGGAATCACTGATTAATTTCAGTTTTGGAAGTCGGTCTACCTTTACTTTCCATCATCCGGTGATATTAAGAATAATCATCCAGAATTCTCAAAACAGCAAATTTTGTTATGTTTCCCATAAATTTGGAAGACATATTGAAGAATGTGAGCAGAAATGAGTTTTCATTTTCAGGTATCGGTGGATCATTTTGTTCTGTTTTATTATCTTATTCTTTTTTAGAATTCAATAATGATTTACTTTATTATTTACTTCTACCAATAAGATGTCACACATTTGTATATATCATATCCAGTACATCCATTATCTATACCCATTATATAGAATATTTTTCTCTTTGCATTTATTTTTCTGGGTCTTCTGTAAATAACCCTTTGCATTAGCTTGATCTTTGTGATGGATTTTTCTTATGCTTTTGACAGTTAATGTTATCATCAATAGTTATTTTCTTTCTGTTCATATTTCTTGTGTGTGGCTAACAATAGACTGTTATGAGAATCCCTAGAGATATTATGTTTTTCATCCTTTGAATTTTCAATCTATAACATTTGATGAGATATTCTTTACACGTAGAAAATTCTTTTTCCTATTTCATCTAGGGATCTTAAATTTTTTATGTATTGATTCTGGGATACATGTACTGCCATGAGTATCATCATTATTTCCAAGATGGTTTTGGTTGCACCATTTCTATGCAGTGAAATGTTTTCAACATATTCTATGAGCCTCATTTCTAATACTTGTGTTTAATGATCGATATATATACTCTCATTGATGGTTATTTATGTAGGTGTAGGTGGAAAAGAAGACAATTATTATTTCCTCTTAATTTCAGAGACTGATCAGAATACAATTGGGTATCATTAGATGCAATTCAAGATTAAGTTTTCTTAAAATATGTTGAATTTCTGTAACTTTATGCCTGTAACTGTAGCTTTTAACTTTTATTTTTTCCCACTCTCATTTCCATCATATATTATTTGATCTTTCTTTATGATAGAAATAGTAGTATAACCACCTATAAACATATTGAGTCTTGTGTTCTCTAGCAAGGACAACTTTCCTCTTGAACTGTGAGCATGCATCTCTGAATGCTTAATTTTTTACTTTCAAATGTGAATTAATTGGATATTTTACTCAGTGAAGCCCATGATCAAGGACCTTCCTTTCTTCATGAAGGTATAGGTTTCTAGGACGCTGACATAAGGATGTTCTCGGATAAGAACAAGCTGATGAATGAACAAGACTGGCTAAGGTTGCCTTCAGTATTATTTAGAGCTCTGAAAGGACAACTTTCCTCTTGAACTGTGAGTATTCATCTATGAATGCTTGATTTTTGTTTCAATTATGAATTAATTGAATCATTCTTGACTTAAAACCATCAGTAAGGACCTGTCTTTATTTTAACTTCCAAATATGGAAAAAGGATGGACACAAAAAAGCATTTCGGATAGTTTCATATGTTCGGATTAATTAGCTCTGGTTTTATTGACGGATAAATTCTTATTTTATAATCTTCTATCCATGATTAACCATTTATTTATACAGTGTTCTCTAATATGAAATTATAGTATTATATAAAATATATGTTTAACATTTTGAAATATCTTTAATATGGATGAAATTATAAAATTTGTATTGTAATCAAACATGTTTCTTGTGAACTGATCATGTTCAAAGAGAGTTTATTTTTTCTTTGGTGTGGGGGGTGATTATTTAGTATCAAATTGTTTTTTAGAGTAGTGGAATATCTTTTTTCTTTGACCGGTGGCTCATGCATTTTTTTATTTCTCTATATCAATTTCTGATGACGTGAAATTGGTAGAGAAACTGATGCTGAAATCTGATGCAAGGTATATAAAAATTGTGGAAAAGGTAACTTCATGAGCCAAATGTGCCATGCACAAAATCATTATTAATTTTCCTGATCCCACTCGATCAGTTTGTTTGTTATTTTAACTGTTGTAGGGAATGATTTTACGGTCATCTAACATATAGAAGTGTAGGTCCACTGTAGTAACGAAGTAATACTCTACTGGCAGTTGATAACAAATGAGAAATGATTAATGGGGTCTGGATCCAAATGGCACACCATCTTCTCTTAAAAAATATTAGTTTCTTTTACAGTTTTCACCCTTTTTTTGGTAATGTAAACTTTCTGTTCTATTTCCTTTATTTCAAAACAAGATCTATTCTATTTTTTTGGAAATTTAAAACTGCATGTTTCATTGTTTTTGTTAATTGTTCTTATTTTAAATGTATGATACTTTATGTTTTTTATTTTTCCATATTGATAACAAATTTTCATTTGTTTTCAATTATAATTGATTCTAACTTCCATTGTGATGAAGTTTGAGAAAATTCTGCAGCTATTCCAGATGGAATAATTGAAAAAGTGGTCATCAGGAGTCATTTTCACACTTCCTTGTTGAATTATAAATGCCATAGGGGATTTGGAATGGCTTTAGTGGGTTCACAGGTCTCCAATATTAGAAGCAGCGGGCCCCCCACTGTTTTAACTGTTGGTTTTAAGGGTCCAACAGTAACAGCTTTGAAAGGTATATGAGAGCGTTCATTTTAATGGTCGGTTGTTGGTGTATCTGCATGGAAATGAAAAAGGCTCTCTTAAATGGTATGTGAGAGTGTTCATCTTTATGTAGCATGACATCTCACTGAAATATTCTCTTAATTGTGTACTGTTATATTCAGATTCATAAATTACCCATCCTTATATAATCATATTGATGCAGTGATTTTCACCCTGCAGGTTTAGTTGACATTCTTTGGAAGAATATATGAGCAATGAACATCTACTCCATCCTACTCATCCTTCTCTATACAAATGGTATACTGAAATGTGGAAATTCTAGATTTGATGGAATGTGTAGATTCAAGCATTTTTATTTTTTGCTGATTTATATATTTTACTGTTTCTGTATGTAGGGGGTGCTCTAGAACCAACAATTTTTCTATCAAGGGATGATTCAAATACCACCTTGTCCCATAATCACCCTCTTCCTACCAATGTATCTTCAATTTGCACCACATATGAAAATATGGGAGATAATATTACCATATATCATGATGTTCCTAGAAAATCTACTATAGAAGGGCCATCATCAGCTGCTAGAATGAATGGAAATCTATCTATTGATGAATTTTAAAATTAGAAGAAAGATTTAAAAATGCAGAAGGAATTCATTGAGAAGATGAAGAAAATTCTAGTGGTGTGTGTTCCCTTTTAAATCTTTATGTGATCTTTGAGTGAAACTTTTAATTCATTATTTTTATATGTATGTTATGCCCTATATTTGGTGGTAAACTGATTTCTACTATGTTATTTGATGATACTGCACTCTCTTGGGTCGCTTTCTTTCTTGTACTCAGTTCTATTTGTTTTAACCAGGGGAATGTATTCTCATTTAATGCCTTTTACTGTAAGGGGTTAGGCCTAAAACACTTCGGCTGACATCTCCAACCTATTATGGTACTCTGCTACATTTCAGTGAATTTATGCTACTGCATTTACTCATCCATGCATTACCATTTCAGGTATGAAAAATTAGATTACCACCTGTTTATTTTATGACTTATCATGAATGAAGCAATCCAGATTATATCATTCTTGATGGACATATTCTTCCATTATCTGGGTAAGGTATAATATGACGAAGATGAGGAAACAAGTTTTTTCACTTCCCTACTATCCTTATTATTGTTTCATCCTTCAGTGAATTTATGCTACTGCATAAATTCTTATGCTACTGCATTTACCATAATTCATATGCTACTGCATAAATTCTTATGCTACTTCAATTGAATTCTTATGCTACTACATTACCATAATTTCAGTGAATTTATGCTACTGCATTTACCATGAATGTTTGGGATACATTATATATATAATTTGGGAATAAATTTATAAATTGTATTTAAATTTACTGACTGTAGTGATTTTTTTATAGATTTGATAAAGAGTTATTATTTTGAGATGCTGGAATATAAATATCAGTTAAATAATGTTCACAAACTATTTATTTAGTAACCTTGGTTCTTTAGGAGACCATAAATAAAGTAGAAAGTTTTGATTTCATTATTTTTTATAATGTCAAATTGTGTCATATCAATATGCTTTATGAAAAATTTACGATAAGTTTATTGTGATTTTTCCAATATTATCTTATTTTTATTGGTCCATGTTTCTAATTCCAATTGGTTAGGGGCACAAATCTGGATACTGCTCTGCCTACCCAGGATGGGTGAATGTCTCCATTTATGGGAACTGAAATCTGGATACCGCTCTGTCTACACAGGATTTCTCTCCTTTCATGCATGCTATAAAAACAGAAACCCAGGTAAGTGTTTATTTTCACTATCTTTTATTTTGATTACATCATCACATTAGACAATACTGCCTTTTGCAGTATCATTTTCACTGTATCATTTAAACACAATTCAGTTTTCTATCTCAATTTTCAAATTTTAAACCTGAAATTACGTATTCAATAATAACTTTGCTAAGTATTTTTTGCAACTAATTTATTTAATTCATCTATTAATGTACAGAAACCTGTTGACATCGCTGAT
Source organism: Viscum album (assembly GCA_963277665.1). Taxonomy (NCBI): domain Eukaryota; kingdom Viridiplantae; phylum Streptophyta; class Magnoliopsida; order Santalales; family Viscaceae; genus Viscum; species Viscum album. Next base: position 798,449,146 of record OY728155.1, read on the forward strand.
ATATACCCCACAGCGAAACTGATCGACGCAGACAAGGAACGGGAGAGGGAGTGAATGAGGCTGAGTGAGGTCTCCAATGGCGGAGGAATCAGCGCCGAAGGAGAAACCGATGATGGTGGTGGTGATGGATGAATCATATCACAGCGTGTACGCTCTAGGGTGGACGCTTGATCACTTCTTCGTTCCTTTCACTTCCAATCCCCCTTTCAAGCTCGTCGTTATCCATGCCAAACCTTTGCCCGCCAGCGCTGTCAGAATTGCAGGCCCCGGTACACTATGATACCTGAGTATTTTGGTAAACCAAAATCTGTCGATCCTTCATCCATGGTTGAAAAATAGGCATGATCATAAACAAATTGATTGGAATCCTTGGAAACTCCCCAATCCTTCCACCATTTCGTTGGAATTTGTTAGAACTTTCTGCGTTGACTCTCTTAGAATTGTGCTCATATATCTGATTCTTGTAGGGGCTGCGGAGGTGTTTCCATGTGTGGACATAGATCTGAAGAAGATAGCGTATACTGTTATTGAGAAAGCCAAGAAAATCTGCAGCAAAAAATCATTGAAGTTCGACTGTATCTGTTTGAAAATTTCATCTACGATGAAGCATGACTGATTGATATCGATTCAATTTGCTCTTCATCAATTGAGCTGAATCGAGTCCTTGAACTAGAATTGGGAAAGACTATATGAATATCTAGAATCAAGTTATTTAGGTCTGTTTTTAACTTCCCATGGACGACGAACAACTTTTGTTGATGACTATGTTTGTGTGCAGTTGAATGAAGCGTTATTTGAGGTGGTTGAAGGTGGTGTGAGGACTGTGTTCTGCGATGCGGTGGAGAGGCATCATGCTTCAATGCTGGCAGTGGGTAGTCACGGTTATGGAGCCATAAAGAGCTATGCATTCCTGCCATGGAGGCGCAGATTCAAGGATGAGTGATCTTGATGACTAGGTTTTTTTTGAAAATATGAATGCAGGGTGGTCTTGGGGAGCGTAAGCGATTACTGTGTCCACCATGCACACTGTTCGGTGATGATTGTGAAGAAGCCCAAGAACAAGCACTGAAAAAGGCTCATCAGAGTGTGTGTGCGTGTGAGAGGTCATATCAGCCATCCCTGTTAGATAATGATGATGTTTTTTATGTTTGTATGTAAATGATGCACTTTATTGTGCATGTTTTTTCTGTTGTTCCTTTAATCATACTCATATGACCCCTCCTCGGATTACAAAAACATTGCAGTTCCACTTCTTGAAGCTGCAACTATCTTATGAAGCACTTGATTTCCATCAGTACAAATCCACCATGTTCTATCTGTTGCAAAAGACCTACTTACATAATGTGGGTTTTTCTTTAGAAACATGTCAATGGACTCAGCAATTAGTAGAAAAATAGATGGGTCTGCACTAGAAATGTCCCCCTTAAACTTAGAAAAGTAAAGGACACTCTACAGCACAATAATAGAGTAGTTATGCTTCCTCTGGACCATCCTGTTTGTAACATGATAATTAATGAAGCTATGTACTCCAGTTATGATGAGGTTTTTGGGTGAGTATGCAAAAAAATCACAGTATTCCATGTAAAATTGATTCAATCATATCTTTTGGTCACCAGTATTTCATGTCTTTCATTAAATGTATGTTTTCATTCCTAATTTTGGATGCAAGTTTGTTAAAACATTGTTCAGTTTTGTACATGTATGATTTTTTTCTCTTTATAGAATTAGGTTATGTTGTTCATTATTTGATATCATGAGCATATGTTTTCCATTTTATTCTTCAATTTTCAAATTTCATGTCTGTGTTTTTTTGTAATTAAATAAAAAACAATTTGTTTGTATTTGTAAAAATTGATATGAATATCTAAATTATTATCATTCTATCTCTACTGTGATATGTTACATTCTTATGTAGTGAAATTGAACTGATTTGTTTTTTGTATTGATTATTTTTCATATCGGTGCGACTTATGATTGGTTTATCAGCGGGAACAGCTGTGTACAACCCACAGTCAAGAGGCACAATCCATTCGTGGTAATGAAAGAGAAGAAATATGATGGTAAATATTTATTCATGTTACATTTGTTGGGTATGCTAACTTTCATCTCTCAAACCAACAACCAACCAACCTCTACATCCCCCTCAACAACACCATGGTCGCCGCCGTCCGCTTCAACCACACACTTGCCCACCAGCTCCCGGGCCTCTGCAACACTTCATCCGACATCTCCACACGTTATGGTAATTTGATAAATTTCGGTGATATGTACTTGATAACACGCCACTCATCTTTCTATTGGGTTTTTATGAGAAGGAATTTCATTGTCTCCACATGGTACTGCACCCAATTCTCAGGCTCCCAAATCCATGAGTGTCGGTTACTGGTCGCCTGCTGGTATGGATTCATCTCATCGGCATGACATACATGTACCTAAACCAATTGATTTTCATTAATGTTAATTTTATTTTTGTAAATTTTAGCTCCCAGCTTGACCAGCTGCTCCAGGACACAACACCATGGGACTACAGTTTGGCAAGAGCTCTAGCACAAGTTTAAAGAAGGATGGAAAACTAGGAGTGACAGTGAAACCAGCTTATCTTTTCATATCAGTATTGTACTGAAACATTATTTCATATTGCATTGAGATGGTGCTTCTATTATGTATTGGTTATAACCCACCAGCAGCTGGGTTTGCTAATTTAGGAAACCAAAAAATGATGTAATTGTATGGTAATTGATAATCAACATTATTCAGTTAATTTCAACATTGATTATTAATTTTCCTTTTCTCTATAGTCTATACTGTTAATATATTACGTAGATATTCTTACCTTGTATTATTCACATTTTTTATGAAACTATTCTTCCTATCAATGAATTATTTCCACTTAATTTATGTTACTAATTACTAGTCATTGTACATTTAACAACTTTCCCAGTTTCATTTATTTTTTCAAAATATTTTATTGCCTCTATAAAAGCAGTGAACCATATCGTCTGGAGAACACATGAACTAAGAACTTTGTTATATCACCGTGCAAGTGCACGGGCGAGTACTAGTTAAATATGATTCATGGATCATTTTTAAAATGTATCAACACAATGAGAATTTGTTTGATCGGTTTGACGTATGTACGTAAAATATTGTCCATTTTAAACAAAAGAGGGACAGTTTTGGTGGTTCCAGACACACCGTGCCTCGGATTGATGCGGGGTTGACTCATACATGTCAAATATGACCCATGAATTGTTTTCCTAAAGTTTCAACAGATTCGGAATGCATTTGGTCGGTTTTTCATATGCCAGTTGTTGTTTTCACTTAAAATTAAAGTCATTTTGAACAAAAGAGAGAAATTTTGAATGGTACCGTCCACATCGCACCTCATATTAAGCCGAGGTTGACTCGTACACGTCACATATGACCCATGGATCATTTTCCTGTAGTATTAATAGAATCTGAATGTGTTTGGTTGGTTTACTGTATGTCAGTTGTTGATTTCACTTAAAATTAAGTCCATTTTTAACAAAACAGAGGCATTTTGAGTGGTGTCGGCCACACCGAGCCTCGTATTGAAGAAGGGTTTACTTGTACACGTCACATTTGACTCATGTATTGTTTTCATTAAGTTTCAATTTAATATGAATGTGTTTGGTCGGTTTGTCGTATGTCAGTTGTTGATTTCACTTAAAATTAAGTCCATTTTTAACAAAACAGAGGCACTTTGAGTGGTGTCGGCCACACCAAGCCTCGAATTGAGGTGGGGTTGACTCTTACACATCACATATAAGTCATGTATCTTTTTTCAAAAGTATCAACACAGTCAGAAGCCTTTTGATTGGTTTGACATATATACGTAAAATATTGTCCATTTTAAACAAAAGACGGACAGTTTGGGTGGTTCCGGCCACACTGCACCTCAGATTGAGGCGAGGTTGACTCTTACACGTCACATATGACCCATGGATCATTTTCCTAAAGTTTCAACAGATTTGGAACGCATTTGGTTGGTTTTCTGTATGCCAGTTGTTGTTTTCATTTAAAATTAAAGTCATTTTGAATAAAAAAGAGACATTTTGAATAGTATTGTCCACACCGCGCCTTAAATTGAGGCGGTGTTGACTCGTACACGTCACATATGACCCATGGATCGTTTTCCTATAGTATAAATATAATCCGAATGCGTTTGGTCGATTTACCATATGTCAGTTGTTGATTTCACGTAAAATTAAGTACATTTCTAACAAAACAGAGGCATTTTGACTGGTGTCGGCCACACCGAGCCTCTTATTGAGGCAAAGTTGACTCATACATATCAAATTTGAATCATGTATCATTTTACTTAGGTTTCAATAGAATCATAATGCGTTTGGTCAGTTTACCGTATGTCAGTTGTTGATTTCACTTAAAATTAAGTCCATTTTTAACAAAACAGAGGCACTTTAAGTGGTATCGGCCACGCCGAGCCTCGAATTGAGGCGGGTTTGACTCGTACATGACAAATATGAGTCATGGATCATTGTGAAAAATTATCAACACAATCAAAAGCTGTTTGTTTGGATTGGCGTATGTACGTAAAATATTGTCCATTTTAAACAAAATATATACAATTGGAGTGATACCGGCCACACCGCGCATCAGATTGAGGAGGAGTTGACTTTTACATGTCACATATGACCCATGGATCGTTTTCATAAAGTTTCAACACAATCCAAATGCGTTTGGTCAGTTTTCCTTATGTTAGTTGTTGATTCCACTTAAAAATAAGTCAATTTAAAACAAATGAGAGGCAGTTTGAGTTATCCTGGCCACACCGTTCCTTTTATTGAGGCGGGGTTGACTTATACATTTCACATTTGACCCATGGATCGTTTCCCTAAAGTTTCAACAGAATCTGAATTTGTTTGGTCAGAGTGGAAGGGTCTAGTCGGGTATGCGGAGATGCTCGTCTACCTCTGGTACGAACCTCCCTCGTACCATCGGCCTAAGCACTGAAAGAATGGAATAATGAAAAGTGCACATACTTATATACCTATAAAATCTAAAAATAGACTGCACATAGCCGCATCATGTCATAAAAAATAACATCATGGATCAGACAAAATAGAAGCAGTCATGCAGAGTAATGACAAGTGCACATACAGATCAGAAGCAGCTAAAAAATTGTTTCATACATGCCATGTTTATTTCCTAAAACAAAGTAAAAAAACAAAACGATGAAACTCTAGAGCATGGGTTTCCTCCTAGGAAGCACTAAGTTTTACGTCTTCATCCAGATGGATGGACACTGGTCAATCGTCTTGGTCCATCATCTCTGAACTCCTCTTCCTCTTACAAGAACCGGTGGCCGTGTCATCAAGCTCACAAGGACGCTTAGTGGGATTGATCACTTCAGGAGCATAGCGGGCATGAATCTAGTGTGTAAGTAAGAGAATATGGCACTCGTCATTAGACAAAAGCTGAGTCACTCGTCGTGCGAGGTCAGATGGAGACGGGACGTGTACATCGATGATCATGGAAGAGGCAGACAAGCTAGACATTGTTGGTTAAGTTGCATCCAGAAATGGATTCATTTTTATATATTAGAACCTTTATAAATGTTTTCTCCATTTTTACAATAAATTAATGTGTGAAAATTGTGAAAAATAACTTTTCGGATATATAAAAATGGATTTACTCATGGACATGATGCATAATATCTCAAATATTCCTCATTGGATCCCAATTTGAAATTTTAATCCATTATCAAATGTCTTATATCAATTTATTTTTATTTGGATCCTTAAGGTTGAACGCTTTTTGTAAAATCTAGACAGGGGAGGATAGACTAGTGAATTGGAATACAATTGGATGTTATGTGGTAAAAACCACATTATAAGAATTTTTTAGGATATTATTGAGGTGGTTTGAGGATCAAATAAATCTTTTTAGAGAAAATCCAGCATGTCCAAGTTTGGTGGTCAAAGTTTTGACGTTGGTGGGTATTTGGTGGTTGAGGAGGGGGATGAGGGGGATGTCCAAGGTCTTGGAGGAGGGGTGGGGGTTGTCCAGTGTCTAGGAAGGGGGTTGGGGCAGTCCAGGGTCAAGGAGAAGGGGAGAAGGGGTTGTCTGTGGTCCAGGAAGGAGGTGGGGTTGTCCAGCGTCCATCGAGGAGGGGGGCTATCCAGGGTCCAGGGTGGAGGTTGGGGGGCTTCCTAGGGTCCAGGAAGGAGGGGGACTATACAAGGTCCTAGGAGGAGGGTGGAGGGGGGTTATCCAGGGTCCAGGAGGGGGGCTGTCCAAGTTTCAGGAAAGAGGGGGGCCAGGCTGTCCAAGTTCTAGGAGGGGGGGACTATCCAGGGTCTAAGAGGAGGGGGTGTCCAGGGTCCATGAGGAGTGGGGGATCTGTTAAAGGGAGAAAATACCCATATAATTCATTAAAAATTATCTAAACTTAATCCAAAAAACATCACAATTCTAATCCATCACCCAACCAACATCCAATTCATCCTCAATATCACTAACCTTCGCATGCCATAAACAACACAGCCTAGTTTATACCAAATTAAAACAGAAAACAAAAATAATAGATGCAAAACATTAAAACTAAGGTAGTACTTATATATTTAGAGTGTATAACTACAAAATTGTTTGATATAAGATGGATCTATGAGTGGAACGAGTTTTTGAGTCTTTGTATAGAGAGATCCCAGACGTTTAGGTCAAATCAAAATAGAAAATAAAAAAAATAGATGAAGAACATTATAACTGAGGTAGAACATACATATTTGAAGTGTAGAATAGAAAAATTGTTTGATTGAAGAGGATGGATGGAGTTTCGGAGACTGGGTAATGAGAGACCATCGGGAGAGCTTCAATTTATGGCTACTGTCGAGCGGAGGGGGACTACAATCAAGCGGAGGGGCTACTGGACACCCGAACTGGATTTAGGGGAAATCTTTCCCAACGGTTTTTAAAAACCGTTTGGAATGTAGTCCTATACCAACGGTTTCTTTAAACCGTTGGTAAAAGGTGGCATAGATTCCAACATATACCAACGGTTAGTTTATAACCGTTGGTAAAAGTGTCTTAATTGAGGCCTATACCAACAGTTTTACATACTTTTGGTAAATTTCTTCATAAAAGCCTCTATAACAAAAGTTTTCTTAAAGCTGTTGGTATACATAACCATTCCCAACGGTTTATCAAACCGTTGGGATATAAGCATTGGTAAAAATAGGATTTCCAGTAGTGATTAGATTTCATGGTTTTCAACCAAATGGGGAACAGATATGGCTTTACTGATGAGAAAAATACTCAAGGACATTATTAGCATAATATCATGAAGAAAAATTATAAATTTGTAATAAGATAATTTATTAATATTAAAATCACTTAATATACTTGTAATCCAATATTATTATTGTTTTTTCTAGAATTCCAACTCAAACAGGGGAAAATTTGGACTAGATCCAACTATCTATGAATTTCGATTTCCTAAACCTCATAATATTACAATGTTTTTAAAAAGATAATGATTTTTTAATGGGGATTTATAAGTTTCCTTCTATAGAAATCATTCTCACTTCAACATAAACACAATATAAAAAATATCTCAAGTGATAAAATTTAAAAATAATATGAATCATCTATTGATGTTACCATGGATCCCTTATAAGGGACAATGTGGTAGTATTATCACAATCTAGTATTATAGGATATTTACTACTAGTCACCACATCATTTTATTAGAAGATGTTTTTCTTCCAAACTACATCATTAACTACCTCAAAAGACAAAATATACATGGACACTTCAGTATAATCATTGACCACATATTTCTTTATTATCTTATATCTAACAACATATCTATTATGAATAATGAGGTATCCTGTATATAATTTCATATCATTTAAATCTATTTTCAAACTAGTATATATAAATATATCTACTGATGAATAGTTACATATAACATCCATTGACCAATAACAAATAAATATTACTCCATAGATACTTATGGATTGACGTAAATACCATCCAAGGATTTTCACTTGGGTAAACATGATTCCTTCCATCCATATATACAGCGTATGCAATATCTAGGAAAGTACACAACACAACAGACATGAATAACCAAATAATTAATGTGTACGTTTTTTTCAATCCATTATATTGGAACACATTTTTAATGATTCATTTTTATCAGGATATAAATTCCATGTAACATGGGAAATAATCCCATCTTGTAATATTTCATACCAAAACACTTCAATATCATATAAATATATCTTCCTTGAATTATAATGTGTAACATCATGGATATTTTTGGATAGATATTAATGCCAATAATATATTCTTCTTTTCTTATTTCCATCTTGGAAAATCATTTATTTCACTTGTCATTATCATATTATTTTTTCATTTTCTGTTTTATAATATGTAGTACGTCATGAAAAAAATCATTTAAAAAATTGGATTCCAACTAAAACATTAATATAATAAAATTATATAAATACTTATGTGAAATAATATTATAATATGGATTTATCAAACAAAGTGTACTATGAGATATATGATTTCATTATTCTATAAATATATCTATTCAATTTGTGTATCTTGTTTGAATCCTCCAGAGTAAAAAAAATTTGGGTTGGGATCCAACGACATCTTCCAAAATGTTCCAGTTATTGAAATATATTTTATAATCTATTTCTCAAATCTCATAGTCATGGACTGATGTAATGGGAAGTATAACTATGATATATTTGAGCTTCGAAACTATTGAAAAGTTTGCATCGTAGTTTATGTTGTTGCACTATTTGATTCCTTTTTCTTCCAGTAATTTCTTTTATCTTCTGAATTTTTCATCAGTATCCAATACCTTTTTAAAATAAAAATTATATCATATATTATTTAAATAAATTTTACAATTCATTAAAATCCATAAATTTTTATTACATGGAAACAATTTCATAATTCATATATTCTATCCACATGGAATCATATATTACACTTACTATATATTTATATGATATAAGATAATTATTATAAATTAATTTGGAGCCACCATAATTAGTATGTAGAGAAGTAAATACATCAGGTGTGGTACCCTCTTGTGTTTCATACTATGAATTTTTTGTCTCGATAGAATATTTACTATAGAGGATTATGGAATCTATTTTTGTTAGAAATATTGCATACCTTGAACCTCCATTTCATCAATTTCTATCCCACTCCCCCAATAATATTTATATATGTTCGCCCTAAAAAACAATATTTATTATCATGAAATGATTACATTTTTTATTATTAATATATATAATGTCTACTTTCATCCTTGGGATATCCAATAAAGGTACACATTGTTCCTCAGATTGATATTTTTTGTATAAAGAGGCATCAACAAATGCTTCCCATCCCAATGCATGTAATTATGATTAAATATGATTATTTCTATTCAAATTTTGATATGAAAAAACTCTTATTTATTTAGTTAGAACATGGTTTAGTATTTTTGTATTTTTTTTCAATAATGCATATCCCTAAAAGGATAATTGAACACTCTCATGACTCACCATTAATTTCACCATTTCAAAAAAGGTATCTTTTATCCTTTTACATAAAATGCTACACAATGGTTTATATGGTTGTGTTAGTTGGGAAAGGATCACAAACACTATTAAATAATCAATGAATTGTTGATGATCATATTATCAACCACATTATGAGTAGATATTATTAATAATACAACCAAGATGGTTATCAACATCATTATTGTATTCCATGTATCTCAAAGAAATACTACTTATACATTATCGTATAGACATTTACATATCTATAAAATTCATCATTTGTTGTTATGAAGTGCTTGTACCAAGCCCTTTCTTTAACTATAAGTGGTCTAAACATATCTTTATTAACAAATCAAAGAATTACTTTATCTATTATTAAATTTTTAATTAATGATTCATTTGTACCTTTTATTTTTAAACATTCTTTTAACACACTATGTTGTTTTAGATCAAATAAATCTAAATACACTTCTTATTGTAATGTTTTCAAATACATTTAATTCACATGTCCAAGAAGATGATGAAATAGTCAGGCTTGTTATGTGTCATGTGAAGTAGTTTCATTATTTATTTCAATTACATGGATTGTCTTACCGAACACATAAAAATAGTAATTTAAATTTTCCTTACCATAACATATGCTTCAATTAAAAAATATTCAACATATATTCATGAACATGAAAATAAACACATATGTATCATATTTGGATATATTAATAATGTTTTTTTTATTTATAGAAATTAATTACATTCCATTAAAATCATGAAAATTCATGTGATAAACAAAATTTGGTAGTCCCAAATAGACTTTGATTCTTATTTAGAACTATTGGATGATTTTAGATATTCCACCCCTTATTCATTCATCCATAATTTTCTCTTTCATGTATTTTAATAATTTTTAATGCACCACATATAGCATCTAATACCTAACTTGTTGATATTGATAGATTGTAGTCAGTAAAAAACTAACCTAAATATTCCCTTTCCTTCATCTTCATAGTGTTTTTATCTTCCTATGGCCCTTAATTCCATATATGAAACATATATCTTCTATTTACCTATCATTACAATTGATCATTCACGTGTTGTATGGTTTTCATTATGAAGCATTATGGTTAGAGCTATTTTCCTAGAGTTTTCATTTTTCACTAAAAGGATGGAATTATTTCTACACAACATCACCATATAATCATTTTTAGGTATGGTATGAGGCTCTAGAAGAGACTCTTATTTGTTTTAAATAATAAAATTAACAACAATGCTTGGAATTTACTGAGGTAGTAATGGAAGAATGTGATAATTTTATAGTTATTTAGGAATTATAAACCCTAGAACCTCTATATAATCTTTTTATCCAATGAGTTTGACTCTATAAGGATAAAAAAGAACACCTTCTCCATGATTACACTAAAAGAATTCACTTCACAACTCAGAATATTCATTAAAATCTCTCTCTTAATGTAAAATAATGTGATCATGGGGAATGCTATAAGAATAAATTTCTTAATGAGATTTCATGAATTTAATAGGCATTGATTAAATAATTAGATAATAAATTCAGACCACATAGCTCTTGTTTTTATCATATATAGTTAAATATTCATGAATCACCACCTTAATAGTTTTTTTATGAAGTAAATAATCTAAACCATATGACTTCTTTTAATGTTGAAACACAACTCACACAAATATGGAAAATTCCTAGAATTTACTTATATCAATGAGATGGTAATTATCCAGTGTGAATCACTGGGATAAAATGGATTATTAACATTCAATTTATTATATATTTTACAAAATAGAATATTATTAACACTTAATTTATTTCAATTCTTATGAAACCAATTGAGTTAATTTTTGGTTATCGTCATTAAATTTTTTCAAGTCCCAATAGACCTAAAAATTGGACTCCAAATGTGATGTATCCAATAATTTCTAGTAGAAAGGACTAATATTACCATTCTCATAACCCAAGAAATGGATATCTCAATTACATGAAAGAATTTAGGTATGCCCCTCATTATTAACTATGAGGAATAAAATCCTTTTTCCATTGAGTGGACTCCCATATCCAGAAATCCTATGTCACACAACCCCAACTCTTTCCATCATGATACATCAATATTTGTGAGTCTTAATTTTAATGATGTCAATTTTTTAAGTGAACCAAAAACATTCATATGAACTCCATGTAAAATGTAAATATCCAAACAAGGGTTGGTCAGAAAAGTTTTTCTAATGATTTCATTCCTAATAATGTAATTGAATGATTTGAATGTTTTTCTTTTATATTTAAAGATATTATTTATTATGTTTTGATTTTTTTTTTTTTTTTATTTATTCCATGTTAATATTTAGTGGATTTATATTATATTAATTACTATTTATCAAATAAAAATTTATTCATAATCAATTAATTTAAATTCCCAAATTTCATATTATTCATTTTATTTATGTGTGTGTTTTCATTCATCTATAAAATAAATAATTCACAAGAAATAAATAAATAAATTAATAAATCACCAGATCAAGAGCTTATCTAGATTTTTATTTATTATATGGATAATAAACCAACATATAACCTTTGGGTAAAACTCAATATGCCTGACCTTCCCTGAGTAACAATATTCAACCTATCCACATGTGTATGTCCAAGGATTTTTCTATCTGAAATATATTATGATCTTCCTCAACATTCCATGGGATTCTGCTTTTATTACATTTTTTTATAACTAATGAGTTTTTAGGGGAACAAAAGGTTTGGTTAAAGGAAATATAGAAATCACCATAGACATTTTGGCCCTCCATAATAATGAGGGAATAATGAAACGCATACTATGATATTTATTTTAATAAATACTAATTTCAAAACCAAAAATAAATAAATAAAACCAAATAATACATAATTCATTCCACGGCTCATGAACAGTCAAACACAAGGAACGAATACACAACAATACAATATAAAGAATGAATTTCAGTTTTTTATAAATTATTTGGAAGAAGACAATAATATTAATTAATTAATTAATTAATTCCCTTTATCTTTAATGACATTTTGAAGTATGTTAGAGATACACATATTAAATAAAATCATTAAAATTGAATTTACTAACCACCAAATATAAATAATTATACTAGGAAATTGATGAATTTTAATTCATCCCAACTTTTATTACATGGTCAGAATCATCAAGAGAAAATCATTGAAATTTGGTTTTAACAGTACATGTAATTATTTTTATGTAATTAAATTCTCTCCATTATTTGTAGACTATAAATCATACAGTAAATACTATATGTTGGGTACCTTGAATTTCATATACTCAAGATAAATACATTAATCATTATCATGTACCTTGGTTGGACAACCTGTCGTATACATACCAACAACATTGTCTGTATTCTATATACTAGGGGTAAGTGTAACCCACTGATAGAGTCAATGTGTTCTCTAAACAGAATCACATTGCGATTTATCTGGTTACACATTATGTTTTCATGTAACATTATGATTAACATGGTGTATACATCAAGTGATAGAATTAATGGGTTATTAGATGTGTAAAATGAATATAGTATGTGTTTCACAATAGTCATCATATTTATAAGTCTATTATTTTATGTTTGTGTGTTTGTACACTTGGTTATAATGGATTTTTCATAAATACAATGTATAATATTGAACATTTTATCTTGAAAAATCCCTTTTAACCTGAGAAACCAATTTCCAGGTTGGATCAGTCAACATGTTGCGTCTAATAAATACACCCCTATAATAGTTTCTCATCATATGGTGTATCCTTTTAGAAGTTCAAATATGGGAAATTTGGGAACATGAAGTTCACTCTGGCTATACACATTTTAACACAATAAACTGGTTAGAAACATTGGAACCTATCGATAGAATCATGGATCATTCATTATCAATTTATTTGGCTTTTATAAATTATGAATCATTGATTATAAATATTAAAATGTCGAAATATCCTTATGTAAACTTCATATTAATGATCAAATAACTATAAATAAATGAACGATCCACTATTTAACATAATATATAAACAATCAATTTATTATTTATAAATATAAATATGAATACTCTATTACCACTTGATTGTTCTAGGTATAGCAGAAGTACATGGTTTGTGAATAAAAATTATTTTTATTGTTGGATGTGATAGGCCATTTTCCAATTGTGTAAGATGTTAATTCGACGTCCAATGAAATATTCTCAATGAAATATTGAAATAGGAATCCAAAAACCTATAGAGGGTCTTTTTCCAATTTAATTTTAATTAATTTCAATATAACTAACTAGATAATACTTTTCTTAGTGTCGTTCATTGTTAATTTTTAATCATTTGAATAATAGAGTTTTATTACCATTGTTGTGTTTATAGGATCCCTTTGAATATTCTCTCTAATTGTGATGAAAAGTATCTCCTTTTATCATTGAATAATATTGATTTTTTTTAGGAGATACAATTGTGGAAAAATTTTATTTCATTTTTTTCCTGATTGATTTGATATCTATATGAATTAATGGAGTTATATTCAATCATAAAAAGATGTGGGATTGAATAATCAAGAGACATGTTTTTCATACACAACTATTCCAAATCCATAATTAAACCTAAGCAATATAAATTGAAGTCTATTTATATATATAGGGTTTATAATAATTTATTATTTAATTACACGGTGGACCATAAATAATATTATATAACTTTAATACCCAATAACACATAATAATAATATTTTAATTTATATATTTGTCTAACTATCTCTAAAATAAATATTTTACTAACTTGTAAAATAATATTTATGACTATAAATTACGATGACGTACCCATCCACCCATGAATTTATCAAATAGAAAAAAATATATTATCTAAATATTTACCCATAAATGATTATTCAATTCATTCTTTTTAGAATTAATAATTATTTTACATACAATAATTTTAAAATTAAAATAAATATTCTATAAATATGCTATAGAAAAAAATATTTATTAAATATTTTTCACTTAATAAATCCTGAGTAAAATTATTCCCCATTAATGAGAATAATATATATTTTCATGACTAAATTTCAATAATATTTTTTCAGAATCAATGCAGGAACTTAGTGTGTGTCACTCTAGTTTTCTTTCTCAATATAATTAGGCAAACCTCCCTAATGTCCACGATTGGTATGTATAAATGGTATAGAGAACCCAGTAGAAATAAGTAAATGTCTCTAAATCACAAACCACATATGAGCACTCAATATTTAATTTCATCAAATAGTATATATATATATATCATAAAGTGGGTTTCACATTAGCGTTATTAACATATCTTATTGATACATATTTCTTGGGCATTCTGTCATGATAAAGTCATTACACTATGGACATGGAATTTAATGTGACAATTCCTTTTGAATCAAATTAAATAGATTTCATATTCAACAAATACATAAGAAAAATTCATTCATCGACATATAGATTATTATCATGTCTTTCACAAAACACCTAACATACCATACTTATCGATAAGATATGGCTTTATGGATATAGTCAGTAATTATAGGTTGGTGAGTCAATAAATATTTTAATAATAATCTAAAGGTCAAAGGACTTATATACATTATAACATATTGAAATATTTTTTGACATGTAATCATGTGGAATTCCTACAGGAAGGTTGGTTATAATAACCCCCCATTGTGGAAATTACAATGTGTGAACTTCGTGAGATGTAATCTCATCTTCTAACGGGTACCCACACCCAGTAGTCAACATTATTGGTGTCCCGTAACTATATATTATCTGACCATATGACCATAATTAATAATATCATCATGGAAATTCATGGTTCTCGTTATAACATGGAACTAATACGATGTTATCAATGTGATAAATACTCTAGAAAATTATTTAATTATAGTCATGAAAAAATGATCTATAATTAATAAGTTGTTTTAATGATATTCAAATCAATAAATATCTATATATAACAAAAACTAAAAACATTTTGATCTAGGATACCAACTATAATAGTGTAAAATATTGAAATGTTCATAAAGATTAGATAATTTATTAAATGCTGTAAATGGAATTTTAGTCATGGATAAATGATTCAATCATGCATTTGTGATAACAAGAACATGAAACACTGAATTGTTTGATATATCATTTTTAATTATTTATGCATTTCCATATGTGGAATATTCCTAATATTCTACATCAATGGGGAAAATGGATAGAACATATGTTCCATGATTAATGTGATATTCTAATGGTATTTTACAATTTGAAACATTATTTTTCAAAATATATATAATTAAGAATCATTCAGTGATTGGATAAACCTATGTAAGATGTTATGGGTAATAATTCAGGTGTTCATTTTTTTTTAATTCGATTTGATTGTTTATTTATGTACACATAATTCAATCAGATTCTCTGGCTTAGATTATGTTCTCAATAGACATATCATTTATGGAGGAATAAAATTATTTTACATATTTTCAAAGTCACATCACATTATTGTAATCGTACTCAGGGAGGAAACTACTATTTCCTACTTCAAATAATTATTTTTTTATGATTGATTTTTTTTATAGATAATGATTTTGTTTTAAAAGCATAATATTGTAGACTCTTTATTATTGTCACAAACTATCACAACCCACTAGGATAATTAATTGTGAAGATATTAGTTGAAAAAATCAATAGTATAGGTGCTCCTCTAAAATCACCCAGAACCATTCCCAAAGAAACTATAATTATACGTATTAATATATAATATTAAACATGTTAATGAACTCTGTGACAATATTATTCACCTAGTTCATACAACTACATAAGTAAATAATAATTATTTTATTCTGTGTAAAACTTAATTGGAAATTGAATTACTGAAACTTATTTTCCTATCATTCCTTAAATTAAAATTTTATTATATTATATAAAAATAATAGTGGAAATTCTAATTTCTACACAGTGTGTCTTAGTCTGGCTATCTCAGATTGTATGTATTTCCCAAACATGATAAATATTAGGAATAAAAATTGGGTTTTTAATGTTTCTAACATTCCATTAAATGCTGATTAGTTATGAATATTGTTGTTTAGAAGAATAGGATATAAATCCGCGTAATCAGTAACCCTCTTCATCCCTAGTTTTTATAGTGCACGAATACCTTCCATAGCCTTTATCCAAGATGAAATATAATTAATAAATTCATACACTTGAAATGTAATGTAATAATGATATTTTTATTACATTCCTTTTTACCTAGTGGTTAGTAACTCCCCATAGATAACCATCTGAGACTATTTGGTACTCATTCAAGACACTACCACAATAGGGTGTTCTTTAAAAAATCAATATTGTATTCATATATTATAATTTATATTGTTTAAATTTTATGAGGTGGTTGGAGTTTTTAATCGTGGATGGATTAATATCCTCCATTTATATATGTTTAACTAAGTAAGTCATTCCACATTTGGCCACGAGATAATGTTTAGAGGTATATTTCCCTTAATCAATTTAACATTGAACTAGTCAAGATTATATATTTTACCTAAAGTTGAAAAAAACATATTCAATTAATATATGATATTACACATCAAATGTCTAGTGGGTAGTGGTATTTCAATTTTATTTAGAATAACACATCGTTTCATGTAATGAAATATTAAATAATGAAAAAAATTCATAGCATTCGCTTTGATGTTGAGCAGTTACTCATTATGGTACAACTATGTGAGTTCTATTTTCTTCAAATTACATGTTTTAGACTTTTTCATTGAATTTATCATCATCATACAAATAATTATTGTAAACTATAATGAAATTTACATATGTGAATCTTATCCAAGTAAACACATAATTTTTCTTAGTAGAGGTGTATTCATAGTCCAAATTTGTTTTTATCCAATAGTGGATATTAAAGATGAATATGGTGTAAGAATTCCCCACACCTATGATATATGGTTTCCTATAGAAAATATTATTTCATTTATAAATGTAATGGGACACATGTATTATAACTTCTATGTTGTCAAATAATTTCCATAATTTTTTTTGGTTCTATAGATAATGTCAGAAATGAATCTTTTTTGAAATTTTTAATCTTCTAAAAAATAGTGATATGGATTTTTCATTAAGATCTAGTTTTTGTATTTCAATGGGAATCATGTAATATGGAAGTTAAAGGGTTATGTAAATTAAGGATATTCACAGTGGCATTTAAATTTATAAACTCTTCAATTTTAGTGGTTCGCTACCCCTAGTGAGATAACTTTTTGTAGTCCAATATCTTAAACTATAGGGAAACCAAAATTAACATTATATTTTCTTATTTAATTGGGGTATTCTAAAAATGGATAAAACGTCATTAATGTCTATAATCCCTCCTTGAATTATCTATGAATATTATACGGATTTAAGAAACATCCTCATTGGTTTATTTCTTATTTAATATATAATCAAAATGTTTCTCAATGTAGAGACTCATGAAATAGTTGGATATTTATATTGGAGCCACCCACTCCCAACATATATAAAAAAATATATAAATCTTTCATAACATCACCCCCTTAAAATATCCATGAGCTATATTTAGTGTCTACATTACAACTTCATGATGGTACTCTTTAACTATAGAATTCTAAATATAATTTTTTATACCCTTTGTAAGTGATACCACAAATTAATTTCATAGTTACAATTATACTATAGAATGTAAATTTTAGAATGATTGAATTTACATTGGTTGTTAGTTTACGGAAAAACAAATAATTCTTAGAATGATAGTAAGAGTATTGAAGATCATAATCCCTAACATTATATCCATTGTGGATTCCATTTTGATTCCAAAGGGGAACAAGAAACACATCAATGAATGTCTATGAATAAGAATGTACATTTAATTATCTTCATTATAATATAATGTGTCCAACTATCATTACTATTATAATTTGGATGTTTTACAATATAAACGGCCTAATTTTGTTGTTTTTCCTCCCACATGAGTCTCCCACTTCCAAAAGTAATGTACTTTATCAAACAACTAGGATGGTGATGATGTTATCATTTTTTGGATGTGATGATGTGAGGTTAGATCATCCCATGATGATAATTTTGTCATAATTTAGTAAACATTTATATATATTTAATTATTGTTTCTGAAATCCATTACTATAATAATATGTGTTACCCTTAATTGAAATAATAATGTTCAAATCTAGAATTGAATTGAACACAGGGTAGGATAATTATATTGTCTCTTATTTGATGTATGTATTTTTGATCACTATATTTAAAAGATATATAGGAAGGAACTGTGAAATGTATGACCATCACAGTAGAAGGTATGCTCCAGTGAGAAGAAGCATGAGGTATTGTGAATTTTTTTCATAACCATTAAAGGATATGTTTATGTATCACATTGAAATAAATTAAAACCCATATTGGTTTGTTATGTTTATTAAAACATGTGATACCATTAAGGATCGAATAAAAGAACCATAATGGTACCTTTTAACATTAATTATCTATGATCAAATCCATGAAGTTTAATGTATTACAGAGTGGATTATTATGTGAATGATAACATGACATGTTTCAGTATGGATAATATTTTAAAGAGGTCCTTTGAAGATTAACATGAAAATGTATAATGATATCAAATTATATTTTAACTAGAGGAGAATCATTAATAATGTTATTTTAATAAAAAAAGAGAAATATATAGATCCATACTATATGATTAAACCAAGAGGTGTTACTTGAAATATGGTATACTATGGACAATGTGGATTACCTCATATCATTGTGTCTATAGAAATCAAGTAAAGGATCTCCAACCATTGTAATATTTGTTAAAATGTTTTGGGTTGAAATTTTCCCACTAATATTGTTTTCGAACCAGTATAACAAGTTCCCATTACGAATTTTATTTTACATGAATGTTATTGATAGATTCATGAGATGGAAAAAATTCCCCGATCCATCTTCTTTTTGTCCCTAGTCCCAAAAAGGGGGTGTAGTGAATTATAACACATGGTATCAACCAATTGTAATCTCTGTATATAAGAAGATTGATTTACCAACCTGAAATATTTTATGTGTAATTTCCCTTATGATTTAATTAAATATCCTATTTTTTAAAATGGATATAGAAAAAACTTTCACTTCATTTGTTTTATTAAATCAAATTGGATTTAAATGACCATAAAGTGTCATTATCGTTGATAATATAGCCATTGAAAGTGATAACATGACTAATATAAATATCGGGTTTTAATAAATCCTTTTGAAATTAAAAAATGATTTGACTACCTCAACATATAGTATTGTTTCCTTTGAAGGACATTTAATATAGATTCTGAGGGAGATAACATTTCAAGGCTTTTTTATAGAATAAGCCCAATCTGCGATCCATCAAAAGAAGCGTGTGCGAAATCATTTACAGGGGTAGTTCAAGCTCATTGAGATCATGGCCCAAACCATGTTCAATAAAACCCCATTAAATACCCAAAAACATACAAATTACTCTTAGGTTTAATGATAGAATAATAAATGCATATGTATCAAGACCCTAGAATTATGATTATGTACATTAGTTTTTAATAGAATAATGAATATTGCATAATTTTATTATTATTTTTAAATTACAAATTGTATTTTTGGATAATATTAAAATTTAATTTACAAATATTTTAAGAATTAATAAATAATATTTTATAAAAATGTTATTATTTAATAATTCATATTAAATATAAATGATCATATAATTTATATGAAGTCAAATGTAATTTTTATTATGGTTTAAAAACCTTTTTTGTCAAAACATTTCATTTTTCAATAAATCTCTGTTATTAATTTAAATTTTAAAATTGATATATTTAGAAAATTATATTCATAAAATGAATTTTATTTTTGGAATTTGGATATCCAAATTATCCAACAATGAAGTTTTCATAATTTTCTAAGATAGTTGAATTGTTCTGTAATTTTTAAATACCATAAAAATTTCTGGTGTGTTTTATGACATCATAATGGCCAAATAGTAGTGTAATAAAGACTATATAAGGGGTATTTATCAAAATATAAGTTTTAAATTTAAATAATTTGATTTAATATTTTTTCAATTATTTTATAAATCATTAGTAAATTTTTCAAAATGTGTAACATATTTTAGGATTTTGAGTTCATTTCATTAATAATGTGACTCAACTCCACATAAGAAAAGATAATATTTTAATATAATCATACAAGGGACTTATAAAATAATTTCTTCTACACTTATTTGGAAAAAAAACATGGCAAAAAACAATGGGAAGATTTTTTGTTTTCAATATTTAATTATATATATTAAAAAACCTGTGTTTGTTAAATACTAATGAATTCCCCTATCATGTCCTATATAAAACCACTCAAGTTTAAAATTATCATCAGTAAAATAACTTGTAGAACTTTTTTAATCTATTTTACCCTCTCAAGATTCTTCTCAGGGTGCTCTAATATCTCAATAATCTACTCATCATGATATTTGAGTCACAAACTTAATTAACGGTTCATTATATTCTATTTTTTTCAAAGATTCCTTATATTCTTACACACGTTTATTTTATTTTAAAAATAATGGGATTTGTTTCTTCACCTCCCCCAAACCACTCCAATTATTTTTTAATTATGAGATACCCCTTTCTCTCTCATTAATCTCTTCCATGTACACTTGTTACCATGCTGAAATTTCAAAAGAGTTATTCAATTTCTCTTCATTATTCAGGTTTATTTATTATGTTATGCCTTATATTTCCAAACTTCATGTGTAGGGACATGTATTTATATGACCATCTTACTAATAATTTAATTTATATGTGATGATATACCTCTTTCTCTCTCATGAACTATTTTAATGAATTTCTATGTCACTTTGTTTGGGTGTCGAAATTGAAATGTGAATCTCCATTCCAAAACCATTGTGTATGTGAATACCGTACCCATTACCTATTAAGGGTGTTAATTTTTATACACATATAACAATTTATTGAGGACATAAATGTATTTGGTTATTCATAAAAAAAACTTAGGATGAGGAAGAAATTGAGACAATGGGATAAAATGATTTATAGAAAATGTTTTCTGATAAATATTCTTCTCGCACCCTCCGACTTAAGATGGAAAGGGACTTCCATTCCCACAAGAACAATGCAATGAATCCATCATATAGTATAGGGAAAAATTCCCAAGGATTGAAATATACACCTCCAGATTTTTCATTTCCCCAAAATAAATGGTTGGCTACTTCTTTGGTGGGATAAAACCAAGCATACAGAAATCCCTGATGATCTGTGACTTTAATAGCTATAAAGAAATTGTTCTATGGGGCCTGAATGTAGAAATGGATATTAGAAAATCTCAGGGGTTTCACGGGGAGGAGAATTAAAAGGTGGAGTCAAATTATGTCTATCTAATATAGATATCTAATGACCGAATAAAATTTATAAATCCCACTTTCCAAACGTGTAGAAAGAAGAACCTGAAAAATTTCCTGAAGAGGGTGGGAATATGTATTAGGTGTAGGAAGAAAGGGCACCTGGATAGAGATTACCGATAAGAAAAACATGATAATATGGTGGAATAAATGAATTTAGCGATAAAAACATAGTTCACTGTTCATTTCTATAACTACACATAACTGTTGTATTTATCAAACAATGTACTAAACCAAGGGTTTTCAGAGGCAACCAAACACCTCTAAGGAAACAATGGTGATATTTTTCCATCACTTCAGCCAATTTGAATCCCAAAAATGATGTGGTGATAGGTACACTAGTTATTTATACATGATTAGTGAATATAATTTTATATTATGGTTCTACGTATTCTTATATATCCTGAAAGTGTATTTGAACAATCCAAACACAACCACAATGCAGGGAAGTATAGATGTAACTGAAAATGAAAAATGTTGGAATTATAGCATCCCATGTATGTAATTCCTCCCATATTACAATTTTGTATTTTACTTAATGGAGAACCATATCATATATAACATGGTGGAATATGATGTATTTCATGGCATTGATTTGCTTTACCTATATATCCATCATAAATTTCAGTGAGAGGGAAATCACTCTATATATATCAAATCAACACCTGATTCAATACAAGTGCAATGATGAGGATGAATCTTCTATTTCTCAATTGATAAGGGTGATCCATGAAGCCCCACCACTTCTTTGATGTATATACATGAAATTTTATCCAATGAGAAATCCTATTTAGTCATATTAAAGTGTGATTTCATTATAACATGTTCCAATCAAGAATCCAAATGTCTCCCTATGAAGCCCGTTATGGGAAGAGGTGTAGAACACCTACAAGTTGGGATGATGTTGGGGAATGAAAATATTCAGGTCCCGAAATGGTCGAGGAAATGGTTGAGATGGTTAAGACAATTCATTATCACATCAAGTCTTCTTAGAGTTAATAGAAAAGGTACACTGATAATTTTTTACAAGACCAAGAGTTTGATTATGGAGAAATAGTATTGCTTCGCTTATCTCCATTGAAGAGAGTAATGAGATTCTAGAATATAGGAATGCATAGTCCATGGTATATCAACCCTTTTGAGATCCTTGATCCCATCAGATTGGTGGACTACTCACTGGCACTCCCACCTAACCTATCTCAAGAACATGATGTATTCTATGTATCTCTCTTATGAAAGTACACAACATACCCCTCTCATGTACTCACTATTTATGTGTTACCTTTGGATAATTACATTTATTATTAGTATAATCTAGTGAAGATCTTAGATCATAGAGACCATGTTCTGCAGAATAAGACAATGCACCCGGTGAAAGTGTTTTGGAGAAACCACAAGTTTGAAGAAGCAAAATGGGAACCATTATGGGAAATGAAAAAAAGTTACCTTCATCTATTTTAATGTGGGAAATGAAAATTTCAAGCACTATATTTTTTAAGGGGGGAATATTTTAATGACCTTATCTATTATATAGGACATTTCCCTTTTGATTTAATAAAATGTCTTATTGTGTAAAATTGATATTGAAGAAATATTCACTCAATTTTTTTGTTATATAGAATTATATTTAAATGACCATTAAGTATCATTACCATTGATTATATATCCATCTAATAGTGGACATAAGACCTGTAAAAATATAGTGTTTTAAAAAATCCTTCTAACATAGAAAAAGGAGGTGATTACATCTACTAGTATGATCATTCCTTATGAACCCCATTTATCAGATCATCTGAGGGGATAACATTTTTGGGATATTCCTTATACGAAGCTCAAGCTGAGATATAATAACATAACCATGATAGAAACTATTTATGGTAGATGTTCATGATAATTGAGATCAAGACCCAAACCTTGTTCATAGAACGACCCCATGAAAGCCCCATCATTGCACACCATACACTTAGGGTGTATACTATGGTAATAAAGGGATGTGTATAAAGACCCTAGCATTTTGATTACTACATTATTTTTTATATAATATTGAATATACATTAATTTTATTATTGTTTTTAAGGAAAATATTGTATTTTTTGTTAATATTATATTTTAATGAAGAAATATATTTTGATGAATAAATAATTATTATTTTAAAAAATATTATTATCCAATTAATTTTATTACATATACATTAACGTATAATTTTTTTGAGGAAAAATGTAATTTTTATTATGTTTTAAAAACTAATTTTTTATTCAAAACACATCACCTTTCAGTAAACGACAATTTTTATTTTATAAATTTAAATAGACATATTTAGAAAATTATTTGGATAAAATGAATATTATTTTAGTAATGAGGATATAAAAAAAATTTAATGGTGAATTTTTCATAATTTATTGAGAGTCAATATTTTTAGTAAAAATTAAATACAATATAAATATATATTTTGTTTTATGAAATTATAATGTCCCAATAATGATGTAATAAATAATATATAATGGATACCCGGAAAAATTTTACTTCAACAATTAAAATAATGTGATTTTATATTTGATTTATTTTTTTATAAATCCCTAGTGAATCTATCAAAATATATAACATATTTTATGATTTTAATTTCATTTATTTAATAATGTGACTCACCTCGATACATACATGGCTAATATTATAATATCTTTGGCTCGTTTCCTAAAAAAATAATTTTATCCACTCTTCTTGAAAAATAACCATGGTCCAAGACTATAAGGCTCCATCATTAAACATTACATAATCTTAATTAAGTCATGAATTCACATTTTGGATCCTTTAAATATTATTGTTTTGGAGAATTAATCCACAACTGTTACATGATAGTCCTAGACATTACATGTGGACAATTACACTTAGTATAAACTTTTACACAAATGGAAACCCTTTAAACAAAACATTATTTCTTTTTCTTAATAAAAATATTCTTGAATTCATTATTTCTTTTACCCATCATTATACCCTATATAGAAAATTTCAAAAACATGGTATGAGGATAAAAATATTAGTAAAGAATATAAAATAAGGAATAAAATAGTTAGTCCATGAATATTTAAAACCCATGAAAGCAGTTTCACAAAATCATACTTTTCATCCCAAAAACATAAACTACATTTCATAAATCATGTAATAATAAGATTCTTAGAAAAAAAACATAAAAATAATAAAACATAGAGTTAAATTTGGAATCTATATCAAACATACATTGTATATTTCACAACTAAAAGGGAGTAACATTCATTGTTATGATTGGAATACCCATCACAATATATTTCCTAAATTTATTAGGAGAAACCTTAATGTTTACCTCTATCATATTTCCTAATGTAATGGAGGTCTATCAGGGGATCATCCACCCTTATTTTATCATGGAACTACCTGTATACTTAATAAATTCCCAATAACCATGACATACTCATAAGACATAAACCAATCATAATAGAAAAATAACAATTCGAGTTTGAAATCACATTTCATCTTTACAAGTATCACACTCATAAATAAAAAAACATTAGTTTAAAATAAAATTGTTATCATCTAAACTAATAAACAAAATGTAATAGTGACATAAAAGCAAAAAATTTAATTCAGGATGTATATATAAAAAACCATAAAAATAATTGAAATAATCAATCCCCTTTTAGAACACAACTAAAACATTTTAAAAGATGATTGTCGAATCAAAGTGTCCCATACCAATTTTAAACTATTTAATGGAATTTAAAATTTATAACATTAATTTACATATAAAAAAGTCTTTCATATCATTTATAAAACATGTAAATGAAATATTTTTTTTAGATGTGGAAATCATTAAAACATTTAAAATGATGTTTTAGATACAGAGTACTTTACAATATTGAACATTAAAATTATACACCACAAGAATGTAGAACATTTTAAAAGACATTAAATATCACTATTAGTGATATAATATCAATATGTAATGTAAAAGGGGATTTAAATAAACTTTATATAATAATAATGGTGCATGTCATTTAGAAATGTCTGAATGAAAGGAGATTGAGACAAAATATCTTACAAAGATCGTATCATTATATTAAGGTGTAATCAATGAAATAATTATGTGTGAAAAATATAAATTTCCCCAATATAATTGGATATTATTTTTAAAACAATCAGATTTTATTCACACAAATTCTTTGAAAATAAACAAATGATATGGATGTTTAACGCAATGAATAGAAATTAAGTTAATATTTCCTTACTTTGAGTCTGACTCGTCATGCACAATTGTTATGTTCTTGAATAAAAGAATTAGATTAATTTTCATATTTATTTAGAATATTTTTAATTTTTATTATTCCTTTTATATCACTTATTACCATTTTTCAAAAATTACATAATTATTAAGATTCATATCAGACCTTTTGTCGATATTTGTTACTTTAGTAAAAATGAACTTTTTTGTTATATGTTGTCCATGTTGTCAAAATTACAACATATATAAAATATTATTCATGATTTAAATATCATATATATCCTTTATATATGTATTTATAATAGTACATATCATTTGGGGATAATAAATGGAATGCACCATTCATAGAGACGGTAGACGGAACTTACGCATGAATGCTACTTTAATATCATTGTCATATTAAGGTAACGAAAAATAAATGATACATAGGTAATAAATTTTTCTATATATCTCATATATGTTAAATATTAACATTAATTACATAATTTATACATTCCATGTATTGTAGGAATGAGTCATATCACAGTAAGGGGGCAGAAGTCCACACCTCCACAAGTGAAATTATCATATTTACACATTATGGAAAGCATAACTGTATTTTGTAAATAATAATTACAGAATCATAGAGATAATATAAATATATTTCTATCATAGTGTCCACCATCGTAGGTGGTATGATAAAATTGAACAACAATCGTTTCGTGAGGAAGTTGTTCGACATACACAAAAATGTTATGTTATATATCTCCATTAGATAGTGGTGTGTATAATTGTAGGTAAAATTATTATACAAACAGAAAACTAATGTATTAAGGATAATTATGTTGTTTTAAAATAATGTAATAAATGGAGGTTAGTTTTTTTGATAAAAAATATAAATTAAACACCCTTTACAGAAGATGTTACCTCTAAATCGCATAACTCCTTTTGATTTTAGCCAAAAGGATTTATATATTTAAATTTTCACAAAGGTAAGGATTCTAGGGGGGAGGTAGGGATATTTGGTGCTCATTTGAAAATAATTCGGGTGATGTAAAGTTCTTGAGAGATATTATTAAGTGGTTAGAGTTGGTGGCCTTTTATTAGGGGGAGGAGGGTCACTTTAGAAATGTCCTGACATATTATTTTATTATAAATTTATTTTAGAATTATAATAGTAAAAGAGTGATATATTTCTATGAAATTATGATAATGGTACTTCATGTCACAAATTTAACCTTATCTTTCATCTTTAACCATTAGTTAAATAAATTAAATATTACCATGTATTCTTGTATTTTTACACTATATGGTTAACATGGATACTATAAAATGCCAAAAGAACCTAAAGTGGATAATTAATGAAACTAGAAAAATTATCTACCTAATATGGAGAAATATAATATTTTTATGACAATTATTTCATTAAATAATATATTACTTTTTTTAAAAACTCATTTGTGTAAATTTACACAGTATTTGGTAATTGATTTTTGTTAAGGTCAAAAAAACATGATTCATTGTAAAAATATATATTAAATAAAATATAAAATTTAATAATCATCCATTAAATCTGTTTATGGAATCAAAATTTTCAAATTATATTTATTTTATTATTAATAATATCATTTATTTGAATTGTTCATTAATAAGGTAATCAATAAATCATCATTGTGTCATAAATAAATCTATTTATTTAATGTAAAAATATTATGAATAAAATACCATGATGTACGAAATATTTTTATCTTTATAATATTTATTTATATTCAAGTATATAATTATATAACCTTTATTAGAATTATTTTAGTAAAAAGGTTGATTTTTATGCAATATTTTACTTTACTTTAAAATAATTATTCTAACATGTCCTTATGACACCCAAGTGGCTCCAAAATTCCAAATATTTGGACTAAACTTTATTTGTAATCCCATGACTTAAAAAATAATATTAGGATACATTTAATGGTTGTTTTATATTGTTATAATATTATTTGTTACCCTTATTTACCTAATTTACACTTTAACTATGGTAATTAAAAAAATTTTGAAGTTACAATTTATAATGTCCGAAACTAAATGTTACCTTTATACATAATTTGGAATTTATGATTCCAAATATTGAATTATTTTTTCCAAATTCAATCCACATAATTTTATGAAATAAATTTAAAATTAATTCTACTCATCAAAATTAGAAAATGGGTTTTTTTAAAAGTAATGACAATCAAAAGATTGAAAAGTATTTTTATAAAATCTAAATCTGAAATTAATTACCATTATAAATTTTTTATTAAATTATAAAATCATAATTCAATTAAAATTCAAAACCAATTAAAAGGAAAATATAAATATATGAAAAAATTAGATGAAAATGCATCCTTTAATTAAAATGGAGTATTTCTCACTATTCATTAAAATATGAATTTTGTCAGAAAAATACCAAAATTTCATTAAAGGAGAATTTTGATGTCCATATTCAAAATAACAAGTTCATTATTTCAAATAAATGTTATTAAATTGTATAAAACAATATTTAAAGAATGTCCTCTTTTAAAAGGTGGTAAAAATGTTTTTTATATACACCATTTATCAAAAAAAATGTTTTTGTTCTCATATCGTTTCTAGAAAATATATCAAATGAATTTAAAATATTACATTGAATATATAAAATATATTTTTAATCAAATAAAAAAACATAAAGAGATATATGATTTTATAACAAAAATTATTCTCTTTTAAATAGGTTTTCATAAAAACACATATTTTTTATTCAATGGGTTTTTATTTCTATATCTATCAAATTTGGTAACTAATGAATCATTTTATAAAAATGTGTAAACCATATTTTTATAAATCAGTTGATACTATTCATTATCTTCATTTTAATGGGATGATTATAATGGTACCAATTAAATAATAATATTTATTGTTCTGTTTAAGCTTGATGTATTGTATCATGTATGCTATTGAACATAGTGTTTAATTCATAAAACATGGGATTTTATATCCTCCCCCTCTTTTAATAAATTTTATCCCTAAAATTTTAATTTTTTTTTTGTAACTAGGGTATAAATTTTAAAAATACTATTATTGAAAACCCACATCAAAAAAGGGTTAATAGGACATCCACTTTAAAAAATAGAATGTGAAGTACAAAGGACACCTGAGATAACACTAACTAGGGTTCCATGTTGGAAAACATGGATATAGAAGATGAAATAAGTGTCATGTTTTTATGGAGAGTGATAAGAAACATTATAAGGATAAAGTTAATAACAAGGTAACAACAAACATATGATGGTTAAATGGTATTTTATTTCATAGTATGAAAATGTAAACAAAAAACTTTTTTTATTTAATATCATCCTAATAATGTTGAGGAATTATTTTACTAAATAGAAGAATAAAATAAGAAAATATACTTACTTGACATACTAAGTTTAATCCATTAATTTAATTACAACAAAAAATCATCTTTTTCCCAAATCAATGAGTATTTAATATGAATTGGTTACTCTTGAAGAGCTAAAATCAACATATTGAGAATCAAATAATCCAAAAATGATAAACCATATATTTAACTTGTCTTCAAAAATTGACCAAACCATAAGGCTTAGTACAAGATCATTTAATCCCCCAAAGAGAAAAATTCATTATATGGAGAAGGAAAATTTTTAATCTCCATAATTCAATAGTAATAACCAAGTTATACATAGACCACTCAACATAAAAATGTCCATAAAATTAACCAAAAAAATCCAAACTAATTTTGAAAACCATAATTTAGAAGGATTCGACCACATAGTCTTCCACAATAATTCTTTACAATTATCCCCAAATAACATCGAAAAATCCTAAAGTCTCATACCAAAATATAATTAACCTAATCACATATTCTTGATAATATGTTAATCACTTCCATAAATAACCAAATCACCATATGTACATAATGAAAATGCATATTCTTCAAAAATAAAATTCAAAAATTACTCCACAAATGACTTCCCATAGTACTCTATTTTTCTTTAGGCATATATTATTCCTAAAAGAGCGAACATCTTCCAAAATTACATTTATCACTTAATCACCAAATAATTTTCCTATAATAAGGATATAAATTTGAGAAATTTTCTTTCCCAAAATCAACTTGATATTAATCCATAAATTCATTTAACTAGAATGAATAAGTCATACTAACTAGGGACTTCATGTTGTCCAGTGGTAGGCAATAAATCTCAGTCTCATGTTGATTATTGGTTCGATTCCCACAGCCATGTCCGAAATGACTAGTTGTCACCCAGTCTACATGTTTTTCTTTTTCAGAAATAATATAATTTTATAAAAATCCAAAAAATGAGATGAAATACAAAGAAAATAACCAAAACACATTTTAATCACGATTTTTGTCTTATGCCTTTCATTTTGCATCCCAAAACGTAATAAAACCTAATTACCTAAAAATAATATTTCTATAAAAATATTATTAGTTTCCTTTATATTCCATATCATTAATATTGAAAAGGGGGTTTCTATGAAATTGATCTTATGATATACCTTAATATTATAAACCCATGATTTTTCCCTAACCCTTGGGAAATCTATGTAATCTTCAATGTTATCTAAACCATCATATGATACCAACTATAAGGCCCAAACCTTAAAAATTACATAATCTTGAGTTAGGTAAAGAATTAAAATTGAGGATATTCTTAGGTTTAGAGTATTTGATAATCTATCCATAACTATTACGTAATAGACCAATACATTACATGTGGATAGTTACACTTATTATCCACTTTTTCGACCCATGTTAACCCTTTAAACAAAACATGATTTCTATTTATTGATAAAAATATTATGTAATTATTCTATTATTTTACCCGTCCTTATACCCTATGGAATACATTTCAAAAACATGGTATTAGAATAATAGTCTTAGTAAGTAATATAAAATAAGGAATAAAACCATTAGTCAATGAATATTTAAAACCCATGAAAACATTTTCCCTAAAATCATACGTTTCACCCACAAAACATAAAATACATAGCTTAAATCATGTAATTATAAGATTATTACAAAACATCATAGAAATAGTAAAACATAAAGGTAACATGTTACATAAATATCATAATTAAATTTTAGCTTTCACAGTTACATAGGGAATAACCACCATGGTTATGTTTGAAATACCCAACACAATATATTCACTAAATCTCTTAGGAGAAACCATAATGTTTACCTATTTCATGATACCCAATGAATTGGATTGATATAATGGGATCACCCACCCTTGATTTACCACAAAACCACCACAATACTTAACCAATGTCCAAGAACCATAACATAATCATGGAACATAAACCACGAATAAAGGAAAAATAACATGTCCACTTTGAAATCACATTTCATCATTACATGCCACACACTAATAGATAAGTTTTTCTCATTTCCACGATAGTACTAGAAATGGATAAAGCATACCCATTTGTAACAATCATTTTTAAACCTATTAACAAGTAAATAATATCATGGTAAATTTAGAAATATATCCATTCATTCCATACCACCAATAATAATCATAAAGGTCTCTGTACAACATATTAATGCCATGATTAATGGAAATAGAGAACTATGATATTCACTCACAAACCATTTCCTCAAATGGAAATTACAAAACATACATAATATCTTCCCATATATAAAAACAAAATATTTATCAATGTTAATTATGTAAAATTACCCTTTAAACAAATTATACATGTTTTTAGCCTAATATATTCATTCTAATATTTCTTAAGTTGGTCTGATATAAATGATTCCATAGACACCTAAAACAAAAAACTTTAATTTCTTACACCAATAAATACAAATATGAAATTCATCAAATAATTAACCAAAGGGTCACATTCCAAAAGAAACATGTTCAATGTAGAATTACTTTTTTTGACTCAATGCATCATCCATGTCTTTTAATTTTCCAAGAAGCAAATGGTTCATATACTCATAATATTTTATTAGTTCTATCCATCACATATATCTCATATTCAATTATTTATGGGTAAATATATACATAAAAAATTATTTATCAATATATATTTCACTATTTACTCCATTGAAATGATGCCTCGGTATTTTTAACACACAAAATTATTAGCTTATTACAAATAATTTGTAGGGTAATTTATCTCATGAGGTTTTAACTTATGTGAAGAATATAAAATCACCTTTTCATTCAACATTATTGAAAAAACCAAGTCCATTCATTAATTCATCACTATAGATGAAAAATTCCCCTTTTCTAGAAGGATGGTCTAGAACTGCATAATTCACCAATCTTATAAGGCCCCTACCTTAAACATTACATATTCTTGAGATAAGTTAATAATATGAATTTTAATTCATATTGAGGATATTTTTAGTTTTATATCATTAGATAATTAGTTCACAACTTATACATAAGAACTTGAATATTACAACTAGACACTTCTACTGACATTCCATTTTCCATATAAAACCAATATTTGTTAAAATGAAACATGACATTGACTCAGGTTTTAACAGTATAACATTTCTTTGATCACATCCTTGACTCTATTCATCATTATTTCCTATTAAAACAATTTCAAATCATTATATGACCATAAAAATATTAGTAGGGGATTTTTAATGAATGAAAACATTAAGACTTGGGATTAAATGAAAACCACGAATTCTTTATTCTAAAGTAATACTTTTCACCTTTATGAAGTGTTTAATATACTTCACTGAATATAAGGTCATTTCTTACCCTTTATGTAACCATAATATTACCAAAAGTCCTTATAATGCAACATATAACTTATAAAGGTTACTTGGGACATAAACATACTTAAATGAAATAACCATATGGTTGACTTTGACACATATCACAAAATGGAATAGACATATCATAGACTTAGATACCCAATGCATTGGAGGATAGAATGTAACCAACCAACCTTGGTTTATCAAGGAACCACCCATTATTTGGTTTATCATCTAACCACCCATCATTATATTATCATGTAAAAACCATTCAAATGTCCAAGTACCATTATATAATCATAACATGTAAAATATTACAAATATAAAAATTTCACTAATAAAATTTCATTTTCAGTCACAAGAAATCATTTAAATATATTAAAATAATCAATCAATTTCAAAAAAAATCAATAACAAAACACCCAAAAGTGGAATAAGGTATTACCCTTCCATTTAATAACAATATGGCTTATAGATGAACCCAAATAGCGATTATGGTATCCGAGAGGTCTATCTAATCTCATACGTTAAAAACATTCATTTTTTTGTTTTATAAAACGTTTCATAGATAGAATATTCTCTTTCAATTAAATTAAAATTAAAAGTGGTTTATTATACACCACGTAAAATATAGAGTTGTATATTATCAAAACATGACTCAATGAAAAGTGATTGAGACGCAGTCCCTTACCTTGAGTCTGACTCATCAAGTATGCTACTTGTTCGTTTTGAATAATAAATAAAAGCTAATTTCAACTTTCATAAGAACCTTTTTAAGGAATATTATTACTTTTATATCACTTATTAACTCTTTATAAAAATTATATAATTATTTCTCCTAATATCAGTCATTTTGTCGATATTGGGTACTTGAGTCAAAATTGATTTTATTATAAAAAAAATTCCAAGTGGTCAAAAGTATATTATCTATATAATAGTATTCATTATTTAAATATCATATATTTCAATTATATATGTATTTATAATAGTCCATAACATTTTCAGATAAGAAATGAAATGCACCGATCATGGAGACGGTAAGCCGTACATATGCATGAATGCTACATTCATTTATTTGGAAAATTAAAGAAATGAAAAATAAATGATACATGGGTATATTACAAATCCATTATAATACCATATGATATATATGTTACATAGTTTCATTAACATCTTCTTTTATATGTTCCATTTATGGCATGAACATGTCTCATCACTTTGAGGGGGCGGTAGTCCACAATTTCTCAAATGAAATTATCATATTTACACATCATGAAAATCATAAAGGTTTGTTTGAAAATTAAAATTAAAGTATCCTAGAGACAATATAAATATTATATATATCATATATAAATATATATCTATTATAACTGCTACCATGAGAGGTGGTAGGGGAAATCAAACAATCATCGTTTCAGGAGGCAACAGTTCACCGTACATAAAAACAGTGTGTCCGTATCCATTAGATGGAGGTGTGTGTAAGTGTTATTCAAATATTTCTTATAAATAATCATAATATATTTTTTGTACTGGTTTTTTTTAAAATAATTTAATTAAGAGATTTTATGGGGTTGGAGATGGAAAATAAATGAAAGAAGCATGAGTGAATAAATTACCTAAAATAGGGTTACTTTTTTTGAGTTCAGCTGAAAGGCATTATTAAATTACATTCTTCCCAAGTTGAGGATTCTAGGAAGAAGACATGAATGTTGTGATTTTATTTGGGTAGATTTTAGATGATATATGAGGATTTAGAGCTATGATTATAGGTCATAGGTGATTCTGTTTTATAAGATGGTGGAGGGGCACTTTAGGAGGGTGTTGAAGTATTATTTTATTAGGAAACGATTTCCAGTTTCAAATGGTCCCAAATACATTTATTTAGAATATAAGAATATTTAGGGTGGAAAACCTCATAACAAAATAGTCTTAGATAGGTCCAAGTCACAATGTTGACTTTATATTTTATTTATAACACTTAGTCAACTAATTTATCACCTACCATGTATTCATTTATATTCATACTATATGGTTAATCTAGTTAATGTAAAATTCTAAAAGAACCTCAAGCAGTTCATTAATGAAATTATAAAAATTATATAGGCCAATTTTCTAAATCTTATTATTTCAAGACTATTATATCATTTAATAAAAAAGTATGTGTTTTAATAACTCAATTATGTCACTTTTTATACTATTCATATCATGACTTTTAAAAAATTTAAAACAACTTCATTAATACAAAAAACCTTCATTAATTACAATATAACAACTCATAATCTTCCCTATAATTTGTGTATCACAAAAAATGTTCCCAAAACAATTGTTTTAATATTTTTATATGCTTTAATTTAAATAAATCATTAATAAGGAAATCACTAAATCATCATCGTGTCATGTCTAAATTTTTTTATTTGATGCCTATTTTTTAAAAATAAAATATTATTATATAGTAAAAAAATTAGATTTATAATTAAAATTTATAGATTACAATATCACTTATATAACATCACATAAAAATTGGGTTAGAAAAAGATACATGTTTATCTTATATTTTTATTTACATTAAACTAATTCTTATAAAATGTCATTTGCACATCAAAGTGGTTTAATGGGGTCCCAAAATAGAGATAAGGATTCTCATAGTCATAAAAATATCATCAAATAGGATTAGGACACATGTTAGGGTAGATTAATATTACTATAATATTATTTGTTTACACTTATTTACAAGATTTAACCTTTAACCATGGAAAATAAAATAATAGCTGAAATACTATTCATAATGTCTAAAAATAAAAGGTACCTATTAACAGAATTTGGACCTCTTGAGTGGAATCCATTTTTCCAAATTCAAAACATAGAAGTTTCAGTAATTAATTAAAATTATTTCCCATTGTCGAAAACAAAAAAGTGGATTTTTAAGAAGTAATAACTATCAATAAATTGACATGAGTTTTTGTCCAATTTAAATGTCAAATTAATTCCAATTTCCAAAATTATATTAAATAATAAAAAATTAATCCAATTAAAAATTATAAACAATTAAAAGAATAATCTAACTATATAAATAAATTAGACGAAAAGGCAGCTTTGAATTAAAATGTAGTATTTTTCAATATTCATAAAAATGAGGATTTTTTTAGAAAAAACACCTAAATTTCATAAAACAAAACTTTAATGATCTATTTATAAATAAAAGGTTATTTTATAAAATATAATATATAAATGTGTTGAAAAATAGATTTAAAAACGCTTCACCATCAAAAGGTTGTAAAATGTATTTTTTAAAATATTATAGTATTTAATTATTAAAATAAGATTCATTCTTTTTTGAAGCCTCAAATATTTATTAGATAAATTTAAAAAAAATTACAAATATGTAAAATCATAATATATTTAGATATTTTCATTACCAGCAATACAATGTCTATGCATTAACTACCATTAAAAAATTATATTATTATATTATTTTTCGGTACAACTCAATGTTGTGCGCTATAAGGCCCCGACCTTAAACCTTAATTAATATTGAATTAAATAAATAATTCACATTGAGGATCTTTTCAGGTTTAGAGTTTTAGAGAATTAGATCATAATTCATGAATTACATTCCACATTTAAACAAATTTGTTACATAAAAGATAGTATTCATTTTTTCCCATCAACAGAAACATCTTTAAAATAAAACATGGAGTCTTTCTTGACACTTCCTGGACACTATCATCGTATCATGCACCTTTCCCTTGACCTGTGAAAAACATTTCAAAAGCTTGGGATGAGCATAAAAATCCCAGTAAGGGATATAAAAGTATGAAAAGAAAACATTAGTCCATGTATGAAAACATGCTTTACTCATAAAACATAAGAATTTTAACATACCTCATCAAATCATGAATAAATAATAGAAATCATAAGACATAAAGGTAACTTGAGGCATTCATAACATTCTTACGTAGGGAGTAACCCTCTTGGTTACGTTTGGAATACCCATCACAGTATATTCCCTATATCTCTTCGGAGAAACCTTAACGTTTCACTCCTTTGCGTTACCCAAAGCATTGGAGAGCTATATCGGGCTCACCTGCCCTTAGTTTATCACATAACCACCCATCTTCATAATAATTCCCAAGAACCATAACATAATCGTATCACATAAAACATGCATAAAGGAAACATAACATTTCTACTTTTAAATCACAAGATATCAATACAACACATTGATATAAAAACATTATGAAAACAATTTTCAATACCAAAATAAAAGAAAAGTAAAACATGGTATTTATTTTTCATTTAAAAAAAAGTATGGCTTGTAGAGGAAGCCAAAACTCAAATAATGGTCACGGTGGCAGAGAAGTCATTGTCGCCGCATACATACGACAAAAACATTCCCTTTTGTCGTTTAGTAAAAATCTTCATATAAAAAAATATTCCTTTTGGATAAACATAAAAGTCAAAGGGGTTTATACACCATATAAAAGAAAGTTCTATATAAAACAAAATATGCCTTAATTAAAGGAGATTGAGACGAAGTCCCTTACAAAGTCGGTATCCTTGGATTAAGGATAAATCAATTACATAATTATGTGTGACAAATGAATACACCAAATATAAGTGGATATTAAGTGTAAAAAAATCAGAGGACATTCACACATATTCATAAAACGACATATACAAGGAGAACAAGTTTCTCCCCAAGAATCAAAATTGGGTTAAGAAGTTCCCTTGCAAAAATTTGACAGCCTAACGGTGTCACTTCAAAATTCAGAAAAAGATTTGATGAGAGATAAAAAGGGTATCTCATCACTTGGACATAAAATTTAAATCAATATGGATATATAAGAGCATATCCCAACATAATAGTATGTTAATTAAAAGACATAACAAAATAAGTCTTTTAAAAATAGGAGGGTGAAAGGTTCCCTTACCGACTTGGGTAACTTTTGAAACATACACCCCATGGAAGAAAGGTCATTCAATGAAGATGTAAATACACATAAACGAAAGTATATTACACAAAATGTATAATAATGGGAATTAAATACACCACTAAAAGGAAATAGTGGCAAACATAGCATAAATCTCATGGGACTAAAAGTGAGATGAAAAATCCCTTATGAAAACTCGGCAGCCTAACAGCGCCACTTAAAACTTCCAAAAAAATGGATTGATTTGATCAAATAGGGTATCTCATAAAATTACACTAAAATTTACAGAAAGTGGAATATAAAAGAACATCCCCCATCATAACAAAGAGGATCTTAAAATAAGTGACATAAAGGAGAGTACTTAAAAAGAAAGAGAGAGGTTAGATCTCTTACGAAAATTCGGCAGCCTAACGGCGCCACTCAAAACGTCCAAAATGGATTGATGAAAGAAAATAGAGTCTCTCATCATATGAACATAATAAGTAAAGTATTATTAATATAAAATAACATCCCAGTCATAAGAAAGATGAGCTTAGAAGGAATAACATAAAAGAGTGTACTTAAAAAGAAAGAGAGGAGTATGATCCCTTACCTCGTGTCCAACATGACTCGATTCTTCTTTAATCTCCTGAATAATAAACTTGAGTTAATTTATACTTGCATAAGAACCTTTTTCAATTTCATTCTTCCTTTTATATCACTTATTACCATGTCATGAACACTATGTTATTATTTAAGTTAATAACGGTCGTTTTAACGATCATTAGTTCTTGAGTCAAAAATAAACTCTTTATAATTACAAGTTGTTCATGTCGTAAGATATCCATTATATCCAGAATTATATTCATGATGTAGATATCATATATATCATATATATCTAGTATATGCATGCATTTATAATATTACATAACATTTAAAGGTAAGAAATGAAATGCACCGTTCATGGAGACGGTAAGTCGTACGTACGCATGAACGATACTTCCATTTATATTTCATATTTAATGGAATTAAAACATAATGATTAATAATAGTATTTTAATTCCATTATGGTATCATATATAATATCATTAAAGATATCCTTTATATGTACCACATATGGTATTAACGAATCAAATCACTTTGAGGGGGCGGTAGTCCGCACTTCCTAAAATGAAGATATCGTGTATACCCATAATGGAAGCCATAAAGTTATGCCATAAATGAAAAATAAAGAAGCTTAAGTAAAACATAAACATATTATATATCATATATAAATATATTTACATCTTAATGGCCACCATTGAAGGTGTTATATGAGTGTTTAACAATCATCGTTTCGTGAGGTAGAAATTCTCCATCCAGAGAAACAGTATGTTCTTTAACCATTAGATGTAGGTGTGTATAAGCGTAGCTAAAATACATCTTATAACAACATAATATTATATTTATGATACTGTTTTTGTTACAAAAGAAATGAATAAAAGAGTTTAGGGGGGTTGGAGAAGCAAAATAAAACATAAGAACACAAGAGAAAACACTACCTTTAAATCGGGTATCTCTCTTTGATTTGAGCTCGAAGGATTCCTTGGAAAGGATTCTGCCCAAAGTGAGGATTAAATGATGAATATAGGGATGAGGAGAGATGAAATGGGTAGGGTTTGGCTGAGACAAAGGTTTGAGACGTGTGTGTAAGTTGGTAGAGGTGGGGGCCTTTTATAAGAGGAGAGGAGGGGCCCTCTTGGAAAGTTACAAAATGTTACTTTATTTTCAAATGTGTTTCGGATTTTAAAGGACCCACATTGCTGTATTTTGAGGATAAGATGGTAAGGGTTCGAAATACACTCATCCAATAGGTTTGTAACAAGTTTAGGTCTTAGATTATACATTATCTTTTTCATTTTAATTAAATCATTAAATAATGAGGTAATCGCTGCATCATCATTGTGTCATAAATAATTTAATTTATTTAGTGTCTAAAAATTATAAAAAAACTATAATGATGTAGGAAATAGTTTTATTCTAATGAATATTTATAGTCAAAAATATGACTTGTATAACCCCATGTAAAAATTGTTTTAGTAAAATAACACATGTTTGTGACATTTTAATTTTAACTTTAAATAAAAAGTTATTTATGTCATTTTCCTTCCAAAGTGGATCCATGGGGTCCCCAAGTTGACCAATGGATTGTCTTGGTCCTCCATGACACATAAAATGAGGGTATGACATGTTTCTAGGCCATTTCAAATTATTAAAGCATTATTTTGACCTTAAATTACACTAATTACCTTTAATCGCGATTAATAAAACTTAAAAATTACTATTCAGAAAAAATTATTTTAATATCATTGAACCACATTTTACTTCTTAATGACAACCATGTATGTTGGATTTTTGAAAATCAAATCACAGAAGTGACAAAGATTCATTTAAATGAAAAATCAGTTTTTTAAGTACCACTTAGTGGTTTCACTATTCATCAAAAATTGATGTTTTCCAGAAAAATACCAAAAATTCACCCTAAGCTATATTTGATATTCCGAATTCAAAAATGATGTCTATTTTAAAAAATTCCAAACATATAAGTTACATTAATTAATTTAATAATTAATTCCCACTGTCAGAGCAAATAGCGTGTTTTTATGAAACAATAAGTATCAAAAGATTGACACTAGCTTAAGTCCAATTTCAAGTTGAAATTAATTCCAATGACCACTATTCGATTAAATGGTAAAAATATATTCTAGTTTCACTTTAAAACCAATTCAAAAGATAATATAATCATATAAATAAATTAGATTAAAAATAGGTTTTGAATTAAAATACTACATTTATCAGTATTCCTTAAAAAATGAACTTTATCGGAAAATACCAAAAATTTACACAAAGTAAATTTTGATGTCCCGATTCTAAAAAAGAATTTTATTTTGTCAAATATAACACATAAAATTGTCAAAAAGTGGATTTAAAAGTGGTTCTCCATCAAAAGGCAGTTAATCGACCTTTTAAAGAATATTTGAATATTTACGCTTAAAATTGGATTCATTCACATTTTATGCTTCTAACATTTATTAGATAATAGTAAAAATATTTGACAAACATATATAATCATTTTGTAGTTAGTTCCGTTCATTCCCGCCATTACAACGACTAGGCGTTAACTACGATTTAAAATAATATTATTTTATTATTAGATTGCAACGTAAGATTCCCAAGAAACTCGTTGTTGAGTATTGGGCACGCCATCGAGCATAGCGTCCCATTTAAAGTAATATTAATATTTTATTCACAAATATGGATAAATGTGAAAATTTCATATTCTCTATTTACCTGGGATGTTACATCCTTCCACCATTTTGGGAATTGCGTCCTCGCAATTTTAAAATTGGGCTCGGAAACTTCATTGAAAATCCCACATCGGAATAAGAGTCAGTAAAACAATCACTTTAAAATAAAGAAAGAGAAGTACAAAGGTCACATGAGTTAACCCATTCTAGGATTCCAAGTATGAAAATATGGACATGGAGGAAAAAAAAAGGGTCATGATCTGATGGAGAGTGATAGTAAACATGTCTAGGAGAAAGTTAACCATAAGAAAATCACAAACTTGTGATGGGTTAAACGGTTTTCGATTCCCCAGTAGGAAAAGTTAACAGACAACATTTTTGTTTTAAGTTACTCTTAATTTAGGAATTTATTTTTGAGCTTAACTAAATCATAATGAAATATACTTACTTGTCACGTAGACTTTCAACTTCTACTAGATTTCTTAATCAAACTCATATTTTCTCCAAAAGATGAGTATTTAGGAAGACTTGTTCGCATTATGAGTACTATAATCAACTTCTTGAGAATCACCTAATCCAAAAAGAGAACTATATATTTCCCATGCCTTTAGACAAAATCCAAAACCAAAATTGTTATTATGAGATTAGATAATCCAAAAAAGTATAATCCTTTATAAAAATAAAATCTATTCTTAATCTCCAAAATTTGTCAAAAAAAACCCAATGTTCAATGAAGACCATTCGATAAACTATTGTCCATAAAATTCTTCAAAGTAAAACAAAATAAAATTGAAACCCAAATATTTGAAGGAGTTAATCACATAGTCTTCCAAGGTACAAATTAACTTTTATCTCCAAATAACATCAGTTTCTCTTAAATTCTCATATTGAAAAGTAATTAACCTAAACACATATCCTTGATGATAGGTTAATAATTTACATAGATAACCCAAAATAAACATACTCTTGATTCCTAAATTCATCTAACTAAAAATAATTAGTCAAACTAACAAGGGACTTCACGTAGTCCAATGGTAGGCGATAAGTACCAGTCGCACTTTGGTTGTGGGTTCGATTCCCGCAGCTTTGTCTGACGCGACGGGTTATCACACAATCTGCGTGTTGTCCTTTTTCTAAAACTATATATTTCTTAAAAAAAATTCCAAAACGAGATAAAATCTTCAAAAATAATCATAACATATTTTAACATCAAGTTTATCTCAGGCCTTTCATTTTCCATCATAATATATAATAACCCATAATTACCTCAAAAGCAAGGAGCATATAAACCCTAATGGTTACCTTTATAATTATTACCTGAACTTCCACATCGATTGGTCATCTCG
This sequence comes from Viscum album, assembly GCA_963277665.1. Taxonomy (NCBI): domain Eukaryota; kingdom Viridiplantae; phylum Streptophyta; class Magnoliopsida; order Santalales; family Viscaceae; genus Viscum; species Viscum album. The sequence goes on from OY728155.1 coordinate 798,491,764, forward strand.
TACATGATGCATTAAAGAACATACCAAGGTACAAGTGGTTGATCATGACTCCTTGATAGTTGGTTTAGAACAACCAAGAGTTTCCTCATTGAATCCCCCATTTCATCCAGTCTATTAATCAGAGAACCACCACAGTTTCCTTCAAACCTATTGTCACTTTGGTGCCTGCTAGATCCATCCATTCATTAAAAACAGAATTGTCAGTGTGAGTATATGAACAAAACCATCATGTACTAATGAGGAAGATAAACACTAAGATATACTTACACATTCACTTTATCTAAAACTATGACTCTTTCTAAAATCCTAACCATTATGGTAATGTCACTTATTCCTAGAGAATACCCTAACCTCTAAAGTTATCTAAACCGACCTATGATACCAACTATGAGGCCCCAACCTTAAACCTTACTTAATATTGAATTAAATGAATAATTCACATTGAGGATCTTTTCAGTTTTATAGTTTTAGAGAATTAGATCATAAATCATGAATTACATTCCACATTTAAACAAAGTGGTTACATAAAAGATAGTATTCATTTTTTCCCATCAACGGAAACATCTTTAAAATAAAACATGGATTATTTCTTGACACTTCCTTGACACTGTCATCGTATTATGCACCTTTCCATTGACCTGTGAAAAATATTTCAAAATCTTGGGATGAGCATAAAAAGCTCAGTAAGGGATATAAAAGTACGAAAAGAAAACATTAGTCCATGTATGAAAACATACTTTACTCATAAAACATAAGAATTTTAACATACCTCGTCAAATCATGAATAAATCATAGAAATCAAAAGACATAAAGGTATCTTGAGGCATTCATAACATTCTTACGTAGGGAGTAACCCTCTTGGTTACGTTTGGAATACCCATCACAGTATATTCCCTAAATATCTTCGGAGAAACCTTAATGTTTCACTCCTTCGCGTTACCCAATGCATTGAAGAGCTATATCGGGCTCACCCACCCTTAGTTTATTAGGGATCCACCTGTCTTTATAATAATCCCCAAGAACCATAACATAATCGTATAACATAAAACATGCATAAAGGAAACATAACATTTCCACTTTTCAATCACAAGATATCAATACAACACATTGATATAAAAACATTATGAAAACCATTTTCAATACCAAAATAAAAGAAAAGTAAAACATGGTATTTATTTTTCATTTAAAAAAAAGTATTGCTTGTAGAGGAAGTCGAAACTCAAATAATGGTCACAGCGGCGGAGAAGTCGTTGTCGCCGCATACGCACGAAAAAAACATTCCCTTTTGTCGTTTAGTAAAAAGATTCATATAAAAAAAATATTCCTTTTGGATAAATGTAAAAGTCAAAGGGGTTTATACACCGTATAAATGAAAGTTTTGTATAAAACAAAATATGCCTCAATGAAAGGATATTGAGACAAAGTCCCTTACAAAGACGGTATCCTTGTATTAAGGATAAATCAATTACATAATTATGTGTGACAAACGAATACGCCAAATATAAGTGGATATTAAGTGAAAGAAAATCAGAGGACATTCACACATATTCATAAAACGACATATAAAAGTAGTACAAGTTTCTCCCCAAGAATCAAAATTGGGTTAAGAAGTTCCCTTGCAAAAATTCGACAGCCTAACGGTGTCACTTCAAAATTCAAAAAAAGAGTTGATGAGAGATAAAAAGGGTATCTCATAACTTGGACATAAAATTTACATCAATAAGGATATAGAAGAACATATCCCAACATAATAGTATGTGAATTAAAAGACATAACAAAAAAAGTCTTTTAAAAAGAGGAGGGTGAAAGGTTCCCTTACCGACTTGGGTAACTTTTGAAACGTACACCCCATGGAAGAATGGTCATTCAATGAAGATGTAAATACCCATAAACTAAATTATATTACACAAAGTGTATAATAATGGGAATTACATACACCAATCAAAGGAAATAGTGGAAAACCTAGCATAAATCTCATGGGACTAAAAGTGAGATGAAAATCCCTTACGAAAACTCGGTAGCCTAACGACGCCACTTAAAACTTCCAAAAAAATGGATTGATGTGATAAAATAGGGTCTCTCATAATATTAAAATAAAATTTACATCAATAGGAATATAAAATAACATCCCCCATCATAACAAGGAGGAGCTTAAAATAAGTGAAAAAGGAGAGTACTTAAAAAGAAAGAGAGAGGTAAGATCTCTTACGAAAATTCGGCAGCCTAACGGCACCACTCAAAACTTCCAAAATGGATTGATGAGAGAAAATAGGGTCTATAATCATATGAACATAAGAAGTAAAGTAGTATTAATATAAAATAACATCCCAATAATAATAAATATGAGCTTAAAAGGAATGACATAAAAGAGTGTACTTAAAAAGAAAGAGAGGAGTAGGATCCCTTACCTCGTGTCCGGCATGACTCGATCGTTCTTTAATCTCCTGAATAAAAAACTTGAGTTAATTTCTACTTTATTAAGGAACTTTTTAAAGTTCATTATTCCTTTTATATCACTTATTACCATGTCATGAACACTATGTTATTATTTAAGTTAATAATGGTCGTTTTAACGATCATTAGATCTTGAGTCAAAAATAAACTCTTTATAATTACAAAGTTGTTCATGTGGTAAGATATCCATTATATCCAGAATTATATTAATGATGTAGATACCATATATATTATATATATCCAGTATATTCATGAATTTATAATATTACATAACATTTAGAGGTAAGAAATGAAATGCACTATTCAGGAAGACAGTAAGTCGTACGTACGCATGAACGCTACTTCCATTTCTATTTCATATTTAATGGAATTAAAACATAATGATCCATAATAGTATTTTAATTCCAGTATGGTATCATATATAATATCATTAAATTTATCCTTTATATGTATCACATATGGTATTAACAAATCAAATCACTTTCAGGGGGTGGTAGTCCGCACTTCCTAAAATGAAGATATCGTGTATACCCATAATGGAAGCCATAAAGGTATGACATAAATGAAAAATACAGAAGAATAAGTAAAAAATAAACATATTATATATCATATATAAATATAGTGACATCATAATGGCCACCTTTGAAGGTGTTATATGAGTGTTGAACAATCATCGTTTCGTGAGACAGAAATTCACCATCCACAGAAACAGTATGTTCTTTAACCATTAGATGTAGGTGTGTGTAAGTGTAGCCCGAATACTTCTTATAACAACATACTAGTATATGTATTATACTGTTGTTGTTACAAAAGAAATGAATAAAAGAGTTTAGGGGGGTTGGAGAAGCAAAATAAAACATAAGAACACAAGAGAAGACACTACCTTTAAATCGGGTATCTCTCTTTGATTTGAGCTCAAAGGATTCCTTGGAAAAGATTCTTCCCAAATTGAGGCTTCAATGATGAAGAGAGGGATGTGGAGAGATGAAATGGGCAGGGGTTGGCCTAGACAAAGGCTTGAGAGGTGTTTGTAAGGTGGTAGAGGTGGGGGCCTTTTATAAGAGGAGAGGAGAGGCACTCTTGGAAAGTTACAAAATGTTACTTTATTTTCAAATGAGTTTCGGATTTTAAAGGTCCCACATTGATTTATTTCGAGGTTAAGGTGGTAAGGGTTCTAAATCAACCCATATAATAGGTTTTTGACAAGTGTAGGTCTTATATGTTACATTATCTTTTCATTTTATTTAAATCGTTAAATAATGAGGTAACTGCTGCATCATCATTGTGTCATACATAATTTATTTTATTTAGTGTCTAAAAATTATAAAAAAAATATCATGATATAGGAAATATTTTTAGAATTTTAATGAATATTTATAGTCAAAAATAGGACTTGTATAAACCCATGTAAAAATTGTTTTAGTAAAACAACACATGTTTGTGACATTTTAATTTTAACTTTAAATAAAAGGTTATTTATGTCATTTTCCTACCAAAGTTGATCCATGGGGTCCCCAAGTTGACCCATGGATTGTCTTGGTCGGCCATGACACATCCAATGAGGTTAGGACATGTGTCTAGGTCATTTCATATTATTAAAGCATTATTTTTACCTTAAATTACACTAATTACCTTTAATCGCGATTAATAAAACCTAAAAATTACTATTCACCAAAAATTATTTTAATCTCATTGAACCACATTTTAATTCTTAATGAAAACCATTTATGTTGTATTTTTGAAAATCAATTCACAGAATTGGAAAAGTTTCATTTAAACGAAAAATCAGTTTTTTAAGTACCACTTAGTGGTTTCACTATTCATCAAAAATTGAAGTTTTCCAGAAAAATACCAAAAATTCACCCTAAGCTATATTTGATATTCCGAATTCAAAAATGATTTCGATTTTAAAAAATTCAAAACATATAAGTTACATTAATTAATTTAAAAATTAATTCCCGCTGTAAGAGAAAATAGCATGTTTTTATGAAACAATAAGTATCAAAAGATTGACACTAGTTTAAGTCCAATTTCAAGATGAAATTAATTCCAACAACCAATATCGGATTAAATGGTAAAAATATATTCTAATTTCACTTTAAAACCAATTAAAAAGATAATCTAATCATATAAATAAATTAGATTAAAAATTGTTTTTGAATTAAAATACAACATTTTTCACTATTCATTAAAAAATGAACTTTATCGGAAAAATACCAAAAATTTACACAAAGTAAATTTTGATGTCCCGATTCTAAAGAAGAATTTTATATTGTCTAATATAACACATAAAATTGTAAAAAAGTGGATTTAAAAGAGGTTCGCCATCAAAAGGCGGTTAATCGACCTTTTAAGGAATATTAGAATATATACGCTTAAAATTGGATTCATTCACATTTTAAGCATCTAACATTTATTGGATAAAAGTAAAAATATTTTACAAACATATATAATCATTTTGTAGTTAGTTACTTTCATTCTCGCCATTACAACGACGAGGCGTTAACTACAATTTAAAATAATATTATTTTATTATTAGATTGCAACGTAAGATTCCCAAGAAACGCGTTGTTGCGTATTGGGCACGCCATCGAGCATAGCGTCCCCTTTAAAGTAATATTAATATTTTATTCACAAATATGGATAAATGTGAAAATGTCATATTCTCTATTTACCTGGGGTGTTACATGTGCAACGTTAGATTTCATAGAAACATGTTGTATCGTGTTGAGTAATATATCATAATAAGTTCTCTCTTTAGAATATAATTAATTAACTTATTCATAAATATTAATAGTTATGAATATTTATTATTCTATAAATACTTGGGGCATTATAGATCATCCTCTAAATTTCTCAAAACCATCATCACATTCATTGGTCCATATGAACTTAACTCATTTTAAAGTTAACTTAGTCAATAATTTAGATAAACGCGAAAGGTTTTAAATAAACCTCCTTTAATAGCACACTAACAACGATAACTATGAATCTCAGATATATTTTAAGGTATTTTTCATTCTTCAACAACTTTGGTTTTAGAAAAATAAATATTTATAAAATATTTACAAATAATGTGACCTAGGGATAGATTTTGTTTTCAACCAAAATTAACTCTTTAAAAACATCCCATAGTGTTTGTTTTATTTTAATGATTGAATAAACCATGAGATGTCTTTTATGATCCTTTTTAATTGAAGAAAATTTCATAATTTCATACAAAAATAGCCACAAGCTTATCATGAACTCATGAAATATTCTATCCATAAGATCCATGAATACAATAGGTTCACTAGATACCCAAAATGGTATAACTAAATATTCATAATTTCCATATCAATTTTAAAAAATAGTCTTCATAATTTCTTCATCTATTATGGTCTAATAATGGTACACAATCCTCATGTCAACTAATGAAAAATAATATGCTCCCTAGAGATGATAAAAAATCATTTACATGAGAAAATGTATAATTTTCATTAAAATTTATGTTATTCAATTCCTTGTAATCATTATAAAGTATCGTCGAATAGTATTTATTTTTTATGAACTGGACTGGATCACCCCATGGTGAAGTTGTATGTGAGATGAAACCATTATCTAATAATCATTGAAATTTATTTTAGATATAAAGGTTCTAACATAAACATTAAATAAAGAGTTTTATATATTGAATTATAGTCAAGAACTATGTCAATAATAAATTAAACTTCTTATTCTTGAATACTAACTAAAGAATCATTAAGAAAAACATCTAGATACACATTTACACCAGAACCTAAATGAATATTACCAGTTAATATATTTTTAACAATATGTCTAAGATAACCATCATTTCCTTATTTTAATAGTGTATCAGCTTCCTGTTATATTTTATATTGAATGATTTAATTATTTTACGTATAATGAAAATATTTCTGAAATACAAATTCTTAAGCTCTACAATTAATCCTAGCATGTTAAACAAAAACCTATCCATAACCATAATAATATCAAAGTCTACTTGGGTAAATTAAATGAGGTATGCAAGTAATTTTATTCCATATAAAATAAATGGACTATTTTTATTATTTCCCCCTTAATATTACCTTATATGTTTTTAGCATGTGTTCTGGATTCATTTTATAAGGTGTAATTTTCAATTTAAAAAAAAATTCTAAAAATTGTAATATTGTGAAGGCCATGTATCAAAAAAATACATTAGCATAAAATTATTAAATAATTTACATGATACAAATTTTTTGATGGACCATCATATGATAAAGTAGATGTAAATGATTTCATCAAACCTTTATGATTGTAGTATGGATGCTTCCCATCATTCTGGTTCCACATTGGACACTTGTTTTCATAAAAACTCATCCCATTGTACTGAAAAGAATATTACTGAATATCAGAATTCATCATACCACTAAAATAGTCTTTTTCATAACAATTATAATCCTTATTTGACAACATTAGACATCATATGAAATAACTAAAATCAAAAATAAATCCCTCATGGTGTTTTTACCACGACTCTCACAAACTATATACCAAATGTTTTTACCATCAAACATATTTGATGAATTCCTTAATTTTTCCAGCCTCATAGACCTCTTTGTTTCTAGTTTTCAAACAACACATTATCATATTAAGACTCCATTTCCACCTTACCCACACATCAATCATGTTTTTTACATCTTTGGAATTTAGTAGAATCCAATTCCCTTTTATATTATTTCTTTAATCCTGAATTTAAAAAATTGATTTTTATATTAATATCCCTTTTAAAATTTTGACCATACATTTCCGATCGATTGTATTTTTCTTTAGAAACATCCACTGCGTCCTCCTAATTAATTAATTATAATTTTTCTTCAATACAAAGTCGAATTCAATTTGGAAAATATTTCTCACGAAAACTATTTTTAAATCTATTCCATTACAAAGCATTAATCTCATAACTTTTCCTAATATTAGTTACCCTAGAACACCATTGATCAACTTCACATTCAAAATAGAAAACATTAAGACTATCCTTTTTATTTTCAAATACCCATGAAATAGAAAATATTTTCCTTTGATATATCCAAATCTTCAGTTTCTACTAGGTCAGATTGTCCCCTAAACTATGGAGGATGTTTCATAAAAAAATATTCCACTACTAAAATATTCCTCTATGGATGTTATTTATAATCTAATTAGTGGACTCCACTATCATTTATATGCTACATAAACTATTACATCAGAAAAAAAATCTATTCATCTTTTATTTTGACCATATAAGTATGCTGATATGGAAGAATCTTTTCCATCATATGCCTTCCCACCACAGACTCCTTATTATCTCTATGGAAATCCATGATGAAAATATATATCATAGAAAATTAAACACTGAAAAATTAAAATTTTATATCATTTAATTGTAACCAAAATGTAAAAATAATTAACGTATATTTTATTAACTATATCATAAACCTTTTTTTCTAAAGCCATCATCGATACCTACTATAGGGCCTTTCCTTAAACATTACCCAATATTTTTTTAGTTATGAATTTACTTTTTCACATTAATGACCTTTTCATGTTTATAGTTCTAGATACATATCTCATAATTCATACATAACATCCCACATTCATAAATAGTTAATACTAAAAAACAATATTCATTTATTCCATAATATAAAACATTTAAAATACAACTAAATTATTTTTTCATTAAAAATCATCATAACTTTCAACTTCACTTCCTCCATTATCTGACCAATCCTTATACCCTGTGAAAAAAAATTATAAATTGGGATGATCACAAAAAGATCAATAATATACATAAAAATTAATGAAAGAATCCATTAGTCTATAAATACTTATAAACCCATGAATACATTTTAAAACATTATACCTTTCAACAACAAATATAAGCATCGTAGCTTACCTCATGAAATCAGAAATATCTGGGTAAACTCTATAGAAAACATAAATAATAAATGTAAATTGTGGAATAGATTCCATATAACTCTATCATTTATTTTCACTCCCACATCTATATTGGTACTAGACATCATGGTTACATTGTTAATACCCAAAAAATTATATTCCCTTAATCACTTAGGAGAAACACTACCGGTTAAATAAATCTTATTAACAAATTTGATGTAGAGCGATAACAGGATCACCATCCCTTGGTTTATCATAGAATGATACAAAATCATAAAAATGATAATGAACCATAAAATAATCATTACACATAAATCATTCAGAAAAAAAATATAATTTTTTATCTTTTTAGTCACTTTTTATTTTTATAAAGCTGCACACTCATAAATGAAAAGACATTATTGAAATGTGAAATTATAAAAATTATAGAATGAATAAAATAATTAATGTGACATGAATGTGGGATGTTTTTTTCATTTTGTATATGTTAAAAAAATTATTTGTACTTTTGATAAAATTTTCAAACTATTAACTTTAAAATATGGTTTTCAAGTAATGTCCACAACTTTGAGTCCAACTCGTCACATACAATTTTTATGTTCCTTAATTATAAATGTAGGTTAATTATGTACATTCATGAGAAAAAATTTAATGTTTATTATTAATTTTATGTCAATTATTATAATGTTATAATAATTACTTAATTATTTAATTTCATGGTAGACGTTTCGATGATATTCGGTACTTGAGTCAAAAATGACATGGGTATTCTATATATAGTTAAAGTGATTATTAGTATATCATCCAATAAATAATATTCATGACATTGATATAATTTTAATACATCAATTATAATTTTAAATTGAACCATTATGAATTTTTAGGAAAAAGAACTATGTTATAATCATGGATACAGTAGGTCATATGTACATCTGAGTAACATTTTCATTATTCAATGAAAAATAAAAAAAATTGGTAAGTGTAATTTTATTTTTTAAAAAATTATAATTATTTAAATAATATCATATAAATCAGTTATGTGCACACCCAAACACCCACACATATATCATTTAGGTGATGTGGAGATGAAAAAGGAATCAGATCGCTTCGTAGAGGTGATTGTTCACAAATAATCATTAACGACCTTATCATTTATATCTACATGGAAAGATAAGAATTTAAATAATATATTATTATTTTCTATTGATAAATAATTTAAAAATATCATATTCAAAAATTAATTCAATCATTTTATCTAGAGTCGAGTGATGGAGATGGAATACCAATTATATCGTTTCACTAGGTGGTTATCTGCCGTACACATGAATGATTAATTATTTTACCATTTGATGGATGTCTATATGAATTTATGTGATGATATTAACATAAAATAATCTTATGATATTTAATATACTATATTTATTATTTAAACATTGTTTAATAATATTTTATTAAAGTTGAATAATATATAAAACAAAAACACTGGATTAAAAACTATACATTTTATTCAGACAATCTCTTTTTTAACACATTACAAACACTATGGGTAGTTTTATGCCTAAAAAATTGATATTTAATGTGTTGATGTATAATATTAATTTATTTGGGATGATCATTGATAATTCTAAAACGTTTTTATGTGTAACAAATTGATCAGAAATAACACCCCTTTATAAGAGAGGGGAGGGGAACTCTTGGAATTCTTTAATATATTAAATTAAAATAAATTTATTTTATATTAAAAATGGATAAAAATTATTTATTTAAAATATAGGATGGATATGGGTCTAAATAAATTCATCGAATGAAAATAAGATAGGTTTTGATTATTTTTAAAACCACATTTTTTGTCTTAACCCATATTTAACCCCTTTAACTATTACCATGATATCATGTAATTTACACTTTTAGAGTTTGTATATATAAAATAAATTTACAAACACTATAAAATGTGTCTCGTATGAAATTTTTTGACTTATTACAATCTTTTTGAGAATATATGAATTTTTATTAATTTTATTTCATTTAAGAAAATTTTATTTATTTTAAAATCATATAAATTTGAATTTTTATAGTATTCATTACATGAATTATTTAAAAATATCATAGTAAAATGATATAATCTATGTAACTATTTATAAACATCACTAAAATGTAAATTTCATGTGAATGATTTTTAGATGATATAAATTATATAAAATTATATTTATTTTAATATTTTTAATATCATTTACTTGATTTTTCCAATAATTAAATAATTTTTACGTCATAATTGTTAATGAATTTATTTTAATTATTTCACCCCAAAAGATAAAAAATATTAAATAATGATGAATATAAATATTCTAATTTTCCAAATACTATTTATAGATGAATATATCCACTAGATGGCCTCATATTATAAATATTTCACTTGTTAAAAACCAGAGTATGATATTTCTAACTTTTCTAAAATTAAAATACATTAATGGGATTAATGTCATATATGTCTCTCCAAGAGGTCCTAAAATTAGAAGAAGGATTATTTTGTTTGACAGACACTCATCAAATTAAATTAAGACAAGTTCTAAGTAAGTATTATAATATTTTTAATATTATTTTTATATCCAAATTCAATGTGAAAATGAATTAAATATCCAAAATTGGATTAGATAATTTAAAAATTATCTAATTATACTTTAAAACCAATCAGAAATATAATTTTACTCTATAAAATATTTATAAGAAAAATCTATTTATAATAAAAAGGTAGTTTTTTACTATTCATGAAAGCAAGAAAGAACTTATAAAAATATAAAAAATTCACCAAAAGATATTGGAATTATACATTCAAAAATGAAGCTTAAATTTTCAAATAATGTTTATAAAAGTGTCAAAATATTGTTTTGAATCAACTGTTCCATTAAAATGTAATAAAATACTTTTAGAAAAATATTGTTTTTTACTATAAAATAAAGTTTATCGTATTCAATATATATAATTTACCATTTTTAATAAAAAATTACTATATATTTCATAAATATTAATAAATTTGAAAAATAATTATTTTGTCATTACTTTTGTTGTTTCAGATTGCAAATAATTTTAGTGATGACCAATACTAGATGTCATCTCATTCCAAAAGGGGTTTCAAGATGATTTGAAATTGTATATTAAGATCGGAGATAAATTTTCTCCAATAATGTATGAAATTGACTACCAAATAAAAAATGTATGTTATCATATCCATGGTACTGGATTGGGAAAAAGGTTTGAATTGTCTCCGTTTTTCTTTATACGAGTATTCTTATAGAACATAGATATACTATTAGTTTCATCTTTATTATGTGCAAAACACAATCACCATTAACTATAATCATTTCATATAAGTTAGTATAAAATTATGAGCATGACACAAAATTTCACACCATATACCTTTATAAAAAAAGGTGAACAAGAATCTTGGATAACCACCAATAAATCATTAGAAATTCCAATCAAATATTTTTCACACAAATAATGAAATGTGGTCTTCTAGTTTGATGAAAATTATATGATCATTAAATTTTTTTGAGATGTTTTTTATCAATCATGGAATGAATATAATTTTTTTGGATATAATATTTCATTTTATCAACAACGAATATATATATATATATATATATACACACAAACAAAATTATATGACCAAAATTATGATGTTTTATTGATGAAATATGGTAATCCTACAAAATGTGACTCGAGTGGTTATTTATTAATTTAACATAAATGATATATAGATATATATAAGAATTATATAATATTCTAAAAATGAAATCAAATGATATTAATTTTTATGTTCATGGTTTGGACACCATGACATTTATTACAAATAAAATGAAAATGTGATTTTCCTATTGAGTGGATTAATAGAAAATATCCACGATCCAATTAACCAACAAAAAGGAATTTAATTAAACATAAATTGTGAATTTTATATGAAAATTATGATTTTTATTTCTCCTATATAATATATTATTTTCCTATAAAAATAACTATAAATTTTTTTAAATATATTTTTAGAAGGATTTAGTGATGATAATTTCAATGAATTGATGTGATAAAGTTGCAGTATTGGTTTAGGATTTTATATTCACTTCCAAAATTTAGTGAAATAATAATCCACTGTAAAATATCAATATGAGAAACAATGAATCACACAATTTTGAAATGATGACGGATAAAACACCATTATTCATATAAAATAATAATGGGATTGGATTCATGATAATGATATATGTAGTACTCATGAAAATACTAACTGAAATTATACATATCATACGTAAATTTTATGAATAATAATATGAAATCCATTTTTATGAAAATATTCTTATATTTAATAGCTATTAAAGAGTTGAATTCAAGATATGAAATTCAATGAAGTTGAATATATTTCAAATAAATTGATAAAAATAAAAGTTATTTCATTCAAATACTTTTGTATAATTGTTATTTCTTAAGTATTATAATTTTCATAAGAGATATTCATATGCATTCACTTGATATTAGTCACACATGATTTATTTATCTAAAGGGAAATAAAAATGGATTTCCTTCAATTTTGATGTAATGAATTCTATATTGATTCTTTAAATTTCACATGTGAATATTTATGGGTCTGTCAATACATGATTCTCTGGTGGATGTAGGAACTATGAACTATTATTTTACAAGAGTATGATAGAAGAGAAGATGATAGGTACTAAAATATATATGTTTTCTAATTAGATATCCCAATATAGGATATGTTTGTTAATATTCTCTTATGGAAAATTTGGATAGGAAAACACCTATATAGATATAGTAAGAAATCCATGGTCATAATATATCCTATAACCATGGCCAAACAAGGACTATAGTTATAGGTCACATAACACCATGGTCAATGAAGAACTCTTATAGTAGGAATGTGTGGATACACAAAAATAATGAGGGAGTATAATGAGAATGTTGTTGGAAAGTCCTCTAATAATAAACCGTGGGGACCATTTATATAGGCCTTTCCCAAAAATCATACTATAACTATCCATATTCCTCATAGTTTTAGGTTCTATATTCCCTAAGATTAATCATTTTTTTGATCACTGTTCAAATTATAATTATTTAAACTTTTAAATTTATATATATGTGTATTATATATATATATGGTTCAAAATATTGTAAATTGTTTTATGAAATATAGAAAAGGGAGTGGGATTAGAAATGAGTTAATTATTTTATTTAATCAATTTCTATTCCAAATGTCATTTGTTGGAAATATTGATTCAATATGGCCATGTTATGAAACTTTTGGGTCATACCTATTTTCATGGTTACAAACTATGGTCATGGCATATACCAAATTCCTGTTGAAATTCTATCAATTTCATAGTAATACCATGGTGGTAGGCTACAACCATATTTTTGAGGACTACAACCATGGTTTTTATTCCACAAGTGTAGCTATATTTTCAAACATTTATTTTGGGGATTAAAATTATGTAATTCATAACTAATAATGGTATAGAAATCACAAATATCATTGTAAAATATAATATTGAGAAGCACAAGATGTGGAACCATGTTATGGTATAGGTGACATGAAAAAGAATGCATCGGGAGAATGTTTATAATGATAAAAAATGTCGGATTCTAATATTTAAAAATTATATGAAAATAATATTTTTGAATAATTAAATTTTAGAATTGGTCTATATAGATTATAAAATAATTGTATCAAAAATAATAGAGGAATATGTATGCGGTGTATCATATAAAGATCCCAAAATATTATTAAATTCAAATATTTAGATGTAAAACTCTCAATCATAAAATTTATAATTCCAATTAGATGTTTAAACATTAAGTAAATGAAGATAAATTTATTAGATATTAATTTAAAAGAAATTTTCACAAATTCTATAGTGAGATTAATAGGAAAATCATTAAATACCATGGAATTTTTTTTATTGATAATGACAATATTTTTTAACTAAATCGTGATAATATTTATAAATAAGGATTTTTGGATTTGATATGTTCATGAGGTGTAACCAATTTTGTATACTATTAAATGTTAAGCAATGATAATAATGATTTTTTGGTAAATTTTCACATTAAAAATTTATTTGATATACTAATATTTAAATATTTATTAGAAAATAAACCAATACTGTTTACAATTTGAGATATAAGATTCACCCATGAATAATACTCATTTACATTATAAATTAAATTAGTTTTTTAATATTCAAAAAGAATGTGTACTGTTATGTCATAAAATGGTTATCTTTAGCACGCATGGTAAAATTAAACAAGGGGAAATTTATTATATATTGAAGAAAATTATGTAATTGGATCCAAAAAGATATTTAGAATAAGATAAATAAATAGTAAAAAATTATTACACATATAGAATGACTTTTGTGAATGGTATTTCCCTATAACATTGGTACTAAAATAAATCCAGACAATTATTCATTTGATTGGAAAGTGATGATATAGTTATCGTAATAAATTTGAATCTAAATTGTGTAGATGGTATTATATCTGCATTTTGAAATTGTTTTTATAAAAGGATTCCTTGATGAATACATTTATATTGAAACCAAAATGGATTTCTCAATAAAGTATATGAGGTTAAATTTTTTAATATAATATCATGTTATAAATCTTTAGACAAGCCTATAGATTTTATTACATAGGTATAACACCATTAATAAAGAATACCATATACAAATATGGAGGATATGATCCTAATATGTAAATAAAATAAAGTGATAAATTTATTATTTCCCTTTATTTTTTAATGTAAGAAATTGTATATTGGCGTGATTGAATCATAATTAATGATGTATCATTAATTGAACAGTGGTCTTAATGAGATGTCACTAATTGAGGAGACAATATTTTTTACTTGTTACTCGATGATGGAATAATACATTTATTTCCCAATCCATATATAACAAAGAAGTATGTATATCATTTAGAATAATGGATTTCAAACCAATGTCAAAACAAATAGTTACTAATATGAATTTATAAGTGTTGCATGGTTAAAATTTGATTAATATTATTTAGTTTAGTAAAGTAAATTTAAAGATATTATACATATTAATAGTTAGGACTGAAATAGAGATTACTTCATATCAAGTGATGTGGTTTCAAAATAATTTAAAGGTATTCTAGTTACTAATAGGTAAATGAATAATATAATATATCAAAGATAATATGGAGTTAATGCATCGCTATATTGTAAAATAATAATAGTAATCATTGAAATTACATCTTATTTTTTGGGTAATATAAGAGAGTTACTGAAAGATAAATACAAATTTTAAATTATAAATTGAAGTATTATATATTCCTTGGATATGATAAAAATAAGTTTCAATATCATTGATGAATAAGTAATATGAGGAAATTTTAGTTAGAAATAATTTTACAACACTCTTAATCATTATTAAATATATGAAACAAAAATTTGAAGAGTAATTTTCTCCTATTTTTATCGGATGTGATTAATCATATGATACCAATTTATTTAAAAATATATAATTCCATTTATTGAAAAAGTATATTCATATAATGTTTCACTAAATCATGGAGAATATAAGACATGGTATAGTTAAATTAGAATTTATATAAAAATATAAATATAAATATATTATGATAAATATGATAATAAATGATATTTTTTAGAAATTATAGTTGACACTTTCTATTAAAACATGTCATCCCACTTGATTCCTTGGAGAAGGTCCACATCTCCCTTAAACTATTTTAACAAGTATTTTTCAAATACAACCCATGTTTTATTATAATTTTGTAATTTATTTTTAAATAATTATATCACACAAGAATTTTTACAATCAGTATATTTAATATTAATGAGAATTGTAGTTTTTAATTAATATTTTTATTTATAAATTACGTAAATAAATATGATATGGTTTTGTTGGTTTATTTATAAATTTAGATTAAGTCCTCAAAGGTTAACCTATTAGAGTTTAAATATTTCTAGAGAAATTTATGGTATCTCAAATGTGTATGATAAATCTAAATGTGGGAGTTACAGTATTATATTAAGGGAGATGAAACATGGGAAAATTATAACAGTTTATACAATTAAGCTTATTTTAATTCCAATTATCAGTATGAAATTTTTGGTAAAATTTATATTATTTGTGATGGAGAATATTTTTTACCGATTAGTAATTTTTTAAAATTAAAAAATCTTCACAATTACAATAAAGAAGAGATAATTTTATATGAAAAAGTGTTTTTTGTTACGACCCGTCCCCCGGGGCCCGTATTGTGACTACCCCAAATCCACCTTCCATATGCCTGGGGTTGCCGACTAGCACCAAAGGTTTAAATCCCTAAATTGGGAAGTAATTGCCATTATAACACTAAAAACACAATATAGTATGCAACTGGAAGTAAAACACTAATTAAAACTATATACAAAAGAGTGTGATGAAAGTAAAGGGGTCGGAAATACAAGCCCAACAGTAAAGTACAATACAACTGAAAAGATAGTACAACTAAAGAAAAGAATTAAAGAAGCTACTGGGTCATCCTCTGGGATTCCCACATGAAGGGTGGGTACAGATGGCCTCATCAACACCCCAAGTCTATCCATCCACTCCGTGTACGTCTCTCCAAGTGGCCCACCTACAGGTACCATCCAGTTCTGCTACTCTCTATCCCGATCAGCGTTGTCTATCATCTTTAACCAACACAACGAGGTGCGGGCATAGTCCATGCAAGGGTGAGTATAACGATACTCAGTAGGGACCCTGAGACCCTCAAGGTCTCACAAAATCAAATAAGGATAACCACAATGTACAGAATCAACGGATAACCTTTACTTAAGTATAAGCTCATACATATACGTAAGTTATTTAGTAACCCTTCTCAACCATGAGAAAACACGAAATTCATTGACTCAACTCAAACTAGGATTTTAGTGAAGTATAGAAGTACATATGATTAGTTGCGAAGCTATATCATCTTATTCTGTCAAGAGGCACTACTTTTGACCATACGGAGTCTGACCCACATAGGATCGATAGGTACAAACCCCCTCAATGACCCACACAAGATCTAACCCACACAGGATCGGTATGCACTAACCCATGAAGGATCACTGAGTGCTGACCCACATAAGATATGACCCACAAATTATTGGTATGGGATGACCCACATAGGATCGCTGAGCGCTGATCTCTGTATGATTTGGTCTCCAACCACCGCCTCACTATCGACCATTGGATTCCTCGCACCCGGTGCGCTCGAGTTCCGTAGAATCTTCCCTCAAGATATTGGTCGTACCTCGACCGTAACTAAACTCCACAAAGAAAAAACCCAACAAACCACCCTGTTGAAAGGGTTCTAATGCAACAGACGGTGCGTCAATCAGACGCTTGGTCTGTGTGTTATTGTCATTTCTGTTCTCGGGGCCTGGTTGGTTTTTAGGTTCAAACCTATCCGATCGTACTCCAAATGTGTCCAAAACTCATGTGGGGTATGCCAAAATAACTGCCTCGCTCAACGATTTCTGTCACCACATACGTTTCATCGATCAGACACATGTAGCCCATGATATGGGCAAAAAAGTGCAAACTGGTCATAGCGGGTCCGGGTCCTGTCTGACCTATTCGGAGCGACCTGGCCTAACCCGGTCCAGAATGGGGTCCTACCCAGTCTGAGGGTCCGACCTGGTCCGAGGGTCCAACCCGCTCCTAGGGGGTGGCCCGACCCGAGGGGGAGGCCCAACCCGAGGGCGGCCCTACTGAAGGCGGCCCAGCGGCCTGCCCTAGCCGCACGAAGGGGGGAGGCGCACGCCTCGCCTGGAACCCGAACAGTTGAACTGATCAAGTGGTACTGAGAAGGTTCCACATGGCGCCGGTCTAGCTCATGCGGGACCCGATGGGGTCCCACTCCTCCTGGCTGGCCCGAGCGGCCAGCCGATCCATGCCACCGGCATGGCGTGACGGCGTTGTGTGCCTCTGTCTTATCCCATCATGGTCGTGGCTCTCATTCCGCAAGGCACGGTAGTGCCGTACCATCTTGGTGACCCGACGGCCTTACACCGCTAGTTCCTTCGCAGTAGGTTTTCTTTGCAGTCGTCCCGATGCCAGCCGTAGTTGCACCGCCTCTGTCATCAACAAAAGATAACAACAAAGTGGGAGGGTCGGTCGTGTACATGTCGTACTATCCCTCCTCATTGTGGTGATATCAATCGGAAAAAAAGTTCTCAACAAACAACGAAGAATGGAGGGTAAAAATAAAACATAAAAGAACTCAAATCCCCTTACCTCATTTGTTGATCATAGACGAAGCCGCAAGAAAAAGGAAGGCGTCGATTCATCGTACGCTGCATTCATAACGCAGTCCCAATTCTCAAGCTCGTGTCTCTAAATGTGTTCGGAGGTGACGAAGTCGAAGATGGAGTTCTTCACGTTCTTCATGGGAGTGGTCTCCTTCTTCTCCCCAAACTCCACCAAAGATTATGCCAACAACAAAATAATAAAATAAAAAATCTTGTTAATTTTTTGGAATAAAGAATTCAAATGCGGAATTAATTAAAGGGGGCTCTACATAATTAATTCTTGTGTGTTGGAACAATTTAATTAATGGACTTCAGAGGTTCATGGGTGGTGGCTCCATAAATGGGGAGTCCAAGGGTCTCCACATTTAAATGTGGTATTGAAGGGGTTAGATTCTCGGGTGGTCCCCACCTTAAATATCCTGCCAAGGGAGGTTATGCTTGGGTGGGCCCCACCATGATAACCTCCCATGGGAGGTTAGAGTGTGGTGGTCCCCACCCCCAACCTCCACTTGGAGGTTTTAACCACCACAATAAAAAAGGTTAACAACTTATTTTTATTTAATTAAAACCCCCATTTTCTAACTTCCATTCTCATTAGAACGCAACTGCGGTGAAGGTCTCACTAAGCAATCACCGACACTACGAGTTCAACGGTGCCCTTGGATTTCAGTTCTGAACATCGGTTCAAAAGATATAAAATCCCGCTCAAACGTTTACTGAATGTACCCAAACAAAAACATCAGAAATTGATTCAGGGCACACCGGGCATCAGAATCATGCGCCGGCCGAAACATCAGACTTGTAAAATTCCCATGAAATTATGAAAAACAATTCCACATAATTTCTGGGTCATTACAGTTTTTGTAATTAGAAGTTAAAAATATTATATATTCTAATGTTTAGTGTGATAACTGTGATGTCACTATAAGGTATTTATTTTTTATTTTTTCTCATTTTCTAGGTGTTTATAATAATATTATTAAAATTATAATAAATTATTCATATTTTATGATCATGATTCATAGTTATAGGGATTATGTATAGAGGCCATGTGATGCTGAAAATATGGAGAAGTTAGTATTTTATAGTCTCTTGTATTGTCATTCAGTCAAGTAGTTTTTCCATTTAGATTTATAAATGAATGGGTAATTCGAATTTTAAATATTTATTTGCATGAAACATCTCCCGTTTTACATAAGTGGGGCTCTAGTATCATCTAGTCGATGTTGTAGTTAGTGAGTAATATTTCTACTTTCCCCCAAGTAATTTTATATTATCAAATAAAGTTTTCTTGATGCAAAATATCTAATATATTTCACATTCAATTTTTTTTTTCAATCCACTTCCTTACCCCATTATTACACAATGTGTTGGGGTTTTATTTTGGGTAATTTGTTTTGATTTTTCAAGGACTACGAACACTCTTTTAATTTCTTCATAAACTATTTCATATTTTATTTATAATTATTTTTTGGGTAATGATAGGTGTCCCAAATAACTCCCATGAAATTACTATAAACATCATAAATCTAACTCATTTTGTGATTTTTTACACCTTGATCATTTTTACGTAAATATAAAATGTATATTATATATTAGACAGCAATTAGAAATTATATAATTTTAATTACATGGAAAAATATTTTTGTATTGACTTTCATTTTTAATGATTCCATCAAATGACCAGATGTTAATTTTTCAAGGGGAATATATGTCGAAATAGATAAGTTTTATGATTAAACCATTCTACAACAATACTTGTTTTATATTCAAAAAACCTCTTATATATTTAATTCATGTTCATGATAACCTTCGTAATAATAAAACAAATTACCATTTTCATAAAAATATTTCAATGAAACTAATAATATATATATATAATTACATATGAGGATTATAAATTAAAATTTTTATAAAAATATTAATTATAAATTAATTTAATTCCATATCGATAATCACATTAGAATTTATAAATTAAGGAAAAATGTGTTCTTGTTAATTGGTTGGGCCTACAGAATGGGATTATTGAATATACTAATAAGTATAATCAACATATACATGTTTCAGTTTCATGTAACTTGGAATATAATTCATTATATGGTTTTGTAACATGGAATAATGGTAGTTCCCAATTAGATTATTTATCCATCCCTATTTTTTAATTTCTAGTTTAATTTCAAATTACTGAGAAAATTTTTTAATTATTGTTTATAATATTAGGAATACAAATTTGTTTTTTATAGTTTATGGTTGTAAAACTGTGGTGTTGGGTGCTTATAAACAATGGACTTTTGATTATTACCATTAACAACATTATTCAATGAAATGAATTTGTGATGGACATACACATGTGTAAAAATGTATGGTTTCTATTGAAAATGGCTTAGGTGCTGGTATGGAGGATATAAATTAGAATTGAATCCCTTTAATATCATTGTATAATTAATTTTACATAATAAATGTGTCCTCAAATTAAGATAAAATAATTTTAAAATCCCCATCTTGTAGAAATAACACTATGTTCCTCAGAATGGGGAGTCATCATTATCAATGGAGTTCATGAATGAAACAACATAAAGGACCCAAAAATATGGAATAATACTATAGGATCTTTTATAATGGGATATCAAATTCCCATTATCGATAAATACATTATAAAAAAGGCCAAATCAATAATAAAATTTACATACACTTCAAGATGATAAGACTTATGGTACGGAGAAGTTGTTTTTTTAGAGATATAGGGGAAGGATACTAATAATGTCCTAGAATCATGTAGAGGAAATGAATTTGATTTTCGAATGTAGGTGATCATTTCTTAAAGGGAGAAAAAGTGATCCATTGAGGTTTTAGTGGGTCAAGCCTATATTAGAGGGATCTAATTTCATTATTTTTCTTCCTTTTATACCATGTGATCTCACTCAATGGGGACCAAAAAGTGAGTTTATATAAGGAATTGAGAGAAGTAGTCATTGATTAGGGTACTAAATAAAAATTACACATATAACTCTAGAACCATATATTAAATCTCATTCCATTTAATTTTGATTTACAAATTTCTTAAGAGTGTTCTTAGAACACTTACGAACCTACACCACAATATCCATATCATAGGTTTATGGGGTATCATCTTAGTTTCCCTAGGTATTTAATTTATTTTATGGGGAACCATTAATAAAAAAAATTCATTATATCCCATAATTTGTAATAAAATTTTTCTCCCCTATTTTCTAGAATTATTGGGTATTGGTTTTTGATAGATTACTTGTAGTCATTGAGTGAGAAGCGTGTTATTTTTAGAGTAGGGTGGATATAAAAATTAAGTAGGGAACATGTGTGGATGTAGTTGGTGCCATGTGTTGTAATTTCGTAGGATATATAATTAGATAATAATAAATCTTTTAATTTCGTCATAGTGGTTCCCATAGACCCTATAAAATTTTGTATATAATTTCATAAAAATTTAATCCTAAAATGGGAATAAATTTAAATTTTAGTTTTTTTCCATTTGAATTTATAAAATATAAAATAAAATCAACTAAAACAACTTACCTCAATGTTATTATGAACAAATATGCACTTATTTTTTCAATTAAGTATTTCATCTATATTACCATAAAGATCATATCCAATTTTTTCAAGGATTGTTTATTTTATCTAATGTTGGTATATATAGATGACTCCAAATTCTATTTCCGTAACACTACATCACCTTTTTGAGTAATATTTTAAAATTATATCCATCCATCGATGAAAGGGTACATTAATTATTTGGTTCTTGAGGTTATTAGGGCATGAAAAAGATTTAACATTAGTGTGTTTTTGGGTTTTAGACTTGTGTGACAACATCGATTCTGGATACCCTGATCCATATTACCACACAAATTTCATTCTATAAAATTTAAACCTAATGTCAAAAATTATTCAAATGAAACCATTCATGGTATTTCCTTCAATCTTTGAAAATAATTTAATCCACTAATTATCAAGAAATTTTAGAATGAATGGGAAATTAATGGTCTCAATATGATCTTACTCATAGGAACCACTACAAATAGATATGTGTTATTGAATTATAGAGTTCTAGTGTGGGAAATAAAATCACATTATGATGACCCTTCAATCACATGCTGAATTTAATCATGATCATTGGATGGATGATAGATATAACATTATTCTCCATTTGGTTTCTCTAATTAGATTTTTAATGATTGGATGTTAAATTATTAACACTTTATAAATTAATATAAATGATTATGCTTATAAATTATACATCAAATTTAAGCATCAATTATTGGTCAATAATTGTAAAAATAGAACAGAAATATCTAGAGATAATTAACCATTTAAATTTTTAAAAAATACATATTAATTTAGTTTCCCTATAATATATTTCATGAAAATATTATTAATTACACATGATATTAATAATACGTTACATTATAAAATGAAAACCATTAACTCGGTTCGTTCCTTCCATAATTACATAATGAACTTTGAATATGTAATGTTCATTAAAAAATTAATATTTAATTATTTTTAACATTATACATCACTCATTTTTGAATAAAATGACAAATATATTAAATTATTGTTATTATAAAAACAATTAAAAGAATTGAATTATTTTAATTTTTAAATTTCATTCTCAGATGTTCACAGACTCCCACATGTCGGGAAAACTTCATCATAAAATTTTATTTAACTGAATAGTTGGAAGAGGTGGATACACTTTCTACAAGAACCTATAGTACCTACCCTCAATATCATAGTCATAAAAATATACAAATATTGGTATCAAGAAAATAATAATGGAAGATATTGAGATAAATATATGTTATAGCTATGATAACCTCTTGTGAATACCTTATTATTAAAATCTGATTACGTTACATTGTCCAAAAAATGAGGTTGTATAATTTTTTTCATAATCATTTTAATTATATATTTATTTCATTGCCATAATATATGGTTTTACCTTCCTTTACATTGGAATTATATTTTTTAATTATAATCCCATATTTTTTAACATACCCATGATATCTCTTCCTTTCAGAAGTGACAAATATTTTTAGATCATTCAACCAATTTATTACTTAGAGTAGTGTACCTAATTCGCCCCAACACCCCCAAAAAATTAATGGTTTTCACCTAGCATCAAATTATACAATAAAATGATCAAAAATGTTATTGATCTCATGTCTGAATACCAATACACAAGAATTAATATAGTATCATCCATTGAAACCTAAAAATGAAGTGTTTATATTTTTCCGTTAGTTTTCATGATATTGTCTTTTCGATATCACCATCTAGGAACATCAATGTATGTTTTATCAATGTTTATGACTACCTAAAAGAATATAGTATGAAATCATGTCTGTCTCATGAGTATGACATATCAATACCTTAGGTTTTATGTTTCTAATTAATTTTATAATATTTCAATGTTATATATATGACTGGGTACCTCTATATCATTTTGATATGAAAAATAATTTGATGAAATTACAATGTAAAAAGTCCATGTATAAGTATAAAAAAATTATTATTATATAATATTATGAACAAATATCAATATACATTATATAGTAATCAAAAATAACAATTCATGTGTAGTCTTAGGTACCCATATTCACTACACTCTAACATACACTAGACCTAAATTTATGATTATACTAGTTACCTCTCACATGATTTGATCATTCTTTTTCTAAGTAATGGAATTAGTCTTTTGGCCTAACATGTCATAAGGTGTTGTTACCTTTATACAATTTTCCACATCATTCTGAAAAAATATAAATGAATAAATTATATATTAATATATATCCTATGACTCCTCAGTCGTAAAATTTACTTCATGGATTCTACCATTATTGTATGTTAATCATAATTTATTTTATGATAACCGATTTCTATAATGGTATGACTCAAATTACTGTAACTAATTTTTACATATTTTCAGTAATTCTTTATCTACATTAGAATTAAAAACATACTATAAATCATTATATATGGATACAACTATCTATAATGGGATATTCATTCTCATTATCTTAGCCTCAATATTACATCAGTCCAAATTAATCTATAAAATGAGTAGTTTTGTTACCTCATACAAACTGGTGTTTCTTACTCCCCAATTACACAACCCATATGCTTTCCCATGTACTCATGGATAGTTTTTATTATTCCTTATGAAATTATATTGGATTTATTTTTTATTTACGTACCATACAATATGTTCTAGATATATCTTATAATGTAAATATCACGAAATACGAGATAGATCTATCAAAAATTATTTTTGAGTTATACCCACCATTTAAATATACTGATTTTCTAATAGATTTTTTATTCTTTATGCGATGTGACTATGGAATCAATTATCTATTGTGTTTTCCAATCTTATTTATTTTCAGAACATCTTCAATATATATACTATGAATCGATCCTTGTAAATTATATATCAACCATACTAGATAACATTATATATAACAAGCGATAATACATGAATTTAATCATTTAAGTGACTCTTTTATTATAATATTAACTAAATTTAAACATGATAACATTTTCTATAATTAATTAACATATTTTACCTAATAACCGATGACATCCCATCAAAACACATATATACCAATGGAATAAATTTGGTCCAAATTAATATTAAGAGATCATTATACAATAATTTATATGTTAATGTATCTATACATGTTAAACTCTATATTGGTACTATATGGTTCAATCAACAATTTCTCGTAGTGTCATATAGAATACTTACAAGAAATATGGTCTTCAAATCGAATTTTCAAAATAATAAACATAGAATGTTTCAATTAAATTATATTTTTAATGAATGTTTATATGTTTACATAGAAAACCCAATAAATTCATTATCGGTATCATTGTTTTACAATTCACAAAGGGATTTTTTTGTCTACAAACCAATGAAATTACAATAACAAAATAACTTACCAAAATCTTGGCATGATTTTGGTACATGGGATATATTTTTTTTTATTCAGAATCACTTATAATTATTTATTATTTACATTTACAACATAGTTACCAGAGAAGGATTTGTTATATATAATGAATAATATTTTACTATATCCTAGCTGTCATAAAACAGTACTTCTTGGTTTTAAAATTTCATACACTATATATTGTTATGGAACATTTAGTTTCTATAAGATCTTTTGGATATCATCTCTATTAAAACTATTTTATATTGGTTTCCAAGATTTTTTTTAAATCAGTCTTGGTCCTAAAATATCAAACATAGATATTAATCATCTTGTTGAAATTTAATATATCACTTGGCTATGTCATTACTCACTTTTGGATTCAAGTAATTTATATATAAAAACATTAGGATAACTTCTAAACATCCACATAGTTTTATTCCTCGATTCCTATTTTATTTTGACATACCATTAAAAGGTATTTAATTATAAACAATTGTTTTAGGATATAATATATTTATTTCATACTATTACCTATATGATATCTCTTTTATTATTATAGTTAGAATATAGTTATATGTTGATTATAGTATATTGAATTACTTTATGGAAAAGATAAATAAATCATTCCATGGAATATAATCCTTATCACTAAACTTTTGTATACTAACATCACTTGTTTGTTATGTATAAGGATTATGAGATTAAGAATAAATCCCATGTATATTTTAAAGATCAATATATTAATGAAAGAATCATAAAAGATCCTCTATTTTATAAAATAACCACTGTAATGTGTATAAGGAAATTTGAGTTTTGTAATCAACATTCTATATATTTGCATGATTAATTATGATTGTTTTTTATTCTTTATATCTCCATATCATAAATTAAAGAAAACAATGTCTTCTAAACATGTACCATGAATACTAGAATTATATATTCAAAAAATGTTAATGAAATATTTTGGGGAACATAAACATACAATTAGATTCTTAATGTTATAATTCACACAAACCTTCCACACTATAAGTAGAAGAATCTTGGATGACTATAATATTCAATAATCTATTTTTCTAGAAATTTATAAATTAGTGTGTAAAATATTATAATGATTTTTTATCCATGGAATCAAAAAACAATAATGAGTATATAATTTCAAAATTAATTTATTATTTCTTAAAATTGATTTATATTTACACAACATAGTATTACTATTCCATATATTTAATTATTTTATTTTATTTACACATGTTTCTTGTATTATTGAACTATGAATTCAGAATAAAAAAACATTAATTCAGAAATGAATGATGTCTTGTTGAGTCTTAATTAACAATGAAATAAATGTTTTGGTAAAAATTAATACACAATTATAGTTTCATAATAATCAATCTTCTTGAATATTGGAAATTATGAATTTCTCACTGCTCACATATGAATAAACATTTCTCATTTTCTTGCAGAATTCACCTTTATATCTAAGAATGTTTTTTTACTTACATTGTTTCCTTATTTTAAAAAAATAGTTTATAGGAAAATTATATTTAAAACAAATGTTTTATAATAGAATTATTTCAATAAATTTATTAATACTTGTTAAATAAAACTGGAAACACGCATCCTACATTCATTTTTAATTTTTCATATTGTGACCTATCATGACAAAAGTAAATTAAATATCCCTCTATTTGATTATTTCTTTCTCTAAGTTTGGATTATTATAATGATATTTTAAATGTTCATTTGGTAGTGTACTAAGAATTATCTATTTTTCCATTTCATTATTACTTTTGACCATAATAAATAATGGTTTATTTTTTATTATGTTCTCACCTTCATTGTGAAACACAACCAAAAGATATTGAAGAGGTTTAGGAAAAATATTTTTTAAAGCTCATAATGAAGATTAAGTAAAAGTATGACATGGACGGAAGATTTTTATATATTAAAAACTCATAACTCATCATTCAATTTACAGAAATTTTGTGTAATAATAATCTCTTTTATTTCCTATATGACTTTATCGTCAATGATTTTGTGGAAATAATATTTCATCAACTAATGCCTATTTTTTTAAATTATTTGAGAATTAATTAGAAATTATTGATGAAAATATATTATAAACATCATATGATTCAACCATTAACTAATGAAATAATACATTTTTTCAAGTCTTTCTAGCAATGGTTTTAAAAATATAATATTTGGAGATTGGAATATACACTTTCATTTACCTGGAAGTACTACGAACATTCAAATGTAATATTCTAAAATTAAATTTCGATGATGAAATGTTATTTTTTTACATTTATCATAGTGATTTTGAAGAGTTTTATTTAAATTTATAAAAAATAATCATATTAAGGATATTATATTGGTTATATATTAAAAAAAATATAGTAATATTTATCTTAATGTTATCCACCTATTTTATCAAATCATTAAATCCTCCATCTGATATATATGGAATAGACATTAAATTGATTATTCTAGTGGAAATGATCTTGAATATTATCATTGTATATTGAGATATGGTATTTTCAAAACTATGTGAGCATAAAGTATGATTTTGGATATAAAGCTATATTAATCCTTGGATACTCGATCTATTGAGTGGTGTAAAATTTCCTAGAATGAAATTATTTAATTAATTAATGATTTACCTATAAAATTAAAATATTCTAGAAATATATACATATTTGATGGTATTTCTATTTATGTAAAAAAAATATCATTAGAAAAAAAGAGTAGTATTTTGAACCATAAATAGTGGTAATGATCAGATCAAATGTATAATATTTCTCAAAAGTAGGGAACGGAAGGAAAAATTAACATAATATTTAATTTGAAGGATGATAATGTTTTTTTAATAAAAATAAAATAATTTTTAACTTTCATAATAATATTTTATATCACTCAAAATAATAAAATTGAATAAATAGAATTCATTTATCACACATGTTAATTTATTTTCTTTATATATGATCATTGTAATTTCAAAGTGGTCATGTATGATCCAAACACTTAATTAATTGAACATACATAATAAAATTAAAAATAATATTTCGATCATGGGATGTTTCAATTCTTCGAGTACATTATTGTTCGATTGAGGCAATATAGGAACTCCTTGAGCCATCAACCTAGTCACTATTTAATGCCTATCAAAATCTCATGCTTATTACTTATTTGGTTTCATGTTGTATCTTTACACATCTAGGTCATCATGAATTCCCCAATTTGAATAATGCATATGTTGGTGATAAGGTAATAGTGATGTAGTATTATATTTTATTCACTCAAAATGTGGACTTGTAATCCCTTAATAATGTAAAAAGTAGTGTTCATTCATATATTTTCTATAATTAATATTTAATAACTAATTATTAAAGAAAATTTCCAACTAAATAGTAAAATATGAATAAATAAATAAACCAAACATGAATGTGTAAGTCCTAAATAATGTATCGTCAAAATGTAGTAGTATTATATAATTACAATTAATTATTATAAATTTCAATATCATTGTATTTTAAATTAAATAATGTAGAATTAAAATAATTTTAGATACTTATTGATATATACAATGACACATTAAATCTTATAATTAAATTCCAATTATTTTTTATACTATGTTTTTATTTTTTTAGGAAAATTGTGGGACTCCAAATTATTAAAACCCCTACAAAGTGATTTCTCATACTATTAATGTGTATTATTCACCTATGAGTCATTTACCCATATTATATTTTTACAAAGTCATAAATTAACCATTTGGAATCATATAGAATCATAGTTAGTGGAATTTGGACCATAAAGTATACCTATACAATAATTCAGGTAGATTTAATCTAAAATGCATTCGAATGATTGAATCCGTAATATACTATTAATTGAATAAACCAAAAGAATGTTGTAGAAGGGAAATTAGTATTTAAAAAAAATGTTCTATATTCATTCCATGACATTGAATTTAATTTCTACATTATTTTATAGATTACATGAAATTTAATTGGGTAATTATTAAGTGAAATTCATCAAATTAGTAAAGTTCACCGAATTTGTTCAACAATTTATAATTGATATTTTTATTTTCAATTAGTCATATCTTGAAGCATATAGGTGAGGTATCATCTAGTTCTTCCCAACATGAACCATTAATCTTATTTATTTTTCTTCAATTAAATGGTGATAACATTGGATATATATGTACTAAATGACATTACATTAATAACCTGATGGTAACATATAATAACCATGATTTTTAGTACAATACTAAAACATAATTTTTATGATAACAACATAAAATTATTACAAAGTTAGGATCAAAAGGTTTATTGACTTTTGAATATTAATACTAAACCTAAAATTTACAATATAAAACATAATAAGTTTTTTAATTCCTTATTTTCTAGATTCTTATTGGCCCATGAATTCAATTTAGTACATCTAGTCACCAGAGGATATACATCCAAGAAAGGGGTGAGAAAAATTCATAGAAAGAGGATAGATATGAATATGAAAGAATATAAAATGGTGTTAGAGTAATCATGTCATCATCTGCTTCACATCATAAGAGGATTACAATCATGATAGGACACAATAAGATAAGGCTTGGTCAACTACAAAACATAGTTTTGAAAAATTATTGCATCATGTTCAAACATATTTCACTTTTCCTCAAGAGATACATAACATTACCCATTTCATTTGAGTCTTATATAATTATGGGTGCACCAATGACATCATAACATTTACATTGAGCTATATAATTCTGAGTGCATCTATCACATAATTACGTTTACATTATCATGATTGACATATAGAACATGTATCAACCTTGGACATGAAATAACCCATGGAAAAAATGGGTATCATTTTATAAATCATACATTCATAAAAATTTGTTTCACCAATGAAAAAGTGGAATAATATTCCTCCTATCAATCTGGATTAAATAAGAATCATTCACATTAGATTTAATATATATATATATATATATTTGAATGAAGAGCTCTTTTTAATGAATATTTTCATTTTTCATAAAACCATATTGGAAACATGGATATCCCTGAATATATAATATAATGATGAATAAATGAGATATAAGTAACAATAAAAAATATACATACTGAAAATGGGATGGAATTGGGAAAACCCAAATAAAGTGAGTTAGGTTCGAGAATTCACCTTACCTTATATACGAATGATTTCGTCACATTAATATATTGTATGGTCATATTATATTTGTTGATTAAAAAATTAGGAACCCGTTATATATTATTTTTATTAATTGTGGTTTTATCATGTTCATTTATGGTCTTTTTGATGAGTTATAGTGTTTAATTTCATCATTTGGGAGCATTAGTTTTCATGGGTTTCATGATCAGTTCACTTGTATGTATGAATGGATATTTGATTAAAATGTGTATAAATGTCCTAAATTTTTACTAATTATATTATATAATTTTAAATTATCTTTTAATGAAATTTATTATATGGAATCATGATGAATCATTAGATAAAATTTAATGATGATGGTTGTTGGTTAATATAGGGGTTTTTCAAACTGAATGAATTGTGTTTTGTTTTATCATTCAGTATTATGTATATATTAATGTTCCATAATATAAAGAGGTTTGAAACATAAATTTAAAATTTTTTTCTACCATTAAAATGGTTTTATTAAAATCTTTCAAATCATAAAAGTAAAATGAAATTACATCACCCATGATGTTTTTAAATAGACAAATCACGAGAAAAAATTTCATTTTTAGAATAAAATAAAGAGGGAGTAGAGTTTCCTGATTTATCTTCCATTAACATGATATAATTACATTATATCAAAAATAATTATGTTATAATTCTATTTAGATTGGATACATTTAGTTGAAGATAATAATAGAAATGAAATTGAAATGAAATTTAATTAAAATATATGGGGATTTTACCTCTTTGATTTATCCTCATTACAGACCTCCCCTATAAAAAGGTTTTGGTATTTTGATAAGACCATGAGGTCGTGAACTTTTTTGAGGGGCTTAGGGAGGTTATTATGGAAAATTTTAATTCTATATAAATGATTTATAGGTTTTAGGAGATGAATGGTTGAGGGGTGGTATTTAGAGTGGAGAAGTGGGGTGTTTTCTCATTTTTTATTCCTTAGTTCATTCTTTTTAATATTGATAGAAAATAGTGATGATTACATTAATAAATATAGTAAATAGAGAAGGATAGTTATAGATTATGGAATTTACAGTAGAAAGACTCGTGTAAATATTTATTTAATTAATAATGTATTTATACTGCAAATTATTGTATTCTAATATTCACAAAAAATCAATTATTTTGAAAAATATCAAAAATTTACCCAATTTTTTTTATATTTAGAATTCAAAAATTAACTCTATTTTATGAAAATAATTTTATAAATATTATTAATTTAATATTTTAAGTTAAAATTATCATTTACTTGGAATGAACATATTTTATAATTGTAACTTATTTTAAAATAGTTTGATAAATTACATACAGTCACAAAAAATTACCATAAAATCATAAGAAATTGAAATATAAATTTATGTATATGATTTGTGAAAATATATTTTCTTTTAATTTATTAAATTATTCATAATGTTGTAATTAAATATTAATGTCTTTTAAAAAACATAACACATAATTAATAATTTTCAAAATATTTCATAACTAAGACTGTGATATAATTATACCATTCATTCAAATATATGATGCATAAATTTTATTTTTAATTTAAAATGTTACATTACTATGCTATTTGGTGGTTTAACACTCAAAATGGCTATGTTAATATTCCTAAGGGCATGATAATATTAAATCTGTATTAGTTTTCATACATCTCGAAATACTACCTATTTCATCAATTCTTCATTTGTAATGTTTATATTATGGTTCATCAGTGATTATATGTAATTTAATCTATATTAAATTACTATAATAAGGGAGAAATTCTATTGAGAGAAGTATTATTTCTCATATTCTACCCCCATATTAAAATTTCACCCTTGAAATTTCATTTTATACAAGTAGGTGAGGGTATTGATCCTTCATCGTCTACTCCAGTTCCCAAGTTACATAATTCTTTTGGTTCCTCCATAACACTTTTACATGGTAGGATGTCTTGTTTCATAGAACCTTATCTCTCTTATCAAAAATATTTGTTAGATGCTCCTCATAAGAGAGATCGCCTTTCAACAATACCACCCATGAGTTCATTACATGTGAGGGATGTGGTATGAACTTACTCATGGTGGATACGTGGAACACATCATGAATATAAGCCATGTTTGGTGGAAGTGGTAAGTTATTGGACATGGATCCTATGTGATCAAGGATCACAATGGGTCCAATGTACCCTATTTATATATTCAATTCCCATCCATACCTCCTGAATATCTTCTATGGTAATATTCTAGGTAATTCATTATCTCTAATATAGAACACCAAATACCTACAACAGTTGTTAGAATAGATATCTTGATGACCCTAGGTAATAATGATATGATGTGGAATTGATTGAAAATTCTATAGAATATCATTCCAAATACTGGGTCCATGTATCTTTATTTCAGTAACTTCATACAAACAGGTTTGAGTTCTACATATCTTCCTCTATAGAGCTTCATATGGTGTCATTTGATTACTAATTTGGACACTATTGTTGTATGAGAACTCAACCACTAAGATATTCAAATGCTAACCACCATTTAATTTTAAAGAGTAGGCTCATAGCATGTATATAATTGTTGGAATAGTCCATTCACATTGACCATCATTTTGGGGGTGACGAGCCATTCAGAAATTCAATTAAATATATATGGAATGGTGATGACTCCCCCATAATTTATATGTGATCCTGGTTATATGATCATAGATAATCAATAGTGGAAAACTGTTTAGTGTCACAAAATCCTTCACATATATCATTGAATTTTGTTAAATTGAGGTATATTCCAAAAATGAAATGAATTTTGATGTCTTGGTGAGTTAGTCCACCACAACTCATATTTCATTATATCATTCAGATGTATTTGGGGGATCTATGAATGTTTCTATAGATACATTCTACCCCTCTACATGGTTATAGGAAATGGTTTAATTAAACCTATGGACACATGTATCTCTAAATTAACATGATTACATATTAGGAACCATGATATATATTATGAAATCCCCTTTTTCATGTAGTCCAACAAGAATTATTTTCGGAGATCGTGTTACATCTTGGAACTTCCATAATATATAGATGATGTTGACCTATGGGAATTATAAAATAAAAACTTCTTTATCCAAGTTGATGGTGGTACATAAAGCCTCATTCTAAACTAAATTACACCATCATCATTGATATGGAACTCCAGCAGTATCCCTTCCATTAGTTTGTTCACCATATTTTTAAACTTTGGATCATCCCATTTTGCATCATTAATCTAATCTTAGGTATATGGTTAAGAAATAATTTGGGAATGGTTGGATGGATTCCCAATTTTTTTTATTTCCTAAACCATGATATTCATATCCATGAAAATATTGTCATTTCCAATCTACAACATAGATAAAGTAGCATTTTCCTTTCTACTGGAGAATCAACTATCTTGTTTGGCTTTCTTGGATGATAGTAAATATGAAAATCATAGTCGTTTATTATCTCTAACAATATCCTTTGACACGTGTAGAGATCATTTTGTGTTAATACATATATTAGTCTCTTATTATTGTAGTATATTTCACACTTATCTCTATATATGTAACATCCCAAGTAAGTAATGAATAATAGATATTTTTATCTATGTCTATTAATGATTAAGATAGTGTTATAGAGGCATAAAATGAAAATAAATACAATCTTATGCATGGAATACACTAATATTATTAAAAGATTGTTTTACAGCCTTTTTATGGCAAACCATTATTGAATCTATATTTTGACAATTTTATAAACTATATTTGTCAAAATAAACTTATCCTTTATGATTGGGACATCAAAATTTACCTTGTGTGAATTTTTGGTATTTTTCTGACAATGTTCATTTTTTTTAATGAATAGTGAAAAATACTGCATTTTACATCAAAAATGCTTTTTAATCAAATTTATTTATATGATTAGATTATCTATTGAATTGGTCTTAATGTTTAATATCAATATATTTATACCATTTAATCCAATGGTGGTCATTGTAATCAATTTCACTTTGAAATTGGACTTAAACTAGTGTCAATCTTTTGATACTTATTGTTTTGTAAAAA
The DNA here is from genome assembly GCA_963277665.1 of Viscum album. Classification (NCBI taxonomy): domain Eukaryota; kingdom Viridiplantae; phylum Streptophyta; class Magnoliopsida; order Santalales; family Viscaceae; genus Viscum; species Viscum album. Next base: position 798,526,723 of record OY728155.1, read on the forward strand.
CACGCTATATGCTCTGGCAGCAGGAATTAATTATTAAATTAATTAATGTGACTTATATGATTTGAATTTTGTAAAATAGACTTAATTTTTGAATTCATAATATCAAATATAGCTTAGGGTGAATTTTTGGTAATTTTCTGAAAAACATCAATTTTTGATGAATAGTGAAACCACTAAGTGGTAATCAAGCAAACTGATTTTTCAGTTAAATGAAAGTTTACCACTAATGTGTATTGAATTTTGAAAATCCGACATACATGGTTGTCATTAAGAAGTAAAATGTGGTTCAATGAGATTATAATAATTTTTGGTGAATAGTAACTTATTAAGTTCTTAATCGCGATTAGTGGTAATTAGGGTAGTTTAAGGTATAAATAATGCTTTAATAATAGGAAATGACCTAGAAACATGTCCCAACCTTATTGGTTGTGTCATGGACGACCAAGAAAATCCATGGGTCAACTTGGGGACCCCATGGAGACACTTTGGTTTGGAAATGACATAAATAACGTTTTATTAAATGTTAAAGTAAAAATGACACAAACAAGAGATGTTTTACAAAAACAATTTTTACATGGGGTTATAAAGATCAGATATTTGATTATAAATAGTCATTGGAAATATAAAAAGATTTCCTACATCATATAATTTGTTTTATGATTTTTAGACATTAAATAAATTAAATTATTTATGACATAATAATGATGCAGCGATGACATCATTATTTGACGATTTAAATAAAATGGAAAGATAATGTAAAATCTATGCACTACACATGGCCAAAACCAATTGGATGAGTTTATTTCGAAGCCTTATCACCTTATCCACGAATTATATCAATGTGGGACCTTTTAAAACCGAAACACATTTTCAAATAAAGTAATATTTCTTTACTTTCCAAAAGTGCCCCTCCTCTCCTCTTATAAAAGGCCCCCACCTCTACCTCATTTCACACACTCCTAAAGCCTTTCTCTCGGCCAACCCCTACCCATTTACTCTCTCCACATCCCTATCCTCATCCTAGAGTATTCCCTTTGGGCAGAATCCTTTCCAAGGAAGCCTTTAGACTCAAATCAAAAGGAGTTACACTTTTAAAGGTAATTCATTCTCTCATGTTCATTTGTTTTATTTTGCTTCTCCAACCCCCTAAAATCTTTTTATTTACTTATTTTGTAACAACACCAGTATCTTCAATATACTAGGATGTTTTTATAAGATTTATTTGAGCTACACTCTCACACAACTACATCAAATGGTTAAAGAACATACGGTTTCCGTGGATGGCGAAATTCTGCCTCCCGAAACGATGATTGTTCAACACTCATTTAACACCTTCAAAGGTGGTCATTATGATGTCACTATTTTTATATATGATATATAATATGTTTATGTTTTCCTTAAGATTCAGTTTTTTTTTCATTTTGGGCATACCTTTATGGTTTCCATTATGGGTAAACACGATATCTTCATTTTTGGAAGTGCGGACTACCGCCCCCTCAAAGTGATTTGATTCGTTAAATACCATATGTGGGAAATATAAAGGATGGAACTATGATATTATATATGATATTATACTGGAATTATAATATACCTTTATATAATTATGATTCCATTCTATAAAATACGAAATAGAAATGAAAGTAGCGTTCATGCGTACGTACGGCTTACCGTCTCCATGAACGGTGCATTTCATTTCTTACCTCTAAATGATTATGTAATATTATAAATGCATGTATGTACTGTATATATATGACATATATGATATCTACATCATGAATACCATTCTGGATATAATGAACCTTTGACCAAATTAACAACATGTAAGTGTAAGAAGTCTATTTTTGACTTAAGAACCAAATACCGACAAAATGAACATTATTAACTTAACTGATTACATGATGTTCATAACATGGTATAAAAGGAATAATGAACTTGAAAAATATTCATAATCAAGTAGAGATTAACACAAGTTTATTATTCTGGAGATTAAAGAACGGTCGGGTCAAGTCGGATGCGAGGTATGGGACTTCGTCTCAATCTCCTTTCATTGAGGCATATTTTATTTTATACACAACTTTCTTTTATACGGTGTATAAACCCCTTTGACTTTTACGTTTATTCAGAAGGAATCTTTTTTATACGAAGCGTTTACTAAACGAAAAAAGGGAATGTTTTTGTCGTACGTATGCGGCGACAACGACTTCTCTGCCGTCGTGACCGTTATTTGAGTTTCAGCTTCCTCTACAATCCATACATTCTTTTTAAAAGAAAAATAAATACCATGTTTTACTTTTCTTTTATGTTAGTATTGAAAATGGTTTTCATAATGTTTTTATATCAATGTGTTGTATTGATATCTCGTGATTGAAATGTGGAAATTTTATGTTTCCTTTATGCATGTTTTATGTGATATGATTATGTTATGGTTCTTGGGCATTATTATGAAGACGGGTGGTTCCGTGATAAACTAAGGGCGGGTGAGCCCGTTATAGCTCTCCAATGCATTGGGTAACGCGAAGGAGTGAAACGTTAAGGTTTCTCCGAAGAGATTTTAGGGAATATACTGTGATGGGTATTCCAAACGTAACCAAGAGGGTTACTCCCTACGTAAGAATGTTATGAATGCCTCAAGTTACCTTTATGTCTTATGATTTCTATGATTTATTAATGATTTGATGAGGTATGTTAAAGTGATTATGTTTTATGGGTAAAGTATGATTTCACTCTTATGTATGTATGTACCCATGTTTCCTTTCCATGTTTTTATAACCCATACTGAGTTTTTATGATCATCCCAAGTTTTTGAAATGTTTTTCACAGGTCAAGGGAAAGGTACATGATAAGATGATAGAGTCAAGGATGTGTCAAGAAATAATCCATGTTTTATTTTTAATGTGTTTCCATTGATGGGAATTAAGAATACTATCTTTATGTAACCACTTTGTTTATATGTGGAATGTAATGCAAGTTTTATGATCTAATTCTCTAAAACTCTAAACCCGAAAAGATCCTCAATGTGTAATCTTGTAATAACTCAAGATTAAGTAAGGTTTAAGGCTGGGGCCTTATAGTTGGTATCAGAGGTCGGTTTAGATAACTTTAGGAGTTAGAATTCTATTAAATGATTATCCAAAAATATTTTTTTCGAAATGATATAGCATTTAAAGATTACCATGTTGCTTCATCTAAGACATGTTTGTTCAGAATGGTTTTCCGCAGAGGAAACAGGGAAGCAATGCTAGGAAGGCATACAGAAGGAAATAACCTTCCGAATTAGCATCCAGAAATGGTCGGAATTGGAACTGAACAGTTTGTTGCAGTAATGGCGCAGTTGACTCAAGCGATAAATGGTGGTGGTATCCAGGCACGAGGTCAGCCAGATCAACTGCAGAGGAACATGTCAGTGGTGGAACATTTCATGAGGCAACATCCACCATCATTTAGAGGATCATCTGACCCTGTGCTATCTGAAGGGTGGATTAAAGCACTGAAGAAGATTTTTAATGTCATGGGGTGTTTAGACAATCAAAAGGTTAGTCTTGCTATTTACCGTTTGGAGGGTGAAGCAGATCAGTGATGGTCTATGGTTAAAAATATCAGGGATGCCAATGAGACTGATGCACTTGACTGGGATGAATTCAAAGGTATGTTTCTTGAGAAGTATTTCCCTAAGGCTGTTCGACTTTGGATGGAAAAGAAATTCTTGGAATTGAGGCAAGAGGAAGACTCAGTGGCTGCCTATGAAGAAAGGTTCACTCGATTGGCAAGGTATGCTCCAAATTTTATCCGGGACCTTGATAGTAAAATCAATCGTTTTTACTCAGGATTAAAGCCAAAGTATCGAAGGGAATTAGCTTCTCATGAGTTTAAAAGTTATGAAAAGCTTGTTCGATGTGCTGAGAAGGTGGAAATGGAGTTTTCTGATGACCAAGTTTTCTATAACAACCAGCAAAAGAAGAGACCGAGGTGGCAGGAGAAAGGTAAGAATTCTTCAAAAAAGTCTGATGGTTAGAGAACTAAGTTTCCAGTTTGTGATAAATGTGGCAAAAGGCATGCTGGGGAATGTCTTCTGAATTCTGGGAAGTGCTACCGATGTGGTAAGATGGGAAATAAGGCTCGTGATTGCACTGAAAAGGATCAAGGTGAAGGTAAGAACAAATTTGATTTACAGTTAGTGAAATTTTATAAGTGCAATGAGATGGGTCACTATGCAAACGAGTGTCCGACAAGGAGCATGAGTGATGGGAAGCAGTTAGACTACAAGCAGAAAGGGGTGGTGAAATCCTTCGCAACTACTTCAGCAGATGTCGGGCCATCAAATGAAGTTGTATCAGGTACTTTGTTTGTTTTTTCAGATTATGCCAGTGTGTTGTTTGATTCGGGGTCTACACATTCTTTCATCTCTGAAACCTTTTCTAGTAAAATGGGAATACCATCTCAAGAAATGACTCCTGAACTTTTGGTAAAAACACCTCGGGGAAGTGTCGAGGCAAAAAGAATTTATAAGAATCTTCCTATCCTTATCTGTGGAAAGAACCTACTTGCAAACCTTATTGTTCTACCTCTAGTAGAGTTTGATGTTATCCTGGGTATGGATTGGCTCTCTATTTACCATGCTAAGATTGACTGTAGAGCTAAAGAAGTTTCTTTTCAGAAAGACTTTCAGTTTGTTTACAAGAATGAACCCTTACTTTTGATAACATATCAAGAGGCCGAGAAACTGGTAAAAGATGGAAATGAATGTTACCTTGCACACGTCGTTGAAAATAAAGGAACCGTTCAGATTAATGATGTGCCAGTGGTAAATGAGTATCCTGATGTTTTTCCTGATGAGTTTCCTGGAATAATACCAGATCGGGAAGTTGAGTTTACTGTTGACTTAGTCCCTGATGCTAAGCCAATTTCAAAACCCCCTTATCGAATGGCACAAATTGAACTTTTAGAGTTGAAGGAGCAATTGCAAGATTTATTAGAGAAAGGTTTCATTAGACCTAGCACATCACCATGGGGTGCTCCTGTTTTATTTGTTAAAAATAAAGATGGTTCTATGAGACTTTGCATTGATTATAGAGCCTTGAATAATATCACTGTTAAGAAAAAATATCCTTTGCCTCATATCGATGATTTGTTTATCAGCTCCAGAGAGCTCAGTTTTTTTCAAAGATTGACTTGAGATCGGGGTACCATCAGCTGAATGTTAAGGAGGCAGATATTCCGAAGACCGCGTTCCGTACGAGATATGGCCATTATGAATTTGTAGTAATGCCTTTTGGGCTAACCAATGCACCTGCTGTATTCATGGACTTAATGAATAGAATTTTCCATGAGTTCTTGGATAATTTTGTGGTGGTTTTCATTGATGATATTTTGGTGTTTTCTAAAAGTAATGAGGAGCATGAAAAACATTTAAGGGTTATCTTGCTAACCTTAAAAGAAAAGAAACTGTATGGGAAATTCAGCAAGTGTGAGTTTTGGTTACAAAAAATTTCTTTCCTTGGTCACATTGTTTCTAAATATGGAATAACTGTTGATCTTGCAAAAACAAAAGTTGTGGAAGAATGGCCAAGACCCACAAATGTAACCGAGATTCGTAGCTTCCTTGGTTTGGCGGGCTATTACCGAAGGTTTGTTAGAAATTTTTCACGGTTATCTAGTCCAATGACTAAGCTAACTCGGAAGGGTGTTAAGTTTATCTGGACAAAAGAATGTGATGATTGTTTTCAGGAATTGAAAAGAAGATTGGTGAATGCTCCAGTTTTGGCACTACCTTCCAGGAATGGTGAGTTTGTTATATACAGTGATGCTTCATTGAAAGGACTTGGTTGCGTCCTAATGCAGAATGATCAGGTAATTGCTTATGCTTCGCGACAGTTGAAAACTCATGAGGTAAATTACCCTACACATGATTTGGAACTAGCTGCGGTTGTTTATGCTTTAAAAATTTGGAGACATCATTTGTATGGAGTAAAGTGTGAAATATATACCAATCACAAAAGTTTAAAGTATATATTCACTCAGAAAGAGTTAAACATGAGACAAAGGAGATGGCTGGAATTAATCAAGGATTATGATTGTACAATTCATTACCATCCGGGAAAAGAAAATAAAGTGGCTGATGCTTTGAGTCGAAAAAGTAATGCTTCATTAACAATGTTGTGTTTGGAACATGATCCTTTGGTTAAGGATTTGATGAACTTTGGCATAGAAGTTGTTGGTGCAGGAAGTCCTTCTGTTTTGTTTCAGGTATCAGTGAGATCATCTCTATCAGATAGAATCAAGCAAGCACAGAAGCAAGACAGTGAGTTTCAAAAAAGGGTAGAGCTGGTTCAGAAAGGTAAGATGCCTGAATTAAACATTGATAATGATTGCGTTTTGAGATTTGGGAAGAGATTGTGTGTGCCTTGTGATTCACAGTTGAAGAGAGAGTTGTTATGCGAAGCTCATAGTTCTCCATTTTCAGTTCATCCGGGCAGTACTAATATGTATAGAGATCTGCGAGAGTATTACTGGTGGGATGGAATGAAAAGAGATATTGCTGATTTTACTGTGAAGTGTTTGACTTGTCAGCAGGTTAAAGCAGAGCGGCAGTTACCGAAATGGATGCTTCAGCCTTTACCAGTGCCAGAGTGGAAATGGGAGAATATATCCATGGACTTTGTTGTTGGATTACCGAAGACATCTCTAGGTAATAATGCAATCTGGGTTATTGTTGATCGCTTGACAAAATCTGCTCATTTCCTTGCTATACGAGATACTTTCTCTCTTGATCAACTTTCCCGTTTGTATCTTAAAGAGATAGTCAGGTTACATGGAGTTCCTCTCTCCATTGTATCGGATCTTGATCCCAGGTTTACTTCTAACTTTTGGAAAGGCCTTCAGAAGTCGTTGGGTACTGAATTAAATTTTAGTACATCTTTTCATCCTCAATTAGATGGGCAGTCAGAACGAACAATTCAGACCTTGGAGGATATGCTACGAGCTTGTTCTATGGATTATCAGGGAAGTTGGGACCAACATCTTTCTTTGGTTGAATTTTCATATAATAACAGTTTCCATTCCAGTATACAGATGGCACCATTTCAGGTATTATATGGGAAGCGGTGTCGAACTCCATCTTTCTGGGATGAAGTGGGTGAAAGGAAGTTGATGGGACCAGAATTCGTAGAAGAGATGGCAGAAAAAGTTCAGTTGATTCAGAAACACATGAGAACAGCTCAGAGCAGGCAGAAGATTTATGCGGATAACCGGAGGAAGGATCTATCTTTCGAGGTAGGTGATCATGTTTTTCTCAAGGTTTCTCCTTGGAAAAGTGTGATGAGATTTGGTAAGAAAGGAAAGCTGAGTCCAAGGTTTATTGGACCATACGAAATTCTGGAAAGAGTTGGATCAGTTTCATACCGAGTGGCTTTACCTCCGAGTTTATCTCAGGTACACAATTTTTTTCACGTTTCGATGTTGAGAAAGTATATGCCAGATCCATCTCATGTTTCGAGTCCAGAGGTAGTTCAGCTGGAAGAGAACCTATCTTATGAGGAACAACCGGTCCAGATTCTTGACCACAGGGAGCAAGTGTTACGGAATAAGGTGATTAAGCAGGTAAAGGTTTTCTGGAAAAACCACATGATTGAAGAGGCAACATGGGAATCTGAAAATGCAATGAGGGATAAGTACCCCCATTTATTCGATAAGTAAATAAATTGCGGGGACGCAATTTTCTAAAGGAGGGAAGGATGTAACATCCCAAGTAAGTAATGAATAATAGATATTTTTATCTATGTCTATTAATGATTAAGATAGTGTTATAGAGGCATAAAATGAAAATAAATACAATCTTATGCATGGAATACACTAATATTCTTAAAAGATTGTTTTACAGCCTTTTTATGGCAAACCATTTTTGAATCTATATTTTGACAATTTTATAAACTATATTTGTCAAAATAAACTTATCCTTTATGATTGGGACATCAAAATTTACCTTGTGTGAATTTTTGGTATTTTTCTGACAATGTTCATTTTTTTAATGAATAGTGAAAAATACTGCATTTTACATCAAAACTGCTTTTTAATCTAATTTATTTATATGATTAGATTATCTTTTGAATTGGTCTTAATGTGTAATATGAATATATTTTTACCATTTAATCCAATGGTGGTCATTGGAATCAATTTCACTTTGAAATTGGACTTAAACTAGTGTCAATCTTTTGATACTTATTGTTTTGTAAAAACACGCTATTTGCTCTGGCAGCGGGAATTAATTATTAAATTAATTAATGTGACTTATATGATATCAATTTTGTAAAATAGACTTCATTTTTGAATTCGGAATATCAAATATAGCTTAGGGTGAATTTTTGGTAATTTTCTGAAAAACTTCAATTTTTGATGAATAGTGAAAGCACTAAGTGGTAATCAAGCAAACTGATTTTTCAGTTAAATGAAAGTTTACCACTAATGTGTATTGAATTTTGAAAATCCGACATACATGGTTGTCATTAAGAAGTAAAATGTGGTTCAATGAGATTATAATAATTTTTGGTGAATAGTAACTTATTAAGTTCTTAATCGCGATTAGTGGTAATTAGGGTAGTTTAAGGTATAAATAATGCTTTAATAATAGGAAATGACCTAGACACAAGTCTCATCCTTATTGGTTGTGTCATGGCCGACCAAGACAAGCCATGGGTCAACTTGGGGACCCCATGGAGACACTTTGGTTTTGAAATGACATAAATAACTTTTTATTAAATGTTAAAGTAAAAATGACACAAACAAGAGATGTTTTACGAAAACAATTTTTACATGGGGTTATAAAGATCAGATATTTGATTATAAATAGTCATTGGAAAGCTAAAAAGATTTCATACATCATAGAATTTGTTTTATGATTTTTAGACATTAAATAAATTAAATTATTTATGACATAATAATGATGCAGCGATGACATCATTATTTGACGATTTAAATAAAATGGAATGATAATGTAAAATCTATGCACTACACATGGCCAAAACCAATTGGATGAGTTGATTTCGAAGCCTTATAACCTTATCCACGAATTATATCAATGTGGGACCTTTTAAAACTGAAACACATTTTCAAATAAAGTAATATTTCTTTACTTTCCAAAAGTGCCCCTCCTCTCCTCTTATAAAAGGCCCCCACCTCTACCTCATTTCACACACTCCTCAAGCCTTTGGCTCGGCAAAACCCTGCCCATTTACTCTCTCCACATCCCTATCTTCATCCTAGAGTATTCCCTTTGGGCAGAATCCTTTCAAAGGAAGCCTTTAGACTCAAATCAAAAGGAGTTACACTTTTAAAGGTAATTCATTCTCTCATGTTCATTTGTTTTATTTTGCTTCTCCAACCCCCTAAAATCATTTTATTTACTTATTTTGTAACAACACCAGTATCTTCAATATACTAGGATGTTGTTATAAGATTTATTTGAGCTACACTCTCACACAACTACATCAAATGGTTAAAGAACATACGGTTTCCGTGGATGGCGAAATTCTGCCTCCCGAAACGATGATTGTTCAACACTCATTTAACACCTTCAATGGTGGCCATTATGATGTCACTATTTTTATATATGATATATAATATGTTTATGTTTTCCTTAAGCTTCTGTTTTTTTTCATTTTGGGCATACCTTTATGGTTTCCATTATGGTTAAACACGATATCTTCATTTTAGGAAGTGCGGACTACCGCCCCCTCAAAGTGATTTGATTCGTTAAATACCATATGTGGGACATATAAAGGATGTAACTATGATATTATATATGATATTATACTGGAATTATAATATAACATTATATAATTATGATTCCATTCTATAAAATACGAAATAGAAATGAAAGTAGCGTTCATGCGTACGTACGGCTTACCGTCTCCATGAACGGTGCATTTCATTTATTACCTCTAAATGATTATGTAATATTATAAATGCATGTATGTACTGGATATATATGACATATATGATATCTACATCATGAATACCATTCTGGATATAATGAACCTTTGACCAAATTAACAACATGTAAGTGTAAGAAGTCTATTTTTGACTTAAGAACCAAATACCGACAAAATGAACATTATTAACTTAACTGATTACATGATGTTCATAACATGGTATAAAAGGAATAATGAACTTGAAAAAGATTCATAAGCAAGTAGAGATTAACTCAAGTTTATTATTCAGGAGATTAAAGAACGGTCGGGTCAAGTCGGATACGAGGTATGGGACTTCGTCTCAATCTCCTTTCATTGAGGCATATTTTATTTTATACACAACTTTCTTTTATACGGTGTATAAACCCCTTTGACTTTTACGTTTATTCAAAAGGAATCTTTTTTATACGAAGCGTTTACTAAACGACAAAAGGGAATGTTTTTGTCGTACGTATGCGGCGACAACGACTTCTCCGCCGTCGTGACCGTTATTTGAGTTTCGGCTTCCTCTACAATCCATACCTTCTTTTTAAAAGAAAAATAAATACCATGTTTTACTTTTCTTTTATTTTAGTATTGAAAATGGTTTTCATAATGTTTTTATATCAATGTGTTGTATTGATATCTCGTGATTGAAATGTGGAAATTTTATGTTTCCTTTATGCATGTTTTATGTGATATGATTATGTTATGGTTCTTGGGCATTATTATGAAGACGGGTGGTTCCGTGATAAACTAAGGGCGGGTGAGCCCGTTATAGCTCTCCAATGCATTGGGTAACGCGAAGGAGTGAAACGTTAAGGTTTCTCCGAAGAGATTTTAGGGAATATACTGTGATGGGTATTCCAAACGTAACCAAGAGGGTTACTCCCTACGTAAGAATGTTATGAATGCCTCAAGTTACCTTTATGTATTATGATTTCTATGATTTATTCATGATTTGATGAGGTATGTTAAAGTGATTATGTTTTATGGGTAAAGTATGATTTCACTCTTATGTATGTATGTAACCATGTTTCCTTTCCATGTTTTTATAACCCATACTGAGTTTTTATGCTCATCCCAAGTTTTTGAAATGTTTTTCACAGGTCAAGGGAAAGGTACATGATAAGATGATAGAGTCAAGGATGTGTCAATAAATAATCCATGTTTTATTTTTAATGTGATTCCATTGATGGGAATTAAGAATACTATCTTTATGTAACCACTTTGTTTATATGTGGAATGTAATGAAAGTTTTATGATCTAATTCTCTAAAACTCTAAACCCGAAAAGATCCTAAATGTGTAATCTTGTAATAACTCAAGATTAAGTAAGGTTTAAGGCTGGGGCCTTATAGTTGGTATCAGAGGTCGGTTTAGATAACTTTAGGAGTTAGAATTCTATTAAATGATTATCCAAAAATATTTTTTTTCGAAATGATATAGCATTTAAAGATTACCATGTTGCTTTATCTACGACATGTTTGTTCAGAATGGTTTTCCGCAGAGGAAACAGGGAAGTAGTGCTAGGAAGGCATATAGAAGGAAATAACCTTCTGAATCAGCATCCAGAAATGGTCGGAATTGGAACTGAACAGTTTGTTGCAGTAATGGCGCAGTTGACTCAAGCGATAAATGGTGGTGGTATCCATGCACGAGATCATCCAGATCAACCGCAGAGGAACATGTCAGTGGTGGAACATTTCATGAGCCAACATCCACCATCATTCAGAGGATCATCTGACCCTGTGCTAGCTGAAGGGTGGATTAAAGCACTGGAGAATATTTTTGATGTCATGGGGTGTTCAGACAATCAAAAGGTTAGTCTTGCTATTTACCGTTTGGAGGGTGAAGCAGATCAGTGGTGGTCTATGGTTAAAAATATCAGGGTTGCCGATGAGATTGATGCACTTGACTGGGATGAATTCAAAGGTATGTTTCTCGAGAAGTATTTTCCTAAGGCTGTTCGACTTAGGATGGAAAAGCAATTCTTGGAATTGAGGCAAGAGGAAGACTCAGTGGGTGCCTATGAAGAAAGGTTCACTCGATTGGCAGGGTATGCTCCAAATTTTATCCGGGACCTTGATAGTAAAATCAATCGTTTTTACTCAGGATTAAAGCCAAAGTATCGAAGGGCATTAGCTTCTCGTGAGTTTAAAATTTATGAAAAGCTTGTTCGATGTGCTGAGAAGGTGGAAATGGAGTTTTCCGATGACCAAGTTTTCTATAACAACCAGCAGAAGAAGAGACCGAGGTGGTAGGAGAAAGGTAAGAATTCTTCAATAAAGTCTGATGGTAAGAGAACTAAGTTTCCAGTTTGTGATAAATGTGGCAAAAGGCATGATGGGGAATGTCTTCTGAATTCTGGGAAGTGCTACCGATGTGGTAAGATGGGACATAAGGCTCGTGATTGCACTGAAAAGGATCAAGGTGAAGGTAAGAACAAATTTGATTTACAGTTAGTGAAATGTTATAAGTGCAATGAGATGGGTCACTATGCAAACGAGTGTCCGACAAGGAGCTTGAGTGATGGGAAGCAGTTAGACTACAAGCAGAAAGGGGTGGTGAAATCCTTTGCAACTACTTCAGCATATGTCGGGCCATCAAATGAAGTTGTATCAGGTACTTTGTTTGTTTTTTCAGATTATGCCAGTGTGTTGTTTGATTCGGGGTCTACACATTCTTTCATCTCTGAAACCATTTCTAGTAAAATGGGAATACCATCTCAAGAAATGACTCATGAACTTTTGGTAAAAACACTTGGCTGAAGTGTCGAGGAAAAAAGAATTTATAAGAATCTTCCTATCCTTATCTGTGGAAAAAACCTACTTGCAAACCTTATTGTTCTACCTCTAGTAGAGTTTGATGTTATCCTGGGTATGGATTGGCTCTCTATTTACCATGCTAAGATTGACTGTAGAGCTAAAGAACTTTCTTTTCAGAAAGTCTTTCAGTTTGTTTAGAAGAATGAACCCTTACTTTTGATAACATATCAAGAGGCCGAGAAACTGGTAAAAGATGGAAATGAATGTTACCTTGCACACGCCGTTGAAAATAAAGGAACTGTTCAGATTAATGATGTGCCAGTGGTAAATGAGTATCCTGATGTTTTTCCTGAAGTGTTGCCTGGAATAATACCAGATCAGGAAGTTGAGTTTGCTGTTGACTTAGTCCCTGATGCTAAGCCAATTTAAAAACCCCCTTATTGAATGGCACAAATTGAACTTTTAGAGTTGAAGGAGCAATTGCAAGATTTATTAGAGAAAGGTTTCATTAGACCTAGCACATCACCATGGGGTGCTCCTGTTTTATTTGTTAAAAAGAAAGATGGTTCTATGAGACATTGCATTGATTATAGAGCCTTGAATAATATCACTGTTAAGAACAAATATCCTTTGCCTCATATCGATTATTTGTTTGATCAGCTCCAGGGAGCTCAGTTTTTTTCAAAGATTGACTTGAGATCGGGGTACCATCAGCTGAAGGTTAAGGAGGCAGATATTCCGAAGACCGCGTTCCATATGAGATATGGCCATTATAAATTTGTAGTAATGCCTTTTGGGCTAACCAATGCACCTGCTGTATTCATGGACTTAATGAATATAATTTTCCATGAGTTCTTGGATAAGTTTGTGGTGGTTTTCATTGATGATATTTTGGTGTTTTCTAAAAGTAAAGAGGAGCATGAAAAACATTTAAGGGTTATCTTGCAAACCTTAAAAGAAAAGAAACAGTATGGGAAATTCAGCAATTGTGAGTTTTGGTTACAACAAATTTCTTTCCTTGGTCACATTGTTTCTAAAGATGGAATAACTGTTGATCCTGCAAAAAAAAAGTTGTGGAAGAATGGCCAAGACCCACAAATGTAACCGAGATTCGTAGATTCCTTGGTTTGGCGGGCTATTACCGAAGGATTGTTAGAAATTTTTCACGGTTATCTAGTCCAATGACTAAGCTAACTCGGAAGGGTGTTAAGTTTATCTGGACAAAAGAATGTGATGATTGTTTTTAGGAATTGAAAAGAAGATTGGTGAATGCTCCAGTTTTGGCACAACCTTCCAGGAATGGTGAGTTTGTTATATACATTGATGCTTCATTGAAAGGACTTGGTTGCGTCCTAATGCAGAATGATCAGGTAATTGCTTATGCTTCTCAACAGTTGAAAACTCATGAGGTAAATTACCCTACAAATGATTTGGAACTAGCTGCGGTTGTTTTTGCTTTAAAAATTTGGAGGCATCATTTGTATGGAGTAAAGTGTGAAATATATACCGATCACAAAAGTTTAAAGTATATATTCACTCAGAAAGAGTTAAACATGAGACAAAGGAGATGGCTGGAATTAATCAAGGATTATGATTGTACAATTCATTACCATCCGGGAAAAGCAAATAAAGTGGATGATGCTTTGAGTCGAAAAAGTAATGCTTCATTAACAATGTTGTGTTTGGAACGTGATCCTTTGGTTAAGGATTTGATTAACTTTGGCATAGAAGTTGTTGGTGCAGGAAGTCCTTCTTTTTTGTTTCAGGTATCAGTGAGATCATCTCTATCAGATAGAATCAAGCAAGCACAGAAGCAAGACAGTGAGTTGCAGAAAAGGGTAGAGCTGGTTCAGAAAGGTAAGTTGCCTGAATTCAACATTGATAATGATTGCGTTTTGAGATTTGGGAAGAGATTGTGTGTGCCTTGTGATTCACAGTTGAAGAGAGAGTTGTTATGCGAAGCTCATAGTTCTCCGTTTTCAGTTCATCCGGGCAGTACTAAGATGTATAGAGATCTGCAGGAGTATTACTGGTGGGATGGAATGAAAAGAGATATTGCTGATTTTACTGTGAAGTGTTTGACTTGTCAGCAGGTTAAAGCAGAGCGGCAGTTACCGAAAGGGATGCTTCAGCCTTTACCAGTGCCAGAGTGGAAATGGGAGAATATATCCATGGACTTTGTTGTTGGATTACCGAAGACATCTCGAGGTAATAATGCAATCTGGGTTATTGTTGATCGCTTGACAAAATCTGCTCATTTCCTTGCTATACGAGATACTTTCTCTCTTGATCAACTTTCCCGTTTGTATCTTAAAGAGATAGTCAGGTTACATGGATTTCCTCTCTCCATTGTATCGGATCATGATCCCAGGTTTACTTCTAACTTTTGGAAAGGCCTTCAAAAGTCGTTGGGTACTGAATTAAATTTTAGTACAGCTTTTCATCCTCAATCAGATGGGCAGTCAGAACGAACAATTCAGACCTTGGAGGATATGCTACAAGCTTGTTCTATGGATTACACGGGAAGTTGGGACCAACATCTTTCTTTGGTTGAATTTTTATATAATAACAGTTTCCATTCCAGTATACAGATGGCACCATTTCAGGCATTATATGGGAAGCGGTGTCGAACTCCAGCTTTCTGGGATGAAGTGGGTGAAATGAAGTTGATGGGACCAGAATTGGTAGAAGAGATGGCAGAAAAAGCTCAGCTGATTCAGAAACACATGAGAACAGCTCAGAGCAGGCAGAAGAGTTATGCGGATAACCGGAGGAAGGATCTATCTTTCGAGGTAGGTGATCATGTTTTTCTCAAGGTTTCTCCTTGAAAAGTGTGATGAGATTTGGTAAGAAAGGAAAGTTGAGTCCAAGGTTTATTGGACCATACGAAATTCTGGAAAGAGTTGGATCAGTTGCATACCGAGTGGCTTTACCTCCGAGTTTATCTCAGGTACACAATGTTTTTCACGTTTCGATGTTGAGAAAGTATATGCCAGATCCATCTCATGTTTTGAGTCCAGAGGTAGTTCAGCTGGAAGAGATCCTATCTTATGAGGAACAACCGGTCCAGATTCTTGACCACAGGGAGCAAGTGTTATGGAATAAGGTGATTAAGCAGGTAAAGGTTTTGTGGAAAAACCACATGATTGAAGAGGCAACATGGGAATCTGAAAATGCAATGAGGGATAAGTACCCCCATTTATTCGATAAGTAAATAAATTGCGGGGACGCAATTTTCTAAAGGAGGGAAGGATGTAACATCCCAAGTAAGTAATGAATAATATATATTTTTATCTATGTCTATTAATGATTAAGATAGTGTTATAGAGGCATAAAATGAAAATAAATACAATCATATGCATGGAATACACTAATATTCTTAAAAGATTGTTTTACGGCCTTTTTATGGCAAACCATTTTTGAATCTATATTTTGACAATTTTATAAACTATATTTGTCAAAATAAACTTATCCTTTATGATTGGGACATCAAAATTTACCTTGTGTGAATTTTTGGTATTTTTCTGACAATGTTCATTTTTTTAATGAATAGTGAAAAATACTGCATTTTACATCAAAACTGCTTTTTAATCTAATTTATTTATATGATTAGATTATCTTTTGAATTGGTCTTAATGTGTAATATGAATATATTTTTACCATTTAATCCAATGGTGGTCATTGGAATCAATTTCACTTTGAAATTGGTCTTAAACTAGTGTCAATCTTTTGATACTTATTGTTTTGTAAAAACACGCTATTTGCTCTGGCAGCGGGAATTAATTATTAAATTAATTAATGTGACTTATATGATTTGAATTTTGTAAAATAGGCTTCATTTTTGAATTCGGAATATCAAATATAGCTTAGGGTGAATTTTTGGTAATTTTCTGAAAAACTTCAATTTTTGATGAATAGTGAAAGCACTAAGTGGTAATCAAGCAAACTGATTTTTCAGTTAAATGAAAGTTTACCACTAATGTGTATTGAATTTTGAAAATCCGACATACATGGTTGTCATTAAGAAGTAAAATGTGGTTCAATGAGATTATAATAATTTTTGGTGAATAGTAACTTATTAAGTTCTTAATCGCGATTAGTGGTAATTAGGGTAGTTTAAGGTATAAATAATGCTTTAATAATAGGAAATGACCTAGACACAAGTCCCATACTTATTGGTTGTGTCATGGCCGACCAAGACAAGCCATGGGTCAACTTGGGGACCCCATGGAGACACTTTGGTTTGGAAATGACATAAATAACTTTTTATTAAATGTTAAAGTAAAAATGACACAAACAAGAGATGTTTTACGAAAACAATTTTTACATGGGGTTATAAAGATCAGATATTTGATTATAAATAGTCATTGGAAAGCTAAAAAGATTTCCCACATCATAGAATTTGTTTTATGATTTTTAGACATTAAATAAATTAAATTATTTATGACATAATAATGATGCAGTGATGACATCATTATTTGACGATTTAAATAAAATGGAAAGATAATGTAAACTCTATGCACTACACATGGCCAAAACCAATTGGATGAGTTTATTTCGAAGACTTATCACCTTATCCACGAATTATATCAATGTGGGACCTTTTAAAACCGAAAAACATTTTCAAATAAAGTAATATGTCTTTACTTTCCAAAAGTGCCCCTCCTCTCCTCTTATAAAAGGCCCTCACCTCTACCTCATTTCACACACTCCTCAAGCCTTTGGCTCGGCCAAACCCTGACCATTTACCCTCTCCACATCCCTCTCCTCATCATAGAGTATTCCCTTTGGGCAGAATCCTTTCAAAGGAAGCCTTTAGACTCAAATCAAAAGGAGTTACACTTTTAAAGGTAATTCATTCTCTCATGTTCATTTGTTTTATTTTGCTTCTCCAACCCCCTAAAATCTTTCTATTTACTTATTTTGTAACAACACCAGTATCTTCAATATACTAGGATGTTGTTATAAGATTTATTTGAGCTACACTCTCACACAACTACATCAAATGGTTAAAGAACATACGGTTTCCGTGGATGGCGAAATTCTGCCTCCCGAAACGATGATTGTTCAACACTCATTTAACACCTTCAAAGGTGGCCATTATGATGTCACTATTTTTATATATGATATCTAATATTTTTATATTTTCCTTAAGCTTCTGTTTTTTTTGATTTTGGGCATACCTTTATGGTTTCCATTATGGGTAAACACGATATCTTCATTTTAGGAAGTGCGGACTACCGCCCCCTCAAAGTGATTTGATTCGTTAAATACCATATGTGGGACATATAAAGGATGGAACTATGATATTATATATGATATTATACTGGAATTATAATATACCTTTATATAATTATGATTCCATTCTATAAAATACAAAATAGAAATGAAAGTAGCGTTCATGCGTACGTACGGCTTACCGTCTCTATGAATGGTGCATTTCATTTCTTACCTCTAAATGATTATGTAATATTATAAATGCATATATGTACTGGATATATATGACATATATGATATCTAAATCATGAATACCATTCTTGATATAATGATCCTTTGACCAAATTAACAACATGTAAGTATAAGAAGTCTATTTTTGACTAAAGAACCAAATACCGACAAAATGAACATTATTAACTTAACTGATTACATGATATTCATAACATGGTATAAAAGGAATAATGAACTTGAAAAAGATTCATAAGAAAGTAGATATTAACTCAAGTTTATTATTCAGGAGATTAAAGAACGGTCGGGTCAAGTCGGATACGAGGTATGGGACTTCGTCTCAATCTCCTTTCATTGAGGCATATTTTATTTTATACACAACTTTCTTTTATACGGTGTATAAACCCCTTTGACTTTTACGTTTATTCAAAAGGAATCTTTTTTATACGAAGCGTTTACTAAACGACAAAAGGGAATGTTTTTGTCATACGTATGCGGCGACAACGACTTCTCCGCCGTCGTGACCGTTATTTGAGTTTCGGCTTCCTCTACAATCCATACCTTCTTTTTAAAAGAAAAATAAATACCATGTTTTACTTTTCTTTTATTTTAGTATTGAAAATGGTTTTCATAATGTTTTTATATCAATGTTTTGTATTGATATCTCGTGATTGAAATGTGGAAATTTTATGTTTCCTTTATGCATGTTTTATGTGATATGATTATGTTATGGTTCTTGGGCATTATTATGAAGACGGGTGGTTCCGTGATAAACTAAGGGCGGGTGAGCCCGTTATAGCTCTACAATGCATTGGGTAACGCGAAGGAGTGAAACGTTAAGGTTTCTCCGAAGAGATTTTAGGGAATATACTGTGATGGGTATTCCAAACGTAACCAACAGGGTTACTGCCTACGTAAGAATGTTATGAATGCCTCAAGTTACCTTTATGTCTTATGATTTCTATGATTTATTCATGATTTGATGAGGTATGTTAAAGTGATTATGTTTTATGGGTAAAGTATGATTTCACTCTTATGTATGTATGTACCCATGTTTCCTTTCCATGTTTTTATAACCCATACTGAGTTTTTATGCTCATCCCAAGTTTTTGAAATGTTTTTCACAGGTCAAGGGAAAGGTACATGATAAGATGATAGAGTCAAGGATGTGTCAAGAAATAATCCATGTTTTATTTTTAATGTTTTTCCATTGATGGGAATTAAGAATACTATCTTTATGTAACCACTTTGTTTATATGTGGAATGTAATGCAAGTTTTATGATCTAATTCTCTAAAACTCTAAACCCGAAAAGATCCTCAATGTGTAATCTTGTAATAACTCAAGATTAAGTAAGGTTTAAGGCTGGGGCCTTATAATATATGTAGTGCCACCCTATTTTGTTGGAAAATTTTACAATTTTTAGCTCTATATCATGTGTCAGGTAGTTATTCTCATTAATTTACAACTTCTATGAGGCGTAGGATATCACATTATCATTTTACATTAGTATACAACCCAATAATTTCATGGAAGAATAACTGTATATGACAAAACATTCTCCACTTTTAGGTAATGTGTAAACATGTGTGGTGGTCATCCTTCTCTTTAGCTCCTTGATGATTGAGTAAAATTTTTTCGTACAGAAATATTTACCCCTTTCCTTATTATCTTAGTTATCAAGCTACACAATCATGAGAAATCTTTCAAAAAATGAAAATAATACCATACTAATCCTTGAAAACTATATATTTACATGACACTAGTGGCATTGGAAATTCATTAATGCCTTTTTTGAAGGGTACATAGAAATTACCACACTTGTGATCACATTTCTTAAGAATGCGACTACTTGCACCCAAAAGCCACTATTATGGAACATAGAATAAAACTCATCCTTCCTTAATATCTCCAACATAATCCATAGATATTACTCATGTTCATCGTTTCTCCTATAGTAGATAAGAATATCATCGATACACACTACCACCAATTTTTTGAGGTATTTCAAAAATTCTATAATCATTAAGTCCATAGAGATTATAGGATAATTATTAAGTCTGAAGGGAATCACCAGAATATCATAGTGCCAATATCTTCGATAATAGGTAGAGTTCTGATTATCCTCCTTCTTAACCATTACCTGATGATATCTATAATGGAGATCCATATTTGTGATGTACTAAGTTACTCATACCTGATTGAATAATTCATTATTTCTTAGAAGTGGATACATGTTCTGTATGGTGATCTTTTGAGTTCCTGATAAATGATACACCTCTACATTGATCCATCCTTCTTCTTGAAAAATATCATCGGTGTAACCGAAGGTGATGCACAATGGTGTATGAACCCTTTTCCCAAATTCTTCTGTAGTTGATTATTTAAATCCCCCTGTTCGATAGGATCCATACTCTAGGGTCACATTGATATAGGAGTAGCTCTAGTTATGAGTTCTACTAAGAACTCTATCTCATAATTCGGGGGAAGTCCAGGTAACTATTTGAGTAATACATTATTTTATTCCCTCACAATGGTCATTTACCCTAGCTTGAAATCCTAATTTGTCTCAACCATTTAAGCAAGGTATGATTCTTTATAGGGAATTAACACACACACCATTCATGGAGTTTCTAATAGAGAATCATGATCTTACATACATTTATAGTGGATCATGGGATGGTTCAGAATATGAAAAGACATTTCTTTTTTCTGATAGTTTATATGTGCTCTATATAATGAGATCCAATAAATTCCCATTATAGAATCAAATTACACCAAGGTAAGTGTCATGATATTCTCTTGAATAATCATCCCACCTATACCAATAGGAGAAGAGTCCAATACATGGGTTGTAATGATACACCAGTTTATGTTTTAATAGATATATCTACTTTAATGTTCTCAATCATTGATTCAATAGGTTTAGAAAACATTCATGATAAAAAAGAATGCATAGAACCATAATCAAATTAGAGTTTTTCTATTATTTATTTAGTAGAATGTGTACCCTATATGACTATGTTTTCTTTCCCAACCTTCACATTTTTGAGGGTATAAATCTCGGAATGATTCATTGGAATAGGTGGCTAGTGATGTTGAATACGATCCAGGTCTGTGAGGATTAGTGCACTAACTTTCATAGTTCACGTGTTCTCTATAGTTGTTGAATATGACTATGGCTGGTGCTCTTTTTCCTCCACCACATTTTCCTACATCAACATATCTTTTCAACATTTATGATCTTGGAATCATTCTCTCCCAAACACAAATAATTTTACCACATCATTTATTTAGTTCCCATGATCCCTCTTCTGGCATTTTTTACATTTGGGTGGTACGATTTTCATTCCAAATTTCTCATTAGATCCCCTTGCATGAATTACCCATAGTTCATTTCTTATCAACATAAGCATAGTACCATTATCATTACTCTATATTCACTTTGAGATCACATCTATCAACTTCTTCATAAATCTGAAAGTCTCAAATTTCAATATATTTTTGGAGGTGTGGGTTTAAACCACTGAAGAATCTATCAATTATGATATCATTAATGATAATATAACATGAAGAATACCTTGCCAGACTTATGAAATTTTAATCATAGGAAGTGACAGATTATCCTAAATTTTTCATCACCTCTATGAATTCTTTCTCCATCATTGTAGGAAGATTTCAGGAGAAATAATTGATATGAATCATTATCTTATAGTTTTTCCACTACATCTCTTAAATTTTACCCTTCTGTTTGGTGTTCTTAATCAAATAACACCATTAGTCGGTCTATCCATATAAAAGTTAAATTGAAATTTTTACCCTACCAATCTCAGAACATTTACTTATAGAAAATATCTTCCCCCTTGAGTTCACCCACTGTTCTGCAACTAGTGGATCCGAAGATCTACTAAATTTTGGTGATTGTTGCCACATAAAACACTAGATAAAATTATTCTAACTCTTAGTTGAAGGTACACATTCCACATAATTAGGATTATTTTTCTAGATTTTAGAAATCTGGTTAATCATAAACATGAATTTTTTTAATTCCACCTCCCAAATCAATAGAGATTCCATTCGTGAAATCGCTGCATTGTCCCTCACATAGGTTTCTTGTCATGGTTTCTCCTAGTACCATCAATTTTCTAAAATAGAAAAGGTATCAAAGAAATATAGGTCAACCTATCTTGAATATTTAATTTATTCCTTTGTGAAATTAATTCTAATGGAATATGTTATGGGATCCAAATGTTTATAATTTTAAAATACAATTCTTATTGGGATCTAGCTTATAATTAGCTCATACTAATGATTTTCATTTAGGTTCCATAATTTTACATCCAAAATTAACTAAACCCATGATCAGATTAAAACAATAGATTCCCTACCTTTTCTTTCATGAATATTAAATCATTTTAAAGATTATAAAAAAAATTATTACACAACCATGACCTAATGGTTTAGTGACTTGGGAAAATAAGAACCAAACATAAAATTTAAATAATCAAACATAATAAGTTTTTTATTTTCCTTTACTATAGATTGTTATGGGCCCTTGAATTATACTTAGTACATGTAGTCAGCTGAGTATATAAATCATAGAAATGGGTTAGATATAATCCTAATAAAATCATAGACTAGAAAATGAAAAAATATTACATGGGGTGAGAATAAAAATAAAATCATCATCAAAACATAGTAATGTGATCACAGTCATGATAAGAATAATTAAGATAAGGCATGGAATATGGAAAGGCATAGAAATAAAAACTCATGTCTTAGTGGTAAACTACCACACATTGTAGTGAACAAATATATCATCATTTTCATGCATATTTCAATTTCCATCATAAGATAAATCACATTACCTAATGAATTAGATCACTGTATAATTTCAAGTTCACATTTAACATCATAAAAAATAAAATATAATGAATCCCACATAGAATGTTTATCAAACATGGACATAAAATATCCCATGTAAAAAAAGAAAAATTAACATGAGAAGAACATTAACATTAGAAGTACAAGATATATATATTGAATGTAGAGTTCTTTTGAAAAATGAATTGAATTCTACATAAAATGAGATTCATAACATGTATACCATGAAAGGTAAGATAATTATGAAGAAATTATATATAAGGAACAATAAAGTAATATTTATACTGAAAGTCGGTTGAAAATGGGAATACCTATGGAAAGATTGTTGGGGTAGAAAATCCCCCTTACCTTATGCTAGAATGATTTCATCAATTTAAAATCATGTTTGATCACATTAAATTCATTAATTAAAAAATAAAAAAAACTAGTTATACATGAATTTGATTAATTATGGATTTATTATGATCATTTATGGGATTTTCTATGCATTATACAGTTTAATATCATCGTTTTCGAGCATTCTTTTTCATGGTTTTCAAGATCGGCTCACTTGTATACATGAATGAAGGTTCGATTTAAATGTGGATAAAAATGGTTTTAACAAACATTTTACAATGTTTTTCATCCATTATAATGGCTTCATTAACATCTTAGAAAGAATTAAAGAAAAATTAATGTGCATTGCCCATGATGTCGGTAAAGTGATACATCATGGACAGAGATTTCATCTTGGGAGTAAAAGAGATAAACAAAGGATATTCATGATGAATATTCCATTAACCTGATAAAAGTAAAGTACATAAAATATAATGTAGTTACCATGACATTTTTGTAATAGAGTGTGAGGATAATAGATACATATAAATTAAATTGAAACAAAATTAAAAGAAACGATAATTGGATTTTACCTATTGGATTTATCAACCACGAGAACCTCCATAGGGAAATGGTTTCAGTATTTTATAAGACTACCAGATCCTTTATGTGGGAGATATTAATGGGTAGAGGATTAGATCGAATTTTGACTAGGTTAAAACTTGATATGTGTGAGGAGAAGAGGGGGTGAGGGGTGGTATTTGTAGTGTAGGAGATATGTGTTCTCTCATTATTTTATTCATTAGTTAATTATTTTTCCTCAAAACCATAAATAATGTTGATTACGTGTCTAAATATTGTAACATGAGAAGGATAACTCTATATTATGATTCATACATTTTTGATGACTCATGGAATAGTGTATTTAATTAATAATTTATTTATAGTGTAAATTATTGTATATTACTATTCAAAAAAAATTATGTATATCTGAAAAATCACAAAACATTAAACTATCCATTTTTTTAAATATAGAATCCCAAAATGAACTCCATTTTTCAAGATAATTTTCTAAATATGATTAATTTAATTTTTTAATTAATATTATAATTTACTTAGAAAATAATGAATTTAAAATTATAAGTCATTTAATAACACTTTGAAAAAATACGTATGGTCTCATAAAATTATTATAAAAACCTAGTATTTAAAAATATTAATTTATGAATACATTTTTTGAAAATAAAATTACTTTTAATTCGATAATTAATCAGAAAATTTTAATTAAATATTTATTAATTAGAGAAATACCAACACTTAATTAATAATTTTTAAAACTTTTATTTATTTAAACTATGATTTCATTATACCATTCATTCATTTATATGATAGATAAATTTTATTATTACAATTAAAGGTTATTTTACTATTCAATTGGATGTTTTAGAATTCATAATGGTTGTGTAACTATTTATATGGTCAAGTTTCAATTTCATCAGTACTGGATCCCTAACATCTAGAAATACTATTTCTTTCATTAAATATTCCTTTATAATTTTTTTATTATGGCCTGTAAGTGATTATATTTTATTTATAATATATTAAATTACTATTATAAGGGAGAAATTCCATTATTAAATGTTGGGGTAGTTACAACACGGAATCAATCAGAGGCTGTGAGATCGATCCGACCTTATTATTCTCTCGGTTTCACTCTCTTTAGATTTAGAAAAGTTGTGGGAATATTGAATCTA
This sequence comes from Viscum album, assembly GCA_963277665.1. Lineage (NCBI taxonomy): Eukaryota > Viridiplantae > Streptophyta > Magnoliopsida > Santalales > Viscaceae > Viscum > Viscum album. The sequence continues at coordinate 798,551,828 of OY728155.1, forward strand.
GCCATAAATATGTCTATATGTTTATGGGTATATTTCTTTGTACAAAATTAAGATTAAATAGTTTGTTTAAATATCCAAAAAATTATACTTAATCCCATGTACATGTTTGAAATCATAAATAGGATGAGAATGAGACACATAACATTGTAGATGGTTCATAAATTCCACAAATAATTTATAAAAACCTTTTGAAATTAATAAAATTTCATGGTCTAACATGAGAACTTTTGACTCAATTTTATTTGTAATTACTTAAATAATTATGAACAAGTAACGTTTTTTTTAAAATAACAATTCTTTTAATAAACTTTTATAAATAAATCACATGTTAATATGATGAAAAATAAATTCAATCAGTATTACACATAAAAAAAATTATTATTTAATTAGTTTTATTGAGATCATTCACATGTGTATGTCTTTCCACACCCATACATAGGGCCTAAAATTTCTTAAACACTAATACAATCAAATTGGTGAAAAATCCTCAAAACCATTGTGTGTGAGTTTATAGGATCTTATATAAATATGAGTGTGTCATATTTAAAAACCAGGAATTGTATGTCTAGAAAAAATCATGGACCTTATGTTGGAAATTATAAGTCACAGATATTAATAACTCCTAAAAACCCATTGTAATATATACTCCTTGTCTGGTGATATCACTAAGTGAAGGATAACCATCTTATTTCATCATCCTTTTGATGATTTATTTATTTCATAACCATTATAGATAGAATAATATGTTTTTACCATGTCCATGGATTTATTGAATATATAAACATCTTTTTCAAATTGTCCCATGATATATATTTCATTATAGATCAATGAATATTATATTGATCATTCAGAAATTAAAAACTATAAATGTCATACCCGACACATTATAACTCACCATGATAAAAATTTAACAATTTTCATATTTAAAAGAATTAAATGATCAAGTGTTTCACACTAATAATGATCCCAATTCTAGGCACAAACACATGTTCATGTGGATAGTAACATATAATGACACCCAGAACATTTGTGGTTCAAATAAGTAGGTTATCCTTCATGATCTTCTAAACTAGATATCAAAATTGTGAATTAAATAAAAATATTTTACATATCTTATGAAACCCTATAACATGATATCCATATATCATTTAATTACCTCCAATATAATGTTACTAGATTATATTATGTATTTTATGGATTACTATCATAATATTTCATGTTTCATATAACATTTAAGAACTCTTATAACATCATAATAAATATTATGACTAAATTTTAATGTAAATGTTTTATGTATAATTATCAACAATAATATATGAATATCATTATATATGATATGACAATAAATTTGTATTATTCATGTTTGTTCTAAGGAACCCATTTTTTGATAAACTATCATATCTATATCGCAATATTAGCAATCATTTCTGATGTATCAATATCCCTAAGTTAAAGAAAAATATACCAACCATGCGGATTATATTACTATAATGATTATAGAGTGGGGTTTTCATTTAACAACCTCGAATACATGTGAAAATCATATCATTATCATCATAGACAATTGTGTATTAAATTATTTGTGACATAAAACAATTCATTGTTATTTAATGTTGTCAATAAGATAAATAAAATCATTCAATGTCAGTTATGCCTCTATTTATTATTATAAATTTTTGGAAATTATTAAATAAAAAACTAATATATATTGATAAATATTTTAACAATTTTAATTATTTTTAGTGAAATTAATTATTATTATAAATATGTTTCATTTTAATTTTATACATAAAAATTACCAATTAATTTATATTTATCTCCATATGAATTTATCCATTATTGACGGTAATTGCGGTAATAATTTTCAATGAACGTTGATTGTTATAATGAATATTCTACAACATAATAATATATGTCGTTTAATTAAATTTATATTCTATTGGTTATCATTTAAAATGTCATTGGGTAGTTTTATAAAAAAAAATACTTATATATAATTGATCTAAATGTTGTTACTATGTTATGTAATCGAAGAGTATTAGCAGAATCATTAATATATCCTATGAATGAAATGAGTAGGTAGATTTAAATCATTGAGAATAGGGTAGTACCATTTAACAAAATTATATGTGTGGTCCCCGGTGTCAATTTACCCAAGATTAGGGTCATTTTTTTGATTCCTTTAAAATTGATTTACTTATTTATTTATTTACATATATATAATTTTTTTTACATTAATGATTAATATATTCATGTGGAAAAAGATAATTTTTAATAAATTATATTTTTTTCAAAACACGTTTGTATAGATAGAATAATGCGATTTATATTGTTTTATGTGAATACCCCAATATTCCATATTTTTTTAATTAAGTGGGATTATTACAAGTCTCCAAAAAATTGACGACACGTGATTCTGAGTCTCAGAGTACCTGAAATGATCTATTGAAAAATGTTTCCCTTTAAATAGAACGTAGGAGTAGTTTTCCTGAAAATGTGAAATAAATCTTAAACGGGTTCCTAGATCGGAATTCTGAATACATCATTGCATTCACGATGGTGGGTTTACCCTAGTTGTGACTTAGTATTAGTAGATTTGGGCCTCTAGTTGCATTCCGAAGGAAAAATGGGCCACCATAGCTGACCCGGTGGCCCGCTGAAGTTCCTCCGGTGTGGTGGTGCTAGCGGGTGATTTCCTTGGCCGGCTCTCATTAACTGTGGATGGAGGTGGTTCCCGTAGGCGCTGTGGTGGTCAACAGGGGTGGTCGGACCTTGGTCGTCCATGTTGGAGTACGGCGGTGCGCCATTGTGCACTGTGGTGAAGAGTCATGACAAAGGGGAATCGCATGCCCATAGGTCCCACTGACATGAGGGTTGTTCCACGTGGTGCTGCTAGTCTATTAAATTGAACGGCTTTCCCATTTGGGAAGGGGGAGACCACCCAGATGACAGATTGTGCCAGCCACCAGGCCGGGTCACCCGGCAGGCTGGGCCGGGCTGGTCTGTTCCCCATCCCACTTGGGCCAACCCAGCCAGTTTGGGCTAGACCATGTTGGGTCGGTTCGACCGGGTCGGAGCAGACCGTGACCCTTTTCGGCCAAGATATACTTAATAGGTCGTATTTCACAAACCATATGTCTATTTGATGAACTGTCTATGGTGCTAGAATCCTTGGAAAGAGTCGATCATTTGGAGAAACTCCACCTATGTTTTGGAGAATTTTGGAGTATGGTTGGGTTGGATTAAACACGTATCGAACCCAGACCTTGGTACTAAAACACTTATAACTCACAGAACGAGTGTCTGTTTGATACGTTGTCTATTGCGTTGGAACCCATACGACATTGAGGTCCTTTGGATTATTACATTGTGGTACTTTGTGGAAATTATTTCAAGATTGATATCTTAAGGAGAAGATGCTACGGAACTCAAGCACACAAATTAAGGAGAATCATGTGGCTAGGTGTTAGCATTATTGTGACACTACATAGATCCGCATTATAGAGACCATGTGTGGATCAACATTATAGAGACCGTGTGTGGAAAAGTATTATAGTTACCCTCTTTGTATCAGAAATATATCGACCCTATATTGATCAACATTATAAAGACCCTGTGTGGATTACCATTGTAATGACCCTGTGTTGATTAGAATTATAGTGACCCTATGTGGATTAGCATCATTGCAGTCCTATGTGAATCTTCCTTCTAGAAACCTTGTCGGGGTCAGTAGTGTGCGACCCGATGAGGACCATATCTAGAGAATCCCTTCGCGGATCAATGAAATATGACCCTGTGGGGATTGAAAATGGAACAACTCCTTTGTGGTTCAGTTATGGAAACATCCTAAATAAATAAAATGATATAGATTTAGACTAATCATCTTTGTTCCTAAACACTGATTTGTATACTTGGTTTGATCTAAGTCCTTTTCTATGTAAATTGTGATTAATAAAATTCCATATAGTTTTCCCATTGAGAAATTATGAGAGACCTTTGAGGTATCAGGCTCCCTACTGGGTATTGTTGTACTCACCCCTACAATGGATTCTCTCACACCATATTGTGTCTTTTTCAGACGATTAATATCTTGGATGAGACATTAGGGAGTGAGGAACAGGAGGTACATAGAGGTGACTGGTTGACGTGGAGATCGGAAGAGACGAAATGTACCTAACCTTCAGGTAAAATCCATGGGGGATGATCCCATAATCTATTTTCTATTGTAGATGTATCTTTTCAGTTGGGATTGTATTCTGCCCCCTTTACATTCAGTACACACTTTACTACTGCAGTTCTAATATGTGTTTTTCATCATGTGTTGTTCTTGGTCTGGGTGTTTGCAGGTTCAATGGAAATTTATTCACTTTTTTGGTAAATTGCTTTCTGGTTCTAGTCTCCAAGCATTATCCTATAGAAGGTAGTCTTGGGGTAGTCATAGCCCATGCCCTGGGGGACGGTTCGTGATAAAGTGGTAACAAAGGAGTCGAATTTACTAGAAGAACTTAGAGTCTATGATTTCAATGGAGAAATAATTTTAAGTGTTATGAGTTTGGATTTTAGTTTAGGCAGTCTATAATTGGTGTGATGTCAGATATATCCATACACCAAGACCCTTAATTCTTACTTCCAAGTTGGTACACGAAAACGTTGACTACGTGTGTTTTAAAAATGTTGTGATTCTTTTTTATATCTTTGAGTCAGCTCACCATGTATAACCTATTAACCATGGTTCACCTTGATTCTCTTTCATGATTCCTCCACATATATAACAATATAGGATTCCAATTAGTGTCCTTGAGGATGGTCCACATAGTGATAATGATTTAGTACAAGGACTGTTGATCGATATGCTACCATCCGGTGGTTTGCTAGCGATACCACTGCCCATTGATTAGTATTTACAATTGGTTCTACAAGAACAAGACACATGTAGGCTCAGTGCCTTACGTGAATTTCAGTGATAGACACCCCTCGGGTTTTGAGGTGAACACGACTCACAGGTGACAAAGGATAGATCTTGAGAAGAATTCTCTTATAAGAGGTCTCTTGCAATAAAAAGATAAGGGGTATTTGTTCCAAAGTGCGTCTACATCTTCGGCATGACGACATGTAGGTATCTAAGTATTCGTCGAGGTGTACCAACCATTCCAGGTACTCAATGAATAGGATACGAATAGTTCTTCAGGGATCGTACCTCTGAGTGATATGTGTTTAGGGACATCTGAGGCGGCACTATTCCTCAGTTCTTTCCTACTTATGTTAGGGTGAAAGAGAAAACTGTGGTGGTTTAATGTTCTTTGGATGAGAAAATACTACCAGTGACTGTTTGCAATGGGAAACCAATAATCTAATGAAAGTCTCAGAGAATTGGCTATGTAAAATGTCTTGGGAAGAGGAAGTGTTAGGGATAGACGAATCTATGGGGAATCAGACATCGAAGATGAGGTAGGAGAGCAGTATGAGGTGGTATACATTTCAACATGTTACAACGAACACCCCTATGTAGTCCCCACTAGGCTCTGCGAGCTGGAGGAATGGGGAAGGGAGTAACTGCATGAGGTCAAGGAGTGTGAACCCAGGGCTCCATGAATGATTTGAGGTGTGGTCTGTGTCTATTACTAGCTACTGAAATTAATAGACATAAGTACAGATAATTCCTTCTTTTCACAAATATTTTTTAAGAACTAGAGTTTCTGGTTAAACCATTGGCCCAACCCTTACATCTAGAGATACCTATTAATGGAGACTCGATAATCACGTGTATTCTGACATTGTGATCTAAACCTAGAGGCGATGGTTTTGGTTCGAACCACTTGGTGGAATCGTCGAGGCCTTACGTCGTTAGTTATGGTATGGATTGGTCATCCACAGTTCTTGCATAGATTAACAATTTTAGGAAAAATGGATGTGGTATATCTATGACTTTTGAATGGTTTTTTCCTTAGTCGATGAAAAAAGAAATCCTAGGAATCATGGTATAAAATCTTGTATAGGAGGGTGCAACCAATCACTCTTGAGTCGGCCAACCTTACCCTCATGGTTGCGGGTGTTTTGAGTTTTTAGTTCCCAATAGTTGTGGAAGAGTTTGAGAACATCCTTTCAAAAGAAGATTCAAGTATTAACTCCCCATAGGCAGAGGGATTTCAGCATTTTCTTGTAGCCAAGGATGACACCAATATCTAAAAATGTATATCAGAAGGCTCCCGTGGAGCTCTCGGAGCTGAGAGTATTGTTTGGTTAAACGGTCTACCATCTACTTAGATCACAAGATTCTCAGGTATATCTTATCACAGAAGGATCTAAACTAGATACAACAGTGATGGTTGGTGTTCCTCCTGGCCTATGACTTTGAGATAGTGTACACTCTTTCGATAGGGAACCTAGTAGCAGGATCCCCAGCTACGATTCTGGTCTACAATTGCTTGGTGAGTCAACATGGTATCTAACTGCAATGAATTATACCTTCGTGGATAGAGATGGAGAATATTACCTCCAGTCTCTGATTGTCACTTCCCCACTCTTTCAGCATGTTCCAGAGGTACATCTTGGGGATGTTGACTACAAGGCCCGACACACTCAAATATCCTCATGATATTCTCTTTAAGTATTTTATGAAGGTGTGGAGAACATTTTTGTCTTCACGGGATGCACCACAGTACCATTGACTCTACGATAGGAGGTAATGAGGGAGTTTCACATATCCCATTTGGCTATACATCCTGGTGTGGCAATGATTTACAAGGACCTCTGATGTTAGTACTGGTAGATAGGGATGAAGAAAGCAGTGGCAGAGTTCATTTCACGATGCCTCACTTGTTAGCAAGTGAAGGCCAAGTACATGGTTCTAGAAGGCTTGACTCAGCCACAAGATGTGCCAGTATGAAATTGGGATAAAATATTCATGGACTTCATGATAGGGATACCACATACATCCATGGTCCACGATTCTATCTGTGTGATCATTGACAGACATACCTAGTTGGCCCACTTCCCACGCATCTAAGAGAAGGGATCATTAGAGGTAATGGGAAGCCTCTATGTACAAGAGATATTACAACTTCACGGGGTCCCATTGATGATCGTCTCAGATCTTGATGCTCGTTTTACATTCCGGTTGCGGAAGGTATTACAGGTGGTGTTCAGGACATAACTACGGTTGATCACTGCCTTTCACACTTAGACAAATAGTCAGAAGTAGTAGACCATAAAGACTAATGAAGACATGATCAGTGCTTGCATCCTTGATTTTGGTCGTATTTCGGAGGATCACTTTCCCTTGGTGGAGTTCGCATACAATAATAGCTCTCACTCCACTGTTGGAATGACACCATTTGAGGCCATGTACGGGCGACCGTGTGGATATCCTCTACACTAGAAAGACCCAGGGTAGTCACCACATATGGGTCTAGAGTTGGTATGGACTTCCAATAAGATGGTGTAGATCATTTATTAGTGGATGAAGACTACACAAGGCCAGCAGAAGTCTTATGCCGTCAGGAGATGGATGCCCTTGCAGTTCGAGAAGGGAGACCATGTCTTCCTACGAGTCTCACACTAACGAGGATTGTTGATATTTTTCTGGGGCAGAAAGTTGTCTTTGAGGTTTATCAAGCCACTCCAGATCCTTAGGAGAGTAGGTGAGGTGGCATACCACCTAGCTCATCCCTGACATATGCACTAGGTATATAATGTTTTCTATGTGTCGTAGCTAAGGAGGTATGTCCATGATCTATCAGATGTTATCGAATAGGGTGAGCAGAACATCGATGATAGGGTGATGTTTGTGGATATTCCTATAGAGATAGAGTATCGAGATGAGTGGGTCCTTCATGGGCGGTTGATTCCTCTGGTGCGAGTTTGGTGGTATAATGGGAACCCCTGAAAGTGAATATATGAGAAGAAGGCTCAGATATATGCTTAGTACCTCCACTTTTTATTGTAGTTTTTTTATGATATTGAGGAAATAAAGCCCTTTGGTGAAGAGGATGTAAAGACCTAGAAATTCCTTATAATTTTTTTAAATTATTTTGGATTATTACGAGTCTGCGAAAAATTGACGACATGTGATTTCGAGGCCCGAAGTGCCTGTAATGATCTGTCAGAAAATGTTCAGAATTAAATAAATCACATGAGTATTTTTCATAAAAAATAGGAATAACTATTGAACGGGTCCCCAGATCAAAAATCTGAGGGCACTATTGCGTTCATAAGGGATATTTTACCCTAGTCACAACTTATGTTTGGTCTATGTAGGCCTCCAATTAGAAAACCCAAAAATGTAATAACCGTAAACAAAATAATAAAATAAAATTATTATTTTTTAAAATGGTTATAACTGAAAAATAGATACTCCAATTTACAATCCAAGACCACAGCTGAACTCGTGAGGGTATTCTTTCCTTAAGAAAGTCCTAACATTGGTTGACACAGGCCAACAATCGATGTTATTTTTTGGCCGTAAATAAAATAATTATGTTACAATAATTTTATTGTTAAATTATATAACTCATAAATGGTAACTCTGATTTGAAATCAGAGAGTACTTTTTTACTCATGAGGGAGTGTTCCGCTTAGGCAGAGCCTAAACTAGATCGGCATGGGTCGAGGGTGACTATTGCTAATTTATGGACTTTAGTATTATGTACGTTCCATAAATGTGTGAATGAAGATGTATACCTTTTGAACCGGTGCTCGGATTAAAAATCTGAGGGCACTATAGAATTAGTAGGGCCTAGATTATCTTATGAAAAGATTAACCTTGACCATAATTGGTCGGAAGAAAATTCTAATTTTAAGATTAAAAATAAAAAACTTAAAATAACTCCATGAGTTATTTTATCTCTTTTTGTAAATGTTGACTGATGTGGTGGAACCACAAAGATAATAGGTTATTCAATTACATGATCCTTGGGTTGTGTAACCTTGTTGGGATTCTCGTCCTTAAAAAGCATGATGAACACGGATAAACCAAAATGAGTTGATCCGTGATTCGTATGAAATTGTGGGTGGTTGCTTCGGGTGATTTTTATTGTGTTTTAATCACTATCTATGTGGGGATTTTATTTACACCCTGGATTTATTTATAACATGGAGGGCGTGGGAAAACCGAACAAGGCCCGGAACCTATGCCAATTATTTTTTGTTGCGTTCATTGGGGGGAAAATTTTTAACTCAATAGAATCTGGAATCCAAGAGCCACGTAGTGACAGAAGAAACCTTGAAGGCCCATAGGCACGTTTGGAAGTGAAAACGAACCATCAAAAATCACATGGTGGCCCATAGAAGTTCCTCCAGTGGCGGCGACTGACGGCAGCGGGTGATAGCAGTGGATGAATCTCATTGTCCATGGTTGTAGGTGGCACATGTAGGCATTCCTATGGTCGGTAGGGGAGACCGGCCCTAGTCTGACCACATTTTCATAAGGAGGGGACCCTAACCCCACGGGTCCCTCTGAATAGAGGGCGGCACCACATGGCACCACTGGTTGATTAACATGAACGATATTTCAGTTATGTAAGGGGGGTAGCCAACCGGCTGGAGGACCATTCTAGCCACCGGGCTGGGTCACCAGGCAGGCCAGGCCAGTCCGCAGCCCATCCCCCTCGTGCCAGCCCATCCAGTTTAGTTTGGACCTGGTGAGGATGGGTCAGGTAATTCCAACCAGGTCAGACTGGACCCTAACCCTTTTCAGCCTAGATACGCTTACAAGTTAGTATATTACAAACCAGATGTCCATTTTAAGAACCATCTACAACATAGAAATCCTTGAATTGAGATGGTCCTTTTAGGATACTCTACCCGAGTTTGGAAAAAGTTAGAGTATGGCTAGGTTGGATCGAACCCGAATCCAATGGGCCCTCTTTACTAAAATTCTTATTACTCAAAGACTGGGCGTCCGTTTGATGCAATGTCTTTTGCATTGGGACCCTTATGACATGGTTGTTGTTTGGGTTATTCATTTGAGTAACCTCGTCGAAATTGCGGGATGAATGATATCATTAGGTGCAGATGCTATGACAACTCAGGCACACCAAGTGCGGAGAATGTTGTGGTTGGATGACAGTATTATAGCAACCCTCGGGGGATCATCATTATAGAGACCATGTGCGGATAAAAATTATAGAGACCCTATGTGGATCATCATTATGATAACCCTATGTGGATTTGCATGATAGTTACCATGTGTGGACCAGCATAATAGAGACCATGTGTGGATCAACATCATAACAACCCTGTGTAGATCAGCATTCTAGTAACCCTGTGTGGATCAGCAGTGTAAGACCCAAGGAGGATCTAGCCTAGAGTGTCCTATTGTGGATCAGAGATGTAGGACCCTGTGTGAATCAAAAATGGAACAAATCCTTCATGTATACGCTTTGGAAACATCCTAATGGAATTAAATGATATAGCTTAAGACGAATAATTTTAATTACTGAACTCTGAGTTGTATACCTGGTTTGGGATGAGACTTTTTCATTTTTCTTTGTGAGTGAGAACATTCATTAGGGTTTTTCGTTTGTGTAATTATGAGGTACCTTCATGTGTCTTAGGGTCTCTATTTGTATTGTTATAATCACCCACACAAGGGCTCTGCTCGTACCTTGTTGTGTCTTCTGCAGATGACGAGCAGCTTGGTTGAGACCTTAGGGAGCCAGGACCAGGCGGTACACGGAGGTGACTAGTTGACGTGGAGAGAAGTGGAGATGATTTATAACTACCCATCAGGTAGGATCCATGGTGGAATATCCTAAGAGATTTTTTATATCATAGTTGTATATTTTTATTTGGTCTTGTATTCTACCCCCCTTTACTTTCAGTACACACTTTACTACTATATTTTTACTACGTGGTTTTCATCTTTTCATATTCTTTGTATGTGTCTTTGCAGAATAAATGTCAATGCCTTCCCATTTTAGGGAAATTCCTTTCTAGTTGTAGTCTCCAAACCCTAGCCTAGGGAAGGCGGGCTTGGGGTAGTCACGACACAGGCCCCGGGGGATGAGTTGCGACGTTTTTATTTATACACTACATTTTTAGTTTTATTATTTCTAAGGGAATGTGTAGAATATCATGGAGGCATCAAAATAGATTAAACATATTCTATAAATAAAAATTACCACAACTATGTAATATTTTTGAATTAGGGAATAGGGATGAGAAAAGATATATTATATCAAAATGGAACATTATTATTTTGATCAAAATATATGATAGATGAAATTTGGGGGAAGTTCACTTTTCAAATAGAGACGGATCATTCATATTGGTTTTGAATGTATACATTTTTTGGGATTATATACTCATCCATATATGTTATCTTTATATTTAGCCTTTCTTTTTTCATTTTAGTTATTATAAACCTGTTATGTAATTTTTCTAGGTTTGTTAATGTACATAAATATATTTCTTATCAATTTTATATGGTTATTTTGTATGGGTTTTTATTTTTTATTTCTTTTATATGTGAGTATTATTTCCTGAAATTTTTTGTTATTAATTATTTCAAAGTGTAGTATATATAAGAAAGAAAATTTAATGATATTTTTTCCTCAAAATATATATATATATATATATTTATAGTTTAATATTTTTTCAGTTAAGAAAAATTAATCAGCACATATTGGTCACATTTCCATCATATATGCTCTGGGATAAGGATACTCAGAACACTATTTACAAAATGTGTAAACACCATTTTTTCAATGGAGATATGATAAAATTGGGTAATTAACTACAAAATGGAATCTAAACTCATATAATTATGTTATTTGGGTTATGTGGTTTTAATGATATATGGTTAATGATATTAAATTATAATGATACATAGATTTTTTTAGTCAACACTAATAATTATATATCTTTAGTCTTCCTTAGAATTTGGGAAACAATTTTTAGGTTTCCTCCTTGATAGGTCATTTTATAATGTTTAACTAAGTTAATACATTGTTATTGTTATTTATATTATTGGTCAAATGATAATTCTTGAAATAGTAAGTGTTTATAAGGAGAAAATTTAAAAAAATACACAATTCATGGATATAAATCTTAGGTTAATTATATCGACTACTAACTATGAATGTCACAGTTAGATGTTAAATGGTTTTCCCAATGACATATCCAATATTTTGGGACCACATATTTTTTGTTGTAAATATAATTAACATCATATTTTTGTATACCTTAATGTTTATATAATATTTACATTATGTATTGTTTTTAAGAGGTGTCATTATATTTATTATATGAAATCATTTAGATATTTCAATATATTATTTATGATTTATGTGATTTATTACAATATTAATTTTCTTCTGTAAATAAATTATTATTTGGCAGTAAAATTTATATAATTTATAAAGGCATGTCTCCTATAAATAAACCATTAAACCCTCAAAATGGAGAGTTGAATAGAATTTAATTATAAAACCCCCGTTTAATAGAATCTAATATATGTAGCTATATTAAATATCTATTATCTAGGAAGAGGATTTTATAATTTACACACTCGTGGTAAATATTGGTATTATGAATTCCATAAGAACAATCCCCATTCACTCTAATTTCTAAAATTAATATCCAATGAGGGTTGAATGACTCAAAAAATAAAGAGGATATTTAAATTTATTGAGACTCTTGCGACCATTCATGTTAAACATTATATATTCACATATAAGGGGATGATTCATAAATTGATTGAACATGTGGTACACAACACTCTATATAGAGATATGTCTTGGAATTATTTCTAGGATTTATCCAAAGAGTGATATTGTCATATAAACATGAAGTTATATGAGAGAGAGAGTTGTTGAATATTTAGAAACATAGATTAATTTTGTTTTACTATATTTCCTAATTTATTGATCTAGTGTAGTTTGTGAAAAAAAAGTCATTAATGAATCATGATAAGATATTAATTTTTTAATTTGTCTTCATCCTAGAATCATTTTAATGATATTCCTTTTCATATTCACTACAAATAAAAATGATACTAATAATTTCATATTATGGAAATAGACTTCGCACATCCTGTTGGATCGAATATATAGATATGTATGTCTATTAGATGGAACAATACAAGAGGGGGTGAATTGTAGGTTTAAAAACCTTTTGAGTTTTGGCGCTTAAGAGATTAGTTTAAATGATCTTAAACTAATACAAATACAAACACCCACAATTGTATTGAAAATAAAAGTTATGATGTAATGTAATACTAATGAAATGTAAAACAACTGTATTCAAGATGAACAAAATAATTAGAGTAATATAAAGATGAATGATTCTACCTTAAAGCGTATAGAATCAATCAATACAATATGTAATAGAATGGATGTAATTGAAACAATTACAAATTTATAAGAGATAGAAAAGGAAACGAAAAAAATTTCATTTCTAATACAATTAGCAGCGGAAATGTAAAAGTATTAAAATTATTTTAACCCAAAGAGAAGGGTTATCCTTTCACCTAGGATAAAAGGTCTGTCTCACCAACACCTTGGTGAGCCATTGATATGATGATCGGTTTGTCCGTCTACCTATCCCCGGCAGCCCTAGATATGATGATCAGACTGTATGTCTGCCTATCCCCAGCAGCCCTCGATTTTGTAGGTAATTGGCACCTCTGTCTTTCAATCACTTGAAAGCCCTCGATACGATGATCGGACGCACAAAGCACAAAGCATGAGAGAAGTCACAGCATCTCTCTCTAGAACTTGATAGAAGCAAAGTATCACAGTTGTATCACGCTTGTTCTTAGTTCTCTGTTGTTACTCTCAACTTCAAATGACCTCCTATTTATAGGCCTCGGGTTCCAACGGTCACATCTCCTCCAACGGTAATATTTCTCCGAAAAACTCGGAGGGACTTGGACACCTGGCATCATAACGGTCATATTGAAACAGAAAGCACGACATCATTTTTATTAGTTTGTAACTAACTCAACGACATCGTATTGGTTAGAACAAGATATATGAATAAGATAATCATGAGTACGATTTAAATGAAGTATGTGTTTTTGAAAAAGTACCAAAACAAGAATAAAATGAAAGATATGAGTAGCAGAGTCAATACAATTTCCATATTCAGTACGATCATCATGGTCAGTACGATCAGTTTGGTCAGTACGATCAGCATGGTCAGTACGATCAGCATGTTTAGTACGATCAGCATGTTTAGTACGATCAGCATGTTTAGTACGATCATCATGTTTAGTAAGATCAACATGTTCAGTACGATCATCTTGGTCAGTACGATCAGCATGTTCAGTACGATCAACATTGTCAGTACGATCAGCAGGTTTAGTAAGATCAGCATGTTCAGTACGATCAGCATGGTCAGTATGATCAGCACGGTCAGTACGATACGATTAAAAATACATTTGTGATTTCCAAAACAAAATATAGAAGTCAAAAGATAACTTTTGACTCAACAATCCCCCCCTTTTTAGAAAGCACAACGCACAAAGTAAATATAACAAGAAATACTTATCTCCCCCTGAGTTATTGGAAACTCTTCTGAATAAGAAATTTGAATACAACTAACTCCCCCTTAGGTGTACTTTCCTAAGGATTTTATTCGTAGATTTCCCTTAAGTGTTGTAAATCATTTTCCCCTTTTATAAAAAATTCTCCCCCTTTATAAACATTCTCCCCCTTTGTAAACACTCTCCCCCTTTGTAAACATTCTCCCCCTTTGTGATTTACAAAAAGAAAGTGGTAAACTTGAATTATCTGAAAGAGTTAGAAAAATAATACAATACAATGGATAAAAGAAATTTCATTACAATAACAATCAAGACCAAACTTGAAAAAAAATACAAGTCACTTGTTTTCTCTTTCCTTCTCCTTTTTGATCAACTCATGAAGAACTGCCTTCATCTTTTTTATCTCCTTCTTGTCTTCATAAACAGCATCACCCTGAGACCTGAGAAGGTCTTGTTGATCGGCAAAGAGTTGATCCTGATTTCTGATTGTCTCTTCCTGAACTTTGATTACTTCTTCAAGAGTATCAATTCTGTTTTTCAAATTATTGTTATCTTTGGATAACACAGAATTTTGTTTCTTCAACAAAACCATTTCATCCTTGAAAGATGAAACCTTTGATAATTCAGATTTAAAAGCATTCATTCTCTCCTCCAAGTCTTTTACTAAAGGAACATCGGCTCGTTGAGAAGACAAAATATTCAACCTTTCAACTATTTCATTGTCCAGCTTATTGAAATCAATTGCAAGCTCATTTGACAACCTTCTTATATCTTCAATTGCTAACTCATGATCATTGACTGAGCTCTCTATTTTGTACGACCACTTGTTCATCTTGTTGCAGGCCTTCTTATGGGCATCCGAACTTTCTGAAAGGACTTTCAAATCAGATTCGACTGACAAAACTTTCTTTCTCAATTCTTTTTCAGAGCCAAACTTCTTCTTCTGATTGTCAGTAATAAAATAAATCTTCCCTTCCAGCCTAGGGAAATATGAAATGGTATTCTCAACCCTTCTCAAAACATGGACAATGTAATCACTCTTCTTGAGAGAGATTGTATGTTCGGAATCAGTATCTTCATCGTACGAAGCTAGTTCATTTGATAGGATTGAATCTACAACTGGTTGTTTTCCGTTTTCTTTTTCTTTCTGCTTTCTTTCTTCTTCCACTTTATCACTAATGAAAACATCATTATCAATGTGAGAGGATTCAACACCTTTCTTTTCTTGGGACGAAATTCTATCCGGATTTCGTGCTTGATCGGCATGAGGAACTTGTTGAACACCTTCACTCAGCTTTTGAACTGATTCCTCTCTACATTTCTTCGAACTCTGAAGGAATTCTAAAAGAAAATATTCTTCCTCTTCTTCAACTTCTTCTATCTCTTCCATCATTTTTTCCCTTTTTTTCTCAGGAAGACTTTGTATGATGGGCTCTTGATGCACTTCTTCTGTCAGTTTAGCATTAGCATCCTCAACCATTTTCAAGACTTTAGAGATATCAAAGTCTTGAGCCTTTCTTTTCAAAACAGTTTTCTTTTTCTTTTCAGCCTTAAGGGTTTCTTCTACCCTTATTCTTAATGCAAAAGCCTTAGCCGGGTCAAGACCGGACTTTGGATCACCTTCCTTTCTCTGTTCCTTATCCTTTCTCCACTTGGCTACAACTTCCTTACTGTACTTTGGCTTCTTCTTAGGCTTTGAACTGGTTTGAGGATCAGAATTTTGAGTAATACCAGTAGATTGAATGTATTTGTCTCGCATAGGTGCTGATTGATTCTGAGGAGATTTAACTTCGACATCCTTAACAAAAAGTTTTGAATTCTGATCAAAACAAACATTCAACTTCTTCATAGTACTTTTGCTAATCCAGGATGGTTTTAGATCTATCAGTTTTCCTTTGAAAGGGATATTTCAAAACTTCATACTCTTGAGAATAAACTTTTTAAGAATGGCTGGATACATAATCAAATGAGATTTGATTGCCCCTGACTTTATATTCTTAATTGTTTTGAAAACATACCCCATGAGATTCACTTTTCTCATGTTGACAAGATAGTCCAACATGAAGATATTAGAAACTTTCAGAGTTCATCTATCCCCTATCCTTGGGATAAAAAAACCTTGCATCCATAAAGTCACAAACTGATTGTCCGGAGAAAGATGAGCCACTTTTCTCTTCTCTTAGTTTATAACAAACAAAGACTTTTCAGCACTTTCTCTATTAAACATACCGACTTCCTCTGGTAGTTTATGATATGGACAGAAAGAATCCCCTTCTGTTGGGACATTCAGAAAATGAGCCGCTTTCTTTACAGACATAGACAAATTTATATCATACATAGTAAAATTGATAGTCATATTCTTGTCAAAAGATACAGTTTTATAGAACTGACAGACTTCATCAAAGAGAACCGGATCTTGAGAAACAAGATTTTCAACACACAAATGCTTCCATCCTTGAAACAAGATAATCCTATTGATAGTAGAATCATATGAATCATAGAAGTCGCGGGAGACTAACCTTTCCCTTAAAAAGGACTTTTTCCGAGAAAGCCTTTGAAGACATATCAGCAAGAGTGTTGGCAGAGGACTGAGACATAGGGATGCTGCCGATGAATGATCGTACGATGATTTAAAATAGTGGATCAGAGCTTCGCCTCAAAACCTGAAAAATCAATGTGGGTTTGGGGAGGGGGGATATTTATAGGCGATACATGGGTGACCGTTGATCTTCTATGGTCAGGATTAAAGGAAAACATGTCAATGGTTAGGATTAAAACAAAAGAGAAAAAAAATAAAAATAAATAAAAGTACCTGCCGGAGAATATAAGGTTATCGTTGGTTTTAGTATAGTTCAAAAGAAAACACAAATGTACGAAGTAAAAAAATCGTCATACTAATGGAAAACAAAGTAGTTACCATTAACTGACAAGCTGATGGAAAACAATCTCATTACCATGAACTGACAATACGATGGAAAAGAAAATCATTACCAACATCGGTCAAAACGATGGAAAAGAAAATCATTACCATCATCGGTCGATATGATGGAAAATAAAATCATTACCATCATCGGTCGATACGATGGAAAAGAAAATCATTACCATCATCGGTCGATACGATGGAAAAGAAATTCATTACCATCATCGTTTGATACGATGGAAAAAAATCATTACCATCATCGGTCGATACGATGGAAAAGAAATTCATTACCATCATCGGTTGATACGATGTAAAAGAAAATCATTACCATCATCAGTCGATACGATGGAAAAGAAATTCATTACCATCATCGTTCAATATGATGGAAAAGAAAATCATTACCATCATCCGTCGATATGATGGAAAAGAAATTCATTACCATCATCGGTCGATACGATGGAAAAAAAATCATTACCATCATCGGTCAATACGATGGAAAAGAAATTCATTAACATCATCAGTTGATATGATGGAAAAGAAATTCATTACCATCATCAGTTGATATGATGGAAAAGAAAGGTTTATAAAAATAAAATTGTCAATACGATAAATAGAAAAACAAAAACACATACCAGGAGAGTAAATAATTAAAGATCATAAGATAAAAAGAAACATAAAAACATAGTAAGAAATGTCCTCCCCCTTTCAAAGGGAGTTGTTTTCTGTAAGGAGAAAAGTAAAACAGGAAGTGGATATGAATGATTATTTTAATTTAATCATTCCTAGCTTCTGTTTTATAAACTCAAACCTATCGGAAGGTAATGGTTTTGTAAAAATGTCAGCAAGTTGTTCTTGCATTCTGATAAATTTTAAAACGATGTCTCCTTTTTGTGTGTGATCCCTAAGAAAGTGATGCCTAACATCTATGTGTTTTGCACGAGAGTGATGTGATGGGTTCTTACTAAGAGCTATGGAACTAGTATTATCACAAAGAATTTGAGTTTTGGAGAAACTCAATCCACAGTCAGTGAGTGTGTGTTGCATCCACAATACTTGAGCACATCAACTTCCAGCTGCTACATATTCAGCTTCAGCAGTGGATAGTGCTACTGAGTGTTGTTTCTTGCAAGACCAAGAAACTAGAGAATCTTTTAAGAAATGACATGTTCCAGATGTACTTTTTCTATCCATTCTACAACCGCCAAAGTTAGCATCTGAAAAACTTTTTAAAATAAAATCATTCCCAGAAGAGTAAAAAAGACCTAAATCCATAGTGCCTTTTAAATACCGAAAGATTCTCTTTACAGATTTTAAGTGAGACGCTTTTGGATTAGATTGATATCTTTCACATAATCATACAGAAAACATTAATTATGGTCGACTAGCTGTCAAGTATAGCCAACTTCCTATCATACCTCTATTTTTTTTTTGATCTACTGGTTTCCCAGTTTCGTCAGGATCAAGTGTATTTGAGGTACCGATTGGAGTGCTAATACTTTTAGTCTTGTCATAACCATACTTTTTGATTAAATCTTTTATATACTTGTTTTGAGATATATATTTTCCTTCTGGTTTTTGAGAAATTTGAAAACCAAAAAAGAATGTTAACTCACCCATCATACTCATTTCAAACTCAGATTTCATTAAATTTGCAAAAGAATCAGTTAAAGATTTCTGAGTTGATCCAAATATGATGTCATCAACATATATTTGAACAATCAAAACATTTTTATTTTCCATTTTTATAAAAAGGGTTGGATCTGCTGTACCTTTTGTATAATTGTTTTGTAATATAAATCTTGTAAGTCTATCATACCATGCTCTAGGGGCTTGCTTAAGACCATATAGAGCCTTGGTAAGTTTGAAAACATGATCAGGATGTTTTGGGTCTTGAAAACCAGGAGTCTGTTCGACAAAAACTTCTTCATGAACAAAACCATTTAGAAACGCACATTTGACATCCATTTGAAATAGTTTGAAATTGAAATATGCTGTAAAGGCTAATAGAATATGAATAGATTCAAGTCTAGCTACAAGAGCATATGTTTCTTCATAGTCTATTCCCTCTTATTGATTATAGCATTTAGCAACAAGTCTTGATTTATTTCTTACAATGATTCCATTTTCATAACATTTGTTTCTGAAAACCCATTTTACACCAATTACAGTTGTTTCTTTAGGTCTATCAACTAAAGTCCAGACTTGATTCCTCTCAAACTCATTTAGTTCATCTTTCATTGCTTTGATCCAATCATCATCACCTAGGCCTCACTTGGACATTTAGGTTCAAATTGGGAAAGAAAAGCAAGATGTTCTATTTCATTTCTTAAGGAATTTCTGGTCCTTACAGGTTGATTTACGTCACCAATGATGTTATCACTGGGATGATTCCTAAGAAACAATTAATTTGGGTTTTGCAAAACATGTTCATCAACATATGGTAGAAAATATTCTATGGTAAATATTTCAAGAATACTTTCTTGAACATTTTCCTCATCAGACTGATCTTATAATAACGGTTGATAAACATTTTTAGAAAACACATCTGAGGATGTAGGATTGGGTTGGTTGAAAACAAATGGATCAGATTCATCAAATTTCACATGTACTGTTTCCTCAACAGTACAAGTATTTTTATTGAAAACTCTATAAGCCTTAGAGGTTGTAGAATATCCTAGAAATATTCCTTCATCATATTTTGGTGCAAATTTGTGTAGATTATCTTTGGTATTCAGAATGAATACTTTGCATCCAAAAACTTTGAAGTATGATACTTTAGGTTTTCGTCCAGTCCGTAACTCATAAGGGGTTTTATTAAGAAATGGTCTAGTTAAAAAACGATTTATAGTATAAAAGGAAGTACTAAAATCTTTATCCCAGAAGTTCTTAGCAATTGAGTATTCACTCAACATGGTTCGAGTCATTTCCTGAAGAATATGATTTCTTCTTTCAACAACACCATTTTGCTGAGGAGTTCTTGGAGCTGAGAAATTGTGAGTAATACCTTTCTTACTACAAAAAGTTTCAAAATCTGAATTTTGAAATTCACCACCATGATCACTATGAATAGTTATCAATGGTAGGTTTTTCTCATTTTTAACTTGGGCTCTAAAAGTTTTGAAATAGGAAAAGGCTTCATATTTCTTTGTGATAAAGTAGACCCATGTAAATCTAGTAAAGTCATCAACTAAAACAATTACAATGTATTTGCCTCCAATGCTTCTAGTTTGTGTAGGACCAAAAAGATCAATATGCACTAGCTATAATGAATTAGAAGTTGAAACTTCATTAATTGATTTAAAGCTAGTTTTATGTTGCTTTCCAAATTGACAAGGATCACAGAATTTTGAAGAATCATATCTAAGATCTGGTAGTCCTTTCACAAGTCTTTTCTTTGAAAGTTTACTAAGGTTTCTCATATTACAGTGTCCTAGTCTCCTATGTCATAGCCATGATTGGTCTTCTATAGCACTTAAGCAGGGTAATTTTTGGCTCCTAAGGTCTTCTAAGTCAATAGTGTAAACATTCTCTTGCCTATGGGCAGATAGAATGAACTCATCCTTGGAATTGTGAACTAGACACTTATCATTTCTAAAATTCACAAGGTAACCTTCATCACATAATTGACTTATGCTGATGAGATTGTGCCTAGTACCATTAACAAACAAAACATTTGAGATAAGAACTTTTCCAAGAAAAATGATATTACCTATACCAACAATCTTTCCTTGAGAATTATCTCTGAAGGTTACTTTTCCACCTTTTTTTATAACCTTTTCAAAGAGATCTTTGTTTCCGGTCATGTGTCAGTAACAACCACTATCCATGTACCAAATATTCTTATTGGTACACTTCTTATTTTCCTGAAAAAGAAACAATTAGTTTTTCAGAATCCAAACTGGTTTAGATCCAGAAGGGTTAGATAAAATAATTTTAGGAATCCACATTTGTTTTACAAAATGAGTTTTATGAAATCCTAAAGATTGAGTTCTGTTAAGAGAACAATCTCTTCTCCAGTGTCCTCCACATTGACACTTAGAACAAAAAGAGGTTTTTTGAGGAACAAAATAGTTATTACTAAAAACAGGTTTGGAATGAGTATAACCATGACCAGAACGATTTCTCAAAGGTATATTTTGAGAATACATCTTTTCAAAGTTTTCCTTTCCATGATTAAAGTTTGACAAACATTTTTTCAAGGAAAAAAATTATGACTTTAATTTTAAAAGCAAATTCTTATTTTCCAAAACATTTGAATTTGAACTAGAGTTAGGATCTAAAATATTTTTCTTTGAAATTACATTTTCAAGATCCTTAGAAAGTTTATCCTTATCAGATTTAACTTTCTCAAGGGTTTTTAAAATACTTTCAAAATCATATGTTTTCACATCAAGATCTTTAGAAAGATCCGATACTTCTTTATTCAAGATTGAATTTCTAGAATTTTCTTTCTCAAGCTTCTTCTTGAGTTTAGAATTTTCATTTTCAAGTAATTTAGATAATCTATATACTTCTTCAAAAGAAGGTAATGTATCGTCTTCTAATGATGAAGATTCATCATTTAAAGACTAATAATATCAATTATCATTATAATTTTCATTCAAAGAGACATTTTTAATAGCTTCAACATTGTGTACCTTAGCCATGATACAATGATCTTAAATTGGTAGTCTGGATATAATTCCAATATTTCTCTATCCTGAGGACTCATATTCTGAAGAATCATCTGAAGAATCACTACCACTTGCACTCCAGGTATCTTTTGCCTTCAATAAATTTTTTGTCTTATAAAACCTTTTCTTGTTTCTTTTAGAGTGTTTCTCTTTTCTGTCTTTCCTCTTCAGTAAAGGACAATCAGGCCTTATATGTCCCGCTTTCTTACATTCATAACAAGTTACCTCTGAATCTTTCTTATCTTTCCTATCTTTCTTTTTGAATCTATATTGGAAGTCTTTATTTCTCACAATCTTTTTCATTCTTCGAGAAAGATTGGCTAACTCATTATCCGAAAGATTACAATCACTTGAATCAGATATAAAAACCTTCTTGGCTTTGGATCTTGTAAGCCTTCCAGGTGTTTTAGCTTTATATTCAAAGGCTACACTTCCATTCCCATTCTTCTTCTTGTTGAAATCAGCATCTCTCTTCATTCTTCTCTCGTGTTGTAGAAGAGTTCCAAAGAGTTCATCAAGAGTAATCTGGGAAACTTTTCTATTTTCATCAATAGCTGTCCTTTTTTACTCCCATTCATTTGGCATTATATCTATAATCTTATCAACAAGAGCTTCATTATCAAGACCTTTTTCTCCCATAGATTGTAAGTTGTTGACAATTGTCATAATCCTTTGTTGCACTTTACATACTGGCTCTCTATAAGGAAAAACAAACCCATGATACTCTGCACGAAGCATTGCTCTCCTTGTTTCTATAACCTTGGATGTACCAAAATGAGTGACTTCCAATTTCTTCCAAATACATTTGGCTGCTTCACATGAAGATATCTGACTGTATATATTTTTGGTCATAGAGCATAATAAAGTATTGCGTACCTTGTAATTAAGTTGATATTCTTGCTTCTCTTGGTTAGTGAAAGCACTGACTTCTTTGTCAGGAATTTTATAACCTCCAGTAACCATAATAAAATTGTCTATGCCAGTATTGATAACGAACGTCTTCATATGATCTCTCCAATACTCATAATCATTTCCATCAAAGATAGGTGGTCTAGAAGGATTTAGATTTTCTATTGACCCAATATTCATTCCTGCCATCAAAAAAAAAAACTTTTCCACTCCACACGTTAGTGTAGTCAGTAAAAATAGAACAAGAAATACAAATCAGTGAAAAACCTGCTCTGATACCAATTGTTAGATTGAATATGTAGATTTGTATGTCTATTAGATGGAACAATACAATATGGGGTGAATTGTAGGTTTAAAAACCTTTTGACATTTGGCGCTTAAGAGATTAGTTTAAATGATCTTAAACTAATACAAATACAAACACCCACAATTGTATTGAAAATAAAAGGTATGATGTAATGTAATACTAATGAAATGTAAAACAATTGTATTCAAGATGAACACAATAATCAGATTAATATAAAGATGAATGATTCTACCTTAAAGCGTATAGAATCAATCAATACAATATGTAATAGAATGGATGTAATTGAAACAATTACAAATGAATAAGAGATAGAAAAGGAAACAAAAACAATTTCTTTTCTAATACAATTAGCATCGGAAATGTAAAAGTATTACAATTATTTTAACCCAAAGAGAAGGGTTATCCTTTCACCTAGGATAAAAGGACTGTCTCACCAACACCTTGGTGAGCCCTCGATACGATGATCGGTTCGTCCGTCTGCCTATCCCCGGCAGCCCTCGATACGATGATCGGACTGATTGTATGCCTATCCCCGACAGCCCTCGATTTTGTAGGTAATCAGCACCTCTGTCTTTCAATCACTTGAAATCCCTTGATACAATGATCGGACGCACAAAGCACAAATCATGAGAGAAGTCACAGCATCTCTCTCTAGAACTTGATAGAAGAAAAGTATCATAGTTGTATCACACTTGTTCTTAGTTGTCTGTTGTTACTCTCAGCTTCAAATGACCTCCTCTTTATAGGCCTCGGGTTCCAACGATCACATCTCCTCCAACGGCCATATTTCTCCGAAAATCTCAGAGGGACTTGGAAACCTGGCATCATAACGGTCATATTGAAACAGAAAGCACGACATCGTTTTGATTAGTTTGTAACTAACTCAATGACATCGTATTGGTTAGAACAAGATATATGAATAAGATAATAATGAGTATGATTTAAATGAAGCATGTGTTTTTTACAAAGTACCAAAACAAGTATGAAATGAAAGATATGAGTAGCAGAGTCAATACAATTTCCATATTCAGTACAATCATCATGGTCAGTACGATAAGCATGGTCAGTATGATCAGCATGGTCAGTACGATCAGCATGTTTAGTACGATCAACATGTTCAGTACGATCAGCATGTTTAGTACGATCATCATGTTTAGTACGATCTGCATGTTCAGTACGATCAGCATGGTCAGTACGATCAGCATGTTCAGTACGATCAGCATGGTCAGTACGATTAGCATGTTTAGTACGATCAACATGTTCAGTACGATCAGTATGGTCAGTACGCTCAGCATGGTCAGTACGACAATATTAAAAAGACATTTGTGATTTCCAAAACAAAATATAGAAGTCAAAAGATAACTTTTGACTCAACACATCCATCTAAAATATGGAGTCTTCCACATACACCTACGGGCAGTAATGGTTACTTTCCGTGTAGGAATAATAAGAATGATATGTTCTAGTACAATATAGTTTTAATATAAAGTGAGTATATAATTATACATCATCATAATTGGTGATAAATAGAAATCTTGTGTGGTATAAGTGTTAAAATCTATGGGTCTCAGACCCTTTATTCGAAGATGGTTCAAAATACTAAAAATCATTCAATTTAATTGGTTATATAAAAGATTTATATAAAATAAACACTTTGAAAATATGTGTATTGGTTATATGGATCTAAATGGATCATATATTTATTTAAATTCAAAAATACTTGTGGCCTATAATAAATAACTATATAGTTAGAAGTCTATCCATGTTATGCGAGGAGACATATGTATGTTGAGAAATAATTTAAAGGTAAGTATCAGTCAATACCTAAATCTGGGTTACATTTTCTTGCATAGAATAGTCATATTGAGTCTGAAGCTAGTAATTATATGGTCTAGGGTACTAATATTAGTATTTCATATATATTTGATTTATCATTTGATATAGGAATGTCTTACAGATTTACGTCTAATAGAGTAATGGATATAAAAAAATTTATCCAAACATTTATATTATGTCATGTATATATCTAATTCCTTGATAATTTTGAAATGGAATGGGTTCAAATGTCCCTCATTATTGATATTGTTATTCAATATCGAAATATCATTAAATGTTCATTTCCTTGATATGGAATTATATAACATGTGTCTAGGAATGGAATAAATGAACACATTTAAAGAAAATATTGATTTAAATTATTGTAGAGTGTATTTTTTACCTTTAAAGAAATAATCCATTTATTTCTAGTATAATGGGATCATATGATTGTAAATGTTATGAAATTTTTTCATGTGATTAAAAAAACTTCTTTGCAGTGAGAAACTATTTTTATAGGTGTAGTTAATCATTATTCAAAGAAGGTTCTTCTACAAATGGATATATAGATTTCTTAAATAATTTAGTAATAATAAGTGTAGTTTTATTCCAAAGTGGGTTATAGACTTAAGAATTTATTTTATTCCATGTAAGAGTCTAATATCCATTATTCCATATCAAATGGGACTTATGAAATAATAGAATTCGAATGTTCTAATAGGATGTAATGAAGATAATGGATTAATTTATTTACGTCAATCACCTTGGGAAGATCATAAATTATTTTAAAAAATATACAATATTTTTTTGTATTTAAAGTTCCCAGATTATCAACCTAACAACCATTAATAATGGCTATCTATAGCCTCATATAAAAAATCACACTTTGACCAATTGAAATGGATATTTTTTTTTACTAATTAGTCATAGATAAGAATACAATATGTTGAGGTTGAAATATTAAGACAATACAAATATGTATTTCAAATGATGGTAAAGGAACTTTCCAAAAAATTTAATCTAAATTTTTCATAAAAATTAAAATATACTATTAATGTAATTAATAAGTCATTTTTTCAAATTTCAATACGAATTTTTCATTATGTTCATGGATGAAATTTTGTATTATTGTATATAGAATGTTGGGAACCTGAATCCTAAAATTATTATTCATGTAAATGGTTGATATCATATAGTATATATGAAATTATATAACTATATTTTTTTCTAACGGATATATGATGTTTTTGATAATTTTTATCAAAATTATGAATTCATGATTATGATTAAATAATTATGGTTGCTATGTTTTCAAATGATTCAAATAATATATTTGAGATAAAAATAATTCTTTTTTTTCAATTTGATATATCAAGTGGTTTGTAAATTAATTCTCTATAATGGATTCCCCATTACATAACCACACCTATAAATTAAAAATATTTTATTAAATAATATATTTCATGAATACATTGATGACCATTATAGTGTTTCATAAGTAGATACTATTATTATCATACATGAATCTTATTTAGGGGTATGATATTTAATATATGAATATATGTACGAGTAATGTTTATGTTCTTATAAATAAATATATAGTGATGGCATGTTCCACCCTCCAGTTTTACCATCATCAACCTATGATTTTGACATTGTGTTAGTCTTGTACTTTTTATTGTGTAGGTGAAAATAGTTATTAATTGAAAAAAACATAGTTTACACTAATTATATGATTTTATGTTAAATATTTTATTGGAAATATATAAATTTATGATTGACATGATTTCTATAATATTTTGAAATACTTAAATTTTACCACTCTTATGCTCTTGGGAAATGGATGTTTTGCAATGATGATCTCAAAATAAAATTTTAAATTATTTTTATGGAGTAATCTATAGATGAATAATATTTGAATAATATTATTATAATGTTTCATTCAGAGGTGAAATATGTGAATAATTGTATTTGTAATTATCTATAAAATATATTCCTCTTCTTACATATAATATTCATCAAGAAAAGATGAGATATCCTAAATGAAAATGTCTTTTAAGAATGTTAAATAATATATAATTCAATGGTGAATGGTGAGATTCTTTTTAGGGAATTATTCATTTTAATAAATATAGCATGGTTCCAAATTTTTTAGGTGATAGTGGTAAATTTTGGATTTCATTATCAATTTATCATTCATCCCATTCCTACTAAGATGTA
The DNA here is from genome assembly GCA_963277665.1 of Viscum album. Classification (NCBI taxonomy): domain Eukaryota; kingdom Viridiplantae; phylum Streptophyta; class Magnoliopsida; order Santalales; family Viscaceae; genus Viscum; species Viscum album. The sequence continues at coordinate 798,579,157 of OY728155.1, forward strand.
GAATTATAGAAAAATTAAATTAATTTTACACTTGAAGGATGTTATATATTATAGAATATGTTTCTCATTATCTAACTTGTCAGCTTGTGAAAGAGATAAACCAAAATTCTATATATATTCTTTATCAACTCTATATATAAATATTATGGTTTATAAGATATCCATGGAATTTTTCATAGTATATAAAATACCCTTCAAGGAAATAATTCAATCTGGTTGATTTTAGACTAGTTGACCCAATTCATTAATTTTTAATCTATCATCGAGAGTCTCAAAATCAAGGATATTACATTCCTATAAATCATCAATATTTTAAAGTTACATGTTTTTCAAAAGAATCTAATTTTTTTTTAGATCCTTGTATATAATATGAATTTTATTTGGGATCGTAAAATTCCAATATGCATTAGATAAAAAATTGAACAAAATAACCATCTTAAATATATGGTTAGAGGTGGTGAGATATTTATTGGGTCTAGTGGAACATATGATAAAACCATTCAATGTTACACCTTTAGATCATACATGGTTAAAAATTTAAAATAATAAACCTGAAAACTCAATGAATTGGAATATAGAAGACAATAAAACCTTACTGATCAATCATAATCTCCAATATCCTAAAAATTCAAAGAGGAACATCTGAATTGTATGTATTGAGTTGAATAAAATAGAAATATATAAAAAATTTGAAATTGATATTTCATAGACATGAGCTCTAACCTATATACGAATAATAAAAAATCCATTATTATGAATAAAAAGTTGATTGGGTTTATTTTTCAGTTACAAAAAATATTTATTTCTCCCTACTAATATATTTGAATCTGTTGGGTTGAACTATTTTCCAACATATTCTTATTTTTTTAGGGTAGTGAGTCCACCTGTATCTAAAAATCATGGTATCCCGATAAATTTTTAATGAATTATATATCCTCAAACATCACTTTTATTGAAATTTTATTAAATACAATACTAAAATGTTCTTACTATTATGTAACAGCCCAATGAGGAATCTTACATGTTTCTTTTTCTATAAACAACTGTGAAATAATAATCTTATATCCTTTAGAAAGAATCGTTTTTCCAATTTAATATTCACATTATTTAATTTTATCTCAAATCATCCTCCATTAGACTTATAATTGGTAACTTTTAGTACGCTAATTATAGTCAACATCATTGGATTTCAATCATTAGGAATACTGACCTCCAATAATAATATATCCAGAAACCGAGTCATTAGATAATTCATCTTCTATATATATTTATTATTGGATGTAAGACATCTATATATAATCCATAAATAATTCATAGAACCTAGCTATAAATGATTATTCATAGAACATGATCTAATAATATTCACTTTGATAATACATTTCATAACATCACTTCTTGGTCAAATAGCAGCATATGTAGTCATCCATTCATCCTTTAAGATTTTTTTTACACTACATGGTTCCCAAAATGATTTCAATTATCCCTACCTGAATGAGGTGCTACATCAACTATTATTGTAAACATTGTTATCATATTATCTAGATTTTGGGCTCCATATTTCAACTAAATAACTAGACCTTTAACCTCTAACAACTTATAGATGATGTGATATTTCAAATTAATGTTATTCTATTTGGAATGAAACATAATAATTATTTTAATTTTGTGTTCACATTGTAAATCTCAATATGATGTTTTACACTTCTACCTCATTTAGATATCATAAAAAATACCCTTCATATAGATTAACTAATTCTCATATTTGGATAATACATCATACTCAAAATTATTTATTGAATGTTTACCTACTATATAAATATAAGAAAAAAACTCCCAATATTTATGATTAATATGAACACATATATCATAGTTTTCTTTAATTTATATGAATATCTTATAATGTATGATAGTTCAGAATATTTAAAATCATTTGTTGTTCTCAAAAAATATAGAAACTCATAAATTTAGTGAAATAGCAAAGGAGTAAATTTAATACATCCTTGTTCACTATTTTTACATTATACTTGAAGATTCTACAAAAAACCACTACAGGTAAAATGCAGGGTTTTGTAAAACCCATTGAATACACCAAATGACTAATTTTGTATGCATACATAACAATGGAAATGTAATCTAACTTATAATTCTTTTATATTTATGTGTCATTGTACAACATGAAGTGTTTAATTATGGGATAGGTAATTAGATTCACATTACTCATTGTGTATTATCACACCACCTTTATAATTAAGTTAGAATTAGTTAGGGAAAATATTTTTTTATATTATGATCCCTTAAAACAATATCTATAATTTCTTTTTAGATAATCCAGGATTATCCATCTTGAAAAACAAACAAAATTAAGCATCATCCTTATTAATCTAATCCATTACCTACCCCATAATAAGTTTTCTATTATCATTGTGAAATAGAATAATGAACTCAGTTCTACTTACATGTTTAGTTAATAGCAATGACCAATGTTTATATTGGTAAATACACACTAAAAATGGTATTTAATTTCAATTACACAATTTTATAGAATTATTTCATATATGAAGGACTCATTTAATCATGAAAAAAATATTTATGTTCTCTTACATTATAAATTCATCATTTTAGAACCTGTAAATTTAATCATCTAAGACCTTGTGAAGAAAATTGATCTCCCCATCTATCTACACTTGATTAGTTAACTCCATTTTAACCATGATGGGTACCATCTAAATAGTCATACATTTATCAAATAAAGATATCATTTCAATAAAATACCACAACATCAATTTTTTGAAACACATTCATGTGTAGACATTCCGTGTACCTTTTTCTTCCATTTGATTTTTCCATCTCAATAAGCTGAAATTATTCTAAAAAACAATTTTCCTGGAGTTACATTCCATTAGGCTGTATATTCAAGACAAAAATACTACATTAATTTTATCCCTTATAAAAATAATCCATTTTTTTATCACCTTCAAACTTGTATCTTATTTTGGGAACTCTTGTTTATTTTCATTTATTTAAAACATGTAATATGGAGTTAATTTGTATTTCCACGCCTGTAACATAATTTTTTGAAGGCTTTATAGATCCATCTACTATCCAATTCTTACAGAAATGACTATTTTATGACATTAACTTATGAAACACTTCCTATGGATTCATCAGTCATCATTCTCTATAGTCCATTATTAGTTGGAAACACCATCAAAAAATGTCCTCCATTTGGACTCCCCTTTATAAGGACTTTTGATTTATATACGACCATGCTTATAGATTTTACAAGAACATCCATAAATGATGGACCTCCTTTTATTCATTCCATAGATTTTGATAATAGTTTATTTCTTCATTATTCAATGATTTGTTATCATTATTTATAAAAGTCAATTCATAAAATATCACATTAATATTTTTGACAAATATTCATGATTTTTTTACCAATTTCGAAAAAAAACACTTTTCCTTGACACCAACAAAGTAACACAATACAGACATAGAATAAATTTTTTATCTTTATATGAAATCAATATAGAAAAATTTTATTGAACATATGACTTTGATATTGGTAAGTTAAACCATTATTTCATATGAATGTAATTATAGAATATATTGATATAATGGAGATAATATACTCTTTTTATATCAATTTTCTTATAAAATTCAATACATTTTTACAAAATCCAATTTGAAAACTATATTGAATTCACATGATATTGAAATATCAAATAATTTATAATTCACTATCTCAATGAGTCAATTATTTTATAGAGTTCATAGTATGGTCCTCTAAAATTATATGATCTTCCACCAGTAAAACAAATGAAATCACTTCCTCACCACTCATGAATATTGTAAGTGCTTAGAATGTATAATTTATATTCAATATTTTTTCCCCCAATGAAAAACATCATATTATTTTTCTGAATAACATATATTTGTTTTTGATAATGTCAGATGAACCTTATATATCCCATAATCAATGAATGTAACCAAATATAATGACCCGTCATGAGTAAAAATTTGATATTCTACCATACATATGAATGAACCAAATCAACATACAAATCTCTAGTGTCCTACAAACCATTAAGAAGGACACCTGAAGATGCTTCCAAATTTGAAAAAATTTATATATACCACAATTCATTCTTTTGATCATCATCATTCTATTATAATATTATATATTCTTCTATCTCTCTTTTAAATGATGTAGAAAGTCATGCTATATATTTTTTGTATAGTATTGTTCATCATGAATCACTCCATTTAAAAATAAAAATATGATAAAGGTTATATTAATAATAATTTTTTCCACCATCTAGGAAACACATGTAATTTTCTATTTTATATCTACAAATGTTTTATTGAAGAAGACTATATCTAATTTTTGAATAGAAATTAATTTATTAGAAAATTGCGATATCTGCTATATTTTAGGGAACACCAATAAACATCAACTAATTATCTATATATAAACATAAAATTTTCATATAGTATAATGATATATGACATCATAAACTTGTATCATACAATTTCGTATAAATATATAATATGTAATACTTCACCAACAAAATATATATTGACATGATGATATAATGTCAATAATTGTAGACTTAAGCGAATCGGTGATACTCTTTAGAACACCACTAGTATCTTCAAAGATGATATTTACATGTACAATTATTTATTAATCTACTATTTTACTAGAATAATATTTTATGGGAAATTTATTCACACAATTATAATACATGTTACCACCTTACATCGAGCTACCGCTTTTAAAACTTCACTTATATTTTCCCTTCTTATGTCCTATCTATGTTGTGGAAATCCAACTTATCTCTATATTATTGATTTTTTTTCAATAATTAATTTATCCATTTATAATAATTTTCCCCATTTAGAATAAAATCATTAGTGTCTAAAAGTATAATATTTGGCTTACCACTTAGGTTAATCATAACAATGCATATTGAATTCATAAATACATAGTGTTAGAGGAGTTATAAAATCACCCACTCAAAACCTCAAAATATCACCTTAAATAATTCATAATAACTTCAGATCAAATTGAATTAATATAAATAGCATACCCCTTACATTAATATGAATATTATAAGGTCAAATTTCCTCTTTAATAATAATTAAATAATCATTATGGTGGTATTTTCATAAATTTTCTAAAAGGAGATCATATTTTTTGATATACATTATACATCTCAAATGTTGTAAAAAACATTTAGGTCTTCTGAAAAATATATAAATAAAATTTATTTTTTTTCAAACCCTCATATTCTTAGTTATTCATTGCATCTAATTTTTTACCCATAAATTAAGGATCATTATCCTCCTTCTATAGAAAATATTCTATTTTAATGTTTTATAATTAGAAAACATTAACACAGAACATCTTAATCGTGACCCTACACTCATCCAACATAACTAAATTATGATAGTGTTAAAACACACTAAATTTAAGGATGAATTAAAGGTATTTGGAATCGAATAATTTAATTAAACTACATATAAAATGTAATAATTGAAATATTAAAACCATCATTTAATCTCTATCATAATGGGTTGTACATAAGAAGTTATATAATTGAATATTTCATAAAAAAATTGTGATTGACAAAACATTGTATCAATCCACGGAATGTTGTAAATCCAACACATATGAGGTTTTAGAATGTATCATAATGAATCCATGAATGAAAATCATTTTTATTTTGAATTAAACCACACAAAAGTAACTACATTAAATCACTATTCTCATAATAAACTAGAAAATAAAATATATAAGAAAATAGTTCAATGAAATGAAAGTTAAAAGAAAACAAATACAAATTTAAATTGTTTAAATCTGAGAACTAATCCATGAGGGTAAATAAGAAGCTATTTTATTAATAAATTTAAATTATTTAAATGACTAATCAATCAGAATATGAAAATATTTCAAACCCATAATAAAGTAGAGTACGATTTCTACTAACAATTTCCAATTTCATATAATATTCATGTAGTGTATATTAACACATACATGATTAACATGGGCATACATTCCCATAATCAAATTACATGACCTCATTCACAATTCATTTTGATATAATATTCCCACTAGTGAAACACCTGTATCATAACTCGTATATAGTTGACCCCTAAAACACTTATTTTTTCATTTTATAAATGATTACAGGAACATGACCCACTTGTATCAATAAAAAATACCACAATTTATTAGAGATTTAATTTCATGAATGTGATTTTTGTCTCCAAACAACCTCTATCAGACTCAAGAAGTGTAATATAAAGTTTCCTACTTATGGGAAACATCATTCAATTTACATCAATCAGTATAATAATATCTGGTGATCCTAATCTATATTCCAAATCATTGTTCATGTCTCTACTACATCTCTATCTATCATCAAAATTTAATATTAATGTATCACTCCTTCTAAAATATATATAACCTAGAAGAAAATGACGTCCCAATATCATGATCATTCCACTATTTATCTTAAATAGCATTTATTTCATGTTTTAATCCTTGATTTGTAATTATTATTGCTGAATATATTTCCATTGATATATTTTCCTTAAAATAAAATATTGAGTAGCTCAATTATGATGTTTTTTCATTTTCATGTACATAAACACTAATTCCACTTATGTTTCTATAAATTAGTGGAGTTTTCATTGTTAATATAGGTAATTATGTAGGAAATAACTAGTAAAATTAATAATGACCCATAAATTTATAGGTTGATTATTTTAGAGTAATTTTGACATTTAATAAATCAAATATGTGTGTTTTTAAAGGAGGATTTTGATTGGGTTTCATGTGGTTATTTTTTAATGGTAGATAGTTTCATACATGTTTCAGAATTTATGTTCCTCTGTGGATAAATAACAAGAATCGGGGTGGTCATTTTACGATGGTTATGTATAAAGAGGGTATCAAATATAAATTTTAGGATTAAAATGAACCAGATGATTTCTACATAGTATTAGTACCCCACAATTCCCAATGGTGATCTAATGAGATTCATTTTTATTTTCAATAGTGTATCATGTACCTCAGACCTGGTATGGGCTAACGGGGTACATAGTTAAAATATTGTGTGTTTTTATGTTGAGGATGGATAGTAATCCCAAGGTTATACTTCTATATTTTGGTGTGTAACCATTAGATAGATGTAAATTGGTCAAATTTGTCCCATAGTATCCCATATTTGATATCATTGACCTCCTGCATAGTGTGGTTAATTAGATGATGTTTTATTATATTTGATCGATGTAACTCCCCCATTATTTTTACTTTTTTCTATCTTCTTTATCAATAGATTTAGGATTAATCATCCATTAGATAAATGTTGATCAATAATAATGCATCTTGAAATCATTTCGAAAACATAAGTAATCGTGACATCGAGGATAGATTAACTCCCTCTTTCTTTCTATTTATCTTGTGGTAAAATTAAAAATATTTTTTCATGCTATTTTTTCGGAAATAGGTTTATAAATGGGTTATATTTGGATAACTAATTAATGTTAATTTTTTAATTAGAAGTGCTCATATAATATATTAAACCATCTTCATGTTGGTGGTCATATTTTTTCTACCTTGATTTTTGATGCATAAAAATGAATATGAATTGGATCAAGAAAGAATTATCATTAATAGATAATAATTTATTATATAGGGCCAAATTATCACTATAATGAATCAAAAAATAATAATAAATTACTTCAATATTTATAAAAACATTCTAAACAATAAAATTCAATGATTTAGAGGTATATATTCACCATAAAATTATATACATAAACAAATCATCTTAAACATAAAAAAAATATTAATTTAATGTTCCGCATATATCTCATAACTACCATTTATCATATAAAAATACAGATCAAAAATTGTGGAAAATACATAATGAAAATGGTGATCTAAAAAACCAAAATGGGAATAAACAAGGAAATAAATCATAACCTAACAGTTAAGTGATATATCGTGATATCATAAAGAGAATGATAATAAATATGAAATAAATTTATAAAGAAATATAATGTGTTACATAATTCATGGGGGGATATAATATTATAGGCCCCTCAACATAAATCAAAACCATACATTTGTGCAAAAACTAGAAGGAATGAAACCATATTTAAATTACAATCATGATCAAACACCTGAATAAGAAGAGGGATTTATAATTATTATGTATAGGTGACCCAATGGATTAATAATAATAGTGATCAAAAAAGTATAATTAAAATCATTTTAAACAACATAAATTAAAAAAGGGACATTGTTTTCAAATATATGGTTATAATGATGAAAATATATTATAATATATTAGAGAAGAATGAGTAAAAATACCAAATCTATGGAGTTTTATAAAAAAATAATGGGTATTTTATATAGAAGAGAGCATATTATTTTTCATAATAACAAAATTGAACAAATTTGTAGGTATATAAAAAAATATGGTTTTTAGAATCTATTCAAGGTTTAAAAATATTGTATGGGTACGATTCTTGATAAGATTTATGAAATAGGAATTTTCCCATAAAATAGATTTCATTAAAAGATATTATATAAAATGGAACTGAAACAAGTATAATTCCAGTGATGAAATATATAATTGACTTAGTGTGTCTTTAAGAAATGTATATAAAAAATAAAATAGTTTTATTAGAATAATGGTTCATAAAATGTAGGAAAATAAAGAGAATGAATGATTGATATTCATAATGGAGCTATATAAGATCATTAAACTTCTACAAAAAGTGATATTAACTTCACTTATATGACAACATAAAATTATTATAAATGATTAACTTTAAAAAATTGAATGTCTCTAATATATTTCATTTCAAAAAACATGGAATATAAATGAAACTAAAATTTACATAGAATATATGTGTGTGTGTGTGTGTGTGTGTGTGTATTATGTATAGATGCTAAATCCATTTTGATTGGTTATGGAGATTTAATATGAGTATGTTATTTACAATTTATTTACAAAATGAAAATTAAGGCACTATTAATAAATGAAATTACATTAGTATAAATAACACAAGTAAGAAAATAAATTTATAATTAGAAATATATTTTTATATTATCATTGTTTTATTTAATAAACCTATGTATATTATGATTAAATCATATAATAATATAATGAATTTATGAATTCCTGATTACAGATAAATTAATTAGTAATTGAGATGAATTAAGAATGTAAAATATTTAAATTTTGAAAATAAATTACCAAATATGAATTGTATAAAACATATTTAAAAATATAAAGTAAATATTAAATGTATAAAATGGGTAAATTTAATTTTTGGAATTTAATGTATTTATTATTAAGAATAATAATATTATTTTGGATATTGTTTTTTAGAAATACTAATTTTTAGTGAAATGGGAAAAAATTTACAAGTAGAATTAAATTTATGAAAATATTATTATATAAATATGAAAATAAAATTAATGGAAAATTTTTAAATGGAAAGTATGTATTTAATATGTGACTTTATAATTTTTATTTTTTTAATTTTCCAACACATATTTGAAATTAAACACATGTGAAATAGTTTTTTAAAATCATTTTTATTAGAGTATATATTTTTATGTTAAATATAATTGTTACAACTTAGAAAATGTGAATCAAAAGAAATGGAATTAAAATTTAAAATTAGTGAGTCAAAATTATCTAATTAAGATCACATAATATTTAAGAATTATGATTATGTTACCATAGGTAACAAATAACAATTATAGTAATTAATAAAATGGTAAAAGTAATAAGTTTATGGTTAAATGGCATAGAAGATAGTAAAATAATGTTTATAACAGAGTTTATAAGGTGGGTGTTGACCTTATATTTATTTCATTATATATTATTGATAAATTTTTTATATAGTTGAAATTTATAATATATACAACTTTTATATAATGTTGATATATTTAAAAAATTCCATTCTCACCACTTATAAAAGGATACTCTCACCACCCCTTCAAAGAAATCTGAAAATTTTAGTTTCTTAATAAAATCATTCCATGATTCTACATATACAATATCCTTCCATAAGGATGTGCTTCTGGTTATAATAGATTAGCTTATTTTATCGATTTATAAGTGATCATCCAAGGAAATCTCAAACTCTTCTCTGTGGTTGATAATTTTTTTACTAATCTTTTAAAAAAAATTATTTTCTATTAATAAAAATGTTACTATAATTCATGCGTTATACAGGCTACTTCGGATACTATGTAATGTTATTCATTTTTCTTAACCACAATAAACATATGATATATGTCGAGAAATTATTAAGTAATTATTATATTGATTTCGTTTTTACCATTATGAAACAATATTATATATTTCTCCTTCCTCCCCTTCAATGGAAATTTTATCATCATCCATGTGTACATGCATACTACCCCCTCTATATAAATAATGATTTTTTTCAAATTAACTACCTCCTCATATGGATAGTAACGAGAACAGTATTATAGAAATAATATTATTATTATGATGTCATTAATGTCTAGGTATGTCGAATTTGTATTTATTAATTGTATCACAAACAACAATTATCGATTATTCAATTGTATAAAACACGTGAACAATGAGAAAAATGATATGTTTATTATAAGTACGGACATTATATAATTTACACTCATTTTTTAATTTTTTTTAATTATGATATAACGTACTAGAAATCAAGAAATAACAACATCATGCTATATTTATTATTATATGATAAATAAGACACCTTATAATCACACATTAATATAAACAATTATATGAATTTATACTATTGAGGACTATATGGAAATATTTACTCATATAATAGTATATAAATATTTATATTATTATTTTTTTGTTTTTTTTTCAATTCATACGATTATTGAAATCACTAATTAATAAATCAGATGAAATTCATATAGAAACACAGAAACAAGCTCATCATTAATTTCAAACTCATGAGTCATAAACAAAACTACAATTAAGTAATATTATATATTTGAAAAATATCATGGGACATCTATTATATATAGCCTAACTATATTTGGATGATTATCCATATATGTACATTGAATACCAAAACTATTTTAACAAAACTAGATCAAATATAAAAATATTATTTAAACCTAGTATGGAAAATAAGTAAATGATAACTTATTTATATATGTATATATTGATTATTAACGATGAATAAAAATGGTTATAATTTATGTGTAATCATATAAATGATTCTTCTTAAAATATGGATCTATAATATGCATATGTGGTTGTTGGAAACTCTCAAAATCTAGGATGATGCATCTATAACTACTTTTCTATCTCTTATCTCCATTAAATATAAATTTAATCTAGTAATTAGGTTGAATTGTATGATGTGAATGTTATTGAATCAGATATCTCGTTATTCATTATTACTCTGTCCCCCCTCATCATCGTTTTAATAAAAAAATTTAGAGAAACATTGTTTTTTTTCATGTATTGATCTAGGCCTTCTCAATACCATGAGTATTTTCTATGCTTCATTTCCAAAGATTGGTATTATTTTTTTCACTGGGGTTTATAAATAATTTTTAGATTTTACATTATATTTATCAAATGGTATCCCAACATTTATATGAATTTATACCATTGATGACTAAATGGAAATATTTACTCATATAATAGTATATAAATATTTATATAATTTTTTTGTTTTTCTCAATTCATATGATTGTTGAAATCAATAATTATTAAATTAGATGAAATTCATATAGAAACACAGAAACAAGCTCCTCAGTAATTTCAAAATCATGAGTCACAAACACAACTACAATCAAATAATATTATATATTTGAAAACTATCATGTGACAAATATTATATATAGCCTAACTATATTTGGATGATTATCCTTATATGTACAATGAATACCGAAACTATTTTAACCAAAATAGATCAAATATAAAAATATTATTTAAACCTAGTAAGGAGAATAAGTAAATGATAACTTATTTATATATGTATATATTGATTATTAATGATGAATAAAAATAGTTATAATTTATGTGTAATCATATAAATTATTCTTATTAAAATCTAGATCTATAATATGCATATATGGTTGTTGGAAACTCTTAAATCTAGGATGATTCATATATAACTACTATTATATCTCTTATCTCCCTTAAATATAAATTTAATCTAGTAATTAGGTTGAATTGTATGATGTGAATGTTATTGAATCGGATATTGCGTTATTCATTATTACTTTGTCCCCCCTCATCATCATTTTCATAAAAAAATTTAGAGAGACATTGTTTTTTTGTTTTTCATGTATTGATCTAGGCCTTCTCGATACCATGAGTATTTTCTATGCTTCGTTTCCAAAGATTAGTATTATTTTTTCACTGGTGTTTATAAATAATTTTTATATTCTACAGTATGTTTATCGAATTGTATCCCAACATTTAAATATCATAAAAAACATTTTATTTTTATTTTTTTGGTCTTATTAGATAGATCCTAAACATATTAAAGGAGGTTACACTTTATTCCATTTCTATGATGTTTTGTTTGTGGCATAAAATTGATTCATCCCTGGGTTTTCTATTTCTCACCTCTGTTTCTAGGATCTACAATAAGTCCAGTCTATTAAATAAAATTACTTATATTATATAGATCAAATAGGTAGATTAAAGTTTTATTTATTGGATTTTATTTTCAAATATTCTAGGGTAAAGTATGACTAGAAATAAATTTGGTCTCTAGTTTCAATTTTGTTTCAATTTTTTACACCACGATCTCCTTAATGGTTAACCCCACACTCATGAAAATGTAAATTGGGTGCATAAAAGATGGAAAAAATAATCTTTCTAAGACCATTATGTTGTAGGTTCCCAGTTTTTTAATTTCTAATGGAATTACTCTAGCCACCCAAAACAAAGTTATTTACACTACTACACCAATTGGTTGTGATACCTATCGAGTGGTTACTACCAATACCACAAATCAGTAGGGTAATGTTGCATCATTGGATCTAAAGAATACCTATGGAATTGTTTACATTCCTTAGGGAGATAATACTATTGAATACAGTGAGGATGGTTCATCCTTGTTGGAATTCCCCTTATCACATTAGGATGACAAGTCTCAAAATAAAAAACCTAAAGTTATATATAATAAAATAATAAATGACAACTTTTGTTCGATGTTGTAATCTTGGGGAAGGGCTAACATGCATCATGACCCGATAATTCCCACATATCCTATATCAACTCACAAGATATCGATATACTCATCGAATCATCATGTAGTCCTATATGTGTGTTCTTAAGAGACTCTTTCAGGTCACACCTATGTAAGGGACATAGCATGTTAAATTTGTGGGAGAAGAATCCATTACTCAGGGTCTCCAAATATCCTATAAATAGGACCCTTGTGTTCCTCATTTCATATGAAGAGGACACAAGAAGAAACATCAAAGATCTTATCACCATATTTCTTCTCCTGGGACTTCAAAATATTCCATGTAGATCTCCAAGCCTCCAAATAATATTAAATTAAGTGGAGTAGGGCATTATAGTTCCTCCGGTATGTGAAAAAAGTTTTAAGAAAGGATTATTTCCCTTAGTTTAAATAAACTATGGATAAAGAATGATCATAGCCTTGGGACTTGTGTGACACATGTATGAAGACACCTGAGGAGACCCATAGATCATTGGGGAAGGCCTAACACATTTTTTGTTTACCATGCATTCCATCTTATAGAGGAACCTTCATCTCATGCAGGTAATATCTGTGAGAAAAACCTATGGCGGACCAATGTCCACCCTATGGGATACCATATCTAGTACTCTTATGAATCACTTATATGAGAAACCATTTTATCCTCTTTCATGCCGCCAATGGTAGGTCACCTCTTTTATTGGATCCCTCTTCTGGAAGGGACAACCTATGGTATCCCCCAAAGCATATAAGTACATATTATCCAAGGACATGGTATATCAGTGTTTTTTATAAATATAAATTTTTTTGGTAATGAAGTTCTTGGCCTTAGGATTTTCAATATATGGATTTTTTTTCTTGATACTACATTTTTTGCCTAAAATTTTAAGGTAATCATAATATATCATAATTATCACATAATACCCAACACCTAGGATTCAAAAACATCATTAAATTCTATAAAATAAACACCGCATATCATACATAACTGCACCATTTTTTACTAGTGGATGAAGGATATTTTTCAGTTTTCAAGGACATCAATATCCTATTTTTTCTCCCACAGTGCATTAATCATGTGAGATTATAGGCTAGTGACCATCATTACATATGCATGATAAAATACCAATATTTGAAGATAGTCATTTATTGGATCTTCATCTCGCTATAAAATGGGCCTCTATAGGTGTAATCACCAAATATCAGAGCTTCATGTGTTATGATTCCAATAAAAATGAGTTACATAGAAACCCTCCATGAGGATCAAAAACAACACCCAAAAAACTCACATTCCATCCCTATGACATATCCTCAATAGGTTCGTGTACAATATTGGAAGAAACAACCCTCCATGTACCTTAGCCTTCATTGGAATATATCCCACAATGAACTTGACTAAGATCCTTCTCGTAGACGTCCATGGATTATAATTTTAAACAACAAATTGTGGACCATATGATATGAAATTAAAAGGTATGATGTTTCTTTTTAAGTGGAACCAAACAAACTAGGTTATGATTCATTTTATAGGGATATTTCAGAATCCTATTTCATGTGCTTTATCATGAAACCAAAATAAACCGCATTTTCCAAAATGATGATAATTTTAGATATCCCTCTCACGGGGCTTAAAACCATCATCATGATGATAAATGAAAAAATAATATATAATCCATATAAAAAATTATACCATCGATGGAGAACCTATGATAAAAATAATTTTCTCTATCGATGAAGATCCTTGGATACATTTATAGGATTTTAAAACTGATACATGTTAACAATCAATTTTCAATATAAGGTTGACCTAGACCAGACTTATTATTTATTAAATTATTTAAGAATATGTCATAAATTTATAAGAGAGTCCCTGAGTAGTAAATAAATCACCTAAAAATGGTGTGATGAGAACGAACTCCCTTCCGCTTAACCAATGTGAGCCTTTATGTGTTGTTGTAACAATTCCCCAATGACCAACAACCATTGGAAAAGAGGTTCATGAGAAATCTCCAATATGACAACCATTGGGTGTTTTAATTTCCAGGAATAAAATACCTTTTAAACTATTAGGAAAATTATTATAATTAAAAATTCTATTTTTGACATGATAGATTATAAAACCACCACAACATAATAACATTGAAACCCCACAATATTTCCAAAAAAACAATAAGGATTTTAAATTTCAAATATAAGTTGTGAATCCAACAAGAATCCTTAACCAAAATGACAGTCAACCACATGTAATTCCCCTTTAATGTCTTCATATAATGAGTGTGGGAAAACATTAATCTAAATCAATTAAATAATAATTTTTTCATTTATTGAGATTCTTTTTTGAAGTTCATTTCATGTTCTTTCTGTTGTGTCTATAAAAGAACTATTCATCAAGAACTCCATTCAATAAAATGGTTTCTTCCATGATAACAAAAAAATATTTGTCAACTACATCCAAATATGGGTACCTATCTATCATATGGACAAAATTTCCTATTGAGCACCTCAAAACATGATTTTGAACACACTAATTTAGGATTACCACTTAAATGGAACTGTCTCGACCCTATAGGCCCCTCAAAAGGCTCTCTAAAAGTAAAATCTCCATAAGTGGTGCACAACACATTGACTTCTGTACCTAGAGTATAATATACTAGTTTCTATTTCAAAACATTTCAGGACCACTTCCCTGAGTGCTATAACATATTCCTCTTTTATCATATAGAGGCTTAGAACAATGTCACCAATTTCCAAATCTTGATAACATAGGGGTCATTTCATGGGGATCCCGCCTAAAATATCCACCATCAATTCTATATTCAAAAAAATAATTATCATTATGGGGACACTAATCCTAGGGGATCTAGTATATGTCATTAAATGTTTCCACCGTTGGAATCTTGTCAATGCTGAAATCGAGAAATTATGAATAGTCTTACATTCTCATTCCTTCTAAAGAATCCTTCCCACAAGACAGAGAAACATCCTACGAGTTGAACCATCTTTCAACACAGACACATCTAGTCTTCCAATAATATTTAGATACAGTTTCAGAACAAATCCTATAAAATATAGTGGAAACATGTGAGAAAATTAAAATTCATCACCATAACCCTCATATCATCCAATAACATTTTCCAAAAAACCAAAGGAACCTTTCATCAAATGAATATAACAACCAATGACTAGTACCAAATCCTGAAAAATGAATGTAAATCCTAGAAACGTAATAGGGCATCACTCAGTGAAAAAATCCATTATATCCTAGTATAAAACCCAGTTCATTCCAATATTTATGCCCCCGCATATAGAGATTGTCAATATATAGCATCTGAAATTGGAGGATAGGAACATGCCCTCACCCCTTATACTAGATTTAAATTAGCATATATACCTCTTTATTCCACTTATTTCACTAATAATTTTTAGAAAATGATTAAATGACTAATGAGAATTCATGGCCACATACAATAAACCTTCTAATATGTAATAATGGTAGTGGTAGTGGTTGAACTCAAAAAACAAAACTCTATCTCATAAATTGATGTGACTCATCAACGTAATGTATTCTTTAATATAGAGTAGTCTCATATTCATTCTCCCATATAGGAGGGTCATTGGAAAAATCCCATGGAAAATGAATAAAATGGATTGGGCCCACTTCAGTATTCCAAAATGACGTCATCACCCATCATATTGACCACTCTATGGTATTAATATATCACTGCTTAACTTATTTATTTTTATTTTAAAATTCTACTAATAATATAAGAGATACTCCAATGAGACCCTATATATGAAGGCCATTAACCATGGAATTTTACCCCATTCACCCAAACGATATAATCCAAGTTGAATCTAAACAAAATGATATTTAAAATATAAGAGATGGTGTATGAAATTACTTTTCCCAATGTTTCTATTCATGGAGCCCCCAGAAATTTTCCTAAGGTTGATTATGATCTTACTCATCTATTACTGAATCTTATAGATACTAGTTGATATTTAAATGGTCCTCCCTACTTATTTACATCATGTAATGCAATATAACCAACCTGGTTAGCTCACCATGAAGGCATACTTCACGTATAAAATTTGATCAAACATGAGATCCCATCTCCGGATGAGTGTTCTTTCAAACCTCCACATGGACTGAAGATGAATCTTCATGGAGGACCTCACCTTACTGTCATCCCCCCTAAAGGTACACCCTAGGGTTTATTCTATGATAATTCCACTTTTAGTCTGAAATAATCGATAATGGTGGACCTCTCCACGATGTCAATTTCTATGAAGGTCCTCCCCATAATGAAACTTCATTTCATCAAGAATGTTCTACCCTATCTAAATAAACTATGAGGAATCCCATCAATCCTGAGGTACGTATGAAAATTATTCAATTAATTTTTGATTTCTTATCAATGACTTGTGGAATTATTTTTGAATCAAAAGATGGACCATAGAAATAGTCCTTCTCTGAACCACCCTTGTATTTCTTGACTTCCAATTCAAAAAATGAGATCCCATTTGATGATGTTGTGTAAAGAAAAGTGTCTTTTTAAATTTCCCCTTTTACTATATCATGTAGAGGAATATCTTGTACAAGAAAAGGGAGTATGTTACTTCTAAGATGGAAACTAACCAAGGTTAATATACCCAACATGTTTTGTCCCATAGAGAAATCTATATTGAAAATCTAGTTGAACTTATAGAGTAATGGATTAAGGACATATCTACGGTCATATTAAAATATCTTCGTCATTTTAAAATTAAGTTCTTACATTAGAAATGGTTTTGGTATGATGATAATGTAATATAATTACTTCCCAATCAAATTGAAATAGTGGGCCTTTTATCTGTATGATGACAAAATTCATTAAAATATAAAAAGGATCTTAAACATATAGGAATAAATTTATTATCCAAATTATGTTGGTTGATAATCAATTCCCCGCTTACTGTCCATATATAGGGATACATAGAATATGGAGACTTTAATTTTACTTCTTTCATTGATCTAAAAAAATACAACAGAAGTGACATCATGTGTTGCAATGTCATTGAGTAGGCTCTAATATATTGTCCCAAAAATTAAAGATAGTGGTGTCTGAAGGAATAATCCTAGAAAAGCCTCATAGGAATCAATCTAAATGAGGGAGCACTATCAAAATATACCTAAAGTAGGAATTTGAAAAAATTATTAATGATTTATCCTTAAGGGATACCAATTGATAGATTCCACTAACAAAAATGATGTGGATCCTATTTAGACTATATATTTCAACTGGATCATTACAAAATGGGGATGTGAAAAAAAGGGATCCATCTTGGAATCATCATTGGTCATGATACAATAAAATTTCTACTCATAAGAAAGGGCATATTTTTTTTCTAAAATGTCCCATTAATGAAAATAATTGACCTACAGTGTGAAACTAGTTGAACATGAGAAATAATATTATATAAGGTTGGGGTATTTTTTTCTTTAACCTCATCCTCAATGAAATTAATTATTTTCCTAATTTGGAGGATCTCCAGAAACAATCCTCCCAGTTTGTCTAATATTGTGGCCCTATTCCCACACCAGGAGCTCGTACGATGAATTTATTTTTGATGTTCCTATAGATTCACCCTTTTTAAAGGTATTAGCAAGGAAAATACTGAAAAGGATAGAAGAGAACTGAAAATGATTGCAAAAAATGTGATTTATTTTCTGTAAAACTGCTCCTGATGATCTGAGAATATTTATTACATATCCTAGGTCTAATAATTCCTCCTATCATTCTACTACTGATATAATACATGAACCTTATATTTAATCATT
This sequence comes from Viscum album, assembly GCA_963277665.1. Lineage (NCBI taxonomy): Eukaryota > Viridiplantae > Streptophyta > Magnoliopsida > Santalales > Viscaceae > Viscum > Viscum album. Next base: position 798,598,226 of record OY728155.1, read on the forward strand.
TAATTTTATTGGAATACTCATTCAGATTCTATATCGGGTGAGTCAAATTATGTTGATACAGAATAAGATGTTTTCCTTCGAAAAAAGGTCAATACTAAAAATAAAAATTGTCGTGTGTACTAGGAATAAAAATATCACCATAAACATATGGAGTCTAATTAATGTTCAACCAAAACTATCTCGATGTGATTAATTTGAGGGAAATGGTAATGAAAGTACTACATCCCAAAATCTTCTAGAAAGATTTTAATCAAACATGATAGAAGATAGGTTCACAAAATATTAGATATAAATAAAATATATGAGGATGTTAAATGAAAAACTACTGATAAGAAATGATATATTTCTGTATGTCCATTAACATGAGCCTCATATATCTAAATCAACGGATATCCGTAGAGAAGATTCACTCATAATATTAATGAAAATGGATCTAGATATCGCTCTAAGGCATTAGACTAGAATTTTGTTTTGGAACCAAGTATAGTATGTTATGTTGAAATACCTCCATTATCAAAAAAATAATTACTGAACTAGGTTAACCATTTAAGGTAATTCCATATCAGTTATCAACTACATTTATTAAAGGAGACGTAAAATAATTCCCTACATGTTTCTTCCCTTTTTAAATATAATGTTCATCCAAATGTACAGTAAGGGATTACTAACACTATTTTGTCATTGTCAGCCGGATTAGTTGTTTTGGAGAAATGGAGTGCACCATCATAGTTTGAAATGAATCCTTCTTTATAATGGTTTCATGTGACCCTTACCCCCCACAATATTTGGGTTCTCTAAAACCCCAAAATTTAATGGATCCGGGGACTTGAAAAATCATTTGATGTAGTTCATGTCCCATTGTAACCCCATGATGGTAACCATAAAAAAACCACAAGCAGTTAAATTTTGGTGCTTTATACAAGTAATGAAGCTTCCAACCATCATATGGTATAACATTTTCAAAATAATAAAATCAAGGGATGTGAATATCTATTTCAATATTTTTAATTTCAATTCAACTCAACACTGTTGATGACAAACATCATTCATCACTCAAATTGTAAACTGTGATAGAATGAGGGGGTCTTCAATTACATTTCTATGTAAATGTGGTTTTATTATACCCTAAACCAACTTCTTCCACAAGATAATTTTTTATGCCTCTATATAGAGATTATTTATGTTGAGTTTAAAACAATTCTCATACCTGTAAAATATACTGGTAAGTATTAGGATCAAAACATTGTATTTTAGATATTGGATGATTCCATCGTGAAAAAAAATTCCATGGCCTAACTAATAATATATTCTAAAGGGAGGAGAATAAGGAAAGAAGATCATTATTATATAACTCATAAACCATCTACTAAAACTGCTCCAACTACAAATACATTACCATATAGTGTGGATCAACTATTCATGAATCAGAAAAAATTACCTCTTTAAAATGATAAGAGAATGGGATAGGGGAAAAAATTCATGAAGTCGAAGAATAATTTTTTTCATTTTGAGATAAAAAATACCCTATCTACTTCATAACATCATTGGAAAATAACATACATAGCATTATGATTCACAATAAGCCTAATTTTGTTTGTCTCAATGATCTATATAACAATTTCCCCTTTCATCAGACATTGGGGAACAATATATAAGAAATATTGTTTATCAAATAAAATATTCAGTGAAATTCTGTACAGTAGAAAGTGATTATGGGGAAGCCAATATTTTAATTGAAATGTGTTTCTTAACCACTATAGATGAAAAATATTAATCGAGAGAAGATTCTAACCAAGGTGCATATATGTTCAATGATTGGATGACCATAAATATAAATAATAAAAATCATTTCATCCTTAAAAAATAATTGAAATGACTAACTATGCCTCTAATGTATCATACATTAGAAAGACCAATTTCATCTTGTCCACATTTCTCTGAAAACTAGTCCTCCAATAAACAACACAATTAGAGGGGAAAAGTATAGGAATAAAATACATTATATATTCCAAAACCAACCAAGACTCTCTGATACTAAGTTCCATTATCCATGATTATATGAGAACAACCCCAAAAAATGGTACCACATGCATTGAACCACCAGATAAAATCCCCATTAGATCAAAAATAAATCTTTGGAACCATTAATGGAATTCACATAATTGATCCCTTTTATGATGATGATTGTGGTATGGAACCAAGTTTCACTACCAAAGAATTTGGAACTAGATGAAGGGTAATATAGTGTTGACTATATAGGGGAAGACACATATGTTTAAGAACTCATTAACCCCACCCAAATCCTTAATCAGACTATCTAGGTTTCCTAAAGTCATTGGAATGTACTCCAAATATACCAAAAGTGAAGTAAGTTTCCCACCTTATTTTAGTGGTCACTCTAACCCAATCATACTAAAACATAAATAATAGAAATAATATTTTCAGATATACTTTGATGATAAGGTAAACCTATTTAGCCTAACCCTCTGAGGGAAGGAGTGACCTCATCCAACATTACATGGGGAAATATGCCTATATCAATTACATCATATTGTAAAGTACATATGAAGGTGAATCCTCATTATATGATTCATAGACCTGTAGCCCATATGTATAAAATTTTAATCCAATTGACCATATTTATATCTATGTTTTCAATCTTGGATACACTATGTTTTTTTGAATTTCTTCCAAGAAGCAGTCAAAAAATATTTTCTAAGCCCACACGAATCTAAAGTTGTATTTTTTGATGTTGAAGTATACCATTTAAAATTAAATACTATATAATTACACTCGATAATACCATACATGAAGAAATAAAACGATGTTGTTATATTGGGACACATCCAAAAATTTTATGTGTCTTATAAGTTAAAGGATATTTACATCTAAATGTATTTCATTTATATTACCAATGGAGTCCACCTAATTCTAGTCTGAAAAATTATTTGTCTATGAAAAGAAATTCCAACATTATCTTATCACTCTAATGCTACAGGTTTATTTATAGAATAAAATAAAGGCCCCTTAGAAGAATCATGATTAGGGCCTTGTTTAGGGACCACATATCTGAATCATAATTCATTGTTGTTCGGAATGATAATACTATCAATGTTATATATAGGAGGCCTCAGTTCCATAAAAATGTCAAAGTCCCCTCATCATAATACTAATTACTCATGTATTGTATTAATGTGAAAATTTGGATGTTTTATAGTGATATAGTCCCTATTTAATATTTATTATTACAAAATATTGATGTAGAATTTTACCATAGGGAAGGGAGACAACCCATGATTAATGGTGTCACATGGGTCACTACATCGAAGTGTCTTTAAATGAACCCTTCAAATAAAATCTAATAGATAAGTTAATAATACATGTATCCCATAAATCAGATCAAATATATAAGGCAAGATTGACTTTTTTATTCAACCACATTTATGAAATTAGTTACGAAGAAAAATCCAAACAATGATAATAAGTTCATCAACACACCAAATTGATTTAAATTAAAGGGTGAAAATTAATTAATTTTATCAACTGATCTTTAACCGATCCATTCCTCATCATATAAATAATGAATAATATGTCATGTCACAATCAATGATTGAGGAAATGTATTCTATATCACTCATCTTCAATACATAATTTCAAAGAAGTACCACATCCTTAGTCTGGTCAGAGGATTATACTACATATTAAATTTATAAAAATGTCAACTCCTCTCGTACCTGGGAGTCATTTTCTTCATCACATAATTCATCTAATAGGGAGTAGAAAGTAGAAAAGGAAGGAGAAGAGAAAGTGGAAGAAGAGGTGGAACATGTTCTCATTGATTTCCTATATGCATATAATGAATGTGAATCTACCACTATTTATTAACACATAAAAATAAATATGGGAACATATGATAACCCATAAACTTTTTTGATTAGCATGACCATGTCATCAGAAGAAAAAGGGGTATATGAATCCTTTATAAATAATCATTGAGTATTATTTTCTATTAATTAAAAATAAATTATGTTCCTTGATCATAATCTGTCCACTTTCCAAAATTGTTTACCAGAAGAACATAAAGTACAAAAGTTAGCATCTAGATATGTATAATTGACTTATACCACCACAATTGTTGTATAAATTGAGAACCTCATCAAAACAAATTTCAGTTGGTAGGTCCAGTATCAATAATGGTTAGAAAATATAGTTCTAATAAATGAGAAGATTGTAAAAATCAATGTTTTAATTGACTTAAAGGATCTCAACTAGTATAGTCTGAAATATGATCTCCCAATCATGATCATTGAATAACTAGTTGATGATAGGACAAGATATGGGGACAATTACTTCCTGGATGGCTATTACATGTACAACCAATTAGGATATCCCATAAGGACATGTAATCCAACCCTATTAAATCACTCTAAAGGGAATATTTTAAATTTTTAATTCCAATTAGTTTGATGAATGGTGGAACTACTTTCCAACATGCCAAGAAACACATCTTCAAAATATTCAAGGGAAGGTATATTGATTTCCATGTCCACAATCTGATGGATAAATCTCTAAAAAATTTATTAAAAACTTTTAAACGACCTAAATTTTTTTCCAAATTAATATATTATTATCTATATTTTTTGGTACATGCACCACTATGTTCATCTTGCATTACAAAAAACAGTAAGCTTAAACAAAATGATAAATTTTATAAAAATAATATTATATGATAGATATCACATGGAAAATGGAATGGATGTTATAAATATGATATAGTAAATTACCAAAATATAAGGTTTAAACATGTATAAGAATTGAAGTATTTTATGAACTATTCATTAAAAATGAAAATAAAAACAATTTTCAAAATAAGGAAACAAATTTCTTGAAATTTATTTCTTTCCAATTTTTTTTAATGTAATTATTTTAAAAAACATTGGGTGAATTATTTATATGAAAATTTTCTAGTATATATATTTAAAAAACTCTTTAATATTAAACATAGGGTTTTTATAGAATCTTTTTGAGAATAAATCCAATATTACTCTTAAATTTTTTTTCTAAAAATAATTCTTTCACCTTTTCGTTATCTTATATTAAAACAATATATATTAGAAAATATTTTTTGAAAAATAATTTTCATTTTTTTCAGCATGTCAGAATTAACATTGCATTCATTTCTGATAATTTTTTGAAAATATTAACTTCGTGATGATTAGTGAAATATATAAGATTTTAATTGAAATATACCTCTTCAGTTAATTAATTTATAATTTTAAATTATATTTTATATTTTTATTAGATATAAATTAAATTAAATTTCTCAGCAATTATGAATGGAATTTTAAAAAATGTATTCCATTTTGGTGTCAAAATAATTTATATTATCTAATAAGATCACCAGTTTTTCTGAAGAATATTAATAAGGAATGTTTTATAAATTAATTGACTTAGTTAATGTAATAATAACTTTACCATGGGTAATCTAAAAATACAAAGGGTATAATGACATAAAATCATGATTAAAAGCTGCTGGATGATAATATTTAAACCAAAACGTTTCTATGTGTTAGTAATACTCAATTTTTCCTCCTTATATGATGTAAAATATGTGCGTACTCCTTTTTATTTTCAAAAATTACATGTCTTCCACACACCTCACATATAAAAGTAAACCCACTATCCTATCCTATTTAGCCCTAATACCCATTTGGTTTTTCCATATCCAACCCAAATAAGGTCTAAAATATATTCTTATCAACCTATTATCTGTTTTTTGTTATAAATCAAACCTAGGAAGTCTTTTAGTTAAAACCTAATTAGGATAACCAATGAAGAAGAAACCATATTCTATTAGTTTGTTATTTTATTTCTTCTTCCACCAACATAATTTCTTATTAAACCATATAGATATAATAACATCATTATCATCCATAATGTAATATTTTTTTCTATCGAGGGAATGACCAATGATAGTATCCACATCCATTAAATGTGTTATAGAATAGTTATTTGTTTGTAAAGTGGACTACCGCCATGTGAACTGATGTCATTATTTGATTCCATTACCACCTCCCAATGTTTGGTATGATTATGAAACTATATTATAGTGACCTAGGATTAAAATAGATGGATATAGCTTCATTATAGATTATTATTTAGTACAGTGTAAATATACATGTCCGGTGACTATAATAGATTAGTGTACTTGGAAACTTGGAATAAATATCATATATCCTTTGGAAAGATCATAAAAATCACCAATAAATATATTTAACATTATTAAATCTACATATAATCTTCTTTCATAACCTATATAATATAAACATAAGAAAGGGGTGATCTCAGATGCTGAGTAAGGGAAAATAAATAAAATACGTAAGCATAACATGAACAAAATGGTATGGAATTTGAGCATAAAATTCTAAGATCATCCCTTAAATATTAGATATCACAATAAATATTGGAATTTAAAAATAAATGAAATATAACCAAACAAATAACATAATCCTTGAAATAATTACATAGTAATAAAACATGTAATTATGGAAAACAGATAAGCATATAAAAACTCTATTTTAATGATGCATACCATGGAAATTGTAACATGTTAGTCATGGGGTAATCACTCATATACCTACTTCAGGATTGGGATTCCATCCCATGTACCCTCTTGTGTCAGGCATGGGATTTCCTCCCATGTACCCTCTTGTTTCGAGATTAAGATGTCCTTTAATTTTCCCTTTTGTTTTGGTCTTCAGATTTCCTCATGTTTACCCTCTTGTTTCAGGAATGGGATTTACTCTCATATACCATCTCATTTGGGGTTTTTTATGTTCTCTAATGCAACCTCTTATTTAGGTCATGGGATGTCCTCCCATCTACCCTTTAAACTCATAAAACATTTATCATTACCCAATTCGTTAGAGGGTGATATAGGTCCCAACCATCTCATTGTGAAATAATTTGTACATGTACCACAAAATCAGAAACTATAATATCATAACCAATGAAATAAAATGGAAATTATAAACATTTAAACATATCATTACATGTGGAAAAGATATAAGTTTCATAAAAATGTCACCTACAGAATAACTCGTTAAAGGGAAACGTATTTCATAATCATAAAACCCATGATATAAGAATATATTTCATAAAAATAAATCATGTAAAAGAGAAACTAGATTCATAAATACCATGAAATTAAGAATAACCCATTAATTGAAATGATAAGAATGGAACCTTTAGATCATTTCCTATAAAGGTGTGAGTGATATCAATGGATACCATCTTATGTGGAAAATTATTTTGAAATATCATCACAAAACACTTCCTAAGGAAAATATCCTTCATTTTTAAAAAAACTATTTTTGAAAAATAACACCATTTTAGAATAATTTCCATAGAAAATAATTTTAAACCCTAAAAAGAAGACGTGAAATAAATTTGAAATTTTTTCCTTGAAATCATAAAATATAATCGTCAAAACATTTTAATAACAATTTTATTCTAACACAATTTGAAAACTTATAATGAAAGACTAAAAATGTTTTGAAAACAATTTTCCATGAACACTTATAAAATAATCTTCTAAACATTTTAAAGATATATATCCCCAAAAACACTTTGAAAACTTATAAATAATGCCTAAAAATGTTTTGAAAATCATTTTTTATGAAAAATTATAAAATAAGATTGAAAAAATATTTAAAACCATTTTCATGTAAAATATATTTTAAAATCATTTCGATAAAAAAATATTCATTAAACAGGAAAAAAAGTATTCAAATGATTGCCAATATAAATTTTTTTACATATTGTACAAGGTATAAAGAATGTTCCCTTTTCATGGTAAAATGGAAAAAATTACCTCATTTAAGAAAGTGATATGAATATTTATTTAAACAAATTGAAATGGTAAAAAAGGTTAAAATATTATTTTATGTATTATATGATATTGTCATAATAATGATGTAAACCAATTTTAGGAAATATAGTTTTGATGGAACACAAATTTCTGACTGAAGAGAGGGTAAACAAGGGCTTTCTTAAAAACACATTCTTAACTATATTATATACCAAATATTAGAAAATAGTAAAAATACATGAATATAGAAGGAATAATAATTGTGAAATAATATTTATTAATTTATTGAGATATGAAACATAATATTTCCTCAAAGTTAGCATATACATAAACAATCTTGAAAATGGATGAGATAATCTCAATAAACACTTATAACATGGTAACATGGGATCATAAAATCCATGTAAGAATAATAGAATTAAATGAATCATTGAAAATCCATAAAATATTTAGCTTCATTATATATCATGTAAAATGGATGTATGTACAAATCAAATAAAATTTAGGTGAATAACAAAACATGATTCTCAATGAAGGAAAATTGATACAAAACTATTTTAGTGATTTGGTAAGTATTGAAACTTAATCCCCATAAAATATAGGTCATATAATTGATATTAAAATACCCATAAATTTAAATATAATAAATATTTATCAAATAAATGGGTGGTATAATCACCATACAAAAGTATAGGGTGGTGATTAAATCAGGTATCTCACAAGAATAAAAAATGAGATGGAATTCCCTTACCTTGTGTCACGATTATCATCGTACACATTAAAACCACCTATATAATATATATAAAATTTAATATACATATTTTATATAATGATATTATTATATTTATCAACATATATATTTTTATTGCAACCTTATATTATGTGCTAGTTAACAATATTTTATTATGGTTTCACTTCAGGTAACATTCGCTTTGTTATTTGCACATGTCTTAATGTTTGTATCATTGGTATTTATACTATATATCATGATTTATTGAATCTAAAATATGACATAAATTTCATATATAGACAGTATATGTTTATTATAAAAATATATGTAATATATAAGTATTAAATAGAACATGTCATTCTGGGAGACGGTAGGTCGTACGTACGCATTAACGCTATTTCCATTTAATTGTTGTGATGATAGAATGAATGTAAAAGACATATATATGTATATATTTATATATATAATTATTAATTTATATTTATTATATAATATATTTCATAAATATTAATTAAACCCATCCATAATACAATATATGTGGTGTATGAACGATTCAGACCACTTTGAGTGGGCAGTTGTCCACATTTCCTTAATCAAAATTATCATATTACCAGAAAGATGGAAAGTAAAAAAATATATGTTTCCTAAAAAAAATAAATATAAATATTGATTTAATAAACTTAATATATAATATATATTAATAAATTTTCCATCATAATGGCCACCATGGTAGGTGGTAAGGAAAGAAGTACACAATCATCATTTTGTGAGGCAGTAGTTCGCCGTAAACAGAAATCGTATGTTCGTTACCCATTTGATGGAGGTTTGTGTAAGTGTAGGTAAACCCATTTAAATAAAAACATCATAGTATATTAGGATACTGTTTTTGTTATATAATCATATATTAATGATATTTGGATTGTGTGGAGAAGGGAAAAATGAAAGGACTTGAGAGAAGACATTACCTCTTAATCGGGTAACTTATCTCGGTTTAAGCCAAAAGGATCCCTTCAATTTCCTTATGACTTAGGAAAGGATTAATGGAGGAATATATTAATATCTTTAAGTGTATTTTATAGATATGCTCTAAACCTAATAGGTTTTAGTGGTTTGATGAAGTGGGAGAGGTGGTGTCCTTTTATAGGAAAGGAAAAGGAGTAAACTTGATTTTTTAAAACAAGTTAGGCATATAAATGTTTTTACCTAACCAAAGTATTAAAAACAAATATAAATAAATAATTTATGGTTATTGAATCACTAATTTCCATAAAATGGGTTTTACAAAATTAGATAGGTCATTTGGGCCACTAAAGTTGATGTTTAGTTCCTAATTGAGTTTAATTTGATCTTAATAATTCTGATTAATTTTAATATACTTTACTAATATTATTGGTAAATAAAGTATTATATTACTATTTAATAAATATTATACATATTAAAATTGTGTATTTTTGTTTTTTTAAAATTACTTCCTAGAAGCGGAAAAATTAGAAGTAATGTTAATCTAGCAGATAAAACGAGATTTGGCATCTTTAATATTGAATGAAGATCAAAGGTTTATTAAGTTTTAGTGTTCAATTTCATAGTGGAATTCATTCTAACAAAATAAATTTTATTAATAGATGAAATATTGATCTATTCCTACCCTAAAACAAATTTAACATATATGTTTACAATAATAATTATTCAAACGAAAATTAGTATTTTTGGATATTCATCAAGAAATTAATTTTCTCAAAACAAATCCCAAAAATACACCATAATATAACATTATAATTATAAAATTAAAAAGTTAAGTTTATTTTATAAAATTAAATTTTGAAATGTGTCTAAAAATATATTTATTATTAAATGAAGTTCATCTGAAAAAATGGTATTTTTAAACATAGTTGGGATTTACCAAAAATCATACCTTCCATTATCAATATGATTTATCTATATAAAATAATTATAAAAAATATTTGAAAAATATTTATTACTATTAAAATAAATATTATTAAAAGAAAAGTTTTAATTTTATCATTTAAAAAATATACTATTAAAATGATGTTTCATAGAAACATCAGATTTGCATACATTGTACGCCAAGTCAGTGGTGAAGGTAGTAGAAGCCAAGTTAATATTTCATGGTGCACAAGCCATGTAAGTATAGTGTATAGTGAATGCTAAGTTGGTATTGAGTTAGAATGGAATTTTTACTTGGTTTTTATATATATTTATATATATTAATAAATATTTCTAGTGTCACATGAAATGAAAAATATCAAAAAGATAAATTAATTTGAAAAAGAATATTTCAAAAAATCATTCAGTGTTATATTCTACCCCCTATAAAATGGATATCTCCCATGAAATTAGTCTAGGATATCAAAGGTTTAATAATTGAAACATTCATTATATGAAACTCACATTGTAAAAAAGAATACTAAAACTCCCCATAAAATGTAAAGGTGGGGCCATGAGGGTTACCCAATGTAACATAAAACTGTGTTTCCATATATAATAACATAGTTTGGATGTGAAAACATGGTCATTGAAGAAATATATATAACTATCATGTTCTGATTGAGAGTGATTGAGAACAAGGTCAGTTGGATGTTAATAATCTGAAAACCATAAATAAGCGATGACCCAAGGGAACTTCTAATTTCTATGAAGATGAAAGATATATGACAACATTTTTTGTATCCATAATCTTTCCCCCTAATGTTATGGAATTTTAATGAAAATAAATAATTTCTATATTTCATTAAAACCCCACACTTTATTTTTCCTTGATCCAATTCACCACTTTTTCTAAAAAGTAAGGTGAATGTTTCATTCTTCATGTACTAATAGATCATTAGATCTATGATATTACATCCTATTTGTAATTAGTTTCCACCAACCCAAATTAGTTTCAATAGGATACCCAATAATAATAAATACTCAAATAGATATATATCCATTTAATTTGAAAGAATTTCAATAAATTGTTAACGTTGCAACCCATCCAAAATATAATTCTCCCTTTATTCCATAAATCAGCTCTTACATTAAACAAAAAAAAATTTATTGAAAACATGGGTCCATCCTTATACTGATAATATATAAAATTTGATTTTATTATTCAATATTCCTGGTATGGATGGATAATTACATGAAATTCCACCATGGATTAACAATAAGACTATCAAAAGGGTTAATCATACAAAATAAAATATAACATTTCCAACTAAGGAGGGGCAGAAAAGTACTTATTAGTTATCTTGGTTCACTTGAACCATTATGTTCAGCTACAATTTCCCTTTTTCCTTTTTCATGATTTGTTTTTTTTGGATCATCATTCAAATTAGTCATTGGATTGGGTAATTTGTAAGTGTAATGAAAAAAATCCATGCAATTGAAACACTAAGGTGTGTAAGGTGCTTTCTGTGAGGATTTCTAATTATTTTCATCATTATCTATCTTACCCCCATTAGTTCGACAACCATCTGCTCAATGACCTTCCCTAAAAAAACATAAAACATTCTGTATTCCCCTTATGGAAATTCCCTATATGTTTCATCCCATAATTTTAGCATAATGGAAGGGTGATTTTCCTTTCTCTATGGTTTTTGGATTTTATATTGAACTCCATCATCCTTTTCTTATCATAACCTTGAGATTGATAAGAAACTCCAAAATCCATTTCAAATTTTATTGCAAAACACACAATGTATTAATAATTATTAAAGTGTGTTATGTCTACAACCATTTTGAGAGTCAGATTTCATCCACAGAAGAAAATATCATGCTTACTTTTGGGTTGGATGATAATTCCAGAGGCATACCTCATAATTCTTATGAAAATAGCGTCATAGGTACTGATAGATTCATCATCCTTTTGCTTCAACTCAAGGAACCTCATTTTAAAAATTTATGTGAAGAATATAATGAGATTTTTATTTAAGAATAAGTTATTTAACTCATAACAATCCATGGATTCAATATCATCTTACATTCTTCTAATTTGGGTTTGTTTCCACCACTGGTATGCTTTACCTTCTAACAGATAAATAGCTAGAATAAATTTATCATGCTATAGACACTTGAGAATGGAGAATACATTTTTATTGGAACTGATCCAATGTTCACCAATAGTTGGATCATACGAACTACTGAAAAAAGGTGGACGACGTCTCTTTATAGACTCCACAGAACATTGTTTCCTCCTTTGATAATTTTTCATCTCATCAACATTCATATATTTATAATTTTTTAAGAGTATAGAAATGTGGTTTTTTATTCTATCCCTCATTGAGAACATATCATTAGGTGTAAATTCATTTAATTTTCCATCATAATCACCATTAACATAGTCATTTTGTTTCATCCACTGGGAAAAACACAAAGCATAGAGTAATAAATAGTTTTCATAATGAGGAACTACATAATATTGAAAAATCCACATATAGGATGTCTAATGTTTTAAACCATAATTAATTTATGACACCGTCTATTTATCCTAGATTATTCAAAACATCGTATAATCAAATCCTTCTTGATGAATTGTGAAGTGTTTTTTAATTCACAAATCATATCCCTCAAGAGTGTCAAACCAGGTGTGCAGTAAGGCCCACTGTCATGTTTTAGATTACCCCCAGTTAGTCCCTAAACATATTATCAGAGTTGTTACCCCTATGTAAATCTATGACAAAGAGATAACCACATGTATTATGTATACATATATTTATTTCTAGGAAACCTCATACTCTATCCTTTTAAAAAATACAATATGTTTTCCTAAATGTGAACTCATCATTATACTTATCCATTAAAACATCCATAGAAATATCCTTAGAACTATACATAGGGATATTACTAATTATTTCTCATCATAGTTTCCAATAAATGGTAAAAATGTTGTTTTCACACCATCTATAGATACCCAGACCTAACATATATAGATATTACGTCATTTTAGATGAATATTTAGTAAATTGAAAACATGTATACCCAAGGACTATAATAGTTTTTCGTATATGTAATCAAGAATACCAAATCCACTATCCTAGTGAAATATCTTCAATAGCTCCCATAAAGATATATGAAATTAGTACTTATACCTATAACCATTCTCCATATCCTTCAGAAATATAACATAAGTAAGAAGTGTGCTCGAATTCTTAGTAACAAAAAATGAAGAAAATGAGTAATAATAACATGAAAAAAAGGTATGGAACATGATCATATAATTCTAAGATCATTCCATGCATATTAAATATCATAAAAAGATTTGAAGTTGATAATACATGGACCATATGGAAATAAAGAACATAATCCTAGGAAGAATAAATTATGAATTTAACATGTAATTGAGGCAATCATATAAACATATAAAATACATATGTTAAGGCATCATATCAAGTAATTTGTAACATCTTAGGACTTTTATAATCACATTGGTACCTACGTTAGGATTTTATGCCCTCTTATGAACCCTATTTTTTATGTATTGGGATATCCTCCTATAAACCAACATATTTTGGGATTGGGATGTCCTCCCGTTAACCATCTTGTTTCAACCTCTGGATTTCCTCCCCTTTACCCTCTTATTTAGAACATTGGATTTCCTTTTTTTTCTCTCTTAATTCAAAAATGATATTTTTTTCGGTGTCCCCCCTTGATTTACTCTTTTAATGTCCTCCCATGTCCCCTTTGACCTCATAATACATTTTCAATTACCTAATTCATTGGTGGGGGATATAGTCCCCACCCATCCCATAGTGAATTCGTATATAAATGGGCTAAAAATAATAAACAACCATATTTTATCCCATTAAATTAAATGGGTTTAAAAAACACCAAAACATATTATATCATATGGAAAATATATAGGTTTAATAATAATTTATTCAAAATCATAACTCATGTAGGAGAAACCAATTTTATAAACATATAACCTATGAAGGAGAAATAAATTTCATGAACTTAACAAACATAAATGAAAAAATATATTTCAAAAACATAAAACCCATGAAAGATAAATTGGTTTCTTAAATACCTTGTCATTATGAATAAACCATTTACATTAAGGATATGAATGGAACCATTAGATCATTTCTAGGAAGTTCATAAGTAACATCAATAAATGTCACCTTAAATGGAAAATAATTTTGACATATATTCTAAATACATTTCTTGAGGAAAATAACCATTATTCATTGAAAAAATATTCTTAATACGTAGACCCATTTGATAATAATTTTAATATAAAATAACTTTTAAAACTAATAAAGACGACTAGAAATATATTTAAAACCATATACCTTAAAAACATATAAAAGAAACATAAAAAAAATTAGTATCCTTTTCTTCGAAAATACTATGGAAACTTATAAGGAATTATTCAAAAGGTTTTGATACCCATTTTTCATGAAAAAATATAATATAATATAGAAAAAAATTGAAAAAAAATTTCATTTATAATCTATTTTAAAAACATTTTCATAAAAAAATATCCTTTAAAATTGAAATTAAATCTTCAAATGATTGATGATAGATAAATCCATAATCGTTGTACGAGGTAAAAGAACATATAATTTTTATGGAAAAAATGATTGATGTTTTCCTCATTTGGTAAGAAACAAGAATATTCCATTTATAAATGAGGTAAAATAAAAAAGGGAAAAATACATTTAATTATTATAAGATATTTGTAGAATATTTTTGGAAACCATTTTTTGGAAACATGATTTTGATGGTACACAGATTCTTGACTGATGAGAGGGTAAAGTTGTGGTTTCTTATAATCAATTTCTTAAATATATTCTATACTAGAGATTATATATTCTTACCACTACATGAATATAGAATTAATAACTAGAGGGAAAAATCCTATAATTTCTTGAGAGATGGAACATAAGAATTCATCAATAGAATAATAATCATTAAAAGTCTCCAAAAGTAGAGAGAGTGTCTCAATAAACTCTTATAACATGGTAAATTGGAATCATAATTTCAATTTACAAAAAAGGGAATTAAAAGTTTATTTTAATAACATTATAGTATGGATATTCATGATATATCATGTAAAATTGAATTATATACACCTCAAAATGAATTTAGGGGCATAACAAAACATGGGTCTCAATGAATTCAAATTGATAAAAAAGTATTTTACAGATTTGGTATCTTTTGAAAAATAATCCCCAAGAAATAAATGTCATAACATGGATATATAAACACCCATAAATTTAAAAATAATTACAATTGGACACATCCATGGGTAGTCTACACACTACACAAAAGGATAGGGTGGTTACTGGAGCCTGTATCTCACAGAAATAAAAATTAAGATGGAATCCTCTTACCATCTGTATTGACTCTCTTCATACACATTCAGACCACCTATATTAAAAAAATTATTATAAATATTTTAAAAACTAGAGTATTATATCTAATACCATATATGGTTTTATTAATACCTTAAAGAATTTTATTTTTACTAATCCAATGTTAAGGATTCACTTCATATAATATACACATTATAATTCGAATATGTGTAATTTTTTTTATATTTTCTATTTTGGAATTATATAAGGATTCAAATAATGTAATTAATGAGATAAATAACATATATATAAATTATATGTTTTTTAAAATAATATATATAAAATATTATAATGAACTGGAATACTCCATTCCTGGAGATGGTTGGTTGAACGTATGCATGAATGCTATTCCTGTTTAATTATTGTGTTGATAGAATGAAAGTAAAAGACATATATAAATATATATATGTATATATATATAATTTTTAAAGTATATTTATCATATCATATATATATTATATATTCACTAAATCCACCCTTACTACAATCCATGTGGTGTATGAACAAATCATAACACTTTGAGGGGGGTAGTCCACACTTCCTAAAACTGAATTATCATATTAAACCCAAATAGAATGTAAAACGATATTTGTTGTAAAAAAATACATAAGATTTTAGAAATAATAAATTTAATATTTCAAATAAATAAATATATTTTCTATCATAATTTATTTTATATAAAGTGGTAATTATAAAATTAAAAAATTATAGTTTTGTGACGCAGTAGAGAATTGTACACAGAAACAATATCTTGGTTACACATTAGATGGTGGTGAGTGTAAACATAGATGAAACCATTTATATAAAAATATCCTAGTATATTTTTAATAATTTTTTTTATAATTATAGAAAAAATACAGTTATAGTGGTTGGATAAGGATAATAAATAAAAGTACTTGAGAGAAGACATTACCTTTAAATCAGGTAACACCATTGTGTTTGTTCCAAAAGGCCCCTTGAATTTCCAAAAGCCCAAATAAATGATTATAGGGGTAAGGGAAAAATATTTGTAAGTTAATTTCAGATTGATCTTGGCTTAACCAATGTAGTTTTAGGTGTGCTAAGAAGTGGAAGATGTTGTGGACTTTTATATGGAAGGAAAATGACTCACATAAAAATTTTGAAAACTAGTTAAGTGTGCAGATGTCCATACAAAAAAAGTAAAAAAAATAACATAAATCAAAAATTGAAGGATTATGGTAGAATAATTTCCATAAAATGGATTTTGGAAAGGTGGATATGTCATTTGGGATGTTGTGATTGAGTATTAGTCCCTAATTGAGCTTAATTTGACTTTAGTTGCGTTGATTAGTTTTGAGCACTTTTACTATTAATTTTGGTGAAAAATAAACATGGACTTATTAGAATATAAATATTATAATAATTAAATATTTTTATATTGGTTTTTCAAAATTTAGTTCAGAGTATTTGGAAATTTAAAATTATTTCCAATCCCACATATGGAATAAAATTATGAGTCTTTAATGTAGAAAGAAGTTCAAAGGTTTGTCAATATTATATATTAAATTTCAAATGAAATTAATTACAATGAGATTAATTTTATTAACAGATTTAAAGATGATATAATATGACCCTAAACCAAATTTAACATATAATTTAACATTAATATTTATTTAATGTCAAATATAGTTGTTAAATAAAATGTAATATTTTAAATATTCATCCAAAAATGATGTTTCTTAGAAAAATCCCAAAAATTAACCCGAAGGAAATTTCAGTAAATTAAAATTTAAAATGATGTTTATTTTATCAAATAATATTTCTAAATGTTTCAAAAAATAATTTTATAATTAAATTTGGTTCATTAAAGAAAATGGTGTGTTTAATCATAGATGGGCTTCACCAAAAATCATATCATTCATTATCAATATGTTTTATCAATATTAAAAAATTATAAATAATATTTGAAAATTAGTTATTACAATTAATATAAATAATTTTAATTTCTAGTTTATAATTATACCATTTTAAAAAATATAACAATAAAATGATGTTTTGTAGAATCATTGGTGTTGTGTGCAACTTACGCCAAGTACGTGTTGTAGGTAGCACAATCTATGTTGGTACTATATGTAGCTCAAACCAAGTTAGTATTGTGTATAGTGCATTCCAAGTAGGTATTGAGTGTGAAAGGAACGTTTTACATAATGTTTCAATATATATATATATTTCCACTGTCATGTGAAATAAAAAAAAAATATCAAGAAGCTAAATTAATTCAGATATAATATTTCACAAAATCTGAGGGTGTTACATAAAGTATATATATATATTATTTATATAATAATTATACATTTTTATTCATTATATAATATATAATTTTTTACTTTATATTCTATAGGGTATTTTGATAATGTTTATCATGTGTATGAAAGACTATTGCATAATGAAGTGATGTGATTCGTTTTTCACAGTGTGAATACATTGAATATAATAAGGATAAATTTAATGAATATTTATAATAGATTTGATATTTTATGATATAAAATAAATTTTTATCATTCATAAAAGATGATATAATATATTATATCATTCATTTTCACTCATTGAACGACGATAACGTCATTCGTGTTTGTGTTAAATACACCCTTCAATAAAAGATGTACTTGATCTATTCATTACTACAAAAAATTAATGATATGTATAAGTATATTTAACGGAAAAATAATTTAATAATTATTTTATGATCATTATGGAAATAAAAAATATGACACACTTAATTTCAATAATGATTTTGGAAAAATAGAAACGATACTAACGTGTATGTGTGGCCTACCATCTCGGTAACCGTAACATACACAATTTATAAAAAAATCACCATTCATGAATTATCAAAAAAAATTGATATATTAATATGATATTTATTTCATGAATATATTTCTATATATTATAAACCCAGATAAATGTGATATGGAAAAAAATAACCAATTCAAACATATTCCAAAAAAATGGTTATTACCTGAAACATGATTCTAGAAAGGATTATTAATAAACAGGTAACTAACTATCATATATAAATCTTATATGGAATAATATATATAATTATTGTTCAATAATTGATTTATAATAGACATAAGTTTATTTTATAGAACATTCTAATGTGAATAATTGATATAAATACTTAAGGTAAGGGATTTCTAGTCTGACATTTATTTCTCAGTGAGAAATAAAAATTCGACACTTGATTTTCTATGGGTGTATATACTACCCATTTGAAATCTTATATCATTAATATCAAAATTTTCATGATATTAACTTTTCCATTTGATGTTATTATTTAGTGGGTCTTAGGATTGAAACAATTACTAAACATATAATAGATTTTGAGTCTCTCTTTTATTATTTAGAGATACGTGAATATTTCACCACTTGATTATTTTATGTTGTGTATATACATCCCATTTCAAATTTTAAACCACTAATATCCTTACTTTCATTCTATTTAATTTTTTATTCGATATTATTCTTTATTTTGGATTAAATTAATAAATATAACTAAATCATTAAGATATTTCCATATATTTTTTTAATTCCATGAGACACATTGCATATTCAACACATATTCCCTTTATGTGTGTTTATACTACCCGTGAATATATATTATGATTTTTCTCCTATTTTTTATTTTCATAACCGTTTTATTCACATAATTTTAATTAGTGTAAAATTCAAATGTATCAAAATCGGTTATTCATGTTTATCTTAATTTTCCTTCATCTTGAAATTGGTTATGTTAAACACCTATCATCTTTTATGAGGTGTATATACATCCCCTTTGAAATCTAATATCCTGATTTAATTTATTATCATTATATTATTTTTCTCAATTAATTTTTTCTATTTATCATTCTTATAATAAAATTTTACAAATGAGGTAATGGATTTATGATACAATCTCATTATTTATCATGATGGTTTATGATTATGCTTCCAATGATGAAGAATTATGCTCTATATTTAAATAAAATATTGTGTGTTCTTATCTAATGGTTATGTTATGAAAATAAATTATATCCTATCATTTTTCTCTCCCTTTATGTTTTTCAGAGTTCAAAATAATGTTTTTAATAAATAAATCTATTTATATCTAATTTCGATTAAAACCCATCTTTCTTCCAATACCATGTTTTGTAAAACATATTTTAAAAAGTTTTTTAAAATTTGTAAAATAAATTTTTATAGGCATTTCACCATTTTTTGACATGAATGTTTTTAATGGAATCCTCAACTTGATTTCCACACAATTCATAATTTCTTTTTACTAGAAATGATGAAGGAATAATTACTTTAACATGAATGTAATGAAGATAATTTTACACCTTCATGGATATAATTTGATTTGAAGATTATTTTAGATGTTTTAATTGTTATTCTGAATAAAAATTATGGTCAAAAAATATTATGATTTTATATTTTAAAAATGGTTTATAATTAAATATTATTATCCTCTATAGTGTATCTAATTGATATTTTAAAATAATTATCCATATCTGATGATATAAAATGATGTAAATTATTCTTTAAAAGGGATATATACAAAAAATTCTATTATTATTTATTCTATGATTTTCTTTCTCTTGAAAAGATGTACATGAAACCAGTTCCTTTACCAAAATTTATAATATGATAACATTCTTAAGAAATGTAGTCATTTATTCATGGGTTATGAAATGATGATATGATGAAATAATTATGAAACCTGGCTATTTATTGACAAGTTTGGGTAGGATGAAATGATTGTGAGGCCCAATTAATTTTGTTCCTTTTGATATGACATATGCTTTATGATATCTTGGTACACAAAATTAATATTATCATTGTGTGATTAGTTGGACCTATTTTTTCCACCAATTCCTTATATAAAGATAGATAACTACTAAATAAATATTTTATCTGTGAACCTAATTTCAGGTTTAGAATGATTTACATCATCCGGTTATCATGATCACAATGTTATGCATGAACCAAATTAGTTGTTCACATTATTATTCATGAACATTTCCTTCATATCGCAAATGTTATATGTGGACATGGATGCATGTATAGAATTTTATATGAGATCCTGATTTCAGGTACTTATGTTAGTGAGTTAACTAGTCTCTATTTATACATGTTCAAAATGTTATAAGATGATGTGTATTCCATAAATCTTTTTCTTCTACCATTGTTATTCATTCATCTATTGGGTTATTTTATTACCATATTATTCATATCTTATAAACATACAATCATTGTGTCATGACTCAATATTATGATATTTTAAATGAATGGTATGGTTTTCAAATGTTACGGTCATTCCCATATAACCTTTTGTTCATGTCATTATATATATATATATATATATATAACAATAATTGAGAATATTATCCCTCCAATTCATTTATTTCATTTCCCCCAGTTATAAATAATAGTTTGAGCTATATATTTTTATGAAGATTACTAATGGAGATGATAATAATGAGAGATATTGAATATCAATCACAAAATTAAAAGATTGTGTACCTAGTCTCAAAATAATCTAATCTATTATTTCCTTTTAGATATGTGTTTGTGTCATTTATTGAATATTCAACTAAAAATATGTAATAATGTGGTATGAGAGGCCTAGGTCTCTATAGTTGATATTAGATAAGTTAAGATAAAATTTAGGAAAATGATGAGAAAAAAATAGTGAGATCGAAATAAATAATTCCATGGATATGTCTATGGATGTATCTAAGGTTAATTTGAATGATTATCCAATGTATAGGAAAACATACTAGATTTTTTTAAATGAATAGAGAAGGTGGATTTCAAGAAATTATATCCCGTTTTAGATAATAGAAGTATACATGGATATAAAAATCATATATAGTGTGGAAATAAATATGAAACAGCATGCATTTAGATGGACTTGATCATTACATGGTTTATGATTATGGGCTATGATACACACCATGTTTGACACTAATAAGGGTTATTCTTCAAAAATTAACAAACTATTTAATAAAAAGTATGAAGGGTTTAAATCGATGATGTCTATGAATTACCTATCATCAACCAATTGGTTCAAATATTAAAAAGAAGGTGTAATTATGTAGTCGTCATATATGGTATTTTTCAATTTTTTATGGTATTCCACTGTGATTGGTTTTTCTCACATATTGTTTTTTGGTTTCAATTAATGGATGAAAAATAAAGGAATCTGGATAACATTGAATGTAATAAAAAACTAATTTAATATGAGAATATAAATTTGATCATTAATTAAGATAATGATATTGTTATTAAACCTAATTAGCTATCGTGATAAATCATCAACAACATTAACTTCAGAGATATTTTTAACACATCGAATATGCGGTAAATATAATTTTATGAATTCTTATTTTGTATTGAAAATTAAGGAAAAATATTCTGCTTCATACATCTGATGATGGTGGGATAGAAATCCTAAAGGAATACCACAAATTGATGGGATTATGTATATATGTGTAAAATAAGGTCACAAAGTGAATAATTATTGAAGTGTTTAATTTCTTATGTTTGGATGGAATTGTAATTATCACACTCAATACCTTAACCCATAAATTAAAATCTATAATAATGATTAACCAATTCGATAACAATAATTAATGATGAATTATTTAAGTATTTGTTTAACAATATTCTTTATTTACAATATATATGTATTTTACCATTGGTATATTGGTTGGAATAATAATTTTACATATAATGATTTCATTGGTTTACTAAATAATATATCTACACATTTATTATTTAATTAACAGTTATGAATTCCACCATGGTTTAATAAATTTAAGGGTGAAAATAAGTTTAAAATCATATAATCCCATTTTGTGATTTTATGTTTTGGGGGTTATTCATGATTATGATTATTTAGAGAGGAATTTATAGAAATAAAATCTAATGGTATTGAGGGGGAATTACATTATATAAACATATGATTAAAGTAATTTTTAACTTTTACACTTTATTGTTTCCTTGATTATGAAGTAATTATGGGTTTTACATCATCACAATATATGGTCAACAAATTTCATTTTTTCTAGAGATGATTTATATTTGGATCCACATTCCATTTTATACATTTTGGAAGTGGTAAGGTGGCTTATTTTAATACATTCAATTATATATTATCTGAACATAAAGTTTACCTATATGGTTTGGTGAGGTATATAGAGATATCTTTATACAGAGTTGTGTTTTATCATTTCATATTATCCAATGATGAATGATATTTCTATTGAAATAAATACAACCATATAGGATATGTCATGATATTTTTCTACAGATTTCAATGGTGTTCATGTTCAATATCATCCTCAATTTTATTTTTCATACAATAATATCTTCCACTTGATCATTTAGATGGATCCTTGTGAAGACATGTATGAAAAAAAATTAGAGATCTTGTTTAATGAAATCATGATGTAGAATGAAATTTATAGGGACCTAAACTAGATAATGAAACTAAGGAGAATGTAAGAGCCATTAAAATACTAATACAGAAAATGTTGACAATAATATTATGCATAAAATCACTAAATGGATATAGAATTTAATTTTTCGGAGGTTGTATTTCTTGGAATATATATATGGAATGAAGAAGATTAATTTATACCCTTGGTTTATCCATCCATTTTAAATTCTTGATCATAATGTGACCATTTATTATAAAATGGAGATTCCACCTAATCTCGCTTGGGATAACCATGTGTTCCATGAATCTCTCTGAAAGAAGTATATACCTAATCCATAAAACGTACTGAAAACATAGGTTATACTATATAGCATGATATGTATTCATAATATCATTAAATATAGATTTTGGATCAAATAATGTAGTCTCTATAAATCAATTTCCACTTGGTCAATTTCATTATGGAGAATATAGAAGCTTGGGAAATCAACTTCGGTACATATGGATGTAATGAGGTTGAAGTATCCTTAGTTTTTTGTAACAATATGACCAATTTTATAGTGAAAATTAATTTCATGGTGGTAGAATTTAACACCCTAAGATTTTATGAAATATTTTTTTGAAATAAATTAAATATTTTGGATATTTTTTATTACAGAAATCACTGGGTTTTTATACATTACACATAACATTGAGTTCAAAAGAAAAATGTTATATTATAAAAATATTATTAAATGATAGACTTCAAATAACTATTGAAATGGTGGGTGTGAATAATATAAAATGAATTATAAAATAACATGTTTTATAAATGAATATAAAACATATAATTTTCTAATTAAATAATTATAAATGAAAATAAAAGTATTTGTAAATAAATTAAGTGTTTTTTTTTGTGAAACTATATTTCCACAACAAAAATATTTTACCTCAAAAAATTAAATTATTGAATATGGAGGAATTTTTTTATTCAAATTTTATATTTCATATTTATTTAACTATTTAACATTCATATTTTGTGTTTTTAAGACATGTGATAAGGATAAATCCATTTTTACCCTTAATACATTATTTATTTAAAAACCTGTTTTGTCTCCAATTGTGTTCACATTGGAATTCTAAAATTTCCTAAATTTTGAAAAATAATTTTAAAAAGTAATGATTAATTTTTAATAATCATGTGAAAATTATATTAGGGTGATTTTTTCCAAATTTCTAAAAATATTAATTATTTAATGAATTGTGAAAAATAATGAAATTCAATGAAAAAAAAAATTTCTAGTTAAATTATTTATAAAGTACATTTATATTTTAATTTTTTTTAATGTAAAAATAGTTAAAATATACATTGATTTAACAAATTTGGGTTATTTTTTTATTCTCATTTTTAATTTTAATTTAAAAACATAATAATCTTTTTAACATTCTATCTCTAAAAAGATAATTTCTTATCCCATATATGTGATTTTATTAAAATAATTATTTGACAATATTTCTATTTAATTTGGTAAAATTTATTAAATATATTGAATTATAATAATTTATACTATCCAATAATTTTATCCAAGTTTATGATGAAAATTAATATTGAAAAATGAAAAAAAAATACCTATTGTGGTTGAGTTTAAAAGGGTTTACGAGGCGTTAAACAAAAAACATAAGGGCTAAAATGACAATACAATTTTTTTATAAATCGCATTTTATAGAAATATATTGACCATATCATGTCTATTAATATATTATAATCCATTTTATAGAAATAATTATGATATTAAGGATATATTTCTTATTATTAAATAATAATATATCATTTTATTTCATACCGGTTCAGTCACTGAATGATGATATCGTCAATCATGTATGTGTGGAATACCACATTAACGAAGCGATGAGACTCTCTCTATCGATCACTGAACCACATGGATGATATTTAAAATTATATTTAATGTAATAATATTTTTTATATTATATAATTATTATTTTTTAATGTTGAAATATTAATTACCTCATTTCCATAATGATTGTTGAGAAATTAAAAAGTTTCTCATGAATACATATGGTCTTCCATCTCCGTTATTGTAACATTCATCATTTCTCAAAATCACATATCATGATTGGTAATAAAAGTGTGATCTCTGTAAAATTGTTATATATTTTAATGTTTAATATTTGGTAGATTATGGGTCCAGGATCATTATAAGAGGATCAAAAATAAAAATCCATAACTTACGCGATAAATAAAAAAGTTATTAGATAAATTCTATTTTAATAATAAATAGGTAATAAAAAAGAACTAAATGATCGTAAATAAAGAATATATTTTATAATTAATAGTTTTATGTTTATATAATAGAGTAATAATATAATAATATTTATTATATAGTCTTTTATAATAAATACAAATGAATTTGATATTTATGGTAATGGATATCTTATCTCTCTTTTATTTCTAGGTGACATACGCAAATCCACCACTCCTTTCTTTTTTATGGTGTATAACAGTAAAAATTGATAGGTTATATCATGAATATACTCCATTTAATTATATTTAATGATTAATTTGATGTTATTTCTTATTTATGTTTATGATTCGAAAGATTACTAAAGTAATATGTGATTTCACTCCCACCTTTATTTCTATGAGACATATGAAAATTCAAAATTAATTTCTTTTGTGTATTGTATATAATAATAATTAATCATGTTATATAATTATAAATTAATTACTATGAAATTTAGTTTTTCATTTTAGTTTATTATTCATTGGGGCTTAATATTTTAATTAACAAAAAAGTAGTAAGGGGTTTTGGTCTCACTTTTTTCTTCCATGAGACACGTGCCATATTCTAGAAGTATTTTTTATGTAGTGTGTATACTGACCATTATTTTATTTTATTAATATTATACAGGATATTATTTTATTTATATGTCAATTTTATGAAATCAATTTCATGACTTTTAATGTTAAAAATTTACCATAGTGGTAATGGATTTTTTTCTCAGTTTTCCGTCGTTGAGACATATGTTATATTATGAATCTATACTCTTTAATGACATGTATATTCATTGAATTAGACATATATAAAATTATTTTTTTCATTATCAACATATCATATGATTATTTTTATGTTGTTATGGAATATTTATGTCAATTCAATTTTATCACAAAGGTTGTGGTTTTATGACACAATCTCATCATTTATCATCTTTTTTTATGATTATGCTTCCACTGACAATAAATTATGATCCATAACTCATGAAACTAATGAAGATTATTATACTCTGTTTTTTTATGAGAATACACGTTTTCCATTCATTTTCATCTCTTTATTCTCTTAAGAGTTCAAAAGAATGTTTTTAATAATAAATGTTTTTATTTATATCATCGGTCGGAAAATCAGTTTTCTTCTAATCCCTTGTAATCCAAAAATGTTTTCAAAAATGTATTTAAAATACATAAAATGATTTATTTTATATTTTCTCCCATTTTTTAAACTCTTAAAAATATATTTTTAGAATAATATTTATGTATGTTTCGAAACAATGCTCATTTTTCATTTAAAAAATATGTGAATGAAATCATTATTTTAATGATTAAAACATGAATATAAATTTTGGCCATCATGACCTTTATATTATATTTATTATTACATTTCCATTTTTAACATTATTTTAAATGTACTTCAGTTTCAAAAAAATTATCAATTTTTTTAGAGAGTGGTTTTCTTTGAAATTTTATTTTCCAGAAGAAATATTCCATGTGATATTTCAAATTCATTCTCCATATTTGATGATATCTTTTGATATAACATATTATTTATTGCGGTTACAAACCATGGATACCATTCTTATTATGGAACTTAATTTTTTATCATGAAAATATTTTCTTGAAATTTTCATCACATCCATGAGTTATACCATGATAAAAGTCCTATGAAACCTACCTATTCTTCAATAGGATATGCTCTGATGACAAAATGGAATGATAATAAAAACCCTAAATTTTCCAAATGTTATAATATTATGAAATGTTGATGAATCCCATTTCCTACCCTAAAATATGTGATGGGGCCCATAACACCCTTTTAGGGGAGTAGTGAATTAGGGTATTAACTTTTTATTCTCATGTGATGGATCTTTTTCCCATGTTGGTAAGAACCTACTAAAACTCTCTGATGGTAATATGCAGTTATTAAAAAAATTCACAAGTATCATGACAACACATCAATTTTACATTGTCCACCACTAAGGGATAGTCCACGGAGCATACAATAAAAGGGCACCGTTCGTAGCTATATCTATTATTCATCATTAAATGACGAATACAACTGTTTCGAAATAGTCATGCTATTCTAGGAACACTGCCTTCACATGATTTTAGGGGTAACAACCTATGCCCCTCAGAACACATTCATCGGCTCCCAGACTCTCACTAAACTAAGAAATGTCTAACTATGATTGTCAACATGAAGATCACTTCAATTAATTGACATTAAATTCTTTGTTACCTCTTCGAATGAGACTCTTCTTGAGACACATAACTGAAATGTTACACTCTATAATCACTATTCTAAAAAATATGTTAAAAAACTACCTTTCACAAAGCTTATTCATGAAGCTAAAACCATTGTGAATCTACCTTCCTTCATGGAAAAGACTACATTTATGAAGTGGCCCTACCTTCGTAGACCAACCTCGTTTCTGAATCTTCCTAATTCAACATAGAATACCCCATCATTGCGAATAAAATTTTATTCAAAATCATTAGTATTAGTAATGAATAATGTTAGTTTCATGACTCTTAATGTCACATTGAATGTCAGATTCTCAAATATCACTTACCTTCAGGATATTTGATCATTTCAATATTTTCCTTGAAAAAATCATGTGAAGGAAGTGGTGGTAGCCTCATATTTATAGGCTCACCCATTCAGGATGATCCACTAACTTTGACACTTTTTTGGATATTTAAAAAACCTATTCACAATGATCCTCCTTTCATGAAACTCCTTGGGAATTATAAATTCACGATGCTTGTCGTAACCCTGTAGAATTCCATCAAATCATCGTATTCCATGATTCTCCAATTCTCGTAATTGTGGAGATAAACAATATAGTTTTTAATGATTCCATTATTAATTGATCATGATGCTCATCTCAATCATGTTGATCATATTTCATTTAGCCTTATCAAAACACATTTCATGAAGCCCATATTCTCAAAACTCCTTCCTTTCCCATATTTTCATAACACCTTCAAGTAAATCATATTTGTTTAAATGTAATCCATCCTCACAATTTTGGTCCCCAAAAATATGGAAAACAATAAGAAATTATGCCACCTTCAATGTTATTGTTAGAGTAAAATGAAATATTCAATTCCATGTAAACTCCATAATATTCCATGTGTGGATTGACAATAATAAAAAAACTATACTACATTTCTAGAATAGGAAATCCATGATCCAATAGTATCCCACTTTGGGGTTGTTGTAAATATGTAGATAAATTCAATTAGGTAGCCGCCACTATCAAAACCTGATATGCCAGAAATGACTCATCCAACACTCTATGTCTATATGTGAATGTGTCAGTATAGAATACATGTGGAGAAAATATTGGGTTCTCATGTCATGGAATGGTGAAAGATGTCAGAGATATGATCTATCAAATTTCTCATAATATCTGATTTTTTATACATTATCATTCTCCGACATTGCATCTCATAATTTTAACTATTTGTAACTTATTGACTGTTTCCATTCTCTATTCTCCTACAATAATAAAATGATAAGTTTTTTATTTTAATTTTTACTCTCCACCACTGTATAATTGAACCATTAAACTTATCCATTCTCCTCCATTTCAAATAAACCCATGAAGCCTTATTTTGAGTTGTAAATCAAAAAACATGCTCATTTTGGATCGTATCACCCCCATAAACCTACATAAATTTGACAAATACATTAAAACAGTTAATGAAACTAAGGACCATGGAACCCTAGTAACTTCCTCCTCCACTTGAAGATGAGGGAACACAAAGGATCAACCAATGCCTCTGGAAAAAATGTACTGACCATGGCCTGGTAAGTATGTCACCCACTTGATCATCAGTTCCAACACGATTCATTTTAATCATTACTTGTTCGTCAATTTCCTTGATGAAGTGATATCTTATTCCAATATCTTTCATATGATAAATATGAACAACATTTATGGTAAGAACAATTGTGCTCTTGATATCACAGTGAATCACCAATGGTTGTTTCACCTCACCACTATTATTAGTCAACTTTTGATTCTTCCAAAGTAGTTGAGTGCATGCCTTTGTTACAGAGATATACTCACTTTGAGTTGTACTGAGAGAAGTAATTTCATGTTTATTACTCAAATATTCCATACATTTAATTACAATAAATAAATCTCCACCACTCGTGGATAGTTGATCAACAATATCCCCAGCCCAATCAGTATCATAAAACACTAAGTGTACACCACTTCCTCCTTCAAAAAATTATAATCCATAATTATGAGTACCTTTAATGTACCTCATGGATAGTTTTTCTTCCACCATATTTCATTCCATATGATCACATTAAAAAATATACTACTAAACATGTTGCAAATACAATATTTGGTCATGCTACTCTAAGGTACAATAATATTCCATTTACTATTATTTACATTGTGGTATCTATTGATGTCACATCCTTATTCACTCCAATATTTCTTCTGACCTAAATAAGATTCGACATTGTATTGGAATCGTGATAATTTAATTTCTTCAATAAATCTCTTGTATACTTTTCAGGAGAAATAAAATTATAGTTTTTCTTCTAACTCATATACATCCCTATGAGATATGTGAGTTCAAAAATTACATGAATTCCAAATTCTGATTTCATGTGATGGGAAAATACATCCAATAATCCCATATCACTTCCACAAAATATAATATCATCTACATGCACTAGTACAACGAACTGTTCTTTCTGATAATTCTTCATGTAGGTATTGTGGTCCACTACAACTCTTTTAAATTTGAGTTTCATGGGATATGAATGAAGGGGAGAGTACCATGGCCATGTTGTCTGTTTCCAACCATATAGTTCTGTCGTCAATATGTAAACCATCATTTAAACATTACTAAGAAAAAAACCACATGTTTTTAAATGTAGAATTATTCTAAAAAACAACATTCATGAATATTTTTTTGACATCCATTCGATACAATTTTTCTCCACTTTGAATTTCTATTTCAAGAAAAAAACTCACTAACTCCAGTCTCATGAGTAGAGAAAATATTTATTAAACATCATTACCTTCAATATGTGAATATTTTTTATACACCAATGACACCTTTTTTGGATCAAATTACCATGCTCATATAATTCATTTTTAATGTTCGACTGCATACTCATCACATTGTGAATTTAGGATCTCATAAAAAGGTCCCATGTCTAGTTCTTGTCAATCTGATCTGACTCTTCATTTATGGATTTAACTCATGACTCATACTTTGTAGATTCTTCAAATGAGAATGCTTCCAAAACATAGAGGAAGGTAGATTGTGCATTATTCCCCATTTGCATTCTATGTGGTGGTTTTCCAATCTCCAATGATGTTTCATTTATCAATCTATACTCTTCAGTATCTCCTATGAGGTTCAAAAAAATTTCATCATCCATGATTTCCAATTATGATTTATCATCTGAATCAAAATAATATTGTGGCCCCTGAATGTTTTGATTTACCTCCTCTGATAATTTATTTAGATATAATCAATTTCAAATTCATAATAATCATCTATCATATCATCATAAGAATTATTTGAAGCAGTTGTGTTGTTATCTTCACAGATCTTCACATCACTACAGTACAAAATTTTCCAAGATGATTGTTGATTTTCTTTTTTTGTTCTATTCATTAAATATCCAATGAATATTTCTTCATCTATAGAATTATCATACTTCTCTTTATTAACGTCATTGTTTTGGATGAAAAATTTACATCCCTAATAAAAAAATGCTTCAATTAGGGCTTACATCAAGGACACAACCCATATAGTATCGTTTTTTATCCCATATATAGCCATATTTAGTTTAGAGTATACACTCTAGCTTGAATATACACTTTTGATTAATGGACAGCAATATGACTCTTAATCAGCATGGTTTTTTCCTTATTATTTACCTATCAATTCATATGCTCAATAACTTCATTTTGATATGGAGTTATCACAATATTCCCATCTTATTGTATTACATGTTTCTATTGGAAATTTTAAAATTCAATGGATATGTATTACCATATATTTTCATAATGTATAACTTTGATTGTCCATCTAGTATCATTCTCATCAATTTGGAGATATTTTTTCTGGAAATCAAGGAGTTTTTGTTTCCTATATATAAGATGAACTAAATCCATTCTATAAAAACCATCATCATACAGGATTAAGTCCCTATATCCATATGTTCTAGAAGAATTTATTAGTACACATACACATTTTTGGATGAGATCAATGGTATTTTATTCTCTTTTCTTATTCAGGTGATAAGAACTACAATCCGTCTTTCCTCGTATGTAAGCATCACAAGTCTTCTCCTACTAATGATATAGTTTAGGGATATCCATGAAAATATTTATTTTAATATATTTTCCATGTAATTTGGATAAATTTGATCAATCCTCTGATTCCACAAGATGTTCTCTTCTTCAAATGCAAGGTAGAAAATTTTCTATTTACTAAAAACCTGATATATGTTCACATATGTTCTGCGTCCTTTTAGGAGGGAATTAACTGTTCTTACATTTATAGTTAACCCATATTGATTGAATTTTAATATTAGTATTGATTTACATTGTTGGATCACACTAAGGATATTATGAATCATTCCATCAACAAAATGAAATTTGGTTTTATTAAGCACAGGACTTTCCTATTTAGTAGTCCGAGTACCTTTGATATTTAAAGCACCATCATTACTGAATCTAACTATTCCATTATAAAGAAATAAACATTTCCCATCATATGGGATGGTCATTCAATTTCATGAATCCCAGTGCTAATATTTATTGTATCTTTAATAGATTCTTTGGAATTATTGGATTTCTCCATCATCTTTTTTCATTCCAAGAAAGTGTATATTGAGTGAATGATGATGATGGAATTTAAAATATCTTTTCCACGTGCATAGGTTCTTCCTAATCATACTCTTCATCTAGAGGATAAAATATGTTTTTAAGGGAAAAAACATCTGGTTGATGAATATTGTCTTGTCTTAATGTTCTGTATGAGTTGTTCATTCCTTTCCTCTGATTGCAATAAAAATAATTATGGACAATAGTAGAACCATGAAAAAATATCAAAAGAAATTATTTTTTCTATAATAATATGTATATGTATTCTTTATCCTTTGAGGACTCCCTCATTCTTCAATATTAAAATATCTCTTTACCTCATCATAGATTGAAATTTTATGTCCTAGATAGATAATTAATTGAAATTTCTTAAGAAGAAATTCCACCTAACATCTGCTTCCCTCCATTTCAACTTCATTAAGGAGAGAGTTTGAGTAACAATCATTTATGGAAACTTGTGGATAGTTTTTAGTTCTCATTTCATATTGATTTTGGGATTTCTATGTTAATATTTCAGTTGACTTTTAGATATTTCCAACATTAAACTTCCATTTATTTTGGTTTATCTTGTTTCTAGACTTCAATGTTTCATCATAACAATAAATTCCACTTTTATCATGCATGTGGATATTTAACCATCCCAAGCATTATTTTCCAATTTGAAACCATAGTTGTCTCTTTCTATTATCTTAGCATTTAAGAAAATTCCAAACTATATTTTATTCATTGTTTCCAATGAATATGATTCCCTATCATGTTTAATCATAATATTATCAACCTCTTCTTCAATACCCACAAAAATCATGGAATTTTAATCCATTCTAGATGTATGGTCATTGATGAACATTTATTGGTTATAAATTCAATACTTATGTTCCACTTTATTTTCTTACAATTCAATGGTTGTTTAATATTTATTCCCTACTTTTTCGAGACATTTAATTGTAGCTTAAATCTGATCAACATATTCTGATGATTCGTTCACAACATCTCAGCACATTTTTCATCTCTTTCTTTTTCTCTAGTGAATTATAATAGAATCCTTAAGTTGAAACATTAGAACATTATTAGTAATCAACTGATTATCTATTTCATTATCTTTTCATGATTCTGACTTTTCAGTTTTAACCATAATAGATGAATGGGTTCCATATTTGAACTCTGGTACATCTTCCTCAACGAATTCATTGTCATCA
The DNA here is from genome assembly GCA_963277665.1 of Viscum album. Lineage (NCBI taxonomy): Eukaryota > Viridiplantae > Streptophyta > Magnoliopsida > Santalales > Viscaceae > Viscum > Viscum album. The sequence continues at coordinate 798,631,965 of OY728155.1, forward strand.
TCTTCTTCTTAATAGAAAAAAATCTTCCTCTGTAGTTTATTTTGTGATTGGATGTCTCCCATTTAATATAACCTTTTCTGATGCTTTTGTGAATATACTACTTTACTTTCTTCATCAACAAGCTTCCTTGAAAACTGAGAGGTAATTTGACCAACTCTACCATAACACGAATAGGTCCCGAGAATCATTCCTTCAAATATCCATTTTCTTATATTGAATTTCATTAAAAAAGGAGAATTAATTTCATCTTCCACATTAACTCGATCGACTATATCTATAGACACCTAAATTATTTTCCTTTTCATTAAAATAATATTACTTTTTTACTTGATACATTGCATCTTCAGGTTTGACACTTATTTCATATGCCGCCATGCATCTTAACATATCATCCATATAATGCTACCATAGATCTCGTTCCTTAATGGTTTAAACCTTTTGATTATAGTGAGTTTGAATATTTCTCACAATTTTCTTCAAAATTTTAATGTATTTGATTTATTCACCAATCCCATATATAACTACAACATCATTAGTAATTCTATTAAAAAAATTATCTACATTTTTATTAGGATGCATTTCAAGTCATCAAATCTATTACACTGGACTATAATGTTTTCCTACTTTATAATGTTTTATCCTTAATAAATATTCCCCATTTTCCCATTAATACTTTATTGAAGTAGAAATCATCACCATTAGATGGATTTTACCAGAAAGAGCTAGAGTGAGGGAATTAGGTGCTTTAAAATATGCATCATGCAATTTTCGATATGTATCAGTCATATATAGTCCTATTGGATCAATGACATGTATTCATTATATAGGGGAAAATAGTACTTCAAATCCAAGATTTCATTGAAGAGATATCATCATATTATTCCTTATCTTAATATTACTTCATTCAATGTGGGTGAACCCTCTAAAAATAAATAAATTCATCATGATAGCAAGGAAGGACATTTTTAACACCAAAAGGCTTTAAGCTCTTATACCACTAGAAGTGCCCTAGAACACCATGGGTGGGTTGGGTGAATCATGGTGTCAAATTGATATTCTCCAGTGATGGATCATGTTCCAAAATTGGTAGGAACTTGTTAAACCTGTCTGATGGTAATGTGTATTAATTAAAACATTCACAAAAAGTAAGACCACACAATAATTTTATAAGGTTCACCACTTAGGGATATTCCAAGAAGTATATGCCAAAAGTGCATTGGTCATACCTAAATAATCTAGTCTTCACAATATATGGATTTAAAAAGATAGTATATTGTCACTCTATTTAAATAACACTACATTTAAATGATTTTTGGGATAACCCATTATGTTCATCAAAAAAATTCATTCGAATCCCCCAGCACACTGCTTTCAGAGATGTCTAACTCAGTGTATTGACATATTGTTTCCATTAATGAATTGACATTAAAGTCTTTTTATATATCTATAATGAGACTCTTCTTGCACCATAGTCTTGAATTGATTCACTCTGGAAGCTCTGTTCACTTCAAAAATAATGTTCAAAAACTGCCTTTCATGAAGCTCCTTCACGAAGCCCAACCCTTCATGAACCTTTATACCATTGCATAAAAAACATTCTTCACAAGCCAATGTTTCCTTCATGGAAAAAAATCCTAAATGAATCTAACTATGTCAACACAGAATACCCTATCATCCTAAAGCAACTTTTATTCAAAATCTGTGGCATCAATCAAAACAGATAATCTTTTTGCAATAATACTACATAGAATTTCCTATTCGAGAATCTACCTAAGATTCATGAAATCATAGAGTTTTTGGATTTTACTTGAAACAATCATGTGAATGAATTGGGGGTAGCCTCATATTTATAGGATCATCCATTCATGATGATCCATTACCTCTAACATGTGTTTTGGATCTTTTAAAAACATTTTGATGATGCTCCTACTATGGCAAAGATCCATGGAAATATTCATAATGCTATGTGTAAACCTTGTCACATGTTCACAGTGTTTTTTTTCATACTAATTTCATGGTCATATATTTATGCATTGACTTCTCTTTCATGGCCATTAATTCATTCATGGAACTGGTTTCATGTTCATATGATTATGGGAGATCCTAATTTCTTGTCCATGTCATAATAAGTGAGCATCTATATATTTAATCATGTTCACATTTTTATAATCTAATGAAAATGATGAAAATATATGTATTATGAATATTTTATACTCACATGGATCTTTTTCATTGATTCACTTATGATTCATGTCTTATTAACACAAAATCATAATTTGATTACTCCGTAATTCGTTATATGATATAAAGGGTATGGGTTTCAAATGTTGTGTTCATGTTATCATAACTTTTTGATAATGTTATTCTTACAAATATCCCATATTAACCCTTACTACGATACCAATATCACCCTTTATTATGTTTCTTTTCAGTAGATTATGAAAAAATGAAGTTTTTAGTGTAGGTGTGTGAGGAGTATTGAAGGGGATGATATTTATTCGAGATGTTTAAGATCATTCCTAAAATTAGAATATTTTGTACCTAGCCCCTAGAGACACTAAATAATTACTATCCTTGGTAGATTATTTGTGTATTGTTTTTAATATTCATATAAAATAATATAATATCTATGTATGAAAATCTAGTGTCACTATAAACATGATGATCATGAAAACATATTCAAAAACCTATGAAACTATAACCTAAAAATGAACCCTTAAAATAAGAATTCAAAGTTACATTGATAAAGTTTCTCATCTTTTTAGTAATAAATTATAGAATCAATGTCGATCTTGTGAAGAAAAAACCTATCTCTAATTGTTTACCAATGAAAACCTCAATATTTTATGGATATTTCTAGGACACCATTATTATATTTTTTAAAGTCATTGAACACATTTGATTTTCCTTCTAAAAGTAAATGATTTTTTTTTCACAAATCATTTAACGGTTGAATATTATTAAGATTTCCATTATCTCAAAAAATAAAATTTGAGTCCACTAGTTTTAATTCCTCTTATTGAGGGGAATCCATGAATCTTATATATAACATCCTTAGAGTGATCATTGGTTACATTCCTCACATAAAAGAATTACTTCCGAAATGAAAATAACCTCTTTTATCTCTCTAGATTCATGCTCAATCGTGAGACACATTAATTAGATAACTAGATGAGTTTTCTGGAATTAACATGCACAACTATGATATAATGTCACTACCTAAAACACCATACATTCCAATTAGTATATCATAATAACCTATCAAATACATTCTAAATCATCCTATGTTGATCTTACAATTCCCATGATTGGTGTTCATATTACAGAAGTTGGTCATTTATAGCATTCATTAGAATGAAGTAAAAGTCCATGAATTTGAAAACATCATTGAAGAACATAAATCTATAGAAATAATGTTGCTGAATTCTGAATATATGGATGAAGATATATTCTCTATTAAATATCCCGCCCAGTTATGGTAGATTTATTTTTATGCCACATTTGAATTCCAATAAGGATTAGAGTTGAACAACTATTGGACAATAAATTTATGTTTGGAGTGATAAGAATCTCCCCACTTAAGTCATTGTAACCGTAACATTTACTATTTTTATAATTTCATACTAACAATGAGGTAGACTTTCATTCTCTTATTGTAGGGATGGAACCCTAACATCAAATTTATATTTACCACTGTGATGTAAAAGGATATCCAAATATATTTAGAAAGAAGAAAAACTATGGTTATGCCATTATAAAGGAATTGTTTCCCCCTTCTTATCTGTGATTGGGGAAAAATTGATGAAGTACCCTTTATGATAATATTACCTCATGTACCAGTTTATATACTTCCTAGGAATTCCCATTGGTGAATGTGGCCACATGTTTGGAGGATATATACTAAGATGAAACAGTCGGTAGCATTTCACACTAGTGAATTATGTAACCATTTTTTATATCATCATTGATGAAATCAATGAGGACACTTCCATCCCTAGACCTGATGACCTTCTAAAAAGTTGAATGAATCCACTTGTGAACATCATTAAAAACATAGGTCTCCCACCTAACAAAGAAGAAATATTAGTGACCAACATTACTCAATTTGACATCCAAAATCCGTTGAATTTAAACTATATATGTGGATTCAATATAGTTCTAATCAGGTGAACTGAAGGATAAGAGATATTTTCTATCATGAAATAAGTACATACAGGGGCACGAAGTTCCCAATATTCAGGTATCAGTAATTCCCATCAAATATGTAGGTTTGATATTTCTAGTACAAAATGACACAGCATTACAGAATTTTCCCCATAAAGATTCATTCCTACCAATTGCATGATAAATTCATCAATATTCTCCAAAGATATTTATACTCTCCCAAATAATAATGACCATCCCTTGCATAGGTTATTTTTGGGAGATCTTAGGGCCTCACCCTTATCACCCTTGATATTGGTTCAAGAATGTCTAATAAGCTTTCACTATCCAATGGTCATCACATATTTGACTCGGGGAATAGTCATTGTCAACATCCATTGAGGGTATGACATGTTCCAGGATTGACCATACTAAGAGGTCAACTCAATGGGTTCACTCTATAGAAGAGGGTTATTTATCACTTGAGTGACCATAAAATCCAAGAGGACATATAGTTTTTTGGACACTATTAGCTTTTTCTCTAATTGAATATTCTGATAAGGGGGTATTATTAGTTTCTTTAGGAATATAAATTGGCATGCAAGTCTGTAAGATTAATAGGATTCAGATATAACCTCACCATAAATCTGAGATTTACCATGCTATCACTGAATGTAAAAATTTAATATCTCAGTTCATCATTATCTTCATCATTTTCGGTTAATATTTATATAGGAAAATCCTCATATGGAAGGATTTTTAATTCTCCCAATAAAATTAGATTCATTAAATCTTCATCATAAATTACTGAAATATTTTGAATTCTAGAAGAAACCCAAATGAATTGACGAAACTATCTTCCCAGAACACTAACTTGACTCAGTGTTGAATAAGAACTGAACTGTGAGACGACACATCCTTACAACACCTAAATTGGTGTTTCAATTATGATAGGTGCATTCTCTATATAGATGGGTCATAAGAACTAATGAATCCCCACAAATATAAAATATATGAAAACAACATTCCTCCCTTATACAATCATATATACCATGAAAAATGTCCCCAGACTTACGCATTTGTTAGATTCATGAATAAGTATCTTATAAGTTCTTTACCAATATAATAAGAATTCATGATATAGTTTTCTGTAAGGTATATAGGACCTGATTCGGTAACCCCATTTATAGTTCTTGCATTGTAACAATTTGGTCCAGAATGTACCTATAATTCTATGATTTTTATTTTAGGGCATGCTATGTGAATTTTTCATGTGGACCCCTCCCCATTGTGCTCTATAAATGTGTTAATACACACTTTATAGTGGACATACCCTCTTAAAGTGGGGTCTTATTTCCACATTTCCCATGATACATATAACGGTTCAGGAACAAAAACTGTCATGAATTTGGCATCATCACATGTCAATTTTAATGGGATTAACACTTCATTCATCTCTCAAGAATGGGATGTACTGAGATCATATAGATGCCTCTTAATCATATATATTTTTCTCTTTTTGTTATATGGAATGTACTCATTTGTGGGATCCTTCAACTTGTTATCCTAGGAATGACATCTATATTATTATACACATATGTCTAGGCCACCCAGATGGCCTCATAAATTCCATATGGCTTCAAAGTTACCTTAAAATCATAACAAATTGTGGGTTCCCAGTACTCCCACATACACTCTAAATTAACACCTCCTCTATGGAGTACATACCTATATTCCTTACAAACATTTTATTTGTCAATCATGGATGAATTAAAGAGAGTTAAATAGTAGTTCATCATCAACTTAGGAGTGAAATTATTTAAATATTCATCACAAATAATTTTATGAATGATACATGAAGAGGTTATTTTTTCTTCATTGATATAAATACCCATGCCTAAGATGATCAAATTTGAATATCTCATGTACCCTTGGATACATGAAAGTTTCATGTGTTTATTTATATTTTGGTTGATCACATCATTAAGGATCCCATGACATTATATTGGCACATCGTCGTTCTTTGGTTAGTTTTGGTTTTATTTCTTCAAATTATTATCGAAGACAGGGAGAGTGGTGTCTAATGATTCCTAATAGTATATAACGTTAAAATACATTGTCTTATAGATTTAATTTCTGACTTTTTTTATCAAAAACTCTAACCATATTATTATCCATTTGAAATTTAAAATGAAATTATGAGAATTTAATTATTTTTAAAATGTTATTGTTATAAAAATAATAAAATTCGGAAATGGAGTGACCTCACAATTTTCACTCACCCAAGTGACCATTGGATGGTCACTCGGCTCAGTTACCAAATTTAGACAACTCCCTCATGATTCCACATGTAGGAAAAATTCCCAAGTGACCTCATGTAGTTCACTAGCCCAAGGGACCTCGCAAAAGTAACTCTCTCATGTTACCTCGTTCAGGTCACTCACTCATGTTACCTTGCACAGGTAACATTCCCAGATACCTACAATATGATGATGAGGGAATACTATGTGTGTGTGAGTAGAGATTTAGTGGTAATCCTATTTGGGAGACTAGTTATATAATTGAAGTAGTTCCGAAGAGTATTGTGAATGTATAGAGAATAACTACTATGTGACTGAATCTATTTATATACATGTCGAAACATTCTTAGTATCCTATTTGACAGATCTATGTGACCAACCAGTAGGACATACCTAAGAGGCCTATTTATTAATCCCTCCCTTTTAAAGTAATAAATTTATTATTTTCTCCAATCTATAGTTTTAATATAGACAAATAAGTGGTGTCTATCACATGAAGGGTGAATCAACATCCATATTTCCATGCCTCTTGATGAAACCCTCTTTTTTAAATCAAATCCAATGCTGAGGGCGGGATTTTATTTTCACTAATATTTTAACATGAGTATGGGAAGTTTGAAAGGAAAATGCCTAAATTATCTATGATGTGAGGACCTCAAGGATCGAATTCATTTAGCGGTGTTATCTCATTCAAGACCCACCCATCATCATGAACCATGTCAAGACATCACCACTAGTGTCACCATGAATTTCATGTTTTCATTCCCAAAATTATCATGCAAGCCAATAAATTCATGCCAATAGACTCATGTAGGTCACACCTACCTTAGATACTTATCTATATATACCTAAATGATTCAAAGCCTTTTCCCAGAGTCCAAAAGTTTCTATATATAGGACCCTTGGGCTACTGATTTCATAGGATTGGTAGACTAGATGATTAGTCAAATCAATTGTCACCATAGTCCATCGTTCATGTCATTAGGTCGATATAGGTAGATCTTTAAGCCTCAAAACAAGATGAATTTATTTAGAGTAGTGGGATATGAGTTTCATTAGTGGGCCAAAGTCATATTTCTTTTGTAAGAATCAAATTTTTCATGTATAAAAGCACTATAGAGAAGGCCCCTTCTCAGGCCTGGTACATTCATGAGACCCATCCAAATAAATATAAGGAGACCCTTGGTTCCAAGATTAGGGCCTCACCCATGTTATATTTATTAGGATATATAATTCTTAAATTAATATTAACCTCTCGTAGGAACCATTTGTATAAAGAACCTCTATCTCCCCTACATTACCATACATAAAGCACAATAGGATAAACTATGTTTACCAAAGATGAAGAACATCTATCTATCCTAGGTAAAAAAATATGTGATTCCCTCATTAGATCTCCCAACCCTCACCTACATGAGAAATAATTTGTACCCCTTTCATACCAACAAACTTCTTGTCCAGGATCCATTGTCTGAGGAGGACAAAGACAAGGCCGAACAAAGGCATCATGATATGTATGATCATAGAATAGGTAACATCATCATGCCCCCTTGATTATATATTCTCTTTTAAAGTAGGATCCCTTCCTTAGGGATGGTGGACGATGACATATCGGTCCTAGAAGCTACAAATATGGCCTGAAATGTGAATATAATTTTATATTATTCATATAGATACATAATCACCAACCCTTAAGGTTTTAAAACATGAGAGGATATAAGGAAATCTATTCCCATATCTTCCATATCACCTCCCACATCCACTAGCTAAAGAGAGATATTGTATAATTTTCCCAATCATCTAAATCATCACGTTTCTGACACAAAACATGACTCATTTGGGCAATGAGGCTATTGAATAAGAAAAAATATACATGACCAATTAAATTTCTACATAGAAAGTACTTTTCTAAAATTTACTCCCTTTAAATAGGAATCACTATGTGTAAACCCCATGCCTCCAAACTACGACTTCTTTGATTCCACTCCTAAAGTGATACACATGAAACATTAGTTATGTTACAACAAAACACCATAATCTCACCATGAACTACTCTAGGCCATACATGTAGTAGTTTCACATCCATACTCAGAGGATAAATCCCTTCCATGTCCCTTAGGTTGCTTCAATGGAAGTCCCATACTAGCCATGAGTGGGCACCCATTTCCTATACGTCTTTGTCATGTGACAGTAAACTAGACGAGTTGGACCTTGTCACATAACATTAAAAGGTATGATTTGTTTCAATAATTTTCAAAAAACTATATGGGTTTTTATTCATTTCACAAGGATATATCAGACGCACATTTCAGGTGCTCAATCTAGACAACAAAACCACCCTAGTAGTCCAAGAAGATAAAAAATTCCATAGAGCCCCACTGCGTAGATAATAACCAACATAATGATGATTAAGAACGTAATAATATCAAATCCATATAAAAAAGGTACAATTTATGGGGAACTCTATAAATATATAAATATCTCTATCAATAAAGAAAATTGAATAAATGCATATGTCTCTAAAGATTAAACATGTAAATAAACAATTTTCAATATAAGTGTTAGCATATCTAAATTTTGTGATTTAAAAAAGGATTCATGATTACGTCTTAAATCTATAATATAATTATAAATTATGAATTAAATACCCCAAAAACAAGTGATTATACCCACAATCCATCCTCTAGAATATTGTGAGTCCCTATGTGTTATCAAAACCTGGCCATAATGAGCAACTGCATTTAGAATGTAGGTTCATGAGGCATCACATATAAGGGAACTGTTTGGAATTTTTGGCTACATGAATAAACCCATTTTAAAATGTTGTTGAAATGACTAAAAACTAAAAATGATTTTTTCACATTAAGTGTCAAACCAAAACCACAATAAAACACCATCGAAATCCCAATTAATTTCCAAAATGATATATATATGATTTTCCAAATTAGACAATCCTATAATTACTCAGTTGATTTCACTCAATCATAAGAATAATATTGTAAGGTAAATGAGCATTCACACCTAAGTATTTATAAATTATTCCATTTTATTCAAATAGGTATAAATCCAATTCCTGAATCTGATTGATTTATCTCACCACACCAGTCAAATAAAAGAATATTTTTGAATACTAAAAATTATAATTACCATTTAAAACTAGATCATAATGAAATTTCTAAAAGAATTATAGTGTAGAAAACAATTATTAAACAATAATAAATATTATTATTTTTTATAATAATTAATTTTTATACCTTTCATGATCATTATTTTATAGAGTTTTATCAAATATTTATATCAACCATATATAATAAAATATGGTAGCACAAGGTAGACACATCAAATTAATGTCTATTTTTACAACAAAACAAATCATTTTTTGATATATAATGTTTTATATACATTCCATATATTTGTGATTTTCATAATAACATAAACAATATCTATACTCATCATTTAATTTTTTGGAAATAAATATTAAATTGTGGGATGATCTGAAAATCACATTAACAGAGATACAAAAATAATGAATGTAATATGTTAGTTCAAGAATACCTTTACATGCTAAATCTTCAAAAAAATATTATTTTCATTAAAATTTAATCTTTATAACCCATTAAATCTACTTTTATGCACCGATATTTTTCTAAAAAAAATATTTAATATGAAATCAATAAAGATTGAAATAAACTCAAAATGTTTCCTTATCAATTGTGAAAATATTAAGAAATTTATATCAAAGAATTTTTTAATGTCACCCTTACAAAGAGTCTCATAAATTAAAGTGAACATATTCTCATGATTAATCACATGTAAGCATAATAAAATTAAAATGTTATGATATTATCATTGCAAAATAGGAAATGAGTTAACAAAAGAAAACATGACATAAGAATTAGTCAAGGATAACTATCAATAAAAACATTTCATGGTGGACATAGTCCAATAATAGATTTGGTAGAGTCCCTAATACTGTGTATACTATCCCAAGAGACAAAGTATTATGAAAAACATTAGAGTGTCATCATTTTCCTCCCCTAATAACACAGTAATGATTATCTGGGACACATAAGGGGATTCAATTGTAAGGATACTTGTTTTTACATGTAAGGCTTTGAAATATTTCCATAATTACTTCCGAAGTACGGTGATGAGTCGGTGTGAGAATTTGGGTCCTGAAGATCCCTAGTGTAGTGATATTAAAAATATTAAAAAAATTATTATGAATATATAGTTATTTAATAAAAATATAATAAATATTTATAAATGTCTCAGATTTGAATTATGAGACCATAGTTATCTCAATAAAGTGGTATTTATTCTATAAAAGACATAAATTATGATTCTTTCTCGTGGTTGATTGAGGTAGAAACAGTGGCGTGCTAACTATGGATTTTTTTATTTAATAATATTAAATTAATAACACCTCTAAACCCATTTGGTTCACACATATTAGAAGTGAGAAGGATCCCCACATACATAAAGGATGACTCGAGGCCAAACCAAACCATGGATGTTCTTCCAATTATCGTTTTTATGCCGATCAACACCGAATAGAGGTGCAACAGGTTACAAGTGTGGTATTGGACATGAATATTCATTGATTCCCTATGTGGTATGAGGATTAATGATTTTTGTATATCAATTCCATTTTATGTTTTTTATGGGTTGAGATCCCTTTTACAACTACTAGGGATCTTCCAGTGGTAGATCTGTGGGTTTTAGTTAGTTTTAGGCTATTCAAAGGGAATTCCCATTCAAAATTCCTAATCTCATTACGTGTAGTGAAGGAGTAAAAACTTTTGATCTTCTAATTTGGGGAATATTGTCATTTGGGGACAACATGTTGTGTATGGATCCTTGGTCATGTGGTCCAAGAACAAGGCTAGCTGATAATGTTGATTGACATGGTTTTTTTATAGTACACGACCCATAACAAGGACATGTGATTCCATAGATGGACACAACCAAGAACATGGGATTATTCCCCACCAAGAGAAACATGTCAGGTAATAGAGATACACGCCTTATATAGCAACATGTCTAGATGAACATGAAATATCTAGGATATAACCAAATGATTTGATGGGCTCACACGCCCAGTGACATTGGGTATGCATTATGTAGTCTTCTCCAACATACAGAGTAATGATAGGGGACAAGACTTGAGGCAGATTGAGAGTTATACACCATCTACTGAGGATATATTCCATGTAATTCCTTTTATGATTTTTCTACCTCATGAATCTATGACTTCATGATAGAGATAAAGGCCCACATGTAGCCTACCAAGATCAATTTTTCATGATCGATGCAATGGTGGATATGGTTTTTCTAAGTAAAATACAACTCCAAATGAGGATTACTGAGTCTCTTGATAGAAATTTAAAGAAAAATATTGATTTATTATGTTCCCATAGTTTATCCTAGTGAAGGTACAACATGTCATTACTTACTCATTGATGTATTTTCATCCAATCAATATGATGTGCTATGATATAGTTGGTTTATACTCTAGGAGTCTAGGTTGGGATCCTCTATTGTATTGACTTCTCTAGGTGGGGATTATTGAATATTTGTGACCTCTGTAATCCAGGTGGTGATCAATCTATCTCAACATGTTTTGAGGAATCAGTGGATATATCATCCCCTACATAGTGGAAAGTTTCAGTTGGATTTGTAGAATTGTTGGAAATATTATGCCCTACATAGAAGGTATTCACTATAGGTTTGGTGGAAAAATCAGATATATGATATTCTTCTTGCAGATTGGATCCCAATTTGGATTTTTTCTTATCCTTGTTTTCATAAGAATGATTCACTATCAATTAATTGAGACAGAGAAACTATGTTGGGTAGGTGGGGTCCCTATTTGGTCTTGGTTGTGATCCCAAATCAGTGTGGATTGATCTCCGGAGTTCCACATTAGGTTTTTGATGTCCCATAGTTGTCAAAGTTGTGATCCTATATAAATTAAATGATATCATTAGATTTTTTAGTGGGGTTGTGGATTCCCATATATAAGATGGGTTTGATTCATTATAAAATTATCCAGATCCACTGAGCAAAATTTTGACTTTATTCATGGTGAGGTGAAATGAAAGAACTCTCTCAGTATGTTCCACATTTAATGATTGGGATGTTCCATTTTATTAGTGATTCTAGATGGAGTTATATATATTTGATGTACCTTCAGGTAATGAAGTATTATTCCAATTGAGTGATATCTCTCATACTAGTGTTAATGAGGATTGAATGGATCATGGAGTGTATACTCCTAAATGAGAATTACCTTTGAGCCTCTATTAGTATCCTATAGTTGGATGTGAGGATGTGACATCTAAAGACTTCGAGTTTGAAAGAATTATATTTGGCATACTCTTCATTTAATTGTTGTTATTTCTTATATCTAGGTTGTAAAACATGTGGAGATTCTAATCCTAGACCTGTATAGCCAAGTGTGTCCAAGATAGTGCTTCTTGTTCTCTCTTTCTTGGGATCCACATGGGTTGGATCAAGTGGATTGTTTTCTTTCTCAATATACATTTTTTTGGTTTTATGGAAACCTTCTGGGTATTTTTATTCTAACCATTGAATGGGATTTTTCCACACAAGTCATTTATTATGAAGAAGGCATACCTTTTTATTGTGCCCCATGAGGACCAGGAGCATGCAAAGTATAGTGATCTAGATAATCTGAGGATTATACCATTACTTTACCAATGTGTATTATGGTGGATTCATATGATAGTTGTCTACTACATATGATCATTTTAAAACTATTGTATTTTTTGGTTTGCTTGTATTTTTATATTTATTAAGATTTCAATAAGTTTTTTTGTACTCTAATTGTGGGATAGATATAGTATGTATTTTGATTCCATATTTACTATATATACACTATTTAATGGTAATTTACACGTGAGTGTGCATACAGGTATAATTGGATATGGAATCCCATGTGTGTGACATTCCTACTCACCCCTAGTCGCTAACCCATAGCCTATTAGAAGTGGCTTGATTTAGTCCTAGCTCAGACCCAATTAGTTCGGTTTGCGAAATCAGTCATAAGGAATTAAAATAATAATTTATTAGAAAAATAAAATGGGTGGCTTAGTATTGCCTCATATCATAATCAAAACATATTTCTTGTATAAGGAAGCTATGAAATGATTATATGTTTTGTATTACCCTGTAAGAAGAAGGTGGGATAGGGTAGGAATTTTCTTAAGAGACATATTTAAAAAAAATTAAATCAATATCATTTAAGAGAGATCAACATTGTGTGTAAGGGTGTGTTTTCATATCTTGAACAAATGGTGGTTTAGAGAGAACCCTTACACCAATAAAATCATTTCTAAATATCAAAATATCAATTCTATTTTAAACCATTTTTACAATTCCTAGAAAAAAGGTTATCATGGGTTTTCTATGATTATAAAAAAGGATGATTATAATAGAATCCAAATATCAAATAATAGTTGTGTTTGGATGAAAATTCATTATCACTGTATATGTTAAAATAAAAAATTATTTTTTACTATTTTAAATAAAGTCAACAATATCTATATAAAATAATAATAAAAATTAACATTATAAAATAATTTAAATAAAGTAAAAATAGGTATAAAATTTTCATTGTATTATTTATTTCAATATAAATACATTAATAAAATAATTTTAAGACTATGTTCATGTAACTTAATGATATAGAAATTAAATCTTTAAAACCTTTAAAATGATGTATTTAATAATTGTTCCACTTATATAAATATATAAAAAATTAGATTTTAAATGCCTTATAATTAAATTAAAATGGTCCCAAAATGACATGTACCAACCCTTTGAGAATAAAATAAAATTTCTGGAAACTATTAGAAAAATTTGGACATATTAGAAATAGAGTTATAAGTGAATCATTTAAAGAATATATTTATAAACATTTAACTTATCTCATGTTTTAATCATCACAAACATTTTTTACCTTATGTAATACTTAACTTATGTTAATTATTTACATAACTAAAATTCTTTTTCAATTTTATGATCTCTTTTATTTTTTTATTATGATGTTACATTCCATTTATTAATCATTTATATCCCCATAATAATAATCATTAAACAATTATAATTTTTATGGATTAATTATAATTTTATATTCCAATATTATATATGGTGATGAATAATATAATATTTAATAATCATAAAGATGGTATGTCAAACAAACGCATGAATAATGTTTTCGTTTTTAATGATCATGTTGTAATAATGGTATGTATTATTTTTACATGAATGAATGATAATAATATCCTAAATATATTATTATATCATTAAATAAATTTTTATATATTCAATCCAATTGACAACTAATTAAAAAATGGGTCACATTGTTTCATTGAGGTGGAAACCCACATAAACACACGAACGACGTTATCATCATTCAATGAAACAAAGTGTAAAAAAATATATGATACATTACCATTATGGAATAATAAATATTACATAAATATAATATATATATACAATAAATATATCACAATTTTTTTTAAAAGCGATGTTGGAAAATTAATGAGAATATGTTACGAGGCGGTAGTCTACCAGGCACATAAAAATTGTTCCATTTTCCATTGGATGTATGTGAAGATGAATTTAGGCCAGGAAATTAAAATACTAAAACATTAGTATAATGAATATATTTATTTAATTTTATCATATAGTATGAAAAATATTTTATTTTGGATGGGTAAATAATACAATAATGCATAGATAAGAATGACAACAATTCATCAGACAACCTCTTTAGTTTTATAGAAAAATCCTTCCTTGGAGTGTTGTCTAATAAAACCATTGAATATACGATGTTGTATGTAATGCAATTAAGTTATTTTGTGTGGGATTTTTAAAATAAAATTGGTTTCTTAACATGAATAAAGGTGGATAGGATGTTCCCATTTATATGCGAGGGGAGGGGTATATTTGGAAATTCATAAAATATTAAATTAATATAAATTAATATTCATGGAAAAAATGATCCAAATAAATATAAATTGAATATATGATTTTTATGGGTCTAAATTATATAATAATTTAAATGTTGGACAATTTTACAATTATTTGTAAACCTTATCCATTAATTTAACCCTTGTCAAGCTTTTTTTTAAATTGTAATGATAAAATATTTTACTCCTTAGTGGTCATGATATATACTATAAAAAAATTAATAAAAAATGGACAGTGGAGGATATTTTAAATAATGTCTAAATAACTTACTATAAGGTATAATTTCTAAATTAATTAAATAATAAAAATTATAAATAAATATTCATTCTTAAAAAATTAATTAATCATTAGAAATGATATTTTTAACTTAACATATTTTTTATCCGTGTCAAAAAAATGTAACTTTTTTAGATTAAGAAAGATATATAATTATCATTGTTATTTATAAAATATTTTGAATGTAAAAAATAAAAGAAATATGAAATGATGAGTCTATATATTTAAGACATGGATGTACATGGAATACTGCACTCATCCATTAGGAAAAATAATTTTTTATGTCTAATTGTTATCCCTTATCATATAATTTTTATCCTTAATTTCCATATATACCCTTATAGTTGTGATAAATTTTTACAATGGTTAATATTAATAAAAAAATATAATGGGACAAATTAGAGAATTTAGAAAGCCTGATTAGACATATTTAATTCATTTATCATGACCTAATTCACATAATTGCTGGAATGTAATTTAAAAATAAACCCACAAAACATAATGAAAACTAGTTCTTCAAAAAACATCCTTATATGTGTAAACATGACATAATAAGAATTTGAAGTATAAATTTCATTACAAGGACTATAGTAGGATTATATTTAATAAATAATTATTATTGAATTTTTTTATTAACAAATAAGTGAATATGAATTTATAAACAAGTTAAATGATAATAATGTTTTCAATAAAAATCCATATATTTTCACTATTGATTGGAAAACAAACATTTTAGGGGAAAATATCAACATTAGAATATAGGGTTTTGATGATATAAAAAATGGTTTATTTTATATAAAATATAATTGAGAATTTTAATTAAATTAATTGTAATATTTTATCACGAAACGTAATAAAATTCATTTGTAAAAATCAATTTTTTAATTATAAAAAATCATTAATAAAAATTGAGTAATTATTTAATATGAATTTATCAATAGAATTACATTTATTAACAAATTTATATCTTTTTTATAACATAGTTAATCCTATTTATACACAACCATTTGACAGTTTTGTTATATCTATACTATTCAATTAATACTATTTTCTAGTTTATTTAGGCTCGGTGATCCATTTCACATAAGCTACCAAACATAGTTTTCCTTTTAAACAGATTGGGTTGTTATATTATTCCCCAAATTTATAAATTATGTCCTTAAAATTATAACTCATGTTAATTATACATGTTTCTAATATCAAAAAAACACAATTTCTGGAATCCTAAATCATTAAAATGGATATAAAAACTTCCCCTTGGATATAGGGAAATAGAAATATGAATATAATAAAATAACATCATTTAAAAATATGAGAAGATTTGTGTTCAGTGATAAGATAGACATGAAAAAATCTTAATGTTAAAATAAACATGTAGGGTGTTAGATATAATTAATCACAAGAATTTCAATAGTCTTGGTAAAATTAAGACCAACAAAACCATAAAACTATATGGTTTGAAAAAAGACCAAAGACTCATCTGAAACAAAGGTTATATGATATCATTTTTTTTTCATGATCTTTTTCTATAGAATAAAAATATAATTGTGATAAATATTAATAATAAATTTAAATATACTTATATTATAAGTATAATTTTATCCATTAATAAATTTCAACCACAATATCATCCACTTCTCTAGATAATTATTATTCATGATGAATTTTTCATGATTGATGAGAAAATTCAAATTATAAAAGATAAAATCACACACCAGGGGATAAAAAGATATTCCTCATGTATTTGGACATTAAAAAAACTAAAACAGTTAGCATAATATATTTATCATAATCAAAAAAAAAAGAAAATGTTGATCAGAAAAATTAATCACCAACACATCAAAAATTAATCTAAAAGTTAAAAATAGATATTTTGATAAAAGTAAATCCAAAAAATTAATCAAAATACTATATAATAATATTGAAACCTAGTAATTTGAATGATTTTATAACATATCATTACAATATAAACATAACGATTATCGGTAAGTATCATCAATCACTCTTAATCTCTAAAAAAAATTATATACCTTAATCATTTAATTTCAATGATATTCCAATCATATTAACAAATAAATTTAATTACCATAGAGACACATAAAAATCATACATTCTTCAAAAATATAATTCAACCCTTATTCCTAAAATGAAATACCATAATAATTTATTTACCTTAATTGTATAAGGGTCAAAATGGTGAATCACATAATTAATTAATTACATTTTAATGACCCGATAATCTATTTGATAAAAAATATGTCTCGATAATCAAAATTCTCATTATTTATCACTTAATTTTAAAATATTTAAATTCATAAGTACTAATACGACAAGTATTCCAAGGGTAGTAATTTCACACTTTTCACCCTTTGGTTTTATGTTCAAGACTTGAAACCTTGACAAATGTTATATGATGACCATTTTACCACAAAGTAAATTTATATAATTTTTATAGAATATATAGAAAAATGAATATATTAATTAAAAATAATCCTAATAATGGCATACCATATAAACCAAAAAAGATATAAATAAATATAATTTTATGAAAATATACGTTCTCCTTATATAATTATTTTTATTTAATAAAAGTGTTTCAAATACCTGAACCCAATAAATCATATCCCAAAATTTTATTAATTATTGTAATCTCCATTCCTTTAAAACCTAAAAATGAATTGCAATGAATATAAACATATGTAAAACATTAAATTCATAAACTAGTGATTGTCTCCATAACTCGTATGTTAACATCAAAAAAATCATAATAATCCTAAAACTTATCTAAAAAGACTTTCTAATTTAAACTGATGCACCCCATTATTTACCATTACTAATCATTAGATTTAATTAAATAATAATTTTTAAAACAATTTTGGATCTTTCTATTTTAGAGTTGTATATAATTATTCAATCACAAAAATATAAATAAATATTACATGTGGAAGTGGTCACTGCCACATTGTATCCATTTTCCAAAAAAACAACAATTGAATAACATGTTTCTTTTTCATGGCATATGTTCACAATTTTCATCTTGATCCCCTTAATGTCCCGTATTTTCCATAAAACCCTCTGAAAAAGATTAATAAGTGATAGCTAAAAAACACTTGGTGATGGAAATATAAATGCAAATTAATAAAAATGTTTGTTTATGTATACTTATACATGAGTTTTCTTTTCAAAATGATCTTAGGGGTCAAAATAAATTTTTTATACCCATTAAATTTACTTTTTCGAACCAAAGATATCATAAAACATTTAAAAAGAATCCAACAATGAAAATTAAAACTCAAACAGTTTCCATTTAATTCCTAAAAATCATCTGAATTTTTTTCATTAAATTAATAAATTTCCTTTTTGAGGTTGAATATAATTTCTATTAAACATAATTCCATGAGTAATCCTAATAGTTAAAAAATAAATAAAATAGAAACATATGAACATAAAATAATAGGAACATTGGACACCACCCAAAAAATGACATAAGAATAATTCAAGGACACAAACGAAGAAAATATCACATTGTAAAAAGTATCCTATAGAGGAATAGGATTACTCCCTAATATCATAAAAAATTATGAGAAAAATATTTACCCAATGAATTAGAGCCCTATCTTGGTGCACCCATCGTAATATGTTCCAACTTATATTCTCTATGGAAGGGAAATGAATCATAATTCATAAACATATGAATTTCCCATGGAATGAAAATTTCTTTCATATTATTTCTTGATGTTATAATAAGAATACATATCATGAAGAAGGTATTTTAGATTTATCATAAGGCATGTATTACCACTTTAGAAGAAGTGATAATAATATATGTATTTATGGGAGAGACAAATGAACTGAATTTAAAATAATTACAAAACATTAAAGAGATAGATGAATTAATTGTTAGCTATAATGTTCATAACCCTATATTGTTTGTTTAGAGAGATATCCTAATCCAATAATCAAAAAAAATTGATTCTGCAAAATACCCATACACTAAAATATCATTTTTTAAAATGCATATGAAAAATAGAGATATGGGTTTTAAATGAATAATATAAGGAGACTTATAATGAAATAAATATTTTAAACAATGGTTATGGTGGATGGAAATGTAATTGACGCAGTATACATTAAATTAATACATTTATTTTATCTTTTATAGAGATCCTCAAAACGTTCCACATAACATATATAATAAAAATAATTTTTCAAAACATTGAATGAAAGTAAAAAAGGAAACATAAAATTTAATTTATATTTTTTTTTATCCCTAAAAATAAATTAATAATTATATTCATAATTATGTAAATAAAAGGGAATTATTTATAAAATAAGTCAATAAAATGTTATAACAAGGTTATTAATGTAAATTATTGTTTACATAAATCCTAAAATAGATTACATTAAAAAAAATCTAAATAAATTCAAATATGTTTAAAATTGAATATATCGTAGATTTAATAATAAATAAAAAAATTAATCATTTAATAGAATTTGTACATCAATGAAATTGAGTTGGAAGGTAAAATTTAAACGGGGATTTTTTAAAATAAATCAACTCACCCTTGGTCATATTCATATTTTATTTTATATTTCATGACTAATAAAAAAATATGTCAATTGTTTAGTTTTTAAAAACCTTGTTCTATTTTTTCCATCTCATTTATTTTATTTATTATCATGTTATAGATAAATAGAAAATCATTTATGTTCATGTTAGTCATTTTGATTTTATTTGACGTCTAATTCCAAAAAGAACATGGAATGTTGACAATGGTTAGTGAGATCATTATTTATTATTATATAGAATAATATTTATTAGATAAATGTCTTTTTTAAACATAAATTATACTTAATGGATAATTTCTTATGTATTCTTGTGAATAATGAACTACGCTACAATCATGGAGATGGTATGTTTTACATACATTTGAGAAACATTTCCATTTTTCAATGATCATGATGGAAAGAAGTTAACTAAAAAAATATATATATATATATTGATAATTATATATTAAATTTAGTATTAATTTTTTTAAACACATATATATATCATTCATTGATGTGGTAATTAAAAAATAATCACATCACTTTGTGGTTGTGGTAATCCAAATGTATTCATATACAACAATATAATCTTTCAATGAAGTGAAAGATAATAAAAATATTTGAAATATTTATTTTCCCATATGATTAATATTTCATCAATATCATATGTATAAATTAAATATATAATCATAAAAATATGTGAGTGGTTATGTTAAAAAATGAATTACATCAGTTTGTGAGGGGGTAATCCTTCAAACACACAAACAACGGTTTCTTTTCACAATTGATAGATGTTAATAAGGGTTTTGGTTATTATATAATGAAATAAATAAAATTATATGTATTATTTTTATGATATTATATGATCAAGTTTGAATAATATTGGACAAATTTGGAAGGAGAAATAAAAAACAGTTCATTAAGAATAACATGTCTTCTTCGAACAACCACATTATGTTTACACCAAAACACCGCAAATGATTGTTTTATAATAACACAAATCCCTATAGGAATTGTGAAGAGAAATATGTATGTTATTGGTTTTGGTCATGGATTAACAGAAAATCTTTTTTAGGATTCATGAAATGGTGAAAAATGAACCCTTTTATAGGTTAGGATGGGTACTTTTGAAATTTCTAATTTTTTTATTACAACATATTACTTTTCATTATAAAATGGATTGAAAATGTATATATTTAATATAGGATAAGTTTGGGTATATATATTATCATCCAATAACCTGTATATTTTTTTAAGGTTTTACACATATATCTTTCTTTTATCCAGTGTGATCCCTTTTTGGATATTAATGTGATAAATATGTTTTTTCTCATTATGGGTAACGATAGTTACTATAGAAGGAACATTTTAATACAGATGAACCATTTTTTATATTTCTACCCTTATAAAAAACATGGATGAAGATGTAATTTTTATGTATTTTATATCATTTAATAATAAAAATTTTATTATAAAATATCATTAATCTCAACTGTGGAACTATTTATTTTATTTTACATTGAAAACAATATGAGAATAATGTAATTAGTATCCAATCACATATTATTTTTCAAATTATTTTATTTATATAAATAATTTATTTATTTATATGATTCATTCAATTTCCAATACCTTGATAATTTTGGAGATCATTTATTTGTTTATTATTAATTTAATAAATATTCTGTCAGCGTTGCATTAGAATTTAATGTACTTATTTAGTTTATAAAAATTATAATAAAATTAAAAAATAAAATAATTTATCTTTATAATTAGTATTTATAACTACAAATTATTATTTTTTGCAAATCAAAAAATATAACATTTATTTAAAATAAGAATGTGATATTTTTATTTATATCTTGTACATAAAAATCATAAATTTAAATATCAAAGTAATATAGATCCATGTGGATAGATAATAAATAAATAGAAATAAATTTATAAAAATCAAACATAAAATATTATAAAGTAATGTTTTATGGTCATTATTTTATCCTTATCATATAATTTATCACCTTATTTACATAATTTACCCATATTGTAGTGATAAATATTTATTATAGGTACAATTAATTATGATTAAAAATAAAAGGATCCTATTTAAAAAATTTATTCCTCTTGAATAATATTATGTAATTAATTTTTCATGATACTATACATAGAGTTTGATCAATATTAAATAATATTAATCTAGAAAAACTTGAAGACGTGTTTTTTAAGTAAAATTCCTTTTCAACTATGAAAATATATTTATATGAATTTATTTTATAAGTTTCATTCAATGGACTATAATTAGATTATTTTGATTAAAATGGACATAATAAAAATTTAAATATTTTAAAGAAAAAATTATTATTAAACACATTAAAATAAAATATAAGTTTCAAAAATAATAATTATTTATTCCCAATTCATTAAAAAGTTAAAAACCTCAAAAAAACAACACATTATAAAAACTTTTATATTTTGATTTAAAAATGTTTATTTTTTTATCCAATAAAATTATTAGATTCTCTAGAAATTAATGACAATATTTATAAAAAAGAAGTAAAATCTATTTTTAATGAAAAAGTATTTTTCAAAAATTAAATTAAATTACTACAAATAGACTGATTAGTCTCTAAATAATTTATCAAAAATTTATATTGACTAGTATGTTTATATATATCATAAATTATTTAATCATTTCCATACCATCTAATTTAATGGTTAGATTATAATGTTCAAATTTTATTAATACTTCTTCATACTTCATTTAGTATCGATGATGGGTGTTGTGTATGCTATCAAACAAAGTTTTTTTTTAAATATCTATGCTTAATTCTTCTATACTCTCCTAGAAACGAAATGGGAATATAAATTATGTATATATTAATGTTATCCCCATGAAGGAATACAACATTTAAACTACATCAATTGCGATTGACTCAAAATGAACTATTGATACCAAACGTGATAAATATGAAGTTGATAATCCCATCATAATGAATTCCTATAAAAATAGGCATCAATATGGAGAATTTTTCAGTCAATGACTTATGACTAATATAAAATTGTTTATAATATATATTCTAGTAGAGATATCAATGTTCTTAATTATAATTGAATCAATGAATGAATGTTTTCCAACATAAAAGTTGAATTTGAACATTACCATAATATAATTTCATAGACATCTAGTATTAATGACTAATCATAGAAGTTGGATTTTATTTTTCTATTTTTTCTTTACCTGGTTAAGACATCTTATTTGTTAATATACCTATGTTTTGTAGGTATTCTTTAGCCAACCATAGTAAGGTCATTCTTCTATGTTTCTACGTACCCCAAAAAACAATGCTAGATCATGTTTTTGGTAATTTGTTATGTCGTTTTGATGCTAAAATTATATTTAGAAACTCGATATTTATGATTTGGGAATAGATTCATCATTTCATGATTACTCTATGAGGATCTAGAGGTTTTTTATTTATGAGGATCCATCTACATTTATCTCCATATTTTTTTATATCATTTTTTTAATTTTTGTAATAGATTTTATATTGAAGATTACTTTTTTGGATGGAAGGGAGAACTAGGATCAATGGAATATATAGTATAGTATCATATTTTATAGTGGTGAAATAGATAAGGAAAACTACTCCAATATAAACTATAATTAATTTTAACAATCTAAAAATTATTTGATGCAAGATTAGTGATTTGAATATAACATATGAAATTATTGGTCTATTCTCATACCGACCACTCATTTAGTACCTCTTTAATGTATATTTTTCTACCAAATTTTTAAATCTCATTCAATTTTCAGAAGGTTTAACCACTTTAAAAATAATTGTTTTGTTGTGCTACACTTTTATCATAGATAAATTTATACTGGGAATGTGATTTCTAAAACCTCATGACAATGAAATTTACGATTCAGAGATCTTGGGTATATATTTAATGGAAATAACTTAATTAATAAGAGAATTTGGTGAAAGAACACAATGAATACAGACAAAGGTAGGGGTTTTCATATCATATTTATCTCTTTGATACATGTTTAGTATTATGATACCAATAACATTTTTATGTGGTATATAGATACTATTATATATATAATCATGAATTATATGGTAATAATTATTTTTACGAATTTCAATGATAATTCATCTCTTTCAAGGGATTTTTATTAAATTATTTCTCATATTTCATGGGTAATCATTATCACAATTTTTATTTTTTGAGAAAAATTACATGTTATACATGATGTTCTCTTTGTATAGTGATAAATTTATTTACTATCCAATGAATTTTTTATATTATTTCTTTATTATACATTTTATATTCCATAAATAATATACTTATTTTATTGTATCGTATTTTTATTTATGTTTTACCCAAGTCTTAAGATTTTTTATATCCTGATTTTAATTTATTGAGTTATAATATATAACATTATGTTATTTTATATTAATTGGATATATTATTCAATTTGACTTTGTTATCTGATATTGTCTCAATTTGAATACTTCTAGAAAATAATTTTGGTTTCAAATGTTTCATGTTTCATTGGGTATGTTAACTATAAGAGATAATTATAACTCAAATATGATATTTTGAGTAATAATGTATCATCATGAACATTTATTTTTAAATTATTAAATTATCACACTATAAAATGTAATTGTTTGGTAATTTTGTATCCTCATTTTAAAAATAACATTTTCATCAAAATGATTTTTTACTCTTCTTACTATTTCAGTATTATGTAAATGTTTTTTTAAAATATTAATAATGGTTTTACTAATAAATTTCACATGTTTACCCCTATCATTTTTTCAAGCTAAAACATATATCCCTTGAAATATATATTAATGAATAGTTTTTATAAGTAACTATTTTGAAATGATTTCAAATATCCATTTCAAAAATTAATTTGAAATTTTCATTTCAATTGGTGTATTTTTCCAATGTTATAATTTTTTTATAAAATTTATTTTATGGTTTCTCATCCTTTTAACTTATAATTTTAAATAAAATTTACCAAAATGGGATTTAGTTTTCATGATCTATCCTCTAATATATATATACACATTTTCATTTGGGAACCTGAACATGAATTATCATATAATTTGATTCTTATAAAATCATTAAAATCATTCCTCTGTACAGGTGTGTTTCATTTATGTTAAAACCCTTATATTTTTCCTTTTTTTGCAATATGATTATGTCATTTGGAGACCATCCAACTTATATATCCTAATAGATTATGATCGTTTTATTCCATCATTAACATAACTGTTGAGCAATGTATTGTTTTTAAACAAATCAAAATAATGTTTTTTAAAGGGGGAGATTATTTTAAATAATACTCTGTCTCTTTATGATGATTTTGATGCTCACAAATACCCTTAATTATTTACTAATTATTTCGTTGAGTATTTTGCAGGAATTTATTTTATATAACGAGATTTTATACTTCATTTATTCCGAGATCAATTTTAGCGTATTCTGGAATCACTGTAGCGCGAGATCAAGTTTAGCGCGTTCTGGAATCACTGTAGCGCGAGATCAATTTTAGCGCGTACTGGAATCACTGTTCATACCCTACGTTGATGAACGTAACGTATGGATGAAAAGTTTACTTTTTATGTTATTTTGAAACGTATGGTTAATGAACCTTACGTTGTTGAAAAGTATGGAAGAAGAACATTACGTTTGGAAGGAACCTTACGTTTTCGTTGTTGAAAAGTATGGAAGAGAAACCGTACGTTAGTTTTCAGTGTTGAGTTTGTTTCTCAAAAGTATGGATCATCAACCTTACTTTTATAATCAACCGTACGTTCTTTGGAGAGTTGAAGCAAGACAAAGTATGGATGATCAACCCTACGTTTGAATGCTGAAGAGAAAGTATGTATGTTCAACCTTACGTTCTGAACCTTACGTTCTGAACCTTACGTTTGTGAACCCTACGTTTGGAGCCACGTCATCAACCCTACGTTTGGCGTCGGGATATTCTTGACAGACGATATTTCCTTTTGAATTAGTCAATCAAGCGGATTATTAGGCGGATTTCGAGCTGATTCTTAAATACGACTTTGACTGAATCAGAGACGGTTTACAACGGATTAATGTTTGATTTAAACGGAGCTTTTTATGCCGATTCTTCAGGGGAGTTACAACGGCTCTGTTATTTCATTTAATATCGCGAATCTAAAGGAGATTTTCATGGATCTATTTATGCGGAAGATTTTCTCATATTTGAATATATATGTTCTATCTTGAAAACTTCGGATATATATATGCACAGGAAAGTGTGTGATAAAGAGATTGATCTTTTGACGAGCAAGAAAACAGAGACTGTGTGAAAGCGTTCTTTTCTGGTGATCGAGAAGAAGCGTAAGACCTTTATTACTGAAAGAAGATTTTGATAGCGGATTCACGTGTTCTACATCGACTACCTGTTGTGAATCTACTGCTGCTGTAGTTGTGAAATTTCTGGTAATATCTATTGCAACTGGATCGACTCAGAACTGTTTTGATTACGGATCTTTATTTTCTGAAGACGACGATCTATCTACTGTCAATTGCATTCTGTTGCAATTGTGAAGAACAACTGGAGAAGTGTTTCTTTATCGAAACCCTTTTATTTTTGAGTGATCAGCTTCTCGTTCTAAGCTGTGTGGGTTCGTGTTTGAACCAGGAAGGCTGTGTTTGCCTGAATCTTGTAAAGGTGTCAACTGCCTGTACTCAGTTGTGGACGGGTCTGTGGAAACGAGGACCAGATAGTGAAAATCGCCAAGCTCGTGGATTTGAGCGTTGGTGGAGTGGACTAGGGGCCTTCTGTTCCCCGAACCACTATACATCCGTGTGTTCATGCTTTTACTTTTTCCGCTGCATATTTAATCGTGCAAAAGCATAGTGAACAGAATTTGTCTAAATTGAAGAGATTGTAATAATTTGAAAAAGACACAATTCACCCCCCTCTTGTGTATAATCCGTAGATTCAGATCCAACAATTGGTATCAGAGGAGGAGCTTCTTATTTCTAAAGTCCTATCAAGCTAGAAGTATTTAAAGATTATACATAGTGTATCATGGCTGATATGAGAGAGGGAATGTCAATGGTCAGAGCACCTTACTTTAATGGAGACAATTATGGCTGCTGGAAATCACGTATGATTATTTATCTGAAAAATCTTGGTTACAGAGTCTATTCAAAGATTCTGACTCCCTATGAAATTCCTGAAAATCCCGATACATGGAGTGCTGCTACAGAGGCTGAGTATGACATAAATTCAAAAGCTATGAATGCAATCATCTGTGGTCTAGGACCAGACGAATTTAACAGAGTATCTCAATGCCCGACTGCATATGAAATGTGGCAAACAATAGCTGTTGCTTATGAAGGAACAGATAATGTAAGACAGATGAGATATGCAACTGCTAAGTTAAAATTCGATACTTTCAGAATGATTGAAGGAGAGAGCTTCACTCAGATGAATGGAAGATTGACAGAAATTGTCAATAATATAACAGCTCTAGGAGAACCAATCAAGAAGGCTGATCAAGCGTTGAAGGTACTGAGAGTACTTCCTACTCGATGGAATGGAATCTCTGCAGCAATCAGACAATCAACTTCTGTTAAAGATCTAACTATGAGAGAACTGATTGGTACACTGATGATGTACGAAGCTGAAATGCAAGATGAGGTAAATGAGCATAAAGTCTACATAAAAAGGGAAAATACTGCTTTGAAAGTGACTTCTCAACAAAAGGATAGAAAGATGAAGAACAAAGAAGTGAGTGCTAAATCAGAAAGCTCTGATTCTTCAAATTCGGATGAAGAACTGGCACAGCTAGCCAGAAAATTCAGAAAGTTCTATAGTAAGAAGAAAGACTTCAAGAAATCCTTTAAAAAGGATAGCAAGGAAGTGAGATGTTATGAATGCAAAAAGATGGGACATATCAGACCAGATTGCCCAAAATTGAAAGATGCAAAGAAGAAGAAATTCTTCAAAAGAGATGATTATGAGCAGAAAGACAAGAAAGCTATGAAAGCTACTTGGAGTATTTCTGAAGACTCAAGTAATTCTTCTGAATCAAGCTCAGAGAAGGAGGAAGCCAATTTAAAAGCAAATATGTGTTTCATGGCTAAAACTGATGAGGTACACTCATACTATTCCTCTAACTCAAATAATGAATCAAACTCTGAAACAAGCCTCTCAAATAAAAAACTTGCAGCTTACTGCAATATGCTTGAAGAAAGGTATGACTCATTATTTAATAAATATAAATCTATAAAGAACTTGTACAAAGCTATTTCAGATGAGAGAAATACTTTGCTAAAACAACATAAGGAATTAATTGACAAATACAATTCTGCTGAATCAAATAAAATTAATTTTGAATCAAAAATAAAAACTCTACAGGATGAAGTAGAATCTTATAAAACGGCTGCATTAATTTTTACAAAAGGAGAAAACACCTTAAATGAGATACTTGGAAAAACTGTAATTAAAAAGGAAAGGTTTGGAATTGGAAGTAAAGGAGAAAAACCTAAGTTATACAAAAATTATTTTGTTCCTAGCACTAAACAGGTTATTTGTAACTACTGTGGAACAAGAGGTCATATAGCTAAAAACTGTTTTCTAAGACAACCTCAGATATGTGGAATTAAGAAAGCTTATATTTCCAACGATCTATATGATTCAATCAATTTTAAGAAAACAAAGCAAATCTGGATACCCAGATCACTGCTTGCTAACACTCCTGGACCCAACAAAATATCGGTACCAAAGCAATTTGTTTGAATGTCTTTGCAGGTAGCAGGTCACCAAAGAAAGAAAGAAATATGGTATATGGACAGTGGCTGCTCAAGACACATGAGTGGAACTTCAGCTAATTTCTCTTCTCTTACTCGAAAGGAAGGAGGACTTGTCACCTTTGGTGACAATGCCAAAGGAAAGATAATTGGTATTGGAACAGTTGGAGATCCAGAGACAGTCTCAATCAACAAAGTACTTTATGTACAAGGGTTAAAACACAATCTGATAAGTATCTCTCAACTCTGTGATGATGGATACACTGTTGATTTTACTAACAATAGTTGTACTGTTTCTAAAGATAAACTGTTTAAGTTTAGAGCACCCAGAACTGATAATGTTTATACTTTGGATTTGTATTCCTTGTGTAAACAACGAGTAAACTGCTTAACTGCTAATATAAGTGAATCCTGGATCTGGCATAGAAGACTTGGTCATTGCAATATATATGCTTTACATAAATTATCTAAGAAACATTTAGTTTCTGATTTGCCTAGTCTCAAATTTGAAAATGACAGATTCTGTGATGCATGTCAGCTTGGCAAGCAACACAAATCATCATTCAAATCTGTTAATAAAGTTGCTACAACTAAACCTCTAGAACTTATCCATATGGATTTGTTTGGACCCTCAAGAGTAGCAAGTTTAGCTGGTAAATTATATGTTTATGTATTAGTTGATGATTACTCTAGATTTACTTGGATTTTCTTTTTGAAATTTAAAAGTGAAGCTTTTAGTTTATTTGAAGGTTTTTGTAAATCTATTCAAAATGAAAAAGGTTTTAATATAATCTCATTGAGAAGTGATCATGGTGGAGAATTTGAGAACCAGGAATTTAATTCCTTTTGCTCAAACATGGGTATTAAACACACCTTCTCTGCTCCAAGAACACCTCAACAGAATGGGATTGTAGAAAGAAGAAATAGAACTATTCAAGAAATGGCTAGAACTATGTTAAATGAATATAGCCTACCTATATATTTCTGGGCAGAAGCTGTTAATACAGCTTGTTATATAATGAATAGAATTTTAATAAGACCTATTTTGAAAAAGACACCCTATGAACTATGGAATAACAGAAAACCTATAGTAAATTACTTTAAAGTTTTTGGATGCAAGGTTTACATCCTGAATACCAAAGATAATCTTGGTAAATTTGATCCAAAATCTGATAAAGGTATTTTCTTAGGATATTCTGCAACCTCCAAAGCTTATAGAGTCTATAATAAAAAGTCAAGGATTGTTGAAGAATCAGTTCATGTGAAATTTGATGAATCTGATCCTTTTGAGAAAAGGATAGAACAAATAGATGAACCTGATTCTAATGAAAACATGAGACCTGAGAATTTAAAGAATGATTTTGAAAATGATATAAAAGAAATTCAGTCCAGTTCAGAAGAACATGATACTGAAGAGCCTTTGAATGTAATGCCTAGACAGTCTAGAACCTCAAAGAATCACCCTTTAGAATCTGTGATAGGTGACTTAGAGACTGGTATTCAAACTAGAAGAAACTTTGGAAACATAGTTGAATTCTCTGCTTTCCTATCCCAACAAGAACCTAAGACCATAGAAGAAGCCTTAGATGATGAGAGCTGGGTAATAGCAATGCAAGATGAATTGAACCAGTTTAAGAGAAATAAGGTTTGGGAATTAGTTGAAAGACCACATGATTATCCAGTAATAGGAACTAAATGGGTCTTTAGGAATAAACAGGATGATCAAGGGATAATAACTAGAAATAAAGCAAGATTAGTAGCTAAAGGATATAATCAAGAAGAAGGAATAGATTATGATGAGACCTTTGCACCTGTAGCCAGGTTAGAAGCCATTAGAATCCTTTTAGCCTATGCATCTTATATGAATTTTAAATTATTTCAGATGGATGTTAAATCTGCCTTTTTAAATGGTTATTTAATGGAGGAAGTTTATGTTGAGCAACCTCCTGGTTTTGAAAATTCTCAAAAACCAGATTCTGTTTTCAAACTTACTAAAGCTCTTTATGGCCTTAAACAAGCACCAAGAGCTTGGTATGAAAGACTAAGTTCTTTTCTTTTGAAAAATGATTTTACTGTTGGACTAGCAGATCCAACAGTCTTTAAGAAAACTGTGAAAAATAATGTTTTGTTGGTTCAAATTTATGTTGATGATGTAATTTTTGGATCAACCAATAAAATTCTTTGTCATGAATTTTCAGAATTAATGCAAAAAGAATTTGAAATGAGTATGATGGGAGAATTAAATTTCTTTTTGGGTCTTCAAATATTTCAAAAAGATTTTGGAAATGTTTTAAATCAATGCAAATACATTACTGATTTACTTAAGAAATTTGGGCTTGAAAACAGCAAGACATTTACAACTCCTATGTGTACTAATATAAAACTTGATTTGGATGAAACTGGAAAATCAGTGGACAACAAGTTATATAGAGGTATGATTGGTAGTTTGTTATATCTTACTGCTAGTAGACCAGATATAATGTATTCAGTATGTCTTTGTGCTCGATTTCAATCAAATCCCAAAGAATCTCATTTAACTGCTGTTAAACGAATTTTTAGATATTTAAAAGGTACTATTTATCAATCTCTGCTTTATCCAAAAACCTCTGATTTTAATTTAATTTCATATTCAGATGCAGACTTTGGAAGCTGTAGATTAGATAGGAAGAGTACTTCAGGAACATGTCACTTTTTAGGAAAGTCTTTAGTATCATGGTCTAGTAAGAAACAACACTCAGTTGCCCTGTCAAAAGCCGAGGCAGAATATGTGTCTGCAGGTAGTTGCTGTGCACAGGTGTTGTGGATGAAAAACACTCTTATGGACTTTGGATTAAATTTCAATAATACACCTATTTTATGTGATAATACTAGTGCAATTAATATTTCAAAAAATCCTATTAGTCATTCTAGAACTAAGAACATTGATATAAGACATCACTTTTTAAGAGATCATGTGTTAAAAAAGGATATATTTTTAGAATTTGTAAATACAGAAAATCAATTAGCAGATATTTTTACTAAACCACTTCCCACGGCAAGGTTTGAATTTATTAAGGGGGAGTTAGGTTTATTTAATTTTAAATAGTTTCTTTTTAATCTTATTCTGTTTTCGAATTCTACTTAATTTCTGTTTCTCGCTATAAGCTATTTTATTTTGTTTTAAATAAAAGTAATGATTAGTGATTACACGGGAATCAAGGCTGTCAGAACCGTTTCACCTTCTAACCTGTTTTCACCTTTTTCGGAAACCCTTTCGAAAACCTAAAACCGCACATCTGCTCCAAAACCCTTTTCTGAATCTTCAAACCCTAAACTTACGAACCTTCAGAAATCGTTGTTGA
This sequence comes from Viscum album, assembly GCA_963277665.1. NCBI lineage: Eukaryota > Viridiplantae > Streptophyta > Magnoliopsida > Santalales > Viscaceae > Viscum > Viscum album. The sequence continues at coordinate 798,664,384 of OY728155.1, forward strand.
AATGGCAAAGACTAAGCGTCCAGATGAAGCTGAGAGCAGTGCTGCAAAGAAATCTAAAGTAGTTGGTCGGAAGATACTACAAGGTAAAGTCATCGATTTAGAATGGTTGTTTGAAACTAATTTGCTGTTGAAGCAAGCGTTGTCGTTTCAAGGCCTTGAGCAAGCTTTTAATAGTGAAAACTCTGAGTTTCTATATGAGGCAGAAATGAGACATTTCTTTAGAACTGTTCAGTTTAGCCTTGGAGATACGGAGGATAGTTTATTGGCTCAAATAGAGGATAAGGACTTTTCCATATCATCTGTAGAGATAAGTCAAATTCTTAACTGCCCTCATGAAGGAGTTTTTCATTTTGATTTACGGAATATTGGAGATTCTGTACATAAGTCTGAAGACATTATGTCTTTTCTGTTTGGAACCAAAGTGAGAAAGAAGATGTTTATTAAAGATTTGGAGCCCGATCAGAAAATCTTAGTCAAGTTTGTTCAGACTGGTTTAGCACCAAGGATGGCTGAGATGGAGAAAATTCTGTACCCTGACATGTATATAATGTATCTTTTGATGAGTGATATTAAGTTTAATTTTCCTCGATTTATGATAAGATATCTGAGATACTGCTGTCAGAGTGAAGCAAGAATGACCTTTTTCCCATATGGAAGGTTCATTTCTTTGTTTTTATTTAAAAGAGGAATGATCAGATTGGTAAGTGCTGGGGTGAAATGTCACCACAGTAATGTTTTTAATGCTGGGACTTTGAGGAAAGTGGGATATTTCTGGAGCACAATTAAAGGAAAACTCTTACCTGTTGGAGCTGAGGAAGACTCAGAGAGTGCTCAGGCTCAACCTGCTAAGTCCAAGGAGGGACAAGCAGAATCAAGGGTTAGTACAGTGGCAAGGAGAATTCGCTTTGAGATGGAGGAAGTTGAGGAAGAGAGAAGTCAGGAAGGACTTCAATCTAGAAGGAAGAGGTTAATTGATGAAGAAATTATCTCTCCTACCTTGAAATCCTCTGAACCGGTAATTTCTTATTCCTTTGTGAGAGAAGCTGTTGTGGAGAGGACTGCACCGATAGAGGAACCAGTAGCTCAACCGGAAATTCAGCTAGAACCTCAAACTGCTGTTGTGGCTGTTGAAGAAGCAATTCCACAAGAACAACTTATGGAGGCAGTGCCTGGTGAAGAAGTGGCCCGACCTCAAGAAGTTCATGAAAATATTGTTCTTGATCATTCAGTAGAAGTCAGAGAGACTACTGTTCGTGATGAACACACTTCTGAAGTTAATACAGAGGTACTTCAGGAAGATTTTTCAGTGGAAGAGTTTCAGGCTTCAAAGAATAGTTCAGTGGATCAACCTTTTCAGGACAAAGAACAATCAGATGCAGATTCTTTACCCCTTGTCCTGCTTCGTCAATCTGATTCTGGACATGAGAATCAAGCACAGGGTGCCCCTGATTCGAGAAAAGAAGAAGTTGTTGAGTTATACAAGCGTATTTCTCAGTTAGAATCTGAGAATGTTAGTCTCAGAAGTTCTCTGAACTTGGAGCAGTTAAAGTTTCAGAAGCTGAAAGAATGTACTGTTTCAAGACAGGAAGTAGATTTGTTTAAGACTGATATGTTGCATGCTGTTGATCAGTTAAAATCAGAGATGGTAAAGAAAGATGATTTGGCTGAGATGAAAATTTACATGGAGAATAAATTTGAATCTGTTGCAAATAGTGCTGTGAGTGGATCAGGTTCTTCACCAGATTTGATTCGAAGATTTCAAGAAATTACTGGAGCACTAAGCAATATGAGTGACAGATTACACGATCTTCAGTGTAATAGTGCCCCTTTGTCAGTTTTGCTAGATAATCAGAAATTTTTGGTAGATCAGTTGACATCTGGAGAGCAACCGATTAGGATTCTTTTGAATCAGTTATCAGAAAAGCTGGCTCTTTTTGTTGAAAAAGAAGAAAGAATGCATGAGTTTTTCAGAGTTAATTTGATTGAAGATATTCATATGACTCAGGAGAACAGGGATCTTATCATCAAGTTAGGAGATGGGATGATGAAGAGGCTTCGAGAACAGTTTACAGAGATCAAGACCGTAATTCAAAGGAGATAGACACCTTTTTCCCTGTCTTATCCCTACACCTTGATTCCTCTGTATATCACTGTCGTTTTTATATAATAGCTTGTGAATGAAAATTCTTTTCTTATCTTTTTTTGTTTTGTTATTTATTGATTTATGATTAAGTTAGCCAGTATACAAAATTCACTTATTCATACACAGTTAATTATAGCATTTACTTATAGTTCAGTGCAATATTGAATGTGTTCAAATCCGTAATTTTTCATTCTTTTTGATATCACAAAAAGGGGGAGAATTTGGATAAACACAACATTTAAATTCATTCGTTTCCTATGAAGAAATTTGGATATATAGGAGCATTTGGATATATACGACATTTATCTTTTATCTATTTGAAAATTTATTTTTATGGGAGAGTTATGGGGGAGAAATTTTATAGTTAAATATTGTTTTAATCCTTTCAAAATTCTAAAATTTTATAAAATTTTTTTTTCAATCAAGATTGCAATTAAATTAGTTCTATTATTTTATGGGTTTTGTGATCATCAAAAAGGGGGAGATTGTTGAGCAATGTATTGTTTTTAAACAAATCAAAATAATGTTTTTTAAAGGGGGAGATTATTTTAAATAATACTCTGTCTCTTTATGATGATTTTGATGCTCACAAATACCCTTAATTATTTACTAATTATTTCGTTGAGTATTTTGCAGGAATTTATTTTATATAACGAGATTTTATACTTCATTTATTCCGAGATCAATTTTAGCGTATTCTGGAATCACTGTAGCGCGAGATCAAGTTTAGCGCGTTCTGGAATCACTGTAGCGCGAGATCAATTTTAGCGCGTACTGGAATCACTGTTCATACCCTACGTTGATGAACGTAACGTATGGATGAAAAGTTTACTTTTTATGTTATTTTGAAACGTATGGTTAATGAACCTTACGTTGTTGAAAAGTATGGAAGAAGAACATTACGTTTGGAAGGAACCTTACGTTTTCGTTGTTGAAAAGTATGGAAGAGAAACCGTACGTTAGTTTTCAGTGTTGAGTTTGTTTCTCAAAAGTATGGATCATCAACCTTACTTTTATAATCAACCGTACGTTCTTTGGAGAGTTGAAGCAAGACAAAGTATGGATGATCAACCCTACGTTTGAATGCTGAAGAGAAAGTATGTATGTTCAACCTTACGTTCTGAACCTTACGTTCTGAACCTTACGTTTGTGAACCCTACGTTTGGAGCCACGTCATCAACCCTACGTTTGGCGTCGGGATATTCTTGACAGACGATATTTCCTTTTGAATTAGTCAATCAAGCGGATTATTAGGCGGATTTCGAGCTGATTCTTAAATACGACTTTGACTGAATCAGAGACGGTTTACAACGGATTAATGTTTGATTTAAACGGAGCTTTTTATGCCGATTCTTCAGGGGAGTTACAACGGCTCTGTTATTTCATTTAATATCGCGAATCTAAAGGAGATTTTCATGGATCTATTTATGCGGAAGATTTTCTCATATTTGAATATATATGTTCTATCTTGAAAACTTCGGATATATATATGCACAGGAAAGTGTGTGATAAAGAGATTGATCTTTTGACGAGCAAGAAAACAGAGACTGTGTGAAAGCGTTCTTTTCTGGTGATCGAGAAGAAGCGTAAGACCTTTATTACTGAAAGAAGATTTTGATAGCGGATTCACGTGTTCTACATCGACTACCTGTTGTGAATCTACTGCTGCTGTAGTTGTGAAATTTCTGGTAATATCTATTGCAACTGGATCGACTCAGAACTGTTTTGATTACGGATCTTTATTTTCTGAAGACGACGATCTATCTACTGTCAATTGCATTCTGTTGCAATTGTGAAGAACAACTGGAGAAGTGTTTCTTTATCGAAACCCTTTTATTTTTGAGTGATCAGCTTCTCGTTCTAAGCTGTGTGGGTTCGTGTTTGAACCAAGAAGGCTGTGTTTGCCTGAATCTTGTAAAGGTGTCAACTGCCTGTACTCAGTTGTGGACGGGTCTGTGGAAACGAGGACCAGATAGTGAAAATCGCCAAGCTCGTGGATTTGAGCGTTGGTGGAGTGGACTAGGGGCCTTCTGTTCCCCGAACCACTATACATCCGTGTGTTCATGCTTTTACTTTTTCCGCTGCATATTTAATCGTGCAAAAGCATAGTGAACAGAATTTGTCTAAATTGAAGAGATTGTAATAATTTGAAAAAGACACAATTCACCCCCCTCTTGTGTATAATCCGTAGATTCAGATCCAACAATAACCATGTACTCGTAACACTATTGGGTGTGAACATATCATTGTACAGACTCGTAATAGCGTATTTTCACATAAAAGGAATATTTATTTATGGATATGGTGATCAATATTATTGTTTCATATATTATTATTCCAATCTATATGATTATAGGAATGTTTAATAAGTAATTTTTTACATTCCACCATATATCTATTGATGTTTATTGTTTATATTATCACTTTTATTAACATGTTGAAATGTATCAATACTATTGATGATAATTTATTGATAAAATAGGTAAATTATGTTTTGAAATTATAATCATTCATTATATTGAAATCCATTTAATCAAAACAGGATTCCTCAGGGTGAGTTATAGAAATTCATGTTGACACTAATTGAGAATTAATTGAAATTAATTTGATTATTTCTATAGCCCATAATTATATATCTTAATACTTAATAAAAATGTATATTGATAGAAAATATTTTTTTATACCACTTCCCACAAAAGTATCTATTTTGGAAACAATTCATTGATTGTATTTTTGTGATGTCCAATGTGAGGTTCATCATTAGTAAGAGATAAGTTTTATTGATATCCCTATTTCTATTTCTTTTCAAGGTTATAGATTTTTATTTGTTTTATGTTTATTATTGATTCATTCTATTTACTTATTCATTCCATAATATTTATTCCAAGTATTTTTCATTATTTATTAGTTTTTATATTTTATCTTAATGGGATTTTGAGCTCCCTCATTCATAAATTTCAATTACATCAAGTTATGAATAAAATAAATTCTTGTGAAATGTTTATAAGGATAAATCATTTACAATAATTCATTTGATATTTCGATGACTACTTATAGATTAATTAGAATCTTATATGGTGGAAAAAATATCTGCATGATACAAAAATAATGTGATTTATTTTTTTATGATTTTTCATTAATCTCAACTACTATAAATTTGTAAATTCCCCTCTATTGTTAAGGGAAAAAATTAGCATTATTATTTTTTTAATTAAGGGTTGTTAAATATAGTATTACACATTTGGTATCAAATCATGAATATATATATATTATGAATTTATGGTGATTTATATGAGGGATCTTCTGTAGAATGGAATAAATGGTATTAATGGAATGGGTTATATAACATTTCATATTAGGTATTTTGTTAAGGGAAATTTAGGGTTTTATAATTTATGTTTGATCATAATTTAAATGGTATAGATAACACTTTGAGAGAATATATGATATAATGTGAATGTAATATTGAAACTTCTATATTGATAATATGATAAGAGGAAATTAGTGAAAATAATTGGAATATTTCTATGTATAGGATTCTATTCATTTTTTTTTTGAAAAGTCATAATTTTATGTCTATACTCTGAATTACATCCCTGTCAAGATATTACAACTCGATGTAGTCACTAGAATATATAAACCATTGGGTAATTTCTCTAAAATGGTTTATTTGGTGTCAACATTATTTTAACCTGGTGCATGACAAAGTGGTTTAACTGTGCACATTGTTTAACAATCCATATAGATATTATATTTTCTATAAAATTATATTCATGAACCATTATAAAGGATTTGAATATGTTTCGGTTAAATATAAATGTATGAGAGTGACATTGAATATGATAGATTTAAATTTCCTCATTATAATATGTTACGATTCAAATTTTTTGGTATGTGTTTTCTTGGATAATATATATCTTTAGTTTTTAGAGAATGGATTTAATTAATTTTTCTTTTTGTAGAAAATTTTATAGACGTTCTTGATAATTTGGGAACTCTATTTTGAGTATTAGGTTATCAATTATGATATAAACTATCACAAAATAACCAATATAGAACTAGTAAAGTTATAGTTTGCACAAATATTACTTCTTGTTAATCCAAATAATTACATGCAAATATGAAGATAACAGTAATATTTTTTGTGGATTAATACATTTTCTGTTACTTATTATGATAGTTCCCTCAAATCTACAATTCTTCATAACTCATGAAAACATTTTTTTTAGTAATGTATAGAACATGGAAGAATAATGAGTGTGAGGTATTGTGTATAGATTACCTTAACAAAAACCCCATACAAATTACATATAGAGTGAGAATAAATTTGTTTTTTCTAAATTGGAAATCTTTATATATGATAAAGAATGTAAACATAGTTGAATTACCAAACACACCAAAGAATAGAATGATTATAGTTCATGAAATATAAATTGTTTAAGATGATAAATCAATGATACATGAATTTTATATATATTCAAAAAATCTTTGTATAATTGTTGGGTAAATTTCTTTAAGGGGATAGGAAAATCTATATGTATTGTGATGAAGGTAACGAGACTAAAATGTGAATAGGTAATATAGAAGATACAAAAATATATTGATTCAAATTTAAGAGTGTGTCTAATTCTATTAATCGATGTTCCAATAGAGTTGAAAAAATGGGAAATAGTATCCCTCAATCATGAGAATAAGGAAAACCATGTCCAATAACTATTATTTTTTAAGAAAATTATTTTACACTTTTGAATTAGCAGGTTTTCTATATCCTTAATATATTATCCAATTATGGGATATTTAGTTATATACAAAAACACATAGTGTTATGAGTATCATATATATAATTTTCATGGTTTGTGGGAAGTTAGTCATCATAGATCTGTATGTTCATCCCTTAGTGCACTTCTATGTGAGATTTGGAATGGGTTTCCTTTATTAATTAAATGTGATAATAATTATTCATATAGTTAAATATCATTCCACATCCTAAAAATTGCATAAACCTCTAGTGGTGTTTGGATTATTAGAAGTTATATAATAAGAATACTCTTAACGTATATCAAAAATTTCAAGGATTTAGTTTATTCAATAAGGGGATGTAACTCTATCTTTTTGATAGATGATTATGTTTTAATTTTGTAATGTGTTTGATATCATTCTCTGTTTGAAAAAATAATAATAATGAAACCCAAATATATTTAAACAGAATTATATATACTATTTATGATCATTAAAAGTAATAATTTAATTAATTGAAATGTATAAGAGTGATGACATTATTAAATTTATTTATTAATAATATGAAGCATACATTTAAAGAATTAAATTCGATTAGTTTTACAAAAACAACTAAATAAATCAGATTATGTTTTAAAAAATATTTTTCTAATATTTTTCCAATTTCAAGATTCATTTTATATTATTATTAAATAAAAATAAAATATATTCATACTATAAATAATAGAATAAAATAAAAAAATTAATAACTTATTACTAATATGAGTTAATAATATTTATCATTTTGAAAAGATAATTTTCAATTGGACGAGTTTCTACTATATTTTCAGATTTTGTCCAAGTAATGAATTCTCAAAATTTTGAGATTTAATTTTAGAAGATGAACATATTTTTTTAATATTAATAGAAGTATTTTATAATGATTAATTTTGTAATTTTTCTGAAGAGAATTAATTTTTGATAATAGTGAAAAATACTGTTTTTTCAAATAACATTATTTTTATAAAAATATTATTATTATTATTACTTAAAAATGAATTTTAAATTCATGAATTTTTTTTCAAAAAAATATATGTATTTAATAATTAACTTTCTAGTTTTGAAAATATTTTATTAATTTATAAACCCATATTTTATATTTTAGAATATCAGTAAAATTATTTCAAAAATAGTTACGATTAATTTATATACAGTAATTTTAAAACTAATTTTGACAATTTTATATAACAGATCAAGTGAAATTCATTTCAAAATTATTTTTAGTGGGTATAAATTTTTTAATAAGGAAAAAATAATTATATACACAAATATTACTTTACCATTGTAATGATTAATTAATGTTGTATGTGTGAAAATTTTAAATGTTTTAATTGAAGGGTTAAAGGGATTGAAGCATTAGAAAAACATGAATATAATTGATTGTACGGGGTGTTAATTTAGCTTATAGACCCCACCCATTTATTTCACAATTTCTTAGTCAGGTTTCTTATTTTAAATGTGCATCCTTGATATTATATTGAAATATTATCAAATATCCAATATCACCCCTTATAAAAGAGTCCTCTCACCACCACATCAAGAAAATTATAAAAATTTATTTTCCTCATGAAATCATCTACTTAATAAATCCCCATTAATTTTATTACACAATCAATTTATTATAGTAATAATAAATTGCTATATTCTATCCATTTATTGTGGATCAACAAAGGAAATATCAATGTGATCAATGTGAGTACCCATTTTTACATAACTTCCTTATTTTATATTTTTTATATACTTTTTTAGTAAATATTTAATATCAATATTATTGGTTATATAATGAATTTGATTTTTCTATATTAATAATCATTAATCATATTTTTTTCTTTTTTAATAAAATTATTTCATTATAATCTGTGTAATTTTTGGAATACATTCTCTGTAAAACAAGGTTATTCATTATCATTCATCAACACATAGAGAATATATTCAAGAATAATTTAATAAATAATATTGATATGTATATAATTTTTATTATTCTGAAATATTAAACCGTATTAATAATTCAACAAATTTTCTGAAAATTTATTCACTATCCATGTGTATATAAGTCTACCACCACTGTGGAATGATTGATTTATTTTTTATTTTCATCTATCTATTACTTGGATGATCACAGGGATGGTATTAAAGGAATAATATTTTATTAATGATATAATTAACATTTTATAATATTAAATATCTAAACCAATTAATGATATAATTAACAAAACCATTATATCTAAGTCAATCATTTAAATTCTGCAAACCAAGAGTAAGATTATATATTCATTAATAGAAATAAAACTATATATATTTTCCTTTCTATATAATTATATATAATTATAATATATAAAACTAATAGAAACATATATATTCATTATTATAAGGGTATAATTATATTTCAATTTAATAACATCATAATCACCCAATAATCATTGTAATTTTAGGTTCAGGTTAGTGTAACCATCTACATGAACAATACATCGAATATATATCATCGATGAAATGAATAGAATATTTTGTGAAATAATATTTTATAAATATTAAAATAGTTTTTGTTTTTTAATTATCAAGAACAAATAATATTTAGCTCATTATTAATGAAATCACTCGTTATTCATTAATAAAAAATGAAATATGCTCATCACTGATTTCAACTTCATAGGTCATATGAAAACTGACATGAAATAATATTATAACATTATAAAAAATCTTATAATATCTATTTTAGTACACTTAATTGTCTTTTTTTATTATAAATGTAACAAAAATGAATATCAACACCGTTTGTAAGAAACTTATTTAGAATGCTAATAATCTGTTACACAATGTGATGAAAATAGGTTAAAAAACATATATATATATATATATAATGATTTATTATAAATGATGAAAATATATGGTTATAGTAATGAGAAATCTCTTAGGTATTTATTCAATGAAATATTTAAATTATTTAGGACATTTGGTGGTTGTTCAGAATGAATCCAAACCAAGGTAATTGTTTTCATCACAAATAACTCTGTGTAAAACATTTCTGGAATTATAGACCCAATTTAATTATTAGGTCTATAATCTACCAATTTGAGAAATAAAATTATGAATAATATATTTTTCAATTTAGTTGATTCTTAGAAAAAATATATCTATTTTCACGGGGCTTTGATTAAAATTATTCACTTGGTTCGAGGGTTTTCTCAGTCTCAATTTTGATTCCTTGAGGCATGTTAAATATCAGGCACAATGGTTAAATTTTTAGTATTTTATTGAATTAAATTTTCATTTAATTTATATATATTATATTCTTCTAATTATGTAGATAAACCAGTAAAAAACAATTTATTCTCTTCATGTATCTATTGCTGAAGTGTTGCAATAGTCGCAAGAGTTGTTTGTAACTCAATTATCATTCATTGACTTTTTATTGGTCACATGTACATATTTTATATAATATGGGAAAAATATTTCCATGGAATGTATTAAATAGTATTAAATAATTATGTAATCATTTTCCACAATAAATTATTTACTCATGTTCAATGCTTCATAGATTATGTTACCTTCAAAAGATATTAATAAACTCAAATCACCTTTTCTTCAGTTATAATGTTTTGGAAAAAAAATTCTATCCATGAAAGGGTTCTCTAACCTTAACATTTCACTATAAAAAATTTGGAAATCATAATTGAGAAAATTATTTGTTTATAGAATTTATTATTTTATTAAACTTCTTACATTTTTATAATTAATCAAATGTATTTTGAAAGTAAAAAAATGAATTTTTTTTAAGTTTCACATGTTTTTCAATGTCTCTTAGTTTATATAAGATATGTTTTATATAATTTCAATTATACATTAATGGATACTATTTTTAATGTAAAATATTTTCAATGGAATTCACATCACCTATTAAAAAAGTTACATTTTAAATAGAAATGTAAAATTTTATTTTATTTCAAGGGAAAAAATGATTTATAAAAGTTTATTTACGTTTTTGGTTCCATTCAATCATCATTTTAAAACTTAATTAACCTAAAGGGGTTTATGTGAAAACATTTTTCATATAATATATAAATTTTATAATTCTATTAATTTAACATATTGTATCATATAATGTTTTTCTTGTGATACCATACGAAACATTCTTTCCTAAGGGTCCTTTTTATTTCCGTCAACACCATTATACATTTTCATGTTCCACTATGGTTATATTGTTTTTAAACACTTAACTACATTATCTAGATGTCTTATGACCATGATATAAAAAAATTGATTTAACCATATACTCATTACCCTGTATTATGTGAACATCTCATATTATAAATTAATATTAGGGGATGTTTACAAAGAATATATTTTTATTTATTGAGATGGGGAAAATTAATGGAGTTTTTTACATTTTTATTCTAATACATATGTTTATTTTAATGTTAAATATTAATATTTAGATTATACACCTATAGTTTTAAGATATATTTTGGTCATGTTATCCTTTAAATTTTTTTAGGAAAATGTAATGATAATATTTATGAGTATTGGTTTTTGAGGAATATATATTTCAAAAACTAGAGAGTGTCCTAGAAAAGGCCTTGATTTCATGTTTTTTATGTTAGGAATTATGAATATCATTAGTATTAGACTGATATTATTGATATACATGTTTTTAATTTGTAATCATTTATTTTTAATGATCATTATTTCATGTTTATAACATTTTAATGTTGGTTAAACGTTCTAACAATAATATGTTTCGATATTTAGTCAATTATATATCCAATTGTATGTTTACCATTACCAATCATTTGATACCACCCCATCTTATTTTTTTATTCACCTTGTTATGAAGAGAATTAATAAATATCACAAATCTCATGGGATAGAAGATATGGAATAAATTATTTTAGATGTTTTGGAATCATTATGGATTCAGTAGTTTTGTATAAAGTGTGTAAAAATTCCACTAGATATAAAGAACATTGGATCTATTAAATTATTATGTGTCATATGTATCTATTTCTCTAAAACTAAAATTATCACAGAACAGTAATATGTGCAATTGATCATTTTTTTATGTGTATGTTTATATCATAGCTTCAATAACTCGTATCATTGATAATATATAAATTTTGTATTTATGGCCCCAGGTCTTGGGGTTTAAGTGAATATCATCATGGTTGTTATGAATGAAATGTTATTGATAAATTTATTGATAATGATTTCTATTAGTAATAATTTGTGGGATGATAGATTAAGGTTGACCATAATTTCGATGTTATAAATAACCCATTGGGATAATATTTGGTTGATCTTTATCATAATAATTACAGTTTTATTTTGGGATTAAGAAATTATAACTTTAGTGAAATTATTATGAATAAGATTTAATATATGATGGAATTATAATTTTTTAGTATTGTATTTAGTTTGAGGTTTTCCAATAAATTATATTCTTTCTAAGACACTACATGTATATTCATACTATTAAACATAAGTACCTATGGGTAAAAACCATGAAAAGTGTAGGATGATTATGAATTCCATCATCACCTTTTGCACGACATAAATGTCAAACTATGAACCTAGTTAATCACTTCAGAGGTATATTCCTTATTCAATCACATTATATTTATAATGAATTATGGGGGGAATTTGGATATTCATATGTTTGATATCAAAATAAAAATGTTAATATGTGTAAAATATATTGAAATGTAGATATTCATAAGTTAATGTACATATTAATTTATATTTTTTCTCCCAAAAAAATAACATGTTGGATTTAGAGAGCATATATTTCAACAATGTTTCTAGTGTTTAATATTTTAACAGTTATCAATGTGATTTTGGTACAATATGTTTATGATTAAGCTAATAAGTATGTGATATCCCAACTTAATGTAAACTATATTGGATCAATATGACATCAGTTAAAATAAGTTTCAATTGTGTTGAACTAAATGAATTATAAACTAAAATTAAGAAAAGGGTACATGGTTTTACCGTTTATTTCCATTTATTATTGAATATAATTTTCCACTTGTTGATATAGTCTTATAACTCATGTTTACACTTATGGTTTTTCTAATTTTTGGAACTAGAATAAACCCTGGTTGTAAGTGATAATGAAATGATGAACCTAATGAATAACCCATCAAAATGGTGTCTGGTGTGATAAACCAAGTGTTTATTCCAAACACACTATCAATAAATATGGTTATAAATGTGAACATAGTCAAATTACCAATCATACTAAATATATGAAAGATGAAATATCATGAGACATCAAGTGGTGAACATGATTAAGTAATAGAGATTCAATTTCCTACTTGTAAAAATATGAGATTAAGTGTGGAGGAAATTTACATAATGAGACATGTAAATTATATATTTGTAGTGATGAAGTTCATCAAAATTGTATGCGGAAGGAAAAGAAAAAATTTACAAAAAACATTTTTCTTCAATTTTATGAGTGTTTGGAATTATGCGACTCAATATCCCAATACAGATGATAAATATGGAAAAATCACCAAAATAATTTGAAATTAAAAAACAAAAGAAAATACTACTGATTTATTTGATATAAATTTTTCTACATAGATTTATATACCATAAAATTTCATGTATTGTTTATCAAACTACATGATGTTGTGCTATAACTTAAACCCCTTTTTGTATGACTATCATAAAAATACTTTTCCCAATTTTTTAGATTTCATTCCATAGTAATATCGGTATTCATCCCATTGTATAATTAGATGTAAAATTAATAATTATTTATATATCCATATAATTTTCTTAAAATAATATTTCTTCTATATTTATATCTCATTATACATCCTTAATAAACTCATGATCATTTAAGATTATTAATTATGAGTTCCCTAAAAATACTACCCTAATGATATGAGTTATACTATTATGACACAATTTATATTAGGGGGAGAATTTAACAACCTATAATTTTAATATATTATTACCTTTAAACATGTTTAATTGAATTATATTCATGAAAAACAAGACATAAATTAAACTTCATTATATTTAGCTAAAAATAAAAAAAAATTGTATACCCATTGAAAAATGTCTATTGAATTAATAGTAATGTATATGAGTTCCCTTGTTATGAAATAGTTCATGAAAAAAAGATACTTAAATGAAATAAATTATATCGTTATATCTAAAATTACTAATAAAATATTTTTATACATAGAAATATATTTCAATAAAATTGGTGTTATATTTCAATACAATTTATATATAATGATTTAATTTTAATAAAAGATATATATATTTTCAATTTTATATTACCAATAATTTATACAGTAATTGATATAAAATTAGTATAATTAATAGTTTACATTTTAAATAAATAGTTTACTTATATGATAATTTTTACACATTATTTTATAAATTTACTATAATATTTCTTCAAAAAAAATTATAAATTTAAATTTACTAAATTAAAATAAATATTTTTTAATAATAATAATATTTTAATAAAAAATAATTTTTTGTATTATTCTAAAAATATGAATTTTTTTGGAATTGGGAAATATTATTTTATGACAAATAACATGACATAATGAGATTATCTTTATATGAGTATTAATTTAAAATTCAGGAATCCAATTTTTATGAATAAATATGTATTTTATATGTCACAATATAATTTTAAAAATATAATTTTTAATTTACAATCCCATATTTTATATTCTGCAACAGAACTAATATTTTCTAAAGAGAACATTATTTAATTACACACATTTTTTTTAAAATAAATTTTTACCAAATTCATAAATTAATTAAAAATAAATGGATTCAAAATTGATAATTAGAGATAGAAATGTTTTTAATATGTAACAATTTATGTTTATGTATAAATATTACGATACATTTGGTAAAATCAAGCCATCGTTGTGAAATTTAAATTTGAAAATGTAACCACTAAAGTGGTAAAGGGCCTAAAACATCATAAAACATCGTAAATAATTCTGTTTATGAGGTTTTAGATAACCTTTTACCTTTACCGATATATTATTTATAACATTTGGTTTTAAATTAAATTTTTATCATATTATCCACTTATATAAGGTTTAAATATATTTAATATATTCCATTGGTACCACTAATAAAAGGGTCATTTCAAGACCCCTTCAAGGGAAAAAGTTATTTTCATCCTAAAACTATTATAATTTAAAATAATCTATAATATCATTCCACTCACTAGATTTATATTTGTAATATATTGTAATATTTCATGAATTTCCAATCGATATTCAATGGAAATATCAGATAGCTCAACATCAGTAGTTATTTTTACATGATTTATTTAATTTCTATTTTTTTATTCAAATTATAATTTTAAATTTCTTATGTAATGAAATAATATTTTTATAACTAATTTTCTTATTAATTAATAATAATAATTAATCATTTGTTGAATTTTATTTTAAGAAAAATGGAACCATAATTCATGGGTAGTGCAGACTACCACCTCCATGACGCAGCATTTTTTTCCATCACTACTACGAAAATTAGTTACAAAATGGTTATTTAATGAAAATATTTTGATATTTACTTATTTTTCAAGATTTTTAAACTGTAAAAAATATTAATGATTCCATAAATTCAATGAAAATAAAATCATCATTCATCTATACTTATAGAATACCGCCTCCAAGGAATGAATGAAATGCATTTTTTCATCACTATATTATTTGTAGGAAATTGATAAAAATAGAAAATAATGGTTTGGGTTAATATATAATACTTATATTCCCTACACCATATAATATCTCACATGTTTTAAATATTTTATTACCAATTTCTTTATGTTGAATCACTATTACCATACATACCCTTACCATGAAAACTCCAAATTCACATATGAAAACTAATTTTAATGGAAAAAATTAAATGAAACTTTATTTAATAATATTTAAATGATGATTTTAAATATTTGAATACATTTATATGTTAAAAATTCTATGAATGGATAAATTAAATTTTTATTTTTACACATGACACATAGCAACCATTTCCTAGAAAAAACTCACTTTAATCATAAACTTTTAGTGTGCGATAATATTTTGAATCTTTTTTATTTTAAAAAATATATATTTATTTCTTATAAAACATTTATATTTTAAATTTTCATTAAATGAAACCAAAACATTTTTAATAATATTATGTTTACCTAAATTAATAAACCATAACACGTTTTTTATTTAAATTAAATTCTTACTTTTATTCTATACAATTACAATAAGTTTAAATAAATTTAGAAATATATGTTTTATATCAATAAATGTGTTAAATAAAAATAGATTTGATCAATGAAATTCAACGTGTTTATTATATAACTATAAATGGAATCATTTTTCAAAAATTATAATTTTTCATATTTATCAAAAAAATATTGATATCTAATACAATCAAAGAAATGAATACAAATCTCATTATAACATGATGAATTAAAAAAATGAAATTATATTTTTTATTCAAAATATATAAGTGATAAAAAAATCATATAAAAAATTACATAAAATATAATTAATATATATTGTTTTTACAGTGTATTTTCAAGCATGATATATATATATATATATATATATATATATTATTTTGATAAAAAATTAGAGAAAATTTTTCCAAAGGAAATATTATAAATATGTTATCATATATCTAAATTAAATCGTGATTTTATTTTTTCATATCAATATTACCTAATATGAATGGTTTATAAGGGAAATTTCTATAAATAATATTTAGTTCATTACATTCTTCCCCCTATTATAAATTTCTCCATAAAAATATCATGCCACATAATTAGGTTTAAGATATTGCGAGTACTTTTTTACTTTTTCTCTTTAGGTTCCCATGTCACATCTTCATACATACAATTTTTTTAAATTACCTTGATAATATGAGATGTATAATATTGTTGAACATTGTCTATATGACCCACGATTTTCATGTGCTACTCCTTGTATGATATATTAATCTCTAATAATACCACCTCCATACTTTTTACATAGGAGGGATCTAGTATTTACTTCCTAAATAGGTATACATGGAACACATCCACTAATTTTTAATGGTTATTTGTAAGTTTTAGTCGATATTCTACCCCCGATTGAGATAAATAATAGCAAAGAGGATAATATATCTTTTACATAACATCCCCTTCCCAATGATCACAACCCTCTTCCAATGAGATATTTAGTGGAAATTTTTTTCAAAAATAATAAATTCATGTATCATTATCACTTATCAATAGAACTCTTCTATTGACCTTAATCCATCAAGATGCATTTTTTGAATATTTATGAACATTTAAACCTTTTCATTGAATATATTTAGTCATATAAAAATCTGTTGAAAAACATAATCCCAATATATAGATTTGTTTTCAAACCTTCCTATAGAGGGACTCATATAGGACCCATTGAATGGTCGAGTGTAAACAAATTTTTTTGTTTGAACTCGACCAGTGCAAGAATTTGGTTCCCTAATCGCAAGATGCCATAAAGAAGGATATAAATATATCACAAAGTGTTTAGATATTTCATTATGATATACCATCTATTTTGGGTGATAGGACATACTAAAGTTTGACTCTATTTTGATGAATATTGAAAAATCTTCTAGAACATTGATGTAATCCTCGGATACATATCTGGAAAATCAATAGTGGTGCTCCATGAATCCATACAACTTCTCTAATAAATATCTTCATATTTTAATTGGATGATATTTCCTATGAAATTAAAATTACTTAAGAAGTATTTATATAACATTCCAATGAAATCCATAATGCATTATTATCATTAAATATATTTGGTTAGACCATGAAAAAGTACAATGTGTTTTTCACACCATTATATGTATGTATGGTTAGTGGTTGCATAAGCCCCATTGATTTTGTCTTATAATCTTACTTCTTCAGACACATCTGGATCATTGAGTTATATTCCACAATAGTTATATTCATATTGTAAATCCACATGTGTTCAAGGTTTTATCTAAACCTCTTTATGTTCCTAGAAGTATAAATAATTTTGATTAACTCTCATCACATAGTAGCTTATTTCTTATTTGATTTTACTGAAGGAAAAGTAATTCCCAAAATCCGGAAACTCATTCATTGTTATCCATGAACATAGAGGATTTTTCATTCCTAATAAAATCCAAATTAATTTGTATTTCCACATCATCCCATTTAGTTTTCATCATCTTCTCATGAAGTGATGGATGATTAAGTATTGTAGAAATGCAGGATGATGTTACTTTATTTACTATTACAAATTCCTTCCTTTTCATGTCCAAGAATATCAGATATATTTCAATAATCATCATAGAGATGCTTGTATAATCCTCTATAATTAAATTATCTAGCACTTTTTTTCCTTCCCTATATGATAGTAGGATGAAAAGTATTAATCCTTGAATATATCTAACAATATTTAGAAGTTCAAGTTTAGAACCTTTTGAGTGAATATATATTTTAGTATCTTTTGAATCATATATATATATATATTCTTCAATGTAGTTATAATCTCACCAATTCATCAATACTATGACTAATGGAAACAAATCTAGATAATTCTTCAGATAATATTTCTCATTCACCATCTATTATAATAATGAATATGTTATCAGTTTATCATTTTTCATGATTACACAAAATAAAATCTTATAAGATCCATCACTATATATAACACGCCCATCCCCACTTTTAGATTCTATAAGTACATGTTTATTAGTTTTCCAAATCATCACCTCCATAATGTTTTCATTATTTTCATATTTATGGATATGGATCACTCCATTATGAGTTATCTTAGATTAGGTGTTTTATAATCATGATCATTTTCAAAAAAAATAGTCTATAGTAACTAGATAATCAAAGAGTCAATTGATATCTGTAATGGATGAGGTTATATGATAGTTTTTTATTCACCTTACTCTTCATAGAGTCCCAAGATAACACTTTACATATTCTATCATGTCCTAACAATGTTACATTCTCTTCCCTATACTCATATTTACATTATTTTTCAAATAATATCAATTTTCTCAATTTCATCTAAAAAATTGTAACACCCAAGATTTTTATGTGAAATATTTTGTTTTTATGTTATATAAATCATCAAAGGAATCTTTCACTACACACAACACTAGCTTGGCTTGCTTTACACGCAACCACGGCCTTCCTCGATAGCTTGTGTCGTACGTAATACTGAGTTTCACTAAACAATGATATGCTATTAAAATATTATTAAAACTAGCCGTTATGAATAGTAATAACCACTTTTTGAAATTGTATAAATTTTATTTTTCAAAATGGACTTCATTTTTGGATTCGGAATATCGAAATTAGCCTAGGGTGAAATTTTGTTATTTTTCTGAAAACTTTCAATTTTTTGATGAATAGTGAAACCACTAAGTGGTAGTTAAAAAAATGAATTTTTCATAAAACATAATTTTACCGCTTTTGTGAGTGGAATTTTGAAAATCCAAGAGACACGGTTGATGTTAGTAAGTAAAATGTGGTTCAATGAGATGAAAATAATTTTTTGGTGAATAGTAACTTTTTACTTTTTTTACCATGGTTAAAAGTAAATAGGGTAATTAAGGGTAAAAATGATATTATTATTACCCTAACACATGTCCTAATTCTATTTTACAAGTTTAATTCGACAAAAAAAAAACCTTAGGAATAAAATATGACCATTTAGTCCCACTTGGATTAGATTAGGACATTTATTATTAATTTATTTAAAGAAGGGTTAAAATAGTTAAAATCAAAGTTTAATAAGTAAATCATTTTTAATATGGGGTTATACATAAGATAAATTAGACTATAAATATTAATTATAAAGATAAAATTTTTCCTATATAATGATATTTTATTTTTAATTTTTATACTTTAAATAAGTTAATTTATTTATGACACAAAGATGATGCAGTAATTATCTTATTAATGAAATATTGACATAATTGATGTTATAAATACCCAAATAAATGTAATTTGAGACTTTTTATGAATTACACTGATTTTATAGGTTAATATGATATGTTATTATTTATTTAAGTAACTTGGTTTGAACTAATCATTCTGTTATGATTTTCACAAAAATCAATTACTAAATAGTGTCAAAATTGTCATAAAATAGTTTTTAAAAAAATATTATATTATTAATTGTTATTTTATTCCTAAAAATCTAAGGTTCGGTAAAATGACTTAGATAAGGTTATATGTTTTAATTAAAAACAACTTGGGGTTATTTTGGCTTGATATTGTAAGTTTACTAACCTTATAGTGTAAGAAAACAAGAAGACACGGTAAAAGTTAAATTATCTAACTTAAAGTTAAATCTAAATGATAAGGTTAAAATTGATACCTAAACTTGTCTAAATTCTATTGTATGAGAGTATTTAGACCCCTACCCACATTATCTTCTAAATATATCAATTTGGAGCTATTAAAAACCGAATTTGACTTTATAATAATATAATATTTTTAGTTATTCCAAAGGTGCCCCTCTCCTCCCTTATAAAAGGAACCTCCTTCCCCTATTCCTCAAACCAATTTGAGCCTTCATGATCGGCCAACCACTTCCAATTTCTCCTCTACACTTCCCTAGAAACATCCTAGAGGTTCTGGTCTTCTTCAATGACCTATTTTAGTGCCCTAAAAGGAGGTCTCAAAGAAGCACTTCAAAGAAGAGGTAATGTCTGTTACCAATTCTTTCATCATTATTTCTTCTTCCACTTATTCTTCTTTAGTTGTTTCATTATGAAGTAATAACATCAGTATCACTCATATACTGATATGTTATTATAATTATGAAACAAGTCTATTTCACCATCTATCCGTCCTATGGAAAAAGAAATCATCGCGCGTGCGTACAGACGGAATACCGTCTCCACGCCGTGGTGTAATCTATTTTCCACCACCACCTTACTTGAATGGGTATAATGGTGTAAATAATGACTATATATGACTATTATAAAGTTATATTGATTCTCAAATAGTATACATACACTCCAATACAATTCCACGATCATAGGAACGATATCATCACTCGTGCGTACATACAGAATATCGTCTCCACGATGTGATGCGACTCGTTCTACATGATCTTCATTTCATAATGATTATATAAATGAATTGAATGAATGAATATGATATATATTGCACTAATACCATTCTGGAAATGAGGTATCTATAACCTAAAGAGAAGAATAAGAATTTATTCGACAAAACACGCATAAGAACAAAAAGTAATAAACACCCGAATAACAAGTAGTAATGAAATATTACTAATAAGAAGCTAAGAATATGACCATATATGATATCATAACAATAATTATGATTCTAGAATAAGTCAATAACATTATTTAAATCATTATACAAGAGGTTCTAACACTTACGAAGCAAATCAGACCTAAGGTAAGGGAAATATCACAATCTCATTTTTATCCGAGATTGTTTATACTTTGGAATTTACTGGGGTGTATTTTATCATCCACATCCATGTTTCCTCAATATGTAATATATATATCCTTCTACAATAGTTTATATCCAATTTTACCCTTCGGTGAGTTTTTAGTAAAAGATATTAAAGGAATCTTTTGTCGTTTTTCTTACGAGGTACTTTTTGACTTTTCTGAAAAAAAGTATGAGAAGAATGTTTTTTTAACTTATACGGCATGAATGGATTTTAAAAAAATATTTCCAAGAATATTCCTTTATAAGTTTTCAAGTTTATTTTTAATCAACTTCTTTTAGTTTAAAATTGTATGACATGTTAAGAAAGGAAAAATGTTTTTGAACTAAAGAGGATATTTTCCTCAAGAATGGAGTTCAAGAGTTTTATCAAAATCGTTTTCCATCTAAGATAATAAAGGGCTCTGTCTCTATCCCTATTATTACATTGATTTTATTATGTTGTGATGGAAATATTTTTATGAATTCCTTTATCTTATATGAATTGTTTTATGATGTCCCGATGTTTAAGATTCCCATTTTTATTACATGGGTTATGCAATGATGTATGATTTATGATTTTGTGGCACACATAAGAATGGTATCATTATGAGATGGGTGGGACCTATATCTCCCTCTAATGCATTGGGTAAAGATTTTATATCTCATGAGATAGACATGGCTGGAACGGTAGGTTATACCGGTTCAGTGACACAAGACTGAAACGAGGAGTGAACTCGGTTGAGAAATGGAATTTGTCCACTAAGATAGTCTTAGCAATGAGTCTTGACTAATAAGAAATGATTATCTATGATTATGTGTGTATGCCACAAATTTTCATGTTTTATGTTATGATTATTGGGATTCCATTTCACTACTATGATTTAAACCATTTTATGAAATTATGCTCTCTTTTGCAGGTTAAGATTTCCAAAAGTTATGTTCTTATGAGTATGATGTTATTGATATTTCTTTTGTTTACCCTTAATGAGCATTTGAGCTCACCCTTTTGTATGTTTTCTTTCCCCAGGTCAGGAAGAAGGTTATTAAGTGATATATGCCAAAAGGGACTGTAGATATGATGAAATAAATGGGAGACAGTGTAGATGCTTTATGAACCAGTTGTTTATGTTTCCCAGTTTCTAAAGACACTATACCTATACGGTCCTTTCGTGGTTTTTGTTATATGTTGTAATAAGTATGCTTCAATTTTGAAGTATTAACAATGTAAGTATGGGTCGTTATAGTTGGTATCAGAGGAAAGGTATTGTAAACCTTTGGAAACTAGGATGTGAAAGCCTTAGTAAGAAACCTAAGGATAATTCTAAGCATAGAACACAATCTTAGTGTTTTAGAAATGGCCATGAATAACCTAGGATAAGACCTTAAGTGTGAAATTTTATTCTTGATTATGTGGTTTTCCTATTATAATTAGTGATGCTCACACTATTCTTCTTGGTTTTAGTCAATGGCTGGAACCCGAAGGAACTGTGTTAATGCAGAATGCGATGGGAAATGAAATGATTGTCCCCCTGAGCAACCAAACGTTATTGGAGCTGGAATGAAAAATCTTGTAGCCATGCTCACACAACTTTCTCAAGCTATGAATCCTGCAGGACTTCCAAACGAGCAAAGGAAGGAGCAACATTCTGTTGAATACTTCATGAGACAGCGTCCACCTTCATTCAGCGGATCTACTAATCCATTAGTCGCTGAACAATGGATTAGTACTATTGGAAAGATATTTTCATTTCTTCAATGTTCTGAGCATGATAAAGTCATCTTAGCAGTGTATCGTTTGGAAGGTGATGCTGATCAATGGTGGATTCTTATTAAGAATACGAGGCCAAGGGATGAAATTGAGTCCATGGAATGGGACGAGTTCAAGAACTTATTTTTCAATAAGTACTTACCTCGTATTCTCCGAACAAAGATGGAGAAAGAGTTTCTTGAACTGAAGCAAAAGGATGATGAATCTGTTGGTACCTATGAAGCAAAGTTTACAAGACTTGCAAGGTACTCTTCTGGTATTATTATCCAACCTGAGAGTAAGATCGATCGATTCTTTAGTGGCTTAAAACCAATTCTTCGAAGGGCCTTATCCATAAGGGACTTCAATAGATACGAGGAAATCGTTCGATATGCTCTCAAAGTTGAGATGGAGATTGGAGTAACCCATCAGTCATATGGGTTTGATAAGAAGAGGAAAATGGAATTCAAAGGAAAATCTAAAGAGCACACTGAAAAGAAGATGATCTTTCCCTTATGCTCAAAGTGTGGAAAGAAACATGGAGGGAGTTGTCTTAAAGGGACAAGTAAATGTTTCAAGTGTGGAAAGGAAGGTCATCGGGCATTTGAATGCCGCGATGATGGGAAGAAGATGTCTAATGATGCAAACAAAGGAAGGGATACACAGAATGAACCTACTACACATAAATGTTTCAAGTGCAAGGAGATGGGACATTATTCCAATAAATGCCCTAATCCAAGGGTTGATGATGATGGTCGACGTCAACAAACTCTTAAGGCTAAAGACAAAGGAAAGTCACATGCAATTTCTATCAGCGATGTGGAGTACGATAACGATGTGGTGAAAGGTACACTTACCATCCACTCTAAAGTAGCAAATGTTTTATGTGATTTTGGATCCACCCACTCTTTTATTTCTGAAGAATTTTCTAAGGGTATCACCGTATTACCTCAAAAATTAGATGTTGATTTAGCTGTGACAACACCTAATGGCACAACAGTCGCATCAAAAGTTTATAATTCTTCTCCGATCAAAGTTTGTGGGAAAGTGCTTCCTGCAAATCTTGGGATCCTTCCTATAGTGGAATTTAATGTGATTCATTACATGGATTGTCTTTCTTTATATGGAGCTCATATCAATTTCCAAAGAATGGAAGTCACATTTCATATTCCAGATCAATCTATGATCGTCTATCAATGCAAGGATGAACATAACCTTCCAGTGGAAATTTCTTCTACCTTATGGGTCTTGATTCCACTAAATCAAGGTTATTTATCTCAAATGGTTGGTGAGAAACTCACGATTAAGAATATTCCCATTGTACGAGAGTATGATGATGTCTTTCCGGAGGAATTACCGGGTCTTCCACCAAATCGTGAAGTTGAGTTTTCAATAGAACTCATATCGGGTGCTTTGCCTATTTCAAAGACACCTTATAGAATGGCCCCAATTGAGTTGCAGGAATTGAAGAAGAAACTCTAAGAGAATCTTGATACGGGATTCATACGCCCTAGTGCGTCACCTTGGGGAGCACCTGTTCTATTTGTTAAGAAGAAATATGGATCAATGAGACTCTGCATTGATTATCGAGAACTTAACAAGATCACAATCAAGAACAAATATCCTCTCCCATGCATTGATGACTTATTTGACCAACTACGCGGAGCTCAATACTTTTCCAAGATTGATCTTCGTTTAGGGTATCATCAATTAAGGGTCAAAAGGGAGGATATACCAAATACGGCTTTCCATACAAGGTATGGACACTATGAATTTATAGTGATTCCATTTTTTCTTACTAATTCCCCTGCTATCTTCAGGGATCTAATGAATAGAGTCTTTAGAGACTATCTTGATCAATTTGTGGTAGTCTTTATAGACGATATTCTTGTCTATTCAAAGAGCAAGGAAGAACATGAAGATCACTTGAGAATTATATTGAAGACCCTGAGAAAGGAGAATCTTTATGCCAAATTTACCAAGTGTGAATTTTGGCTTCAAAAAGTATCATTTTTGGGTCACATAATCTCAAAAGAGGGGATATCTATGGATCCAGAAAAAACAGAGGTTATCGAAAGATGGTCGAGACCAACAACAGTGACTGAGATCTGAAGTTTTCTTGGATTGGCTGGATATTATCGACGTTTTGTGAAAGATTTTTCATGATTATCTAATCCACTCACCAAGTTGACTCGGAAAGGAGTTAAGTTTGTTTGGACAGAAGAATGTGAAGAGAATTTCAAGGAGTTGAAAAGAAGGTTATCCAGTGCACCTGTGCTCACACTGCCTCGTAGTGGAGAAAGGTTTGTGATCTATAGTGATGCATCCATGAAGGGATTGGGGTGTGTTCTTATGAAAAATGATATGGTGATAGCTTATGCCTTACGACAGTTGAAAATCCATGAGAAAAATTACCCAACACATGATTTGGAGTTAGCTGCGGTAATCTTTGCATTAAATATTTGGAGTCATTATCTTTATGGAGAATGGTGTGACATTTATATTGATCATAAAAGTTTAAATTATATTTTCACACAAAAGGAGAAGAATATGCGTCAAAGAAGATGGTTGGAGCTGATTAAGGATTATGACTGCTCAATCCATTACCACCCTGGGAAAGCAAACAAGGTGGCTGATGCATTAAGTCGACAAGACCATGCCAGTTTATCCATGATGAGGATCACAAAAGATCCAATATTTATGGATTTACAAAGGATGGATCTTGGAATTATAATGGAAGGGAAAAAATCTTATCTTTCTCAAATGAATTTCCAACCATCTATACATTTGATGATTAAAGAGGCACAGAAAGAAGATGTCGAGTTACAAAAGAAGGTGAGAAATGTTCCTGAATTCAACCTTGATTGTGATGGGATAATAAAGTTCAGGAATCGGGTTTGTGTTCATCCCATCCCGGAATTAATGAAGGAGCTGCTGGATGAGGCTCATAGTTCTTCATTCTCTATTCATCCTGGAAGCACGAAGATGTATAGGGACCTGAAAGAGTACTTCTAGTGGGATGGCATAAAAAGAGATGTTGCTGAATATGTCTCTTGATGCTTGGTTTGTCAGCAAGTTAAAGCTGATAGATAGAAGTCTAAGGGGATGTTACAACCATTACCCATACCCGAATGGAAATGGGAAAACATCACTATGGACTTTGTCACAGGACTTCCTAAAACATCCAAAGGCAATAATTCTATCTGGGTCATAGTTGATCGTCTTACCAAGTCTGCACACTGCATTGCTATTAGAGAGGATTTCTCTCTGGATCAGCTTTCCAGGATATATGTAAAGGAAGTGGTAAGATTGCATGGAGTACCACTTTCTATTATATATGATCGGGATCCGAGATTTACCTAGAAGTTCTGGCGAAGTCTTCAGCATACTCTGGATACAGAGTTGAGTTTCAGCACTGCTTATCATCCTCAGACAGACGGACAGTCTGAGAGAACAATTCAAACTCTAGAAGATATGTTGAGAGCTTGCTCTATAGATTTCAAAGGTGGTTGGGATAAACACCTACCATTGGTGGAATTTTATTATAATAATAGCTTTCACTCCAGTATTCAGATGGATCTTTATGAGGATCTCTATAGAAATAAATGCAGGACTCTAACTTGCTGGGATGAAGTTGGGGAAAGAAACCTATTAGGACCTGATCTCGTTGATGAAATGGAAGAAAATGTCAGATCTATTCAACAACACATAAGAGCAGCTCAGAGTCGACAGAAAGGTTATGCCGACAACCGAAGAAAAGACCTAGAGTTTGAAGTGGGTGATAAAGTGTTCTTATGAATATCTCCCTGGAAGAGAGTCATGAGATTTGGAAAGAAGGGGAAGTTGAGCCCTAGATATATCGGTCCTTTCGAAATATTGGATCGTGTTGGGAAGGTAGCTTACCGATTGGAGCTTCCACCGAATCTCTCTCAAGTACACGATGTGTTCCATGTATCTCTCCTGAGAAAGTACATACATGATCCTTCACATGTACTCAGCTAAGAAGTTGTACCGCTGGAGCAAGATCTTTCTTATGAAGAACAGCCGATAAAGATTCTGGATCATAGTGAAAAATTCCTACGAAACAAGACCACTCGCTTGGTAAAAGTTTTATGGAGGAACCACCAATTAGAAGAAGCTACATTGGAGCTTGAGGATATGATGAGGGAGAGGTATCCTCATCGGTTTGTTACAAAGTGACGAATTTCGAGGGCGAAATTCATTTTAAGGGGGGTAGAATGTAACACCCGAGACTTTTATCTGAAATATTTTGTTTTTATGTTATATAAATCATCAAAGGAATCTTTCACTACACACAACACTAGCTTGTCTTTCTTTACACGCAACCAAGACCTTCCTCGATAGCTTGTGTTGTACGCAATACCGAGTTTCACTAAACAATGATATGTTAGTAAAATATTATTAAAACTAGCCATTATGAATAGTAATAACCACTTTTTGAAATTGTATAAATTTTTTTTTTCAAAATGGACTTCATTTTTGGATTCGTAATATCGAAATTAGCCTAGGGTGAATTTTTTGTATTTTTCTGAAAACTTTCAATTTTTGATGAATAGAAAAACCACTAAGTGGTAGTTAAAAAACTGAATTTTTCATAAAACTTAATTTTACCGCTTCTGTGAGTGGAATTTCAAAATTCCGAGAGACACGGTTGATGTCAGTAAGTAAAATGTGGTTCAATGAGATGAAAATAAATTTTTGGTGAATTGTAACTTTTTAGTTTTTTTACCACGGTTAAAAGTAAATAGGGTAATTAAGGGTAAAAATGATATTATTATTGCCCTAACACATGTCCTAATTCTATTGGACAAGTTTAATTCGACCAAAAACAACCTTAGGAATAAAATATGACCATTTAGTCCCACTTTTATTAGATTAGGACATTTATTATTAATTTATTTAAAGAAGGGTTAAAATAGTTAAAATCAAAGTTTAATAAGTAAATCATTTTTAATATGGGGTTATACATAAGATAAATTAGACTATAAATATTCATTAGAATTATAAAAACATTTCATAAATAATGATATTTTATTTTTAATTTTTAGACTTTAAATAAGTTAATTTATTTATGACACAAAGATGATGCAGTAATTATCTTATTAATGAAATATTGACATAATTGATGTTATAAATAAACAAATAAATGTAATTTGAGACTTTTTATGAATTACACTAATTTTATAGGTTAATATGACATGTTAGTATTAATTTAAGTAACTTGTTTTGAACTAATCATTCTGTTATTATTTTCACAAAAATCAATTACTAAATAGTGTCAAAATTGACATAAAATAGTTTTTAAAACAAATATTATATTATTAATTTTTATTTTATTCCTAAAAATCTAAGGTTCGGCCAAATGACTTATATAAGGTTATATATTTTAATAATAAACAACTTGGGGTTCGTTTGGCTTGATATAGTAAGTTTATTAACCTTATAGTGTAAGAAAACAAGAAGACACGGTAAAAGTTAAATTATCTAACTTAAAGTTAAATCTAAATGATAAGGTTAAAATTGATACCTAAACTTGTCTAAATTCTATTGGATGATGTTATTTCGACCTCTACCCACCTTATCTTCGAAATATATCAATTTTGAGCTATTAAAAACCGAATTTGACTTTATAATAAAATAATATTTTCAGTTATTCCAAAGGTGCCCCTCTCCTACCTTATAAAAGGGCACCTCCTTCCCCTCTTCCTCACACCACTTTGAGCCTTCAAGCTCAGCCAACCCCTGCCAATTTCTCCTATAAACTTCCCTAGAAACATCCTAGAGGTTCTGGTCTTCTTCAAAGACCTATTTTAGTGCCCTAAAAGGAGGTCTCAAAGAAGCACTTCAAAGAAGAGGTAATGTCCGTTACCGATTCTTTCATCTTTATTTCTTCTTCCACTTATTCTTCTTTAGTTGTTTCATTATGAAGTAATAACATAAGTATCACTCATATACTGATATGTTATTATAAGTATGAAACAACCCTATTTCACCATCTATCCATCAAACGGAAAAAGAAATCACCGTGCGTGCGTACGTACGGAATACCATCTCCACGCCGTGGAGTAATCTATTTTCCACCACCACCTTACTTGAATGGGTATAATGGTGTATATAATGACTCTATATGACTATTATAAAGTTATATTTATTCTTAAATATTATACATACAATCCAATACAATTCCACGATCATAGGAATGATGTCATCACTCGTGCGTACGTACGGAATACCGTCTCCACGATGTGATGCGACTCGTTCTACATGATCATCATTTCATAATGATTATATAAATAACTTGAACGAATGAATATGATATATATTACACTAATACCATTCTTAAAATGAGTTATCTATAACCTAAAGAGAAGAATAAGAATTTATTCGACAAAACACGCATAAGAACAAAAAGTAATAAACACCCGAATAACAAGTAGTAATGAAATATTACTAATAAGAAGCTAATAATATGACCATATATGATATCATAACAATAAGTATGATTCTGGAATAAGTCAATAACATTATTTAAATCATTATACAGGAGGTTCGGACACTTACGAAGCAAATCGGACCTAAGGTAAGGGAAATATCACAATATCATTTTTATCCGAGATTGTTTATACTTTGGAATTTACTGGGGTTTATTTTATCATCCACATCCATGTTTCCTCAATATGTAATATTTATATCCTTATACAATAGTTTATATCCAATTTAACCCTTCGGTGAGTTTTTAGTAAAAGATATTAAAGTAATCTTTTGTCGTTTTTCGTACGAGGTACTTTTTGACTTTTCCGACAAAAGTACGAGAAGAATGTTTTTTTAACTTATACGGCTTGAATGGATTTTAAAAAACTATTTCCAAGAATCTTCCTTTACAAGTTTTCAAGTTTATTTTTAATCAACTTCTTTTAGTTTAAAATTGTATGACATGTTAAGAAAGGAAAAAAATTGAAGTAAAAAGGATATTTTCCTCAAGAATGGAGTTCAATAGTTTTATCAAAATAATTTTCCATCTAAGATAATAAAGGGTTATGTCTCTATCCCTATTATTACATTGATTTTATTATGTTGTGATGGAAATAGTTTTATGAATTCCTTTATCTTATATGAATTGTTTTATGATGTCACGATGTTTAAGATTCCCATTTTTATTACATGGGTTATGCAATGATGTATGATTTATGATTTTGTGGAACACATAATAATGGTATTATTATGGGATGGGTGGGACCTATATCTCCCTCCAATGCATTGGGTAAAGATTTTATATCTCATGAGATAGACATGGCTGGAAAGGTAGGTTATATCGGTTCAGTGAAACAGGACTGAAAAGAGGAGTGAAATCGGTTCAGAAATGGACTTTGTCCACTAAGATAGTCTTGGCAATGAGTCTTGACTAATAAGAAATGATTCTCTAGGATTATGTGTGTATGCCACAAATTTTCATGTTTTATGTTATGATTATTGGGATTCCATTTCAGTACTATGATTTATCCCATGTTATAAAATTATGCTCTCTTTTGCAGGTTAAGATTTCCAAAAGTTATGTTCTTATGAATATGATGTGATTGATATTTCTTTTTTTTTTACCCTTACTGAGCATTTGAGCTCACCCTTTTGTATGTTTTCTTTCCCCAGGTCAGGAATAAGGTTATTAAGTGAGATATTCCAAAAGGGACTATAGATATGATGAAATAAATTGGAGACAGTGTAGACCCTTTATGAACCAGTTGTTTATGTTTCCTAGTTTCTAAAGACACCATACCTATACCGTCCTTTCGTGGTTTTTGTTATATGTTGTAATAAGTATTCTTCAATTTTGAAGTATTAACAATGTATGTAAAGTATGGGTCATTGTAAAAATACTCAAATACACCTCTTGTTCCTACTTTTTATTTATGAAATTTAATAACATATTATATAATGATTATAAAAAACAATTATCATGGTAATATCATAAGAAATAATTCAATAAGTCTATAAACATCACTAGATCATTATGGAGTCCAAATGGAATGAATATGTACTCATAGTACCCATACATTATATAAAAGGAATTAATGGGAATATCCTCCTTCTTCATATTCTTTTGATGATATCTTGATCAAATTTTAAAATTAGAGGAGTATTGAGAATTACATATCTAATTAAAATAGTTGCAAAATACTTGAATGGTAAACCATTCCATTATCATGATATTCATGAGTTCGTGAAAATATATACATGGACACACAAACACCTCTTTCTTATGGACTATGTGGACTAGTTCACCCCATTGTGAATCACATGGGCATATTAAACCCAAGTCACATTGTTATTTTAATTTTTATTTTTTTCATAAATCATAATGGGGATAATTATATAAGGAGTCTTGGATATCATCATAGATCATGGTATAGGTTTGACATGGAATCCTATCTCTAGGTCAAGCGAATGACCATTAAATTCATTGGGGGAAATCAATATAATACCATAAACTGTGAATGCATTAATGTTTTATCTTCCGTATTGTTTAAATTATTTGATCTAGACATTATTTCTCATAACGCATAAATATCCATTATTATAAATAAAATTTCAAATATAATTCATCAACCTAATTACAAATTTATTGAATTGAAGGGTAATTTGTTATATAAGATGTTATTTCATTCACCAAATAGTTGATGTTGGATCAATATATATAAAAATTAACCATTACTATTATACAATCTAATTCTAATATATTTATTATGAAAATATTTACAAGGAGATATATCCCACTAAAAATAGAGAGGAGTTATATACATGAGGTGAAACAATAAATCAATTATAAATTCTCAGTAAAAATATAACCTCTAAGTTTTATGGTGCCATTTCAATTATTCTATTTAATATTCATCTAACTAAAGAATGAATAGATCTAGAATTATTGATTATATTATTAATTAATAATTTAATAAAAATAATAACTAACACCACAATAGAGTCCTGATCCACCACTGTAGTTGTGATGGAATAAACTTTCCATTTCCCTCTTTTCTTTGGGGGTTGTTATAATCATTTATCATTGATAACCCATGGCCTAGTGCATCAGTTATCAGAGTTCACACATTATTTTAGGCATAAAAATTACTTAAAAAACTAAAGATTGAGTAGGAAATTATTTTCATCAATTATATTAGTGGGATTATTCTACTTACATCAGTATTTCCAAGATTTATATCCCCAATATACACTCTTGAATCATTACATGGTCTCCTCTAATATATTTTACAGGATAATTCATCACACACTTTTGACAAGTGTGATGTTGGTTTTTCTTACCTCCAAGATGTTTACCTTTTGATACCCCATAGTTAAAATATATTCTTCCCTTCTAAGATATAGTCCCATGAGGCTACAGAGAATCAACCATTTAGATATCATCATTGAGAGAACATCAAAAATAATAATCATAAAATAAATATTATAAAATTTCTAAAAATGTCCATAGAATCAACTTTTTGTCATTAATTAAATGGTATATCGTAATTTCAGTACTACTGATAAGATCATAAGAATATTAGGAAATCCTTGCAAATTATTTCTCTTAATATTTGATTGATAAAATATCATTTTTCTTGAGTACCATCAACTCCCTATATATTTTTTGATGGATAGTGTGAGGAAAATATTTATTGGTAAATATCATCATAAATTATTCACACTCCGTAGATTCAATGTTCTATTGTCCTTTTATTGATGGAAAATATCTACATATGATCAGATTCTCCATTAAGTCAGTAAATACCCATAATTACATTCTCTTTCATATAACATTGAGATAATCTGAATATCATCTCAATGGTGTTAATACATTTTTCAAAAAATAATAGATCAAAAAAACAAATAAAAATTGGAGGTAATTAATGTATAACAGAATCAACTACAACATAATCATTCATAGGGAATTCCATGTGATTCATATTATTGTTCATAAATATTTTCACTTCTTCTAATACTAATGTTACGTCCTACCACTAATCATTGGATTAATATGAGGCAGTGTTGTTACATTCCCTTATGTGCCATCTCAATGACACAGATGGTTGTCAATTAATTTAATAGAAATCATAAATTTTGGGGAAATTATTTTCCCTTCTGAAAAAAGAACAGAAACATCATAAAATATAAAAAACCAAACCTCTATGTGATACATGGTAAAGTATAATATAAATCATATTTGATAAAACATAACCATATCAACGTTAAAAAAATGATAATAAGAAAAAATAAAACAAGATAAAACAAATCAAGAAACTGAACTCCCAATCGGCTCTATGATCCAACAGTTCGAGACCTATCCTCTGTATCAAAAAAAATACAATTGAAATGAGATAGTGTTCCTTTAATAATATATCATAATTTGACATCAACAAATTCACTAATATTTTCATGCAGTGGGTAAGTATAATCTCAATAGGATTGTTTAAAATACATCCCCTCTCATTCCACTAGGACAGTAACTTTCCATCACATTTTATATGATTATTATTGCATTTAAAACTCTTTATATAAAAATGTTAAACAAGTAACTTGTAAAATATTAAAAAAGTCCTTTAAAACCATTCTTGTTAATTTGGAATACCCATAACTGTGTCTCCACACACACAAAAACCCAAACAAGACCTTGAGAAAGTTCCATACTCAATAGTGATATCATTTCAATACAAAAAGTCATTACAAGGTGTCCAATTCCCATTTTACCCAGTGGAATACTCCACTTATCTAATGTCATGTCTGTGTACTCCAATAGTAGATACTCCTTATTCAGGGTCACATCAAAATAAATAAAAACATTCCAACCATGAATTCCAAAACCTAAAGAAATACATTTCACCTAAAAATAAATAATTCATAACAAAATTTCATCATAAACGTGTATGAATCAAATCAATTTTATAATTTTAAAACAAAAAATTTAAAATTATAAATAAATAGTATTTTAAGAATCCATCCATTTTCTATAGTTTCCATGTCTATAATAAAAATGTGATATTTTAATCAAATACCCACATATTGTTTTCATATATATTTCAAAAAAATCATATAATCAAAAAAATTCTTGTTTTTGAATGAGTGATATTAAAATATTTTCCTCCTACCTCTCAAAAAATGGTGAAAATAAAAAAAATAACTACAATTATTTATATCCCACCTTTCTTTTTCTTCCCTTCATTATATTCATCAATAAATCTTCATGATTCCAATAAAAGAACATTAATATATTTATAACAGACTATATATATTGTTCTCGGAGAAAACAGAATAAAATGTCTATGAATTAAAATGAAGAAATATGACTTTCCATTGCATCTATATCTCATATTCACTTTGATTCTCCATGAAATTTCTTTCATATAAGAATTGGATCATCACCAAATCCTGGGGAAAATATTTAATTGTAGATATAGGGAGATTGGGTGATTAATATGGGTTTTCACACTTAATTAAAATTAGGAAAAAAAATTGGCTGAAAATTTAATACAATTTTTATGAGAACCAATGCTTTGAAAATCCATATGGGATCTACGCAATGTTACACTCTCAAGAAAACCCATAAGCAAACTCAATACCATGGTAATAAAAATCATGAACCACTTGTTATCATAGATATTTTTAATGATTCATGGTTTCCCCTAGAAATATTCATTTCTTTTCTAAACCATACACCATCCCATTGAAAAATATGCTCCCTTAAATTATTTCTCATAGATTAATAATGGTTTTTTTATTACCGTGCAATAATTATGATCCTCTATAAATTCCTAAACAATCGACACCCCCTTAGAACCTCCTAAAACAAATATACATGAATAAATAAACCCAAAATACATGAATAATGGGTCATGTGCATAAAACCAATAGTGCTAGATTATCCACAGAAGTTGTATTTATATCCCTACAAAGTAGAAAAATGTTGTTGTTCAAAATGATTTTGGGCCATTACTCTAACATTACCATCTCATTCTCCTAGGTTTTATCCTGAACTTAACCACAATACCATAAATCCTATACTATTATTATTCTTTTCCAATATAAAATATTATCATGAAAATACATAATTCATATCGGTATATTGATCAAGGTACCATCCTACTCCAGGACAATGTCATCCCATTGAAAAATATATTTTTGGATCAGTTTCATACTTCATTAATTGAGATAAATGACACACAATTAGAATAAAACAAAACAATAAATGTAGCTATAACAAATATTACACATCAACAACTCACTCCCATATCTCAAAAGAGACATTTTACCAAGGGAGAAACATTCCATACATTCTAAAATAATGTTTTTTATGTCTTGGAGAGTTTTTCAACAATACATGATTACAAACCTTAAATGAAAATGGTCACCAAAAATGATCCTCAAATTATTTCTATTGAACCTAGTCTATCTCCATATATTTTATGATAAATTGAATCTATTTTATTGTCTCTCACTTGTGGTTGGATCTAATCAGTGAACTCTCACATAATTACAATAAGAAAAGTTCACAACAAAAATGATGCTTGTATAATGATTGAAAAATATCCATATGTTTCAATGGAAAATAACAGTTATTTTGTTATAACTGTACTAATGTTATGTTCTCCTCCCATGAGCCCAAAAACTTTAGTACATATTCCATAAGAATTTCCTCCATAGTTTAGATAGTCCTTTTTTATTTTAAATCCATTTAAGTATCATAATATTGGATCATAGTCTATAGGTTTCAAAGGATGTAAAATAATGAACACCATAAATGAGCGGTGTAGCAGGGTATCATTTAGATACAATTATAACTAGAATGAAAAACATCTTCACAATTTCATGGATTTTGATTTTGGAGAAGTCATCCACCATTTTTTTCAAGAATATTTTGAATTTGAGATTTTGCAATAAGTCGATCCATAATAACATATATATCATCGTGTTCCCTAACCATTCATAGTAGAAATATTACAAAATCCATGGATATTTGATCTCATTTCCACTTGGGAATTGAAAAAGGCTAAAACATATCGGATGGCCATTGAATTTCTTCCATATCCTGCTGATAGGTAAGGAATCACGAGATTTACTCCACTACATCTATTTCAATTCCACCCCAAAGAATTTAACATTTAATATATTATATTCTTTCATATTTTTATGATGTAATGACCATCTCAAATGCTGGTATGTATGAAGAATAGTTCATGATAAGAAAAATGTATGACCATATAATCTATAAAAGTTTCAAATGACCACCCATCAATCTTTTATCCCTTATGGTGCCCCCAACATAATGTTTTAGCCTCCTAAAAAACATTCAAGATCATATGTTTATAAATTTATAACTTATTCAACCATATCAAGAATAATATCAACATGAATGAAAATAAAAATATTAATTTTTTCTTTTTAATCCAAATGAATATCATTTATCACTACCATAAGTTGTCATTGAATATTAAAACTAGACTCTATGAAACTCAATTATTTACCACTAATTAATAATGATAAGGAGAAATATTTTCGAAACACTTTTCTTTTCAACAAGATATTCCATGAATAAATAATGGAATGTTTATAAATCATTTTTTTAGAAGGACTATATTTTGATGATAAAATTTCTATTTTATGATCATTTGGAACACGTTTGTCTGGTTTCTACTATGTAATTTTGGGACTAGAAATAATTTATCCTTTAATTGAATAGGGAAATGATATACATCTCATGATTTAATGAGACTATGAATGGGAAGTGAATCTAACTATATAACGTAATATTTCTAATAATATGTTTTTGGTAGTGAAACTTAACTTAGTAAATGATATAATGTGGAGTGATCCAAATACACTATGATAGTCTTGGAGTGATCATTGACTAGATTTATAATTTTCTATTATCATGTTTATTTAATAAAATAATATCATATTATTATGATATGATATTATGAATTATGATTGATTATGGATTATTTTTTACACATATGAGTTATCAACTATTTAAGTTAATGCCTCATGCAACGTCTAATTACTAATATTCATTAACTAATTTGTAATTATTTACATAATTTACGATCTTGTTCTCATAAACTTATGCTTATATTATTCAAACATTTTATTATTGATTTATATCTCTTATTTTTAAAATTGTTGATCATCTTATCTCACCCTTTCACCCATTTCCTTTTCGTAGGCCATAATGAATTTTTTCAATAGTTTATGTATAAAAATTATAACATGTGGGAATAAAATAGAAGAATATGATGAATATCATTCACAAATTATGAAGAACGTGTATATATTGTTCAAATATCTTAAACCATTATGATCCTCAGTAAGGTATCATTATGATATTCATTGAATATTCATCTAAAATGATGTAATATTTATGTATGATATAAATTAGTCACCCTAGCCCCTATTAAGATATATTTCATTAGACATGGAAATGAATCATTTCAACAAAAACCATTTAAAAAAACATATATATTAATTTATTTTTTGGAAAATCCATTATAGGTTTTTAAAATTTAATTATAACATTAAATTTTCTATTTTAATGAGGAAATGAATTTTTTCAT
This sequence comes from Viscum album, assembly GCA_963277665.1. NCBI lineage: Eukaryota > Viridiplantae > Streptophyta > Magnoliopsida > Santalales > Viscaceae > Viscum > Viscum album. The sequence goes on from OY728155.1 coordinate 798,702,144, forward strand.
GTTATCCATCAATATGTCTCTTTTAAGCCCTCATGATATTGTGAGACTTACCAAATATTTATTCATTATTTTTTTTTCTACAAAAAAAATGATTATCCAAAGAAATAATGAAAAATTAACCCTGAGATATTTTTGAAATGACATGTAACACCCAAGATTTCATAGTACGTTATCACTTTAAAGTAATTTAATAGCTTATATTTCACGCAACATTGACTTGGCTTGGTAATATGCAAGATTGAGTTACTGCAAAACAACACATTAGTGTTATAATTATGTAAATGATATATTTATTTATCAATTAAATATTGTGACATGAATAGAAACAAATAAATTTAAATTTTATTTATAATATTTTCACATAAATGAGTCAAATTTATAATGAACTTTTAATGTTTTGTTAAAATAGTTATCTATTTAGGAAAAAAATATTTCTTAAAAGAAATACTTTATATGACCTTTTATGAACAATAATAAAATTTATTTTAGAAACTAATAAAAATTTAATTTGGTTATATGGTCTTCATTTTGGAAATCATAATATGAAAATTAGCATAGGGTGAATTTTTGGTATTTTTCAGAAAACATTCAATTTTTTGATGAATAGTAAAAAACACAACATTATTGTTTAAAATCATCTTTTTATTTAAATAAATATTTTTAAATGTAAATATATTTTAAATTCAAAATAAATACATATAACCTATATAAATCCAATGTAATTAATTGGAGACATTTTATAAAAAAAGATATAAAAAATTTTATTGAACTTTTTAACGTATTTCAACTAGCTTCTAGGCATAATTGCAAATTTTCCTAAAACGTAATTTTACTAATTCTGTGAATTGAATTTCAAAAATCATTAAAACATTATTCTAATTAGACAAAAAAAAATATAGTTCAATAGGATGGAAATAATTTTTATGAATAGTAACTTTTGATTTTTAATTGCCATGGTTAAATGTAAATAGGATAATTAAAGGTAAAAAAATTTATAATTTCCCCAGAACATGTCATAATTATATTTTATAAGTTTATTTTGACCAAAATAATCCTTAGGAAAAAATTATGATCCTTTTTGATCAACATGTAATAGATTAGTACATTTATTATATTTTTTTTAAAGAAGTGTTAAAAGTGTTAAAATAGAATTTTATTAACAAAACCATTTTTAATATAGAGTAACACATAAGATAAATTTGACTATAAATATTCATTAGAAATATAAAAAAAGTTCCTACATCATGGTATTTTTTTAAAAAATTTATACATTAAATAATTAAATTTATTTTTGACACAATGATGATGATGTACTTACCTTATTAATTAAAGATAAAATTATTTGATGCTATAAATATTAAAATAAATGTAAATTGAAACTTTTGATACCATACATGAATTTTATAGTTTAATATAACATTTTATTATTTATTTAATGTATTTTTTTCAAAGTAATAAAGTTGTAATAACTTTCACAAAAACCAAATACAAAATAGTGTCACAATTGACCTAAATGAGTTAAACAAATACTATTTTATTAAATAATATAATATTCTTAAAAATCTATGGTTCATCCAAAATACATAAATAATTTCATATATATCATTATTTAACTACTTGAGTTTCTCCAGAAATTTTATTGTAACAAAATTTACCATTAAATATAAAATACAAGAAGACATGATAAAAGTTAAATTATTTAACTAAGACATAAATTTGAAAGATAAGGTTAATATGGTGACATAAACTTGTCTAAAACATATTGGTTGAGATAATTTAGGACCATATACACAATATCATCTAAATAAATGAATTTTGAGATATTAGAAACAAAATATTATTTTATAGTAAATTTATATTTCAAGCTCTTCCTAAAGTGCCCCTCACCTCTCTAATAAAAGGGTGCTTCCCCTTGTCTAATATCCACACCTCCAATGCCATTTGGAACGACCAAACCCTACTCAAATATCCTCCCAAATACCCTCAAGTCATCCTAGAGGCCTTAATTTGATCATAAAGCCAACCTATAGAGGCCTTTTGTTCAAATCAATAAAAGCACCCGAAGAAGAGGTAATTATTTCATCACCTCTATCATTGTTCCTTTATTCTTCCACATCATCTTTATTTTTAGTTTACATAATAAAATAATAAATCTAGTAAATTTATATAATTATATTTTATTATAAATATGGTACAACTATGTTCATTATTCTATCCATCCAAGGAATTACTATGTAACCATTTGTGCGCTTGTACGGCTTAGTGTCTCCATGTCGTGGTGTAGTTTTTCATTGAACACTTCATTATTTGGATGGGTATAATAATAAGTATAAATTAGATAAATAATATATATAATATGTTAACGATTCTATATAAATAATATACCATCAGATTATATATGATTTCACAATCAATAGAGTGATATTGTCGCTCGTTTGTACATACGACTTACAATCTTCACGACACGATGATATTTTGTTCTCCATAATAACCATTCAAGAATAAATTTCATTTTATGTTTAAAAAGTTTGTTTATGAAATTAATATAATTCTGGATATCAATAAAATACATCCTATACATAATAAACATGACTTACATAATAAGACATATGAAGGAAAATGATTCAATTAACACTCGAAAAATTAATACTAATGAATTATTATTAACAAATGAACATAAGAGGATCATATATGATAACATATATATATCTGTGGTTCTATTATAATTTAATAACAATTATTTAATTATTAAATCGGAGGTTAACAAACCCTTGACTATGGAAATGTACAAGGTAAGGGGTTTTTATATCACTTTTTATCCCTATGAGATTCTTGCTATATTTTCTACTATGTCCTTTTGTGTGGTGCATGTACTTCCCAGGACTCTATTATTTGTGTAATATACATTAATTTATGGTTATTTACTTCATTATTTTATTATCCTTCTTTTACGGGGTATTTGTTTCATATGTTACCAAATCGGTAAGGGAATTTCAAATTTCAATTTCCACTCAATGGTTTTTACACATATTGTATTGATTATATTACTCCAAGGTTATGTGTGGAATCAGTATTTATTTATTTATGTAGTAATTTAAACTAAATTTTGTGGGGATATACATATGATGCACAAAATTTCTTGATTTATAAATCATCTATTCATTGATATGAACTTCTTAAGGATAATCTTAACACAATTTCCATTCATTGAGTTAAACATTCAAGACATTGGTTATGTTTTTACAAGAATATGCGTGAACATCCGTTGATTGATTTACACTAAATATAAAATCATATTGAGTGTATTTATATTTTTCACACATAATTATCTCATTGATTTAACCAAAATATAAGGATGTGGTGTTTATATGGGATTCCATCTCAATTAACATCCCATTGAGACTTCTTGGTTGTTATATGCCAATTCACTTTTATATGGTGTATTTACTATCCTTTGACACAGTATATCATGAATAAATTTATTCTCATGATGATATAATTGTTGACTAATTTTATTCCTCAAGTATATGTATTCAAGTGTCTCTAATTGGTTTTTCAACTCTTTAACTAAAATATCATTTTAAATATTTATTCTCCTAAATATTTCTCATTATTTTACATTTTTAAAAATTGGGGTTATGGAATTATTTATATGGACATGAAAATTTTGAAATTATAATTACATTAAAATGTTTCAATGTGTTATGGGACACTATGATCCAGAAATATATTTTAAATGACTTCTTGGATAAATTATGTGACTTTTAAGTGTTTTCAAGATAAAGTGCATACTTTTCATTAATAGTTTTACGGATTATTTTCATCTATGTCAATATCCTTCATTGTATTTTATTCTTGATTGAGGATAATATATTATAATAAAACCTTCCATATTTTATTGAATGACTTATGTTTGACTGTGGATGTGCAATTTTTATACCATTCATGATTTGTGGTTAACATATTTACCATTCATATGCTAGTTTCAATACAAATGATTAAATTATGTTTCACCCTTTTTTATATGAGGAATGAATGGTACTTAGTAAGTGATGGTTGGGGATCGTAATAGACCCTCGATGCATTGGTTGGTTTAATGAGACAAACCAGTGTTGTGGCACCAGGCCTGGCTAATAAGTTTTATTTTTCTTCTTGTCACGAGGCATTGAATATGTGGTTATGATGTCCAGCACTATAAATTCCATTATTTTGAGATTAATGGTTGATATTAAATGGGATTATTTGACTAGTAGAATATCTATGGGTGTAAGTAAATGGAATTATTTGATTTATCTTTTCTATATTATATTGATGTTTATGTCTAACAGGTTTTTGATTTGGTATTATACATTGGCATAAATATTTATGCTTATTTATGATAGTTTACACTATATTGTTATCCTTACTGAGCATCTGAGTTATCCCCTTTCTAATGTTCAATTTTTTTCCAAGATGCAAAGAAGTATATTATGACTGACATGTAGGGGAAGACTAAGGGATATGAGTTTCTTTAAGGGAGACACAATTTTTCTTCTTCATTTTATAATGTAATGTAAAACATATGTACGTATTTAGTACATTTAATGATACTAAACTGATTGGTCATTCGAGAATTTAGCTCATTTGATCATGTCAAACTTATGTAATAATACACTGACTCTGGGTAACTGTGGTTGAGGGGTTATAGTTGGTATTAGAGAATGTTTTGTGGAATCCTTGTAAACTATATTTAGAAATACTATAATTAGAGAACAATACCCAAAGATAGACTTTGATGATTAGTATATAAGAACACATTAGAATTTTGGTAATTTAGATATTTTTTGAGTTTTCCATGAAATAAATCCATGTCTGGATAATAAAAGTGGACGTCTTTCATGCATAGATGTTCTTAGAAGTGAAAACTCTGATAATGAGTTTTAGGCTTGACTCGGGGTATCTTGGTAGATGGAAATGATCCTTACTGTGCACGTGGTTTGACACTAACGGGGGATATTCTTAGGATAAATACCATTTTAAAAAAACTAAATAGGAGGATTTAAATAGAAGATGAGAATAAATAATCTTTGTTAAATCATAATGTGTTTTAGATTGAAAAATGGTGTCATGATATTCTCTAAATTATTTTATGACTGTTTTTACCCACACTATGATTTCCAGTTTTAGTTAATTAATGGATTCCATGGAAGTCATAGTAACATTGAACATCATGTACAAGGTGGGAAGAATAGTGTAAATGAGCAACCAAATTGAATGTTGTTAGGAACAAAAGATATCTGGTCCATGCCCAATCAGTTTTCAAATAATATGATAAAAAACATATAAATTAACCAACTCCCAAACTCGACAAAGAAGAGAAATACATAGAATGATATGATCTACAGCAGTTGAGACCATGGAAAAAAGAAATCTCAATTTCCATTATGTAGTAAATGTTGAAGGAGACACACATGAAAGTGTCTCAATGGAACAATGAAACGCTTTATGTGTGGGATATAAGGACATAAATGAAATAATTGATGAGGAAAAATGAACAGTACTATAGAATAAAATAAAAATGATCCCAATAATCCATTTACAGGCATTTTTTGTAAATTTAGGGGACCCTAACATTACCCAACTCAATTCAATATTCTAAAGAATAACCTCTAGGTCAATGATGAACCTATGTGGAAATAAATGGATGGAGAAATGCTTAAAAGTATTAATGCTCTTTGTTTATGGGATTACATTGGAAGACTTTTCTCTTGTATGTGTAACCCTGAATATTGTTATGTGACAATTCTATTTGAAGAAGTATTATATTTTCTTTATTGGATATAGTTATAAAGAACCATTTTGGTTTATATGATCCTCGAATTTGAGGCAATTATAGGTTATTACTTTTTGGGATGCAAATGCAAGGTATGAGATAACCATTATAGTAAAAATATGTTATGTTTATTTTTGAGGAATTTCTCTCATTTATGTGAATGTTATAAAATTATATTGTTTTAAAAAAAGGAAATTACATTGACCGTGTGACAACCAATGACGTAAGACAAAGTTGTGAGAATCGATCCCACAACTGAATTGTGACTGGGATTTATCGCCTTCCACTAGACTACGTGAAGTCGCTGTTTAGTATGACTATTTCATTTCAGTTGTCTAATTTTATTAATTAATAATATGTTGATTTAGGGAACATTTGAATATTAAATAGATATCCTTAGTATAGGAAAATGACTTTTTTGATTAAGTGATAAATGTAATTTTGGAAGTTGTTCACTCTTTTGGGAACACTATATGCCTATAGAAAATAGAATACCATGTTATCACATATAAGGAGTAACAATGCATTTCTATTTTGAAAGAATATATGTTTTTGTTGTGGAGTTATGGAGATTTGGGTAATTTATGGAAATGAGTAACCTATCATAGTGAATACACGATTAGGTTGATTATATTTGAGTATGTGTCTTTAAGATTAGTCGATGTTATTTGGAGATAGATGTTTTTATTTATCATGGAAGACTATGTAATATAATCCTCATAAATTTTGGGGATCAAACATAGATTGGATTATTTTATTGAATTTTTAGTACATTTCTTAATGAATGGTCTTGGTTGATCTTTGGTTATTATTGAGATTAAGAGTAGTATTTTATTCTCTAAAGTATTATCATTTTCTGGATCATCTGATCCTTTACTATCCATTTTGGTTTTGGTTATTGTCTAAATACAAGGGAATTATATAATTCATCTTTTTTGGAATATTTGATTCTCCATAAGTTGATCCTAGTGCTTCAGGTGTGCCAAGTCATCTTTAATACTCATCGTTTGGGGAAAAGATGTGTTTGTGGTATAAATTTATTAAAGGATGAAACTCTACCTGTAAACTATGTATATCTCCTAATGTTCTTAGTCAATATCATAAATAGATTCACAAACAATATGAAAATTAAATTGAAACAAAAATGTTGTCTGATTACTCTTCTTACTGGTAATCAAAGATCGTTTAACCCATCACATGCTTTTGGATTTCAGATTGTGAACATTATCCTAAAAATATTCTCAATAACTCACCTTCAGAACATGATTGTTAGTTTTCTATTACATATCCATGTTTTCCAAAATCTAATCCCAGTATGTGTTATTTTCAGTAACCATCATACTTACCTTTTTTATTTCAAAATAGAGTCCTCATTAATCCTCTTTTGATGTGGGATTTCAACAAAGATATTTTGAAATGTCAAACCCGTAGTTTTAAATCCCGAGTTAAAATTACATGGATGCAATTTATTGATGAAGGGGATAATGTAACATCCTATCATTTCATAGTATTTTATCACTTTGATGTAACTCAATATCTTATATTGCACGCAACACCGACTTGGATTGCATTATACACAAGATTGAGTTCTTGCGAAACAAAACATTAGTATTATAATTATATAAAAGATAAATTTATTTAAGAATAAATATTGTAATATGAATAGTAAAAATATAAATTTTAAATTTTATTTATGATTTTTTAAATTAAATAAACCACATTTATAATGAAAAGTATATGTTCTGTTAAAGTAGTTATATTTAAAAAAACTATTTTCTTAAAAGAACTACTTTATATGTATTTTTGTGAACAATAATAAAATTATTTTTAGACACTAATAAAATTTTAATTTGGTAAAATATAATTCTTTTTTGAATTCATAATATCAAAGTTATCATAGAGTGAATTTTTGGTATTATTCAGAAAACATTCAATTTTTGATGAATAATAAAAAACAATGCGTTATTGTTTAAAACAACTTTTTTTATAAATAATTATATTTAAATTTAAATATATTTTAAAGTAAAAATAGATACATGAAATCTATATTAAACAAATTTATTTCATTTGAGTCATTTTTTAATAAGATTTGATAAATAAATTTTATTGAACTTTTTAACGCCTTTAACCCACCTTGTAGGCACAATTAAAATTTTGCATAAAACCAAATTTTACTTCTTCAGTGAAATGAATTTCAAAATTACAATAGAAACGGTTGTCATCAGTAAGCAAAATTTATTTCAATCAGATGAAAATAATTTTTTTGAATAGTAAAATTTTAATTTTATTTACTACAGTTAAAGTAAATAGGGTAATTAAATGTAAAAATAATATTACAATTACCCAAAACAAAGTCTTAATTCTGTTTTATAAGTGTATTTTGATGAAAATAAACATGAGGACAAAAATATTATCTTTTTTTCTATACCTAGATTAGATTATGACATATATTATATTTTATTTAAAGAAGTGTTAAAAGTGTTAAATTCAAATTTTATTAACAAAAACATTTTTAATATAAGTTATACATAAGATAATTTTGACTGTAAAAATTAATTATAAATATAAAATTCTTTCCTACATCATGGTATTTTATTTTTAATTTTTATACATTAGATAATTATGTTTATTTATGACACAATGATGATGCAGTAATTACATTATTAATGAATAATTAATACAGTTTATGTTATAAATATTAAAATAAATGATAATTGAAACTTTTTATGCCATAAACAAATTTAATAGGTGAATATGAGATGGTATGGTTTATTAAATGTATTTTTGTCAAATTAATAAAGTTTTTTTTTGAGTTTTAAAAAGACCAAATACTAAATTGTTTTGATAAATGACATAAATGAGTTTTAAAATAAATACTATTTTATTAAATGATATAATATTCCTAAAAAACTACGTTTCAGCCAAAATAATTAAATATGGTCATATATGTACTTATTTAACCACTTTAGTTTCTACTAGAAATTTATAGTAACAATATTTACCATTTAATATAAAAATACAAGAAGACATGGTAAAAGATAAACTATTTAACTAAGAGTTAAATCTGAAAGATAAGGTTAATATGGTGACATAAGTTTGTCTAAAACCTATTGGTTGAGAGGATTTAGACCCATATCCACCTTTTCCGATATATAAATCCATATTGAGTTATTTGAAACTGAAAATGATTTTATAATAAATTAATATTTTAAGATCTTCCTGAAGTGCCCCTCATCTCTCTTATAAAAGGGTGCTTCCCCTTATCTCATTTCAAACCTTCTAATCCATTTGGATCAACCAAAACATGCTCATGTATCCTCCCAAATCAACATAGAGGAATTTATTTTATCATAAATACAACCTAAGGATCCCTTTTTTCAAATCATTAGGAAGTACCCAAAGAAGATGTAATTATTTCATCACCTCATTCAATGTTATTTTATTATTCCACATCCTTTTTCTATGTTGTTTCCATACTAAAATAATAAATATAGTACGTTATACAAACTGAGATGTTATTATAAATATGGTACAACCATATTCAAATTCTATCCATTCTATGAATGGAAAATTCACCATACATGTGTATGTACGACTTACCGTCTCCATGTAGTGGTATATTTGTTATTCAACCCTTCATTATTTGGATGGGTAAAATAATGAGTATAATTGATTTAAATAATAAATATAACATTTAAATTATTCTTTATATATAATATAACATCCAGTTACAGATTATTTCACCATCGATAAAATGATATTGTCGCTCGTGTGTACGTATGGTTTACCCTCTCCACGACACAATGAGATTTCATTCCTCGTCTTAATATTTAAAGAAATATTTTCATTTGTTGATTAAAAATAATGTTTAAGAACATATTATCTTATTTAATATGAATAAAATACATCCTGTCCATGATGAACATGACTTATATAACAAAACATATGAAGGAAAATGTATTACTTAACACCCAAAACAATTAAACTACTGATATATTATTATAATTTCAATATTAGAGGATCATATATGATATCATATTTATGTATGTATTTATTTCATAATTTAATAACTATTAATTAACCATTATACATGAGGTTAACTTACCCTAAACAATGGAAAAGTACAAGGTAAGTGGTTTTCAACTCTCTTTTTATTCCTGTGAGATTCATGCAATATTTTCCATTATTTCCTTGTGTGTGGTGTGTGTACTATCCATGATTGTATTCTTTGTGTAATAAACATTAATTTATGGGTATTTATATCTTCATTTTATGATCCATATTTCATGGGGTGTATATTTCATATGTTACCAAATCATTATAGGAATTCAAAATTTCAATTTCTACTCAATGGGTTTTATGAATAATTCATTCATTATTTTACTCTAAGATTATGTGTGGAATCACTATTTATTTATTTCATTAGTAATTTAAACAACCCTATGTGTGGATGTACTTTTTATATACATAATCATTCCATTGATAAATTCTCTAGTCATTGATATGAACTTGTTAAGGGTAATCTTAACACAATTTACATTCATTGAGTTAAACATCCAAGACAATTGTTCTGTTTTTTACAAGAATATGTGTGAATGTCCACTGATTGATTTACAGTGAATATCTGATCAGATTTAGTCTATTTAGATATTTCACACATAATTCTTTCATTAATTTATCAGTAATCTAATGATATGGTCTTAATAAGTAATTTTGTCTCAATTTACATTCCATTGAGAGTTCTTTGTTGTTATATACTAATTCATTTTTATATTGTGAATTTACTATCCTTTGACATATTATATCAAAAATACATTTATTATCATGATGATATGATGTTTTCATTAATTTTATTCCTCATTAATTTGTATTCAAGTGTATCTCATTGGGATAGGAACCCTTTTACAAAAACATTTTTTAAATATTTATTCTTCTAAATATTTTTCATTAAAGCCCATGTTTTAAAAATTATTTTAAGTACTTATTTATATGGACATGAATTTTTTGAAATTTAAATTCCCTTGAAATGTTTTAAATTTGTATTATACGCTTTTATTCCAAAATATCTTTTAAAATAATTCCTTGATAAACAATATGACTTTTAAATGTGTTCAAGGAAAAGGGGATATTTGTCTCAAATAGTTTTACTAATTTTTTTCATCAATATCATTATCCTTCATTGAATTTTATTCTGGATTATGGTTGATTTATTATAATAAAATATTCCATATTGTATTGAATGAGTTATGCTTGACTGTGGATTGTCTATTTTTATACAATTAATTATTTGTGTTAATGTATTGAAATTTCATATGCTTATTTTAATACTATTGTTTAGATTATTTTTAACTCTTTTCACATGAAGAATGAATTGTACCTAGTAAGTGACAGGAGGGGACCTCTATATCCCCCCGATGCATCCAGAGGTCTCATGAGACAAACTCGTGTCTTGTAATAAGGCCTGGAAAATATATTTTATTTCTAGTCTTGTCCTGAGTCCTTGACTATGTGGTTATCATGTCCAGAAATAGGCATTCCATTATTATGAGATTATCTACTGATATTACATGTGATTATTAGACAAGTAGTATATCCATGTGAATATTTAAATGATATTATTTGATTTATCTTTTCTATATTATGCTGAAGATTATGTCTAAAAGGTTTGTATTTTGGTATTATACATTGGCATAAATGTTTATGGTTATTTATGATAGTTTCCACTATATTGTTATCCTTACAAAGCATCTAATCTCACCCCCTTCTTATGTTAAATTTTTACTAGGATGTGAAGAATTATATTATGACTGACTTGCAGAAATAGAATAAGGGATACGAGTGTGTTAAAATGAGACAAAATGTTTCTTTTTCATTTTATAATGTAATGTAAAACATATGTATGTATCTAGTACTTCCAAATCTACTAAACTGATAATTCTTTTGGGACATGATATATTTTGATCATGCTAATGTTATGTAATAATGGCCTGACTCTGGATAATTGGAGTCAGGGCATTACATGATGAACTCAAATTTAATATTTTTTATATTAAAATAATTAATTTGATAAAACTAATTTTAAAATTGAATACATTTTTTATTTAAAAATTACACTTTTTATAACATGATCATGTTTTCCAGACTTCTAAAAACTACATATCATAGAATAAAATTCATTTATAATTTCACTTAGAATTTATATTTTATTTTTCTATCGTTTTTGAAAATCAATATTTATTCAAATTTCTGAATATATAATAATAATTTATTTTATTTAAACATGTATATTCTATAAAATTAAATACTAATTTATTATATAAAAAATATATTTTCTCAAAATCATCTTCAAATCATATGTATTTTATTTTTTATATTGTGATAATATATTTAATAAAAATATTGTTTCATTTTAACACTATTTAATTTCTAAAAATAATTACACATTATTACTACAATGGTTCTAGTGATAAAACCACTTATCACAAATCATAAAACATATGGGTTATGTGTGTGATGGATATACTCCCATGACGTGGTTTAGGTAACATTGATCTAGTTGTGATCATAAATAGTTTCTCTTCTATATAATTTACCTCATGCATCACATGTTAGTCCTTTACTTGGGCTTGGACCACTACAAACCCCATTGATGATACCTCCATCACCATTCTAATAAATGTTCTTAAAATTAATGATCTTACATTATGGTTAAATTAATTCTCCCTTATATAACAATTATTTTTTTCTAGTACACATTATATAAACTAATTATAAATGAAAATTTATTACCAATTCTCACATTTCTTAACATTAAAAATATGAGATTTTCACAAAGCACAATGGTCATACCCTAACTACTTCAATATTAATTACACTATATATATATATACTCTACAATTCTAAAAAGACATTATTCAATAATTTTCATATAAATGTTCAATTATTTCCTTAATATTTATCATATTCCAATTTTTTATTTTTAAACTTTTTCATTGTAGGAGTTAACATTATGGGAGAATTCAAACCCATAGAGTTCACATTAGTGTGTAAATTTTACATTATTGGTTTATCAATCCGAAATATTCCATTCTATTATAGTCATAATTTTTTCTAGTTTTTTAATATATAGATTTAATTAAATATTTTTAGGATGTTAAACTTTGAAATGTTCATTTTGAAATATGATTTTCTGTTCAAAATGATTTATTTTTTTCAGATTCTCCCCCATTAAAAATTTTCACCCTAAAAGTTCCCTTTGTTTAGTAATATGAAACTATATTTTAGATAATTATTCACTATTACCTATTATGGTTCCCATGTTTCATCCTCAATCTTATGGTAACACAAAAGATCATTCACCATGTTATTATTCGAATTGCCTATAAATTTATCTCCATAGTCTATGATCATTGTAAGTTACTCCACATAAGAATGATTAGAATCCAAACAGAACACCTATAAATTATTAGATGTTGTTGATCTGGTAAGTACATTATCAATATGGATACATATAACATAACTGGTTCATGTTACATATTTAGCGGGGGAACTAGTATATATGGCTTAGTTTTAATATGACCAAAATATAAAAAAGGCTAATATAATAAGGGCATAGAATTCCACTCATCATTAAATTCATGACTCTTTTATATGGTAATATATGATGAAATATATTTCCTACAAACATGAACTCTAGTAAAAATTTGTAGTTATAATCATAACTTCTATGTTGAGTTTATGATATTTTGAGGTGTTGTTTAATAGTCATGATATTATTATTTCCTTATTTTATCATTTTAAGCCCAAATATATTTTTTTATTTAATATTATCCCTAATTGATATATTTTTAATTTCCTTCTCATATATGCCTCTATAAATATTTTTCATAATGCTAAAATGAAATTTATTATTTTATGATAAATTCACCAATATAAGAAATTTATTCTATATCCACTTTTATGTCCTTAGAGAACGATATCAAAATTATTCAAGTGTTTTTATTTTCCACTATTATTGTCCTTAAATATATGGTTGATAGGATATAACAAATGTTAACTAAATTTTCAAACCTTATTAAAGACTATTCATAATTTTTTAATTGAAACTGTGATCTCAATATGATAAAATATATATTGGTGTTCTATGTGGCCTCATCAATTCATTAATGTAAACCCTTTCAAGTTAATCGAGTCATAATTGCTCTTAAAAGGAAATGAAATGAAACCCCATAGTAATTTGGTCAACACCAAAACATATGAAATTATTCCCTTCTGTTTTCTTTATAAGACCCAAGAAAAAATCCATGGTAATGTTATCCCATTTCTATCAATGAATGAATAATTCCTGAATCACCTCCTCTATGTTCTCAATTATTTTTTCACATTCTAACATACCAAGAACATTGATGCATATTCAATAATACCCTTACTCATATTATCCCATCGATACTGATCTCAGTGATCTCTATTCATAATTCTTCTACCATGGGTGGATAGGCAATCTCGAATAATGGGAATAAGTCAATATATCTTTTTACAACGGATATGATAGTACTCATAGTCGTGATCCATATCTTGCAACATATTGTTCGTTAATGTTGAAATCTATAGTGTTCCCCTTCCTTGTAGAATACTCTTTATTATATATCTCTAAATTATCAATTTTTCCCATAATCTTCTCTATAATTGATTGTTGAGTAACTATTTGAAAAAGGTAAGAAGGATTAATTTCATTTATTATTCTCACATACATCCAATACTTGTAAAAAATAGTACATACCTTTGAATCCATATCATCTCTAATATTTCAAATTCATTCAATATTATGTTCCTTTCACATAATAAAACTTTCCATGACGGTATAGGATTCAGAGATAAAAATCCTTTATTATCACTATCAACCTTCATTAGTGTATCTTTAGATCCATCTATGTGAATAAAAATACAGGGCCTTAATTATTTTTAATATTTCAAACTTTTATCTATATAGATAATGCATAAAATTAAATAATTATATGATTACTGTTTACAAATCCATATAATACGATGGATAATTTTTTATCCTAGACCATAAAATATCAGGAAATATTGGATATTATGTTATCATTTTCCATAAAGATTAATCCCTATACATTCATTAAAGTATCAATATATATAGAAAACTTTTCACCACAATATTGTTATGTAATTATAAGTATAGTGATTAGCCTCCTCAAATTATTATTGATTATTTATAAAATTTAATCAATCAAGAATAATCTTTCACTATTTGATGTTAAATTACTTATTAGTTTTTTCAATCCTAAATATTTTCTCAAAAATCCCTGAAGTACCAAGATAATCTAAGTAAACTATGAATATAAGTTAAGTAATCTATTCTAATCCATTACTAAAATAATAGTATCATTGGAGGATCAACATATATCATCTGACATATAATCATATACCCTAGTAATTATGATTAACCCATCCATAACTGAAATATAATATAAATTTTTTATAAATTACTCTTTATTAGAGTCTGTAATAGAGTACATAAATTATCCATATGTCCCCACTTCACATTAGAGTATCTTAGAATATCATAAATAAATATTATCAAAAAAAAATCATAGTTACCACAAAAGAAAATATTAATTATGTCAATCAAAATATATATTGAATTGGTTATTTTGAAGTTAATAATATTGAAAACATATTTTCTATATGTTGAATGATATTATTTATTTGGTTTGTCCTCTTAGTACACCTTTAATTGAAAATTCCTTGATCGAATGAAAAATTTAATGAAATAAAAATATATACCTAGATAATCAATTAATTCATCAATCTATACTAAGGGATTAATATTAATTATCATGATATTTTTCGAATCATAATAAGAAATGTAGATTATGTTTATATATCATAATTATTAACGAAAATAATAGGTAATCCCTATAGTGAAGTACATGGGAATATGAATCATTTTTCATGATTTTTTTTTGTAGTGGTCTCTTTAGTTCTTGCAGTGAAACTGTGGCCTTTAAACTGGAGGGCATAGATATCAAAAAAACTCTATTTATTTTTTTAATTTGGAATTAAACACCATTATTATGAGGAATACCACACATCTATTCAATGAATACATTAACATATAAATTTTTCAAATGAATTTATTCATTAGTTATCCAATCATATTTCTCACTAATTTGACTAATATATCATTTCTCATAAAACTATAATTACTAAGTATATTCATTATATGATATTCACTTTTATAGAGTGGTTGGGTGATTTGGTATATGATAGGTGATATCCTTCTAAAAAATTAAATTTTTTTTTGTTTATTGACTATTATTCCCCCACTAATTTTGTATTCAATTACACAAAAGGGAGTATAAATTTTTTTTTAGTTATATTAATCCACTAAAAATTTATTATGGAAGAGTTTTATGTTTGAGATATAATAATTTTTCCATTTCCTATTTTCACCGATAAATCAACCTACAAGTTTTGAGGTGGTTCTTGATTTGTTATAAAAAAGTTACATGATATTATATAATGCGTATAACTATAGTAAAATAGTGCATTCAATATTTATAATTGTATGAAAAACTTATGTATCCCAAATTCATTATCAAGATCCACCACATCGTTTGTGATATACAAAGATTATATTTATTATATTTTCCAAGGATGTACTTATTATTAGTAATGTGGTGTGACGTAGAAGTTGATGAGGTGTTAATTTTGAAATATTTATCACCAGAGTGACAGAAAGTTTCACCTATAGTGATATGATCCATGGTTTAGACAAAGTATCTAATTTTTTTCAAACAAATCACAAGAAATAAAATTGAATTAGTTAATCTTTTTCAAACGAAGCACAATCGATTATATTTCATATCCAGTGACTATTGCCTTAAGCATCCTTGTCGAACCCCTTTTGATCATAATTAATACTCCTTAAATATTTATTAACTTCATTCATTGAATTATGGGTGGTATTATAGAGCTATGAGGATCACTTAAACATTGTAATGTTTACTATGATCCCATACCTTTGATCAATCACATGAATCTTTGATCGATCGATCAGTACATATTTTTACCTCATGAATGTGGGAGGAGAGAGAGCCTCTCATTTCAAATGATTTATGTGTATCTTAAATGATTATATCCTCATAATTATATAGTGGGAGGGAAAGTAACCAAAAGGGTTTCCCGACCCTCCAAAATAAAACAACCACTAACGAACTAATAAATAAAAAACCACTCTGAACTAAATTTTTCATAAATATTAATTACATTTCATCTTATACGTGTAATATATATAACCTATATTATGTGATAGAATTGAGTAATTAAGTGGAATAGTAATTCTAGAAAACATTAAAAGACTATTAACTATTAAAATAATATTCATTCCAATAATATAACTCATTTATTTACTTATATACTTATTAATAAATTTAATAAATTAAGTAATTTTTTCTTTAATAATAATGAGATTATTTATTTATCAACAATATATAGAACAAGGAACACTCTCGAACCCCATTATGGGTCTTACAATATCATATATACTTATTCAATATAATTGTAAAGAATTTGGAATATTCTATTATGTTTGGTGATCTAGTCCCTTAATGCCCATAAGGGTCCCGATAGAGATAAAAAATAGGCATAACAACACAAACATACATATGAGAACACCTTTTTTAATATAATATCTCTATCATTAGAAATATCATAAAAAATACGCCAACATGTGTCATTATCCTTTGTTGATTTATTAGAATTTTTCTTTAAATTGATTGATTTACCCTCGCCTCCCATTACAATAGATTTATGAATGTACTAAAATGAAAATAATCTGAGCATGGTATATTAATTTCTAAACGTGGAAGAAAAAAATATTATCTTAATCATCAACCAATGTCATATCCCTAATGACGCACCAATCCCAAGGTACGTCATCCGAATTTAATTATCATGGTTTTTCCTTGCATCAAAGTATGCGATCAAATAGAAAAAAATAGTTAATTAACTCAAATCTAGAGACTAATACACATGTATATTGATAGTAACACCCAATGAAACATTAAACATATAGTGTTATTATTGATGGGTCTATCCCTGTGATCTCTCCAATCAAATAACACCATGATCAAACTTCACGAGAAAAAAGTCTTAATTCTTGTGATCCACCAAGACCAAAATAGTAAGACATCAACTAAATCGAATTAGTATGATGTATGTAGAACATATGACATATATTTAATTTTAATTTCATTATATCCTAAGGTTCTCATTTAATCATGGAATCTTCCATAACCTTTTGAAATGACAAAATCTATAGCCATTGTAAATAAATAGTAGACATAAAAATGTATTCAATATAATGGTATGTAAACATGATGTATAACTCACTTTATCTATAATATGGTAATCGAAATGTACTCTATAGTTTTTTCTAGGGAAATTATTATTACAACACTCCCATATTCATTAGATCTAATTTTCTAACTATAATTATTAACACTTGATTAAATAAGATCATGTTTTTTCTAATCATGGTTTTTGTTGCTGGGTCTACCACATCTCTAATTTGTGGTTATTCTTCTATGAGAAACCTATTCTTATTTAAAAAACTTCGCATGAAAAGAAATAATATATTTTCTAGAAATAGTATCTAATTTATATTATTATAGTACATGCTTACATGGTGAGATTCTAATTAATAAATAAATCATTCTGATTAATACCATACTTTTGATCTACCTACGAAGCTACAACACACCTTGTATTTTTATATATTCTTACCACTATATTAAATGACCTTTTCTAGCTCATCACCTTATTCTAACTAGGATGAATATAATTTTTGGTGAATAGTAACTTTTGAATTTTATTTATGATGGTTAAAAGTAAATAGAGTAATTAAAGGTAAAAATGATATCATAATTTCCCTAACACATGTTTTAATTCTATTAGATAGGTGTATCTAAAAAAATAACCATATTAATAAAACATATTCCTTTTGGTCCACATGGAATAGATTAGGATATTTATTATTTTTTCATTTAAAGAAGACTAAAATGTGTTAAATTCATGGTTTAATAACCAAAACATTTTTAATATAGTGTCATACATAAGATAAATTTGACTATAAATATTCATTAGTAAGATAAAAAGACTTCCTACATAATTTTATTTTGTTTATAATTTTGAGAAATTAAATAATTAAATTTATTTATGTCACAATGATGATTAAGTAATTACATTATCATAGAAAGATTAAAATAATTGATATTATAAAAAATACTATAATTTTAAATTGACACTTTTGATGTTTTCCACTACTTTTCTAGTTTAATATGATATTTTAAGGTTGATTAAATAAATTTTTTAACTGATAAAGTTGTTATGACTTTCACAAAAACAAAATACTAAATAGTGTCAAAATTGACATAAATGAGTTTTTAAAACAAATACTATATTATTAATTGATATAATATTCCTTAAAATATAAGGGTCAAACAAAGGGCTTAGATAAGGTTGGATACATTAATAATGAACCACTTGGGGTTTTATTGGATTTTTATAGTATTTTTACTAACCATTTAGTATAATAATACAAGAATACATGGTAGAAGTTAGAATATTTAACTAAGAGTTAAATCTAAAAGATGAGGCTAATATAGTGACCAAAACCTGTATAAAACCTATCGGTTGAGAGTTTTTGGACCCATACACACCATAGACTCCAAAAAAATCGTTTTATTGCCATTATAAACTGAAAATGATTGTAAAATAATATAATATTTCAATATTTTGAAAAAGAAACTATCACCTCTCTTAAAAAAAGGGCACTTCCCCTTCTCTCAAAATCATACCTCCAAAGTCTTTTGGATCAGCCAAAACCTACTCAAATATCCTACCAACTACCCTCTATTAATCCTAGGGACCTTACTTTTATCAGAATCCAAAATGAGGACCCCTTTTGATCAAATCAAAAGGAAGCGCTAAGAAGAGGTTATAATTTCATCACCACTTTTAAAGTTCTTTTCTTCTTCCACTTCCACATTACTTGTTGTTTCGAAGCCAATATAAAAACCACAGTAAATTATACTAATGGTGATGCCATTATAAATATGGTATAACCATATTCAATTTTCTATTCATCCTATGAATGAAAAATTCTCCATACATGTGTAGGTACGGCTTACCATCTCCACATCGAGATGTATTTTTTTATTCAATAACAAATTATTGGATGGGTATGATAATGAGTATAATTGATATAAATAATAAATATAACAAGTTAAGGATTTTTTATATATGATATACCATCCAATTATCTATGATTTCACCACCAATAGAATGATATTTTTTCTCGTGCGTACGTATGGATTACCGTCTCCACGAAGGTGATGAGATTCATTCCCCATCGTAATCATTCAAGAAAATTTTCATTTTATGATTAAAAAAAAATTTCAAAAACTTATTATAATTCTAGGTATGAATAAAATATACCATATCCATAACAAACATGACATACATAATGAAACATATAAAGGAAAATGAATTAGTTAACATCCGAAAGAATGATGCTACTAAAATATTATTAGCAAAACAATATTAGAAGATCATATATGATATCATATTTATGAATGTGGTTATTTTATAATTTAATAACAATTATTTAACTATTATATAGGAGTTTAACATACCCTTTATCAAGGAAAAGTACGAGGTAAGGGTTATTTCTACAATCACTTCATTATCTGAGGTTGTTTATATGTGAGTATCTACTAGGACATATTTATCATCCATATCCATGTTTCTTAAAAATGTATTTTAATAAATTTTTACTATTTCCTTGGATGTGGGTTAAATTTATTTATACCATTGTTTTAATTTTAAATAAATGATTATAAAGATATTTTTTCATTGTTTTCCAAAAAATTTCCTTTACAAACTTTTCAAAAAAATTAAGGAATTATTTTTTATAACTAATTTGGAATGTGCAGATATTTCCTACCTTTATAAAACATTTTAATCTTCCATTATAATATTATAAGAATACATTCAAAATAAATCATTTATTTTATAATTATGTAACTTTAAAATGATTTCAAAATAGAAATTTATATTTCTTTCAAATAGTTTTGATTTAATCTATGCCAACATGCATTGATGGATTTTACACTTTTTTAAGTTGATTTATTATGATAAAATATTCTATATTGTTTTGATGGTTTTGTAATATGTTTGACTATGGATGTGTTGTTTTTATACCATTCATGGTTTATGGTTAAAGTATTAACAATTAGTATGATAGTTTTAATACGAATGTTAATGTTATGTTTCAAACTTTTCATATGAGGAATGCATTGGACTCAGTAAGTGATAGGTGGAGCCCTTTATAGCTCCTCGGTTCATAGGTAGGTCTCATGGGACAAACTAGTGTCTTGGAACAAGTCCTTGAAAAAATATTATTTTTAGTCTTGGCATGAGGCCTTGACTATGTGGATATTATATTTGACATTATGCATTCCATCATTATAAAAGTAGATATTGATATTACATGTGATTATTAGACCAATATAATATCCATGTGAATAATTAAATTGAGTTATTTGATTTATCAATGCCAGATTATTCTGACGTTTATGTTTAAATGGATTTTGATTTAGTCTAATACATTTCCTTAAATGTTAATGCTTATTTATGATAGTTTCCACTATATTGTTATCCATACTGAGCATCTGAGCTCATCCATTTCTATGTTTTATTTTTCCCAGGATGTAAAGAAGTATATTATGATTAACTTGTAGAAATAGTCTAAGTGATATGAGTGTGTTCTAAAGATACACAATTTTTATGTTGTTTTTCCATTTCATGATTTAATGAAAAACTTATTTATATATCTATCACTACCAAGGCTACTAAACTAATCAGTCATTCGAGACTTGATATCTTGTGATCATTCCAATGTTATGTAATAATGAACCTACTCATGGTAACTAGGGTCAAGGCATTACAGTTTGTATCAGAGGAAGTTGAGTACATACCTTGGAAACTATATTTAAAAAAACTCTGATTAGAGAACATTACCCTAAGACAAACTTTGACGATTAGTATAGAAGTACTTCCTAGAATTTTGGTACTCTAGAGGTTTTGTGAATTTTCTGAGAAATACATCCCTATTTATATATGATTAGGTAGATCCCACTCTAGAACAGATGTACCTAGGAGTGAATACTCTGACATGGAGTTTCTGGCTTGACCCATGGTATCCTCGTACACAACAATGGGCCTTGCTTCACTCTTGGTTATGACACTCATGGGGGATATGCTTATGACAACTCAAATTTCCTTCAAAACCAATTATGAAAGATTTATGAGTAAATACATCCTCAATGAAAACAATTTTTTAGGATTATTGATTATATACATAAATACAAAATTTTATGATATTTATTTTTCTAGTTTAGAATTATTTATTGTGATTCATAAACTAATCATGTGTATGCCATTTTTTTGAAATGGTGCCTACTGGAAGGAATGAAAAACGTATCAATGCACATAATCTATGAAGGGATTTCCCTCCTACTCAATATAGTTATAGTGGAACTGGTGATGCAACCGATGCTTGACAACTTATAATCATTCTTGGAAAACTCACTCATGTTATGAATAATTACCAAACCCAAATGGATCACCCTGATCCACAATGTGAATGATCAATGTTAGACCAATTTAGGAAAAACAACCACCAACATCCAATGGGACTACAAATCCATTTGAAGCAGAGAAATTGATATGTTCTTTATGGAAAATATTTCTTTCTTTGGGGATTAGTGATATGGAAAAAGTTTTCCTGGTAGTTTATCACCTCACTGAAGATGCAGATCAATGGTTGTCATTAATTCAAAAAAAAGAGGATGAAGAAGAAAAAAAATATAGATTGGAGGGAGTTGAAAGAAATTTTCATAGAAAAATACTTTCCTCATGATCATCGAGCAGATATAGAAATATAATTTATGTCTCTGAGGAAAAAGAAGGATGAGAATGTCACAAAGTATGAGTCTAACTTTACAAGTTTATCAAGTCATGAAGAAGATTATATACGTATCCCAAGGAGTATTATTGATCATTTTTTGGGGGATAAAACAATTTCTACCTTGATAATTAGTCTCACAATCTTTCTCATCGTACAAAGATATTGTCTCATGTCTGGTCAAGAGAGAAAAGGAATTCCTTATGTATTACGATTTTAAAGAAAAGAAAAAAGAAAAGAGATCTATTGAACATTGTAGAAATGAAAATATGGGGAAGAAGGGAAAAATTGAATTTCCATCATGCATTAAACATACAAATAAAAACACAAGTACTTTCCCAAAGTGAATGGAGGTCTGTTATAAGTGTGGTGAAAAGGGCCACCGATCTCGTGATTGTAAGGGAATGAAAGAGGTTATCAATATTGAATGCTATAATTTTGGAGAAATACAGCATTATAAAAATGAATTTCCAAATTTACAAAGAATCAAACCTCAAAAAAGTTCAGGGGAGAAAGGTGAAGATTATGGAATCACTACTGCTAAGGTTGAAGCTCTAAATGATGTGGCGGTAAGTAATTTAATTGATTCCTAAATTTTACCAAATGTTATATTTGATTTTATATCATCACATTGTTTCATATATTCCTAGTTTTCTAGGAAAATTATATATTTTCAATTTGATTAAACATGGGAGTTTTCAGTCAAAACTCTTAAGGGTAGTATCATTGCAACAATTTTTTATGAATTTGTTCCCATTAGTGCATATAAAAATGATTTATCTGGTGATCTCATCATCATACCGATGATTTAATTATATATAATCCTCAGTATGGATTGACTTTGAGACCATGATGTAAAAATTTATTGTATAAAGAAGGAGGCTATAATCCTTAATGATGAAAAAGTGCACTTTTTCTTTAGAATATAAATGTCAAAATTTGATTCTTACATAGATCCACCCCTGGTAGCTTTACTAAATTCAATTATTGGGGAATAAGAGAATGAAATAACTATATGTGAGTAAAAGAATGTTCAAATATAGGATGCAGCTATTGTGAAAAAATATTTTGATGTGTTTCAAGAGGATTTACCTAGACAACCTCTAGGACGAGAAATTGAGTTTTCGATTTATTTAATTACTCATTCCAGGCCCATATCGATGACCCACTATATATAATGGTAGCTATGGAATTAGTGGAAATAAAAAACAACTAGATTAATTGATTAATAAAGGATTTATTCGACCCAGTGTTTATCCATGGGGACACCCTGTTGTTTTTGTAATGAATAAAGATGGATCTATGAGGTTGTGCTTTTACTATAGGGATATTAATTATATGAAAATAAATAACAAGTATCTCGTACCTCGCATTAATGATTTATTTGATCAAATTCATGGATTTCAACATTTTTCAAATATTGACCAATGATCTTGATATCATACGTTGTGTGCGAATAAGGAATACATTCTGAAGACAGAATTTCATACCAGGTATGAGCATTACGAGTTTACAGTAATGCCCTTTGGACTGACTAATTCACCCTCTGTCTTTATAGATATAATGAATAGAGTTTTCAAGTAATTTCATGATGACTTTGTAGTTTTATTTATTGATGATATCTTGGTTTACTCCAAAATCAATTAATACCATGAAAATCACTTATGCTTCATTTTAATGAATCTTAGAAGAAATAAATTATATGGGATGTTTAGAAAAGTGTGAATTCTGGATTCATGAGATTTAATATCATGGATATATTGTCTTTAAGGATGGAATCTATCTTGATCCGTCTAAGAAAAGAGAAATACATTGATGTCCAGCACCAATGAGTATAACTGAGGTACACAATTTTATTAGTTTAGTAGGTTATTATTGGTATTTTATTTAAGATTTTACTCTATTGGCTAACCCATTAACCAGAATAATTCATAAAGGGATTAAATTTTTTTGGAAAAAGAGTGTGCAGATTTTTTTTAAGATCTGAAGAGAATACTTTTCAATACTCTTATATTTACTCTACCATCAGGGAATGATGTGTCTGTTGTTTATAGTGATGCTTCAAAGAAAGGAATTGGTTGTGTCCTTATGTATAATGATAGAGTTATTAACTATGAATCTCGAAAACTAAAAATTCATGAAAAAAATAACCCACTCAGGATCTTGAGTTAGCATTTTTAATGTTTTCTTTGAAAATATAGAGACACTATATCTATGGTGAAAAATGTGAGATATATACTGATCACAAGAGTTTGAAGTATATTTTATCATAGAAAGAGCTCAACATGAGGCAAAGAGGATGGCTTAAACTACTCAAGGATTATGATTTCAGAATACTTTACCACCTGGGGAAGGAAAATAAGATGGCAGATGCTTTGATAAGAAAGGATCATGGAGTTTTTTGCAAGATGAAAGTTGAAATGGATCCTATGTTCATGGATCTAGTAAAGATGGATATGGGAATAATCATGGAAGTTGAAACATCAATAATTTATTCAAATAGATTCCAAACCATCTTTACTAAAAAGGATAAAATGTTCTCTGACTGATGATGAGGAGTTTTGAAAGAAAATTAATGTTGTGAACGATGGGAGATTGATCGACTGCATAAGTGAATCTGAGATTTTGAAATTTGGAAAGAGAAATTGTGTTCTTGACATACCTGATCAAAAAATGGAATTTTTGAATGATGCTAACAGATCTAATTTGTCTATACACCCTGGTAGAACTATGATGTATAGAGATTTGAAGGAACAATTTTAGTGGGACAACATGGAGAGGGAGATTACTTATTATGTGTCAAGATGTATGTTTTGACAACATTTTATGGCCGGAATACAATATTCTAGAGGAGTCATGCAACCTCTTCCCATACCTGAGTGTAAATGGGATGATATTACGATGGACTCTATCATGGGTCTGCCAATGAATCCTATAAAGAATGATGCAATATGGGTCATTGTTGATCATCCTACCAAGTCTACAGATTTTATTTCTACAAATGAATATTTACGACTTGAATGTTTTGTATGACTATATGTTAATGAATTTGTAAGACTTCATGGAGTACCTAAATCGATTTTATCTGATTTAATGCCTATTTTAAATCAAGATTCTGAAAAATTATTCTGAATGACATTGATACTGAACTTATTTTGAGCACTGCATACCACCCTCTAACTGATGGACAATCAGAATAGACTATTCAAACCATAAAATACATGTTGAGATCATTCTCACTTGACATTCAAGGTATGTGAGATCAATATTTACCTCTGGTCTAATTTTACTATAACAATAGCTACAATTCAAGTATTTAGGTGGTACCATATGATGCATTATATGGAAAGAGATGTCACTCACCAACTTATTGGGCTTATTTTAGTGAAAGAAAACTCGTAATCCAAGAACATGTTGAGAAAACAATGAAAAAGGTGAAGATTATCCAAACCCACATCAAAGAAGCTCAAAGTAGGAAAAAGGGATATGCCAATAATCAAAGGAATGATTTGGAATTTCAAGTTGGAGATCTTGTTTTCTTGAATGTATCTCTATGGAAGGGTGTTGTATGATTTAGTAATAAGGTTAAATTATGTCCAAGGTAAATTAGACCTTTCAAAATTCTTGAATGAATTGATG
Organism: Viscum album; assembly: GCA_963277665.1. Lineage (NCBI taxonomy): Eukaryota > Viridiplantae > Streptophyta > Magnoliopsida > Santalales > Viscaceae > Viscum > Viscum album. The sequence goes on from OY728155.1 coordinate 798,728,645, forward strand.
TTTTATATTACCGTTTGGAAATGCCTCCATGTCTCTCCAAATTTCTTGATGTGTTCCGCGTATCACTATTGAGAAAATAAATGTTTGACCCAACACATGTACTCACCTATGAAGAAATATTACTGGAACCTAATCTGTCTTATTGTGAAGAGCCTGTCAAGATTCTTGATACCAGGGAACAAGTGTTGAGAAAAAATACGACTCGTCTAGTAAATGTTCTATGGAGAAACCATAATAAGGAATAGGCAACATGGGTACCCAAGGAACTTCTTATGAAGAACTAATATAATATTTTTATGTAGTAGTATTCTAGAAATTTTGAGGATGAAATTATTTGAGGGAGGGAATAATGTAACAACCCAAGATTCCAAGGTTCATTTCACTTTGAATAGTGTAATAGCTTGTGTTGTACGCAACTTCGAGTTCAAGCACACCACTACCTATCAGCCCAGCCATTATGAATACTAATAACCACTTTTTGAAAATTTATAAATTTTATTTTTCAATATGTACGTCATATTTGGATTTGGAAAATCAAAATTAGCTCAGGGTAATTTTTTAGTACTTTTCTAAAACATTCATTTTTTATGAATAGTGAAAAAAACTGAGTTATTATTTCAAACCATTATTTTATTTAAATAATTAGTTATTTTATTTAAATTTATTTTAGGTCAAAATAGATAAATAATAAATATATATATGTTTAATGTAATTCATGGTAATCTTTTTATAATAAGATTAGATATAAAAAATTGTATTCAACTTTTAACGTCTTTTACCCACCTTCTTGGCACATTTTCAAATTTGAATAAAAAGTAATTTTACCACTTCTGTGAACTGAATTTCAAAAAACCGAGAGACATGGTTGAAATTAGTAAGTAAAATGTGGTTCAATGGGATGAAAATAATTTTTAGTGAATATTAACTGTTGAATTTTATTTACCACAATTAAAAGTAAATTGAATAATTAAAATAATGATATTATAATTATTCTAACACATGTTCTAATTATATGTGATAAGTTTATTTTGACCAAAATCAACCTTAAGTATAAAATATGATCCTTTTTGTCCACTTGGATTAGATTAGGACATTTATTATTATTTTATTTCAATAAAAGTTAAAATTGTTAAATTCAAATTTCAATAAAAAAATTAATATAGGGTTATACATAAGATAAATTAAACTATAAATATTTGTTATAAATATAAAATTATTTTATACATAATGGTATTTTATTTATAATTTTTAGTCATTAAATAATTAAATTTATTTATAACATAATGATGATGCAATAATTACCTTATTATTGAAATATTAAAAAAATTGATGTTATAAATATTAATATAATTGTAAATTTTTACTTTTGATGTATTCCAAGAATTTTCAATGTCAATATGACATGTTAGGGTTGATTAAATAATTTTTTTTGAAGTGATAAGGTTTTTATGACTTTCACAAAAACCAAATACTAAATAGTGTCAAAATTGACATAAAGGAGTTTTTAAAACAAATACTATATTATTAATTGATATAATATTCCTAAAAATCTATGGATCGACCAATGGACTTATATAAAGTTATATATATCAATAAGGAACCTCATATGTCTCTCTTTTCCTTCATTGTATGTTTATTAACCATTTATAGTTATAGTACAAGAATACATGGTAAAAGTTAAACTATTTAACTATGAGATAAATCTGAACGATAAGGTTAATATAGTGACTTAAACCTATATAAAACCTATTTGTTGAGATTTTTTATACCCATACAAACCTTATCCTAGAATTAAATCCTTTTCGGTGCCATTATAAAAATAATATGATTTTTATAATAAAATAATATTTCATGCTTTTGTGTAAATGACCCTCATCTCTCTTATAAATGGCTATTTCACATTCATTCAAAATTAGACCTCCAAAGCCTTTTGGCTCATCCAAACCCTGATCATATATCCTCTCAACTTACCTCAATTATACATATAGGCCTTACATAGATTAGAAGCCTACCCGAAGATCCCTTTAGATCAAATCAAAAGGAAACACCCGAAGAAGATGTAATAATTTCATCACCTATTTCAAAGTTTATTCCTTCTTCTGATTCCTTTTTCATTTTTTTTTCGATACCAAAATAACAACTCCAATACCTAATAATTACTGTGATTTTATTATAAATATAGTACAACAATATTCATTTTCTTATCTATCCTATGAATGACAAAGTCTTCATACGTGCATACGTATGGCTTACCGTCTCCACGTCGTGGTGTAGTTTGTTATTCATCACATCATTATTTGTATGGGCAAAATAAGGAGTATAATTGATTTAAATAATAAATATATCATGTTAATTATTCCTAATATATGATATACTATCCAATTACATACAATTTTACCATCAATAGGATGATATTTTCACTCGTGCGTACATATATATTACCGTCTCCATGAATGCAATGAGATTCATTACCCTTAATAATCATTCAAGAATAATATTCATTTTATGATTAAAAATAATTTTTAAGAAATTAATATAATTTTGGATATCAATAAAAGAAATCTTATCCATAAAAAACATGACATATGTAACAAAATATATAGAGGAAAAATAATCAGTTAACACCCGAAACAATGATTCTTTGAAATATTAATTCCAAAACAATATTAGAAGTTCATATATGATATCATATTTATGTATGTGGTTATTGTATAATTAAATAATAGTTATTTAACTATTATAAAGTGTTTTAACTTACCCTTGATGAAGGAAAATTAAAAGGCAAGGGTTAATCTATAATCTCTTCATTATTAGAGGTTGTTTATACCTCATTATCTACAGGGACCTCTTTACCATCCACATCCGTGTTTCATAAAAATGTATTTCAAAACATTTTTACAATTTCCTATACTATGGGTTAATGTCATTTATACTCTTTTTTAACTTTTTATAAAATGTTTATAAATCAAACTTTCTGTCATTTTCCAAATAAGTTCTTTTACGGCCTTTTTGACAAAATCAAAGAAAGAATGTTTTTTTAACATATATGGAGAGTGCGGTTATTTTCCATCGTTATAACACCTTTGATTCTTCCCTTACATTCTTATAAGAATATTTTGAAAATAAATTTTTTATTTTATAATTATGCGACTTTTAAATGATTTCAAAATAAAAATACATATTTCTCTCAAATAGTTTTGATTTCATCTATGTAAACATCCTTTGATGGATTTTACTCTTGTTCGACGTCGATTTATTATGATAAAATCTTCCATATTTTATTGAAGGTTTTGAGATATATTTTACTATAGATGTGTTATTTTTATACCATTCATGGTTTATGGTTAAAGTATTAACATTTTGTATGCTATTTTTATTATAAATGTTTATGTTATGTTTCTACCTTTTCATATGAGGAATGCATTGGACTTAGTAAGTGATGGGTGGATCTCTATATAGCTTCTCGATGCATCGGTAGGTCTCATGAGACAATCATGTCTCTTGGAACAAGGCCATGAAAAAATCATATTTGTAGTTTTGGCATGGGTCCTTGACTATGGGGTTATGATATCCAGCATTATGTATTTCATCATTATGAAATTGGCTATTGATATTAAATGTGATTATACGATTAGTAGAGTATACATGTGAAAAAGTAAATGGAATTATTTGATTTATCTTTTTCATATTATGCTGAAGATTATGTTTAAAAATCGGGTGTTTCATTTTTATACATTTCCTTAAATGTTTATGCTTATTTATGAATGTTTTTGTTATATTGTTAACCTTACTGAGCATCTGAGATCACCCCTTTCTAGGTTTTATTTTTTCTATGATGCAAAGAAGTATATTAAAATTAACCAACATGAATAGGATAAGAGATATGAGTGTGTTCTATGGGGACACAATATTTTTGTTTTTTCCATTTCATGATGTAATGTAAATCTTATATATGTATCTACCACTTCTAAGACTACATAACTAATTGGGATTTTGAGAAATGATATCTAGTGATCATCCCAATGTTAGGTAATAATTCACTGACTCTGGGTAATTAGGGTCGGGGCATTACATTCTATGATCTTGTTCATACTTGAATCATAAACTACATTTTAGTAACCTACAACCCTTATTAGACTTATATGATGTCATCATCCCTTAATGGTTTCATTGTAAAGATGTATTACTTTATTGTTGATCTTTAAATCCAATGGTCATCATAATTACCATAGAAAATATTTATAAAAATTAATATTATAATGTATTTATGTAAAACATTATGGATTTACTAATTGAGCCTTATTGGAACCACAATTTTAGCATCCAAGTATAGATTCATTGGAATACACAAAAAAATACTCAGAATAATTATCCAATGTTCTTTGATATATGGAATCCATTATTTAATTGTAATTAGTATTTTTAATTTTAGATAATTATTTTTTTTAAACCCATTACTCTAATGGCCCGAAGGCCTTCATTTTTTATTGATTTTGATAATCCACCTTTCAAGGGGTGAGGTGGAACCCTTACAAGGCCCATAGGCATAAGTATTACATGGCCCATAGGCCTTATATAAAATCATTGCCCGTAGGATTTAAACATTACATACAACCCAGACTAACTACTTGGAACTGCTCCTCCCCAGCATCTTCATCGTGAAATCAGTTCTCCACCTTCGCATGGCTGTTTGGCTAGGCATTCCCATGCATGCATAGGATTTTCCTGATGGAAGTTACCATACCCTCTCATTATTTCAATCCATTTAGCTTATGTTGTGGTAAAAGTTTCTTGCCCGTCCTCCTTGAAGAGCTTGTTCCTTGTAGGTTTTCTAGTTTACATCTGCACTTAAGGTGGCTCGAAGGCCTTGAGGTGGCCCTAAGGCCTTACTGACCCGAAGGCCTGGGTGGCCCGAAGGCCTTAATTTACTATCTACTTGTAGGAATAATTATTCATAATGAATAATGTATCACCAACTCTATTTAATATAAAACTATCACCATGGTTTTTATCGACCCTATAATGTATCTATCACTAAAATACTCTCTTTTACACATCTTTAGGAACTCGTTCATAGGAAAAACATTTGTGTATATTTATAATTTAATAAACCAAAGTCAATCATGATCCCTCTAACAAAATATATATTTTGACACCTTTATAAAAATATATTCTATAATATCCATATTTTATTCTATATTAACATTTTTTAAAATATCCAATGAAATGTTTACGATAATCACTTTAAATGGAAGTTGTGGTTTTTTATGCATGTTTTTTTATATAGATAAAAAAAATTGAAATGAAACACTTTGGTCTCTTGAAATAATGGATTTTAATCTTACCCTAAAACATATGAAACCCATTTTACATTATATATGGCACTTTTTTATGGGATAACACCATTATTTCTAAAGGATGTATCAAAATATACATTTTTATAGGGAATATAATTCTTAACATTGATTCTCTATTTAGTTATATCATGTCTATGATGTGTAAAATGAAATGTTTATTCTAGAATTACTTCATGATAAATTATATTTATCAATTTTCTCATGTATGAAATTTTATTAATCCTCATTTTTTTATCATATCCCTGAGGTGGATAAGTTAATGTTCTTTTAGGAAATACTCCATGCTATATTATAATGATTGATGAATTCTTGGTTACGATATTCATCATCATACCATTCAAAAGAATCTCATATATTATGAAAACACATATAATATACTATACATTCGTATTCATAAACTTTTTAATGTAATTTTTTGAAGTATAATTTCCACTATCTTACTCTTAGAATAGTTCACTCTCCCTAGATGAACTAATTCCTAATACTGTGTGGCATACTTTTCTTCTTATAGGTTTCTTTGTTCAAACTAAATAAGTATATATATCTGTAATAACAAAGGTGATTATCTATACTTAGTCTAAATACCATACTATGTATGCCCATATTGAGAAATTTTAGTTTTATTTCACAATGAATAATCTGTCAACAACTGAGCATATAAGTATTTCATTTTTATATTCATCTTTTATTGCAAATAATTCATGTATTACTAAACTATTCATTGGATATTAAATAGAACAAAAATAAATCATTGCTAAATTAGAATAATTTCTCCATAGGTCCAATGGACTTTTGAGTTTAATTATTTGGTAATACTCAATCATGTTTCTATAAGAATAATTAATTTTTAAAATATTTAAGTTTTATACTTCTCCCCAATAACATCTGAACCACTCTTTCTTATCCACATGGATAATAATCATTAATTCTAGATTTATTTGTATACATTCTTGGTTACATTATTTCAACACACATATGTAATATAGGTATTTTAATTAATACTGTGAAGTATGATAGAAACAATACATATAATTAATGAATATACTTGATGAAGAACAAATAATTTCATTTTCGATTCAGTTCAATTCATTTAAACCTATTTAAATTTATTTCATGATAGGTGAAGAAAATATCCTCTTGATTAATACCTATTCATTTGAAATTTTTAATGATGACTCATTTGGCGTCATGATTTTCATTTCCCATTTCAACTTTTCTTTTATATTTTTTTCAATAAGAACTAAATATTGCACCTTATTCAATGATATTAGTACTTAGAGAAAATTTTATTGAAGGTAGAAATGTGTTTTCTCTACAATGTTCATTTGGTAAACATAAAAAAAGATTAATTGGATTTAAATTATTTTAGAAAGTTAACCACTAAAAAATATGAATGTTTTTTTATTTACACATAACTAGTGTAATAATAATTCATTCAAATATAATTTATCTTTTTCTTTTCAATGTTTAATGATATGATAAAACATGTAGTGTCATAAATGTCAAGATTTAGTATCCACAACATACAATGGATGTTGATGATATCATTATGACATAATAGTCATTACAATAATATAGGAGGCACCAATGAATATTTCAAAATCTTATCTTCTTATGAATGAATAATATGTAATGTGGACTCCCACACCATGCATTTCCTATATTATTGTATTATGATAAAACACCATTCCTACTCTTTAGAACCTCATACATGATTGTATTTTTTCTTTATCCATAATTAATCACACTATTTTATAGTATTTTATTCGAATTTATATAAGAACAAAATATATGAGATTAGTAATTTTATCTTGATTATAATTTTGACAATAATGATTAATTAAATCATGAAATGTATCTAACTATTTTATCATATTCTTTGCATTCTCTAAACATGATTCTGATTACTCTATCACTTAATTTTTCTACTAAAAAAGATCCCTAACCCTCTCTTCATCGTCAACTAGATATTTCTATTCCACTACTTAGAGAAATAATGGTAGGAATTTGACTAGGAAACAACATTAACTTGCAGTTCCTTGATCTGTTGAGTAAATTCATAGAATCTGAAAAAAAAAATTATTTACTCAATAATTTCCAATGAAAATGAAACAAATTGTCCATTATACAATTTGTCTATAATAATAATTTATGTCAAACCATTTTTATAATAAATAATTTCTAGTATTAGAATGCACACTCAACTATGGCTGATCGAGCACCCCGAACCCAATATTGTATTTAAATTGAAATGATGGAAGGTGTCTTCGACTTAACATTTCATTAAGGGGTCTTATATTTATCTTTATGAATTCTATCAATTTATATTAATCTATTTGTAATATGTTGTATCACACACAAATGCGAAATAATTTAAAAACATTCATCACATCTTAATGAATTTTAATGTTTATTTTTTATTTTTTTCCAAATATCATGAAAGTAAATAAAATAATGTAAAAATCATAAATGAAATAACAATACATAACTGGTCTTGAGAAACTAATATTTTTTGTTCCATTTAAATTTAACTGAAAAACTATGAACTTAGGGAATCATACCTGAGTAGTGTCTTGACTCTTGATATAGCTCGTTCACATCTAGTGTGTCCATATCTTTTCTGGATTTCACCACAACATGGTGGGTTCCATGTATTATGATATCATTTTCAACTATATATGTATACTCACACACATGATAGGGGGTATAGGGAGTGCAATATATGTAAATAAAAATTGAACTAACATGAAATTATACATATTGAACCAAATAAAATGATGTTCCTTCCATCGTTTAATTATCTTCTTTTTAAAATCATCACATTAAAATAATAAATAATTAAATAAATTAATCAAGACATACATTCATATGGCTACTAGATCAAGATTAGATGGTATGAATTTAATGTATGATAAAATGAAATTGAAATAATTTAACAATGAAGGTAATTTAAATAAATTAAATAAAATAAAGAGATTCAAATAAATTATTAATATAATTCATCCTTATTCTCCCAAATATTTATTTAACTTTTTATTTGAAAAATAATATTAATTATTAAATTTAATTTCATAATAATGTAAAATAATTTCTTTTAGGAGTATTTAAATATAAAAGTTTATAAACCAAAATGTAATTTTTAATTAATTTAATTCAATACTTCTATCAAATTAAAAGACATGTGTACTTTTTTTTATAAACTTATTTGGGCCCATAACCTTATGCGGGGCTTGTGCGAGTCAATCCAAACCCTCACGGACCTATTTTGGTCCATGTAGACCCCGTGAAGGGGTGTTCTAGGTCAAGAAGGTCCACCCAAACTATAGTTTTGGTTGGTTGGACCAATCAAGGCCTATGTTAGAGTGGATAAGGTCAAATGGGACTCACGAAGGTGGTATAAGTGTTTAGCCGACCATACGAGGGTCTATGAGTACTAGAATCGGGAGAATAAGGGGAACCAATGAATAATTGGTGATGGAAACACGGAGTTTTCCTTGAATGATCTTGGTAGTGGTAGACTCTCTTTGGGTGGTGGTCTCTTTGGTGGTGAATTCAAGCGAGGAGGGAGGGAGGTGTAAGTCATGGTCTCGATCATAGATGGTGGTTGGGGCCTCGAGAAGGTTGCGACCATGGGTCTCTAGGACATTGTAGTAGAATTTATCATGGGTGAAGATGGACACAACACTTCCTGAGGGGTGCACCCAATCTACCTGGATCTGGTAAGGTGGATGAGGCCATGAGGTACCTCATAGGTGGGTACATATTGTAATGGAAAATTCAAAGAAGAAGAGAGATCATCATGCATAAACCTAGAGGGCTAATGAGGAGAGGGATACATACCATTATCGAGTGGTTGGATTGTCTTGGATAGTGTTTTATGATCATTTATTTTTTCTAGGTACATCCCTTTTGAGTTTTATCTATTTTTATGTGTTATAATGAGATTGATTTTGGTTTGGATGGATTTGTAGGTGGACATATGTATTATATGGCTGAAAAAAATATTTGTATAATATTTTCATGTTGTGTAATGACATTACACATCATATTATAGTTTAATTGGGATAAAAACACCCCAAGTGAGGTGTTTTGTTCTAAAAACATAATATTAAAAATTACATTATGTTTAATGGACTTAATCTTCATTTAATTCTCCATGAAGTAGATTAAAATTTCCATGACGATCATTTTGGTTTATTTTCCTTCATACAAATTTCCACCTCCAACCCTCGTGAGACTCTTAGCATATTTGTATCAATTTATTCAGCTCTTATGATTTTATAATGTTGTTGGATTCTTAGGATGCCCTTTTTTCTTAGGTTCCCATCAGTTCCTCAATCATCGAATGATGCGATGGAAACATTGATATTTGTAGGTTTGGGGTTTATTTTGATCGTAGGTTTTGTTCAAGATCTTTTCTACCATTTTCATTTCTACCACCTTATATCAATTGGGGTGATCCATTAGTGGGGGTATTTATCAAATTTTTTGGAAGGTGGTCTATAATTAAAATATCAAATTCTATATTTCAATTAGATATATGTAATTGTACAATTTCTCTTAGATGTTTAGAAATTGATTTCTTGGTTACATTAATTATTTTTATTGAATTAATCAATTAAGGGAAATGTGGAATTGAATATATTGGGATCCACAAATTTGGATAATTAATCGTTGAATTAGTCATAATAGAATTTTGATTGTTGAATTTGATAATTACTTATTGAATAAATTAATGGAAAAGGAATGGATCAAGAAATTGAGATTATGAATAATTAATTATTGAATTAAATTCTGTTATATTGAATTTTCTGAATTGGGATGATTAATTTTAGAACTTATTATTGGAGATTTGTTATGGTAAAATTGATTTTTGGTGATTAATTAATCGTGGAATTTATTATTGATGTTTATGTGATTAATTAATTGATTAATTAATTAATGGGATGATATGGGAGTGAATTTTTTGAATTTAATTAATTAATTGTGGAATTATATAATGTGATAATTGTGTGTGGGATATGGTCTGTTGTACAAAATCTCCATAGTTATATAGAAATTGATTAATTATTATAGTTTCATTCAAATGTGATAATTGTGTGTGGTACATGGTCTGCTGCATCCAAATCTTAGAGTTTGGATTGAAATGTTGAATGGTAACAATTGAATTCATATGTGATAATATTGTGTGGGATAGGGTTTTCTATATGAAAATACAATAGTGTTAAATGATATATTGAATTTAAAAAAGGAATTCAGTCATATGATATTCATTGGGATTGGTTCTGACTTCATCACGGTTTATATTGGCTATTGAATGTTTAGGTGTCCACACGAACCCATGGGTAATGTGATTAAAAACCTTAATTGAAATAATGTAAACTATTTACATTATTGCTGGTATTTATTATTTATACAGCTACATACACTATTTTGACTAGTCAAGGATTCAGACTCCATTGGTGGTAGTCTACTAAATTGTACTCACACCGTACATATGATGCTTGAAAGATACCCAAACTAACATCATTTTTGATAGATAGGATAGGTGAAAATCCAGTGATAGATGGATGATTTTTTATGTTCCATTGATGATATAATTAGGTGTGGTTCAGTACCCACATGGTAGTTTACAATTTATTAACATATGGGTTTTCTTTTTGACAATCAGAATGTACTTTATCAAGGCATGTTTACTATTTTGTTTTAATGTGGTATAACTAGTTTTTTCTATCTTGTGATATTGGTATATTACTAGTAATACTATATCTGTTAGTTATTATTATATATTTCTGATGTTGAGCTACTTCGATATAGAGGCTATAATCTATCCACTATCGATATTAGACCCTCTCTATTAGTTAGTGACCTCTACTATATAGGGTGGTTCCCTTGTGATCACATTTCGAACTGGATCAGGGCATAGGTGAGTGGCACGTGGGTCAAGATGATACAAGTTGTATCTGAGGAGAATATTTTCTTTTTCATTTGTCTTACTATTTTGGAAAACGAGGAAAGATAATTGGATGAGTTAGGCCTTGTCTAAGTTCTCATGCATGGGATTAGTTAACCCATGCATGATGGTAAAATACATGTACATTGGGTTAGATTTCAATTATTGATGCCTCCTATTACATTTCATGTTATTTCACCAATAGTTATGACATTTTTGTTTGATGTGATTTTTTTTTTGAAATTTTGTGAGATTTAAATCGTAGCCTAGAATATAATGAATGTTTAGTATGCATGGGTCATTCTATGAAATTATTACTATTTTTTATATGAATCATCTTAATCATGAATGGGAAATGTGTTTTGGGTAAGTTATTGAAAATTGAATAATTTCTCATTTACTCTCAATAATATGAATGAGTTTACCCACTGTAACCATAACCATTATGTAAAAGTATTAGGGGTACCAATAGTGCCTTCTTTTCGAATATGATGTACATTTTTTTTAATGGACTTGATATAGATTGTTGTTTTTTTCATAAATGTGTTATTGTTGTGTTATGTGTACTATGGCAGAAGTTTATAATTGTAGATAAATTCATCGAATATGACACCTGTTGAGATGCTGACAAGAGGCTATAGCTTGATATGATCTACAAGTAGTATAAATTGAGGCAAAGATAGTGTCAGTTGAGGATTTTGTAGAGAATTTCTTGATAGAAAATTTCTTTATTTCCAGAATTCATGGAATGAAACCCATAGTGATTTGTGAAGAGTATTCCTAACATGACATTGGAGTTTTAGTTTTAGCACCCTATAACTCTTACTAGAGATGGTGGGATTGTGAGAAATGAGTTTTGGAGTGAGTCCATCTATATTATACTATACGATTTGGAGACTCATGTGGAGATGAGGGTCAAGATGAAATCTTACATGCTATGAGGATCATTGATTCCCTGGTGGGGTTTTCTGGATCAGACTAGACAAGATAACAGTATGTTATGGAAGGAATTCATGGAGTAGTTAAGGTAGAACTTATATCGAGAAAAGATGAGGAATGAGAGAGTTGATAAGTTCATGTGGCAGACATAGGGGATAATTTCTGTGATGGGCTATACTATTTTGTTTATAGAATTTAATGACTTTTTCTATAGCACTAGAAGGGGATGAGATTGCTATGGAGAGAAATTTCTTAGATGGAATTAAAAATGAGATTAATTCCCATGATAACCATTTTAGGATAAATTAATTTGATGAGGTGGTGGATAAGGCTCTCAAAGATGAGGGAACCTAAGGGAGGCTTCCATTTCTTGACAAATGGTTCCAACTGGATGGTTAGAGGTTATAAATTCTTAGAGAAGAAAGCACCTCCCTGACACATATTTCCATGGAAATGGAAAGAACCGTCAATCGAAAGTGGGATCAATTGCTCTGGATCTTACTCAAGTTACATTTCAATTCCATGGTATTTCATGAAACATAAGAATATAGTTCCCCCAACAACTTGTGGAGTGTCGAGCCTGCATGAATATCATTCATCTATAGAGGTTACGAATGAACTCATGACATATGGGTAATCATGGAGAACCTAGATAGGATCAGATTATTGTAAGGGGATATTCTACATATTATTAGTCTAGAAGATGGTATACAAATTCATATGGTGGTAGAGGCAGTGGATGTTGAACTTCATGGAAAAATAACCTGTATCAGAAGATTTGTGATTTTCGGTGGACCTAGGATATATCATATGGAAGAGGGGAATGATATTTACATGTCAATAATCCTACACTTATAACCAATGGGGGTCTACCATTAATAGTGATAGGTGTTATTCATGTAGATTCTAAAATACCTAGCATCTTATTTGATACTAGTTCCTCTCATTCATTTATATATGCCCCACTTGTGAATGGTTTGTTCCTGTCGATGGAGTTCATAATTGAGGAGTTTGAAATAGATACACCATTTTGAGTTTGGTATAGAGACATCTATGTGTGAAATGGTTATATTCATGAGGTTTGTGAGAATAATTTTCTTTGGGATCTCTACATTATACACATGTTAGGATTTGTCCTAATTGTGGGTATGGAGTGGTTAGTTGCATATCGTGTCCACATTTATTGTTACTGGAGGAGAGTGAATTTTATGTCTCATGATGGTGATAATTATGTTCACCATGGAGAGTGTGATATCATGGTAGGTCATGTAGGTCTAGTTCATCAACATATGGGGAGGATAACGACCCATATTTCTAGTCTTTTTTTAGATGAAGTAGTCGTAATTGAATATATTTTCAACTGATAGTTGACCAATTTTAGGATGTGTTTCTAGGATAATTCTTGGGGATTCCACCTGATAATGTTGTGGAATTAATTATTGAGCTCATGGAAGGGTCTAAGCCAGCTTCCATTTCACCACAGAGAATGGAACTGTTAGAGATTCAAGAGATCAATACTTAATTGGAATAGTTTTTAGATAAGGGGTTTATCCTTCCATGTATTCTACATTGGGGTTCTCCTATTTTTTATGAAAATATTGAAGACTTAAATATCTGATTATGTGTCAATTACCATAGGTTGAACCAGATGATAGTAAATAACTCGTATCCACTTCCATGTATCGATGATCTATTTGACCAACTGAGGGGAGATTGTGCTTTCTCAAATATTGATTAAGGACCATGATATCATCAGTTAATAGTTCATTCATCGGATATACATGGGGATGATTTCTAAATTAGGTATGTCCTATATGAGTACATCCTAATTTCTTTTGGGTTACAAATGTAGAAAAATAAATATGTCCTATATAATTTTAATATTCCATCTACAGAAGGATCTTTTTTTTGGTAGTGTTTGTGTATGAAATCTTGTTTCACATCAATAATCATGAATATCATTCCCAACATCTTGAAAACATCATGATTACACTGAGAGAGAATTTTCTATACCACATACTATCTATGTGTTAGTTTTGGATTGATAAGGTACATTTATTTGGTCACATAATCTTGGGGGAAGGTGTGTCAGTGGACAAAAAATGGTTCAGAATGATGTTAATTGGGAGAATCTGAATATTGTTTTCAATATCCATAGATTTATGGTATTTTGTGAATTGTATCAGAGATTATCCTAGGAATTTTCTTGATTAGATACACTACTTTTGAAACTAACCCAAATTGGGATAATTTTCACTGGTCATTATCATTTGAGAATTCCTTTAAGGAGTTGTAAAAGTGATTGACAAGGTCACAAGTTGTGATCCCACCCAATCCATTTGAGTAGTATATGGTGTATTGTTATGATTCTATGATATAAAATGGAGTATTTTTATTCAAGGAGATCGAGTTGGAGAATATGGGTCTCAGTAGTTTTGGCCTCAAGGGCATAACGACATTATGCATGACATAGAATTAGCTACTATGGTTTATGTTTTGATGTGTTGGAAGAATTACTAATTTAGAAAAAATATCACATTGTATACCGATCAGAAGATCATAAAGTATATATTTTAATAGTGAGAATTGAATCTCCCAATGATGAGGTGGTTTGGATGTATGCATGCATTTGATTCTGATCTACTGTATAATTCAAGAAAGAGAAAAAGTGTTGTTTATCCCCTAAGCAAGAAGACAAAGACTTAGGACGTTCAAGATTATAGAACTGAGTGGAAGATAGTAGATTTGATTGTTGAGATGTATATTATAGTTGGGAGAGTTAGTATCAGATGACTCTCATATTAATTTAAGTGGAATCAAAACTCTTGGGATGGATTAGATATAGAAATGTGGAACCATAATGTTTATCATTGAGGTAAATCCATGATGGTGTAGAGTCGCCTTTAGACTAAATGATAAATTTATATGGGATCAACTATGTTAGGAATTTTTATTGTGACTAAGAGGATATAAGTGGAATTGATAATTGAGTTCGAGGACGTTAAATATGTGGTGCATCATGGGGTGACCAATATGTACCATGAACAATGTCCAAATTATTAATGACCACAAATGAAAAAGCATATTTCATGGTTCATGAAATGATGCTACATCTGTCAAAAGGTAAATGATGATCATCAACAACCTTCAAGTTTACTAATGCCATTTCACATTTTGGAATGGAAGTGAGACAATTTTATCATTGAAATTGTAGTGATTTTCTTGAGAAAGAATTTTAACTATGATACTATTTGGTGGTTGTTGACACTTTGACTCTAGTAGTTTATATCTTTCTGGTGTGGGGAACCTTCTCAGTTGAGCCACTGGGATAAATGAATGTTCGGAAGAGATTTCGTCTTCATGGGTTTCCATAGACTACAGTTTTAGATTTTTAATGAAATTTTACTTCCCACTTATGTAAAGGATTATAGAAGGAAATTATAACACTAGTTATGTGTATTATATAATTCCATCACATGAAATATGGAAAATCATAGTGTACTATATAGGTTCTCGATAATGTTCGAGGACAATGAGTCCTAGACATCAGTGGTTGTTGGGAGAAGTATATAGACTTAGTGAATTTTTCTATTAATAAAATTTGTTCAATGAAAATATAGATGGAACCATATTATGAAATTTCTAGTAGGTCATAAATATCACCACTATGATGAACTGAGCTTGGTAAATAAGGCTTGTTGGGACCAAGTCTCATGTAGGAGATGTTAGAGCATGCTCATCTTATCTATAGGAGTTCTTATATGGCCCAGAGAAGATTTAAGTCTTATGATGATAGATTTTGATGATCCCTGGATTTTATAGAGGGTTATCGCATACTGCTAATGGTGTCACCTAGATTGGAGAAATAGTAGATATGGAGATAGGGAAAGTTGGATCCTAGTTTCAGGGGACCCTTTGATGTTGTGGATAGAATTGGACTAGTGGTTTTCCAGTTAACTCATCCACAAAAGTACAATGTTCTAAACAATGTTTTCCATGTGCCACAACATTGATGGTATCACCCTAACCCTTCTAATGTGTTCATTGTGGATGATATTTATCTGGAGACTAATGCATCATTTTCAGATAATAAAATATGTGTACTGGATGACAATGATAAAGTGTTGTATGGAATGATTGTTCTTGTAGTTCTAGTATTATGGAGACATGTTATGTTTTAGAAGAAACATGGGAGAGAGCATTGGATAGGTGAGATCAGTGGCCCACTCTTTTCCCTTGGAACCTTATTTATTCTTGGAAGTATAGATTTAGGATTAATTGTTATATGGTGGAGATATTGTATGATTTTTTTATTTTACTAGGTGCATCCCTTTTGAGTTTTCTCAATATTTCTATGTTTGGATGTTTTTTTATTTTGTTTTGGAAGTATTTAGAGTTGGTTGGATCTTTTAATGGGATGATAAATGGTCTCCCAAAAACTTTCACATTCTGTAATGATATTAAACATTGTGTAATTATTTAATCGGTATGCAATCATCCAAGGAAATAGTTTATTTAGCATACACCAAAGAAATAATTATTAAATAACCTGTAATGGAATTACATGTTGTGTAATTCTCATAGTAGCACATTGAAATTTTTGTAATTATCATTTAGGATTATTTTCGTTTTTACACCCTTCCTACTCTCTTAGTGGATTAGGATTGTTTTATTCATCTCTTATCAATGTAGATTGGTGCTGGATAACTGATAATACCTTTTTAATTAGTTCTAATCCATTCCTACTTCTTCTGATTAAGTAGGGGAACCTTGGATTGTTGTGGGTTTGGGTGTGGTTTATAATCAAAGGTCTTGGTATAGATATTTATGTTTTATGTCGATTTGACCATCTTATATCAATTTGGGTATTATTTTGGCGAGTTTTATTCATCATTTTGAGGTAGGTGGTCTTTAATTCAATTCCCAATGCTGATATTTCAATTAAGTGTCTATAATTGAATAATTAAGAATGGGTATTTAACAATTACATTTATGATTAAAATAATTTATTTGTTGAATGAATTAATTGAGTGAAATATGAAATTAAGAATATTTGGATTGAAAATTTCAGATGAATTTTTTTTATTTTAATTGTATTGGTATTCGGACTTTTGATTTGGTTATTTAATTGTAGAATTAATTATGCATTTATTGAGATTTTTGAATGTGATTAATTAATTTTTGGAATAATAAATGGGAATAGATGGTATAATCCAATTGTTATTATGAATAATTAATTGTTGAACTAATTATTTTTATGTTTATATTTTTGAAATTAGATGATGAATTAGAGATTCAATTATTGGTGATATTTCTGATTATTAAATTGATTGATGCGATTAATTAATCAAGAAATTAATTAATAGAGCCGTTGGGATTAATTAATTGGTGAATTAATTAATTATATGATATTGGAATTTTTATTTTTTTATTTTTTTAATTAAATAATGAATTAATTAATGTGATAATCATGTGTGGAAAAGGATATACAACACCAAAATCCCATAGTGTCAAAAGAAATGAAGAATGGTGACAATGGACTTTACATGGGATAATTGTCTCTCGGATAGGGTCTCCTACTTCAAAATCACATATTATGATTTGAAATGATGAATTATAAAAATGGAATTCATATTTCATAATCGTGTGTGGGAAATGTTCAGCTGTATGAAAATCCCATTGTGTGAAGTGGGATACTAAATGGTAACAATGGAATTTAGTTCCATTATCTTCCATGGGGATGGCTCAGAATCCGACATAGACCAAATAATTTATTGAGAGTGTGGGTATCCATGGAAACCCATAGGTTATGTTGTTAAATAAATAGTAATGGAATAAATGGAATCTATTTACATCATTGCTGGTATTTATTCTTTATAAAACTATATTTTTTGTTTTTACTAGACATTGTTTTATCCACCGTTAGTGGTGGCCTACTAAGTTTCTTTCACACCCTACCTAGTCAACCTGATATATACATGAATAGAACTCATGTTTACAGGACATGATATGGGAAATATTGAGGTGAAATATGGATTATTTAGGATAGATCATGGATAATAGAACCATACATGGTTTCAGACACTCTTCATAGTTTATATAGTATTTAATTTTGTGTTTTCATTTTGACATTAGGAATGTAATTTAGTATGGCATGTCTACTATTCAATTATGATTTTCTATTTCTAGTTTTTGTTATCTTATAATGCTTATATTGTCAAGTTTATGTTATATATATTTTTTCCTTATTTAATTACTATTTTGACCTAATTCGATAAAGATGGTATAGACTGCCCACTGTCAAAATTATACCCTCACATCTAGTCAACATTCTCTACCATATGGGGAGGTGCGATTGTGGTCATGTAGAGACGATCAGTGTGACATCTAGAGGGTGATCTGGCCAGATGGTGTATCGGCACTGAGAGGGAAGTGAGTGGATTGTGGGACTATCTGTGGTGTGGCTGTGGATTTCACAAGGAGGGAGGCTATGAGAGAGGTGTTCTATCATGGGTAAGAGATTTTGGTGGGGTGATGGGGTTACCAGGTGGGATTCAGATTATTTGAAGAAGGATACTTCTTGAAGAATCTCCTTTTTTTCATTAAATATTGGATGTATCCTCCCACCCTTACCCCTATAACATACTTTTGAAAAAGGTATATTATAAAAAAATTTGATAGTGCCTAATTTCAAGCTTACCAATTTCAAAAAGAGCGAGTTATCCACCACCCAAAAAAATAATTATATTCTAAAATATTCTTAAGGATATATAATTAACCTTTTAAAAAATTATAATCATATATTTAACCCAAAACTGTGGAAATAAATCTAGTTAAAAAATAATCTTATGACCACATGAGTTCTATTCAGAAAACATATATTGCTTCAAACCATCACTGGTGATTCCACATAAGTTAAATTGCATATATATGAGTACTTTTTTTAATTTTATTAAATGAGAAATCACATATTTCAATCCATAAAATTATGAAGATGATTGTAAGATGGCCATCCAAATTTGGATTGAAGTGAGGTTTGATTAATTTGGACAAAATTTAAACTATCTATTTTATTTAATTCAATGTAATTTTTATTTCCATCGAAAATTATGTCTTCACCTTTGATTCTAATTGTTCATATCAGGGTAGGAATGTGAAGCTAATAGGCTAGTTAATTTACATATTCTAACACCAAAGTGATGGAACTTATCGTCACTCATGATATAATACTTGGTAGAGTCCAATGATCTCACATGAATTAGACAGATCATAAAATGTAAAATTGAATGGGTAGCTCATTTTGAATCAGAGAACAATCGAGTACATATTGTCACTAGTGATCTTTTCCTAAAGGATCTGATTCCTATCACCTATATTTCATCAACAAATTCTCTATGAATATGTGCACATGTTGTCTATTAAATTTTGTGTGTTATCATAGAGGTACAAATATCTCTTCAATGTATTGAAGGATACCATGATCAAAGGACTTAAATACATCAAAGGAATCATATATCAATCACATGGAAGTTACTTTCTCACATTATGATGTGATATGAGATAGAGGATCTAATTATTAATAAATGAATAGTCAATATAATGTTCCCCTACTACTGCTTATATAGTTTGTGGAAAAATAACTGAAAAGGGATCCATAACCCTCAGAAATGAATCACCAACTAAATAAAAATAAAAATATAATTATGAAAAAATAAATTCCTTCATAAAAATTGATTTTAATTTTTCACATTCATGTAACATATATTAAACATATTACGTGATAAACCTAATTTTTTAAGTAAACTCTGAATTTTTACAATCATTTTTCTAACCATGAGAATTAAATTAATATTTATTTTGTCAATGTCATCCATGTATTTAAATAAATACTTGTAAATAAATTTTACAAATAAATTCAACCCATTTATTCAATACTTTAATAATATTGAATTTAATTATTTATTGTTGATCAATAAAACAGGGACAACTCTTGAGCCCATAGTGGGGGACACCATGTCCTACATACCTATTAACCTATACTGTGAAGAATCGTGAATATAATATTTTCTTTTACCCTCTAGGTACATCTATCTAATATAGTGAATAATATTCACAGACCATGAGTAGAGTCTAGAACCCCATTAGGGAACAAACCAACATAAGAAATAGTAATAGAAATGACAACTAGCCTATAAACACACACTATGTAGTATAATATCTTTGTCTTTTAATATCTCAAAAAGTTATCCACACACATTTATCATCGTCCATTACTTTGTTATTATTTGATGATCTTACTAGAAGTATTTACCATCGAATTCCATGGAAATTAAACATTGATAGCACAACCATCCATATCAAATATTCCTGATATAATAGTTCCTCAACATGGATGTGAAAAATCCTATCTTGGACATTCAACCAATTTCATACCTCTAATGAAACACCCAACACAAGCTACCTCAACATGATTTCATTATCATGGTTTTATTTTGTCATCAAATTATGTGATCAAATTTCCACATTGATAATGATATCATATCTTGATTCCAATACACATGTTCGTACATAGGAACCTCCAATGACACCATACACATGTGGTGTTCGTACTAGTAGTTATACCCTCCTGATGTCAAAAAACAGGATTTCATGATGTGTGAACTTCATGAGATGATTTCTAAATGCTTTTGACCCCATAGAACCGAAAAGTGAGAGATCAAATTTGTCCAATCAGAATGACGTATCTAGACCATTACGACATATATTTAAGATTAATTTCATAGTATCTCAAGGATATCATTATATCATGGAATCTTCTATAACCTTTTTATAAAACATATAATTAAATTAAATTACCATTATATATTGGATACAAAAAAATATACATTATAATGGAATGTTAACATCAATCATGACTCATTGTATTTTTGATATGGTAATCTAAATGTATTAAATAGTTGGGTATCAGGAATAATCTATTACAAAAGTTAGCATTAGTTATCATTTAAATCTATAGGCTCTAGAAAATGATTTACATAATGTATGTATTCCTTATAATTAAAAAATTATATCATGGGATGTTGATTAATAAGAAGAATCATTTTCCCTATAACATCTGTGATATTATTCATCTCCATCTAGAATCCAGTTGATTAATGTCAATCCATTCCACGCCTAAAGCAAATCTGTGTTCCCATGAGATAGTTTAAAATATTCTTCCACCCAAATGTATGGCTTGTTTTTTGTAGGAGTCACCAATATCCATGAGGATTTATAATGATCAATGTAACTAGATCTCCATTCTGTACTTATTATTCAATGATACAACTAATAATCAATAATATCCATCTTGATATTAATGGAAGAACATAATATTTCATCATATATGTTAATTTATCAAATAGATAAATATTTTCAAAGGAATGTCTTAACTCCACTATAGATGTGGTTAACTATAATTTTATAATCTAATCGAAAGACAAATGAGTATTCTCAATATAATGAAAAATTTTGTTCATAATCCCAAATAAATTCATCCCCTATTTCATTTGACCAAGTAATTACCTATCCTTTTTGAGAACAAGAATATAGTGAATACAATTTTTAAAATATTACTTTTTAAAAATATCTCATTCCATGGATTCATTTTATTCCATGGGATTTACATTATTGATATGTGTCTTCCACTTATTAGCTTATCCATATACTAAATATAAAAGAAAATGTAAATATCACCATCTCAATAAATTAAAGGATAATAAATATTATCTCATTAGACATAATCTATTGATCTTTAATATATGTATCAAAAAAAGAATTAATATTAATATGAATTTTTCATAATAACTAAACAACTAAAACCTATTCTCTATTAAAAGAAGTGGTAATTTTTATATTATTCATCATAATAATCATAAATTTGGATTTTTTTCAAGTACTACATTGATTTTATCAAATATATATCCCATAATATTTGTCATTTCATTAGAGAAATCATCACATATATCGTCTAATATGTTTTGAGGAAAGTTATCTTGTTTTATCCATTTATATAAAAAGTGATAGATTGAATGGGGATACATGATTCTGTTTGTTTAAAATAATGAAATCATCTTGGGATAAAAGGAATGATTTATATTAACTTAGTTTTTATTGTATATTTTTTTATTTATTTTGGTTTTTTTAATTTTCTTATAAGGTTATCTAATAATAGATCATCCAATTAACCAAAATTACATTTTATTCCTTCATAATGGTCTGTAAAAATACTTTTAATTAATTACATAATATCCTTTTGGTGTATGAGAACTGTTTTATGGTTTTTCCATTTTGTTCTATAGCATGTAAATATTGATTTAATACCCAATTATCATTTTGATGGTTGTTACCCCTAGGTGACTAAATTTCAATTCATATATCCACAATTTTATATCTATATAAGTATTTCATTTCTAAAATATAAAACACTCTATAGATTAGAAAAATTGATGAAGTATTCTTATATTTAGACATATTATTATGGTTTTGACTAATGTTTTCTATTTTAATCCCATGAAATTACATTATATTACTCCGATAATGACTTCCCAAAACACATTAAAAATTTCATGACATGATTATTATAGAAATGATTATAAAATAAAAAACATGGATCCATAGGTCTTCTTTTGGAAAATATGTTTCTTAAATACAACAAAATTAATTGAAATATAAATCATATGTATTTAAACTTATTCACTTGGCCTTATATCCCATTGAACTTATAATACATCATAGGATATCTTGGGGAATTCACAATGAAATTTGGTGAGCTATTAAGAATAGTATGCTATCAATTAGAGCATGAATTATACAAATGATATGAATGGAATATCAAGATAATGTGAAAAAAAATAATAACATAAAACCATGGCATAAAAATGATATCCTTATATATTAAAATCAATGTAATTTGGAAATAAAAACACATTTTAACATAATCACAAGTCATGTATCACCACCTAGACATCATAACATATTGTGCCTACCTAACCACACATGAACCATAAATGATACTCATTAAATGAATACATTACACAAAACTTTAATGATTTATAATGAAATATCATATATATATTAAAATTTATGTCCCCCGTATAAATTAGATAAAATAAGAAATCATTTCAATAATAACTAATAGAGAATTAGAAAGAGTTCAGTATAAAAATTATCATATTTCATAAGAGATCAAAGGAATGATTCTATCAACATTTTAATCCCAGGAGAAATAAATATGAGTTTTATATAAGGAAATCCCCTATATATGATTTGAAATTATATATACATATATATATATATATATGAATACAATTGAATTATGATATGATTGGTGATTTAGAATTATAAATGGTGTCTTGGAAAATCAAAGAATGATTTTGACAGCCTGACAAGTATGTAAAATGAGTATTAAAATGGGGTTATTGAGATATAATTTAAGTATATCATTGATAAAAATAATTTTTATATCATTTTGTTTATTTTAATTATAATTAAAAATATCTTTAAAATTTAAAATATTACATATATGAATGTACTAAAATGTAATGGAAATGAAATAGAATACAAAAATTGAATAATGGATTCTTAAAGAATGAGAAGTGATCCTTATATCCATATAATGTCCAAAGATATAATATATAGAGTTTATATGAGAGTAACGTTTTTATCAATGGATTTGGAGCGGAGAGGAATTAAAAATGGGCAGATATTTATACCAAATGATGAGGTTTAGTTTATTAATATCTAAACATATGTCATGTATGTATATTATAAATAATGATAAACCATTTGGAATCCCAAGGTCATATCCTGTGATAATATCCATGGAGAATGTTCATTAATATTTTATTCATTTAACAACAAATCCCTCTTTAATATATATTAATTTTTTTTGTGGAAAATTGTGTTTTTTTAAAAATATTTATCTATGAAAATATAAAATATATTTTATTTCCTTCAATATTTAGTATATTTTTATAAAATTAATATAATGTCAATAAATTATATTATTTTTTGGAGAAGTAAATATTTGTCTCATTAATGTAAATATTACATCAATATAAAGTCATGATGACATTATAATACTAATGGAATATTTATACTGCATTTAAATTTATTTTCGATAAATGTGATTATCTCATAAAACTATACAAATATATCTACTTGAAAATTTCATCTTTATAATTTCTAAAATAGAATTCATCAAATAAAAATATAATTATAAATATGTGAAATTTAATAGTTAAATAAAATACTTATATATAAGTATGATACATTGAATAAAAATGTGGGATCAGTGTAACCATTATTTAATTTAAAAAATAACTTACACATTAATATTAAACAAGTACATGCTACATAACACTCACCATAACAGCATAAGACCTAAGGGTGATTTTTTGATGGTTTCACTCTCATGGTATTGGGAGTGAAATCTACTAACATGAAAATATCCAATAAGTGATTTCTCTTGAGGGAAACATCTTATTGATATTCATGGGAATTTTCAAATTATAACCATAGTTATACTCCATTCCTCCTAAAATATAATAAATAGGAATAATTTTTTTTGATATAACTTGTTGAAACTATTATTTATCCCTTATACGTAAATTATCTCATTTCATTACACTTTATACACTAACTGTAATGGTAACATTATCACTAATGATCATATCACTATGGGATCATAATTCCTAACAGTTATAAATACAAAAAATATATTTCTATCAATCTCATTTCCTATTAGTCACTATATATACTATAGTATTTTCATATATCATTATTTACTAATTCACCTAAAATGGTTCTACACATTCCATGATAATTTCTATCATATTTATTCTGATTATTTTTCTTTTTTTCTTTTTTATTGAAGGAGTGATGTTCATATGAGAATTCAGTCTGATGTTATTTATATTCATTGTGCACAGTATTTTTTTGATGAAGTCCATAACCAACCAATGTTGGTGCTAAAAAATTATTAAAAGAATAGATTAAACCACTGGAAGGAAATGGGGTTACAATGGGTTTTATATAAACTGGAGTATGTTATTCCCCACATGTCTGAGTCCACCATAAGTTTCATGTACAGTGGGGCCCTATATGACCACATAGTGCCCATATCAATGATTTCCTTTTCTAACAGCACATCTATGACCTTATTTTCTTCCCTATAAAAATTCAAGGCCATTATATGTATTTGACTTACCTATTTTAGGCATTCAATCCAATATAGAATTATTCTCCAAGGAACCTCTGTAGTCCTTGCTTTAGGGGCCCGAACAGTATGTTCTGAATCTGACTCAATCAATAGCAGATTCTCGTTACTATAGAAAGATTTATTAATTGCATATATTATAGAACATAGTTCAGCCTTATAAGCAGATAAAGTTACAATAAAGTGACAAAAACAACATTTGACAAAACCCTAACATGTGTGAAAGAAATTACCACATCCTTAGGGTCCCGGCGTGCCTGCAACAGCACTGTCAACATTCAATTTCATCCATAAAGGCAGCGGAGGGATATAGTGAATGTACATCATTATAAGTGGCTTCTGAGGTCTTCATGTAACTCCATGAAATCTCATAGTATTGAGATCAGTGCAATAATTTCACATTTCCCATGTATGTAACTTCATAGAATCCAGGACAACTCTATGTATATACATAATTCCTATGTTGGGAATCACATTATCAAACAATTTAGAATTCCTTAACATCCATATGGAGGAAAAATCATGTCAATCGGCAAGGAGGAGATTATCAAAGTGTCTTCTGAAATAAGTTGTGCAAATATATAGTAGGAGCTCTTAAATTTTCCATCATGGGTTAAACTCAAATTCAAACAGTCTACTCGCATATCTCTACAAATTCTGAGCATAATTACACTCCACTAAGAGATGATCAATATCCTCTTCAGCTAAAAACATAGATGAAAGGATGGAACAATATACCCCCACACTCTTTTGAGTTGATCATGAGTGGGAATTTGGGTTTTCCATAGTTTCCCTAAAATAATGAATCATGAGGGTGGTATAAGTATTACCTTAAAGTAGAGGATACAATGTGTGTGGTGGATATGTTCTACCACACCACATCATATAATATTTCTTGACATTAAAATTACCATTCATATAGGGATTCCATACAAGGGTGTCCATATACATTAATTTATAAGTCTTAATTTCCAACCTTCCTTTTGTTGGAAACATTTCAGCAGCATTGCTACTACCTAGGAGATCAAGACTGTGCTTATGGTCCATGTGTGTGGGTATTTTTCATGCACTAAAGGAGGTTCCCAACCATGAGTTGATCCAAAAATTCAAAGTTCATTTGCTACTCATGAACCATCTCTATTTTTTTCAAAATATAATTGTTATATTGTTTAATAGATAACTAGACATATGAATCCAGATAGAAAGAATGAAAATTCAATCACCTATTCTTGATCTTATGTGAGAATAAATCTAAACAAGATTAACTATAAACTAATAGATTCCAAGTGAATTTGTTGATGGGAGCATCATTAAATATTCTGAGATCCTTGATTTCAAGGCCTCCTTGTTTAATAGTAATGATGAAATCTTTCAAGGAAACAGTTATCAGTTTCATTTCATGCACAGAGCCTGGCCAAATTAATATTTCTAATCTTCAATTGATGCTCATTGATGAGATGTCTCAGACCTCTATAGATAGAGAAGGAGTACAGAAACATGGAGGTGATAATTGAATTAACAATACCTACTCTTCCAGCAAGTCACATGGCATTATCCTTTAATATCGCATATTAGTTAATTATTCTAGAGGAAATATCCCAAATATTAATTCACATGACTTTACTATAGAATAAATGGAAACCAAGGTATTTAATGGGTGGATATTCCCTTTTATCTCGAAGGATTTGGATGATCCTATTTTCTTTCCCAATAATGACTCCTTCAAAAAAGTTAATAAAAGATTTTTCCCATCTAATGGAATGACTAACCACATCCACATATTGAGATAAAAAAACATTTGATGATATGAATGGTTCATTTTTATGGTTGATCAAAAATAAGAATGTTATATGCAGAAAGAATATGTGATAGGGTGAACAAATATCTATCATCACTAATTGTTTTTTACATACCCATATGAGTGAGTACAATGATGTATCTACTCATGTAGTATAATCCCCTGGCCTTAAACCTTACTTAATATTGAATTAAATGAATAATTCACATTGAGGATCTTTTCAGGTTTAGATTTTTAGAGAATTAGATCATAAATCATGAATTAAATTCCACATTTAAACAAAGTGGTTACATAAAATACAGTATTATTTTTTTCCCATCAATGGAAAAATATTTAAAATAAAACATGGATTCATTCTTGACACTTCCTTGAAACTATAATCATATCATGCACATTTCCCTTGACCTGTGAAAAACATTTCAAAAACTTGGGATGAGCATAAAAAGCTCAGTAAGGGATATAAAAGTATGAAAAGAAAACATTAGTCCAGTTATGAAATCATACTTTACTCATAAAACATAATAATTTTAACATACCTCATCAAATCACAAATAAATCATAGAAATCATAAGGCATAAAGGTAACTTGAGGCATTCATAACATTCTTACGTAGGGAGTAACCCTCTTGGTTACATTTGGAATACCCATCACAGTATATTCCCTAAATCTCTTCAGAGAAACCTTAATGTTTAACCCCTTCACGTTACCCAATGCATTGGAGAGATATATCGGGCTCACCTGCCCTTATTTTATCATGGAACCACCCCTCTTCATAATAATGCCAAAGAACCATAACATAATCATATCACATAAAACATGTATAAAGGAAACATAACATTTCCACTTTTCAATCACAAGATATCAATAAAACACATTGATATAAAATCATTATGAAAACCATTTTCAATACCAAAATAAAATAAGAGTAAAACATGGTATTTATTTTTCATTCAAAAAACGTTATGGCTTGTAGAGGAAGTCAAAACTCAAATAATGGTCACGGTGGCGGAGAAGTCGTTGTCGCTACATACGTACAACAAGAAGAACATTCCTTTTCGTAGTTTAGTAAAACACTTCGTATAAAAATATTCCTTTTGAATAAACGAAAATTCAAAGGGGTTTATACACCGTATAAAAGAAATTTGTGTATAAAACAAAATATGCCTCAATGAAAGTAGATTGAGACGATGTCCATTACAAAGACGGTATCCTTGGATTAAGGATAAATCAATTACATAATTATGTGTGACAAAAAAATACATCAAATATAAGTGGATATTAAGTGTAAAACAATCAAAGGACATTCACACATATTCATAGAACGACATATTCAAGGAGTATAAGTTTATCCCAAAGAATCAAAATTGGGTTAAGAAGTTCCCTTGCAAAAATTCGACAGCCTAACGGCATCACTTCAAAATTTAGAAAAAAGTTGATGAGAGATAAAAAGGGTATCTCATCACTAGGACATAAAATTTACATCAATAAGGATATATAATAACATATCCCAACATAATAGTATGTGAATTAAAATACATAACAAAATAAGTCTTTTAAAAAGAGGAGGGTGAAAGGTTCCCTTACCGACTTGGGTAACTTTCGAAACGTACACCCCATTGAAGAAGGGTCATACAATGAATATGTAAATACACATAAATGAAATTATATTACACAAAGATTATAATAATGGGATGTACATACACCACTCAAAGGAAATGGTGGCAAATGTAGTATAAATCGCACGGGACTAAAAGTGAGATGAAAAATCCCTTACGGAAACTCAGCAGCCTAACGGCGCCACTTAAAACTTCAAAAAATGGATTGATGAGATAAAATAGGGTCTCTAATCATATTACAATAAAATGTAAAGAAATATTAATATAATATAACATCCCCCATAGTAACAAATAGGAGCTTAAAAGAAGTTACATAAAGGATATTACTTAAAAAGAAAGAGAAAGGTTAGATCTCTTACGAAAATTCAGCAGCCTAACAGCGCCACTCAAAACTTCCAAAATGGATTGATGAGAGAAAATAGGGTCTCTCATCATATGAACATAAAAATTACAGTAGTAGTGGTATAAAAGAACATCACAATCATAAGAAATATGAGCTTAAAAGGAATGACATAAAAGAGTGTACTTAAAAAGAAAGAGAGTGGTAGGATCCCTTACCTCGTGTCAGACATGACTCGATCGTTATTTAATCTCCTGAATAATAAAATTTGGTAAATTTATAATTTCTTAAGGCCCTAATTTAAAGATTATTATTTAGTTAATATCACATATTATAATTTTATAATAATTGGTTAATAAATTGAGTTCATATCAGATGTTTTTTGTTGATGTTCGGTACATGAGTAAAAATCGAACTTGTTGGAAAAGAATTTTCCATGTAGTTATAGGTACATCATATCCAGAATAGTATTGATGTTTTAAATATCATATATATCCAGTATATATTCATTTTATATTATTCCATAGCATTTGGAAATAAAAAATTAAAAGCACCCTCAGGGAGACGGTAGGCCGTACGTACGCATGAACGCTAATTTCATTTTTTTGTCATATTAATGGAATTAAAACAAAATGAGAGATATATATTATAATTCCAGAATTATATCCATCATTTAGATGTAATTTATTACATATATATCCATTATATATATGTACTTATAATAGTACATAACATTTGGAGATAAGAAATGAAATGTACCGTTCATGGAGACGGTAAGCCGTACGTACGCATGAACGCTACTTTCATTTCTTTTTTTCTTTGTATTCAATGGAATTAAATAATAATTATATAAAATTATATTATAATTCCAGTAGAATATCATATGTAATACCATTAATTACATCCTTTATAAATCCCACATATGGCATTAACGAATCAAATCACTTTGAGGGGTAGGTAGTCCACACTTCCTAAAATGAAGATATCGCATTTACCCATAATGGAATCCATAAAGGTATTCCATAAATGAGAAATACATAAGGTTAAGTAAAACATAAACATATTATATATCATATATAAATATAGTTACATATTAATGGCCACCTTTGAAGGTGTTAAAATAATATTGAACAATCATCGTTTCGTGAGGCAGTAATTCGCCATCCACAGAAACAATATGTTCTTTAACAATTAGATGGAGGTGTGTGAAAGTGTAGCTCAAATACTTATTATAACAAAATACTAGTATATTTAAGATACTGGTTTTGTTAAAAAAATAATAAAAAGATTTTAGGGGTTTGAAGAAGAAAAATAAAACAAAAGAACACAAGGGAAGAGATTACCTTTAAATCGGGTAACTCTCTATGATTTGAGCTCAAAGGATTCCTTGGAAAGGATTCTTCCCAAAGTGAGGCTTCAATTATGAATAGAGGTATGTGGAGAGATGAAATGGGGAGGTTTTGTCCGAGCCAAAGGCTTGAGAGGTGTGTGTAAGGTGGTAGAGGTGGGGGCCTTTTATAAGAGGAGAGGAGGGGCACTCTTGGAAAGTTATAAAATATTACTTTATTATAAAATGATTTTCGGATTTAAAAGTTACCAAAAGGATATATTTAGAGGATAAGGTGATAAGGTTTCTAAATCCACCCATCCAATATGTTTTTGACAAGTGTAATACTTATATTTCACCCTATCTTCTCATTTTATTTAAATCGTTCATTTATGAGGTAATCACTGCATCATCACGGTGTCATAAATAAATTACTTTATTTAATATCTAAAAATTATAAAAAAATATCATTATGTAGGAAATCGTATTTTATTTCTAATGAATATTTATATTCAAAAATATGACTTGTATAACCCCATCTAAAAATTGTTTTAGTAAAACAACACATGTTTGTGACATTTTAATTTTAACTTTAAATAAAAAGGCATTAATGTCATTTTCCAACCAAAGTGGCTCCATGGGGTCCCCAAGTTGACCCATGGATTTTCTTGGTCGTCCATGACTCATCCAAAGAGGGTTGGACATGTGTCTAGGTCATTTAATATTATTAAAATATTATTTTTACTTTAAACTACACTAATTACCTCTAATCGCAATTAAAACTTTAAAGTTACTATTCACCAAAAAATTATTTTAATCCCATTGAACCACATTTTACTTCTTAATGGAAACCATGTATGTCGGATTTTTGAAATTCAAAACATAGAGGTGGTAAAATTTCATTTAAACGAAAAATCAGTTTTTTACGTACCACTTAGTGGTTTCACTATTCATCAAAAATTGACGTTTTCCAGAAAAATACCAAAAATTCACCCTAAGATATATTTGATATTATGAATTCAAAAATGATGTCTATTTTAAAAAATTAAAAACATATAAGTTACATTAATAAATTTAATAATTAATTCCCGTTGTCAGAGTAAATAGCGTGTTTTTATGAAACAATAAGTATCAAAAGATTGACACTAGTTTAAGTCCAATTTCAAGATGAAATTAATTCCAATGACCACTATTGGATTAAATGGTAAAAATATATTCTAATTTCACTTTAAAACCAATTCAAAAGATAATCTAATCATATAAATATATTATATTAAAAAGAGGTTTTGAATTAAAATACAACATTTTTCACTATTCATTAAAAATGAACTTTATCGGAAAAATACCAAATATTTACACAAAGTAAATTTTGATGTCCCGATTCTAAAGAAGAATTTTATTTGGTCAAATATAACACATAAAATTTTCAAAAATTGGATTTAAAAGAGGTTCGTCATCAAAAGGCGGTTAATCGACCTTTTAAAGAATATTAGAATGTTTACGCTTAAAATTGGATTCATTCACATTTTTAATCCTCTAACATTTATTGTAAAAAGTAAAAATATTTGACAAACATATATAATAATTTTTTAGTTAGTTCTGTTCATTCCCGCCATTACAACGGCTAGGCGTTAACTACAATTTAAAATAATATTATTTTATTATTAGAGTGCAATGTAAGATTCCCAAGAAACTCGTTGATGCATATTGGGTACACCATCGAGCATAGTGTCCCCTTTAAAGTTATATTAATATTTTATTCACAAATATGGATAAATGTGAAAATGTCATATTCTTTATTTACCTGGGGTGTTACATCCTTCCCCCCTTTTGGGAATTGCGTCCTCGCAATTTTAAAATTGGGCTTGGAAACTTCATTGAAAATCCCACATCGGAACAAGAGTCAGTAAAACAATCACTTTAAAATAAAGAAAGATAAGTACAAAGGTCACCCGAGTTAACCCATACTAGGATTCCATGTAGGAAAACATGGATATAGAGGGAAAAAAGGGTCATGTTCTGAGGGAGGGTGATAGTAAACATGTCTATGAGAAAGTTAACCATAAGAAAATCACAAACTTGTGATGGGTTAAACAGTATTCGATTCCCCAGTAAGAAAAGTTAACAGACAAAATTTTTGTTTTAAGTTACTCTTCATTGAGGAATTTATTTTTTTATCTTAACTAAATTATAATGAAACATACTTACTTGTCACGTAGACTTTCAACTTTTACTAGATTCCTTAATCAAACTCATATTTTCTCCAAAAGACGAGTATTTAGGAAGACTTGTTCGCATTAAGAGTACTATAATCAATTTCTTGAGAATCACCTAATCCACAAAAGAGAACTATATATTTCCCATGTCTTTAGAAAAAATCCAAAACCAAAATTGTTAGTATGTGATCAGATAATCCACAAAAGTATAATCCTTTATAAAAATAAAATCTATTCTTAATCTCCAAAATTTGTCCAAGAAAACCCAAAGTTCAACAAAGACCATTCGATAAACAATTGTCCATAAAATTCTTCAAAGTAATCCAAAATAATATTGAAACCCAAATATTTTAAGGATTTA
Source organism: Viscum album (assembly GCA_963277665.1). Lineage (NCBI taxonomy): Eukaryota > Viridiplantae > Streptophyta > Magnoliopsida > Santalales > Viscaceae > Viscum > Viscum album. Next base: position 798,761,810 of record OY728155.1, read on the forward strand.
ATCACATAGTCTTCCAAGGTACAAATTAACTTTTATCTCCAAATAACATCAGTTGCTCTTAAATTATCATATTGAAAAGTAATTAACCTAATCACATATCCTCGATGATAGGTTAATCATTTACATAGATAACCCAAAATAAAATTACTCTTGATTCCTAAAATCATCTAACTAAAAAGAATTAGTCAAACTAACCAGGGACTTCATGTATTCCAGTTGTAGGTGATAAATCCAGTCGCACTTTGGTTGTGGGTTCGATTCCCGCAGCTTTGTCCGACGCGACGGGTTGTCACACGGTCTGTGTGTTGTCCTTTTTCCAAAACTATATAATTCATAAAACATTCCCCAAAATGAGATAAAATCTTCAAAAATAATCATAACATATTTTAACATCAAGTTTATCTCATGACTTTCATTTTTCATCATAATATATAATAACCCATAATTACCTCAAAAATAAGGATCATATAAACCCTAATGGTTACCTTTATAATTATTACCTGAACTTCCACATTGATTGGTCATCTCGTACATGATGCATTACAGAATATTCCATGGTACAAGTGGTTGATCATGACTCCTTGATAGTTGGTTTAGAACAACCACGAGTTTCCTCATTGAATCCCCTGTTTCATCCAGTCACTTAATCAGAGAACCACCACAGTTTCCTTCAAACCTATTGTCACTTTGGTGCCTGCTAAATCCATCCATTCACTAAAAATAGAAATTTCAGTGTGAGTATATCAACAAAACCATCATCTACTAATGAGGAAGATAAACACTAAGATATACTTACTCATTCACTTTATCTAAAACTAGGACTCTTTTTGAAATTCTAACCATTACGGTAATGTCACCTATGACTAGAGAATAACCTAACCTCTAAATTTATCTAAACTGACCTCTGATACCAACTATAAGGCCCCGACCTTAAACCTTACTTAATATTGAATTAAATGAATAATTCACATTGAGGATCTTTTCAGGTTTAGAGTTTTAGAGAATTAGATCATAAATCATGAATTACATTCCACATTTAAACAAAGTGGTTACATAAAAGATAGTATTCGCTTTTTCCCATCAACGGAAACATATTTAAAATAAAACATGGATTATTTCTTGACACTTCCTTGACACTATCATCATATCATGCACCATTCCCTTGACCTGTGAAAAACATTTCAAAAACTTGGGATGAGCATAAAAAGCTCAGTAAGTGATATAAAAGTATGAAAAGAAAACATTAGTCCATGTATGAAATCATACTTTACTCATAAAACATAATCATTTTAATATAACACATCAAATCATGAATAAATCATAGAAATCATAAAGCATAAAGGTAACTTGAGGCATTCATAACATACTTACGTAGGGAGTAACACTCTTGGTTATGTTTGGAATACCCATCATAGTATATTCCCTAAATCGCTTCGGAGAAACATTAACGTTTAACCCCTTCGCGTTACCCAATTCATTGGAGAGATATATCAGGCTCACTCATCCTTAGTTTATCACGGAACCACCCGTCTTCATAATAATTCCCAAGAACCATAACATAATCGTATCACATAAAACATGTATAAAGGAAACATAACATTTCCACTTTTCAATCACAAGATATCAACAAATAACATTGATGTAAAAACATTATGAAAACTATTTTCAATACCAAAATAAAATAAGAGTAAAACATGGTATATATTTTTCATTCAAAAAAAGTTATGGCTTGTAGAGGAATCCGAAACTCAAATAATGGTCACGGCGGCGGAGAAGTCGTTTTCGCCGCATACATACGACAAGAAAATCATTACTTTTTGTAGTTTAGTAAAACACTTCATATAAAAAGATTCCTTTTGAATAAATGAAAAGTCAAATGGGTTTATACACTGTATAAAATTAATTTTTGTATAAAACAAAATATGCCTCAATGAATGGAGATTGAGACGATGTCCCTTACAAAGACCGTATCCTTGGATTAAGGATAAATCAATTACATAATTATGTGTGACAAACGAATACACCAAATATAAGTGGATATTAAGTGTAAAACAATCAGAGGACATTCACACATATTCATAAAATGAAATATTCAAGGAGTACAAGTTTATCCCAAAGAATCAAAATTGGGTTAAGAAGTTCCCTTGCAAAAATTCGACAGCCTAACGACATCATTTCAAAATTCAAAAAAAGAGTTGATGAGAGATAAAAAGGGTATCTCATCACTTGTATATAAAATTTACATCAATAAGGATATATAAGAACATATCCCAAAATAATACTATGTGAATTAAAAGACATAACAAAAGAAGTCTTTTAAAAAGAGGAGGGTGAAAGGTTCCCTTACCGACATGGGTAACTTTCGAAACGTACACCCTAGTGAAGAAGGGTCATACAATGAATATGTAAATACCCATAAATGAAATTATATTACACAAAGAGTATAATAATGGTAAGTACATACACCACTCAAAGGAAATGGTGGCAAATGTAGCATAAATATCACGGGATGAAAAGTGAGATGAAAAATCCCTTACGGAAACTCGGCATCCTAACGGCGCCACTTAAAACTTCCAAAAATGGATTGATGAGATCAAATAGGGTCTATTATCATATTACAATAAAATTTACAGAAAGAGGAATATAAAATAACATCCCCCATAATAACATAGAAGAGATTAAAAGAAGTGACATAAAGGAGAGTACTTAAAAAAAGAGAGAGGTTAGATCTCTTATGAAAATTCAGCAGCCTAACGGTGCCACTCAAAACTTCCAAAATGGATTGATGAGAGAAAATAGGGTCTCTCATCATATGAACATAAAAAGTATAGTAGGAGTAATATAAAATAACATCCCAATCATAAGAAATATGATCTTAAAAGGAATGGCATAAAAGAGTGTACTTAAAAAGAAAGAGAGGGGTAGGATCCCTTACCTCGTGTCCGACATGACTCGATCATTCTTTAATATCCTGAAAAATAAAATTTGGTCAATTTATAATTTCTTAAGGACCTACTTTAAATATTATTATCCAGTTAATATCACATATTATAATGTTATAATAATTGGTTAATAAAGTGAGATCATATCAGACGTTTTTGTCGATGTTCGGTACATGAGTAAAAATCGAACTTGTTGGAAAAGAATTTTCCATGTAGTTATAGTTAAATCATATCCAGAATAGTATTGATGTTTTAAATATCATATATATCCATTATATATTCATTTTATACTATTCCATAGCATTTTTAAATAAAAAATTATAAGCACCGTTCATGGAGACGGTAGGCCGTACGTACGCATGAACGCTACTTTCATTTTTTGTCATATTAATGGAATTAAAACAAAATGAGATATATATATATTATAATTCCAGAATGATATCCATCATTTAGATTTAATATATTACATATATATACATTATATATATTTACTTATAATAGTAAATAACATTTGGAGATAAGAAATGAAATGTACCGTTCATGGAGACGGTAAGTCGTACGTACGTATGAACGCTACTTTCATTTCTTTTTTTATGTATTCAATGGAATTAAATAATAATGATATAAAGGTATATTATAATTCCAGTGGGATATCATATGTAATACCATTAATTCCATCCTTTATACGTCCCACATATGACATTAACGAATCAAATCACTTTGAGGGGGCGGTAGTTCGCACTTCCTAAAATGAAGATATCACGTTTACCCATAATGGAAACCATAAAGGTATGACATAAATGAAAAATACATAAGCTGAAAGAAAACATAAACATATTATATATCATATATAAATATAGTTACATCTTAATGGCCACCTTTTAAGGTGTTAAAATAATATTGAACAATCATCATTTCGTGAGGCAGTAATTCTCCATCCACAGAAACAATATGTTCTTTAACCATTAGACGGATGTGTGTGAAAGTGTAGCTCGAATACTTCTTATAAAAACATCCTAGTATATTTAATATAATTTTGTTGTTAAAAAAATAATAAAAAGAGTTTAGGGGTTTGGAGAAGAAAAATAAAACAAAAGAACACAATGGAAGACATTACCTTTAAATCAGGTAACTCTCATTGATTTGAGCTCAAAGGCTTCCTTGGAAAGGATTCTGCCCAAAGTGAGGCTTCAATGATGAATAAAGGGATGTGTAGATATGAAATGGGTAGGGTTTGGCCGAGCCAAAGGCTTGAGAGGTGTGTGTAAGGTGGTATAGGTGGGGGCCTTTTATAAGAGGAGAGGAGGGGCACTCTTCGAATGTTATAAAATATTACTTTATTATAAAATGATTTTCTGATTTAAAAGGTCCCAAAAGGATATATTTCGAGGATACAGTGATAAGGTTTTGAAATCCACCCATCCAATAGGTTTGTGACAAGTGTAAGACTTAGATTTCACCCTATCTTCTCATTTTATTTAAATCGTTCATTTATGAGGTAATCACTACATCATCACAGTGTCATAAATAAATAAATTAATTTAATATCTAAAAATTATAAAAAAAACATGATGTAGAAAATATTTTTATATTTCTAATGAATATTTATAGTCAAAAATATGACTTGTATAACCCCATCTAAAAATTGTTTTAGTAAAACAACACATGTTTGTGACATTTTAATTTTAACTTTAAATAAAAAGGCATTAATGTCATTTTCCAACCAAAGTGTCTCCATGGGGTCCCCAAGTTGACCCATGGATTGTATTGGTCGGACATGACTCATCCAATGAGGTTAGGACATGTGTATAGGTCATTTTATATTATTAAAACATTATTTTTACCTTAAACTACACTAATTACCTCTAATCGCCATTAAAACTTAAAAGTTACTATTCACCAAAAAAATTATTTTAATCCCATTGAACCACATTTTACTTCTTAATGACAACCATGTATGTCGTATTTTTGAAATTCAAAACACAGAGGTGGTAAAATTTTATTTAAACGAAAAATGAGTTTTTTAAGTACCACTTAGTGGTTTCACTATTCATCAAAAATTGAAGTTTTCCAAAAAAATACCAAAAATTCGCCCTAAGCTATATTTGATATTCCGAATTAAAAAATGATATATATTTTACAAAATTAAAAATATATAATTTACATTAATTAATTTAATAATTAATTCCCGCTGTCAGAGCAAATAGCGTGTTTTTATGAAACAATAAGTATCAAAAGATTGACACTAGTTTAAGTCCAATTTCAGAATGAAATTAATTCCAACGACCACTATTGGATTAAATGGTAAAAATATATTCTAATTTAACTTTAAAACCAATTAAAAAGATAATCTAATCGTATAAATAAATTATATTAAAAAGAGGTTTTGAATTAAAATACAACATTTTTCACTATTCATTAAAAATGAACTTTATGGGAAAAATACCAAAAATTTACACAAAGTAAATTTTGATGTCCCGATTCCAAAGAAGAATTTTATTTGGTCAAATAGAACACATAAAATTTTCAAAAAGTTTATTTAAAAAAGGTTCGTCATGAAAGGGTGGTTAATCGACCTTTTAAAGAATATTAGAATGTTTACGCATAAAATTGGATTCATTCGCATTTTTAATCCTCTAACATTTATTGTAAAAAGTAAAAATATTTGACAAACATATATAATCATTTTATAGTTAGTTCTGTTCATTCCTGCCATTACAACGGCTAGGCGTTAACTACAATTTAAATTAATATTATTTTATTATTAGAGTGCAACGTAAGATTCCCAAGAAACTCATTGTTGCGTATTGGGTACGCCATCGAGCATAGCGTCCCCTTTAAAGTTATATTAATATTTTATTCACAAATATGGATAAATGTGAAAATTTAATATTCTTTATTTACCTGGGGCGTTACATGTAGTCCATTGAAATCGAAAACAAGAGAATGAAAAGGGGGTTCCCTGGCCTGACACCCTAGTATAGTTGAATTATCCTTTGGGAGATCCATTTATGAAAATAGAAATCATTTAAAATATAAGGGTAGTGATGATGATCATAATAAAGGCTTATAAAAATTCATACTATCTTCAGAATGAAAAGATAAAACTCCACTTTATAGTTTCAAAGGACTCAGATATATTAATTTTGAGGGAATGTTTCCTTTGTTTTGATTTCCTCCTCATAATGTTGACATATTCTGAAACAACACATATACGGTTTTAAATGATCCTTCCAAGAACAAAACCAAATTGATGTGTCATGATATAATCCATCATAATGCTTCCCAAATGATTTATGATAATCTTGAAAATGATTTTGGAAGTGATGTTCCCCAGAAAGACTAGTTTGAAGTCTTTAATTCCAATTTCATTTTATTTTTTTGGGATTAGTGAAATAAAACAGAAATTGATCCCATAAGGTAGGGAGGCCTGAGTGGAGAACTCCCTAACTGTAATGTTCACATAATCATTCAAAATACACAAGTAGAAAATGAATATTTTTTTGGAAAATCTATCAAGACTAGCTGGAAATTCAATGTTGAGATAGAAAAGGGATGGCCACACATCTTCCATGGAAGGGACCATTGTGAGAGCATGATTTTTAGAATCTTGAATGCATAAGGTGATGTTGTCAACCATTTTTTATGTGTTTTCCATTCCATTATCCAAATAAAGAGAATTAATTTATGCTATAATAATAGTGTGAGTTTCATTCTCATAAGTACAAAGTTTTCCATTAACTATGATGGAATTAATACCTGCATTAATATGCTTTTACGTGTGCATCCATGGAAAGAAATAAGTGTTCATATGACCACATTTGATCTATATTTCACTCATCTGATTCCATTCCCAATTTCCTTCACATTTAAAATAATATCCATCTTTAATGTAGAATTAATTTCTTCACTGGAAGGGGAATCTTGGCACTGATTATGAAGATTACAAACAACAAGATTTTATTCTTCAACTCGAATATCAAGGTCTAAATTAGACAAGGATTTTTGACCCCCAATATCTCTACAGATGCTTAGCATAAATTTTCTACAAAGAAATTGGTTTAAGGGTTTATACAAGATACATAAGTTACCAGGAATTCTAGATACCTTCCCTGTATCTAGATGAAATACGACAACCATTATTAAATTGGAATGAAAGAGGGTATGCTCGTAAACTCCATTATCATATATTTTTTAGTGGATTTTATTATATTTTTTTATCACCCTTTGGTCAAATCTATATTAAATAAAATTCATCATTCCATGTTATATATTTAATTTTCTTAAACTATGGTTATTCATCTTTGGGGATATATATATATATATATATATATATATATATGATTTCAGCTTCTAGTTAACTCCAAATTTTCAATTACCTTTTCTTTATGGACATCCTCATTCCACGACCTAGGATATATAACCTTAAAAACCATAATACCATTTTTCCTATCATCCTAACCTTAAATTATGCGACTTAGATCCTTGTATTTTCTATATTGGATCGCAGATCTATATTCACATCGTTTTTAACTTGCTTATTTTTATATAGACTATCGTATTCCTACTATCTATGATCTATGACCTCAAACTATAAGATCAATTTGGTTCATTAATCTTATCCATAAACCATGTGTATACATTCTTGAGGTTTTAATGGAGTTGTTGAAATCCCAATTCACATTACGTATACTATACATATTACCATATAGACTGTCTCTCTCTATATTCCATATTTTATTTCCTTAAACTCCAACACCCCTATAGTCCACAATGAACAACCATAATCTAATATACAGTTATGGCCCATGTTCTAACACCTTATACTCAAAACCTTTATCCAAGATGCATGATCATAAATACTATGAATTCAAACATAGGGAAATGAATATTATCATTATGCTAATATTATAGATCTTTTTTAACGTATACATTTTTATATGGAATTCCATGTCACATGGTCTAAGTACTATGTCCTAAAAACCACTACTCATTTAGTGATATATTATATTAATATATATATCATTCAGGATCACATCATTTCCTCCATAGGGTACAATTTATACATTTCACATATCCCCCATTGGATTAAAATTCCATCTATCCTGGTATACCCAATAGATATTCTAATGTCATGTATTTGTAACTATAGGGTGAAAGAATCTATCGTACTCTATTTTATTTTATTTTTCTCATATACACTTCGTGTCATTTGAGTTCAAATTTCACAAAACATTTGTCATTTATGAATATTCCACCTTTCCATATAATGATAGAATATTATCCCAATAACATATCTCCCTTAATATATGGTATAGGTCCAAGAAAAAATATCTTTGGTGATAATGTATTGGAAACCAAGTCTCAAACATGGTCAGTATTCATCCTCATCATTTTTACCCATATTTATGATAGAATGGTAGTATATCCCATTTTTCAAACATTTTAATCATCCATCCTAAACTAATTTTCCACATTCCACTCAATTTAGACTCTATGAGCCAATATATTCCTTTAATTCACTCATATTTTCTCATGTGATGGTTTTAAAAAATAGGTTTTACCCTGTAGTATATATATTGACATTTACAGGGTTTATTTTCTTAATGGAATCACACCATTGAGATTCCATGATCTATAGGATTTATAGATTTCGGTCAATGTGACCTTATTACCCTACCCTATCTACACTATCACACTCTAATATTTAGAATGGATAATATTCCATTCCATTATGTTTTTGATATTGATCCTGAATCGTCCATCCTTATGTATTTTTCATTATCATTTTACAAACATTACTGAGATTCATTGATTTGTTTAGAAACAGTAGTAGTCCAAGATGAGTGACCCTAAACTAAAGATAAACTAGTATTCCTAGATTCTTAAAATTAAATTAAATATCTTCCCAATAGTACTATTTTTTTAATTCATATTATAAATTCCTTAGAAATACAATATTCCTATCTCAAAACTACACTACAAATAATCCTCACTATAAAATGTTTAATAGAAAGATCATTATCATCATCTTATTAACCTAAACTACATGGTAATCATCCTAATTATATTAATGTAAAATATTAGACCAACTTCCACACAACATGATGTCAAATTATATGATATATTCTTTATCACATGATTAAAAATTATTTAATGGATTCTTTAAAGATAAAGAGTACACACGTTCATAATGGAATTGGTCTTCTACCATGATCCTTTTCTGGTGATTGTTACTGACCATGTAACCCTATGAACTACATGTAGCTTTTTCCCAATATATGGGATATGTTTTGACATCCATATGCCTTATAAAAATCCCAATTTATATATCCAACACCATTCCAACGTGATGTTTTAGATGATACTCTAACACATGTCGATTCTCCTAACACTTCTATATGACATGAAAATTACTAATGCTTACCTTTCATTGCAATTCTTTTATTATTATTTTCAAATTTCTGTTCCCTAATCTCTTTCCCAAAAACCTAATTATATTCACCATTATTTTTATTATTTAAATTTTCAAATAATGATCCACCATTAAAAACATTATGTAGTTTAGTTCTCACATCATGTGCTAAAAATTTTTCTCTGGTCTCCTCATACACCTCAATATATCCATTATACATACACTTGGTAAGAGAGTTTGAGTTGTTTTTATCATATTCTAGAGATATCACATCACATGAATCCCCATATCAATGTTATGATATCAAAATACAATATCTAGACCATTTTCAGGATTTTGGAATAGAATCTACAGAATCTTGCCACTGTAAATTACATTCCAGTCATATAATTGTTTTATTCAATCCATCTATATATTGTAAACTATTACATACCAAGGGACTATAATAAGGGAAGTATAAATCTTTATTTCAGACAAAGAAATACTATTAACCAAACATCCCCCATAGCCACTCTCATATAAAGATACATCAAATTTGAGAATTCTTCTATTACATGGTGAAGGTAGAATCATCTAGTACTACTTAAATTCACCGTAGAATCTTCTATCAATACATTTAAATAGATTACTCTAATGTACCGAATTCTTCCCCCACTCTACAACACTCAATCGATGGAATCATATCATGGATATTTTATATAACTTATAGTTCATTAAATGATGATAATTCTAAAGAAATAGAGAACTCTCATAATTTTATAGAACACTAGTATGAGCCATCCTACATGATTGGGATTTTTCCATATAAGTTTTATTCCTTACAAACACCTATCCTAAAATATTAAGTTGTCTATATTTCCAGAAAAAATATCATCCCATAAATTAAATATGATATGTTATCACCATGCGTTGTGCATAGTCTGAATTATGTTCAGTCTGAGTGACACCAGCTGGTTGTGTGATCATCTGACCATTTTCCTAATTGGAATGCATTCAACATATCTGAGAGAAATTCATGGGGGGGGGGGGGGGGGGATTTGTAGTGGAATCAAGTGTACAACCAAAACATGCAACACTGGGGTAGTGGAACTAGCACATGAACCAGTATGTGGCGGTTACTCATATTTGATAATTATAACAATTCATATATCAATGAAAAACATATCAAGGAAAATATATATCAAATATTTTATTATTCTTCATTTGTTACCACCCAAAATCAATCTAGCCAACATTTTGAATAGTGTGAAGTTGAACCACTTTGGTGATTCATTACAGATTTCTAGCCTAGTCCCTTTGATTTGTTGGTGTTGTACCTTGATAATATTCCAAAAAACTATCCTAATATCTAAAATTTTGTGTGTTTATTAGGTTTTTTAATACCCCCATAATATCTTGATTACCCACAAATAAAAAAAATTTAAAAGATCATCAAACGAGTAACGGATTGTCGCATAAGAAAATGTGTGTCAAAATATATTACAATGCTTCCAACAGTAAGGCAATGAATTCGATTGGAAATTTTTCCACGATTAGTTATATTTTAATTAAATTGTGTAAAAAAACATCCATATGAGAATCTTTGATATGAACCATCCTTATACTATTGAAATGCACTAGAAATCCTTCCATCATCTATTGTGGGGTATCCAATATTTCAAAATGAAACACCATTCAGTGTAACAGAAATAATATATAAGCCTCATAACATCAATTAAGGGGTTTCCATGTTATTATGATCTTGGTTATTGATTTTCCCCAAATTATCCACCCATAATGTATTTTTTTAAAAATCAAGAACCAAATTATAATTGTAACATTTAAATAATGGTGAGGGTATTTATATTACATGTTCGAGAGTGTCCCCAATACTACCTTCAACACTAATGGGGTCTGTTAACTATCATCTCAAAAATTTCTTATGAAAAATAATTATTTATATATTTAATTAAAAAATAGGATCTATCTAATCTCATATATATCACATGTGATGATCTCGAAGTTATCATTTTATAGTTGGATTTTATTTTATCTATAGACTACCTACTCAATAGTTATCGATTGTGTTAATGGTGGTGGGGGCATATACTTAAGAAGTCTACATTACATTATATTCCCCAATCCCAAAAAATAGACTACCAAACATCATACATCAAAGATCAATCATGTTAATCCATTCCCATTCTTCTGAAAATTTATTATCTATGCATACATCACATTCCATTTTTCTAACACTTATATTTATTTTATTTATAGGCATATTAAATTAAATAATATTATAAAGGGCACTATATATCATTATGCACATGAACATCTTAATTATTAAGGGTGAAAAACTGAAGGAATGAAGAAAATGGGTGATGGTCCCTCCCAATATGGTTAATGGTTGATGAATGATGATGATTCATTCCCTCAAACTCCAAATTCTTTTGTTGGGGGAGATGATGAGGAATTAAATGATTTTAATCTAATCCAAAAAGTCTAATACACATAGATATATCATGTATGATGGTATGTACTCCCACTAGTCCTCTTTTAATAGTTATTACATTGCATAAAGTAGTTGATGATTCCAGTTTATCATGATATACTCAGGGTCCTTTTTTATATCTGTTCTATAAAAATCACTAACCTTATTATTTTGTGCTTCCATATTTATGGTTTAGTGAAATATTAGAAAATTAACTTTAGTAATATTACTTCATGTAGTGATTCCAAAATCTGTTGAAGTCGGATTCGATATATCTCTTCTAAAAAATAAACGGTTCAAATAAATGGTAAATTCGTATAAATATTCATGATTTAAACATGGGAATCTTATAAATTATCATATTTCCATGAAATATGATATATATCTAAATTTATATGAATTCATTTTGTCCTCCCTGAGGTCCCCCGACTCTTTATAGTTAATGGGGTTACATGATTTTCATAAAACTAAAGAGGCAATTGCTTAACATTAGTGGTTTTCACATAATTAGATCCTATTAGCCATTAGTATACCCAATTCATAGTGAATAATTTTTATTTAATAATGACAAGTATAAAATGGATCATATAAGATTTATAAAAAACTTCACCAAATGATATTATAAATTAAATTCACAAAACCTATGTTTTGAGAGTTTGAAACTTGATACACAAAACAATTATTAAGATATGATAAATTTAAATCATCAAAACCCTCATATTTTAATGAGAAAATATATATTAAATTCCACTAATTATCTCTCTAATGGTCTAGGACCTTCAATTTCATATTTTTTGGGAACTAAAAATTCCATATCCTTCAACCTCGACATGTTCACCTCATTAAATCACAGAAACATCCATAGACTCTTAATTAACATAGTCTCATGGAAGTAAAATTATAATTCCATTAAAACACTAGATTATTATTCAGAATATTTCATACCACTAAATCTCCATTAATGACGCCTCTCAACCAAAGGAACAATGACTCGAGAAATATATGATCTCATAAAACACCAATTTAGTGAAAAATATCAGTAGGCTATCCCATTATGATAGTTCTATATGAAGAAAATTCAAATTATAGTCGATAGATTATGGGACTCAAATCCAACCATTTAAGACCATTCACAATAATATAATAAACACGTGTGTATGTTTATCATCCCCCCACTAATCCATTTTCACTAGAAAAGGATTATTTAAATCTATGTATAATCCTCACTTGTATTCTTACTGCTTCCAAGTAGTATTTTTGACATCGTCATATGTGCATGTTCTATCCAAATCCTTGTTAGTGACCCTACCACATTTATACTAAAGGATACATGAATAAATGAGGTCATTAAACTTAGTGTAATCCTATCTACATACCTACTCCCAATCCATATATCATGTTGAAATATATAGAGAAGTATCATTTCTTAATCCCTACTCAGTCACTTCCCATCACCTCTATCTATATGCATGAATCATTATAATAAAAAAATAAGCTACCCTATTGTGTCCTAATATATGAACATAAAATATTAGACCAGAACAACATTGTTTTGATCTACTATTCTGACATGATATGTTTGATCTTTATCTATGTTTTAATTCAAACATCAAAACTCAATTATCATCACATCCCCCAATATTATGTTGTCTATTTGAAAAATTAAGTTCTTTATATAGTACAGTTAACCTCACACAACTACACCAATTGAACTTAAATTATGATAAACCTTATATGACAGGTAATAGAGAATTAACCACCCTTTTGTTACAATAATAATATGACCCTTCCATTAGGATCAGAGTATAAAATTCATTATTTGAGGAGTGTAGAATGAACCAGCAAATCAATGAATCAAAAACCCATCATTCATCTTATAAAGAGAATGAGATTCCTTATGTGGTGATACTAGGATACCTTAGTTGATGACCCTAGAATGAATTAAGTGACACTAATATGATTCATTATGTTTAGAGCCTAGGATGTCTTGGTAAACGATCCCATGTTTGAAATTTAATGTGCCTAGCCAAGGATTCTTTGTAGGTTTCCATATATATTGTTCCTCTGATTCCATAGGAAAAAACCAATGGTAATTTTTATTAAATTCATAATATCTCCCCAAAAACTAATTTATATTTGAAAAAACTACCATCCTTCCAATTTCTAATCTAAAAAACAATATTATTCCCCCATCAAAAAATCATAAAATTCCATCCATTCCAAATAGTTGTAAGATAGATAATGCAACATCCATATTACCAATGTATCTAATATAATAATCCCATAAATCCATATATATTTAACACTAATATGAAATTAAATGATGTAATTTTCTGATGTTACAGAAATATTATGTTTGAAACATGATTCATAATCATGTATAAAACATGCGAGAAATTTCTAGATAAGAAAATTAACTCATTAGAGGGAATTTATGAACTACCATAATATTTTTATTATAAAATGTTTCACTAAAATAACCATAGTGGTGACATGACAAAAAACCTTTAAAATATGAAATATAAGGACCACATAAGGACTATCGCAGTGTAATATAATACAATGGTCCCACAAAATGGATCATAAAATACCATAAATACATAATGAATTTTGAAACATTTCCCTATTTATAATACATAAAAATATTATTTAAAAACCATAATTATTCAATAATGAAGGCTTCTCATTCATGATATATTCCTGAGATTATTAATTTCATCTATGATATGGTGGGTGTGGATAAAGTATCAGTTTTTATTATATTGAGTTATGTGTCCACTTTAATAATTAATACAATATTGTGTATACAAGTTCTGATTAATGAATTGTTAGGGGATTTGGTATATAGTATTTTGATGGGCGTGGGTGTTTTCATGTGTATAAGTTGATGCAATAAAAATATCATGGAGTCAATAATGTTACATTGAGTTGTATTGGTACATGATAGACACTCACAACAATGCCTCTAATTCTATCTATTGTTAGTTAATTATTGAAAACCCTCAAAATTTCATATATTATTTTTTAAATCATGTGTATATTGTGATAAGGATCAAAGAGAAAGGTTATTAACTTATAAGTGGGAATATCATTACATAGAAATTCAATTTGGTGAATATCCATGATATTTTTGTGGTAAAGACCCCATGGAAGGCCTTGAGACCATATAATTCCCTAGAAGGGGGTGGAATGAAAGGAATGGATATGGTATATCATATATATATATGTGGTTGTATTGTGTACTTATGATGAGGATTCCTATGATGGTGTAGAAATTTGAAAGCTCATTATGTGTGTTCCTTATGGAACTAAGTGGTAATGTGGGGATGGGTTTCTCTCGGGTATAAAACCATCTTAGATATAGAAATTGAGATATTTTAGGCTTGTCCATTTAGATAAAAAATCATATATATTAGCTTTTATAAAAAATGTGTTTACATTTAGTAAGTGATTTAGTGATATTGAATGTTTTTAAAAAAAATCATAGCACTTGGTTATGCATGATGAAGTTCACCATAGTTAGAATCATCAATTGTTGATAAAACAATTATTTATAAACAAAGTGGGAACCTGAACAGATTTCTTTGGGCTGATATGATGATCAATTATATAGAACATATATAGTAATATAGATCCTGTCGTGTATGATATGTGAATGAGTATTTTAATAGGAATAATGGTTTTTGATAATTAAGAGTAAGGCTTATGATATTTTTATATGTGTGAATGATGGTATTGGTTGAGAATATCCAGGATTGACATGCATGTTTCCACACTCATGAAAAAAACTGTATAAATATGGGTTAATAATCGAAATATATGATGTTAGACTATGTTTTAATGATTCATTAAAACATTCATACTATATTGATTATTCATTTATATAGATACTACATATTATGATGTGATATTTTCTAAGGAAATAATGAATCGAGGTGTAAATTTAATCCACCCATTTTCTATCCCCTTTAGAGTCATGGTTTGGTAATGTTAATGTGACATCATTCATATGTTCTTAGATATGTGAGAATTGTTATGATATATCCTTACCATAAATTTTCTAAATAATTCATTCACTAAAGTTTGTCTATTTTACACATTTTCATGTATTGGGTTTAAATATGTAATGCTCTTTATATTATAAATTTATTTCTTGAATTTCATAAATGTTCTCATACATGAAAACATGGGTCAGGATATATTCTTCTATAACAAAATTTATTTCCAATACATTTTTTTGAAATTTTATACCACTAATATTGTTCATTACACAATGATATGCCTATAAAAAAACTATTACCAATAATGGGGGACATATGTTAGGTTTGGTGTTATGTTATCCTAGATTAAACAATATGGAACATGTTTACTATTTTCATGTGTGCTGTATATAACCATATAATTTTTTTTCAACAATTACATGTATTAGATATAATGTTATATAAAAGGTAATACATTGATGATTCCCTATTATGTTTTATGATCAAACCTCTCATAGGCATCTTACTGCACATAATGTCCATATATCTAGATTTTAGATTGGATGTTATATGAGAGATGATCTAGAATATCATGATTTTGTTGGGGATATACAACCAAATAGAAATTATATAATGTTTTTTCAGGTTCCATTTTTAAGTTTTTTTTCTTAATGTACAAAACTACATGATCAACCAGGTGGGTGATCCCTATAATGTTTGTATTATTCATAAATAATGATAAATAAATTATATCATTACCTATGATTATGTATTTATAGTGATTTGCCTTTATTATTAAAACATCAAACATACAATGATCTTATATGAATTTTTTTGGATGTTTAATGTTGTGATACTAAGAGTTTAGGTGACAATATATTAGTTTAGACTCTTTCCATGCGCTAGAGATTAATTGCATATGAAGAGACATCAATTATGTCGCATAACATTACTAACATTTTGATTAATTAAATTAGACCTTCCCAATATGATAAATAATTTTATACAAACATTTATCTAGTTTTAATAAATTATGGAGACATGGAATATGAATTAATTAATTATTCTTAATTTCATAGTACATCTTCCACATACATCATAAACACTTATTATAAGGAATCCCCAATAACCCTTGGTATTGGTTTCTTATTTATATTATTCACTATTGTGATTTAGATGTTTATTTCTGTGAGAACTTTTAGGTTCATATTTTTATTATTGTGTTTTTTTATCAAGGGGTTAGGAGACGTGAGTCCATGCATTATATTGGGTACATAAGTACACATAACATCTACATAACTATATGGGAGTCTAAATTTATACTATAAAAATAAAAATAGTTTCAAAAAAATATGGAATGAAATGTTTAATTTTTTGGAAGTGATTTATGATTAATTATAATATAAATAATAATTTTTCCATTTTTTTCTTAAATATCCTATGTGTGGATGAATAAATAATTGAAACTAGATCATTGATTTTTATATATTATAATCATCCAATAATATTATTACACTCTTGATCAATATAGATGACATCTTTAATGTGTGATGGTATTTTAACACATTATTATTTTTAAAATATTATTATGTTTGATTGAATAAAATACACACAACATTTAACATAAAAGAATCAAGAAATATTTTTATTTAAATATGGCCATTATAACTTATCCATTAAATTGGTGGGTATGAATAAAATTAATGTGTTATGTAATATATATAGATTTCCAAGTGGATATGAATAGAACAGACCATATTATGTAATATATATATAATTCCTCAGAAATGTTTTATATGTTTTTAGTAAATATTTACAAAAATTTTAGTGATTCCATTTTATGCGTAACAACTATTTTATACTGAAAATGGATTTTTGTTCCTTCAAATAATAAAAAACTACTAATAATTTATTTAAATTTTTGAAATTTGTTTCATAAAAAGTAAATAATTTTTGAAATTGTCATGTCAAAATTATAATAGTACGAATTTTTAGGAATTTCTAAAAACAATTACTTTTCACCGAATAGTGAAATATCCTGATTTTTATTGAAAATAGCCTTCTATTTTAATATTTTTAGAATGTAATATTATATTTTTCATTAGTTTCATAATGGAATATTTTTCATTTAATTAATAATAATTATATAAATTTTATTAGAATCAATATTATAATTCGATTTTTCATAAAAAACATATTTACACATAAACATTAAACTCGCATGAAGAACACTTTTCAATGAGTTTTATAGAATAAATTATAAATTAAATTTTACCAATTTAGTAAATATAATTTGATAAAGAGGATTCTATATTTGGATTTTTATTAATTAATATTATTTATGAATTTAAAAAAAATGTTTTTATTCAATAGTAAAAAAATGTAAAAAAATTTATTAGCATAGTGATTGATAAGATCAGTTTACTATGTGTTAAACTAAATAAATAATGGTTAAAATGAAGTAAATATTTTTACACAATCTATTAGATGGATATATGTTAAAACTATCTCAGATAAAAATTTTAAATGGTCCATTTCGGAGCTATTTTTATTGAAAGAGACATTAATATATTTTTATATTTTTATTAATTATATGTTTATCCTCCTCAACATTTATAAAAGGACATACCACCTCCTATCCTCTACATATTTAAAAATAGTTTTAGATCAAAAAACACGTACCCTAATCAATTAATAATATCCAAACATAACATTTAGATTCCCTTCATTGATTAAAATATCAACTAATGAAAATTTTAAGTATAATCATAATGTGGTTTTCTGAAGAAGATGTATATTTCATAACAGAGTGTTTTAATTTAACTTCTTATTCTTCATCATTAAAATATTAATAGATGCTTCTGAAATACAGAATCATTTCCTTGTCAATAATAATATTATATTATGTTAATTTAAAAATATATATCCATCTCTTCATTAAGAAAATGAAAAATAAAACCAATATTCATGTGTACTACGAACTACTCTCTAGAATGTTGATGTAATTCATCTTCCATAACTACCCCTAAGAGTAGGTTATCATGAAATATTTAAGGTATATATATTTTATTACTAAATAATTTCAGTTTTTTAGATAATATATCATTATTTTAGTTGTCTTTTAATCCATTTAATAATAATAACTCCATATTTACATAAGTGTGGATTACCTCCACTATGAAGAGATGAGATTATTTTCATCACTCCATCACATTTCTAGAATATATATTTTTATTTAAATATAAAATATAACATTAAATGTATAATAATAATTTTGTGAAGTAATAGTTTTACTTACCTTCTCCCCCACATTCTGGGTTAACAATGAAAATGTTACTCATGTGTATATATGACTTACCATATCGATGACGATAACTGAAATCATTTTTTATAAATGTATTTTATGGTTTATTGTAAAATTATTATTCTTGTATGAAAATTTTAGATATTTCATTAATATTATTCTATATATGACAGAATAATCACATTTTTTACCACATTCAACATACATAAGAAATTTTTCAATTGGTATTTGAACATCCTCTACCCACATAAAGTAGACTTAACAAATAATGTAAATTAATATGAAATTGAAATAAAATAAGAAATAGATTAAATGATAATGTAATAATCATGGGAAATTTTTATTAAATGTGTAAAAAATATATTTTTTTCAAACATGAGTTTAAGGGAACACATGGAATATACATACATAAGGCAATGGATTTCATCTAAATTTCACTTCATTAAGGCATGTTTTAATATTGTACACCATGTTTATTTTATATGGTTTATATTCCTCCTTTAAACATGTTATATCGTTAAAAAAATTATGCAATGGTATATAAATTTAAAATTCATGTTCATTCATTCAATGGGTTTTGATTTGGATGCTATCAAATCAGTAGGGTATTTTATCACTCAATTTCCTTGAGTTGGGTTATATCACTTATGAATGATTATATTATACAAAGATTATTTCTAAAATTAAATTTGTTTGATTAGTGTTTTATTTCAATTATTTATTATTTATATTTGATAAGTATATTATTTTGGTCGATTAATTCTGAAATCAATTATATGATATTTTTAAGGGATATTTTTCACAAATTTTCTTTCATTGGGAGATATTATTATATTATGATTGTATATTATTTTATGAGGGTTATATACTACCCATTGAAAATTTATATCATGTAAATTCATATATTCATGGTATTTAATATTTAATTTTATAACATTTATTTCAAAGGTAAATGATTCAATAGTTACCAAAACACAAACTATTTTTTGGTGCATTGTTATCTTCTTTCAGAATTGTATATGTTTGATGTTTATTTAAGATGAATCATATGCTAATTTTTTTACAAAAATACATATAATTTATTCTTCTCAATTTAAGAATGTGATTTTAATATTTGGTTTCAATATCCTCGGTTATTGATTAAGGATCCATCATGAAAGTGTTTATATGTTACGATGTTCATCTTTATTCTTTTAGATTTGGGATCCTTATCATCCATGGATTTTTTTATAAAATTATTTTAGTAATTTTGTTTCATAAACATAAATTATTTCAATATTTAATTTTCAATTATGTTATATCATTATTTATATGGTTGTAGAACTAATTTTCCTATCATTTTATTCATTGGATTCTTTTGACTCTTTTCACATATGTTTTAAAGTAATGTTTTTTCAGATTCATGACATGAATAGTTTTTCCGATGATCATTATAGATATTGGATGTAGATATTCATTTAAAAAATTACATTTTTATTTAAAAATAATATTTTTTAACAATTAATATAGAAATATATTTATTTAAATGTTATTTCTAAATTGTATAGGGTATTTTATATAAAAATTATTTAATGATATATTTATAGTTTCACATTCATCAATGACTACAACCCTTGATTTTACATTTCATTTTTGAAGATATGTTTTAAATATACAATAATTATTAATTATATCGATTGAATAATATTTTATCATATATATTTTAATTAAAACCTTTTATTTCCCATCGATAATTCAAGTTATAAAATGACTATTATTATTTTTCTGTTGAAAAATTAAATAATTTATGTGTTATGTTTATGTTATGGTTCTTGGAAATTATTTATGTTGATTCATTGTCCCAATATAGATAATTATTATTGGTGATCCAGATATTTCACTCTAGTACAATTGGTAAATGTGTAGTTTTAATCATATAAAGTTATCTCCTAATAGATATTGTGAATTTAAAATGCATGACATTCCTTTTGTAAGAGTGATTTTAAGAGTCATATGAAAATTCTCTTCCACGATTATTATATTTTTTCATTACCATTTCATAATGCTATAATGTATTATTTTAGTAAGGAATGATTTCACATTTCTCATTATTTTTGACATATATGAATTTTAAAATAAGTTAAATATGTATGAAATGAATCATGTATTATGATACAGTTTTAGATTTGCATGTGTTCTGTTATATTATACTCATGAACATTGTAATTGTTATTAAAAAATAATTATCATATTATTTCCACTCATTACATTCAATTACTAATTCTTATTGTATCCATATTGGGAAATTGATATCACTCATATTATATTTCCTTGTTTTAAGGTTAAAACAAGAGGTTTTAGGTTTGTTATACCTAATAAAGTACAATATGTATTTAACATAGATGCATATGATGTATGGTTTTATGAGGGTTTTTTTTTTAATTAAATTTCACATGTATGTTTTTAACCAAATTCAATTAAAATATAAAACAGAAATTTCAATGAGAATATAATGTATCAAATATTTTAATTTTATATTAAATGTATGGAATTGTTAAAATTATGTCATTGTTGTTTGTATCAAATCCATAAATGTAATGCTTACATTTTACCAATAAATATTGGTGTGTGGGGCCAGACCTATTATAGTTCATATCAGGATAAGGTTTATATAAAATTTTTGAATGTGATTTTTCCATGTGATGTTTAATTAAATGTTATGGATACTATAGTGGTTTTATAAGTGTAGGTTGATCATATGTTCAAATTCATTGAAACCCAATTTTTTGTTTTATGTTATGGAATCCAAAAGTAATTTATGATATCATTGGATACTTTTTATATGGTTACAGTATAGTTAATGATTAGTTGTATCAAGAGGATTAACATGACATATTATTTGGGAATAATGCTATTATTTTTTAGGAGGTAAGGAGGAATATATGATAACATATTTTATGTTAAACATTATTTAAACAAATAATGGAATAACACTACCCTTCCCAACTCCTCCACCCACCTCCCTAGGCTCACAATCTCATCTACCCTACCCTCACCACAACCTCCACCAACTAAAAAATATTTTTATTAGTATCCCTCCTGAACACATAGTCCTCTACCGCATGATTCTCTTCACGCTACCCCCTCAACCATTATCCCAATGCATCAATCCCTATGACCTCATTTCCTATCCTAGCCGGTCTTAGTTATGATCCTACTCCATGATCATTACTAGATTTGTCCTACAACTCCAACTGCCTTAGTATTGTTATTATTCACCAGTGATGTCAGAAAGTGATGGATGCAATGCACCACCATTGTATCCACTAAATTTACATTCTATGCTTGAGATAAATTTGGCTTGGTTTACCCATTAAAGGCATGGTTTTTTATACCATGATATCTCCCATCGACGGTGTAGTCATCAAGGTAGGGCTGATGTATTCTTTATGTCTCCTCAAGTATCTCACTCTTGTCCTTTTACACTGGTCACTAGTCCTAATCATCTCCCCATATTCCAAAAAATGAGAAAATTACTCTTATGTTAAATTTTGAATCAATGGTGTTCCTTTAATCACATTATCCTTTATTGAGTTCATGAAATATTCCTCATTAATGTATTTTTATTTGGTGTATTTTTTCTGGAAGAAAAAAATCATTGGTGGATGTTATATAATGGTGTGACATTAAATCATGGGGTTTTCATGATTGGGAAATCCATGGGGTTTTGAATCGGTGGATTTTCATGATTCATTTGTTATTATTATGGGACATTATCTCTACCTACACTTTTTCTCCCCAGATTACGTTAGGTTAACACATCCATATTTTTCATTGGTAATTGGAATTTTATATAGAAAAGGATCCCACTTCTACTGTGATTGTGATTAACTTTAATGGTCTCCCTCTCTTATTCCATAATATAGTGATCGTTATATAATTGGTAACATTGTGGGTTGATTTTTTTATTATCGTAGTCAATATATTTTCCATCCTATGTGTCCTTGGATTTGTGTTGAAGTGGATGTCTCTGAGGAAACATTAGAGTTTAATTTTCATGAGATTAAAGGGATGTTTTGGTCATTGTATAAGGTTTCTTATGATTCATAAGTTTCTTTATTTTCTTCTTGTAAAATTTTAGGCTATGATCCATTCAATTTTTGGATTGTAGAAATGAATTGTATGTGTGGTCCAACCGTCCATGTTTATGATTCTACTTATAATTGTCTTGATTTGAGTAGGTGTTTCTTGAATCAGTGGTATATTATGTGGCTGAAACCTCCTTATAATTGAGATCTATGCTAGGTTCAATAGAATAATGTAGAAATAGCAATGATATATTGATTACGGACTGAGGGAAGGGGGGTTTAATCATTTAGTGAACAATAAGGCAGTGTGTAAGGCACATTCCCCAAATGCAATTCTTCAAATGGGATATATCGAGGCAATCATGCATTGGAAGGACCCTCTAGTGTTGGGGATATTTAGAGTGGAATCTTGTTTAATCTGTACCCAATCACTACTTACAATTATCTAAATAAAGTGTCATTTTGAACTGGTGATGGTATTTTAGTGTGATGTATGGCACCAAAAGAATTATCTGATTCAATTGTGTATTCCAAGAATAAGGTCAGTACATGATTTGTTGTATATAATTGGTTCCCAATGATAGGAGATAACCAAATAGGGATGAGTGATGATAAAGGATGGGAATATGTTAAATTTAAATGGAAAAAATATGGATACTCCTTTAATGGAACGAAAATAGGTTTCCACAGAATTGTTGTATGATTCAAAACAACTTTTGGGTAACAATGAATCATATCTTAATTCTGACTTTGAGTGGGAGTATGATAAGAATCTCTTAATTAATTGTAGATATATATCGAGGAATGAAAATAAAGACAATTTTTTGTTGAAACATTCTTGTTAGTAAGTAGAAAAGGACTAAGCAGTACAATTACTACTCTTACCTTTTAAAGCCTATGGTCCCAAAATCAGCTAGAAAATAAATGATAATTAAGTGAAAGGCTAGTTCGGAACATAGGGTGGTTCAATAAGATACAATTTTGTAGAGAAGTGTCACCTTTCGGTGATGGGGATGTAGGCCTAGTGATTCTCTTATATTCAAAGGTATCAATGTTATATAATGATTTCAATGTAAATGTTTCAACGGCGGATACTGATAAAAAATAATAGACCAATTCAATCAATTCTCAATGATGATCAAACTGAGTCAATCAACAAACAAGATCGAATATTGCCTCTAGGAATCAAGGATGTTAATATTAATCTAGTAGAATATACCCATACTTGGGGAAATATGGACAATCATTTAAAATACCTTATCAAATAAAATCTGGATACACAGGTAAACATTCTACTATGGGTTCGTTACATGGTGAGTAATTCCAATATCATAGATTATTCTTTAATTATTTTGTGATTTCCTTCTAGGTTATATGCACCTATGGTTTCACAAAAATATTCAATAATGTATATTCTATCAAGAAAATTTTGTATGTTTGGTTGTTTATTTATGAATTATCTATCCTGAAACATTCATGTTGTTCTGGTATTTTGGATGTAAAATGTATGATTTATTCATAATATGGATAATACATTTTTTATATTATCAGAAATTGTGAAAAAAAATTATTTTTGGATAACATATAATGATTTTAAGAATATATTTTTATTCTTTTCAGGATTATATAACCCTTTTAGAATTTGATTTGAGTTCATCAACAAATATCAAATCATAATGAATACACATTGATTTAAGAAAAATCTATTTTAGTGAAAATTTATTAAATCTGGTATTATAATTTTTTGGTATGTATATTTCCTTAGTATCTTATTATAAATAGTAAATTAATTCATAAAGACTAGGAAAAGAATCATGAAACAAGAAGCTTATCCTGTTAACTCAATTTTTGAGGAATTGAATATTCTTTTCACGCTTCATTATTTTATGGATTTTAGTTTATTTACTTTATTATGGTCATTGGAATTATTATTATAAGTGTTATATATTTCCCTCTATCATTATTTGGATATTATGACTTCCCTCCATGATTACATTTTTTATTTCCCAAAAATTTTCTCAAATTTGGAATCCTATTTGTGTGTTATTTAATATAACCATATTTTTTCCATCCCATCGATTACTATGATCAGGATAAAATTATAAGGACATGTCTTATGAAATGGCTAAGAATAAAACACACTGGGATTCTTAAAATTAAATTATGTTTGATAGTTTATGAGATAGACAACACCGAGCATAAAAGAACCATACACTAATACTATTTAAATATGACCATTATGAACGATCCATTAATTATATAGGTATGAATTGATGTAAAATATTAGGAAAACTATAAAATGGTCCTAATTAAGTGAAATATAAGAATAATTTCTTAATAAATAATCAATCAATTATTTAATTCCATTTCATACATCCAAAATGGGTTTTATTGATTTTTAAAATTAATTATTATAAATTTAATTTATAACCATTATAAATTTTAATTTATATAATGGAAATTATTTTATAAATATTCATGTAAAAATTATCTTTGGATTTATTTTTTGGATTACTTATAATTTTTTATTTTTAATGAAATATGAATCATAGTGTATTTATTGAAAACAATGTTTTAATTTCAAGTATTTAAAAAGTTATATTATATTCTGGATCATTTTTAATTTTTTTGTTTTTAAATTTTATTAAAAATAATAAAATAAATGTTATTGTAATCAACATTTTACATCAATTTTGTATAAAAACATTTTTGTTCATAAAACAATAGTTTTTGATGATTTTTCTTTCATTGAGGCACATTTTAATAACATATAT
This sequence comes from Viscum album, assembly GCA_963277665.1. Taxonomy (NCBI): domain Eukaryota; kingdom Viridiplantae; phylum Streptophyta; class Magnoliopsida; order Santalales; family Viscaceae; genus Viscum; species Viscum album. Next base: position 798,787,762 of record OY728155.1, read on the forward strand.
CCATCTCTTATTCCATATAATGGAAATGAAAAAATAATTCATGATTATATAGGACTACCGCCTTATGATATGTGTTCATTAATTTTCCATAATTTCCTCCCACATATGGCTATAATGAAATATTGGATATATATATAATATTAAAATAATTGTAATCATTATTTAATGAAAACAATTTATCCACTTAGTTTCTGTTTTATCTTTTGAAAATTGATATCATCATTCTTGAATACATGTGAATTACCATATACTAGAACTGATATGATACTTTTATAATACCCACATCAAATAAATGGTATTAAAAAGATTATTTAACGATATATTAACAAATTGTTTTATATAATCATTAATATTTAAATATAAAATGAACCATACCTTCTTTCCCTCATGTTCTTTGAAAAATAAAATTTTTACTCTTCTATATTTATGCCAGACTACCTTCAAGATTATAATGTAATTAATTATTCATAACCAAATTTTTTGGTTGGTTTTAAATTTATAACTAATGCATCCAAATTAAAAATATTTATTCACTATTATTCTATATATGATGGATAAATTACCATTTTTCCATTGTCAACATATAAAAGTTGTTTTGTAATTACGACCCGAACATCCTAAAAACATATGACATTAGATTTTCAAGGTAGGTAATTCAATATATAAATTAAATAAATATAAAAGGTTTTAATGAAAAAATTTTAGAAAAAGGAAATTTTTTTAAATAACTAAATCAATGATATAATTTTATTAAATGGGGTTTAAGAGAGTCAAATATAAATTCTATACTCATGGTAAGTGATATCCTCTTAATTTAACTTTATTGCATATTGTTTTTATTTTATACATCTAATGTTTTTTATATAGTTTACGTAATAGAAGTCTACATCAGATATCATGAATCCCTCAAACATAATAGTATATTATTTATTAATTAATTTTAATTTGTCTGTGGGATTTTGATAATAATGTTTTCAAAATGGTAAGGCCTTTCATGTCTCAATTTATGTTTATTGGGTTATATAACAATATCATTGATTATATTATTTCATGATTATAAGCCTTGACACCAGAAAACATGTTTTATGCCCTTTTCCAAGAATTTGTGATGTGATCCTCAGTTAGACAACAAATGTCATGTTTTAGTTGTTATGAGTGTCTATACTTGAATATGATATTGGATAGATTTTCAAAAGGAAAAATACTACCCCATAATGAGGGATAAGTGGAGACAACCCCCTCCCCCCTCTAGGAGTTGGCTATGGATTTCCATGATCGATGATAAAAAGATTTCAATTTGATAGATTTTAATCTCCATATTTCTTTGAGGAACACATGTATATTCTTAAAATTGATAAACATAGATCTCTTTGAGAGCTTCAATTTTACTAGTCATAGAGCCCAAATGGACATATGATCAAATGATATGGACCTAGTAATACAAGGAGTATTTATTGATGAAATTTTAACACCACGAAGCCCAGTCATGTAGGCCCCCTAGCAAAGGCCCACAAATAGAGGCCCACAAACAGGTCTATAAATATACCCATATGCCTTAAATGTTTGACTAATGACTCAACTCCTACATGGAGATGTGATGGTTGGGTTTTGGTTGTGCATATCCTTCGCCCATATTGTCCATCCCTACATGGGCAACCTACTAGGGATCTACCTCACTAGGGTGAGGCCCCCAACCAATCTCTTAGGCATCCCATACTTGGGAAACCCATACCTAGGTGACCCACAACTATGAGACATGTACCATGGAGAGATCCACTATGTAAACCCCCACATGGGAAACCCATTCTTGGGTGATACCCTCCTGGGGGCCCACACATAAGAGACCCATCATAGGGTGACCCACCTAAGAGGCCCACTTAGGAGAACCTGTTGGTCCATATTGCAATGTCTACGATCCCACAACCCAACATGAACCCAATGTCTGGTTTCAGTCCCAACCGTCTTCCCTAACCACTTTGATACCATCACCAACCCCCATGAATAATGGAGACTCCCACCACTATATTTTTAGGCCTATATCGATGACATTTTGGGTTTCTCATTATACAACCTTAACATCCACACCAAGAATACCAGGATTTGAGATACTCCTCCACACTCCAAAAAATTATTTGAGTCAACATTATCCTATTTGTTCCTTTCTAATGTTATAATTTGATATTATACTCTTCAAATAATCAAGAATCATGTGTCGATACACTCCTCATGAAACTCCTAAAAAATCCTCCACTAATGTGTATGCTAGGTTGAACAAAAAGAGAATCCTCCTTAAAAATAACCACCAACCAATATAAGTAATCGATCATAGTGTATTCCCAAATCCTTCCATCCAGGACCAATCAGTCCCCTTTCCATGTTCTATGTATTCGTGATATAATAATTGGTGGTGATATGGGAGTTTCTAAAGAACATTCTCTCTCCCTTTCAGTCATTGGGACAACAACGGGAGGGAAATGTCATTGCCCCAACTTCTTCCCCCACCAGAAGAAGATCCTTTTGTTTTTTAAGATCTTACACCTATTATTGTTTCTTAAATTCATGCATGAATCATCATCAAAAATATGGGATTATAGGATCTCCATGGTCGCAACATTGATCCAATGAGATGAAAGTTTCTACATAGTATCATCTCCCAAATCATTCTCTCATTGTTCAATAGAGTGTCTTTGAAATCTAGGGTCCCCAAGGTCATGTATACAACCTTAGGGAAAATAATATCTTGTGCTTTATTATACTATCTCTTTACTCTTGATTCTAAAAATGATCATGAATCACATTCACTTAGAGTTTCACCATTGTCATTGCATCTACATGGTCCCAAACCTTATGGGTGTCCTCCTTAGTGGTAAGATGCAACTGAAAATTCCCATGTCAAACATTCCATGATTAAATTTCAATATATTTTGGGCCTCATTCTTAATATAATCCATAATTTTAAATGATATGATAATCCTCTTTAGGAGTAATCCCTGATCAAACCCATACATGGGAATCCTTCCCTTGCGTAGGCCCCAATCACCACCCACATTCACCAGGGAATCCCCCTCTAGTGCAAGCCTTGAAATCTGACATTTGGGCTTCCTTATTAGGAATTAACCCAAGCATATCACCATAAAAACCCATGGGCATCCACCTTAGGTGTAATCCCCCAAAAATCCTCAAAATTAGCACGAATTCAGAAATCCCTCATTGAACCATTCACAAGTGCATCCTTTTAAGGTGTAAAACCCATTTTAATCCTCTCAATAGGTCATAATAACCTATAAGAAAAACTTTAAGAGACCCTCCATAGTCATAGGTACTCAAAATAAAACTATGTGGGATTTCATCCTAGTCTGAAAGGAATATGTTAGAAGCCTCACTGAGGTCCAAACCTGACACCCAAAATCAACCAAGTTCTCTATATGTAACATTCCCTATGGGGTCTATTTCAACATGGGATTCCGTATCCATTCCAGGATTATAGGGCCACCTCATCATAAGTTCCACATAAAACATTGACTATGAAACTTCTTCTTATATTTCCTAGCCACACGACATTATACTTCTCAGTTTGATCCTTATCCCATGGCCTTAAACATTAGGACATGTCCACTTATGTGGAATCAAACAATTTAGGTTCTTATTTCCTTAACAGGGATACATAGAAAGCCCATCCATGGGTCCAATAACAATATCAAAACAACTAATGTATCGATGAATGATGACACACTTTACAGAGCCCCACTGTGTGGAAAGGAAACCAGAATCCTTGTAATAACAACCAAATAATCTCTAATTAATACATAAGAATATACCACAGGTGGAGAACCCTAGATACAAATATATATCTCCATTGATGAATAATATCAAATAAAAATTGGTGATTATATGCTCCATATATTCACATAAATAATTAATACTTCATGGGTAACTACCATCCTATTAAGTATTTAATGAATGATTTATGAACATATCTTAAATATGTAAGAGATTCCTATATGAGGAAACAACTCCACACAAAAGGTTTTTATGATCCTTTACTCCCATCCTCTTGACCAATGTGTTTATTAAGCATCGTTGAACAAACTACCCCTCATGTACCTTACATTAGAAAAAATTCCCCTCATGGATAAAAAATGTTGGGTGTTTCCATTTCCACAACAAAACCCATCATAAACCATTCAGAAATAGTGAACTAGATGTGTATCATTTCACAAAACCAATTCCCCTATAATCTTCGATCCAGAGAGCCAATTTTTTGAAAGAAATGAAAAATTATGAAACATGTGTGAATATTTAACCAAGATGACAGTATCACCAACCTTTTTGTGACCTTATATTATAAAAATAAAAGAGAGACAAACAAGGAAAACAATAATGATTACCTTCATTCAATTGACATGATTCTTTGATGGGATTTTCTTGTTTGTTTTTATCATATGCGAATACAGTTTTTATAAGAAATCCCTTATGTCAAATTTCAACCTTCCATTTTCTACATGTATACATCATGACTATTACTTAGTTCGGGCCTTCATACAAGTAAAGGACACTATAACCAACCCAACATCCTCAATTATAGGTCAAAAATTTAGTGGTTTGGGTGTACTAACAAAACAATACAATTCTGACCTTTGAGGTCATCTGACAGGACCTCCAGCACATGAAGCCCAACCAGTCGTCTAACCGATGGAATCTAGTGGTCCAAGATTTTATGAAACCTATCTTCATGATCATATATTTTAGTATTTTATCCCTAAAATTCCAAAATATGTCCCTACCTTATATTAGGGATGTATATAAAGAGGCCACATATGACCTAATCTATAAGAAATAGGATTTCTTATAAAGGGATCCTTCCAATATTTTTCAAAGCTAACTCCACTTGGTTCTAAAACCTTAAAATTGTGATGGTGTCTTTCTCTACAATATGGTCTATGTGACTCAAACATAGTTATGCAAGATGGCCCTGTGGTGTAGAAAATACTTATCAATGAGAATGGTCAAACCTATTCCCACTCTAAAGAATCCAACCATCTAAATTTTATAGATAAATTCAAGAGTGAATATACACCTACTAATCTAACTCAGTTATCCATCATATTCTTCAATTAGCATTCAGGGAATCTCGTCGTTCAACTCCTATGGAAAATTTGCAAGAAAGAACGTAAAACAACATATAGTTATCATGGAATAAAAAAAACTCATCTAGAAGCATTAAAATAATCCCACCAAAAAAAGTTTTAATTAGTAAGAAGGAACACCCACCTGTATGCATTCTTTGTTCCTACTAGCTATTTCATCCGAAATCATCCGGAGAAGTCATTTGGAAAGTCACATTCATAAATAGTGGGTATACCCAACTCTCTACACCCTAAAATGATAAATGGAAATATCAACTAGTTGGAAAGGGAGGATATGAGATGGAATATACCCCTGGTCCAAATAGGGAATGTGGATATATCATCATTCTTGTCTCTAGAGTTACCAAAAATAACCTAAAAATGATAGACAGGGAGATAAAAATACATTACCACATCCTATAGATCTATAAGGGCGTCATAACAACAACAATAGCCCTTAATGATGGATAGATACATGTATTTTCACAGAAAAATGGGGTGGATTATCATCATATCACCCAAGATCAAACACACACCACTGCTCCCTTTTAGGAGGGTCATGGGGAAAACTCCCCCATGATATATTGACAAATAGATCTGGAACATACAACCAATATAATAGGATGTTATAATCTTATACCATTGGATTCTCAAAGGTAGAAATAAACCTCAACCCCGGAAAATAACTTCCCCTTGAATGTTTCCCCAATCTCGCATTTGAAGGATTCAAAGAATAGTCCTTAATAAAGAAGATGTGAAAATGGATAGAAGATTTACACTTTGTATATGCTTATTTCTAGAGTTATTGAATCACTTTGACATTTATCTATGATATCTCAAGATCAAACCCTCCCATTACTAAATTACATTGTTCATAGTAGTAATTCCAATATACTTCATCAAACACTTCACCATGAAGTCTTGCTTCATAACCAAAACCCATTAGATCTCGAGAGACCATCTGTAGATAAGAGTCACAAAAACGATCCATGTAGCAAGAAGACCATGCCAAAATAAGATCTTATTTATTATGTATTCCACTATGGTTTTTCTCCCAATGATAGTGTTCACTGAAAATGTTATCACTACAATATTTTTTAATGTCATCAAATAGTTCCTCCCCTTGACAATGTAGTGATGAGAAATCCATCTTACAATGAGGAACTTGGGAAAAAAAGTCTAGTAATGTCTGATTTATTGACTTTGGAATGTGAATTCCTTTTTGAAACCAAATATATCCCAAAGGTACAATCATTCTAAGAGAATCCTTTGGATTTACTTCCTTCAAATGTCGCATAGGGTGTCCCCAATAGTACTGTTACTTATGATAATGTTGTATGAATGTTTAAACTACATTAATATATGGTACAAGAGCCTCTAACAAAAGATCATTAATACATTTGATAAATGGGGTAATATCTGGATACATATGACAAACCAATCATTCTCTGGCCATTATCGACCCTTAATACAGTATTCTAAATGTGTTTTATGAATATTGTGTGCATGAAATGTTCCACAATATATGGAAAACTATTCATCTCTTAGGAGAACAATTATTACCCCATAATTAGTATGAAATACAATACAATATAATATAAGGGATTCAATTACAAATTGACATGATGGCTCTCCTAGTTTTACAACATCTACAGCATGATAAATAGAAAGGATCCCTTTAGAACACTAGATAAATTGTGCTAATTTATCACAGATAACCCTTCTTGTGTTCACCTCAAAGGATATGGTGCACACTGAGTGTTACATTTCACTATGATCCCTAACATTAAAATAATTCTGGAGTTTGTTTAATGTAATATTATAGCTTCACCTCATCTTTAACAAACACACCATGATCACAACCAAATATTTTCTCAAAAAACAGGCATGCATGAAACTCACTAACATTGAGCCAGAATAGGGTATGTTATTGAGATAATTTTTCAAAGTGAATAATAAAACATTGAGAAAGACTCTCACCTAGGTTAATTCTACTGTTAGATGGAGAAAATGTTAGAAATAAAGTGATGATTTTCAGAAGTTGGTGAATAAGGTGTGAACCAAATGATGTACCTAACCCATTTTCAAACAAATCTCTACATAATTGAGAGTATAGTCAAGAAAGTAAATAACAAGGAAGTTCATAAGAGACCACATCCCATAGGTCTATGGACTTTTTTAACCCATCATTTGCAGTTAGATAACCTATCTTGAAGATGTGTGGAAGGAATAGATAATCCCAATCCCTCAGAGATGGGGGTTTATTTATCTTAAGGGGACCCCCCTAATATATATCCAACTTCTCTCAATTAGGGAAAATTCAACAGAGTATATCCTCCTAGTTTGTTTCATACTATTATCTAATATCCATATTCTGAACATGAAAAACCAAACTCTCTAGAGATTCCAATCGGATTACCATCCTTGAAATAAAATCTAGAAAAGCATCAATGGAGAGGATAAGGAATAGTTTTAGGAGTAAAAATATGATTTCTTGCAAGGAAAATGATATAATTACTTTAATGCATAATGATTTAGTGAATTGTAAAAATTCATACCTATCAACTTCAATCGAAAATTAATCTAATATAGATGATGAATTCGATGAGTGTTTTTTGGTTCAAAATAAGGTACACATAGAAATTAGTGAAGTAGGTGTATGTAACCAAAACTAGAGGATTTCCCTGAATTTGGTCATTCCCACAAAGATTCCATCATTACCCACTTGAAATGAATCCAAAAAGTAAATGGGTAATGTTAAAATATTTCATCACCTTCCCCTCAAAATGGATAACACCCTTCTACTGGAGGAATGAATTTATTATTAGGACTAAGAGAGGAAATAATTAATGAGACACAATGCATAAATACTTTGAAGAAGAATTCTAGTTGGATATGATCATTAAGAATATATTCAACTCACACTACCAAGTAGAGTACCTAATAAAATATGGGGTTTCACATCAAATAAAGTTGATTAGGAACCCCTAATCAATGTGGGATACCAACCGCTAATATATTTGGTTATTGTAATAGTAGATCAATAGTTTCCTTTATTGGAATCATGTAAAAAAATGGATCTTAGTGAATATTTACCAACCTTCCCCTATAGGATACCAATGTCATATACCAGAAGTTCCGCCACATATGGCCTTACCAACTACTACAAAGATTATTTCTACAGATCATCCATACATTCCCTAAGGTCTCATCAACACTCTTAATTCACTCATGGCTCAATTGAAATCCATGGTGGAATAGAGCATTCTGATAAAATTAAAAAAGACAAATTACCCTAAATCGGTGAGTCTCACTCTTCCCCCAATGATATTTGGGAACCCAATATTACCATTTTTTAAAGTTTTGTGAGACCAAGAGTAAAAAATTTTAAATTTATCTATGATTTTGATCCCATCATGGGGACCCCTGAAAAATAGGAGATAGTCAACCAACTGTGATTCATGAAATCACTACAGGGAATAGCCTTCGTATGAAACATGAATTAGAATGATCAGTCAATTATAGGGTTGAAATAACTCTATTATAGGTTTTTATTTAATTTTATCTCAATGTTGTAGAATAAAAAAGTCTTCAATATCTAAAACTACATGAAGTCAGAGAATGAACATGTCTAAGATTTCATTGCTCAGTTGAATGAATTGACATGCTCCATGAACCTACCACATCCTCACGAAAACTAGTTTCCCATTTATATAGTGAATCTCTATGGAATTTTTTAAACCCAACATATCAATGTGAAATACGTAGGAGAATGTAAAAAGTCATTTTTTAACAGCATTTTGGTGGGACAATTTACTAAAAAGCTACTAAAAGTATTATATCATTTTGCACATGTTATTTTAACACTATCACTAAATATTATATGTTTATTAATGAAAATAGTCTTCTCTATAATGCCACATACTTCCCGCTAACTCTGATGCTTCACCCCCCCAATATCCTCTCCCATAGATAATAATTCTTAACACCAATGTTGTTTGGTATCTCTCTCTCTCCCTCTCTCTCTCTCTCTCCCTCTATCGAGAACTCCAAACCTAAAGCCACTAACCCATTGATGACTCTATGGTCACATCCCTCAATACAACACACCCTTTTTTCCCTCACATGATATCATTCCCTTGGTCGAGCCCTCTCCCCCCTAAGCTAGCACCTTCACTCAAGCCCATGCAAGAGCTTCCATCAACCATGAGCCCCCCAATCCATCACCGTAGACTTCTCCAATAAACCATCCAATCCAACCCCGCTTCTCCCCCTTATCCCCAGACTCCTATAGTGGTAATTCCTCCCCTATTGGTATTCCTTTATTCTCACTTCTTCCTATTACCCATATCATAATTTTCTTACTCCGAATTATTCCAAGGTATCTACAAGGATGTGGACGTTTGATTTATATGTAAAGAAGGTAGATTATTGGCTTGATTATGTTGTATCCTTATATACACCTCACATGGGTCTCAAATTATAATGGTAATCCTCATGTTTTAGTTTCATATAATTATATGAAAGATATGATAAAATCTATTTCCCAGAATTAATTTATCATAGTGGGCTCCTTACAGATTTTATGAGAAGAAAAAATTATTTTCTGTTAATGATATTTTATTAATTTCTTTTTTAAACTTATTTGATATTTAAAATCTTATTTTTTTTATTTCTCAAATATAATGGTTTTATAAAACTATTCAGGGTATGTCGAAATGAGTAGAGGCTTATATTTAGGTAATATTTATAACTTATTGGGAAATAAATATGTTGTGGTTGTTCCATTAGATGTGTTCATTATTTGTTATTTTATTAAAATAATTCATTTATATATTCTTACATATATTTTTTTTAGAATAATTAATATAATTTTGATGTTTTATATTGAATGCAATATGATTTATTTATTATTTATTACGTTATTATTTAATTTTAATTCCTATAATGTATTTCATGGGTGTTTATATTTGTATTATATTAGGTTGAACATAGATTTATGCTTTTAATACAATTTTTTTACATGAATTTTGTTTTGGTATATTACTACTTTGAGCATTAAATTATTTATTTCGTTATTTCATTGCATAAAATGTAATGTTCTAAATAATTTTATATAGTATATTTTTAATTGAGTAGTTTTAACTACATGTTTTCTGATTAAATTATGTATTTAATCTAATTTGATGCCTCTAAATAAAATCACCAGAAAATTTAACAAAATGTCATTTTAATTCAATATTTTAAACATCATGGCAAGTGAAATTAAATTTATGGATAGACATTGGTATCATGAAGTAATTATTGTTTTTATTTGATTAATATTACTTGGAAACAGAAGCTTTTAACAAAGTTTATTTCCAGACTAAAAAATTTGTTTTCTATTGAATCAATTAGAAATATAGATTATTTTAAATTGGTTAGGTGAAAAGTGTTTGAATGGGGATTGGGCTAAATCTATAGTCCCTTATTTGGGTTGAGTATTATATTTTTTTTATCATATGTTAGTATGATTTAAAATTATCTATTTTGGATTTATTTTAGTATATGATGTATAAAATCTCACACTTATCATCAGTTATTAATTAACTTCCTATTATATATCGTTACCAACATATATTATTATTATATAAACATATATAAATTTATAATTTCTTTATGAAATTAATTTAAAAAATTAGTTGTATAGATATCTTATATATTTCATCATTCATCATTTCCATTCATGCACTGGATTACCACCTAACGAGGTGATAATTCTTCATTAACTATCAGATTTCAGGTGGTTGTTAAATTTCATGGTGGATTTTCTAATGGTAATTACAAATTTAAATGGTTGATGGATATAAATGTTTTAGTGAAACTGTTTTTCAATTCATTTAGATGTCTTTTTTTGTAATTGATGGTAGATGGAATTTATTATTTCTATTAAATTGTTGTTAGACCATAAGCTTATTGGTAGACTAATAATTTTTAAAAAGTTTAAAATTTGGTTTGAAAAATTGGCTCTTGACAGCAATTGACTTCCTTTATTGAGGGATTTATTTCCTTAAAAAGTTATTTTATGGAAAATGTTGGATCTATAAATTGGTTTTCAATGCCCAGTTTGATAAATTATTTTCATTGATTATTTCAAATGTTGTTTTCAAATGTTATGAATATGTAATCAATTCTTAATCTATTTTTAAACTCCGGATTAAAACATTAACAAATTTTTTTTATAGAACTCTAAGATACTCTTGATCCTTGTGTGACTATATTTATGCTCGAGGAGAATTGAGACCCCAATAGGGGATAATTTTTGTTGATGTAACTTTTTATGTTTGTTAATTATGGTATGATTTTTGGATTTCTTTTTTTACCTAATATTATCCATGATTGATTTCCTTTTTTAACTTTTTCCTTTTTAGTATATAAATAACACTTCGTATATCTACCAGGGTTGATTTTTTTCCCATCCAATTATCTCTCTTCATACATAGTAATAATAATGTGCATTAATTTTTTAATAATGTTTAGTATGATTGTTATATATATGGATAAAATATAGATCACATTACAAAGGAAAATTCCTCATTATGATAAGGGTTCTGATGATTTTTTTGATTTTGAAATTTCCAACTGATTTGTTGATTAGAGAATAAGATGTTCATGACCTCACTTTAAATTTAAAAAATAGTTGAAGAAAGATGAATTTTATGAACACTTGATATTGAAGTAATACAATTCTAATTATTTGTGTTGGATTTTTTCAGGGAGAATCGAACACTATAAAATGTTTTAGAATATATGACAATTGATAGAACGGGCTACCAACATTGTCAATAATTGATAATGAAATGAAAAAAATATATAAATAAACCATTAAGAATATCAAGACAGCAACATCATCATCAAATCATACCAGAATAACCAATTGAGGGTTCTACATATAGAAACATTAAATGTGATGTTTTTGGAACTATATGACAACCAAATCAAGATTGTAACATTTCATTGCATCCTCGTCTAGATTCTGTGAGGAATAATGTAAGAGAGGACTTCATTGTGAAAAAAATTGTTTCATGCTTTAGTTTATGATGAAAATCAAGAGCAATATGGTGGATGTTTGAAATATTCAAAGCTTTATTTTCTATTTAATTTTTTCCATGTCAAATTCTCATATGTAATTACAAATAAAAATAGGACAATGATATTAGAATATTTTTCATGTTTCATTTCCCGAATCTAAGATCCCTATATCTTTTTTTATTAAATAAATATGTTTAAACTTTTGGTATTAATTATTAAAAAATACATGATTTTCTTATTAATTTAATGCATTATTATGGCAATGATTCAAGCAGAGATGACTAGAAAATATGTGCCTTTTTATTATGGTATTCAATTGGCGATATTTGATGTCCTAATTAATATACTATTATTAATATGAATAAACGAATCACATCAAAAAAATGTTTTATGTTACATTCTATTAAATACACAATTACATATATTATTCAAGCATATGAATATCCCTAATCACATGAAGTGTAATTCTATAGATAATAACAATGATAAGTTAATGTGAAAACCAAGAGATTCACAATTTGGGAGACATTTTGTTCATTGCATCCAGATTTATCATCTAATTATAAGAATTTGTGACTGGGATTTCTTATCAATGGATTCAACCCATCTAGGAAATTTTGGAATTGTTATTGAATTTTTTCAGTTGTTTTAATCATTTATAAACTTTCTCAGTGGATGTGTAAATAACAAACATATCTTATTATTTATATGATTATTATTGGAAAAAATGGATGGTAATGATCTTGATGTATACTTACAACCTTAATTTAATGATTATAGGTGTTGTAGACAAAATGTGTTAAGACATATGACGAATCGTATAAAACAATGATCAAAATGAAACCTACACTACTATGGACCATTAGTGACTTCCCTATACAAGGGAATTTATCTATTTAGAACTATTAGATAGTTTTTTATTTACCTAATTGTAACTTTTATTTTTATCCTAACTGAATACCATGTATTAAAAAAAGGGTCTTCTTCAACCATCAATTATTTCTCAATGCATCTCGTATATTTCAGTTGAACCTATCAAAATTAAATGGATTTATTGATCTTAGACAACCAACAATGTTATTTATAGGTTCTAAAATATAGGAAAAACATGGAAATGTTGAAATAGAATTCTGGATGGTGCATTATTTGAATAATAGTTGAAAATGAGTTCGAATTGAATAATAAAGTGAAATTAGAACACAATAGTGGAAATAAGTATATTTTTTAAACTTTAGTATTGAGAATTTAATTTGTTGCTATATAATCTTGATGTTATGAATATTAAAAATAATTTTTGTGACAATTTAATATTCACATTTCTTATTGGGAATGGAAAATAAAAGGACCATTTCAATGGGTGTATGGACATAAAAATTGAATATAATACTTTTTCTCTGCCCAAATGAGAATGGAATGTATTCTCTAAATTTTTTGAAAAGTAAAATAGGTGTAATGATACATTTATTCGAACATTAAAATATGTAATTTTATCGGATGAGTATTTATGTAACATCTTAAGGTTTACTTACTAAAATCATTGTATGTTACATGAATTTAAACATCATGATTAACATATTTTGATATTTTTGTTACTATCATTTTCCTTGTGTACATAATTTCCTAAAAATATTATAGCTATTGTACTCAAATTCTAAAAATTCATTAGACAAATATGTGTGAAAAATCTAAAAATATTTGATCTTAAGAACCTTTTGTAGATGTTAATATTTATATTTTTTTACAATTGAGATAACCATTCCTCCATCATTTTTACATTCATAATGCATTTAAGTATAAATTTATTCAAGGAAGATAAATAAGGATGCCCCAAAAATTATAAAAGGAAGTATCCAATAGAGAGGTACTTTATTTATCTGTTTTTTATACTAAGAAACCAATTCATCGAAGATCATTTAATACACGATTATGTTTTATTTATTTTAATTCATAGTTATCTTGGTAATTTTAAATCATATGTGAAAAATAATTCTCCACAGGAAGGCTCTATTTTTTGAGGCTATTTGGTAAAGGATTATCTTATATTTTGTTCTAGATTCTTGGATTATATTGATAAAATATTCAATTGAGTTAGACATCTTGAAAACACATTGACTTAGACATATCTATATGGGTAATAAAAATACTTACTATTATTGTTTGATTGGTTGGTAAGAGCTCCAATGTTACACTAATAGAAATGGTATTATTATAAGAACATATATATGTGATTTTGAATAGTGAAATTGTATATCAATTTATTAAAGAGATCATGATAGATAAAAATGATACGAATGAGAATCTAAACCTGAAATGAGAACAATATAACAAAAAAATTTAAAGAATATCTTTTCAAATGGGGTTCACGATGTGTAAATTCATAAATATCAATGTCAATAAGGATAACTGGTACAAACATATATGTTTTCAATATAAAAATGTATATTAATTTTTTAATATAATTAATACTGATACTCGAGCTGATTTGTCCAAATAATTGTTCTTTTTTGCTCAAGGTCCTCTAAAACCAATCACAAAGTTTGATGCTTACAGTGTGAATGGATTTAAATTTTATATAGTCCAACATGAAGAGCGCTTGGAAAAAAATAGTTGCGTATTTATAGTTTTCCTAATTATAATACTATGGAAAAGTGACTAATATTATTAAATTAAACTACCACAGGATTTTTTTAGTTGTTTTATACAAATGAAAGTGGGTCGATATTATTAGGGTTGTTAAAAGTGATTCATTGAAATTTTAATCTATGAAATTTTATCTAATGATGGATGTCGGTGACTATGAATTACATGATCGTTATATCTTATCATTACAATATTAAATAATATATTATGTGGAATATTTTTTGGATGAATGGTAGATTTTATATTTTACATAAAACAGTTATAATTATATGATATGGGTGATGAAGTGGATGATTTGACCTCAAACATTGATTCCCATAAACCAAAATAAGATAACATATTTTTACATTAGTATATAAAAAATATTAGTCTTGAAAGATTGGATTATGTTGAAAAAGTAATGATAGAAAATGAAATAGAAATGATTGAAGGAAAACATGATTGTATGTGTTGTAATCCATTTATTTATCAACCAATTATATTATATGTTAATTCATTCATTATCATTTTTTCTATATTTTTTTTATCATACTATGAATCAATTATATATATATATATATGAATGAATTTTTGGAATATATGTCCTGAAGTAAAATTTTCTTATTAAATGAATGGAATTCTAAGGATGAATCATTTTACAGATCCCTTTAAACTCTCAGTCATTTCTCTGCAAAAAGATTTTAATGAATTATATTTGGATATGATTGTATATGTACGTGGTGACATTTCATCAATGGAAGGTGGTGAGAGGGTAAATCAAACAACATTAAAATAATTTAATAAAAAATTTCAATTGGTTTTAGTTTAAATTTAAATATAAAACTCTATTTAAGTTTCAATATAATTTTCATGTTGGTGAAGGTAGTAGGAAGAGGATAGGGAAATGGATAGGGTGTTAATAAAAATTAATTGCGTAATTATTAGGGTTCAATTTGGAATCAATGATGATTCAAAGCTAATTTTATGAGAAACTAACACTAATTTGTTGCTTCTTAAACCATGATTTGGTTTCGGGTTGGGATATCTATATTTAAATTACATTTTATTAAAATCTATGATTGGTTATTTTGAGTATTAATTTTGATAGGTAGACTCATTTTTTGTATATAGTGTATGGTTGAGTACATGGTAATATCATTTTATTTCAATATTTGTAACTAATACTATTAGAATGTTTTAGTTCATGTCCATTCAAAAAAACTTCTTGAATCCCAACATTTGTACTCTATGGTTTGTTTCAATATCCATGTTATTGTATTTTCATGCCTTGTATCAGTATATAATAATATGATTATATTGGATAGTTCATGATCAAGTTTGTTGTGATTTATTAAATCAATTTTATCTAGGTGATAGGTTAGTTTAATACATGAAAATCGATAATTCTTTGATTACATCACTTACAAGAACTTAAGACATATATTCAATGATGATTTCATTATTTTCTTTCATGTCAACATCATTCAAGAATTGGTTTTCTAGTGAAAATTCACTCGGATAACCCTATCCATGTAGAACTACCACAAAAACATGTTGACTCAACTTGAGTTTCTAGTGGAGGTTGCATGTTTACAGCATGATTTTTCTATCCATAATCGGTAAATAGTAAACCTAATCATGAATGAAGATTATAGTCACTCTATGTTTTTTTAATTTTGGTATACCTTTTATATATCGCCCACTTTGAAATACATATCCCACGAGCTCCTCCCAGCTAATTCCCTCCCCATTCACTCTTCTATTGGTGGTTCTAAATAGATTTATTTTAAATTATGATCAATATCATAAGGTAAAAGATTTTTTCTAATTAGCCCCCACATTTTATGTTTCTTTGATGTTCTTCATTTACTCTTCAACTCTATTATCCATGGTGTTTGTCCATCATTTATAGGGTAATTATAAATTGGTTTTCTTTTTTTCTAGGTATTTTATAGCCCCTCTTGAAACTTATTCATTTGGCAGTCTATAATGGTGAAATGATTTCATTTATGAAGGTTGGTGCCTTAATTAAATTCATTTTATTTGACAGTTCTATGGGTGTTTAGTACACTGAAACATTTTTTATTATATTTTAAAATATAATATAAGTTAATTATGTTATTTTATCAAAAATCCTCATTATTTAACATTAATTTAATTTTCTCCTAAGGAGGGAGTTTTTTATTTTTTTGGTTTGATTTTTTAAAATCATAGTTTAATTTTAAATATTTTAAAAAAAAATCACCCATGAAAATCATTAATTATTTAATGAATTAATGTTATATTGCCTAAAATATTTGGTCTTATGCAATGTTACAACCTTCATCATTCTAAAAACCAATAAACCGATATGCGATCAAGCACATCTATGAAGTTTATCAATATGATTTCCCATGGGAACCCTTATTACTTGCCTTCTTTCCAACTGCATTTTCTGGCTCATGGAGATAGAGATTCAACTCTACCTGCCCTCTTCTGCAACACAACAAGAGAGTTCGGTCCCATTTATTGGTCTATGATACTTAGTACACCATCAATACCCCAACAATCTGTGTCAACGTTTATTTATAGACTGATTCCCATTATGTGTTTGATAAAATGTCAATGATGTGTTTTCTAAAAAAGAATTCCTTATACATGGTGTTTTTAAAGAATAATTATTTCGGGGGATGTTCATATAATAGTTTAATATGTTTCTAAAATAATAGGTGTAATGACCTGAACTGTTATAAATGAAGATTCCCATTATGATTCAATTAAACGTCTTATTATATTATATGGTTTTAGAAAACACATAAAATTCCTTTGTTATATATTTGTATTTGAAATACCCTTAATAATATTAATATTATTAATATTGTCGTTAAATAATGATCCCATGATTAATATAAATAATAGTATTTAAAAAATCCAATTTTCACAATTAAAGGATGTGATGGCATTAGTTAGTAGGATTTTACCCTTTGAAGACTATTTATTAGAGCTTTTGAGGGTGATAGAATCACTGAGATTTGGCTGTAACCAATACCAAGATGAGATCAATCAACTTAAGAATGAGAGAAACCATTTATGGAAGACATTATACCTCATCGAGATCACGACCTGAACAATGTTCACTAAACAACACCATGAAAGTATCACCATCGCACACCAAACTCTTATGGTGTATTCTGGTTTAATAAACGAATATGTTTTAGGGCCATCATAATTTGAATATGTATATTGTATAGAATAATGAATTTATTTTTATTTTTATTATTAAATTATAAATGATTTTAATTTTGATTCAATTAATCAAAAATTGTATTTTTTGGTAATATTATAATCCAATTGAGTGATTTACTTTTATGAATTTATGGATTTTTTAAACAAATATCACATTAATAAAAAATCATTAAATAATTTTTATTAATTATAAATGGTCATATAATTTTTTATGAAGTGAATATATACATTTGATATGGGTTAAAAAACTGTTATGGTAAAAAACCCACCATTTTTTAGTCAATGTAAAATATTATTTTAAATGTGGAAATATAAATATTTTAGAAATTATTTAAATAAAAAGAAGATTATTTTTTGAATTTTTCTTTTAAAATTATATAATTCTAAATTTTACATAATTTTCTCAGACTATAGAATTTTTGGGAAAAATTAAATACCATATAAATATGTGATGTGTTTTATGACATCATAATGATGAAAAAATGATTTATTAAATAAAATAATGTGTATCCTATACCAAATATATGTTTTCATCTTAAAATAAATTCATTTTAGGTTTACTTGATTAATTTTATTAAGCCTTAAGGAATCCTCCATAACATTTAATATATTTTAGAGTTTAAATTAATTTATTATCAAGTGTGACACACCTACACATAAGAAAAAGAGTTATTTTATTATTTATGGATCATTTTATAATAAAATAATAAAAAACAACCCTACAATGGAAGAAACCATGGAAAACAGTCGTGGAAATGATTCTGGTTTTGAATATTTTATTATATGGTGTCTAAAACCTATGTTTGTAATGTATAAAAGAATTCACAACATATTTACTATATAATCCGAGAAAATATCCCACTTATCTTCACTAAAAATATTTATAACAAGTACTTACTCTACACTCGCCTCTCTAGAGTCCTACCAAGGTTCCCCAATCTCTCAAGAATCCCATTTTCTAGCTGTTGGAGCCACACATTCAAGTAAGGTTTCATTCCTTTCTCATCATTATCCATCTTTCTTTATTTTTTTCATCTCATTTTATTAATTAATACTGAAGAGGTATGTTTTTGAACATTCTGAATACATCCCTAAATATTTTTAAATTGTTATTGACCACTTTCTATTTCATTCATACCTTCCATATACACCTGATATCATGGAAATGTTTTGTAAGCATCATTTTTTTTTCCATTTTTTTCAAGATTATTTATTATTATATTCCTTTTTTTAATTCTAAATCTTTGTAAATGTACATACATATATCTATTCTATTCCACTTCATGCACAAATTATGATATACCTGTTTCATTCTCATCGACCCATTTTATGAATTTTTAAGTGATGATGTTATGCTGCTAAATGCTCTCCCTGATTTTCCATTCCAAATCATTTACTAAGTGAATGTAGTACCATTTCTTATAATTGGTGTTAATATATTGGAATATATATCATTTTTATTAGAGAATTAAATTTATTTATTTCACACTCCTTGATCAAGGAATAAATTATAATTCTGAAGGAATCCATGTATTATGACATATGTGGCGCACTTAAGCATGATAATGTAAAGAAAGAGACGGGTGCATCCAGAATTGTATAGCGCTCCAATGCATTAGGAAATTATTAGTATCATGATACATCATATTGGGAGAAGGGTGTACCTGATTTATTTATTTGTTTTTTCCACCATTATGCCTATTTTGTTTTTCGTTGACCTACGATGCAATGTTTTCAATTGTGACCAAATTTTCCATGTTATGATTATCATGCTATATCATGACTTATTATTCATGTTCCTTTATGAATAATTGATATTAATTTTCTAATATGTATTATTATCATCATGTTATGCCATTATTATTCAATTACCTTGATTTATGTCTCACCCCTTTCATATGTATTTCCCTAGTATATCTAATGCAATTTTAAACTCAAGCACGTTAAAGATGTTTTTAATAAAGATATTGTAATTCATGTTTAAAGTAGTAATGAAATGAACCTAGTTCCAAAAGATAGTAGACTACTCAATATTTAGTGTTGTATTATGTGTAATTTTATGTAATTAAATCATGTTTTAATTTGTATTAAAGATAATGGTTTTTATAGTTGGCATCAGAGGAAAGGTTTGGTTTTTTGGGAGTAGTATTAGAAAACACTACTAAAATCCTTAGATATGAGTCTAATTATAAGAAAACATCACTAAAACATTTTTTAGTATAGAATAATTTTTTTTATCAATTAATTACCACCCTATCATGATACTACATGTGGACATGGTTCTGGTATAGATGTACCTAAGTGTAACAAATCAGATTAGGTGTTTCGGGCCTGACTCGGGGTATCCAAATACATGAAATGGTCCATACAATGCACTTGGTTTTAAAATCCCATGGGATTCATTAATAATTCAAATTGTCATTATGAACAATTATTAATGTAGTAAAAAAATCATAGAAGAGTATATTTTATGAAATAGATCATGAATTACAAAAAATGAATCCTCGAAATCAATTAGTTATGCAAATACATGGAAGATATATGTTATACCTTTAAATTAATTAATTTTCCATTTATGTCTTTCAATGTTTAATATACTCAAACATAGTTTTTATTTTATTCTATACAATTGCCGTAAATTGTAGGAATCAGGTAAAAAATCAATGTGAAAAGAAATGTGTTGACTACCCCAATGAGATGCCCAACCTGATGGGAGAAAGAATCACCTACTTCATGATCATAAACTCTTATCCAACTCAGGTTTTAAATAGATACCTATATTTGGTCTACAATCCAAATCCCACCAAATGAGAAGAATCCACAATTGATATCTTCATGTGAAAGAGGCCTCCTACTTTCAAAGTATCATATGATCCCTTAATCACCAAACAATGGTTCAACCCCAATGAGATGATCATCTCCATCATTCAATGCATAGAACAAGAGACGGTTCTTTTGTCTATTTATTGAATGGAGGGTAAAGATGATCATCGGTGGACATTGAACAACAATTTAAATACTGAGGCATAGATCTAAGTATTTGTGATAAATCATTTATGGGAAAAACATAGAAAAATATTTTCCCCATAGTCTTCATATAAAATGTAAACTAATTTCCGTTCCCTCAAGAAAAAAAATGACAAATCTATCAGGGCATATAAGGAAAACATCAAAATACCTTCATGGTAGTCATTTGGATTTGCCTTTACCCACAAATTCAAGGTTGACCATTTCTTTTGTTGGTTAAAACCAATACTATGGGAATCCATGGTGATCCATGACATTGATAACACTAGGGAATTTTTTTGATGTGCCCTCAATGACGAAATGGAGATCGATGAATCTTTGGGGTTTCAAAGGGATATGAAGTGGAATATAGAGATTAATTCTATCAGTCTAATATATAGATATTATGGTTCCTAGAAATTTCAACATCCCACTTTCCAAATGTGAAAATAGATGCACCCTAGAAATTCATTGAAGGGGATTAGTAAATTCATTAGGTGCAGGAAGGAATGAAACCTAGCTATTGATTGGCGACATGAGAAACCCACTACTATGAAAGAGGAATGGAATTCTCCAATCAACCCTCTGTTTACTCTTCATTGCTACAATTTCAAGGATATATGGCATGTTGTAAAGAAATGAAGTAAGCCAATAGTTTTCATAAACATCTTACGACCTTTAAGGTAGTAAGGGATTGTTTTTTCAATCACTACCACTGAAGTGAATCCCATAAATGAAGTGTTGATAGGTACACTAGTTATTTATACAATAATTTTGAACATAATTTTTTATTCTAGTATCACTAATTTCTTCTTATAATGAAATTTATGTAGAACATTTCAAACACCACCAAAAATTATGGAATTAGAGATGTTGGTGAAAATAGAAAATGGGGATATTGTTGCATCCCAACATATAACTCCTCTCCTATCAAAGTTATGGTATTGTTTTCATAGAAATGCTAATCATAATTCCTTTGGTTGTATTTCATTAAATTATTGGCATGGATTTTTTTCCCTATAGAGTGCCAACATATATTTCCATGAGAAGAAAATCAGTATCCTTATTGAGAATTATCCTCAGATTCAGTACAAATGCAAATAGAAGGATGAATCATATTTAACCCCATTTTCTGTAGAAAGGATATTATTTACCTATGATAAAGTTTATCTTTCTATAGTGATTGATTGTAATTAAAGAATCATCCATAAAGGAATTCCCATTATGAGGGAATATGCTTATGTGTTTTCTAATTAATTTCTTAGTTATCCTCCTAGATTATATGTTCTATTTTCGATCGATCATATTCCTAAGACATTAAAATTATCCTAGACTACATAGAGTATGGATATTGTGGAACCAAAGGAGATGAAAAAATAACTATATGGGAATCTTGATAATGGATTCATACTCCAAGATGCTTCACCATGGGGTGCACCATTCGTCTTCATCATGAATAAGGATGGGTCAATATGCCTTTGCATCAATTATCGTCATCCAAACAAGAACATGATATAGAACAAGCATCATATTCCTCAAATTTATGACATGTTTGATCAGATATGTTGTTCACAATAAATATACAATGCAGATCTATAGTCTAAATATTTCTTAATTAGGGTAAAGAAGGTTGATATCACCAATACTACTTTTCATACAAGGTATGAGCACTATGAATACATATTATTTCCATTCAGACTCACTAATACCCCATAAATCTTCCTGGATGTAATGAATATAGACTTTAGTGATTATCATAAAAAAAATTGTAGTTTTTATTGTTTATACTATAATATTATCGAAAATTAAGGTGGATCATGAGAAGAATTTTAATACAATTCTAAAGACCATTACAAAGGAAAATCAGTATGCGAAGTACAACATATAAGAGTTCTAGTTGAATGAAGCCTCTCTTCCGAGGAACATCATCATGAAAAAAGAGATATATATAGAACCATAGCAGAAATAATCAATTGAATGATGTTTTAGGCCAACATCTGTGATAGATATATGTAGATTATTTAGGTTAGAAAGGTATTATCACTTATTCCTAAGAAATATCTTATGGTTTTCAAACCCTATCACAAAACTAACATGTAAGGGAGTCATTTTATAATGGAATGATGAATGTAATGAAATATTCGAGGTGTTGAAAACAAGTATTATCACTATACATGTTCTAAAACTACCCAAACATGGAGATATTTTAATGGTATTAAGCAATTCATGGATTAAGGTCTTGGGTTGTGTGTCGATGAAAAATTAAAAAGTAATTGCCTATGCTTCAATGAAGTTGAAGGTTCTTAAACATAACTACCGAATAGATGATATAGGGTTCGATGTAATGATTTACTCTTTGGAAATTTTTCAACATTACCTATCTGGGGAGAAGTGTGAAAAATATATTCATATCAAAATTCTCAATTATAAATGAACATATAAAGAGCTGATTATGTTCCAAAGAAGATGGTTAGAGGTGATTAATGACTATGAATTCTCAATGCACTACCATTTGGGGAAATTAAATAAAATGGAATATTCTCTAAGAAAAAATGATTTATAAATTATATCATTGATGACAATTCATGGGAATATTATCTTCTTAGATTTAGAAATTATGTACATGAGAATCATAATGTAAGGAACATCATCAATACTTTCACATGTTATTTCTCAATTTTCTCCTATGGAGAGGCTAAAGGATGCTCAATGATTTTATGTGGGAATTTAAAAGGAAGTGTAAGCTATAAGGAAATCAAAATCCTTAATGTTAATTTTTAATTATGATTTTGTTGTTTGATTTGGGTTAATACTATATTTACAATCTAATCTTGAGTTAAGGAAGGATTTGTTTGGTGATGAACATAGACCAACCATTCCCATCCACTCAATAATCACAAAGCTGTATCAAGATCTATGAGAACAGTATTTTTGATATAATATGAAGATTTTTATTATAGTATATACATCAAGATGTATTTTATATCACAAAGTGAAAGAGGAATGCAAAAAATAAAAGGAGATGATGCAACCATTACCAATACCTACATGGAAATTAGAACACATCACCATGGACTTTGTCACTAATCTTTAAAACTCATCAATAGAGAAAAATACTATATGGTTTTGGGTGGACTGTCTTACAACGACTAAAAACATCATTGTGATTTGAGATTAATTATCACTAGATATAAATGAACGGATATACATGTGGTATGTGGTCAAGTTGCATAGAGTACCACTATAGATTGTATCTAATCAAGATCCAAGATTCACCTTTATGTTCTGGAAGTGTCTCCATTATGATATGAATATTGTTTTGAACATTCCCATATCCTGTCACCCTAAAACAAATTCCTAATATTATTTTAATATCTATACACTTGGGGACATGTTATGATCATGCTCAATGGAATTCAAAGGAGGATGGGATCAAAATCTTCCTCAGGTTGAGTTCTCATAGAACAATCATTTCCACAAGAGCATCTAAATAGATCATGAAGATGCCCTTTATTGGAAGAGGTTCAATACAACTTAATTCTAGGATGAAGTTGGGTAATGAAAACTACTAGTTCCTAAAATGGATGAGGAAATGGTGTAAAAGGTTAAGACCATTCAGCAACACATCTAGTCTTTTTAGAGATGAAAAATGTTCTATGATAATAATCATCGATATGACCTGGAGTCTAATGTTGAATACATGGTATTTCTTCTCATTTATCCATCGAAGAAATTTATGTGATTTGGGAAGAAGGGAATTATTAGTAAAAGATACATCATCCCCCTTTAGATCATTTTCATCATCATAGTGGTGGCTTATCGACCTGAACTCCCACCTAACCCATCTTGAGTTCATGATGTATTCCATAAATCACTCATGAGTTGGTACATACCTAAGCCCTCACATATACTCATTCAATATGTGTAACCATTAGAGAATGATCTTTCTTATGTGGAGTAGTCCATGAATGTCTTAGATCGTAGAGAAAATGTTCTATGAAATAATACATTTCACCTTGTCAAAGTGCTTTGGATGATCCCCACATTTGAAGAAGAAATGTGGGAATCAGAGGATGTTATGAGAAAAAATTTCCATCATCTATTTTAAGAGGGTGAAATGAAAATTTCGAGGGTAAAATTTTTCATGGTGGAAGATAGTAACCATGAGGACTATAATAAATGATGTTTCGCTTTTTGATTTAATTAAATGTATTATTATGAAATATGGTTATAGAAAACACATGTACTTCCTTATTAATATCATTATATTGAAATTACTATTAATAATATTACATTTTTTAATTTATCCATTAAATAGTGACCACGTGATTAATATAAATATAGGTCTTTATTAGATCCAATTGTAATAGATAAAGGAAGTGATGACATCATCTAGTAGGATTGTAACCTTTGAAGAAAATTTATAAGATATTATTAGTGATATAGATTCATTGGTATTTTCCCTTTACCTCTCCCATTATGTGATCCAAAAACATAATCATGAGATAAATTATTTACTGGAGAACAAAAATCTCATCAGGATCACAACTGAAACCATGTTTTCCAAACGGCACCTTGAATGTCTCATCATCACAAAACATACTCCTAGGTAATATACTAGTTTATTATTGGTACATGTGTCAATACCTTAATAATAGGAATATGTATATTTTATATAATGATGAATTTATTTTCAATTTTATTATTTCTTTATAAAAGGCTAAGATTTTGATTCAATTATTTAGAATTTGTGTTTTCAAGTAATATTCATAATCAATTAAGGTATTTATTTTGATGATTTAATAGATTTTTAAAATTGATAATATTTTAAAAATATTTTATTTTTTAATATATTTTATTAATTATAAATGGATAAATAATGTTTTGTGAAGTGGACTGTACTTTTTATAAGGGTTCAAAATTGTTTTTACAAAAAAACTAACATTTTTTTAATAATTATGAAATTCCTTTTTTAAAGTTGAAAATAAACTGAATAAAAAATTATTTAGATAAAATTAATATAATTTTTAGAATCATGATGTTGAAATTATTAAATGCTTAATTTTTCATAATTTTTTGAGATAGTCAAATTTCAAGGTAAAAATTAAATACCATATAAATATACAATGTATTTTATGACATCATTATGACCCCAAAAAAACATAATAAATACTATAATTGATATACTAGGTAAAATATACGTTTCAATCCTAATATAATTTGATTTTATGTTTTCTTGATTAATTTTATTAATCCTTTATAAATCATCCTAAACGTTTAATTTTTTAAGAGTTAAAAGTGTTTATCATATTCATATAAAGATGGGGATTGTTTTAATATGTTTGGAACATGGAATAATAAAATAATTAAAAATTACCTACTTTGGAAAAAAATTTGGGAAAATACATGTAAAGGCTTCGGGTTTTGAGTATTTTCTCATATAGTGTCCAAAACCTATGTTTGTTAAATATTAAAGAATTCACCCATCATTTTATATATAATCACAACCATTCTCCCACTTAATTTTAATAATAACCCATGAAACACATCCTTACCATATAATACCATCTCTAGAATCCTCCTAAGTATCCCCATGCTCCCAATAATACCATTTTCATGCTTTAGGAGCCACACATTCAACTAAGGGTTCTCTCCTCTCTCATCCTTGTACAAGATTCATTATCTTTTTGTGGATTTTTTTCAATTATTAAATATGGGGTATGTTTTTTAACATCCCCCATACTTACTTTTTAATATATAAAGGATTAGATACCATTTTATATCTTATTAAACCCTCCCATGTACACATGTTACCATGCTGAAATTTTGTATGCATACTTTCATTCCTCTATTTATTCAAGATTATTTATTATCATGTGTGTAATTTTTTATAATTCTAAATTCGTAGTAATGTCCCACCATGTCCCTATTAGAATCCACGTATTTTCAAAATATTTACAGACCCATTTTTCTCTCATCATCCAATGTTTTGAATTTTTATTTGATGATGTTATGCTGCTGAATTTTCAACATGATTTTCTATGCCAAACCATTTATGTAGTGATTTTCATACCCATTTCCTTTAAAAAGTGTTTACTTTTATACACATATAAATTTTTTTGGGGGCTTACATGTATATATTCCACACACCGTCATCATGGAATATATTATTTTGACGAATTAATCCATGTTTTTTTATCTATGTGGCACACTAAAGAATAAGAATGAAATGACGGTTACGAGTGCACCCCGAATTATATAGTGTTCTAATGTATTAGGTAATATTATGAAACATAATTATGGGATGGGAGTTTACTTTATTCCATTATGATATAATGTCCACAAAGATGTATTGTTGGTTTATACTTAACCTATGTTGCATTGGTTTATGGTTTTTACACATTTCCCATATTTTGATAATCATGCTATATGATTCCTTATTGTTTCTATTACTTTTTGCCTCATTGATATGAATTGTCTAACATGTATTATTTTCATCATGTTATTTCATGTATATTCCTTTATTGGGATCTATGTCTCACCAGGTTCTTGTGTATTTCCCCATGTTATCCAATGTTGTTTTAAGCTCAAGTATGTGAATGAATTTTTTAGTAAAGATGTTGTAATTAATAAAAAATATTCTAATGAAATGTACCAAATTCCAAAACACACTATACTTATTCATATATTAGGTTATATTAAGGGTACGTTTTGGCAATTAAATCATGTATTAATGTGTAATAAATATAAGGGCTATTTTAATAAGGGGAGTGTTTGGTTAAGGGCATGGTTTTTGGGGACATGTTTCATGACTGTGATTAATTATTTATGTAACTTATGTGTTATTTAGATTTAACATCATTATAAATTTGGTTTAAAAAAAATTAATTTTAATGTATATGGATAGAACCATAAACCAATGTCTCATTTGGATGATTATGTATAATTATTTTAAACCTTATGGTCACAACCTTATTGATCCATTTGCTTATATTTTTTTCATTAACTTGTGAATTGTGATATTATTAGATAGTGGAATGATTATTAAGTACATGAAATATTATCTTTGTTGACCGGTTTTGGTGGTGGAATTGATAATTTTTTAGGATATATTGGTTTTAATTTTTCATTTTTTGTTCTGGGGCTGTAGATTTTTGAGTTTTATTTTTTTTATAATCCATATTTAGTGCCAGTTTCAACCCTCGCTAAATAAGACAATATTTTTAAAGATATGGCTTCTACTACCTCTATATAATGTCCAAATTTTTATATTTTTTTATAATTACCACTACATAATGTCGATATTATATAGTGGTGGTTTAGCCTCTTAAAAATTCACGTGGATATAGAGGTGGTTTAATACACATCTATATAATAGACACTTTTAGGGGGCGGAAACCACTAATAAAATGTGAAAACAGATACCTCTAAACAAAATTTATGTGATTGTTCCCATAAACCACTGCTAAATGGACAGAACTTATGCGGCATGGATGTCATTTCAATCTTCAGCAGTAGGTTATGGAAACTATCGATGAAGCATTTGGATGCAGTTTAAAACACCACAAAATGGGGGGAAACACCTCTATTATATGATTTTGTTGTGTTGAGGTATTTAGGACCTTGAAATGATCATCAAAATAGTAGATGCCTTCATCAAATATACCAAATTACAACATAACGAATTACCCCACCTCATGGATGCAGAATGGGGAAGTCATAGGCTACCACTACGCACATAAGAATGCCCTTTTACCCACTCACACTCCAATAAATGCACCATATCATGTGGATCAACCTTGTGAGAATTAGTAGAAACACCCAACTAGTCATTATTATTAGAGAGGGAAAATTTTGAATCATTTTTATGAGATGAAAAACAAGGTCTATTATTTTTTAAATAACCATGTCACCCACTACATCATCTCAGCAATGGAAAAGACATGGTAATGTCTCCAAAGCCAATGAAGCGCATCAATGAAGGTTATGAAGATCTCCAAATTATTCACCCTTTATTCAAGTACTAGTGAAAATTATCATAATTTATTTCTAATACATCCTATAAAAATGGTGGAATGTAGTCAATTGTAGTTGAAAAACTCGCATTCCCTAGAAGAATATGCCTCGTCCACCAACCTAGAGTAGGAATACTAACTGATGGAAGTAAAAAAAGAAAGTGTTTACAAATGTTCAGTAATATTATGTTCATAAATATGATGAAACAATCTCATCTTATCCCTAGAACACAGTTGAAATTGTTAGTTGTGCCTTGAACCTCTTCCTATATAACACAACCAACTTCATCGGTAGCTTGGTCCTTTGAAATCTTGTTTTCCAAAAAATAAAAATAGAGGGATGTGTAAGAATAAAATGTATATTAGGATATTGTACTAAAGGTGAAGCTATTATTGAAATAAGTAGACGTCATGCTTCTAATCCCAGAAGCATGAGTACCGCTACACCAAACGATACAACAAGGGTCCATCTAGCAGACATAATCTCTATTAGAATAGTAGTAGATCTTTATATCCATCAATGCCATTCAATTTTTTGGACCCCTTCTTAGATTATGATCATGACTATAAACGCATATTACATACACATGATTGGGGAACTAGGGGAAGAGGCCATCAAAATCGAGGATATCAGGGAATATGTGGTCATTCTATGATTCATGACATTAACCACATCCCTACTAAAACCATATACGCAGCTAAGCCCCATCAGAGAGATCTCTAGTGAGCCTATAAGGAGGAATGTAGTTATCCCACACATGACTAGATCTTAACTGACATTATCCTACTATAATATTATCTAGTGGATAATTCGACATGTAATCAACCTTGACATATAGGAAAAACTCGACTATGTAATCAAAAAAATAAAATAAGCACTTTAATCTCATGCTCGATGTGTTGGAACATACACATGAATACCCTTATATCCTATGAAACCTATATAAGAGCATACTCTAACTGGAAAATTCTATCCATTAAATCAAAAGTATTATGTTTTTAATAAACTATCCCTTATGTCAGCCAAATTATCAATCATGGATTCCCTAATTCTATCAAAAGACCACCGGGAAGCAGTCATATTGGATTTTTCAAGACACCAACAATTTTAAGATAAATATTATGTATTTTAAGTATATCATGCAATCAATAATCCTATAGAATGAAACACGGTCAACCTTTTCAAAGGCCATGAGGAGGATGCCTCCATAAAGGGGAACATCAGACCCCGATAAATATCTATAAGGATAAATGAAATTGATATCCATTGATCCTTAATTTAAAATTGTTCATGGTTCATCCTCATTCTAGTCATAAAACTTTACAAGCTTGGTTTCAATGTATCCCATCTTTCCCCCTCCACTCTAATGGTACTGGTTTATGATAATAATGAAATGAAGCTCTTGGAAGAATCAAATTCACACCTAATTTCATGGTACTTGTGTCTGACTCAGAATTCTTGGTTTTCAGAATGGATACGGCCTTCAACATCCCTCAAAGAATATCTTGGCTACATCACCAATTACTCAAATAATGCATCAATAGACAAATTGGGAAATTTCATAATGAAAAATCCATATTCAAATTCCTTATGTCATAGTACATTTATGTGGGACTCTATTATAATGAATGGAAACATTTCATTGCTGAAAATGTCACCAGAATTAATGCCTCACACTTCTTATAGATGATTAAAGCTAACTACTTAAAACAGATCAATGTAGAGTACATGATCCCTGTCAACTAATTTTAATTGGTAGGTACAAATGCGAGAACAAATTCTAAGACTTTTGTGATGTTAGTCATGAAAACTGATCCCTGAAACATGAAATATGTTTTCATCTCACTAAATAGTGTTGAAATCCCAGATGAAAGCATCTTCATTCCATCCATTAAAATTCAAATCATACTGGTTCCATTATCATGTTTTGAATAACTCATCACATCAACGAATGGAAATGAGTATTCTCATTCTCAGTCCCTACTCTCCCCTTTATAGTACAAAAAAATTACACACACCATCAATCAGGATATAAATGGTTTCTTTTTCTTTGGGAAGTTAAATTTCTCATTCTTCTCCTATCTCCAATGAATATTCTTCATCACTTACATCCTTGATAAAAATAGGAATGGTAATGAATGAGGAATTTTAGGAAGACCGCAGTGATTCACCACAAACACTTTTGGAAGGTGTCTCCACAACGGTTGATGAACTCAAAAAAACAATATGGGTACATTTGGAGAACCATGACCCACTTGGATTAGTGAATCCATGAATTATGAAAAAAAGTTTCATATAATACATTACTAATTAAAACTTTGGATGTTGACTCTTGGAATTAAACATACATTATGGGTCTCGACTATGATGTGGAAACCCATCACTTGGGTTTCCCAAAAGATGGTCGGGGGTACAAACCAACATCCATACAGACACACCCACCCCATTTATCTAAAATTGTGGCTAAAGAGGACATAATCATGAAGGTTGATTTCATTAGAGGGGATAATTGTCAAAAATTACTACCTAACTTTTCACTATAAAATGGAAGAATGAAAATATTAGATCATCCAATGACTTAATAGATCTCAACCGGTATTATCCAAAATATGACTTCTCAGTTCCAATAATAGAAATATCAATTGATGCAATATCATTTTTCATAACCTTTCCTTCGTGGATGACTATTCCAGGTACAAACAAAATTGAATTTCCCCACAAGTTAAAGAATCCACCATCTTCATGGACACCCCAGGGAAAATTATACTATCTGGTAAATCACTTTGGATTGCTGAACACCAGTGACATATACCAACATACCATGAATCCCATCTTCAATCCTTTATTAGAGATATTAGTTGAACGTAATGTTGATGATCTAGTGTTTATACCCCAACAATGTTTTGACCACCAAGATGACCTGGAGATAATCCTCAATGAGATATGAAAAAATTTCCTGATAATGAACCCCCTGAAATGTGAATTTGGGGTAACCTCAAGATGTTTATTGGCCTCTTTGTATTCCATTGAAAAAAATGACCCTGAAAAAAACCATTAGTAATGAAATACCAACTGATCACACTAGTAGTAATGCCTAATTCCTATTGAAATCCTTGCATTCTATATGTGACAGAACATGGGAAATGAAGGGGCACCTTGCTTGTGAAAAGAGTGATAACGTGAATGAAAAGACCATTATTACTTCATTAAAAACATGATTGTTTATGAAACACATTATTTAGAGATTGAGAAGAGGAATATAGAATTAATCTTCATAGTTCAGAAACTGAGTCACTACCTACACCACCATGAGATATATTCGGTATATCTTAATAACATGATCAAATATATCCTTATATGTACTATATTGAACTGATTTATAGCACAGTGGTTGGTTATTCAGTAACAGTTTAATATACTATATGTGCCTCAAAAATAATTGGAAGGTCATGCTTTGAATGATTTCCTCACAAAGTACCCATTTAAAGAAGCAACGTCATTAAATACTAAATTGTCAAACTAAGATATATTATCTATCCAAGGTTTCCCCAAAATGAGGGAAATGTATTTTAATGGATTTTAAATGATCCCAATGAGGAGAATGATTGAAGGA
Organism: Viscum album; assembly: GCA_963277665.1. Classification (NCBI taxonomy): domain Eukaryota; kingdom Viridiplantae; phylum Streptophyta; class Magnoliopsida; order Santalales; family Viscaceae; genus Viscum; species Viscum album. Next base: position 798,820,438 of record OY728155.1, read on the forward strand.
CCAAATCTCACAAAAGTCAAGTTAAATATCTTTCTTATATCTCTATAAAAGGCATATTTACCTTTTATCTTCCTATTATCAGAAGTATGTTTAAACAATGAAGTAGAATATGAGGCCCCAAATACATGCCAAGAACTTATAATCAAAATATTAGTGGACATTCTTGATGTGGAATGGTATTTAGAGTTTGTAATCGATCCCATCAGTGGGGATTCTGCCATTAGAAAAGAATAACTTCCCCCATGATTGATAGTGTATGAGGATTAATGGTGGAATTCCCCTTAATAATAACAATGAACAATTTCATATAGTCATTTGAAGAAAAATAAACTACATTGGAATATATATCTAAAAAATAAGAATATCCATACTTGGATGAAACAATCATCCACATTTCCCATCATTGAATGGTATCACCTTTTTCTCAAAGAAGAGCGGAATAAGTCAATGATGTCCGTATTATCCTTGAGCCCTAAGATCCTACAACTTGGTGGATGATTGAAATCATAAGATTCAACTAAAATGAAACACTCTCATATGATAGAGCTCGGAAAGGGAAAATATGATGGTGAGCATCCAACTTGACACTACATGATGGAACAAATCACCATAAATCCCCCTTCAAATGTGGCGTCAATGGATTCCTTCTCAGATGTATCAATGGATTAGACAATGTGACTATTATGGATGATGTTCACACTATATCATGTGGTACCCATCAGTCTGGATATAATCTTTCTAATTAAATTTTAAATCTTATATACTGGTATCCTTCAATGATTTAGGATTTCACAGAATTAACTAAATTATTTCATTCTTATGAAGATAATTCCAAATTTATCTATCAACCGCCATAATAACTATATTAATCCAAATACTCTTGGCCACAAGCATTATGGGGAAATGTATTTTGTGAGGCTATACCCTCCATCTTTAAAAAATGAGTTCAAATACAACTTGACTACTCTCAAATTATTCTCCAAATGGGCCTTGGAACCACCCTTCAAATAGGTGAGGTCCAAAATCATCGTTGGGATCATGAAAGAAAACACAATTAATATATTTTCGTTTCCTCACAATATACTAAAAGGCAATGGAACAAGATTCTACTATACTATATTGGAAAAGCAATAGCATCAGTACAATATATAATCAAAACATTTTTTCCACAACCATAACATAGATAACAGAAAAATAGATGATTTCAACATCACTATATGAAACATAATTTATAAAAATGTTGATTAAGAAAAAAATTATTCGATGAACATGATCTTTCTTGATTTATGGGATTATAATTATATGGCATGTACTGCTACATGGGAGACCCCATACTCACTTGGATATAGAATAGAAGTATACATTATAATTAATGTATAATATAAATCAATCTGTTTTTCCATTTGTGGTCACCTATACATAGATGATAATCCCAAAAATAACTGAAAGAATTAGAGTGATTGGTCAAAAAAATATGGCATACCCTGCATCACTTAGAGGTATATCAGAATCTGATAGTGCAAGCCTTTAACATAAAGTTATTCCTCATCTCCTTCCTCTATGGGGAACTTGTAGTGATATTTATTACATTGATAATAAAGGAAAGAAGACTTTAATAAATGGAAACAAGTGGGAGGGACCCTACTATATACACAAGTTCTAATCTAACATGGATTATTAGTTAATTTAAATAGATGGATAGATCCTTACGACCCAAACTGATGAAATATTCCCAAATAAATATTTCATGTACCCAAAAAAATATAATCCAAAATAAATGATGGAAATTTGTGTAGTTGACATTTTCACATGACCATAAATGGGATGACATAGAAAATATACCACATGATGTGAAATTACATGGCATCCGGTCATAGTCGTATGACCTAAATCTATGAGACACCATTGTTCCTCTCCACATAAAATTAAACATCATGGTTGACAAACCTCTATATCTATGATATGAGACTCCAAAAATTTCATTAGTAGATACAATCCTAGTGGTCCTTGAAATATGGACATACATCTCAGGTGTATGTCCCAATAACTTCCCTTTAACCCCTTAGCGGGTCAATATGCCCACTTTTCCAGATATGAGGAAGAAAATATGGTTTTCTCCAATGCATAACCCCAATAATATTATTTCTAATAATTAGTGAAAATTAGACCCCTTAATGATTATAAACCCCAATTTTATCACGTCTTTATGGCCTAACATAAAACTGTATGGAAAACATCCCCATATCATGGAAATAAATTGCACAATCCTTTCAATAAATACTTGTGGCTTGATTCTATTTCCAATGTGACACGTAGTGATTCTCATACCTTCTATCCTATCTACAGAAAATATTAAAGAACATGAACCCCTATTTTCTCTCACTATATTAAGTATATTTTTATAGGGAAATTTTCTAGAGGATATGGCTTGATTTACAGTACAATGAGTGGTGTAGTGACACCGATAATTTAGTTCTTTTCCCCAACAATAATTTGGAAAATATTAAAGCCCCATTCCTTATGTCAAATACTAATTAATGTGGGGAACATTTTTCAAGGATATTTTTTGGTTGATACTCATTCTAATAGCATATGTAGTTAGGCTAGGATCTTTGATCTCAGGCCCATTCAAAAAAATGGAATATCCCCCACTCCTTGAGTATGAGTCGGGTCAGTATAGGGAGAACTTCAAGAACTAAATATTACTTTATTATAATTCCAGTGAGATAAGTTGGGATTCCCAAATGATTTTTCTAATGCCCAAAAATCATTTTGTAGTATATCAGTGCCCCTTTTCCCTATATCAGAACTTCTTTAATGTGAGAAATATTATCAATAACTACCTGGGGATTGATTCTTGCGTCAATATGATATGTATTGACAACAAATATTTACCCCTAGTCTAGCCACAATACACATTTTTTCATTGGAATAATTATTTCCTCGTCGCATGACATTAATCTTTATGGTTCTTCAAGAAATATGTATAGACCGATTCTCTTTCCAATGAGAAACATAGTGATTCCTGGATCATACCTCATAGAAAAAAAAACTATAATAATCTAAATTCTTATATAATTCCCTCATATTTTCTTTTTTGTGGTGGAATAAACCATTGACAATACTTTTTTCTCCCAAAGATAATAGCTCAAGTGGTCTTATGAGTTTTAATAATGAAGCTCTGCCATGAGTAAATTACATTAATTTTCATTGCTGTTGTCATTGTACAATATGTGAGATCATTAATGGAACACCAAATGTCTTCATTGCTTGATAATAAATTGGAAAATTTACTCGCAAACTACATGTGTCATCATTCTTATTCCAATGTGATATGTAGCAACAAACATATCTCTAATATCGAGTCCATCCAAAATAAACACCCTCCTTTTCACCATTCATGAATTAAATTATAATGGGAAATCCTTTATAGAACTATGTGCAGGTTGATTCTTTCTCCAATAGGATATGTAGTGACACTCGTGTCATATTACACGGTCTAGCTTCAATATTCCGTTTTTTCATGTAGATTTTCCTAATTTACATACTGTATGACATTAAACATCATGGATAATGGCCATACCAAATGACATTAAAAAACGCCAATAATGTCTTGGATGCATGAAATTAAACAACAATGTAACTCAAAGAATCTCATATTAATTTATTCTATTTCTGATGAGTTACATAGTAACTTCTAGGCCTCATTTAATTCTCCCAGCAATGGGGTATAAAAAAACCCCTCTTCTATTAAAAAATGATCTATACAGGAGATCTTAATTTTGATCCCCTCATTAGGGGTTTGATCAATAAAAAAGAGGCGTCTATCTTCTATATATGAGTCATATCAATGAAATGGAATCCATATTTCATGTACAACATCAATCCAAATTATTCCATTATGCCCAGACACATCCCCTTAAAAGTACATACTCCTAATCAAAGACACATTTATAGCTTCATAATCATTCTTCATCTCCCATTGATAGATATTTTGATTAATGATGACTCTTTTTCCTGACAATGATGTGACACACCATAGTTGGATTTGTAAAAAAACATCCCATAAAACTTGTTTTTTAGTCAAAGGATGTCATCATTTGAATATTCCATAATATGCCCCAATTGAATTTTAAAAAAATATACCACAAAACATATTTTTCATCCAATATTAACTTCTTCCTTGGTAGAATATTCTATATCCATTATATGATTTTTCGAAATTATGTTGGAACCCATGATTAAAATTCAGTTTGTTGTCATCCCACAGATATTTTTCCCATATCCTTTATACCGGTACGAATACCCCCAAGGCCATGGTTTACAATTTACTCCCTCTCATATAAAGATTGATGGAATCATCTTGTCTCATTATTCTATATATCAGCTATCATTTACATAATACTATGGTCCTATTCATATGACCTAATTATAAATGCACCATATTTCCCATGTTTTGGTCAGATATGTGCATGCAACATTTTCCCCAAATTATTGTCTAGTTTTTACATAAAATGAACCTCCCTTATTTAGGAACCCTCATCCAAAATTATAACATTGTTCTAGGTGTAAATATTAATTTCCATAATCTTCTATCGACCTTGATAAAATGAATGTCATAATTAATGAGGACTCATTTTAATGATTATGTTGTAATATGACATTATTTTATTTTAGTAATTCTACCGAAAATTGTCCTATCAGTAAAAGGATGCTTCTATTTGACTATGATGCAATGTGCCCCAGTTGTATTTTTATAAAACACCCCACAAAAAGAGTTTTCTCAATCAGTGGTAACGTTGTCCCTATGACATACCTATACAATTTCCATAATCCCTTTCCCCCATACCATTATTTGGATCTAATTATTCCTATATAACACCTTACAAAATTTTCCCACTCACACCTTTATATGATTGAACATTCCAGGAAAAATTACAAAAAATGGGAAAATCCTTTATTAATCAGTCAATTAGAAAGACCTTAAATTACATCCACTTAATGTACTTGTCGTATGACAATAAACTTCATACCATAATTTCCTTACTATATTAATTTAAACTGTAAGTCATAATGTCCTTATAGTATGACATTAATCTATATAGAATAATGACAATGGAATAATACTTTAAACTAAATTGTCAAAATCCTTATCGAACGATATTAATCTATAATATAGTTCAACCATTTCGTAAAGGGGACTCCACCTAAAATCAATCATCTTAAAAAATGTTCTCTCCATCACACAAACTAAATGTTTGTAATAGTAGATTCTCAAGTCATGGCTACCTCCAATGTAGATAATCTCATAATTCTCAGACACTTTCACTTGGAAAAAACATCAACCATGGTATTGAGATATCTGAATCCCCACAAGAATTCATTGAACATCAGAAAAATAGAATGTAGTTATCTGGGGGAACTACTTTTTTTTAATCGGTTGTATCATTCCCCAGTTTGTAATTAGTAAAGTATCCCAAAAAAATGGGGTTCTAATATGAAAGATGCAACGATTGACTATGCAATAACACTCTCTATTTTCATTTCATAATGAAACGCAAAAAACAAGTTTATCAACCAGTGGAAACTCCATCCTCTATAGAGACTGCCTTTATAGCTGTTTATCTTAATTTAGATTTGGAAACCAAAAAAAGTGGCTTTAAATTCTCATAGTGGGGGGGTATCTGAAGACTTATATAATTTCAATGGCCAAAAATCCATGTTTGTGTCAACATTTGTACAATTATGGTCAAAGATGTCCAACATAAAATACCATTATCATTAGTCTAGTTTTTCTTACTTTAAAATAGAACAAAAAGAGACACATTACTCACTAGATTGAAAACACACAAAGGGAACTCTAGAAAATTGTGTGGTATTTTTTTTCTAGAACTGTACTCCATGTTGTTTATGAAAATATAGAGCAACAAATATAAATAGGAAAAAAACATTTTATGATGAAAATTTAAAAAGGGGGTTCTTATAAAAATACAAGTATCACTTGCAAAGTTTTCTTTTTCTAGTTATTAGAAAAACAAATATATGATGATACAAAAGACACAAATTTGTTACTGTTGTCCATATAACCATAGTAGTAGTCGAACTACCATTGATAGGATCCATGTGTTATTAAAACATAGTGCATTCTTCCACAATTGGGATAGATCTAATGCCAAAAAATTGAGGTTGGAATGTGTCAATGTTTACTATAGTTACCATAGATCTATATTCTTTTCATTTTTCAAAAAAAATTAGGGGTTTTTTTACAATGTATAATGTGTTCTATGCATTATTATACATAATTCATGATGTGATCCTCACTTTGACAACAAAAGAATATTTGATTAGATGTTTGTCTCCATAAAAGAATAAGATAGATTATGGATTTCCATGTTCCATATTACTACTCCATAATGATGTATATGTGGAAGGAACCCCTCATTAGGAGTAATTGTTGAATTTATAGAATCGATGATGAAAAGGATTCAATCCATTAAAATAATTTTCAGTTGTTCATTCATGAATATGTGGTGTATTATCCAGATCTATTATTGTATATCTCTTTTAAATCTTTTATTTTAGTGGTCACAGAGCCCAAACATACATACATGTCAAATTTTATGTCACTCAGGACATAGAAAATTTTAATAATGAAATTCCATCACCACATATGACACTTTCACATTCCCACTCAAATAGGACCACTCATGCATGGCCACTCATAGAGGCACACCAACGGGTCGATAAAAAGAAACCTCCACCTAAAATTTTCAATGGATTACCAAACTTCTAGATGATCATTAAAGGGGAGGGTTCTCTTTGGGAAACTAATTCACTCTTATAGTCCATCCCTACTTTTTATATATTCCATGGAACACAATAACTAGGGAAAGACCCCAGCCCAGTATCTCGGTGACCCACACATAAAATCCCAAACCAGGACGACCCACACCTGGGTGACCCATTCATGGGAGACCCACAATTTGGAAACCCATACCAGGGAAAATCCACCTAGGTGACCCATAAATGGGAGACACATTCTTGGGAAAACCCTAACTGGGGGACCCACACCAGGGTGACCCAAACCAGGGAGAGACCCACTTGGGAAACCAAGTCCCATAAGACCGACACCTGGTAGATCTAATCATAGGAGTCCTCAATAAGATACCCACATGTGAAAACCTATTAGTAAATATCATAGGGTTTGTAGCCCCACACCACTTATCAGCCTCATTGTCAAGTTTTGGTCTCAGTCTTGCATGTTGGTCCCTTTGTTAGCGTCATTAAACCCCATGGAAAATGGATGTTCGGGTGATGAACATTTCATGGTTGGTCAATGAATTTTTTTCCCTTATATTCTGTCAAAGTCATCCCCTATTATACTATTATTTGATATACTCCTCCACACTCATTAAAATTAATTTAGTCAACATAATCCTCTTGATTCCTATCCCATGTTATTATTTTAGATTATCCTCTTGGATTCCTCATGTAACTCAAGCATACAAAATCCTCAGCCATCTCTTGAATCATCATCGCCATAATAATATGAAAGGTTGATCCTATAAGGTATCCTACTTTTGAATAATACTCAAACAATCATTGGTAATCCTTATTTATGTAATCCCATATCCTTCCTTGTAAGAACTCTCATTCCTCATTCCTTCCTCCATTTGTCTCGATTACCAAAATTGGAGGGGATATGGGAATTTTCAAAGACCTTCCTTTCTACCCATGTGTACAGGGTATAACAATAGGTGAGACATGGAATTAACCCAAAAACATCCACTAGTGGAAGTGGAATCATGTGGTTTCCATGATCTTCCCCTCCACATGTTTCTCAAATTTATGAATGGCTCATCATTTTTAATGAGATATTAGAGGATAGACATTATCGTGACATCTAACATGTCAAAGGGATGTTTCTATAGAGTAACTTCTTATGAATATTTCCCTCACCATCCTTTAAAGTGTCTCTATTGGCATGGGTACTAAAGGTTATATATACAATCTTTGACAAATGTAGATATTTTTTTATCAGATCATATGTTTCCTCTTTTTTCTCACATAGAGAAGGAATCACATGTGATTAGAAGTTGAGGGTTGTCATAACATACACACGATCACAATTCATATGGAAATAATCCTTAGGATAAATACCAATATGAATCTATCATGGGAAATATTACAATTTTAAATCCCAACTGAGTCTCAAAATATTACTTGGTATAAGCCCCATCCATCCACAATACATGCATCATCATCCAGGGTAAGCCTCTACCAAACCCATCCCTCAGCATCCTTCTCAGGAGTAATTCCCAATCAAAACCATCATTAACGAGGGAATCCTCTTAAGGATTATGCACCTAATTCCTTTGATTGGGCTCCTTCTCAATAATTATCTCATATCATGTCACCATACTCTTCAACGGGTCGCATCCTTAGGTGTAAACCCCGAAAAAGCCTCCAAATAACCATGATTTGAGACATCCCTCATAGAACCTTTCATAAGGCCATCCTTTTCGGGAATAAGCCTCAGTTAAATCCTCCCATATGGCCATACTATCCTATGTTAATAACCTTTTGAGGGCCTCTATATGTGAAAGTCCACAAAATAAAACTACATGGTCTTTGATCCCCATCTGAATGGGATACGAAGGAAGCCAACCTGAGGCCCAAACCCAACATCACAAATCAACCCTATTATCTCAATGAGCATTCACGATACGATATGATTAAACCTAGTGATTTTTATCCTTTCCATGTTCCCTCATTTGCCTCAGTGTATGTCCCAAACCAAAATTTTACTAGGAACCTTCCTCATACACATCCTAGCTGCATGAAATTAAACTGAACGATTTGGTTCTTATCATAAGACCCTAAAAGTTATGATGTGTCTCATTAAGTGGAACAGAACTACATGGGTTATAATTCCTTTCATAAGGATATATAGGAATGCCATACATGTCTCCAATCCCAATATCAAAACAACCAGTGTAACCTTGAATGATGAGACACTTTAGAGAACCCCACATTGTGGATTGAAAATCAGCATCATCAAAACAGAAACAAAATAATATATGATTAGTTGATATGAGGTTACCATTGATGGAGATCCCCAAATGAATAAATATATCTCCATTAATGAAAAACCTCGAATAAATATATATGATTATAAGACCTATGCATTTCAATAATTGAATATTAATTCAAGGGTGATCTACATCATACATGATAATTAATAATAGATTCATGAACATATATTAAATCTATAAGAGAGTCAAATAGTATGAAACACCCCCCCCCCCAGGGTGTGATGAGACCAACCACCCATCCTCTTGACCAATGGGATTTCTTAATAATCGTTTAAGAAACTCCCCCATTAGTGAATATCTTTGGGAAGCATGTCCCTCATTGATATAGAATTGTTATGTGTGTCTAGTTCCAAGAACAAACCCACTGAAAATTGTTAATAAATAGTGAAACCAGCATGTACGATTTCAAAGAACTCAATCCCATGCAACAGACCATCAGGATTGAAAATCATTAATTGGATACTATGTGTGAAGTAAATTTTGTTTGATTTATGTGGTACTTTAACTTTTATTTGTAGATTTTAGTTTGTGACATATAAAATCATGATTGATTACTTTTTAATTCAATTATATGATCTTGGTAAGGTTTATCTATCTAAAATATTCTTTCTTTGGTAGATATATTGTGTTATATAATGATCCTCATTATGATGTTTATATACAACCACGTGATGTTTTATATTGTCTGTATACATATATTAATTGTATTTAGTGATTTATTTGAATTATTTTCTTTGGAAGGACTATGATTCACTAATGACTAAAATGGTAAGGGTGTTTCTGATACAATCATAACATATTTTAGGATTATCTAGGTTCAATGTTTCATCATGAGGGGTCATATACTGTAATTTTCATGAACCATATCTCACTTATTAACAACTAGTTATGAATGATTTTATCGTTTTTGTCTCCATCAACTCCCTTATTGATTAATGAAACATCATTAATTTTAATTATTATTGATATTAATATTGTATATTCTTTTACATCAGGAATCCTTCTTTTCAGTATCTATGTTTTCCAAAATAATTTAATTACATTATTTTTTAAACATATATGGATTCCAAAATATACATTATTTGATATTTGAACTTATTTTAAAAGTATTTAAATAGTATATTATAAATTATTTTTACATGGGTTACATTTATCTATTTTCATAAATGATTTGAATGAATGTATATTTTTTTAATGATCAAGACATGAGTATAATTTCTCACATTCATGATTATTTTTATCTTTGAAGCTTATATTGTTTGTTTTCATGGATATTTTCAGATAAAATGTTTCCCTTAATAATCATGAAATTATTATATTTTAAATGTTATTTTGGAATAGGAAATGTTATTTTTATCAAAAAAAAATTAATGATATTTTAATGTTATTTATTTTCATCAATGTCAAATGACATTTTTAATACTTATTCTCAAATTGGGATATGTTTGCATGTGATCATTCTAATTCTTTTTCTTGATGGATTTTGATTTTTTAAAGCAATATTCTTGGACATAATTTTATTTCCTTGTGTAAATAAATGCATGGAAGAACAATGGAATCTACTAAGATGAAAAATAAAATATTTCATGTATTCTGATTATGTTTTCCTTCTTAGACATTTTTTATGATAACTAGTGATCTTGATATTGATCAGGATAATAGTATTTCCTAATATATATCTAAAAAATTGGGTGAAGTGATGAAGTCAACCAGTTACAAAATTCTCCTATATTATTATTGTAGTGTAGAGGGTAGTTTACCTTATTTGTAATTGTCATTGTAACTATGATATAAAAAATATTTTCCAATTTACAAAGAGATTTTAAATTATATATAAATTAATTCCCAAATGGCCTGCAAAGTGGAAGGAGGTGTACTCCAGCCCATCAGAGCTGATCTGGCCCTCAGACTTTCCCAGACACATCAACAGAGATGGCAGAATCATTGACAAACAATTTGATTCTTCCAGAGCCCATATCCCTAAATAACTTCCATGATATGATGGATACCTGCTAGTGTGGATCCTCCCTTAATATATCTTCAAGTGTAGAAGTCATCTTGTTCCATAGCTGGATATACTCCTCTAGTTTGATCACCCCCTTGTTGAAGCTGCCAACCAGAATCATATCTTGTTTTTCAACCCATTTATACTGCTCGTCATTGAGATTCACGTCAAGGGTCCACCCCATAATCCTAGCTGCATCCTCCTCCGAAGCATTGAGAAATAGAACCTTCTCTTTCACCTCCTCAACTGAGGACAATATCAAGTCCAAGGATGGGTCATATTTACCAGATGGAATTAGCTGGCACCCAACCCCGATGTCCAGCTCCCCAGTCACTGCCCTTTTTGCTTACCGTGTCCTCATAGGAGGTGGCAGAGAGGAGTAGTCCTTCTTACCCCTCCTCCTCCTATCACTCCTATTGCTATTCAGAACTTGTTCTCCTTTAGAGTAGCCTTTACTGACCTCTAAAGGTTCTTCATGAGACTCCTCTTTATACTCTACCTCAGCAAGACTAGAAAATCTATTGCTCAAGGTGACCGGAGTTCTAGTCGAAGAAACTTCTCCCCCTACTTGGATGGCCAGGCTCGAGCCCCCAACATCCCCAATAATGGTTAGGAATGGAATTTCCAAGACATAATCTTGCATAACACCAGTTTCATCCTCCCCTATCCCCACCTGAAAAGTCTGTTCTGTACTGCCAACATTAACCAGACCTTCTTCCAACCATTTGTCTCCCGCACTAGCCTCCATGGAGCAGCTGGCCACCCATCCTCTTCCATTATCCACACTCTCCATGAATGTAAACTTAATTTTCACTCAAATTGAATAGTGAATAATGAAAACATTAATTACTATAGTTAAGGTAAAATGAGTATACTAGGGGGTTAAACTAATAAGATTTGGGTTAAAATGACCTAAAAAGGTGGTAAACTATTATTATTTATAAATATTTCTACACTATTCATCCCAAATTAGGATATATTTATATTTTCAATCCTTTTTCATTGAGATTACATTGTTATTATAGATTCTATTGGGAATTTTTCATGTAAATTTATTAAAGGTCTCCATTCCCCACAAATAAAAGGGATCTCACTCACTTCCCTTATCTAAACCTTTCAAGACCATTGGTTTGTTCAAAACCTAAAAAAGCCACCCAAAAAATCTACACCTCCTTTATAAAGGTTATTTTATTCCAAAAATACATTCTCTATGGGGTCCATAAGAGGATATCCAAATAAGGTTTCTCTAAGAGATGTTAATCATCTTAACAAAGGTTATTTTTTAAATTCTTATTTTTTCACCTTCAATTATGTAATAAAATCAATATAGTAAAAATAGTATATCCTCTGTTATATTATTTTACTATGTATTTTTAATAATATTTATACATCTATACATCCAATAAATGGATAAAAAAATTGTTGATCATGTGTATTTTTGACCTCCTCCTCTTAAACTGATATAATTAATTTTCTATTACAAAAATTAAATATTGATAAAATGATGGAATTAGAAAATTTATATGATAATTAGAAAATTATTATTAATATATAATTTTAATATATCATATTCTTTCTTACATTCCATTCCTTTTAGTATATGATAACATCACTCGTCTGCACTGTGGACTACCACCTCTTAAAGCGTTGAGAATCATTTTTCCCTTACTATTTAAATGGAAAGTACCAAAAATAAATTTATTGAAAATATGTGATATATATAAAAATATATTTATTATAAAACACTAATATATAATCCAATTACTTACCAATTAACAATTTAATGAAATGATAATGTCCCTCAGGCGTACCTATGATATATATTCTTCGCTAAGCGATGTGATCCTTTCTACATGATTCAATATCAATAATTATTATATTATTTTATTTAATAAAAAATAATGATATTTATTAAATTAAAATAAATATTTTGATTATTTATTTATACAATATGACCAAGAACCAGATATTTTATGATAAAACACATAAGATAAAATAATGCAATTAAAACCCAAAATAATAAAAATAATGACAGATTATTACCGAATGGGTGATAAAATGATATAAATTGATGATATAAGATATAAAAAATATTTACATGGTTCTAGATTATGTTTATATCATGTTTTTAAACCACTACACATAAGGTTAATGTATGATAAACCATATGTATGATTGTGGTAAGGAACATCATCTAAATTTCCCTCCATTGAGGAATATTTTAATGTTAGGCACCCAATTTATTTCATATGTGGTATATGCTACCTTGTCTACATGTAATATCATTAATCCTTCATCCTTAATGTTATTTTAAGAATAAATTTTAATTAGTTCATCTAAGGGGTTTTGAATTGTTAATTTGAAAATGGTAAAAAATTCCAACTCATTATCTTTTCATTTGGTAAAAACACATCTTCATTTTCATTGATGTTATTATATTTTGATAGAATTTAAATTTGACTATATTATATTTTAATATGTTTTTTATTAGTTGGATTTAAATTTTATTCACATAAATTTTTTTTAATTATCATATCAATCATATGATTATTATAAGGGTTTATTTCACAATATTATTTTAATTGAGATAGTTTATACCTGAAATTACATTGATAGAGATTATTTTATCATTAGCTAATAAACTCATTTAAAATTATTTTCAAATAGTTTTTCATGAATATTCAGATTATTTTACCATTTTCCCAGTCTTTGATAATTAAAATTCTTAATAATGTTTTAGGAAAACACTATGTTTAAAATATTATTATTTTCTATTTCAAAGCCTATTTTAAACTGAAATAATTTTCAAAATATTTTTTAACATTTTTTATTTAAATGGTTATTTTAAAATTGAAATTGATATTTTCCATAAGAATATTTTTAGTGACATTTTTCTATAATTCTGTACATCATCAAAAAACCATTTCATTTTATATATTGTCTAATGGGAATATGTTCAATTAATACCATCTTTATTCTTACTCTGGATAGTTTATGAACATTTTTACCAATTAAAGAATTAACATTGACACTCTTGATTCAATTTATAGTTAATAACATTCTCTTGAAATATTCATATGTCAATGATAACTGGACAATACCATTCCTTTAAATATATATTATTTTTCAGGTACATACTAATTTCTTAAACTGTATCTCATTTATACATACTATTTTTGATTTTAATGTTATTTTTGGTCTATAAAAATATTTGTAATATATATTCATTCTTCAATATTGATATTTAATATTAAGGTATATTTTTCCTGAATTATATAAATTAATCTATATATGGGAAATAATTTGGATATGTAGATATTGGTGGGGATTGATTATATATACCCCCTAAATGAATCTATAATATCATGAGATGAATAGGTTTTATACACTTAATAAAATGGGTTTCTTATGTATGAAAACCCATAATTTTTAAACTTTTATCTAAAAGATATTGAGAGTGGAGGAACTATGCTCTTAAGATCATAAAGACAAATGACTATGAATTTAAATCATTTAGAATTAAATTATTATTATCCAAGATATTTTTGTAACAATAAAATATGTGTATTTAATTAATTATATGTTTATGGATTAAATATAACTTTTTCAGTTATTTACCATTCTATATTGATTGTGGTTTATCATGTTATCCCTGATATTTTTTAAATGATATTATCTCTCAATTGATATTATTGACTAATTTTTTATTAAATGTAATATTTTTCACTTATTTTTCATGACATATTTATTATTATTAATCTTATTATCCATGATATTTTCACAATGTTATTTTCTCAACATGCATTTTGTTCTATTTTTTGATAAATGACTTCTATTTTAAGTTATTTACTATTCCATATTTATTATTCATTATATTATCATGATAGTGAAATAACTTAAATGAAATATGTGTTCAGTTACAAACCATTCCATGTTGATTATACTTATTGATTGATGATAAAGTCAACTATACTTAAACTATATAAATAATTTGAGGTCTTGCTTATTTTTTCCCCTTATTAGGAATCCATGAAGTTTATAGGGACTAATAGGTAAGGACATACTATAGGGAATAATTTTATTCTCAAAAATATATATTTATCTTTGTGTTTTCAAATGTATTTTTGGAAACAGGTATATTTTTAGTTTAAAATGATTATTAATCTATTTGTTCCATCATGAATTGATTCATCATCTCTTATTCCAATGTAATAATGTAGACTCTAGATTCAGGATACTATGGTTAGTGTCACCACAGTTGGTAACAGTGAGAGCCTAGTATAATCAATTTGAACTATATTATGGAAAACATTTATTGGGGAACAAAACCATATTATAGACATTACAGATATGAATATATACACATCATAATGATTTTGTATAGAAGTGATTACATGGTTTCACCAAGAATACATCTATTTCCTGATATTAAAATTGTATTTAGTTTTACACTAGATGTACATTGGGTTTGTAACTCAAATAATGTTTTATTTGGTTGAACCAATCATTGCCTATTGAATGAAAATGGGCCTTACTATACACCTGATTTGACACTATCGGGTGATATGCAATACATAATTCAAATTTTGTTTAGAAAACATTAAATTGGATTTTAGTATATTATAGAAATGAATGAACTAGTATAATCTTAAGGTGTATTACATTTAAAACATTGTGTCATGATTTAGATATCCTATAAATTATTATATGCGTTTTCTACTATGATTATTGTTTATCACACTTTGATTTTTGGTTTTAATCAATTTAGGAAACCTAAAAGAATCATATTTACACTAAAAATGATGAAAAATGTGGTAAATATGGGGTACAAAATGTTATAATGATATGATTAAATGATATCATAATTATTCCAAATCAATTTTCTTAAAATATAATAACAAAACCTTTAACTCAACCAACTCCCAAAATTAAAAAAATGGAGTAGGACGGATTAATCTAATAGATAGAGTGGTGGAGACCATAAAGGAAAGCAGTATCTCTTTCCAACATGAATGAAATATTAAAAGATACACCAATTAATGTTTCTCTATGGAATGGAAAAATGTTCTACTTTTAGAAAATAATGTCATAAAGTATTGAGTCGTCAATGAAAAAGAATATTATGATGGAATGAAATATGTTTCATCTCAAACATCCATTTCTATATTTTTACATAAATGGGGGTATCCTAATAATTATTTGAGTCAATTACATCATTCAATGGTTAACTCATAGACCATGTAATGTCTAATATTAAAATAAAAGGGATAAAGTATTTATATATTTGGATCACAAATCAAATTATATAATTTTTTAATTCATGAATGATATTTTTTAATATAATGATTGTGTAAACATTTAGAATCATATTTATTTCCATTAACTTTAGAGTTATACATACTATCATGGGTTTATGGTCTTATGGATTATTATAAAATAAAATTCTTAAGAATCCATTTTTAAGAATCATGTGGTGGGTATATAACTGAATTATGGATATTTTTAGAAAACATTAATGGCAATAAATCTTATTTATATTTTATATGAATATATTTTTTGATGAATAATTACTTTAAATTTTTTAGACATAAGATTTAATTTATTGTTAAACATTGTGTTTTATCTTATATTTGATGTTATGGTAATTATGGGTTATCATAATTTTATAATTTTATTGCAGTTATTTTAAATATTTTTTAAAAAAGACAACCCACATTATGTGTGACAATACACTGCATTCAGAAAGGCTGCATGTATAGAACCCAAAATCGGATGATGATAAGGGTTTAGTAGGTACCATAATCCTATCTGATGTTCTAGTTAATATTTCTATGTTTTTTAGATGAACTTATACAGACCCGACCTTAAACATTTTATAATCTAGTTATTTCACCTCGATATTACTTCTATAAATCACAAAGTTATTTTCAGTTTAGTGTTCTATAAATTTTGGAAAAAACTAATACATATTAACCCATGTGTATATAAATTTATTCCCATAAAAACTGTACCAATTTCTTCTAAATCATAAATTTTTTAACATAATACAACCACAGTATTTCATTGAAAAAACATCATAAAATTTAACATAGCTTCATTATTTATCATACACATACATATAACCTATAGAAAACATTAATATAATTAGATTAGCATAAAAGTATTATTAAGGTATATAAAATTAATGAAAGAAATCATTTTCCTATGAATACTTAAAAACATATGAAATCATTTTCACCAATACATACTTCTCACCTATATTTACTTACTTTGGGAAATATCAGATTTCCATAAAACAATAAATAACATAAATAAAACCAAAAATTTATACTAGGTAATTAAATAAACATATTTTAACAATCACATTTACATATAACTTATATCCCTTACAACTACCTTACAATATAACAGTCACTGCTACAGTATTGTGTAACCATCACAGTTACACTTAGAGTAACTATATGGACAACCTCCAAAATAAACATACCCAATCCATTGGAGGGAGATATATGTACCACCATTAATCATAAGAAATTCCCATGAACTATAAAATAATCATAAAACACTAATTATGGCATAAAAATGTTGCTTTTGGAATTTTGTAAAATAAAAATTTAAGAGAGATTTTGTTTACAGAAAGTCCCTTACAAATGTCATTTAATTTATGTGAGAATTTATATAATGAACTAAATATTGGTATATAATATAAATGCAAATTATACAAAATATTATTAATTATATTCACAAAAAAATATCTTTGTTCAACATAATTAATGAAATAGAAAGTTAACCCAAAGAATTCAAACATGGTTAAGAGTTCCCATACCTCATGTTTGCATTACTTAAAACTTGTTTAAACCTCATGTATAATGGTAAAAATAGTGTTATTAATATTTTATAGAAACATATTTATATTTATAACACCTTATATGATCATTTTATAACATCATTAGACCCATTTATAAATATTATATATTTTTATTTCTATTCTTTCAAGTGTGTGCTTTACATTATTTCCATGGTCGGGTTGTGAATGATTTTATTGTCGAATGGAAGAGGAACTCTAGAAGTAAAATGAGATGGTGTTAATTTTTTCCATAATATTAAATTATCAATAAATAATTTTGTTTATATGTTATGATGATTAACCGTTAGATAAATCATTATTGATATTTGTTTAGATCATTTTGGTGTTTCTACGATAATCTCGAACATTTTTCATCATATACAATTAATATTATGTGTATAAGATAATTAAAAAACATAAGAGGGGGAATATCATATACATTAAAAAAATTAACCATTAAAATGGTTTTACAACTATATTTGAATAATGTAATTTAAATTTAAGACACATAGTCTACGATGTCGATAAATCGATACATCACAAACACTGTTTTTAATTTTAGAATAAGAGGAAGTGGAGGGGAAGAATTATGATGTATTATTGCATTAACATGATAAAAATTCAGAATATATATAATAATGGATCTTTCATGATTGTTTTATTTGTGGAGTTGAAGATTGTATATTAAAATAAACGAATTGAATTGAAAACACAAGAAAATGAAAGAGTGTCATTGCCTCCTGATCTTTTCACCAGGAGATCCTCTTTAAGGCCTTTGGTTTCAGCCTTTTGGTGAGACCAGAAGGTATTGAACATGTGTAAGAGCCTTGGTATGATTTTTCATAATTTAGAAAATTCTAAAATCATGAGAGTTGTGAGAGAAATGGGGGGTATTTATTGTGAATGTGAGGGTGTTTTTAATTAATTTCAAAGGAGACCTCAATAGTGGTATTTGAGTAACCATGGTCATGCCAAGTTTTTTTCCATATTATTGGAAACATGGGACACATCATATAATATTTTAATCCTCAATAGCTAACTAGAAGGGTTTAATCATTATTAAATTATTATGATGTCATTGAACAAGATGAAAACATAAAACTATATTTTTATAGTTCATGAAAAATTATAATATCTCGAAAAAAGCCACAAATACACCATAACCATTTTTAAATGTGTACAATCAAAAAATAGCCTCATTTTTTTAGAATAATTTTCTAAATAAAATGAATATTATTTTTAAATAAAATGATAATTTATTCTAAAAATAACAATTTTAATATTATAACTCATTTTATATCTCCTTGAAATATCAATCAATGTATTATTATCTTATATCCTTAAGATAATAACAATAATAATAATATGATTTAATATTCATAATGTCTATAATTTTAATCCTAATGTCGTGTAACTATTGAACCAAAAAACATGTCGGTTATATCAGACTCTAAGAAAATTACATATCACGACTGTAGATGACTATTTTTGGAAATTAAAATCATAGATGTTGAAAAAACATGTTTAATAGCTCATTTATAACCATATACTGAAAAAAAGTTTTATTATGTATAGATTATGTGTTTTAGGAATTTTAATTTACTAATAAAATGGTTCGGTTTTATATTTTACCCACATTCTAGAAATTGCATCCTTATAGTTTTACATACTTATTAAAAAAGGTAAATTTCCCTCATAGAATTTTCAAATTCCCAAGTTTTTTCTTCAACCATGTGGTTTCTCCACAAATCTATTATCTAGTGGATTATCATATTCCATAACACACGTTCTCTTCAATCAAGAATCTGAACCAATTTCTCTTCATAAGAAATTTTATCTTCTAATTGAGTTTATTATGGGCTCAAACCATGAGATAAATCTAGAACATTAATTCTCAACATCGAAAAATGAAAAGCACTATGTACCAAGGATAAACACAAAGGAAAATATTCTCGGTAGGTGACTTGTCCAATATTCTCCAGGATTTCAAAAGGTCCAATTAACCATGGACATAGCAATCTATTCTTACCAAAATGCATAACACTTTTACAATTTGAGATTCAATGAAAAACAAGATCATGTACATCGAAAGAAAATTATTTCCTCCTATAATTTTCATACATCTTCTACCTTATTTGAGATTTCTCATGTGTTGTTGGATCATATTTACTTTTTCAGCCAGTTCATCTACTAATTTTGTTCCCATCAACATTATTTCCCCAAATTCATCCCATAAAAGTTGTAGTTCAATACGATTTCCCATATAATTCCTCAAAAGGTGATATCATTATATTGAAAGGAAAACTATTATTATAATAAAAATAATCTAATGATATTTGATTATCCAAAATTCCCTAGTATCCCATTAATAATGCTCAAAAAATATCCTCCAAATTTTTATTTATTTGTTCTAACTACCCATATTATTGAGGAAGAAAAGATTTACTGAAATTTAATACAATTCTCAGTGAATTATGAAGGCCTTTCCAAAAGTTATAGGTGAACCTAGGATCATGGTCGGATATAATGGAAAGAGGAACTCCATGTAACCTGAAAATATCTTTGAGGTACAATCGAGAATTCTGATCTGAATACATAGTATCCCGAATAGGAAGGAAATGATTTGATTTAGAAAATCGATTAACAATTTCACAAATTTCATTGTTACCTAAAGATTTATTTTTTAGTTCCACAAAATATTCCATTGATATATTTCTCCAATTCCACTCTGGCACTTATAAAGGATGAAGCCTACCCTTCTATAACTATCTCTCTACATTAACATCTTGATATGTCAAAAATATCATGGTATAATATGCAATATGTATTTTCATTCCATCCCACTAGTAATTACCCTAATAATGTCTTTACAAATTTGTGCAGACATGATGAACTGAAAATAAAGAACTATGAGCTTCACACATCAACTTCTCCTTTATCTGAGAATCACATGGCACACACAATCTTTTTCCAAATCGCAATACACAATCTTTATCAATGTTAAATTCTATAAAATTACTCATTTAAACCATTTCAACATTTTTTTGTACATCCCCTTATTCCTTTTTCACTACATTGTTTTGTTTGAAAAAGACAACTACACTGAAACCTGAAACAAAATAGATGGACTTCCAGCACCAACAACATATCAAAAATTCAGTAAATACTTGATTAGAGGGTCTTATTCTAGCCGTAATATAGTTAATGATGAATAATATTTTCAAATCAAGGTATATTCTACATTGTTTTCCTTTATACGATCATAATTGATCATATAATCATAATACTTTATCAATTAAATATATCTTATTTTCCTCATGTTTGATTCCTTCAGATTGAATATAAACATCAGACATTTGTGGTCTGTATATATTTCACATTTTTCACCGTATAAATGATGCCGCCAATTTTTTTTAAAACCACATCTGTTAATTCCAAATCATTTGGGAAAAAATTTCACTAAATTGTTTTTAGTTTTTTGGAAGCATAAGTAATTACCTGATCATTCTGTATCATAACAGAACCAAGTCTCTTTAATAAATCATCACAATGGATGAAAAACTCACCATTTCTCAAAGGTAGGGTAAGAACTAGAGCTGTTAACAATATTATATTCAATTCAGAAAAATAATAATCACATTATTTTTTCCAAAATTAATTTAACTCCTTTTCATGTTACCTTTTTCACTTGACTAGATAACGATGCATTATTTTCCAAAAACCTCTGGTAATAGCCTTACAAACCATGAAAACTACAAATATTCATTATATATGTGGGTCTTGGCCATTCTTTAACTACTTCTGTTTTAGTAGGATAAATTTTTATGCCATATTTATATAAAATTTGACCATGGAATGAAATTTTTTGAAACCGAAATTTATACTTTCTTAATTTTCTATAATGTTTTTTTTTTGAAAAAAACACTTAGATGTTTTTCATTCTCCTATTAACTTCAAGATTATAAAAAAAATTCATCAATAAAAACAACCACATATTTATCAAATAACTCATCAAATATTATATTAATTATATCCATAAATAATAAATGTTCATTAGTTAACCCAAACGACACAAAATCAAATTCATAATGACCATATCTAGTACAAAAAGTTATTTCTGGAATGTTTTTCTTCTTTACCTTCAGCTAATGGTACCCACATATTAAGACAATATTTGAAAATTAATGATCACCCTAGAGATGATAAACATGTTATCAATGTGATGTAGAAGATACTTATTCTTAAATGTATTGTTATTAAATTCCCTATAATCATTGAATTCTCTCATGAAACTCTCTTTTATTTTAACGAACAAAATATGAGCTCCTAATATTGATGTGCAAGGATGAATGAATCCTTTATCAAGAATATCCTATAACTGATTTTTCAATTCAAGAAGTTCCATTTGATCCATTTAATAAGGGTTTTGAATTTTTTTATCATTCAGAACTAATTCAATTGTGAATTCAACTTCTTGATCTAGTATAACACTGGGTAACTCATATGAAAAAACATCAAGGTATTCATTTACCACTAGTTCATTATTAATATTAACATTTCCCTTATTTCCCATAATATGAGGAAGATAGCTTTCATTTCCATCATCTAACAGTTTATCAGCATCCGTGTATGTTATCAGTTGTATAGGTTCATTTCTATATACAAATAGGAACACTTTATTATGAAAACCTTCTTTACCTATACAATAAATCACTACTGGAAATATGACTTTTACCAATGGTTTGGGCCAAACCGTTGGTATAGTTCATTAATTTGGACCTATACCAACGGTTTGGCCAAAACCGTTGGTATAGGTCACTTATATGCACCTATACCAACACTTTTGAAGAAAACGTTGGTATAGGTCCATTATAGAGACCCTATACCAATGGTTTGGCCAAACCGTTGGTATTGGTCCCCCCTATACCAATGGTTTGGCCAAAACTGTTGGTATAGGTCCTTTGATTTTTTATCGAATCTTCTTACCGAGAACATTATATAAATCAAAATTTAAAATAATTATAACAATACATATATATATTTATGAAATTATGTTCACAAATTCATGTTACGTTAGTGTTTAAGTCATTCAATTATAAACTAGAGGTGTTGGGATCAAATCCCACAGAATTTTTTTTTAAAATACATATACCAACGGTTTTGTGAACCGTTGGTATAGATTTTCATATTACTTATACCAATGGTTTTCCCAAAACTGTTGGTATAGACCTATTGTCACGGATTACTTGCCAAAGATCCTCCAAACCGTTGGTATAGCCTATACCAACAGTTTAGGGGCCTATACCAACGGTTCAAAACCGTTGGTATAGGGTATTTTTTCAGTAGTGAATTTTGTACTGATAAATTGAAATCCAATCAATACCCAAGATGACATCTAACTTTCCTAATGAAAAAAATGAATGTAGCTTATGTATTTCGGTAGATAACAGTAGAAAGATCTATAAAATATCTTTTTTCTACAACAATTACCCCTAGTGTTTTAACATTAAGTTCTGGTCTCATTTTTTGTGGTGATATTTCCAATTTAATAGTAAATTTCAATGAAAAAAAATGATTGTATAGACCACATATCAGAAAAGACATGATAAAAATCTGGGTAAATAAACCATATACCTAATACCACTTCATTTGATAGTCGGGCATCTGCTTACATAGTTTCAATGGATCTCACTACATATTTCTGCTTATAGTCTGTATGCTTTCTATAACTTGGAACATTTCTTGGGATGAAATTTTCATAATGACCCATCTCACCCTATTTGAAACCCTTCATAGTTTTCTTAATAGGATTATTCTAAGAGTAATTTTCTTTATAATCTTAGGTTATATGTCCAACCATTCCAAATGGAAAACACTTCAATGTTTTAGTAAGGAATTCCCTGTGGTGATTTTTACAACACATTTCGCAAATAGGAAAATGAAATTTATTACCATAATATTTTATTGATGGATTCGTACCCATCACTTCCCATTTTCACCTCTTCTTGTCTTTATTCTCAAAGTAATCCCAATCATCATATTACTACATTTTTACTCACAAATAACATCGACACATGTTTCTCATAAATTTTTAATTCATAGGAGGCCAATGCCATTTGATATATTAGATTCAGTCTTGAGTAAAAATGATTTATTTTTCAATCAAGATCCAAAATAAGATTTAGAGAATATATTTCCATTTATGAGAAGTTTTCATCCTAAATAACCACATAATCTTGCTAATTTTTTATCAATTCATTGTATTTATTCTATATTATAAGTTTAAACACCTTTGGAAAATATTTTTCAAGGAAAATACTATTAAATTCATCCCATTATAAGGCTTCAATAACCTATCTATCATTGATATTTTTACACATTTATCACCACTTATCTAATTCACCTTAAAAATGAAAAATGAAAAGGCTATATTTTTATTATTTGATCTTCCCTTTGCATCAAATATATTTTCAATGGATTTAATCCATCCCTATGTCACTACTGGTTCAGAAGATCCACTTAAATAAGGAGGTTGTTTGCTCAAAAAATGTTTCACTATATTCATGTTCTTCTGTGGTAGCTCTGGTTGTTCTCTAACATGGATGGATCATTAATTTATTTCTTGCGTCAGGTGTTCCATTACTATAAAAAATGTCTCAGTTCTAATTCACACCATTACTGGTTGTGGATTTATAAATATATCAACCACTCAGTTCCTTCTAACATTATCTTCCTTATTTCTTCTATGAAAACACAATCATAATAGACATATCTTAGATGAATAAACAAGTTAATCATAAAATTCAATACCACTTCAACCTAACCATAAGAAAAAAAATCCATTATGGTATTTTATTAACATCATCCTAACCCTTAATATTATCTAAACTGTTCTATGATACCAACTCTAAGGACCAGGCCTTAATCATTACATAATCTAGCTATTTAAACTAGATTTAAAATCCTTATAATCCCAAAAAAATATGGAGTTTTAGAATTTTTGGAAAAAACAAATACATATCAACCCACAATCATACAAGGTGGGTCCCCATAAAACAGTATCCATTTAATCCAAGACATAAAAGTTTTAACACAAAACAAAAAAATAATTTCCTAGAAAAAAATCATAACAATTAACTTGACTTCTTTATTTCTATTACACCACTTTATAACATATTAAAAACATTTACAAACATGTGATGAGAATGAAAATCTCATTAAGGGATATAAAATAAAGGAAAATAATTCATTAGTTAATGAATAGTTAAAAACATATGAAATCATTTTCGCAAAGGCATACTTATCATCTATATATTATTAATTTGTGATATATGAGATTTCCATAAAACGATAAAGAACATATATAAAACTATAGTGGTTTCTTAGGAAATTAGTTAATTATATTATAACACTCATGGATACCTTATGATTTTTAACCCTCACAGATACTTTACAATATAACCCTCTTGGCTACCTTATGGTGTAACCATCGATGTTACACATAGAGTAACCATACGAACGACCTCCAACATACACATAAAAAATTAATTTAAAAGTGATATAGGTCCAAACATTAATAATAAAAAGCAAACAATAACAAGAACACAATCACAAAACATGAATAATTGTATAAAAACAATACTTTAAGAATTTTAAAAGATATTTTTAAAAAAAAATCCCTTATAAATTTCATATAATTAAATTGAGAATTGATAGAATAAATGGAATATGGGTATATACTATAAATAAACATAATAAAACATAATATTAATTAAATTAATAAAAAATTAATCTTATTAACACATAATTAATGAAAAAGATGGTGAACCTGAAGAATGAAAACTGGGATAAAAATTCCCTTACCTCGAGTTCGTCTTATATAAATCTTGTTTAAAACTCTTATATAATGGTTAAAATAGTGTAATTAATATATATATATATATATATATATAATAACTTATTAATGTTTATAACACCTTATATGAGTATTCTATAACATCATTAGACCCATCTAAAAATTATCATTTTGTTATTTCCATTATTTCAGGTTCCTACTTTACATGAATTCCATTGTCGATCTAGAAGGATTTTCTTGTCGAATGGAAATTAGACTCTAGAAGTGTAAATAAATTATGTTAATATGTTTCTATAATATTAAATAATTCATATATAATTTTGGAAATATTTTATAAGTGTGAATAATTAGATAAATAATTTTTGATATTTTTTTAGATCATTTGGGTGGTTCTTTGATAATCATGAACTTGTTTCATCATATACCATTTATATTATCCGTATAAGTAAATTAGAAAATACTAGAGTGTTCATATCATACAAATAAAAACAATTTTTACCATTAAAATGGTTTACAACATGGTTTTATGGACGTAAAATAAATTGAAGACACATTGTCCACGATGTCGGAAAATCAACACATCAAAGATAGAGTTTTTTAGAATAAGAGGAAGAGGAGAGGAAGAATGAAGATAAATTTTTGCATAGAGACAATAAATATACAGAATATATATAATAATGGATATTTCGTGCCTCTTATATTAGGGTTGTAGAAGAGAGAATAATAAAAGAAATTAATTTAAAAGAAAACACGAGATAATGAATGAGGTTCTTTACCTCTTGATCTATTCTCCTTGATATCCACATTAATAAATTTGGTTTTGGCCTTTTGGTGAGATCAATAGATCATATATGTGGGGAAGAGACATGGGAAGGTAATTGGGATTAATTTATAAAATTCACAAATATTTAGATGTGTGAGAGAAAGAGGGGGGTGAGTGTGGTATGTATAGTGAAAGTGATGGAGTTTTTAATTAATGTCAAAGGACACCTCATTAATAGTCTTTGCAAAACCATTAGCTTGCCCATGGATTAATACCATGGTATTGAACACTTGGGACACCACATATAATATTTTAATCCTTAAGAGTTGACAATAATTTTTATATCAATATTACATTATTATAATGTCATTAAACTCGATGAAAACACATAACTATTTTTTTTATTCAAAAAAAATTCTAAAATCCCATAAAAATACTCAAAAGACACCACAACCATTTTCCAATTTGTAGAATTAATTTATAAACTCCATTTTTTTAAATAATATTATATATATTAATAATTTAGTTTTTAAATAAAATCATAATTTATTCAATAAATAATAATTTTAAAACTATAACTCATTTTATATATCCTGAATAAAGTAATCAAGATCAAACTATCTTATAACCAAAGACAGAAAAAACTAATAAAATGATTCAATATTCATAAGGGACATATTATTATTCCTAAGGGTATGTTACCATTAACCAAAAAACAAGTTGGTTCTATCATACTTCAAATAACATTCTGAACACAACTGTAGATGTTTATTTTTAAAAATTCAAATCATCGAAGTGATAAAATAATGTTTCGTGAATATTTTATAACCATATTATTATAAAAAGTTTCTTTAGGTAGAGATTCTGTGTTTTATGAATTTAAATTTCTTTTTAAATCCTTGGGGTGTTACAAAAATATTTTATGAATAAATATAAATGAAGAACTAGTGGTGTTACTATTGTGGTTTAGATATTAAAATATTATATTTCAAAACATGTTCGAGCAGTATTTGTTTTGTAAAATAGGTAGGGACAAAGGGAAATTCTTTTTACTCTATTTGGTATATTTTAATCAGTTAAAATTACATTTTAATTCATTAGGGATAAAAAAAATAAATATTGGATATTCATTCCATGTAGTAGGATATGAAGTTGAAATTGATCAAAGCACATCTAAAGGATGGAATTATTCTTATTAAATAGAATGATATCGATCTTTTATATTTACATATATTCAAAGATAAAAAATAAACTGCCCAAAATTATGAAAAGTATGTTGAAATAAAAAAAAATTAAACCTAATAAATTTATATAAATTGAATCAAATAGTCTGGTAAATAATCACTGACTTATGGTTTTTAGGTCATTGACATTACATTGATCGTTCATATTTGTTTGATCAATGTCCTCTGTTATTATCTATAATTTATTATTCTTTTATCCCATGAACATATAATCATTTTCCACTAATTTTCTCATATATAAATTCCATGTTATGTTTTATTCAATTTGAATATTGTTCATTCCTTTCTCCCTTATTATTAGGATGATTTATTAACCCTTTTATGATATGGATTTTTGATAATGGAATTTTCCTTTATAAAGCCTTTGATTTATGAGCACGATAACAAATTATGAGGACTGAATTTATTTAATGTAGAGAGATTGTAAAAACATAAAATTCTGACAGAATAATTTTAATTAAATATATTATATTGTATTAAAAAAGGAACTTAAACATACTATGAGATATATTTATTTAAATTCAATCTGTTAAGTAGATTTCAAATCACACAACCCCAAGTAAAAAATGAACCTTAATATTATATAATGTAATAAAATTAAATTTAAATTGAATGAAATGAATAATACTATCCAATGTTTTATAATTTTCTTTATCTATTGATTAGAAATAATATATAAATCATTCAAAAGAAAAAGAATTGTTGTCTGAAATGCTTTATTTATTTAAAACTGACAGTTTAGTCAGGCTTTTCTCTAAAAAATATAATATTTACATTGAAATGTTTTGGAAAATAGAATTTCTAAAATAAATATCATTTTTTAATCATCATATAAATTTTTTCATAGGATGATTTTTTATTCTTTTTCTAGAATTTCAATTTGTGGATGAATATTGAAATGTACTTATTTTTATTGAAATCCTTCTTTTCCTTAATTATTTAATAAAGTTAAATTACCTTTTAAATTTTTTTAAATAAAAATTAGTTTAATTATGATACAATTTAAAAAAAATTAGTAATTATAATCATTTTAAAATTAAAATTTGACAATAAAAAATTCTATACGTAAGAGAATTTCTCTTTGGAAACCCGATTTTATCGTGTATGTGCATATAATTTTAAATTGGATTCATCCACCTATATGAATTTAATTTTAAAAAAATAAATATTTTTTAATGAGCATAATTTGTATTATTTAATAACTTCACATTATTTTTTCACTATAATGCATAGTAAAAACAGTAATTAATTAATTATCACATTTGAGGGAGAAATTGGTTTATCGTTGTGTTAATCAAAGAAGATATGTGTTAGATTAAACTACCAACTTGTCAGAATATTGTTTATATGAATATTTTTACCTAATAAATTCCATATTAGAGTATAATGTTATTTTTATGAATTTTCAATGGAATTATATTATCATATTGGATTTTTTGGGAAATTTCAACGTAAATTCCATGAAGGTCATGTTTTCCCATATATAAAAGAGAATTCACTACCTTCACTTATCTACACAAATAAAGAAAATTTTCCTACAAAAAAAACCAAAAAATACCTCCCCAAGATCATTATCCACATTATATAGGTACTCAACTTCCCAAAATACCATCCCCTCCCTCCATAAGAGTAGATCCAAAGAATGATTCGCAAGGTGAAGGTAATCATCTTAACAAAACTCTTTATTTTTATTTCTTCTTATTACAACTTCAATTATGTGTTAATAGTTGTAATATAAATAAATATGTATATCACATAAAAGTTTATTTAATAATTATTATTTCATAATATTTTTTCATCTACTCCTCCATAAAATGGTAAATGAAACATTCAATCGTGGGTATGACAGTCTAGCATCTCACAAACCGATGTAATTCATTTTCCATCACCAACTATAAATGATAAATATAATTTTCAAATTAATATATTTATATGATATTTATTTTATTATTATTCATGTATAATTTTATTATCATATATTCCTTATGGCTATCCATTTCATTTAAATTTTGATAATATCGCACATGTGTGTGGTGGCCTACCCACTCACGAAGTGATGTGAATCTTTTTTCACTTATGGATTACAAGGAATGTTATAAGGATATAATAAATTAATATATTTCATATATATATAACATGATATTTATTTTGGAAAAATATATATCATGCACTTTCATACCCATTCACCAACTAATTAAATGATAACATCGCTCGTGCATACGAATGACTAACCATCTACATGAAGTGATGCGATCAACTATCATTGTTCAAATTTAAATAAAGAATATAAACATGTATATAAAAGAAATATTTATCACATTAATATCATTTTTATATCATGTAACTATATATTTTTCCAATAACATGACCTATCAATAAAAAATAATAATTATAAAACAAGGCAATTAACACATGAAATAATGAAAATAGTGAAATATTATTAAAAATGGTAAAATTATATTCCAAAAGTCTCATATATTCTATTATAAATGTTAATATAGTTATATAATAAGTTAATAACATTTTTAAAAACACTACACCTGAATTTAAAATAGGTTCATCCAAAAGGAAGTACAAGGTAAATGACTTTTTCTAAATTTCTCATCGTTAAGGAATATTATAATGTCATGGACCAAGTTACTTTTATATTATCTATATACTTCCCATTTTATATTTAATATCATGAACTATTCATAGTTCATGTTATTTATGTTTTCATATATTGTTTTTCAACCAAGGGGATTTAACTAGAAAATTAACAATTGTTAATAAATTTCATAACTCATCTTCTTTTCATTAAGCTGTATTACTTATTCAATGTATTTAATATTCTATTAATATTTTTGAAATAGATTTTGACTATAATATTATTTATTTCCACTTAATTGATGTGTATTCAAATTTTACACACATAATCCATTAATTTTTTAATTCACATATCAATATTAAGATCCTTATAAAGGTTTATTTCAAAATCAAATTTTTATCAGGATTACTTATAAATGAATTTACATTGAAGAAATTTTTTTGATAATTTTATTATAAACCCTTATAAATTTATTTTCCCCTGGTTACATATGATGTTTTCATGTAATATATATATATATATATATATATATATATATATTCCCACACTTTTATAAATATAATTATTTATAAAATAGTAATAGTAAAATCTCACTTCTTTTCTCTCTTAGGTCCAAAATCAGTTTCATTCGAAATCATGTTTTCTAAAATCATTTACATTTTAAAAAAAATTAATCGAAATGATTTATTTTTGAAATTTTATACATGATTTACTTTTTTTAAAAACAAATTCATGGAATTTTCTTTTCTTTTTCTAAACAATTCATATATATGATTTATAGATTAAGGAAATGGAATATAAATTTTAAATTTTAAAAAATGTATGGAATTTTTTACCATCATAAACACTAATATTTTAAAATGTTAATTTATAAGAGTATATGTATATTTTAAAATAAAATAATCTTCATATTATTTTTTATCCTTTTATTTTTTGAAAGGAGATATTCAAAATAAAATGAATATTTTTCTCATGAAATTTTATGATAATTTTATGGGATTTATATTTCAAAATGAAAATAATCATTTTTTATAAATATAATCCACTGGGTGTATATTTTATTTATACTATTCGTATTCATTCATATTATTTCTTAAGATCATTTTGACCATGTAATACGTTGAAATTTAAATTATAATTTACTTTTGTGGTCACTAAGATTTCATTGAAATATTAACATTGTTTGGATCATTTGACATAACATTTTTGGTAAAAATAAAAATTTCTCATCATGGATATTATTATTATGTAATAAATATATCATATTTAAATATTTCGTTTTAAATTGACATTTATTTGATTGATAAGGGAAAAATCCATAATCTCTATTCTTTCATCAATATAGATGTTTAATGGTAAGTCATATTATTCATGAATGAAATCGATTTTTCTATATGAAGGGATTTTTTGGAAATGCATATATTTGGGGGTCTCAGATATAGATATCCCCTATATAAATTGGTAGTACCATTAGGTTAATCATTTGTATAACCTTGGTTATATAGGTCTCTAGTGTATACCTACCCATTAGTTTTAAACTATATTTGGAAAGGGTATGATAGTAGTTATATCTTGTTCCTGAGATCGGAATTTCAAACGATTTGAAATTTCCATCCTTAGGGAATTTAGTTTTTATTATCCATTTGATTTTCTAAAAGATATTATATATGGATATATTTCATTATAAATTTATTTATAAAATTTCTAGTGTTTTTAGTTCTTTACCATTCTATATTGATTATTCTATATCATACTATACATGGGTTTTTTTTCAATTATATTATCTCTAAATAAATTTAATTATAATTTGATTAATCAAATGGATTGTGTCTTTAGTTGTTTACCTTGACATATTGATACTGCTTTATCTAAGTATCCATGATATTTTTTCTATGATTTTATCTCTGTATAAATTTAAATATATGTTAATTGATTCCATGAAATTATTTTAGTTATTTACCATTCCATATTGATTATTCCACATTTGTTTTGGATTTTGAATATATTTTAATGATATTTTTTTCAGTTATTTACCTATCCATGTTTATTATGATTATTTATTCATCACTTCTTCCATTGTACTAAACCGTTACTCAGCATTTCAGATAAAACATACTTTCTGATTACTATGAATACATGATGTATAATATGATTTATATGAGAGTATATTCTAGATGGAATAATGTTATTACATAAACAATTATGTTTTAACATTTGTTTTCATTTATAATGTGGGAATCATATATGAATATATTATACTAAAACTAAAATATTGGATCCATTATAATTTGATTCCATGTATCTTGTGACAATGTAAAACAGAAGACACCGACATCATGCTATTGTGGTTTTGGTTTCTACATATTAGGTTTATGATATGAGTTCCAAGTATATGGAATTATTTCATTACAATATACTTTTTTTAGTTAGAGAAAATTTTGAAAATTAAGATTATAGTAAAATTACTTTGGTATGGTAATACATTTCACATAATAATGTGATCTCGTTTGTTGGAAAATGAAAGGATTGTGGTTATTCCTATTAGATGATTTGGTATTTTTTGGCTTTTATAGATTTTTTTGTTCAACATTTTAACATGTTCATGATGGTATTTATTATTCATGGTAAAAAGATAATGGAATGTTGTAACCTAGGTTGAGAAGATAATGAGTATATTCGTTGGATGATAGAATGAAAACCCATTATTTTATGATTAAGAAACCTATTTTTATTATGAATTAATTTATTTATGTTAGATTTGGAAGAATATATTTTATATTGGAGAGATGTTTTGACATTTAAGTAATATATTAAGTGTAGAAATTTGATAGTGGTTTTATTCTTGAATCCAATGTTATGTTTTACAGTCAGTTGGACACTATATTTATGGATAATTTTTAAGAATTAATGTAATCCATAGTGATCCTGTGTATAAAGAATCTATGATATAATTATATGGATATTTTTAATGATAGTGGATTTTGAGTGATAGGTTTTGAATAACATTAGAACATGATGGGGTTATTTGATTATGAAAATGAGTTCTGTCGCTTGATATTGTTGTGTGATGTTCAAATGACAATCCCAAAAGAGATGTCATGTGTATAAAGGGTTTAGTTGAAATATAAATTTATAACATTACATTCTAATAAATCATTCTTCCTTTAAATCTATACATTTTTTTATCAATTAAGATCATGATGTTATAAATTTTATTTATTGGTAATTTATAAGTATTAGTGGATGAAAAAAAACTATTCGTAACTAATGATATCAAAACAACTATAAAATAAGTGAATTTATAATGTAAATCATATGGATGAATATGAATATGAATAAAATAAAATCATTGTTTTATGATGTCACTAATATTAAGTAATACAAAGTCTACGTGATAGAATTCATCATAATGAGACATAAAATTCTAACAGATAAACATATACTAATCCTACATTATATAGACATGTAATTTACACTATATAATGTTGTTTATTTCAATACGATGTAAAATTATATACATTTTCAGGGTTCATTATATAATGAAAATAAAGAAATATTTTGTTGTGATGAACCATTCATGATAATATGTTATTTATCCAGTGGTGTTGGAATTACTCTTAAGAAGTGTGGAATATGCCTATTAAGATCACCTATAAATATATTTATATCATGAATTGAAATATTTATTATAATGATATAATGATCTAATGTTTTTTGGATGAGTTTTAACGTCATTTACATATCATGATTACTTTATAAATATTTATGTGTTCTCATAAGGTATCAATTTTGGGTTTACTTTATATATTCCTTACGATATATTGATCTATTTTTTTATTTTTCTGATTTAGTTAGTTGAGTGATTTCAGTGATATATAGATAGAGATTTCTGTGATCATATTTATTTAGGGTTATATTATTTAGGGAAACATAGTAATTTTAATAATTATAATCAAGAGAATCATAATATTAAAATAATGGAAATATGATAGTTTTAGTCATGGATAACTATATTCGGGTTTAAATACCTACATAACAGTTGATTTTAATGTGTGGACCCTTCTTCATAAAGTTATGTATGAGTTATTATGTGATTTAATATAATTTATTCACATTTTTGTACTTGTTTTTTAAATTAATTTTATATCTAATATTATTAATTATAAATGTTTATATAGTTTTTTTAAAATGTGTCTAATTACGGTTATAAACTACATCATTATATTTTTATTCACAAAAAATCATAAATGTGTTTCTAATACTTTAGTTGTAAAATTTATAATTTAAAATCAATCCACCTCTTATAGTATATTTAATACTCTTAAGATATAATAATTGAAATGATGGGAGGTTTATATATATTTGTTTTACATAAACACTGTTTTTAGAGATGATTATATTTTTTTAATAATTGAAGGTGTTTCCATTATGACTCTTGAGTACCGTAATCCTTCTTAGGAACCAATATTTGGTGGTGGTAAATATGAATACTATCATCATAAAAAGAGAAAAAAATTATCAACACTAGTTTGATAGCATTTTTATGGTGATTGGATGTTATAAGAATCTGGATAAGAATGTCATTGTATTTACTATATTATAAAATTCTAAGCAATAGTGAAACCATCAGATTAGAAATACATCGATATATATCATGAGAATGAAATTTTTTATTCAGATTTTATATTATCTAAAATACATATCAAAATAGATTTATGTTACTCATTTTAGATCTTCTATCATTTTTGGTATCTTTTACATCCTTTTACCATGAATATTATATATATTTTTTACTTCATACTTGGTTAATAAATTACCGATATTTGTTGTTTGGTTACAATAATGAATAGTTTACAATATAATAGTGAAAAATAACTAATATTTGAATATTTTTTAGAAAAAATCACTAATATTAAGCATAAGTATATGTAATAAAATCATACATCAATAAATGATACAAAAAAAACATAGTAGGTATATTTTTTATGACATTATTTAATGCCATGCAGTGTGGGAGTACTATAAAAAGTGAGGCTATAAATGAAAATAAATTAAATGGGGTTTCAATGAATTCAAAATATACATCTAAATGAAATAATTTAATTTATATTGAGAACGTTAAAAATTATTCTAGGTTTATGAATTATGTAAAAGTTGATTCATATTCTTGTTCATTATTCGTATGCGAGAATGATATCTCTCATCTTTCTAAGAGGATTAGTAAAATTATTGACGTGAATGAATTTTTTTATAGTTATTTGAAAATTAATAATCATATTATTTATTTTATATATACTTATAATATGATTTTTTATTACTGAAATAATGAAATACATATACTGCAATATTATTCAAAATTAATGAAGAATGATAAAAGCTCTAGAATATTCAATATGAATATATTGGATAATGTTTTTGAGGAATTGAAAAAATTGATTCTAATAGTTGAATATATTTTTTCATAATTTTATTATGATAATATTTGTGATTGTTAAATGGTTTTGGGTTTCAATGATGTACTTTTGTTGACTAATTAGTGATACTCAAAGAAGCTATCTTTAGAATCCCTTAATATTATTTCAATAATTGCTAATTATTAGAATTGTTATGATGAATACAACTTTTAATCTTCCAAATAATAAAATAATTATACAAATAATAGTCATCATATTATACCAATTTTTGATGAAATTTATAGATATAATAGTTTTATCAATAATGAAATCATACAATCATGAAAAATTATGATTGTGTAATGAAAATAATACTAAATCCAAACATAGAATTTTAAATTTACTTAAGATATTTATAAAATTAACTTATAAATGTGGAAAAATATTATATTACCTCAACTAAATATTTTAGGAATATTTTTGTGAAAAAATATAAATATATATCTAGTTCAAATATAATTTCACTCAAATTTAACATCTGTGAATAATTTTTTTGATATTATTAATAGACAGAAGTCAGTATATCTAAATAACTCAGGGATTGGTTATAATTAATGGAAAGGACATTTTCATCTTATATAATTCATTAAAAATAGTGAACCATTTTGATATAAATTTCAATAGGGTGGACCTTGGAAAAATAAATCATTATGTAAGGTTCAATATTTTGTTTTTCATTTGGATTATATTTCCAAACCACTAATATCCATTCAATATAATATATTTGGTAATATGTGGAATCTTATTGTTCATTACGATAATAATTCATTACACTATAAATTTTGGGTACCAATGTATTTTTCTTTTTAAGTATAAAGGATGGTATCAGGTTTTTCCAGATATATGACTAGGATCAAAATGTTCCTTCATAAGATATTAAGGATAAATGTTGAAAGGTGAATTATTTTATTAACACTCAACAAGAGTTCTAAGATGTCAGTGATATTTAATTCCTATGAAAATTTTAATTTATAATTATTTCAGGATGATGGGTTTAATTATAATCTAATCATTATAATTAAATTATGTGACGATTATAATATTGTGAAATTTAAGAATGAAAAATGTATTATTTTATATTCAGATGAAAAATTGATTCTTTATTTTCAAAGGGATGAAAATTTATTCACCAATAATATAGAATACATGAGGAGACATTTTCTATATTTCATATGTTTAATAGAATATCATGATTGGTTGTGGAAAATAAGGTTAACACATTGTCACATAAGAACATTAGAAAATCTATCTGTGAAATGAAATTATTTAGATCAATGAGATCTTAGGTTTAATTCATTTTTTAGACACTCCAATATGGTAACCCACATAATTCGATCACTAAGTACATTATTGTTGTATCAACATATTAATAATTAATGTTGGTTCACATGGATTTATATTTTCTAACACAAATATGAGATATTTGAGACAAATACTATGTATATGGCATGGTCTATTACTACACTAAATATATGTGGGTTTATATTTTAATCATAAATGTTAGAAGAAATATTTTTTAAATTATTTTATCATGTGTTAGAAATGATAAAAACATATAAGTGTCTTAATATTTATAGTTTTCATGATTGAGGATTTTAAAATATTTATTTTGAAACTTGTTTAAGTAATAAACGAACTACACATATAATTGTATCTCCCAAAACACCTTAGAAAAATGATCTAGTTAAAATTTGAAATATATTTCATTATGCTAATTCTATATAAATTATTAGGGAATACTCAATTTCTAAGCATTACTAGTTTGAGGAGGTTATTATTTATATCTATATTAGAAAATGTGTTTTACTCTGAACTTTCCTTAATAAAACTCCAAATTTATTTTGGAATATAAGGAATGTAAAAAATTATTACCTCATATTTTAATATGTTATGTATTTATACTGAATACTAAATATAATTTACATAAATTTTTTCAAAAAAAAATTGATGGATTTTTATTTTGATAGTCTATATTGTGTAAGTCTTATAATGTTTTTAAAAAACATAAAAAACACTCTTATGATGATAAGGGATCCATAAAACTCTTTCTATTTAGATAATTATAATGATTTATTATTTTAATGTTTTTTAAATGTCATTTATAAAAACTCTTAATGATAAAGTGTTAAATGAAAAATTGATATGACTCATGCCATTAAGGTGTACCTTCTTTTTCGAGATCCTACCAGATAAGAACTCCATAATTATTCATTCATTGCTTGTAGTAGTGATCAGGATGAGTGACCTTCTAGGATGTTTCCTAGGGTGTGTGTTAGTAAAGAAAAATCACATTGTAAATAAAATTTGAGGCCTTGGGGGGACATTCATTAGTTAGATGCCCCATTCAGGCGTGTGGTTGGTCCCCAAGGTGGGGACCACGTGTCAGTAGAGAAAATGGGTGTACCTGGCGGGCTAGGACCAGATGACCATGTTATGGAAGGGTGTCTGTGATGTCATCGGGGCCTAGTTATTACATTTGGTATCATTGGTGATACCCATCCTTAAGTGTAGTGCACTACATGGGGTGATGTTTAGGACCCATAATAAGGATGTTCTTTTGAAAAGGGGGGTGAATGTAACACCTCAAAATGATAATGGGTTAAATGAATAAAGAATATGTCTCATTTCAAAAAGGAGATCATTCTTTTCATGAGCCTGCCTAATTAAAACTCTATTGTTATGCATTATTTTCTTGTAGTTGTGATTAGGATGGGTGACCTTCTGGTATGTTTCCCACAGTTTATGTGAGTGAGGACAGATCACACTAGAAAGGATATCTGTTGAACTATGTGGACTATTATTAATCGTATGAATCGTTCGTGCATGTGGGTAGGCTCCATGTTAGGGACCACGTGTCTGTGGGTCTAATGGGAGTAATAGGAAGGATAGGACCTGATGAACATATTAATTCGGGGTGTGTGTGTAGTCACTAGACCCCATTTGTTACATTTTTGTACATTGAATTTATTATTCATTGATTTATGGTAAAATTTGGTAATATATTATTAACATTTATATGAATTATCCTTAGATTTAATTTGGAAATTAAATCTAACATGTTCTTTAT
The DNA here is from genome assembly GCA_963277665.1 of Viscum album. Lineage (NCBI taxonomy): Eukaryota > Viridiplantae > Streptophyta > Magnoliopsida > Santalales > Viscaceae > Viscum > Viscum album. The sequence continues at coordinate 798,859,354 of OY728155.1, forward strand.
GATTCATGAAGATACTCTTGGATAGGTATGTCATTTGAAACCATTGTTTCTAATATATTCTAATATTATGTAAAAGTAATATTATGTTTACATAGGTTAGATGATGTTATATTTACTTTCATTGAGTTTTATAATGGTGGAAATAATATTATATGGTATACATAAGGACATGTATTAAAATTTCATAGATATTTAAGGATAAATAGTTGATTTCAATAGTTACCAAATGGTAAATAACAAATTTTCATCGTTACATAAAACTAACCCACATAGTTTACTTGTTAAGTAAAGGAAACACAAAAATTTTATTAATTGCGCAAATGTTCTTATATAGTTTTGTATAGGTACTTGTATATTTTCATTAGGGTGTTTCTTTATTCTTATAAAAGTAGCATTACTATTCCCAAGGGAACTTCTATGTTCATATAAAGGATAGCGTAAACTATCTAATCATGGAATCACATTTCAATAATTACTTAAGTGTAATTTAATAAGTGTGTAAGGGTACTCCAATATTTTTTTAAGTCTACACACACATTTATATTACAATATTAATATTAAACAAATTCTAAAGAAAAGGTATGCAATGATCTTAAATTCAGATATATGGGAAATAATTTGCATAAGGGTAAAAATGTGTTACCCATACAAAGAGAGTATGTTTCATGTGAGGGTATCACATAATTTTTATATATGATTAATTAAACAATGTGTATATTTTACTTTAGGAAAATTTCTATATGTATATATTTATTAGGGAAGTAATTTTATAAGTGAGTATATTTACTACATGAATAATTTGTCTAGGTGAATAATTTTATATATAATTATTTATCTACATACATATTTTTTCTATGTTAGAATCAACTTCATCAATTTTCCTAATAGTTATTTGAATCACTATATGTTATACTAAAAACTTATATTATACATTTTTCCTATTATTCTATATTTTCATTTTATAAAATTTTACCCTTAATGGTCCTTATATTATATTTATTTTATAATTACCTATTAATTATCAAGAATCATTCAAAATATGATTAAAATTATACCATTAAAAATAAAATAATATCCTAATGGGATTTATAATGAAATGATATTGATGATTAGATTTTTTCAACCAGTGATATTCAATTTAATACAGGTTGATATATTAAATTTATATATCAAATATTTTCAAGATGTTTTCCTATTATATTAATGTTTATTATTTTCCACTATATTTTCTTTTTGAATTTTTTTTTACTAAATAGTGTAAATTTTTTATAGAATATCAATGTCAAATCAAATGATTCTTCTATTTCATTTAAAACGGAATATCATTTGGGAAATTAGGATTGAAAATTTTCAAGTGGTCTGCTGCAGTCACATGAGAAACTTTTTCTATAGATAAAATAAATATATAATGGTCTTAAAATTTAATATATGTTATAAATAATTAAAATATATATATTGAGTTTATGAAACCGATGAAATTTAATATATGATTGAGGATTTTAATTATTTTTAATGTAATTGTAAACTTTTTGAAAAAATTACACCAACCAATATAACATAATTTTTTTATCATTACTAATAAAGAGTTCCTTACTTCCACGTAACTCAGATATTAAGGATTCTATTAGGATATATGGAAATAAATCCTTCTATTATTTTTTTTTATGTGAAATCTTAGTAGGTTATAATACCCATTATAAGGTTTTATAGTGGTGTGTGACTCTCAACAAAATTTAAGTCTCTAGGCTGTTCCTCTATGTTTCAAAATGATAGGACTATTGGGGATGTTCCTCCAGGAAGCGAAAAAAAAGGAATTTTTTTGTTTAAATCACCAGGATAAAATGAATTTGTATTCAGGTTGTGACTAAACATCTGAAAAATTGAATTTCTGATTTCATTGTAGTGGATTCCATCTACCTCAGTTCATTAAAAGGGTTAATAGTGGATTATAATTTTTCTTATATGAACTACTATATTAACATAAAGTGGAAATTTATTTTATTTTCTTTTCATTCACATTAATACTTAGATAAAATCATTAAAATTATTTAAAAATGAATAATCACCCTTACCCTCAAGGATATTGATTCATCCTCTATTTGGACTAATATTGTTTATAAGAGCATAAACCCGTGCTTTATAAGTATTTTTATTTTTCCAAACCATTTACATACATAATAGTCAGTGGAAAAAGGTATTATTTGTAGTTTTAGTAAAAATCTTAAATGATGGATGTCTACATTGATGACCAGATTTTCATTAATTCATTAAATTTGGATATAATAACTGTCATATATGAACATTTTATGATTAAAAAATCATTCATCAAGGGAAAATCATGTGAAAACCATTCAAACTACCTGATGGTGAATCAAGATCATTGTTTTTTAATTATATTTTAAATTGTGGGTTAAATGACATAGTGATTAATATTTTATGTTGTTCAATTTAAGTAAATGTTTATATTTAGGATTATCCATGTGAAATAGTACATAAAACTTTTACGATTTTATATCATACACATCTTTCATCAGATAAAAATATTATAATGATGTTATGAATATTTGGATCACAATATCTATAATTTGATACAGGTGAATAAGAATTGTTAATCAATTGTTACATTGATTTACCAATATTGTAGAATATATTATTTATTTAGATAAAAATTTTGAAAATCATGTTCATGGTGAAAATTTTCATAGAGAACTTCTATATAAGTGTCATTCTAAAAATATTGATATTTATGAGTATAAAAAATTCAATGGTTATACACATGATTATATTATTGTATCATTACGACAATATGAGTAAGAGCGTTAAAATAATTATGATAATGAAAATAAAAATAAGAAGATAATTTAATTTTTGTCAAATTATTCTACTTTCTCTTCAAATTCTAATTTACAAAGTCGTAACAGTAATGAAAAAATAGGTCACAACTGGTGGGTATAGAAAAAACAATGTTAAATAAGATCTTGAATAGAATATACTATAGAATATTTCACGGAGAATAATAGTTGTAATTTTTTTAATGATGCTCTACACGTTGTTTTTATGTGTGTATAAAAAGGGGAAACATAAAACAAAATATTGAAATATTATAGAAAGAAAAACGAAAATGATAAAATAAAAAAATGAAATGAATTAAATGATAGTTGGATAGACTCACATTGAGGAATAATATTATGATGAAGAATCTGTTTTTGGGAATGATGTGGAAAATTATTAAATAATTGATCATCAAATCAATTCACTCTACTAATTATCCATAGTTTTTATCTAATTAAAGAAAAAACCTACCCAAGAGGAATCACGTAAATAGGTGGAAGGACATCATGATAAATATGAAAATATCACATCTTCATAAACCATAATATTCAACAAAAAGTGGATCTTTTAAAAAATGGTGAGTTGAAGAAATGAACATATGATTATATAAAATATTTCAATTTATATCATAAATTCTCTCTAGAAAATTTAAGTTTTTCTCACACATAAATTTATAAACTAAAGGTAGAAATTTATATCGTGTCAAAATTCAATGAAGGTAAAATAAATAATTTCAAATATGTTCTTAAAGATATTGAACTACTTAAAAATGAATTGTAATATTTAAAGACTAATATGTCTATTTTTGTTCATGGCAGACTAAAAATTCACAAAAAGAAGAGATTCAATAAAATAATAAATTATATAGTTGGTTTTGGTTAAGATAATTTTTTACCTATAATTTATATATATTTCATCATGAATAGATCTAATATATGTACATCAAATTCTATATGTTTTATATATAAATTGAATGGTCATATTGAATAAAATTATTCCATGAGATTTTCACAATATCTTCGATATATTAAGGATGATATTTCAATATTATTTCCATCTAGATTACATGTAATCAGGTGTTTGATGCTATTTTGGATTACTAAGAATTTAGGTGTTAATCCCAGTGAACCCAAAAAATACATGGGTACCAAAGCTTTCGTTAATAATTCTTTTTTGAAATGTTCCTTTAATGCATCAAAAATAAATATTATTATATGAATAATCGAAGATCAAGACACACTAATATAGATATATCATGAATTATATCAGTAAATAAATGTGATTGAAAAATATTTATTTAAAATATTATTATATATTAATGGTAAATTTCTTTTAGTGAGTATTGAATGTAAAAGAATATTATTATTTATAATTTTTTGTTTATTGAGTTAATGAAAAATAATTTTTTAATCATTTCAAAATTAAGTTGTTATGGATTATTTAATTTCAAAATAATAAATTCATTGTATTTAAAAGATAAATATTTTTTTTATAGAAAAATAGAATGGAAGCATTTATTCATTTAATTTTTATAAATTAATTAATCAAAATATGATAATTTAAAATGATATAAAATATGATATCATTTTTTGTAGTAGGAGTTTGGTATATGAAAATTATAGATTGATGAAGAAGATATACATGAACTAAATAGATATTCATTAAACGAAACATAAAGAGGATTTCACCTCAGTACGTGAGTGTATCTGAAAAAGAAAACAATATAGAAATAGTTTCATGTCAATTAAAGACATTATAATAGTATGGGATCTTGATCTTATTCATTTATAATTATTTTATCATATTAAATAATATTGTATTGGTTGTAAGATATATTGTTTTTTTATTGATTATTTTCCTAGATTGACATGGGTTTATTTTTATAAACTAAAATCAGAAACATAACCTATTTTTATTAATTTTGGTAAATTTTTTCTAAATGAAAAAAAATATTGCTTCATGATTTATAATTGATCATGGTGTAGAAATATAAATTTTTAAAATTTATAAAAAAATTTAAAATTCTGTTATTTTTTTAAAAATATTGTTATTTTTAAAATTTATCAGCCCATTGAGCACCAAAACAGATTAATGTAATTAGAATGAAGAAAATAGAACCCAGAAATAAATTTCTAGGACGATTTTTGAAAAGATTAATATAGCTAAATATTTTTGGGCATAAATTGTGATTAAATATTATTATTTTACCAAAAAAAATATCTTAATACCTTTTAAAAAAATAAATCTTATGGGATTTTGAAGGTGAGAGATTTGTTTTTGATATTTAATAGTTGATCGTACCACGATTCACTGTTTCATTTTCACCCTTACACCGCTGTGCTAAACATATTTTGTATTAAAAATTATAAAAATATTATCAAATTGTGTTTCATGTTTGATTCAATAATTTTGTGTTTATCACTGTTAAATAGGGCAATGATACTTGTTTTGAAAATTACAATGTAGGTGGAGGTGATTTGGAGGGCCCTTGATGAAGTGAAAGAAAACTGGGCCAAAATTGCATGGATCCATGGACATCTGTCCACTGGTTTGAAAAGTACACCAAATCCGTGCATCCAAATGGGCTGAAATTTTTTGGACCTTTCCAAAATTCAATAGGATACATTTCATATGAAGGAACCCAATCCTGATTTGGCTTGGATGGAGCCCATACGAACTGATCTGTCCAAGACACCGAATTTGGACCAAGTCAAATGCGGTGTTCTGTATTTTATCAATATCTTGATCTGTAGTTGTCCAAACGGTGCCAAACTTTCGGTGGAGACAGTCAAGAGGTAGGGCTACAACTTTTATATTTTCTCCAAAGCTAGATAAGACTATATGAAGGACTAAACGCGTCGTGCAAGTGGATTGATGAAATCTGTGTGCCCAAAACCACCTCCCACATTTCCTATAAAAGGGCACCTTGGGCTCCTCATTTGTAAGTTCGGCCAAGAGGCAAGGTGCTGCCATTTTGGAGTCCCCAAGGAGTATTCTCAGCATCCTTAGTAGTTCTGGAGGCTATGGGAAGTGCTACTTCAACATCTTCTTCTTCTTCCTCTCCCATGGGTTTCTAAACCCCTTGTGATCACCCGAGGAGTAATGTAATGTACATCTCGAGCTTCATGTTTGTAATATTTGAATGATCTTTTAAATTCCAGATTGTTGTGTTGTTTTTCATCATCCTCTATTCTTATTTTATTATGTTATGTATTGGTATGTCATGCTCAACTCATATGATCATGTTTGGGGGTACCCATTCATGTGATGTTTCACACACCGTCCACCACTTTCTTTCCCCCTTTCAATTGCGGTGTTTGTGTGGTTTATATTGGTAAATTGAACTCACACAAGTACTTTCAAGGCCATGTACATTTATGTCATGGTATCACAAAGAAATGACATACAAATCTGGACAGCTCATTGAGTTTTTCGTGTGTTGCCTTGGTGAGTTTTGGTTATGAAGTCAAACACAATTCATTCAATCATCGACGGTGTCCGGTGAATCATTGTGTGTTTTTGACTGAACCCTAGGAGGTATCCTAGTATAAACTCAGTAAAATTCTAGTTCTAGGTGTTACAAACCAGGGATTAAAAGATCATAACCTTATATCATGAAGCGATGAAGGATAAACATCATACGAGTACCCCCGGGTTGATCACGCTTAATTAATTCTGTTAATCTCTACTTTGTTTTATAGCTTCTATTTTCTATTGTCATCTTTAATCATCAAACCCAAGTATTATAAAACCTCATTTCCCTTTTTAATTTCATAATCAGAACCACATTTTAGAATTAATGATCTAAGGCTCCGTCGAGAGACGACCTAGGGTTGCTGCTATACTGCAGAAATTCTATTCAAAATTAAACAACTAATTTGACGCGTTCGACAAAGCGGTCAATAGTCTCATTGTTTTATTTTTTGATCAACAATAAATATGATTTAGATATATTTGGCGTACAATATGATGAAGTAATTTAATTATTATAGTCAAATAATAGTAATGTATATATACTATACAGTACAAAAATTATGGATTTTTAAAAACTAATACATGTAATATTTGATTAAAATTATTTGAATAATATATATAATTAATTTTATAAACATGGTGATGGAGTTTTAGATTTTAATTTTAATGAAGAATAACCTAAATATAAAAATACACATGTTTTGGAGAAGAAATTTTTCATCTTATTCTGATCATATTCATGAAATATCACTAAATGTTGATAGAGATAATCTAATTGATAATGTAATTTTTAATATTGAATCAAATTTACAACATAGAAAACATGTTGGGAATGTTTTTTGATTCTTTCATTTCATATTTTTTACCCATGAAAATTGATGAAGCCTTAATTAATTTTGATTATTTATATTTTATGGAATATGACTTAAATAAATTTTTTGTATAGATTTTTTATAATTTAATTATTCCCCTAATGGATCATCAATTTTTTGAAATAAAATGGGTTTTTAAAAAAACATGATAACTTAATACATTAAGTTAAAATTAATGTTTATATTAATAAATCATGGATATTCTCAAGAATAAGGTAATGATTTTGAAGAAAAGTTTTCACATATTTATATATTGGAATAAATTTTAATATTATAAGATTATTATGGTTTTCATGGGCATAAATTAATTTAAATAGATTTCAAAACCGACATTCTAAATGGTTGTATTTCTGAAGACATATATGTTAGAGAAAACCTATCATAAAAATGAGTATAATGATGATTATATTTTTTTAAAAAATTAGTTATTTATGGGGTTTTAAAATAAGTCCTTTGGAATTTAATGAAAGGATAACCAATTTCCTTCTGAAAAAAAATTATATTGTAAATATTTATTGTATTTTTTAAAGAATAATTTTCTTAATTAAATTATTACTGTGAAAATTTATTTCGATGTTATTATTTTTTGATTTTATTGTAAAAAAATTATTGAAATTTTTTATTTAATGAGTTATTAATTTGATATGTGTTAGATAGGTGAATTTAAATTCTTCTTGTGTTTTAAAATATTTTTAAGATATAACGTTATTTTTCAAAATCAATCCATGAATGATAAAAATGTATTTAAGATATTTGGTTTATACTCATAAAATTTAAAATACTCTAATTATTATTACATGAAAACAATATTTAGATATATTAGTATAACCTGTTTTTCTTCAAATATATAGGGGAATAAATTGAATTTTCTTATTTATAACTATATCCATGCATAATTTTTTCTATTTTCATGTCCACTATATTTTAATGGAACTCTAAGGAAATCCACATAAAATATTTTAATAGGGTTATTTTATAAGTTAATGAATCATTAAATCATGGTTTATTTATATTTTAATGGAACTCTAAGGAAATCCACATAAAATATTTTAATAGGGTTATTTTATAAGTTAATGAATCATTAAATCATGGTTTATTTTACTATGTTAAATCATATTGTGATTTCTAAATCTTTTCTAATCCAATTTTTTTCAGATAAATGATAGATCCAAAAAATTAATTCTGGTATGTTTCATTTACCTAGTAATTATTTTCTTTCTTAGGATTCCTGGAAACAAAATTCCTTTTATATTACATATACTAAATCAGAATGTATTGTTTTCTATTTTTTGGTTCCCAATTATTATTCTCTAATTATAGAATTCCTATTTTTTTGATTTAAATAATTTAATTATATATTGATATAATAATAAAACTAGCTTCAGTATCAAAAAATCCTTAAAAAAATATGAAATTAATAACATTGATGTTATATTTCATTTAAAAATGGATCATGTTCAATAAGGAAATGTATATATTCTAATAATTTCTAATAAAACATATATTTGATATTATTACGAATATCTTAAACTTAAATAGGATTTACAGGATCTGGTTTTTTACATTGTATAATGGATTTATAAATTTTTTCTCACGTGAATTAAGTGGATGATTGAGTGTGTTTATGTGATGAAATTTAATGATCCTGAATCTGTTTATTTTATAATTGATTATATCCAAGTTCCATTACCTCACTATTATATGTACTTTCATTAGTACGAGATGATTTTTACATTATTTTTTTAAAAATCATTTAAAATGATGGTTTCTTTTAAGAATGATTTTTCATTATCAACCAAAAATTAATATTCATCTTAATATATATAACTAATTATATAAATATGGATGGGTTTATAGTGGCACCTTAATATGTGATTTGAAATGTTTATGATTTAGAATTCTTTTACAATGTATATATTTATATTTATGAAATACAATTTGTTTCAATGAATATATATATTGGGAATAATTTTTTACAATACCAAAATTAAATGTTAAATTATTTTAAATTAAAGTAGGGTGAAACAATTTTCATTTTTAAGGAATACATTTTCTATTAAAACATTATATTTTTATAATTTTAAAAATGGTTTTATTTATTTTAACATTGTTTTATAATTAAAAAATGGGTTTAATGTTGAGTGGATCGTTGTGAGACTTTAGGATTTGACAATTAAAATTACTATTCATTTATATGTATTTAATAGTTTGATTACATTCAATTATGTATTGATTAATGATTACATAATTTTGGTTGCACATGAGCCTTAGCCCAGTTGGTAAGGACTCTGCAAGTGCATTCGGGAGACCCGGGATCAAATCCAGGTGGAGACATTATTTCCGGGGGTACTGTAGAAGTACCATAGTAGTACTATAGCAGGTACTGTAGTGGGAACTGTGCAGTACTGTAGCAGTACTGTAGCGGGAACTGTGCAGTACTTTAGCAGGTACTGTAGTGTGGACTGTAGCAGAAACTGTTTGGCACTGTAGCAGTTAGGAATATGCCCCCGTTTGGGCCTTCGGGCCACCGATTTGGTCCCTAAGTCCTTTAAGGCCTTCGAGCCACCCAAGACATCAGGTCAGTAAGGCCTTCGGGCCGCCTCAAGGCCTTTGGGCCACCATAAGTGTTGATGCAAACCAGACGACCAACGAGGAACAAGCTCTACAAGGAGGATGAGCAAGGAGCTTTCACCACAACAGAATCTAAAAAAATTGCAAGAATGAGAGGGTATGACATCTGCCATTGGGACAATCTTGGTGCATGCACGGAATTCCTAGCTGAATAGCCTTGCAATGGTGGAGAGCTGATTTCACGATGAGATGTTGGGGAGGAGTAGTTCCAATTAGTTAGTTTGGGTTGTATATAATGTTTGAAGCCTACGGGCAAATGAATTCCTATAAGGCCTACAGGACATATAATAATTACACCTACGGGCCTTGTAAGGGTTCCACCTAACCCCTTGAAAGGTGTATTATCAAAAATCAATAAAAAAATGAAGGCCTTCGGGTCATTGGAGGATTATGTAATTTTGGTTAAATCTTATTATCCTTTAATTGAAAAATTATTTGATTTCATAGTTTATTATTTATAACCTGTTTCAATTTTCAAATAACACATTCTAGGATAAATATATTATTTTGGGACTTTAAAAATATTTTTATTTATTTATTTAATAGTATCATTATGTTTATATTGTTTACATTGGAGTACATTAAATTTTTTAGGGTTTCATAAGGGTGGAAATAATTTTTTATTTGATAGGTAAGGGTAATTGTTGAATTCCAATATTATATAATGGGTAACTCATGCTTTTTCATTATTCTATAAGGGTAAGTATCTAATTTTCATAACTACGTAAATGTAACCCAAACATTTTACTAGTAACAAAATGATTACATGAGCTTTCTATTAGTTCTATAATGGTACGTAAAATGTTTAATAATGGTACTAATATATTTTTAGAATGGTATTGGGATGAAAAAAACTTTTTGGACCATTAATTAAGAGTAAATCTACTAGTATATGTGTTCAGATGAGGCTCTAGTGTTTTTTTAGGTGTTCTAGAGGAGGGAGGTTCCACACCCAATGTTTTTTAGGGATAATTTGCATGGTCTGCTGGCTACACTGTAAGAAGATACTATAGTATTTAGGTTCTATATATAGTGTTGGTCAAATATATTCTTCATCCCTGGTAAAAGGTGATATGTTATAGTGGATTAGGTGATGGTTTTTAAGATCCATCCTTTTTTGGAATAGTAGTGGTGTGGAGATGCAAATGCAGATTGGATACATGGGGTTAATTTTTTAGGGTTATGTTGATTCTGAGGTGCTTACACCATAGACTGTGGGATATGTAATATCCATTTATAGCTATTGTGGTACTTTTATATAGCTTTTTATTCTATATCATAATATTCTTACCTCGTTTTTATGTTTTACCCCATAGTTGTAGACTTGTTTCTCATATTCAACATTGACTAGCTAGGCTACAACATGGTCCCATGAGCTGTATCATGGTCCTACCATTTTTCTAAAAATTCTATTATGTGACCCTTGGGGCTGGGCAATGGTGATATGATTTTTAGGGTTCGAATAAATTCCTAGATCCCCTGGTACCCATAAAATTCTCAATATTTACACTTATTTATTGATTGATAAAAGTGTGTCCCAATGAGTAATTTTATCCCCCAACTAGTGGATTTAAACATCATAATGGTAGATTCAATTCATTTTTTTTAGATGAGACTATCCCACTAATTTTATCTTATGCCCCCTATGTCTTCACCTTGAAATTTTTCTTCTTGGATATAATCACAGGTCATGACCTTTTTTGATAATAAGTTGTTATGGGTTTTTTTAGTGTAACGAAGTTTTTCTCTATTGTATGCGCATATGAACCTGTCTTGTATTCCACCCAATCTAGATAAGTAGAAGAAAAAATATTCATTTTTGGTACATTATCGTTTGATTCACAAAATAGGTATCATGTTGGATTAGATTAATCTTGTTATCTATTTAGGATATGGTTTCATTCATATTAGATATATATAATTAATAAATTTAATTTAAATTGGAATGAGAGAATTAATTATAATTATTTTATAGATCTTTGACATTGTGAAATTTAGTTTACATATGATTCTTATACTACTGAAAATAACATCTCTTGGAAGACATTTTCGGTTTTTTATGTGCATTCTGAATCCCTTAATGTGTGATTATTGGGAAATCACATTTATTAAAAGGTTAAACATAAAATATTTGATAAAATATTGAAATCACCAAGAAAAATTTAGTATCTATGAGAATATAGTTACAAATAAAAAGAATAATGTGATGAAATCCTCCATGAATGAATATGAAAAATCTTATGTCAATGTGATTTGAGGTTGTTGTGATATTTCTTGTTGTTTGATCATATTTTGGGGTGGTGGGGATATGATGTGATGATTTGTGTGGTTGTGTTATAGGGCAGTTTTCAAAGAATTTCGGTTGAATGCGGATGCTATGATGATAGAGTGGAGGTGGTTGTCAGATGGCGATGATGTGATTGATGTGGAAAACATGGGGATGGTTGTTTTATTTTGTTTTATTTAGGTAAATTCCTCATTGATAATTTAAATGGTGACCAATGGTTGAAATGGATAGGTTTGAGTTCGGAAAATTAAATAGACAAGAGTTTTGAATGGAGAAACTGCTCTAACTGATGGACGGTCCCATCGCGTGATGGTGATGGCCTTCAGGCCGGTTCCTCCTCTGATGAGTGGGGACATCTTCTGTCCTTTGAGGGTGCGAAATTTTGGAATAAGCCCCCCTTCTCCAATCTTGACCTCCTCCCCTCGTTCTCTTCAGTCTTTCTTTGACCTAAGTTTCCAGATCTATGCGATGGAATCCCTAACATCCAGATTTCTCTCTCGAAATTCAACACATCATCAGATCTCCTGAAATGTACACTGATTTCTCACATCATGAAGAGGCATCCTTCAGTGGACTCATTTGATCATCTTATTTTCTGGAATGGGGGACTATAAGCGAGAGTCATTGTGGGCTTTCTTGATAGTAAGAATATGATGATTCAGTTTGAATCAATGGGGGAAATTGATCAAGGCTGAGTCCGGCGCACCCTACAGCTAAAAATTATCTTATTTCTTCCTTTTTCGGTGGTCTTATGACTTCCTCATGAAGCATGACTCCTCTTAGGTTGCAGTTTGGGTAAGTTTCCCCCATCTCATGAGTCCGTTTCAAAACCCTTCAATTTTGGGCATGCTAGAGAATCTCGTGGGTAGATTTCAGTTCTTGGATAGTAGAGAACATCCCTCTGTCACTCGGTTTATCTGATGGTATTTATAGAAGTGGATGTGTTGGTTTTTCCTTCCACGTTTGTCTAGATCACAGTGGGTGAGGAATTTTTTCGCTAGCAAGTCATGGTCTACAAATTTTAGGTCGGTTTTTTTTATACCTATAACAAACTGGATCACCTGAAGACATCCTATGGGCATGGACTACTGATAATCACTACACCGGAGGGTGTGGGATTGTACAACAAAGGTCTAGAGCCATTTGTGAAGGGTACCTCGTCCATGCTCAATCCATTAAGCCGAGTATTCAAGACCGGAGAGTGGATGAACATTTTTCTCAATTTTTTCTTGATCTAGGTGTGCCAAAGCCGACAGAACTGACCTCAAGAGGTCCCTAATCCATGTTTGATCCATCATCATCTAAGACGGTTCAGGCAGGAAGAGGGATTCAACCTTAGGAGTCTGATCTTCTATCTAAACATAGCGGTGATGATTATTGTTATTCTACTACAGTGCTTAAGGATTATCAAGTATCTAACACATAAGAGTCAATGTGCCTGAATTAATGGTTGATTGGGTTAGGCATGCCTGCAAACCCAACCCCAGTGCACAATTGATTCTCTCCTCTGAATTCGGAAGGTAAAGAAAATGAAGACCCAAAAGTGTGGAAAATGTCATCCGAAGATGGAAATGAAAGAAAGTTGGATGTCGATAGTCAGAAGATGAAGAGGCTAGTGTTCAAGATGGTGTCCCCCAAACAAGTTCAGACTAGGATCAAGAGGCTCGGGTTCGACCAGGATCAAGGAAAGGGAATCAAGGGAAACTCTTGTCTAGAAATCTCCCGGTCCTCATGTGGAGAAACAACCAAGACCCCGCAAAGACTACTCGAATACCCCAGAGACTATAGTAACAAGATATTCAAGCAAGGAAAGGTTTAATGGCTCGGAGGTCATCTTGGGGGACCCCTATTGGAACATAAATTTGGATTTTGTCTCTAGTATATTGAAGCAGATCCCTCATAAAGGTTTTATGTCTCTTGTGGGTAAAGATGAGGTGATGGAGAGTATGGTCTCTGTTGCAAACATGGAATAGGGGATAAAGGTGTTTTCTAGACTAGAGGTTGAAATCATCAAAGCTCCACTGTTGAGCTTTGAAGATCAACAGCTGGGAAAGGATGCAGTGGCCAAGGAAGATTCACGGTACCTACAAATTCATTTTGAGGAAGAAATGGTGGATATAGTTTTGATCATTCATGCTTCCAAGGAGGGTGTGGAGAGGATGGATGGGAGACCAATGCAGGTGGATATTGACACCAAATAGAGTTTTTGGATTAACACAAAACATATAATTTTGACCAGAGGCTACAATGAGAAGAAGATTACATTGGAGTACTTCTTACATGATTGGTAAAAATTTGAATCTCATTTCAAAGTGAGTATCAATGAAGAACTGGACACAGAGGTAACATATTTGTCATGGAACCATTTTAGGGACTTTGCATCTAATTTCCTTAAGTTGGTATTAATGAATTATGTTATATACTTTAGTGTGTGATGTCTATTTTCACTTGTTGGTTTGTAACATTGTTGGCGCCAAAAATGTGGCCCGAAACAAAGGAACGAAAAAGGCCGGCGCGCTACCTCGCGAAGCTCCTCCGCGAAGCTCCGTCGCGAAGCCTCGCCGCGAAGCGCCCCAACCATGGCGACGCCGCGAATCTCCAGAGGCGGTAATCCTCCGCGAACCCGTTTGACGTTCGCGAGCCGCCACGAAGCTCCAGAGGTGGTAATCCTCCGCGAACCCGTTTGACGTTCGCGAGCCGCCACGAATCCCCGAAGGCGGCGCGCGAGCCCTGCTTCGCGGCGCCCCTTCCCTATAAATACTCGACTCCCCCTGAGTCCCAGGGGACGGACAATCCGAACTTTCGGCTTCTCCTCTCCCGAATCGCGAAGCACGCTTTGCCCCCGGGAATCATGAGCTCCGCGAGGTATTTCTACTTCGCGAGACGACTCTGCTTTGTCTCGTTTTGAGCCCCTCTTCCGAGAGGGATGCCCTTCGCGAAGCTCAAGGGCATTCACGAAGGAAGGGGATTCCCAAGGGAACCCGGGCCGCCGCGGAGCACTTGTGCTTCGCGAAACACCCAACCCATACGAGTCATCCCTATGCTAAGGCAGGATCGCTCCACTTCGCGAAGCACATTGCTTGGCAGGACCCTGCTTCGTGAATCACACCTTCTTCGCGAGGCAGTGCTCCGCGAACACTGTTCCACTTCGCGAAGCACCTCCCATTCACACCTACGCTCCATGATAAGGCTAAGGCACCCCACTTCGCAAGGCACACTCCTCTGCTTAGCTATTCCCCTTTCCGTGCGACCCTCCAGGTTTGCACGATGTGATTTCAAAGTCCCATGGACAACACCACTCGTAGCATTGCTTCGCCTAATGCTTCTTCGCATAGGCACGCTAACGGCTATTGCTTCTTCGCATAGCCACGCTAACGTGGACCCCTCGATGGTTCTCCCCACTACCCCCCTTTACCATGGCCTTACCAGTACCTTCCCTTCCCCAAGGACCAGAGGGTACCAGTTATGTAAGTCCTAGGGGTGTGGAGTGAACCCACCTCGTCCGAGCTGCAGGACGTTAAACTGCCAAGCACCACGTCCTCAACACATGACGTTAAACTGTGACCCAACCTCTTCTCCCTCACGAAGGGTCCCCCCATCTCGAACATTCTTTACACCACTCGTCTCCACGGGAATGGAACTCTTCCGCACATGGAATGAGATCCTCCTTGTCGGAGTGGTGTATGTTCGCAGGGGAAGGGCTGCCTCAGAGCGTAACACCCTAACCTTTGGTACGGATGATTGCACCCGTGCATCTCTGTACTTCCCCACTACCAAGGTCAGTGGAGGACGTGATAGGGAACGAGGCACCCCCCTCTGGGCCTCCATCCTGGAGTAAGTCCCAACACCACGGGCCGCCCAACGCGTAAGCCCCTCTTCGCTTCTCACGGACGCACCCTTCGCGACGTGATCGTCAGGTCCATGCAACCTCTTGTTTCTCACACCGAGCATGACTCACGTGGGCTTAGAGTGATCACCGACCCTGACAACCCACCTGAACTACGAGGTCTTTGATCCATGTCAAGGCATGGTACGTAGGAAGCCTCCACGAGGTTCAAGCCCACCAATAGTGGACCAAGGTCTACTTTCACGTCGGTTCACCGGCAAAACCCACCTGAACTACGAGGTCTTTGATCCATGTCAAGGCATGATACGTAGGAAGCCTCCACGAGGTTCAAGCCCACCAATAGTGGACCAAGGTCTACTTTCACGTCGGTTCACCGGCGAAACCCACCTGAACTACGAGGTCTTTGATCCATGTCAAGGCATGGTACGTAGGAAGCCTCCACGAGGTTCAAGCCCACCCATCACCCAATTCGCGTTGTGTTCTACCTACGTCCAGCATGACGTTAAACTACATTCTAGTCCAGTGGTAAGCCATTTCGACCCAACCCCGTTTGAACTACGAGGTCTTTGATCCATGTCAAGGCATGGTACGTAGGAAGCCTTTATGAGGTTCAATCCCACCAATAGTGGACCAAGGTCTACTTTCACGTCGGTTCACCGACACACCCACCCGTCGTTTCTTCACGTCGGGTCCCATCTTCGTCCGGCATGACGTTAAACTACATTCTGGTCCAGTGGTAAGCCATCACGACCCAACCCCATTTGAACTACGAGGTCTTTGATCCATGTCAAGGCATGGTACGTAGGAATCCTCCCAGAGGTTCAAGCCCAACTCCCATCGGACCAAGGTCCATCTTCACGTCGGTATGCTGACGATGCCCATCGGACCAAGGTCCACCTTCACGTCGGTACGCTGACGACATTCATCGGGCCAAGGTCCAGCTTCACGTCGGTTTACCGGCACCATCCCGAACTACGCGGACTTTGATTCCCTGCCACGTGGATACGTAGGAAGCCTCATCAAGGCTCAAGCCCAACTTCACTGTCGCCCCCCTGCGATGGTTCCACTTCACTCTCCTTCTACTCCATTCACTGTCGCCTACGGGCTAGCCCTAGTGTCGATATCCCTTCAAGGAGGATCCCTCAATCCGATTTATCCCAGCTAATGCTCTGGTTGGGTTGATCCGTCTCCGCTGGACGTTAAACTCGCGGCATACCCTGTGTTGAGCACGGGAAGCTGAGGAAAACCTCAGATATGTGTCTACAACATGTAATTCCCCGCTCCTGATGTGGGATGCCTCGGGCTTCCACGCCCTCGAGAAGCCTTGTGATCAAGGATAACAGACAGACATGCCAGGTACCCCAGCATCCAGACACGCTACTAATGCCTCAACGTGACTACTTCCCTGACCGAAGGTTGTTGCCCTGATTGGACCCTTTGGAATGTCCCGACAGAAGCAGTGTAATTAACCGGTGTCCATAGAAACATGGCACTGGGAAGAGTTTCACGAACTACGTATTAAATCTATAAGGGAGACCCGGACTAGGTGACGAGTTCCGAGGAGGAATCCACGGAAGGAAGAACCGACATCCCATCATCCCGTTTCGATCAAGGAGCAGACGTCCCTGAATAAGGAGCGAATGCCGCCCGCCTTTGGAAAGCGGGAATGCGGGCAACAAAGCCGCGCGTCCTCCGCAGACGGATGCGCGCGCCCCGGCGAAAGCGTCGGAAACAGAAATGGTGAACCCGACGTGAAATTCTTCTCCTCAATATGAAGATTAGTAGCGTTCGAGACACCAGTAGATTGACGTGTCACCGGATCCAGATGTCCGTTGCCTGGTCCCGCCAAGAAAATGGCGGGCCTGTCGTGAAACTCACCAGAAGTCGGGGTAGTAGAACGTGGGGCACTCCGCTCTGCAGCGTGTTGGCGTGGATCCTTCTCACAGACATGGAGGATGGAAGAACGCTGGGGCACTGGCCGTCAATCCTTTTCCCCTCAGTACTGATGAGTTGATCCCTTCATTTCTCAGGAACCAGGTTGCTATTTCAAAGATACGGTCACCATCCGCTCCTCGCCCGCGCAGGGGCAGGGGCAACACCACGACGGCCAATCCACATGGCGCCACTACCGCCACGACGGCTGCCACATCACGGGATGCGGGACGCCCACGTCCCCTTTCCCCATCAGAGGTTATCCAACGAAGGGTGATCAACAGCCTCGTGCGCAGGTATGAGGAAGAAGGGGTCATCCCAACCCGGGATATGGCCCGCCTGGACCTGGAGGCCTCTAGGCCCCGCCGTCAACGCCGCCCTAACAGGCCGCACAGGGAGCCCCTGCTCCCCACCCCGACATTCAACCGTTTCGGGAGCCTATCCCCGGAACGCCTTGACGACTCTTCGCCTTACACTGAAGAGGCAGGCGCTGTCCGGCTCAGTCCGCTCAGGGCCCCGAACCGGGGCCCCCAGGCGAGAGCTCCCGTCCGGCCGCGTCAGCGCCGCCGTCCGGCCCCGCAGGAAGAGCAGGCAGACTACGTCCCTGCACCACCTGCACCGGCTCGCCTGACCCGACGTCAGCGCCGGGCCCGGGCTGAGGACGCTCGCTCAGGCGCATCCACGTCGACAGCTACAGTGGCCCGAGCCACCTCCGAAGTACATTATAAAGCCCCCACGTACATTGAGCAGGGGCACCCCTTCTCCCAACAAAGATTGAGACCCCAACCGCCCCATGGGCAGGCTAGGTTGACTCTCCAGGTTGCAGGCCCCAGTGGTGATCGCCGCGAGCTAGCCCGTGGTGATGCCACCCCGTACGGAGGTCCTCCCCGTACCACTACTCCACAGAGCGTGGGCCTTCCCCGCTCCGAGGTTCGTCATGGAGGCATTCCTCATGCTACCCCCATCCTGCAGGAGAACCTGCCCCGCGGCAGTGGCGCTCAGCGCGGAGACATTTCCCGTGCCCGTTGTACAGGGTATGGGGTCCATCCTTCTGAAGGCACCGTCCATCCGGTCCTTCTCCAACGTGGGGGCCCTCCCTACGTCCTCTCTGCAACCGGCGAAGGTCCTCCTCGCCCCAGCAACCTGAGGAGTGAAGGTCGGCCTCTCTCCACTCGCATCGACCATGGAGGTCTTCCCCATGCTCCTTCCAGTTCCAATAGAGGCCCCGCCCACATGGGTACTGTTCATGGAGGTCCTCCCCATGTACCCTTTGACATTTTCCCTGGTTCCCCTCGCACCCCAGCTGTCTCGACTGGGGGTCCTCTCCGCCACGGCGCCAGCGCCGCCCCAAGGCTGCCTGATAGGGGTCAACCCTGTCCCGAAGAGCCACCCAGGGGCAGAAGAGCGGGTTGTCACCGCCACAAGAAGAATCCTGGGAAGGCCCAGGTGGAGATCAAACCTGCCCGCTTCTCCGATTCGGAAGCGGAATGCGATTCAGCGATGGAACCTTCTCCCAGCTCCTCCGTATCAAGGACTGGGGCAGGAACCAGACGCATCAGCCTCGTTCTCCCAGAATTTGAGGCCCACCGGATTCCCATCTCTCTCCGCAGGTACATTCAGGAGGAAGAAATCTTGGGAATTCCGCAGGTCTCGGCCACGCAATCATCGCCCCTGTCACCAGAAGAGCCCTCTACCTCTACCAGGGATCACGTAGAGTTGTTTTGGGGGCCCACGACGGTAGAGCGACGACACGACCCGTCATCGGTAGCCGCGGATCCTGTTCCGGAAGCTGTGATTATCAGCCCGTCGTATCGTGACATCGTGGCTAGGTCACCTCACTCTTCGGAGGATGGCCCGGAATTCGGCAGCCAGTCAGCTCGTTTGCCGTATTCTCCACCGCCAAGCTTATTATCCCAAAGGTCCGCCTCGGTACCACTTCTGGTTCCTCAGCCGCCCCCGGTTGATGAGTGGGGCAACACAGGGCCAGACCCTGAGTCCGAGCCTAGGAGCTTCTGGAGTATCCTTGCAGCGGATTATTTCCCAGAGAAGTTCTGGCCCACGGCGGCGCTGAATTTCCGCGTACCCGAGTCTCTTACCCCTGAAGAAGTGGGATGCTTTTGTCGAACCCTCTGGGCGATGCACTTCCGCCTCTGTTGAGAACGAGTAGTGTACCCCAGAAGTCGAGAGAACTTCGAGGAGATTGGCGAACAATGCCGCCTGATCGATGCGGCTGCACTCCTTGTGGCCCAGCACCCCGAGTCGCCAGGCCACCAGAGCGCCTTCAATGAAAATGCGTTCAAATTCTTAAAGCACTCCGCAGAATCATCAGGGAAGCCACCCCCCATGTGCAAGTCCGTGGTTGGGGACGCTATGCCGCTATCCTCTTCGACCCTATCCGACGACAGCCCGATTCGCTATGCGACATTGAGGATATGCCCTCAAGAGGGGTCACAGTCCACATGGCCGACGTTGTGGATAAGGAAGATGAGCTTGAGTTCCTTGATGGAGACTTACCATCCGAGGGCGTACCGCCACTACTCGACCCATCAGGGAGAGTTACCCGTCATCAGAGGAACCTGCTAGGCCTCCCCGTACCCACCGAGTCGCTGGCACTCGGTCGAAGCACTGGCAAGGGTAAGGAGCACGTCGGAATAGTCAAGCACTCCGACCCGTCCGCCTCTGTGCAGAAAACGGACGAAGATCCTGAGAAGGCCACGTTGCGCTAGCAGCTTGCTGAGCAGAAGAGGCTGGTTGACGAACTCTTGGCTGAACGCGCCGCAGAGCGACGACCCGACTATGGTAATCCCAGGCCGGGGCAGCAGGGGCAGGAACAACTTCCCCCCGGCGAGATGCCTCCGGGCAACCCTGATCATGCTACTGCTGCGGACAAGGTGGAATCCAGAACATACGGCAAGAGGGCGCGATATGTCTCGCCAAACCCCCCTGAGCGACGGGGCAATCTGAAGAATCCAACCCGGGTTCCCCCAGTCGCCCAGCAGGTCGTCCAGCCAGTCGACCCGCGAGCAGCCGAAGCCGTCTACCGTGTTGAATAACCTGGCAATGCGCTTGTGGTTAGGGATCCCCGTCAAGACAGGGACCCCCACCTGGAGGACCTTATTGCGGCACTCACAGCCCACCTCGAGGCGTTGGAAACACGGCAGGTGGCGGTCCCACCGGATGGCAAGCCTTATCCCGCGTGGGTGGATAATATGCCCGCGCCTCCGGGTTTTGGGAACCCCACTTTCTCGCCTTTTAATGGGACAGGGTACCCACCCCAGAACTTGGCTCATTTCTCTTCCAGGTGTGGCCCCATGCTGGGGACCCCGGCTCAGCAAGAAGCCGCTAAGCTCTGATGTTTCGTACAGACATTGGAAGGTCCGGCATTCGTCTGGTACAGCCAGATCCCTATCGGATCGGTGACCGGTTGGGAGGATCTTCGCCGGCAGTTCTTATACCAGTTCAGCTCCACCACGCGAAAGACCAGCATTGCGGACCTCTTCAAGTGCAAACAGAGGCCTGGTGAGCGGGTTGCAGACTTCATCGCCTGGTGGAAAGGACTTACGTATTCCCTCGATATGCCACTGACTCAGGAGCAATTACTGACGATGTGTGTGGGGAACGTTAAGACAGAGTTGGTACCCTCCTTGATTACCCAGAACTATCTTGGAGGGTTCAGAGATTTCTCGGATAAGGCCCAGCGCCTCGAGGAGGCCCTGCAACAGGCTAGTCAGGCACGTTTGCTGCCCCCTATGATCCCAGCCAGGAGGGCCGCCAGGGCTGAACCCGCCGCAGTGGCTCAAATAGAAGCCCCGGGGCAGCTGGAATTGCTGCTGGTGGCACCACCCTCGTAACCCCGCAGAGGTCCTCCACCTCAAGCACAGGCTCCTGCCCAGCAGCGACCGCCTCAGAACCGACAGGTTCCCCTGCGCAATGCGCCACCGCCACCTAGGCGAGACAACCAGGCGCCGCCTCCTCGGCAGGCCCCTCCGGTCCCTCGACAGGACCAGGCCCCCAGGGCCCCCTATCCGGAAAGAAGGTACCAGACCTATTCGTTCAACGAAAATCAGGTCCCTGGCTACTTCTGAAGTGCTCTAGAGCAAGGGATTGTGCGTCTGCCTGAATGCAGAAGGCCGGCAAAGGCGCATCTCACCGATCACCCCAACTACTGCCCTTATCATCGGATCCTGGGGCACACCCTCAAGCGAAGCTATGTGTTTAAAGACTGGCTTCAGGACCAGGTCAACAACAACATAGTCAAGTTGGGCCCAGCGCCAGCGCAAGTGGCAGGCGTCTTTGCGGGATCAGAAATCGGCAGCGACGACGAAGGTGAGTGGCAGCAGGTCCCTAGCCGCGGGTCCCAGAAATACGACAACTGGATGGCTCGAAAAACCGTCGTCCGTGCCCAGGGTATCATCCGGGCACGCCTGAATCAGTCGGAACCTTCAGAAGAAATATTCAGTGCCTCAGCATCGTCTTCACAGTCGACCTCTGCCCAAAAGGGCAAGCAGCGGCGACGCAAGAAGAAGCAATGTGCACCGCCAGTGTCGTCGTCATCCCGCACTCTTGGTGACTTTATGCCTCCCGAAATGGGCATTCCTCCCAGAATCTGCCCAGCGGTGGATGACTCTTCGAGCGACAGTCAAGGGTACGCTTCGGTTAACACCGTGGAGCTGGTAAAGCCTTATATGACCCCCGACGAGGGGGAACCCCAGGCAGACCGCCCCAACGTTTCCAGCCGACGTCAACGTCAGCGGAATCGCAATCGCGCCGGTCATCGAGGTACGACAGCAGGCACTTGCGGCCAAGCCGTGCACGCTACCGAGACCAGGCAGCAGGCTCAGCGCAGATCTCAGCACGCGCATACCCATCCAGCACCCTCGGCTCTACCTCCACCGTCGTTCGTGTTGCTGGATCGGGGAGATCCGCCTCGTTCGTATCACAGCCAGTCTTGCCCGGCGACAGGCCAGCCTCCGCTGTCCGATCTTAGTCCGGCGACTACTCTCCAGGCTTCTACTAGCAGGCAGCATGATGTACCCAGTGCTAGCCGACCGCCAGTTCGACCGGCAGGACCCGCTATGCCTCCAAATTCCGAAAAACCCCCTGTAAGCAGAGGTTCGCGTTTGGCACACAAGTATGATGTCCTAAAGCACCTGTCCGGCATTCCGGTGAGGCTTTCCATCCTTGAGGCCCTGCGCCTGTCATCCGAGATGCGTGAGGCACTTGCCGAGGCCCTGAGGAGTCCTCTCCAGTTCGAGACGGAGGTAGCAGCTGCGGAAGCCTTCCATACTGAGACGTTTGAAAACGCCGAATGTCAGGCGGTTATCTCGTTCTCCGGTGAAGATGAAGACCCTCCTATACAGGGGCACATTCGCCCATTGTATATCACTGGCCACTTTAACGGTGTGGAAGTCCGTCGCTGCCTCGTTGACACGGGTTCTAGAATCAATCTAATTCCGACCCGGACGCTGCGAAAGCTGGGTCTGTTCGAAGGTGATTTGACTCCCTCTGACCTCAGGATCCAGGGGTACGACAGGACAGAGCAAACCCCGGTCGGCAAGATCCGCCTGAAGACTCAGTTCGGTGGCTTAATTTCCAGCACCGAGTTCATGGTTGTTTCTCAGGACACCGCCTACAACGCATTGATGGGTAGGCCATGGCTCCATCTGCATGCAGCGGTCCCCTCGTCGTATCACCAGTGCCTTAAGTACTCGCTCAACGGTCGAGTAGGCGTGCTCCAAGGAGACGCGTCCCCTTTCGCTTCTTGTGAGGCCCGCTATCTGGATGCGGGTTATTACAAAAGTAAGGACAAGCAAATCCTGGTAAGCGAGGATGAGCCCTCCCCAATCACAAGTGATCCCTGGGCAAGCATGGACGACGCCTACATCCTCCCGATCCACCGGTTGGAGGCCACGACCCCCGACATGGGACAATGTTTCGTTGTTTCAGGTACGCAAGGAAGGAATGTTCCTGTGTCCAAGCGATGGTGGAAAATCACCTCGTACTCCTATATCAACCAGGCTCGGGTCATCCCGGAACCTCCTACCCCTGTACGGTACCGGGACGTCAAGCTCATGACAACGGCGGTGCGCCATACGTGTCTATTCCGCCGGGCTGGAATTAACCGACTCAGGCCGACACGTCACCACTACTTTGATATCATCAAGTGTGGCCCCTTAGGCCGAAGGCCAGATGGGATCGGATCAAATGAATTCATTGCTATGGTCTCAACGACAAGTGAGTCTCCTGATGTGATGACTGCTGCTGCCCAAGCCAGCACCAGCTGCCCCTCGGGTTTTGAGAGCCCAGAAGTATCTTCCGTCGCGGGAAGTCCCCCCACGGCTGGGGAGGAAGACTTGGAGGATTCTCCCCCAGCCTTTGAAGAAGGCGTCTCTACCACGGTTGATGAACTGGTACAGGTGAACCTTGGTAGCGAGGCAGATCCAAGACCCACATTGATCAGTGCGGCCATGTCCCTCAAGGAGCGGCAACAGTATGTAGACTTCCTCAAACAGCACCGCGATGTGTTTGCCTGGAGTTACGATGAGATGCCAGGGCTGGATCCCCAAGTGGTCGTCCACCGTCTGGGCCTCCCAGCAAAACATCGTGGGTTCAAGCAGCCTCCCAGGAAAATGCACCCTTCTCATAGTGCTATGGTTGAGGCCAAAGTTGACAAGCTTATCAAATCCAACTTCATTAAGGAGGTCCAGTGCCCCAAATGGCTCGCCAACATTGTGCCGGTCAGGAAGAAGAATGGGAAGATCAGAGTCTGCATCGACTTCCGCGATCTCAATCGCCACTGCCCAAAGGATGACTTCCCACTCCCAGTGACGGAGCTGTTGATTGACGCCACGGCCGGGTTCCAAGCCCTCTCTTTCATGGATGGGTATTCCGGGTATAACCAGATCCGGATGGCCCCCGAAGACGATGAGTCCACTGCCTTCAGGGCTCCCCAGGGTACCTTTTGCTACCGGGTAATGCCATTCGGTTTGAAAAATGTAGGTGCCACTTATCAGAGGGCCATGCATCGCATATTCAAACCGATCCTCGGGACATTGGTGGAATGCTACGTGGATGACCTTGTAGTCAAATCATGCCAGTGCCAGGACCATCTCAAAGACCTTGAGAAAGTGTTCGGTTTCCTCTGTTCCCGTCACCTGAAGATGAACCCGCTGAAGTGTGCCTTTGGAGTCACCTCCGGGAAGTTTCTGGGTTTTGTTGTCAGATACCGAGGTATCGAGATCGACCCGGAGAAGATCAAGGCCATCAGCCAAATGCCTCCCCTGAGCAAAATTCGAGAGCTCCGAGGCCTCCAAGGCCACTTAGCCTATATACGCTGATTCATTGCGAATCTGGCCGGCAAGTGTAAGCCCTTTTCCCAGCTCATGAAGAAAGGCACTGCCTACGAATGGGATGAGGAGTGTCAGATTGCCTTTGAGGAAATCAAGCAGTATCTGCTCCAACCTCCGGTCTTGATGCCACCCGTCTCTGGAAAGCCGCTGGTCCTTTACGTGACCGCCCTGGAGAGATCCCTCGGCGCGCTGCTCGCCCAGAAGAATAACGAGGGCACTGAGAACAGTCTCTACTATCTCAGTCGCATGCTTCTCGATACGGAGGTCAGATATTCCCTTATCGAAAAGAGATGCCTTGCGCTCGTCTTCGCCGTGCAGAAGTTGCGACACTACCTGCAACACCACAAGGTGAAATTGATCTCTCGGGTGGATCCGCTGAAGTACATCCTGAACCGCCCCATGCTGACTGGCCGACTAGCACGGTGGGCGGTGATTCTCCAGCAGTTTGACATCAGGTTTGTGCCTCAGAAGGCCGTTAAGGGACAGGCGTTGGAAGACTTTTTAACTGCCCATCCAACCTCCGCGGATCAATCCCTGGACCTGGATTTCCCCGACGAGACGATCCTCTCGGTCGATCATGCTATCCCGTGTTGGCAAATGCATTTCGACGGCGCCTCCCGGAGCCCCACCGGTAGAAGGCTCAACGACCCCAAGCTCAATAGAGTGGGTCTGGGTATTGTTTTCATTACCCCGGCGCAAGCCGTCCTGCCGTACTCGTTCCTGTTGTCAGAAGGTTGTACGAACAACAAGGCAGAGTACCAAGCTCTCATCACCGGCCTCGAGTTGGCCCTTGAGATCCATGTACCCCATCTACATGTGAAGGGAGATTCCGATCTGGTAATCAAACAGGTTAATGGCGACTATGTCGTCAGGAAGCCAGAGCTTGCACCGTTGCTGGAGTACATCCTCCTCTTAATGGCCTAGTTCTCTTCTCGACCAGAGGTTACCCTTGTCCCACGGTCACAGAACGGCCAAGAGGACGCCCTAGCTGGCTTAGCCGCGTCGCTCGCAGAACCCGAGCAAGATGATTTGGTCATACACGTGGCCCACCGGAGAGTCATTTCTCCCGTCACCCAAGAGGACCGTGATAGCCTGTGGGTAAGTCATCTCACCGCCGGACCCTCCATATCGGGAGTCCCGGGTTCGTCAGACGCAGTGGTTGAAACCACCCCCGACTGGAGAGCACCTTTTGTCGAGTATCTCCAAAATGGTCAGCTCCCGGATGATCGGGCCGAGCGCGAGCGAATCCGATGCCGCGTACTTCAATTTACCCTCCAGAGCGGCCCCAGTCTTGAGCAGATCCTCTATAAATGGGGTTTCGATGGTGTCCTCCTCCGTTGCATCCAAGGAGTAGAGATACCTCAAGTTATGCAAGAGGTTCACGCCAGTTCCTGTGGCGCCCATCAAGCTGGGCCGAAGCTGTCCCATCAAATCCGGAGGTTAGGGTACTTCTGGCCCTCCATGATCCACGATTGCATTGGATACGCCAAGAGATGCCACGCATGCCAAGTACACGCCAACTTCTTGCATCGGCCGCCAGAACCCCTCCACCCCACCAAGTACTCTTGGCCATTTGCGGTATGGGGACTCGATGTAGTGGGACCGTATCCGCCGGCAATATCCCGCCAATGCAGGTTCATCCTGACTGCTACAGATTTCTTCTCCAAGTGGGCAGAAGCAGTTCCGCTCAAAGAAGTCAAGGCCCGTTCCATCGTTGACTTTGTGAGCTCCAACATTATCCACCGGTTTGGAGTCCCTCACGCCGTCCTCACCGATAACGGCCTTAACTTCCGAGCAGCTGAATTGAAGAAATTGTACGCTAAGTACGACATCCGGTCAAACCATACCTCCCGCTACCACGCACAGGAGAATGGGCAGATCAAGGCATTCAACAAGACCCTCTCTAACATTCTGCAGAAGATGGTTGGTCAGAACAAGAAAAGTTGGCCGGACAAGCTCCCCAACGCCCTCTGGGCTTACCGGACGATGACTCGCAACTCTACCCAGGTGACCCCGTATTCCCTGGTGTATGGAGCTGAGGCCATCCTACCCATTGAGATCCAGCTGTCGTCGCTACGCACTGCAGTTTATGATCACCAGACATCAGATGAGGTAGCCGAGATCCGTCTAGCTGAATTAGAGGCACTGGACGAGAACCGGCTTCGTGCCCTGCACAATCTGGAAAGGCATCAGGACAAGATAGCGAGAGATTTTGACAAGAAGGTTCATCTCCACTCTTTTCTACAGGGTGACCTGGTACTGGCCCTGCGAGCGCCAATGATTCCTGGTAGGAAACCGCCCAAGTTAGAACCCAAATGGGAAGGGCCTTATATCATCCATAAGGTTTACCCCAATGGAGCATACTCCTTGGTGACCACAGATGGAGAGCGTATAACCCCTCCCACCAATGCCAGATTCCTCAAGCGATACTTTGCCTAGGGAAAAAGTGGTCCTGCACGACCCTAAACTGCGAGAGGGTCCTGCACGACCCTAAACTGCGACTTGGTCCCGCATGACCTTAAACTGCATCTCCGTCCTCACTGCAAGACGTTAAACTGCAAGTCAGTCAGGTCTTCCTGACCGAGGCTCAGCCTCAGGCCCCTCGGCCTCTTTGGGCCCCTGGCCCCGTCTCCATCGCGGTCTGGCCCCAGGCCCCCTCGTTTCTCTCCGACTTACCCTCTTACGGGATCGTACGGTACAGTGTAGGACTACGTCCTCACGTTGGGATCATGTACCATACCGCACACATCCCCGAATGAGATGCCCCTCATCCCTCATGACGTTAAACTGCATGTCGAGAACTACGTATGGCTTGATTCCCATCTTCATGGGATACGTAGGAACGCTCGGACGCCTCATCTTGAGCCCAGCCCCAAGCTTTTCTCTTCCACTATCCCCCCTGGGAATAGTCTCCTTGGAGGATCTTTGTGTAGCAGGGAGTGGGCTTTCTTGGCCCCGCTCATGCAACCCCACTCGCGCAAAGATTGTAAAGGTCACACCATGCGCCCACTCCCGTTCTTCTACCCTCCCACGTCCTCACTGCATGACGCTAAACTGCATGGCCTTCAAGAACTACGTATGGCTTGATTCTCATCTTTATGAGATACGTAGGAACTCCCGGACATTTCGTCCGTTGGCCCAGCCCAAAAGCCAAAATCTTCCCCTCGGGTCAAGACATGGCAGGGTGCACACTTTTTCCCCGACCCACGTCGAGCAAGCCTCGACCCGGCTGCACGTTCCCCCCTGGAGGTGTTTGCCCCTTTCGTGGATGGATGCAACTAAGCTTCACCCACTCCTTGACTGGGATTCTGTCACCTTTCACACCTGGAGGGACCCCCGATAACGGCCTGGATACAATGCCCAAGGGCTCTCCTACCGATACGGGTCGACGCCCCCGAGGGTTTTCAAGCAACAAATCGATACAAGTCCCGCGTTACGAATTTGGTCAGCGGTCGACGCTCATTTGTTGCCCCCATGCGGGTCACCATAGGAACGTTGTGTTTAGAATATGGTCAACAGTGTCCTGGATTTTTGGGTTCATCCCGAGATGTCCCAGGCACCAAGAACAGTGATTCATTCTGCCCTATCCCGAGGCGACGAACTTCCCCCAGGTGGTGCTAGCGATCGGGCCCACGGCCCCGATTCCTCATAGGAGTGTACGGTGTGGTGTAGGACTACGTCCTCATTCACGTCGGGATCATGTACCATGCCGTACGATTCCTCTTACGAGGCCCAGCCTCAGGCCCCTTGGCCTTTTCGGGTCCCCGACCCTCGTCCTCATGTAAGACGTTAAACTACAAACCAGTCAGGCCTTCCTGACTGATGCCTGATCTTAGGCCCCCTGGGCCTTCTCCCCAATTTCTCACCTGGAATGTACGGTGTGGTGTAGGACTACGTCCTCATTCACGTCAGGATCATGTACCATGCCGTACGATTCCCCTTACGAGGTCCAGCCTCAGGCCCCTTGGCCTCCTCGGGTCCCCGACCCTCGTCCTCATGTAAGACGTTAAACTACAAACCAGTCAGGCCTTCCTGACTGATGCCTGATCTTAGGCCCCCTGAGCCTTCTCCCCAATTTCTCACCTGGAATGTACGGTGTGGTGTAGGACTACGTCCTCATTCACGTCGGGATCATGTACCATGCCGTACGATTCCCCTTACGAGGTCCAGCCTCAGGCCCCTTGGCCTCCTTGGGTCCCCGACCCTCGTCCTCATGTAAGACGTTAAACTACAAACCAGTCAGGCCTTTCTCTGATAACTTCCCCTTCTCTCCGGGCCACGGCCCAGGATTCCTCGTAAGGGTGTACAGGTGCGGTGTAGGACTACGTCCTCATTCACGTCGGGATCGCGTACCATGCCATACGACTCCCCTTACGAGGCCCAGCCTCAGGCCCCTTGGCCTCCTCGGGTCCCCGACCCCCGTCCTCATATAAGACGTTAAACTGCAAGCCAGTCAGGTCTTCCTGATTGATGCTTGACCTTAGGCCCCTTGGCCTTTCCAGGTCACAGCCTAGGTCCCTTCTTACCCGGAGTGTACGGTGTGGTGTGGGACTACGTCCTCATTCACGTCGGGATCATGTGCCATGCCGTGCAACTCCCTTTACGAGGCCCAGCCTCAGGCCCTTTGGCCTCCTTGGGCCCCTGGCCCCCCGTCCTCATGTAAGACGTTAAACTACAAACCAGTCAGGCCTTCCTGACCGAGGCTCAGCCCCAGGCCCCTTGGCCTTTCCGGGCCGCGGCCTAGGACCTATCTTATAGGATCGTATGGTGTGACGTAGGACTAAGTCTTTATTCACGACGGCTTCTTTACCATGCCATACACCTCCCTTGTTTAGGGGTATATTACTCCCCTCGTCGTCCAGTATGACGTTAAACTGCATTTCAAGAACTACGTGTGGCTTGATTCTCATCTTAATGGGATACGTAGGACCACCTGAACGTCTAAGCTTCGGGTCCAGTCCCATCTCTCGGGAATCCTCATCCCGTCTTGGCCCCTTGGCCCATCCTTCCTCCATGAGGGGATCATATGGTGCGGTGTGGGATTATGTCCTCATTCACGACGGTCTCGTGATGACCACACCATACTCCCACCCCCTACTGAGCTGTTTCGTCGATCCCTTTTTTCGGCGGTTCACCAATGTACTTAAGAGTACTCTGGTTCATTACCTGGAATGACAAGCTTTACTCGGACACGTCCGCACCCGCTTTCCAGGCTTTGCGTATCCCCGCATCAGGGCTTTCACCATCTTTCACACCCGGAGGGACCCCCAAGAACGGCCTGGATATAATGCCCAAGGGCTCTCCTACCGATACGGGCCAACGCCCCCCAGGGTTTCGGACAACAAATTGATAAAATCCCGCGTTGTGAATATGGTCAGCGGTCGATGCTCGTTTGTTGTTCCCACCTCAGGCTAACGTGATACAGACGCTGTGCTTCCGTCATGGATAACAGTTTTCCTCTGTCGTCACGCCAACCCATTAAGCCCAAATGTCGGGTACACGATTCACACCCTTCGTCATTTCACCATGTCCGAGTAGAATCTCAGAACCCCCAGTACTTTTCCTCCGTGCACGTCCGTGCATTGGGAGAACAAGCTACATCAAAGGTGTCCTACGAAACTTTCTGTTGACTCCCCTTTGATGGACGCCCCAAGTATTGCAATGAGGATACCCCCCTTGTTTCCCACACCGAGTTTATCTCACGTGGGCTTAGGGATTGGGTTGACATCTGTGCTTACTCGGGAGTTGTCACCACCCATGGTCCGAGCTCTAAGACCATAAACTAAGACTCTCATCTGGAACTACGTTCAAGACCCCTTGTCTTTGGACCCAGCTTGAGTTCATCAAATTTACCTCTCTAATCCTGCCTTCAGGACCCTGATCACAGGGCTGCGTGGCGCATTGTAGGACTACGTCCTCATTCACGTCGGGTTTGCAACAACTGCACCACGCACGCCCCCATTCTGAGGTTCAGTCCTCCTATTCCCTGTCCTGCATGACATTAAAAGGCACCCTTCAGAACTACGTGTGGCTTGATTCCCATCCTAATGGGATACGTAGGACCACCTGGATGTTTAAGATTCGGGTCCAGCCCCACCTCCTGGTGATCCCCTGATCTCCCAGTCACCTAGGCCACTTAGTTTATCTCTCTCCAGAAGGGGGATGTGTAGGTATGATACAAGGTTTTGGGCACCATGCCCCCTTCCCCTGGGAATCTGCCATCTCTCGATCACCTTCAAGGTTGAGTCCCTTGACTCCCTGCAGTGGTTCACCCATGTATTAAGAGCACTCTAGTCTAGGACCAAGAGTGTCAGATTCAACTTGATCAAGTTCCTTCCACTTGTCAAGCTTCGTGTTCCCCCCTATTAGGACTTCCATCATCTTTCACACCCGGAGGGACCCCCAAGAATGGCCTGGATACAATGCCCAAGGGCTCTCCTACCGATACGGGCCGACTCCCCCCAGGGTTTCGGACAACAAATCGATAAAATCCCACGTTGCGAATATGGTCAGCGGTCGATGCTCGTTTTGTTAGTCCTCATTTCAGGCTAACGCGACAGGATGCTGTGTTGCGAACATGGTCAGCAGTAATCCTCTGTCATCACACCAGCCCCTTCAGTCCATGAATGTTGGTTGCATGATTCACATCATTTTCCACCCCATCATGTCCAGGTGGAATCTCGACACTTTTGGCGCTATCCCTCAGTGCACCTTTGCATGCTAGGGGGGCAAAAGCTGCAATTTGGCGTCCTTTGGGGCTCCCATGGTCCGAGATCTAAGACCATAAACTAAGATCCATTCGGGACCACGTCCAACTTAATTCCCATCCTCATGGGATACGTAGGACCACCCAGACGCCCTGTCTCCGAGTACAACCCATTCGGGAAGCCAGTCTCTCTTCCTGTTTCACCTCTGTGTAGGCCCCTCGGCCTAAGGTTTCCCTCTCCGGATGGCGTACAATTTGATGTGGGATTATGTCTCTGTCAATTGTGTTTTATAACACTGCGCACATTTCCCGCCTAGCATCGTCCCTGCTGCGTCTGCGCTGCATGACGATAAAATGCATGCTTGGTCCTATCATACGACCCTAAACTGTGACATTATCGTCCTGTCCGCACGACGAAAAACGGCACCGGATTGTGGTGACCTCGTTGTAGAGGACATCACGTTGGGTATTGGTCGCATGCCATACCATTTGTCAACACCCATCACGGCTTGATTCTTGTGGCGACATCACGACCTACTGTTCTAGGCTGGTCGCTTCACAAAAAAAAACCATTCACCTTAAAGAACAAACAAGATACATCAAATTCCGCTTCTCTTAGTGCAAGGGCTATGCCCACACTTCCCTTTTCCCCTGGCACTGGTACCTTACCGTGCCACCTTCCAGAACTACGTATGGCTTGATTCTCATCCTTATGAGATACGTAGGAGCGCCCGGGTACTTCCCCGCGGGCCCAGCCTAACCCTTGTGTTCGGTCCCTCGACTCGAGCATTTCCTCGGAGAACGCATGGTAAGCAGGACTATGTCCTCATTCACGTCAGGTTTTGATGTCATGCGTCCCCTGATCCCTTTTTTCCATCCATGGTCCGAATTCTATGACCATAAACTAAGATCCCCCCAAGGGAAAGGAATCTTCTCCCTCTCTCTAATACGTTTCGTTGCCGTATTCAGGTGTGTTCTGAAAAAGAGCCCGAAGCGTGGGATTTTCACAGGGACATTCTTCTCATCTCATGACCAAGCTTCGTGAGCTCGCTATTTGGATCCTCATCCTCTTCCACATCCAAAAGGACCCTCGGACGACGTGGATACTAAGCTTAAGGGCTCTCCATGAATGCTGGACCTAAGGGCCCTTCAATCGTTTCGGGCCAACGTCCCTACGGATATTTGACAACATTTTTGACATGGTCCCGTGTTTCGAACGTGGTCAACGGTCGACCCTCATTTGTTTGTCCCCATTTTAGGCTAACGCGATAGGATGCTCTGTTGCAAACATGGTCAGCAGTAATCCTCCATCGCCACGCCGCCATCATCGTGATCCGAATCTCGAGCGTCATGATTCACACGTTTCCACTTCCTTATGTTCAAGTGGAACTCCATCATACTCGGCTCTTTCTCTTCGCGCATCTAGGTGCGCTAAATGATCGTGTTAGTGTCATTGGGCCGGTAGTCTCCGGGTGTCCCTTTGTCCTAACCTGCCCCCTCTGCGTCGGGAAATTCCCACCACTACTGCTTGTTTCCCACACCGAGCGCGACTCACGTGGGCTTAGCAGTTTTGGCTGGATGTGTACCAACACGGTCAGGCTGCTCCTCGTCCAGTATGACGTTAAACTGCGCTTCTAGAACTACGTGTGGCTTGATTCCCATCCTCACATGGGATACGTAGAGACACCCAGGAGTCTTGTCTAGGGTTCAGCCCCTAGAATCACGAAATCTTGTTCCTCCCCATTTCCAGCCCCCGCCAGAGAGGCCCTATCTGGAAGAAATAATGATCCGTGATCAGGCCGATGTGCCCATCTGGCGTACTCCCACCACGGTGGTACAACTACCGAAGTGTTGGATTCTGTTTGAACAAACCATCACTCCATATTCCACACTTTGCGTGCCCCTTATCCGGACCCTCGTCCTCTTTCATGTCTGAAGGAACCCCCTAACGGCCTGGTCTCATGCCGCATCGGCTCACCTACCGTCCTGGGCCAACGTTCTGGAAGACTGGTCATGTTTGGAGGGACCCCCAATAACGGCCTGGATGCTACGCCCAAGGGCTCTCCTACCGTTACGGGTCAATGTCCCGAAGTATTGATCGACGACAAATTGATAAAATCCCGCGTTGCGAATATGGTCAGCGGTCGATGCTCATTTGTTGTCCCCACTTCAGGCTAATGCAGTAGGGATACCGTTTGTCCGCCACGGCTAACGGTTGTCCTTTATTGTCACGCCATCCCCACAGTGTTCCGAATTTGGGTTTCGTGATTCACACTTCCCATTTTCATCTGTTTGAACCGATTTCAGCTCCCCTGGCGTTGCCCCGGTCGTGCATAAGAGCACGTTGAAGAAACAGTAATTCGGCTATCCTGGAAGTTCCTCCTCCGATCAAGCCTTCCCCATCTTTCGGAAATCTGGACTGGCTCGGGAAATTGTCGTTAAACGTCCCGCAAACATTGTAGGGATGTAACAAGGCAATTCAACAGTGGAAATCGTGCGTGCCACGGCACTCAAAACAAAGGAGAAAGAAAGAGTTGAAGCACAAAAGTTTTAATAAAAGTTTCTTTCGAGTTTGTTACAATACTCGGGGGTTGACTTCCCCCATGGACGGGTTGACCCCGTCAAAGGAGCGTTGCAGCTCCGCCACCCGTTGACTCGCAGCGTCCAAAGCCTGTTGCCGCTGATTCAACTCCCGCTCCTCTTCAGCAGCGGCGGGGCGTAATTCGTCAACTCTGCCCCTGGCCCTTTCTACCTCGGCCCGGACGGCAGCCATCCTTCCATAGGTCTGCCCCATATGCTCCTTAGCCTCTGCCAGCTGGGCCTTCAATTGTGAGACCAGCTCAGACTGCACATCAAGAGTGGCTGAAAGCTCGTTGGCCCGGATCTGCATCTGTTGGACCTCGCCTTCAGCCTCCTGGAGCTTCCTAATGCTGGTCGCCTTCCTCCGCTGCCATCCCACGCTCAGCCCACGATCATGCTCCCGGATCTTCTCAGCCATGAGGTCTCGGATGAGCACGTGAGGGCGTTGGGCATCCACTCCCCCAGCACACAGTTCGCGCAACCGCGAGCGGAGTCTATCCATTTCGGCCAGCCATTGCGCTTGGGGAGTGTCCCTGATAAAGCGCGTGATCAGCTTCCACGACCGGCGATGGACTATGCTGATGTCTTCCTCATCAGAGGCCGTTTCGTCCCAATCCGCGCGGTCGGCAGGCTCGTACGCAGGATATGCCTGCAGGAATTCTTCAGCAGGATCTGCATCTGGTGTTGAGTCTGGTACGACACCTGACGCCGACACAGGCAGGACAGGACTGGGACCGATCGGTTGATCCTCTTCTTCAGAGTCCACCTCGATGACTTCAGGTACGGCCCTGCTGGTGGTCCCGCCAGTGATGGTGTGCGCCGCAGCTTGAGGAGGTGAAGGGACTATCGCCACCATCACCGGCATGCCCCTGGGAGGGACGCCGCCAGACATCCCGACCAGCCTCGCTGCAGCAGCCCACGCCAGTCGGAGAACTGTATGACAGAAAGAGACATAAACGTTAGTTGGCATGGCCTACATGTGACAACGAGGAGACCGGTGGAGGAGACTTACGAAGATCGGCCTCCGAGCGCTGCTCCTGGGCCGGTACTGATGGGACTCCAAGATGAGGCCCCCCGTATACTGTTGGAAGGTCTGGGGATTCCAGAGGAGCCGCCTCAGGCCCCCTGGTCCCACCAGACGCAGAACTGGATGCAGCCATATGCGCGGGTTCCGAAGGTCCCGCAACATCACCCGCCAAGGAGCGAGAACGAGGCCTACGAACAAGTTCCTCCTGCATGGCTCAAACATTGGTAAGAAGTCCATAGGGATTCAAGAACAGATCGTAAGAAGAGAAGTTCAGAATGCTACCTCGAGAGCCTCCGCGAAATCGTCGGATTCTGAGCCTCGGTCTCCGACCTCGCCCTCCTCCAGCGGGCTCCCTCCTCCAGCCTCATCCTCCCGAGAGGAGCCCTCTGATTCCTCTGGCAAGGGGAAGCGCTCCCTCAGATCGGCAGCCGATAACTGTGGGGGGACCGTCTGATTCAACAGTACCCTCACCTGGTCTGTCATTGGGCGAGGGACACCACTAGAGTGGACGTAATCCTCCATCTCATCCAGGTATTGTCCCGCCTCCGCCGGAGACACCATGAATCCAGCCCGAACTGGGCCTATGCCCGGCAGTTCCATCCTGAGGCGATTCAGGTGGGCTCACATCTCAGGTGGGATGAGGAATTGCCGGTTGACATCCCAAATGTCCCAAGCTTCCGGAAAGACGGCATCTTCTTCCATGTCGATGTGACGCAACCGCTTCCCCGGAGCCTGAGTGGATATCCGACGGAATCCCCTCGGTGGACGCCACTCCAAATGACCCTGCTCTCCCAGAATCACCGGATCCACTGCTGCTGCCGAACCCTCGGACGGTGCGGGTCTCTCCGCCATGGCAGCCCCGCTGCCGCGAGCGGCCCTAGCTGCCCTCCGACCCCGACCTCGAGATAAATGAGGCCCACCGTCACCAACCCGGATCGTTGGCTACTTCAGCATCTCCTCGGGATAAGCGGCCTCCCAGCTGATGGCGTACTCCTTCACTAAGCCGAAGGCGGCAGTGGACGGAGGCAATGCGATCTGCATCTTTCCATCCTCACGTGTGAACATGAGCCACAGTTTCCTCATCACACACGGGTGCTCCTCGTGACGCACCTCCTAGTATACCTGCGGGGTCAGCCGCTGGAGGCACCGGAACTGCCTCGCAAAACGATGCGGGGTGTACGGTTCACAGATTGGCTCACGATCTATCCGAGCCACCAAAACTCCACCTCGGAAGGCCAGGAGGTAAGCCCGATGTTCTTCCGTTCCCCGTCCATCATCATTAAGCCTCCCCGTCGGCAGTGGGAAGGGATGAAAGTTGAACTCATCCGCCCTCCACACCCTATTCAGCACCATCGGAACGGCCAGTTTGAATAGGAAGCTCCCAACTACGTTCAGAATGGAGGGGCGAAAGTCTGGTCCCGGCGGTGAAATGGGGTTTGTATACTCGTAAATCCCCCTGATATGCGCCGTGATCCACCCATACAGGAGGTGGAAGGGCCCGCATATTCTTGGCGGCTTCTTGCCCTCGCTAATATGCCGCAGCATTCTGTACAGTTTGGTGAGCATCGGGATCCCCAGGTTGATCCGCTGCCCCATGGCCAACATCGACGCCATGATGAACGAGCTGGGCCGTACCCCCATGCTTGTATCTCTCACCGGTAGGATCCACCCACAGATGAGAGCCGCGATGAACGCCGCCAGCCTGACTATTGGCTGTTGTTCATTGCTAACACTGAAACCCCAAGTCTTCCATTGGCTGTCCTCCAAGACCCGCCAGTACGAGTGTCCCTTGCCCCGCTGGGCTGCCCTCGGACAAGTTCGAGGCCTTGGAGGGAACTCTCGATCTTCTGGGAAGTTCAGGAAGAATTTGAACCATCTTCTGAAGTGGACATCCCTCACTGCTTTCTTGTCCTCTCCAGGGACAAGCGCCATCAGCGCTGACGCCAGCCGCGGCATTTGCTCAGCATCTCCCCACACGCTGGTAATGGGGAGGAACTCGTCATACATGGCCCCCAAGATCGGGACCCCAGAAACCTGGTAGACATCCCACAGGCTGATGCCCACCTCCCCGTGATGCAGGTGAAAAGTGTTGGTTCTGAACGACCATCTACTCAACAGTTCCGGCATCAACTGCTTTGGTTGGTAAATGTGGAACTGGGAGGCCCATGCCGCCTCATACAATCCCACTCTCCTCAGCTCGGCCTCGAACTCCTCGCATGAGGTGCCTACCCAGTAGGCCCAGGCCTAGTCATCGGTAAAGTTGCCGCCCTGGCGCAGGTCCCACTCATCATACCATCCCTTCTTCGGATCCTGCAGAGCCGCCTTCAGCATGGTGCGGTAGAGAGGAGGGGACGTCTCCGGTTGCAGTGGCCTCCCGTCAATGTCGTTCACATGATTGTAGAGGCAATCAGTGGTGACGGGTGTGAAATCCTCCTGCACATGACCATTGGCCGCCCTGAACCATTGGTGCTGGCATGGTGTGCTCCTAAACCAGCAAGCTGGTTCATCCCTTCTTGCCTCAGGGATGAAGACGTCATCCCTCAGCCCGAAGCCGTACAACGGCAGTTTCTTGCACTTCGGGTAATCCTTCTGACCTTCCGACAGCAGGTCTGTCAAGGAAGTGTGGTCCGAGTGTCTCCGAACCATTTCCCCCAAGCCTGGACGGTTGGCCATCTCATCTCGACGAGCAGCATCTGTAATCACTCCCAGCACAGCCTCTTGATGGGCCATTTTGATGCCGACCCTCAGAAAAGTTTTTTTTTCCCTTGGATCGCGAATCTCGGCCGCGAAGTTGAATCGCGAAGCTCGACCACGAAGTGGAATCGCGAAGATCGGTCGCGAGACCAAGTCGCGAAGTCTGGCCAAGGCCGACAAGAAGTTCTCCTAGCGCGGACGCAGAGTCGGAGACTCGCGGTTCGCCGCGAAGATCGATTCGCGGAGTGCTGTCGCGGAGTACGCGGAGCTGTGCGAAGTCGAGAGCGCACAAAAAGACAAGGAACCTGAAGACAAAAGAGGGCGGACCCCCTATTTATAGGCGGCAACCCCAGAGCATCGCGGCGCGCCTCAACCGCGCGAAGCATCGCGGCGCGTCCGGCCCCGGCGAGCATCGCGGGGCCCCTTCGCGATGCCGCATCGCGAACCACCAACAATTTTGGAGATTTTCCCTCAGACTTCGACCCTTCGCCCTCCGCGGCTCCAAGTCTGAGGGGGGCATTTGTTGACGCCAAAAATGTGGCCCGAAACAAAGGAACGAAAAAGGCCGGCGCGCTGCCTCACGAAGCTATGCCGCGAAGCTCCGTCGCGAAGCCTCGCCGCGAAGCGCCCCAACCATGGCGACGCCGCGAAGCTCCAGAGGCGGTAATCCTCCGTGAACCCGTTTGACGTTCGCGAGCCGCCGCGAAGCTCCAGAGGCGGTAATCCTCCGCGAACCCGTTTGACGTTCACAAGCCGCCGCGAAGCCCCGAAGGCGGCGCGCGAGCCCTGCTTCGCGGCGCCCCTTCCCTATAAATACTCGACTCCCCCTGAGTCCCAGGGGAAGGACAATCCGACCTTTCGGCTTCTCCTCTCCCGAATCGCGAAGCACGCTTTTCCCCCGGGAATCATGAGCTCCGCGAGGTATTTCTACTTCGCGAGACGACTCTGCTTTGTCTCGTTTTGAGCCCCTCTTCCGAGAGGGATGCCCTTCGCGAAGCTCAAGGGCATTCGCGAAGGAAGGGGATTCCCAAGGGAACCCGGGCAGCCGCGGAGCACTTGTGCTTCGCGAAACACCCAACCCATACGAGTCATCCCTATGCTAAGGCAGGATCGCTCCACTTCGCGAAGCACATTGCTTTGCAGGACCCTGCTTCGCGAATCACACCTTCTTCGCGAGGCATTGCTCCGCGAACACTGTTCCACTTCGCGAAGCACCTCCCATTCACACCTATGCCCCTTGCTAAGGCTAAGGCACCCCACTTTGCAAGGCACACTCCTCTGCTTAGCGATTCCCCTTTCCGTGCGACCCTCCAGGTTTGCACGATGTGATTTCAAAGTCCCATGGACAACACCACCCGTAGCGTTGCTTCGCCTAATGCTTCTTCGCATAGGCACGCTAACGGCTATTGCTTCTTCGCATATCCACGCTAACGTGGACCCCTCGATGGTTTTCCCCACTACCCCCCTTTACCATGGCCTTACCGGTACCTTCCCTTCCCCAAGGACCAGAGGGTACCGGTTATGTAAGTCCTAGGGGTGTGGAGTGAACCCACCTCGTCCGAGCTGCAGGATGTTAAACTGCCAAGCACCACGTCCTCAACACATGACGTTAAACTATGACCCAACCTCGTCTCCCTCACGAAGGGTCCCCCCAGCTCGAACATTCTTTACACCACTCGTCTCCACGGGAATGGAACTCTTCCGCACATGGAATGAGATCCTCCTTGCCGGAGTGGTGTATGTTCGCAGGGGAAGGGCTACCTTAGAGCGTAACCCCCTAACCTTTGGTACGGATGATTGCACCCGTGAATCTCTGTACTTCCCCACTACCAAGGTCAGTGGAGGACGTGATAGGGAACGAGGCACCCTCCTTTGGGCCTCCATCCTGGAGTAAGTCCCAACACCACGGGCCGCCCAACGCGTAAGCCCCTCTTCGCTTCTCACGGACGCACCCTTCGCGACGTGATCGTCAGGTCCATGCAACCTCTTGTTTCTCACACCGAGCATGACTCACGTGGGCTTAGAGTGAGCACCGACCCTGACAACCCACCTGAACTACGAGGTCTTTGATCCATGTCAAGGCATGGTACGTAGGAAGCCTCCACGAGGTTCAAGCCCACCAATAGTGGACCAAGGTCTACTTTCACGTCGGTTCACCGGCGAAACCCACCTGAACTACGAGGTCTTTGATCCATGTCAAGGCATGGTACGTAGGAAGCCTCCACGAGGTTCAAGCCGACCAATAGTGGACCAAGGTCTATTTTCACGTCGGTTCACCGGCGAAACCCACCTGAACTACGAGGTCTTTGATCCATGTCAAGGCATGGTACGTAGGAAGCCTCCACGAGGTTCAAGCCCACCCATCACCCAATTCACGTCATGTTCTACCTACGTCCAGCATGACGTTAAACTACATTCTGGTCCAGTGGTAAGCCATTGCGACCCAACCCCGTTTGAACTACGAGGTCTTTGATCCATGTCAAGGCATGGTACGTAGGAAGACTTTATGAGGTTCAAGCCCACCAATAGTGGACCAAGGTCTACTTTCACGTCGGTTCACCGACACACCCACCCGTCGTTTCTTCACGTCGGGTCCCATCTTCGTCCGGCATGACGTTAAACTACATTCTGGTCCAGTGGTAATCCATCGCGACCCAACCCCATTTGAACTACGAGGTCTTTGATCCATGTCAAGGCATGGTACGTAGGAATCCTCCTAGAGGTTCAAGCCCAACTCCCATCGGACCAAGGTCCATCTTCACGTCGGTACGCTGACGATGCCCATCGGACCAAGGTCCACCTTCACGTCGGTACGCTGACGACATTCATCGGGCCAAGGTCTAGCTTCACATCGGTTTACCGGCACCATCCCGAACTACGCGGACTTTGATTCCCTGCCACGGGGATACGTAGGAAGCCTCGTCAAGGCTCAAGCCCAACTTCACTGTCGCCCCCCTGCGATGGTTCCACTTCACTCTCCTTCTACTCCATTCACTGTCGCCTACGGGCTAGCCCCGGTGTCGATATCCCTTCAAGGAGGATCCCTCAATCCGATTTATCCCAGCTAATGCTCTGGTTGGGTTGATCCGTCTCCGCTTGACGTTAAACTCGCGGCATACCTTGTGTTGAGCACGGGAAGCTGAGGAAAACCTCAGATATGTGTCTACGACATGTAATTCCCCGCGCCCGATGTGGGATGCCTCGGGCTTCCACGCCCTCGAGAAGCCTTGTGATCAAGGATAACAGACAGACATGCCAGGTACCCCAGCATCCAGACACGCTACTGATGCCTCAACGTGACTACTCCCCTGACCGAAGGTTGCTGCCCTGATTGGACCCTTT
Source organism: Viscum album (assembly GCA_963277665.1). Classification (NCBI taxonomy): domain Eukaryota; kingdom Viridiplantae; phylum Streptophyta; class Magnoliopsida; order Santalales; family Viscaceae; genus Viscum; species Viscum album. Next base: position 798,900,927 of record OY728155.1, read on the forward strand.
GGAATGTCCCGACAGAAGCAGTGTAATTAACCGGTGTCCATGGAAACATGGCACTGGGAAGAGTTTCACGAACTACGTATTAAATATATAAGGGAGACCCGGACTAGGTGACGAGTTCCGAGGAGGAATCCACGGAAGGAAGAACCGACATCCCATCATCCCATTTCGATCAAGGAGTAGACGTCCCTGAATAAGGAGCGAATGTCGCCCGCCTTTGGAAAGCGGGAATGCGGGGCAACAAAGCCGTGCGTCCTCCGCAGACGGATGCGCGCGCCCCGGCGAAAGCGTCGGAAACAAACATTTTCTAAAAAAGTGTTGTTTTAATAAAAATTAAACTTTAGCTGTACTGAAATGAAATCGATGTGATTAATGAATAAATAAATTAATAATTGGACATGTGGTTTAAATTGTGGAGTCTTTAGATAAAAAAATATGTTGGGGTAAATAGAATGGGATGGAATATGATAAATTTAGTCTAGGATTTGGTGGGTTGTATTCATTTATCTATGGAGAAAAATATTTGAAACATTGTTGGTTTTTTGGTATCATTTATGGGACCCCAAATGTTGGTCTTTTGTGGGTCAATATATGTATATATTTTATTTCTTCTTAAATTTATATATATGAATACCACCCAAATTTAGAACAATTTCTCGACACCCATATATATATAAATATATAGGGTTTTCTTTATGAAAATCTTGGGGTGAGGATGGATGGTTGACTACCACATCATTCCCACACTATCTTCCTTAAGACATTGATATAAAGTGGTTATAATTTATAAATTTCATGTAAATACCCGGAAATGTCAAGGAATATTTTTTTTTTCAAAAATTATTTGGAATTTTAAGAGTACGCAGTTTCTGACGGCACCAGATTCTGAGTCCCGGTGTGCCCGGAATCATTTTCCGACGTTTTGTTTGGGTACGTTCAGTAAACATACGTGCAGGTTTTTCTATCTTTTGAACCAGTGCTCGGAATTAAAATATAAGGGAACCGTTAAACTCATAGCACCGATTTTCTCTTAAGGATAACCTCATCGCAGTTGTGTTCTTTCCATAACAGAAGTAAGGTTTTGTTGTTTTATATAAAATTAATAAAATAAAGTGTTAAACACTTCATTCTTTTCTATCCGCCATGCAGAGGTTGGGTAGTTGTTTTCTCCAAGGGGATGTCGGAGGCGGGGGCCACCACACCCTAACCTCCAATGGGAGGTTATGGTGGTGGGGAACACCTAAGCAAAACCTCCCGTGGGAGGATTAAAAGAAGCGGGTACCACCCAACTCATGAACTCCCCCATTAATGAGGGAGGTGGTAAGGGATTTCCTCACATTTATTACCTCCTTAATGTGAGGGAGTCCTTTGAGTTTCTCCAAAATTAATAGTCCAACACAACCCATTAATTAAGTGATTAAGCTCATTTAATTAAAGTTCCACAAATATAATTCTTTTGAATTAATGACAACAAATTAAATAATAGGTGATCTATTATTTAATTTTTGATGGTGGAAGCTTGGGAGAGGAAGAGCTACTGGAGGAACGTATCCTCCAAAGAAGAACGCGAAGACACCAGCGACGACGCTTCTTCCTCATAACCCCCTTTCGACATGGGACTTCTCCGATGATTCTTCTACCTTCCTCTTTGTCGTCAACGGGCCGATGCACAAGCTACGAAGTGGAAGTGTATGGCGAATGACGACAACCTCGTCTTCCCTTGTGACCAACGAACGCCCAACAGTTAAAAAGGTAGGGGGTTTTTGTATAATTTTATATATGTGTATTGCACCATCATACTTGGGTATTTTTATGATGAATTATGGTTTGAGCCTCTAACATGGAGGTCACGGGCTAACAAACAAGTCCGGACCCCCCGCCTTATCGTTCTTGATGTGTGGTTTGTTGGGTGACAGATGAACGGAAGGGAAACGTTGATTTGAGGTCGTCGGAGTGAAGAGCAGGACCCGAGGAGGCCGTAGACGCAAATGAGAGCTAAAACGGAACACCGGAATGACTCTGGTGGCCCAAGGAAGATCGCGGCGGTGCGTGTCGCCAGCGCCGACGACTGGAGGTGGCGGGCAACACCGGACGACCGCCTGGGGGCAGCGGCGCCCTAGCGCACCTCCGGAAAAATACCGTCACGGCTCCGGCCGTGGTAGCGGTTGAGCGGAACCCGCACTGCATGGGTTCCGGGAAGGATGGGTGGTGCCATCCGGGTGCCGCCATTACGGAGAACCGGGGGAGGTCACACCTCCCCCCCCCCCCCCCGCTCGGCCAGCCTGGCCAAGCCGCGGCAGGCCACCGGGCCGGACCGCGTGCGCACGGGCCGGTTCGCCTGCGCGCGGGCCGGGACGCCTGCCGCGTGGGTCGGGCAGCCCTCGTATGGATTGGACTGCGCCCTACCGTGCTGGACCCGGACCCAGGTCGGGTCGACCCGATTCGGGCCGACCCAGGGTGGGTTGGGCCAGGTCGGACCGGGCCCAGACCCCCCTCTTCGGACCATTTTCGATTAATTTCCCATAACATCAGCTACGAACCTCTGATCGACGCACTGTCAGTAGCATAGGATTTCTCATATCGATAGAGTCTTTTTGGTATATTACACTAAAGATTTTGGCGATGTTTGGGTATAGCGGGGTTGGTTCGAACCCGAAACCAACCAGGCCCTCAGAGCGGAAACACTTATAACTTAAGGACTGGATGTCTAATTGACGTGTCTTCAACTACGTTGGATTTATTTTGATGAGACATTTCTTTTGAAATACTCCACATGAGGTTTGGATGCAGTTGGTGTATGGTCGGGTTGGTTTTAGCTTAAAAACCAACAGGGCCCCTAGAACGAAAAAGTAAATAACACTCAGATCGGACATCCATTTGACGAACCGTCAGCAGCGTTGATAATCTCATTGAGAAACGGTCCCATTGAGTATACCCCATGGGAGTTCTGGGTATAGTTGAGTTACGGTCGGGTTGGTTCGTACACGAAACCAACCGGGCCCCGGGATTAAAAGGCTAATAACTCACAGACTGGGGATCCGATTAACACACCGCATGTTGCATTGAGACCCCTATATCGTGGAGGTACTTTGATATACTTACACCTGATACTTCGTGACACTTGGAGTATCAACCAGTAGCTCATGGAGCAGATCCTCTCGAAGATGATCATATGGAGTATGGAGACATAGTAGCTGACTAAGACCTGATGACTACTTGTCTGATATGTTTCAGAGTGACTTGAAAAGACCAGTGGGGAGCACTAATGTGTGAGGTGGCATACCCATGGAGGATGATCTCTACTATGTGAGGCGGAATACCCACGATACTCGATAGGAGAAGTACCTCTATAGGCTATCAGGGGGAGCGCTACTATGTGAGGCGGTAGACCCATGGCGGGGAGCGCTACTATGTGAGGCAGAAGACCCGCAGTACTCGATAGGAGGTGTACCTCAGTAGTCTAAGATTAGTGAGTATCACCTATGAGTCACGCCAGGACTACTGTGCTCAATAGAGGAGGAGTTCTCTAGCATCTGTGGTTTCTTCATCATGAATAAAATCTTGGTATGAGCTGAGTTAATGACCTTTGTGTTTTCCTCATGATTGAGATCGGCTACTTGATGACTTAGGTATATGTATGGGCATATAACTATGTAATGGTTATCCGTTGAAATCCTACTTTGTGGTCTATCCTTGTTAGATTTTGTGAGACCTTGAGGGTCTTGGGATCCCTACTCAGTATTGTTATACTCACCCCTGCACGGGCTATGCCAACACCTCATTGAGTTGGATGCAGACGACAGACAGCACTGACCGAGGCGGAGTGTATGAGGACTGGATGGTACCCAGAGGTGGACCTCACGACGAGTCGGTAGTCAGAGGAGACGGACAGGATGTGGAGCACTGTGGAGCCTATATGTACCTACCCTTCATGTAGGAACCCCGGTGGACGATCCAGGAACTGCTTTCACATTCCAGCTATTTTTCCCTTTCTATTGGTACTTACATTTGGTTTTATTTGTACTTTATAGTTGGGCTTGTATCCTAGCCCCTTTACTTTCATTACTCTTGTTATACTATTTTACTTTGTGTTCGCTTCTTCTTGTACTATATTTGTGTTTGTTTCTAGTTATAAAGGCAATACCTTCCCAGTTTAAGGGATTTACGCCTTTGGTGCTTGTCGCCAGCCCCTGGCCTATGGAAGGCGGGCCTGGGGTAGTCATGATACGGGCCCCGGGGGACGGGTCATGAAAAATTGGTATTAGAGGATGTCAGTTCTACCGCAGAACATAGGACGCTAATATTTACTTTCTTTGAATCAATAGTGTTAAGGGTACTAAGTGTGGTTTTCAGTTCAGGGAGTCCAGTGTTGGTGCGGGTGGCCGACTTATCCATACACCAGGACCCTGACTTCTGATTTCCAACTCAGTGCATGAAAACACTGATTATGTGTGTGTTTTCAAAAAAAATCTTTATGTCAGCTCAAACAAGGTCAGCTCACCAGGTATATTCTTTGACCGTGTCGTATCTGTTCCTTTCAGGATGCCTCCTCATGAATGACCGGCTAGGGCCCCTAGAGTTGTATGTACTGATAGCCCACCGAGCGATGAGGCATCAATACATGTCCCTCTTACAGTTGAGGCACCAGTGGATTCACCAGTGATACTACCACCCATTGGGCCACCGATGCCTCTAGCCCCAGCAGTAGGCTATGCACGCCCTGTGAGCACGCTGCACGAGTTCCAGCACCAGAGGCCACCCATGTTCTGGGGAGAGACAGACCCACATGTGGTTTTGGATTGGCTGGAGGCTATGGTGAGAGTCTTTAGGCTAGTAGGGACGCCATCATATTTAATGGTAATCATTGCTGCCAGCCTCCTTTAGGAAGCAGATAGTAGATGGTAGAGCCTAATGCTCCAGAATCAAGACGAGGCGACGCTACTCTGGGAAGAATTCGAGAACCTGTTCCGGATGGAGTTTGTCCCATCCACCCTTCAAGTGGTGCGGATACAGGAGCTACTGCATCTACAGCAGTGTAACATGATGGTGGCGCAGTACTCAGCAAGGTTCACAGACCTCTCGTGCTACTCTTCAGATATGGTACGGGACCCATTCTTCATGGCGCGAACCATCAAGTAGAGGATCAGTTAAGAGATTAGAGATTCAATTATCTCTCACAACATCCTGATGCAGGCATAGGTGTTGGAGCGAGCCCTCTTGGTGAAGAGTTTTATTACAGAACAGTGTCTAGCAGCAGGACCCACTACTAGCTGGCATGCAGCAGAGTCTTCTACAGCTGGCAGTAGACAGATGACATAGAGGTCCAAGAGGACAAAACCTACAGGTGTTTGAACGCATGACTCAGGATCGGTAGTGCGGGGCACCCAGGGTGGAGACAGATCCATACCTACCAGGCAGTGTTACTTATGCGGCGGACAGGGTCACATGGCTCGTGACTGTCTGACCCGTCGCACAGATGATAAGCATATGGATGAAGGACCTCCCATGTGGAGGCAAAGGTTTGATCGTGATAGACCACATGGAGCAGGCGACTGTGGAATAAGAGATATTCATGCAGCTGGTGGTGGACAAAGCTTCGAGTTGTTTCCACCACCAACACCAGGAGGTCCACCCTGGCCACATGGAATGGGTGGACATGGGAGAGCACAGCTTTAGGCAGCTGAAGAATACGACCACGAAGCTTCGGAAGTAGGTGGATAGGAGTGGGACTAGTTCCAGGCATGGAGTCCCTTGTTCTTAGTTCTCCTAGCTTACTTGATGTCGTTGTTTGTGGTTACTTTGTGTTTCTGTACTTTGAGATGCAATAATAGAAGACACTTGTCCTTGTGACGTTTTCATTCCTTATTTTTTTTGTGGTTAATACTAAGAGGTTCTGGTTAAAACTGTTGACTTAACCCTCACTTTTGAGATTTTTACTTTAGGGGACCCAGTAACCACACACTGATGCCGATAGTGCGACTCAACCCTTGGAGGCGAGAGTAAATGTTGGATCTCTGGGTAGTAGCGTCGAGGCCTTACGACGTCGTCCATGGAAAGAATTAGTATCATTCATGTCAGGATTGACTCTATTAGCCAAAGAACATAGTTCATCCAGGAGATGAAACTAGATTTCCCTTTTCGGCAAAGCATAAATCTCAGCAGCTCTTCTAGAACGTAGGCGATGAAGGGTGAAGTCGAGTTCTTACAATTGGCAAGTATCACCCTTAGTTCGTTGAGAGAACGGTTTACGGTTTACTCTAATCTCAATAGTCTCAGGTGTGTAATATTTTAGAAGGATCTGAACCTAAGACATCGTCGATGGATTGAGTTCCTCCGGGATTATGAATTCAAAATAGTCTATACTCCTGGGAAGGGGCATGTTGTTGCAGATGTGCTCAGCAGGAGGACTGGTATTCAGCTGTTAGGAGAGGCGACAGAGTAGCTGGATGCCTTACATATATCCTTTGTGGATATAGATAGTGCATCTTATCTATTTTCTCTTATAGTCACTTCTCCACTACTTCAGCAGAGTAGGCGAGGTGACTTACTTCCTGGCCCTTCCACCTCAGTTGCATCGGGTTCACGACGTCTTCCATATATCTCAGCTGAGGAGATGAGTTCACGACCCATCCCACATCATCGACCATAGGGATCTTGACATCGATGACGGGGAAACATTCATGGAGGATCCAGTGGAGATTGAGGATCAACAGGAGCGAGTCCTGCGTGGATCTTTGATTCCTCTGGTGTGCATTCTCTGGCAGCACGAGAACCTCTAGGAGATCACATGGGAGCGGGAGGCTCAGATGTGTGCTCAGTACCCCCTTTAGTTTCCCTAGTGTGTGTTGTAGCTTTATGAGTACATAAATCCCTAAGGTGGGGGTAATGTAAAGACCCAAAAATTTAAAGGAAATTATTTTTTCTTAAATTCTTTTGAATTTTGCAAGTCCGAAGTTTCTGACGGCACCTGATTCCAAGGCCCGGTGTGTCCGGAATCAGTTTTAGAAGTCTTGTTCAGGTACGTTCAGTAAACGCGTGTGTGGGTTTTTCTATCTTTTGAACCGGTGCTCAGAATTAAAATCGGAGGGCACTGTTGAACTCACATCGCATATTTTCACTTAAGCAGACCTTCATCACAGTCGCATTCTTTCGAGAACGGAAGTTAGTTTTTGCGGTTTTATAAAAAATTAATAATATAAAGTGTTAAACACTTTATTCTTTTCTATCTGCTATGCGGAGGTTGGGTAGTTGTTTTCTCCAAGGGGAGGTCAGAGGTGGGGGCCACCACACCTTAACCTCCCATGGGAGGATATGGTGGGGGGTCCCAATCGAGAAAAACCTCCTGCGAGAGGATTAAAAGAAGTGGGGACCACCCTACTCATGAACTCCCCCTTTAATGAGGGAGGTGGCAAGGGGTTTCCTCACATTTATTACCTCTTTAATGTGAGGGAGTCCTTTGAGTTTCTCCCAAATTAATAGTAAAACCCACCCCATTAATTAAGTGAGTAAGCTCATTTAATTATAGTTCCACAATTTGAATTCTTCTGAATTCATGAAAACAAATTAAATAATAGGTGATCTATTATTTCATTTATGTTGATGGATGCTTGGGAGAGGAAGAACTACTGGAGGAACGTATCCTCCAATGAAGAACACGAAGATGCCAGTGACGACGCTTCTTCCTCAGCTTCTTCCTCGAAACCCCCTTCCTATGAGAGACTTCTCCGACGACTCTTCTACCTTCCTATTCTTCGTCAACAGACTGACGCACGAGCTCAGAAGTGGAAGCGTACGACGAACGACGACAACCTCGTCTTCCCCTGCGACGAACGAATGCCCGACAGTTAAAAAGGTAGGGGGTTATTGTATAATTTTATATATGTGTATTGTAACTTCGTACTTGGGCGTTTTTATGATGAATTATGGTTTGATCCTCTAACACTGAGGGAACAGGCTAACGAACAAGTTCGGACCGTCCGCCTTATCATTCTTGATGCGCGATTTGTTGGATGGCGGATGAATGGAAGGGAAACATTTATTTGTGGCCGTCGTAGTGAAGAGTGGGACCCGAGGAGGCCTTAGGCGCAGGCGATAACTAAAACGGACCACCGAAATGACTCCAGTGGCCCGCGGAAGATAGCGGCGGCGCTGGCGACCGGAGGAGGCGGCCGACACCGTATGGCCACCAGGGGGCAGCGGCACCCTAGCGCGCTGCCGGCGAAAGACCGTCGCGGCACTGGCCGCGGCGGCGGTGGAGTGAAACCCATGTCGCGCTGGTTCTGGAAAGGTTGGGCGACGCCAGCCTGGCACCGCCATTATGTTGAACCGGGGGAGGTTGCGCCTCCCCCCCGGCTCGGCTAGCCTGGCCGAGCCGCGGCTGTCCATCGGGCCGGACAGCTTGCGCACGGGTTCGGGCCACCTTCACGCGGGCCATGCCGCCTGCCGCACAGGCCAGGACACCCTCGCGCAGACCGGGCTGTAACCGTCGGGCCATGCCGCACCCTATCGGGCTGGACCCAGACCCGGGTCGGGTCGACCCAGGGTGGGTTGGTTCAGGTCGGACCGGGCCCAGACCCCCCTCTTCGGACCATTTTCGGTTAATCACCCATAATTTGAGATACGGACCACCGATCTATGCACCTTCGGTAGAGTAGGATTTCTTGAATCGAGGTGGTCGTTTCGGTATATTACACTCATGGTTTTGGTGAAGTTTGGGTGCGGCCGGGTTGGTTCGAACCTGAAACCAACCAGGCCCTTGGAGTGGAAACACTTATAACTTAAGGATCGGACGCCCGATTGACGTGTCGTCAACTACGTTGGATTAATTTTGATGAGACGGTTCATTTAGAATAATCCACTTGAGGTTTAGACGCAGTTTTAGTATGGTCGGGTTGGTTTTAGCTTAAAACCCAACCAGGCCCCTGAAAAGGAAAAGCTAATAACACTCAGACCAGACGTCTGTTTGACGAACCGTCATCAGCGTTGATAATCTCGTTGAGAAACGGTCTCTTTGCGTATACCCCATGGGAGTTTAGGGTATAGTTGAGTTACAGTCGGGTTGGTTCGTACACAAAACCAATCGGGCCCTGAGATTAAAAGGCTAATAACTCACAGACCGGGCGTCCGATTGACGCGCAGTCTATTGCGTTGAGACCCCTATATTTTGTCGGTCCTTTTAGATACTTCCACATGAGACTTCAGGAAACATGGAGTATCAACCAATAGCTTGTGGAGAAGATCCTCCCGAAGATGATCATACGAAGTATGGAGACCTAATAGCTGGCTGAGACCTGATGACTTCTTGTCCGATACGTTTTAGAGTGACTTGACTAGCCAGTGGGGAGCACTACTTTGTGAGGCGAGAGACCCATGGAGGAGGAGCGCTACTATGTGAGGTGGGAGACCTGTAGTACTCGATAGGAGGAGTACCTATGTAGGCTATCCATGGGAGCGCTACTGTGTGAGGCGGCAGACCCATGGCAGGGAGCGCTATTGTGTGAGGCGGCAGACCCATGGTACTCGACAGGAGGAGTAACTCAGCAGTCTATGGTTAGTGAGTAGCACCTTAGAGTCACGATGGGACTACTGTACTCGACAGAGTAGGAGTTCTCCAGCAGTCGTGGTTTCAAAATCATGAATAAAATCCAGGTTTGAGCTGAGTTAATGACATTTGTGTTTTCCTCGTGATTGATATGGGTTACTTGATAACTTAGGTATATGGATGGGCATATACCAAAGTAATGGTTATCCATTGAAATACTACTTTTTTGTTTATCGTTGTTATATTTTGTGAGACCTTGAGGGTCTCAGGGTTCATATAGGGTATCGTTATACTCACCCCTACACGGGCTATGCCCGCACCTCGTTGTGTTGGATGCAGACGACGGACAGCGCTGACCAAGGTGGAGTGTACGAGGACGGGATGGTACCCGGAGGTGGACCTCACGAAGAGTTGGTACCCAGAGGAGACGGACGTACGTGGAGCACTGTGGAGGCTATCTGTACCTACCCTTTAGGTAGGAACCCCAGTGGATGATCCAGGAACTGCTTTCACCTTCCAGCTGTTTGTCCCTTTTTAGTTGTACTTGTTTTCAGTTGTATTTGTACTTTACAGTTGGGCTTGTATTCTGGTCCCTTTACTTTTAGTACTCTTTTTGTACTATTTTACTTAGTGTTTTCTTCCTCGTGTACTCTGTTTTTGTTTGTTTCTAGTTATAAAGGCAATGCCTTTCCAGTTTTAGGGATTTACGTCTTTGGTGATAGTCACCAACCTCTGGCCTATGGTAGGCGTGCTTGGGGTAGTCACGATGAGGGCCCTGGGGGACGGGTCATGACATTTCCAAAGTGAAGTACATAGATATGTTTGCGGTGTGATGGGAGGAGTTTCTAAAGGTTCTATTTTATGTGACTATTTTGTTGGGTGGTGATGTGATTTGTTATCATAGGATTCTTCTAATTATATGTGATTATATGGATTATTTTGGGTGTTGTTCATGGTATTAGTATGTAGTTGGGTTCATAGCCTTCCTGTTAAGGCTTACCTACTATTTTAGTTATATGGATGTTATGTGATGTAATATCCCTGGTTTCATTCAACGCAGTATGATGTAACCATGTTGTGAGGTGGGTCTCTTATGTTTTGGTTTAGGTATCTTTATAAGATATGTTATGTGTCCATGGTAGGGGTGGTGTTATGAGATATGTCAAATATTTTAAATAGGAGAACTATGGAATACACTATTGGGGTATGAGAGCTAAAAATCAAGGTTAAAGCAATGTGGGATGCCCTATATTGATATGCTTTACTATTATGCTAATATACTATGATGCATTATTTAGTGTGTGAGGAACTGTAAGGATGGGACTATTTAGTTGGCCTTTTTAGGTGATATCGGTTATCCTATTTTCTCACAGGTGAATTGATATTATTTTTTTAAATATTCATGAAAGACATTGGTTATCTTAATTAGTATAATTGTATGCTCATCTTATGTATATAAAATAGTTTTTCAGTTTATAGTAGGCTTATGTGTACTATGATGGATATTACTAGTGTGGACCTTTAGACTATTGTTTCATTAGTACATTAGATTTAATTGTGGGTTTTTTCATTGGATGATTTCTCCCAGAATCTTTTATTCTTATAGATTCATTTCAGGGTGGTTTTTGTTAAATTATTTTTGGGTTTTTTTGGAGTTCATTGATTTATTATATCTTATATCCCAATTATAATTTTATTATAGAGGGAAATTACTCGAATATTGAGATTCTTATACCATAAATTAAAGTCACTAACTCTATTAATACTATAGGAATGACATGGGGTTCTTATCTCTCTTCATTCATTATGGTATCTTTGTAGGGAGGGGCTCAAGATATAGTGGTATGAAAATACGATGGTTGAGGAATATCATGGAATTCAGAGTTATAAATAGTGATGTTTACATTGGATAGTATAGAAAATGTTCTATCTGACCTTAGTGTGAGAAATAGTTTGGTGAGATCAATATTGACATTGGATTTTAGGGACCCCAAGATCCAATTCATAGGCTCTTGCATTATTGACTGACCATGTAAAATAGACTTGTTTGATGGGTAGAGGCTGATGAGTGGTACATACTATCTTTAATAACATGTGTTATTTTTTGATTTGTGTGTTTTATAATATTGGATCATAAAATGAAATAAAAAATGAATTATATATGGAACTTGATCAGGTACTGGGACTCCCTAGTAGTCAAATTCATGGTGATTTATGTCATTAGAGGAAGTTGAATCTAAGTGAGTGTAAGGGGTCATATGTATCATGGTTCAACCATTAGAATGTGTTATTAGGATAGATTAATTCATACATTGTGAAGGTAGTAAATATAAAGATTATTCTATCTCTTCATCATGGATGATTATTATTGCAGAAACATGTGATCATGTTCATGAGCCTTTTGAATTTTTTAAAATATCTATTCGTTTACGATGAGACTCATATGGGATTTCTAAAAGATAACCTACATCCTTCGATCTAGTATGTGGTTACTCCCTATACATTTCCAAGAATTCCAGAGTTTCAGAAGAAGGTGGTGTTTTTTGATCATATCCTATCACAAGGAATATTTCCCTAATGTGTGAGGAAGCAGGGTTACTTGAGGAGTTGTGTTTTCATTGGTATGTCTATCATTCCAAGGGAATCAATTCTTCGACCACCATTTAGTAGACCAAAATTTCTTCCTTTCTAGTCTTATAGGGCTAGTGGTTTCCATGATTTATTATGGAACATTAGGATATATTTTTGTCTATGGGGTTTGTGTCTGTCTCCAAAACATGTCCCCATTAGTCCATGAATCACAGTTTGGTGGAGGTGGTTATGTTCAGATTCATCCTTTTCATCATCTTCCAATGAGAGCATCTCAAATGTTGTTTCAATGATATTATGATCTACTGAGAGGGGATATAGTAGTAGGGGTTGAACTAGGGATGTTCATCTTTTTTAGGAACCGTAACCTGAGTGTGGATATGAAGGATTCCATCAGGATATATGCAGACAGGCTGGGAATTCAAAATTTCATTTTGTTTTGGCGGCATTCCCAAAGGGTTTATAGATCATTTTAGGTATGCTATATTTTCTGGGTACCCTGGTTTTTTCCTTTTTGGATTCTTGATCATTCCCCTCATTTTTTAGCTATAACTGTCTTTGATCTGGGACTATATGAAGAGAGGTTTCCCAAGACACTTGTTTTGACTACACCAATATAAGGATACGCCCTCGTATTTGACTTATATTGGGGGTGTTATATGATGATGGTTCTATATATTTCCCATATAGAACATTTATTTATTCTAATTTAGTTTTATGATGCATTATTGACATCGAATTTTTTTATTCAATGTGTTTTATTATCAACTGATTTTGTAAGAGATTCTTATTATCAGATGTCGATAGCAAGCATGCTATTTTTATTGGAAATAAGGGTTTTATATTTGGTAGTAAGTATTTGGAGTCCCCTTTTCCCATGATGGAAATTTCATTAATTTAATAATTGGACACTATGATGGTTGTGGTTCCCAAGGTTTTCAGCGAGTTTGTAGATGTTTTTCCAAAGTAGGTTTTAACTATACCCCCTCAATGAGATATTGAGTTTAGGAGAGGCTTGTTTTCTGGTGAATCACCGATATTGATATCCCTTTAAAATATGTCACTATATTTTCAGTAGTATTACACGATTTATACAGAATATATGATTCTGAATGGTTTTTTTGGGCCTATTATACTACACTAGGGAACTCTAGTGATAATATAAAAGAATCCATATGAAACTGATTACTATATGATGAATCAGGTGATGATCAAAAAACATTTCCCTCTCCTTAGTATAGATTTTATTTTTTACCATATGATAGGGTTGAGTTTTTTTATAGGAATGACATGTTATCCAGGTATCACTTGTTTTGTGTAATAAAAGATTATATACGTATTACTATATTCAAATTTAGATATGGGTACATAGAGTTTGTGGTCATGATGTTTGATGAAACAAGCACACCAACATTGTTAATGGGGATCATGAACTCTATGTTCTGATAATTACCAAACCATTTTATACTCATTTCCATCAATGATTTTTTTTACTCAATGTCATAGGAGAAGCATTCGAATCATATCTGATTTTTCTTGTTGGCTCTTTGATGCCACCAGCTAGACAAAATATTTTTTAAGTTTAATTTCATGACATGAGATGTTCATTTCCTTGGGTAAGTGGTGTTATAGTAGTGTGTGTTCATGGAACCATTGATGGTTGAAGTATTTATTTCATGGAAAGCACCCAAAATTGTGACTATGGTTCTTATAATCATAGGTCTTGGAGGATATTATCATAGGTTGGTACCCAATTTCTATTCAGTTTCAACCCCTCTAACTGGGTTGAATGGGTATAAAATGGATTCTTTTTTGACTGACTAATAGCAGGTACAATTTTTTTACTAAAGGGGTTGTTGGTGAGTTCCCCCATTGCTTAATTTTATTGAGAAGGGTGACTTGTTTGAGGTGACCTGTGAACCTTTTCATTTGTAAAAAGTGTCTTTCTTTATTTATAAGAGTATAATGATATATTAGTTTTCATGGAAGTTACACCCCCTTAATACTAACTATTCCACCCATGATATAGAGATATAAGTGGTTGATTTTTCACTAAAGTAGGGGTTTCAATGCCTCTTATGGAGTGTTTTTTGGGTTTCAAATATCACAAGATTTTTTTCAATTATTTTTCACTATGTGGTCTTAATCTATGACAATAGAGTTAAATGTAATTTATTTAGGATTATAATGTTGACAATTTATTAAAAAAATTTATGGGTAATGTTTTTAGATGATTCTTTGATAAGAAACTTGGTGAATGATGTGGTTCAAGAGTATGAAGACACTTGATAAAAATAGAGGATTAAAAATCCTTGAATATAGGCATGAGGGTGGTTGAGAGTGTAGGTTTCATGATTTATATAATAGTGTAGTGTTATCTAAGGAATTTGTTTGAAGAGTCTCAGTGGGATGACTAATATGCATTGGTGATGCATGGACATGACATCCATGGATAAGCACTGGCGTGATTGTTAGGGTATGATCGGAACCAGATGATGGTCTAGGGGAGGATTCTTGTTTTTGTATTAATGAGAAATAGATTCCATTAAGAAATTGACAGATCAAATTTAGTGGTACACTAGTGTTTATTAATTATTTAAAATTGATTGAGGGTATAGTTTTTGAGGTTTTGTATGAAATGGGTGGTAGAAATGTTCATTGGTGTGTGTTTGGGTTTCTAATAGGTAATGGATATTCATCAATTTTTGGGTGGTTTGTTTCATCCCTTAGATGTTACCTAGTGAAAATTAGATGAAATATTGATGTATATTTTCATAGGGTTATCCCGATATCAGGGTCGTCTTGTTGTTATGTTGTTAATCTTGAATCGTTTGAAAATATCAACCCACTTTATAGAGATAACAGAGTCAAGCCTCTAGGATTTTTTGGTAAAGAGTTATGTGGACGAGGTGTTATTTTTTCATGGAGTTATTAGATCCACTATATTGGATTAGGATTCATGTTTTACAGAGTGAGTTTGGAAGGGATTCCATAATGTTTTTTGAACATTGTTATTTCTCATCATTTCCTTCCACCATCATATGCATGGACATATGGAGATGATTATCTTGATGTGGATTGTTCATCCTAGACTCTATTTGTTCTGGAAAAAATCCAATTTCCATGGTTGAGTTTTCTTATAATAACCCATCTTAGTCTTCCATAATCATTGACCTATTTGAATATTTCTATTTGAATCCATTTTGGTCTCTATTATGTTTTATAGAGGTTTTTCAGTCATCATTTTATGGTCTGGATGTGGTGAGGATCATAGTAGTGATAGATCAACTTATTGGTTAGAGAATGAATGTAGCATATAACTATAATAAGTCTTGTTCATATCTTAGTAGGATTCCCTTAGAGTTCGAGGATAGAGATCACATTTTTTCGATTGTTTCTCCTCGACATTGGAAATTGATTTTTGGTAGGGGAGTAAGATATCACCCTTATTTTTTAGAATTTTTTAGGCTTTGGGATGCATTGGTGAGGTGGATTATTAGTTGTAACTATGTCCCTAACTAGACATCATCCATGAATTCTACCATATCTCTCAAATTTATTGGTTTCATTATACTTACTACGATGTCATTACCTAGGGATAGTAGGATATTGGGGATTAAATGATTTTATTGGAGATGCTAGTGGTGATTCCAGATCTTCTGATGGAATTGTAGTGAGGAAAGATCATTCCATTGGTTTTTCTATTTTTCGTGAATTGTGTCATAGTAGAGAGTAAATCGGAGAATGATATTTAGATATGTGATTAGTTCCCTGAGTTGTTTTCAGATTATTTTTTCCATTTTATTATATTGGTTTGATGAAATAATGTTTTAAAAATGGATGTTATCTAAATTATTCTTTATCATGTTTTTTCTATGTGATAAAACTCTAAACATATGATGAGGGGGGACCAAAATCATTATATGGATGTGTTATACATTATAACAATTAATACGGTGATATTTTGTTATTTATTCATAAATACGATAGTATCTTGATGTGTGGGATGAAATTATATGATATTTATGAACATAGAAATATTGTGTGTTGGTAGTGGTTGTGATTTTCTTGTGATGTGTGTAGGATATGATGGGTTTTCTAATGGATGTGTGTAGAAGTGTTTCGATTTTTGGTTGGTAATAGAAGTATAGTTTTCTACCCCATGGGGGTGATGATGGGGTTTAGGGGTGATGTGGTTATGTGGTTATGTGATATTTTATAAGGTACTTTTACTAGGATTATTTTTTGGTAATTCTATTGAGGTGTAATAAGATCCTTAATAGGTATCTCAATGGATGATATTTTTACATTTTTTCATAAGTTCCTTCTAGGTATGTTTTGATTCCCTTTGGTGAGAATAGTGTGATAGGTATATGATATAATTCCTCTCACATTAAATCCCATTATTATTCATGAAAAATAATGGAATAGTTGTTTATATGATTCTAGAGGGTGTTTATATTTATTTCAGAGTATAAATAAGTTTCCACTACAAAATTTTGTAGTGCTATGGTATAGGTCCTAGTGGATGCATTCAGCGGTGCCACTATAGCATAGAATATATGGTTGTTACAAAATTAAATTTTATTATTTGGGAATGGATGTGGATGTTATAGCATAGTGGTTCTGGCGATGGTTTTGGACTTATGAATATTTATAGCATGGCTATCATATAGAGACACATCTTTGGTGTAGAGACCCAATGGTTTGTTTTTTAGGGTTACGTTGATTATGGGGTGAATGTTCCTTAGATAATGGGAAGAAAACATATCCTTATTTGGTTGTTTGTGTTCAATGACATGGTTCCTTAATCTATTCCATTTTGTTCTTCACCTGTTTTTATGATCTACCCCTAATGGGGTCCCATTTTTCTCAGATAGAGTGTTGATTGGCCAGGAAGTGGCATTGTCTTCCTAACTTTTCCATTGTTTTCTTGGTTTATATAAATTATATGGAATTTTCCTCACAACTATATCATAATTATATGGTTTTTAACATGTTTAAAAATTTAAAGATACACTCAAACACATGAAATTCTCAATAATTAATATTATATCTTCAGAGCCCCAATTGTGTTATAAGGATCACATTCATACACAAATCAGTGGATTTTGAACCTGGGTATGGATAGTCAATCCATTTTTTTTAGTTTTGTATATACCACCCATTTTATTTTATTTTATATTTCTTCACCATTTAATAGTTCTTAGAAATTATATTCTTTAATCATAGTGTTATATAAGAAGTTTTTTTGAGTGTTGTGTTTAGGGTAACCAAGAAGTTCTCATTTATTTGGGTATTGGGGGTTGTATTCCTTTTGACCCAAAATAAAGAATCAGATCATAAATATTCATTGAAGGTATGGGGTACCTCATTTATCATGTTTTATATCATACGGTATGAGAATAATCTATTTTTCTTAATGGGATGTTTATATAATTCATAAAAAATTAAGCATTAACTACTTCAATTAAAATGTAATGGTGTTAGACTAAACCACCATGAATTTACAGGTTTTTTATATTATGATATTGAGTTTACCCATGATTGTTACAATTCTAAATATAATACTTTTTATAATACCATATTTGTGTTTTTTTTTGATATTTTTTGTTCTTCCCTTGATGTGTAATAGTTGTGAGATTGCCTTTATTAAATGGTTAAAAACCTATACATGGATCAAAAATTGGTTTTAACTAGAATATAACTCATGTGTGAGAATAACCATAAATTTGAAAAGTGGTAATTTATTAAATCCCCCATGAAATAATCTAAAAAATGTTATTTCAATATTATTTGGTGGTTTTGTGATGTATTCTATTATGTTACCATGATATAGGTTGGTGAGGGGATGATGTGATTAATTATGTGGTCATGTTATGGGGAATTTGAGATGGAAAGATGTTTGTATGTGTCTATTTTTATGAGGGAGTGTATGTGCCTATGGTATGGGGGTAATGTGTAGTTTGTCGTCACGATAAATATGTTTGTGGTGTAGTGTTGTGTTGTGTTGTTCTATATTCTAATATAGCAATGGTATTGGTTAACAATGGTAGAAATGGAATGAGATGATTTTGGATAATGAACTGGATATGAGAAATGAATGAATGAATTTATAATGGGTTGTGTGATTGAATTAGTTGAGTGGTAAACATAAAATTATTGTGATGTTATAAGGGAATGTTCCAAATGGATTGTATCCTATGGTATGGTGTTTTGAAGTTATCTATTTAAGAAAATATTGGAAACATTGTGGGATTGTTGATGAATATCCAGAACCCAAATGTTTGTCTTTTTTGGCTATATATGTTTATATTATACTTTCATATAATTGTAAATATTTATCCCACTGATATTGAGCACCCTAAATTAATAAGAACACACACAGACACACAGATATATATATATATATATACATACATATATATATATATGGGTGGTGATTTTCAAATATCTTGGTGGTGAGGATTGATACTTAACCCCCCCCAACCTTAATTATCTCTCATCTGGTTGAAGTTGACATGTACATGGTGTGGTGTCCACATGTCAAAATTGCCTATAGATTTATGGTTTTGAAGTGATTGAAAAAGTGTCAATGGAAGTGTGTTGATGTGACTGTGTTGTAGGTTAGTGATGTGATGTGTTTCCCAGGGTTTCTTTTGGAGAGATTTGATGATATAGATTATGGTTTTTGTTGGGAATGGTAGGAGAATATAACGATGTTAATTTTATTATTTTATATGATACAATAATACTCTAGTTCATGGAATTTGAGGTGATGTGATTACGTAGGTGTGTGCGGGCTTGGTGTGAGGTAACCATGCTATAGGGAGTGGATATGATGTTTTTTACAAGGTTTTTTCAAGAAAGATGTTATGGGACCACATTGTGGGTGGTATAATGTGATATGTTTTATGGAACATATTTTATTTCTAGGATGTATTATGTTTTGCTGTGGGAGTAGAAAATTAGTGGTAATGTTGTGCAAGGTAACTATTGTCAATATGATTTATATTATTTTCATGACACATGGATTCACTATTTGGTGAGTGATCCATGGTGAGGGTGGGATTAGTTAGTTGACCTATTTCTGTGCTCTTGGTTATAATATATTCTCATTATAGAAATTGTATTCATTTTCACATGTGCCCAAGAATATTTAGTTTTCATACTGTGCATATTTTTATAATGCATGTATGTATATAAAATTATTTCTAGGTTTCTTTTAGGACTATGTTGACCATATTGGACATAACTATCTCTAATCATTGGACCCTTATTGTGTCTCTAATTTAGCTATACATTTTCTTGTTTACATGGGAGAATTGTTATCTACTTTTTACACATACATTCATTGTGGAATGGTATTGGATTCATTATCTTATGATATGTCAAGATGTGGATTGATCACTGATACTCTATCTCATCATCCTACTTTTTAATAGAGGTTAATGCATCCCATATTAAGATTTATATAACCTTAGTGATCATAAAAATCCGATTACCTACTAGAGGCATGGATCAGGGGTTCATTATATCTCTTCTTTTATCACAATGACATTAGAGTGAGGGGTCATGACTGATATTTTTCTATTCTCATAATGGTAACAAAACCACATGTAATGAAACTTATATACTAATGTAAAGGCTAGCATAACATTCATAAGGGTATGATCATATTTTAATAATTGGTTAAGGACATATTAAGACATGAGTAAGGGAAATTTAATACATGTGAAAGGGTATCAAGACATTCTCAACAGCCTCATAAGGGTAACCCAAGTCTCACAGAATGGTAAGTGGGGATCATTAATTCTCACATAATGGTAGTAAGACACGTAGGGGTAAAACAATATTACATATACATATATTAAATGTTTAACATAGGGGTATATTATTATATTCCTACATGACTATTCAACTAAGAGAATAGTTTTCTTAAGTAAAAATCCAATAAATTTAAAAAATTTACAACATGAATAATTTTTTAACATAAATATTTCTCCTATATGGATAATTTTGATAAATTAAGATTTTGTTAAATGAATATTGGCCAGCATGAATACTTTGAATATGTGAAAATTTTTCTATGTGAAGAGTTTTTCCTATATGAAAACCACAAATTTTATTTTTCCTACATGTTTTTTAAATCTCTATATGTTTCCAAAAATGGAAAAATACTTTATTTTTCATATTATTTTATATTTTCATTTTATTCATTTTTATTATAAAAACTCCTAATGTTTTATTTATCATAACATTACTTATTGATTATATATAATATGTGTGAAAATGTTTTAAACTCTTTAATTATTTATTAAATAGGATCTAATGGGATTAACCGTGCATGGATATTCACACTAAATGTTTTGGAACATGAGTTATAAAAATTCAAACCAATTGAAATGTGAATATTTAATTTCAAATATTATTTGAGAGTTTCCTATGATATTAAAACATATTATTTACCATGATATTAAATTATCTAATGCATACTATGAAACCATTTTATCAGTTTTACATAATATTTAATATGACTCACATGTGACTTATTTTTTATTTATCCATGGAATTTTTTTTAAATAAACATGGATGAAAATAAATTTGTTTATTATTGTGAAATATGGACATATTTCTTTATGAAAATAAAGAAAAAAATTTATTCATATTATAAATATATCATACATGAATAAAATATGTATATATATATAATAAATATATCTAGTCAAATATTATAGGAGGATGATGATATTATTAAATTATAAAAGTTTTAGAAATTAACAACTACTCATAGCTCAACTTCGGTTGTTTAATCCTTACTTTGGGAGGGTTCCTTGCATCCATGACACACGTACATTGAAATCTTCAACTATTTCAATATGTTTTACCATTTCTATTATTTTTTATACATAACTATAATGTGGTATAGTATATGATTAATTTTTGGACAATGGGTTATGAGTCTAAAAAATTAAGGCATTATGATATACCTCCATGTGGGGAAAATGTAGGTATAATTAGGTTATGGATCCATGAAACAGAAGGATTGTTTTCATTCAGATTAAGCCTCTAGATAAAAATGATTTTTAATTAGGTTGTCAATATAAGTGAGTAGAATTTAGTTTTATATTATTTTATTATGGGTGTTATCTCACTCAGTTTATGAGAGCTTTGAATAGTGAAGTATGATCATTTAGATTATAACACCTATAAAATTCCCATATTTCTATTTATTATTATTTTTAATAAATTTATATTAAATCTTTGATATAAAATTTATAATTATTTTAAAATTCCAATTAAACACCCTATTTTCTATTCTACCATCATCCCATTAAGTAAAATAGAGGAAATAGTCGATGATATGTTTATTGAAACTGGAAATTTGCTCATAAACATCCTAAAATCATATCACTAAAGGATTAATTAGATATATATTTTCAAACCAAGTTAAAATTTATTTCATATAGAGAAAAAATGAATGAAAATATTACTTATGTTATACCACTATAAGAAGTTCACCTTATTTTTAATGAACAAAATTTTGAAATCCAAAGAAATCATAAAATAATAAAGAATAATCCCACTAATTATTTTATTTGTGATATATATCAAATAGTCAAAACATGAAGTTCCTTATGAAATGATTCTGAATTTTAGACATTATTATCTCAATTCAAACCTAAATCCATGATGAGTCATTAGTTAATGAAGACTGGATAAGGGAAATACATGTAAAAAATAATGAGGATGAAAGGAGAATGGTTTCTACAATGATAAAATGAATTAAATATATTCCATTGATTTCCAAAAAAGGATATTCCATAGTAAAATTTATAAAAATTAAATTATTATATTAAATAACACTCATTAAAAATTTTAACAATTGAATCTAAGTGTCTATTAGTTGTACGCAATTGCTCATAAGTGTTCCTGATGTGACAGAAAATCACTAGTTTTGGAATGATTTTTTTAAAAACATAAATACTTTATGATAACACAATTAGAATAGATTTATCTATGAACCCATCACATCACATACAAGAAAACAACAGATTAGAAAACAATATTTCCTTAAGAATTGGAAAATGGGAAATCATTTTATAGTTTATCGGATACCAAGATCAACCCGCTATATTTTTTACAAAACATCAAAATGATTAGTTATTTGAATTAATAAACAAATGTATTTTGTTATCAGTATAAAGTGATATTTTATCTAATTCATGTTTGATGTGTCATATTATGTTGAATAACTTGAAAATAAATTAAGAGGGAATTTTTTTTTTAATTTTTTTCTTTTGATATATTCTCAAATATAAAGAAATGGTTTTCATGAAATTTTTTTGTTTAATTAGAATATTTATTATAAGAAGATTCATCTGAAAAAAAAATCCAAAAACTTTTTCTTTGGCAGCAAAGTTTTCATATCACTAGTTAAAATATCATAAGATTTTTTTCTATTTTTTCTAAATAAATTTCATCTATTAGGTATATTCTCATAATATCAATAATTATATTTTGAGGTAATTTTTATAACAAAATTTTATTTTTTTTAGTTTATTTGAAACAATTTTAGACTAATAAATAACAAAAATTCTAACAAACATTACAAAACATCATGGGTATAAAACCTATATCATTCTTAATCTTATTATATAATTATATTATAAAATACAATATCATCCATCAAAAGTATAATATTTATTTATAAAAAATAAAGTACCTAAGAAAACTGTTTCTTTTGATAAATACTTAGTAGAAAAAACCTTATTCACCTCATATGATGAGGTAAGTAAATTTAACTTCTTTACCCAAATAAAAGGATTGAATCCAATAAGGTTTAAAAAAATTATATTGATGTATGGTTATGAGGATACATTAAAGGCTGGTTGATTATATATTTTATATATTATTTTAAGCAATAATTATTTTAATATGGTGATATTCATAAAGAAATTAATAGTAGAAATCAACACTTATTAGTGAAGATAAGGATTATAAATTATCTAATGTTAATCAATAATATGTTAGTTAACATTATGAAACCAAATATATCATGAATTATTTCATTATAATCAGAGATAAAATTACTAACTTCGGTGAGGAATCCATTTCAAAAAAGAAGATTATATATGTCCCTACATTGAATAAGTACATAGAAATTTCTAAAAATGGTTCCATTATTGTTGAAGTTGATGCTCCTATGAAAAAAAATCATCAAAAGTGAAATGTAAGTGAGTCTTCACAAAAATACCCTAACATTCCATGAAATGAGAAAATACTATATCTAATGAATCATTTTCTAAATTCATTAGAAACTAAAGTGAAACTAATAAATGATAATCAATATTTTGGATTCTAGGTAGCAGATGTTAGGGATTTAATGGAGAAAGTATTTGAAAATTTGAATGTGTATGAATGAAATAAGAATAAATCTATTGATGATAATAATGTTAATTTTTCTCAATAATTTATAATGGATATTTTTAAATATCATACAAATTTTGATAAAAATTAACAATAATTTTTTTGGCTTGATAATGTATAGAAGAATAAAAAATTTCCAACATCTATTGAAGTATTTTCTATTTCCCCTATGATCAATTAATATGTAGTTTCTTCAACTTATTTTGATTAAAATAATCCAAAACGTAATAGATAATACAAAAACATTTATATAATAATAATAATGTTTTAACTATGATTTTGATTAAGTTGATTAAAAATAAGTTATTAAAAGAAAAATAATTTATTGAAAACCCCACTCATCCCAATGAACATTATTAAGTATCAAATAAGATAAAAATATTATGGAAGATATATGAAGTTTCTAAAGAGTTAACTTGGAAGTTATATATTGAAGAAATCTACACTAGTACTTCAACCTCCAAATCATTGAAATCAAAAGAATTCCCTCATAGTACTTAAGATTAGGAATATTTAGATGATGAAAATAAATAATCAAATGAAAATACATCATTTTGTGATTAAAAAAATAAATAAAATAATGTTATGGAAATTTATGAACCAATATTTTATATACATAAGAACCTTCACATGTTAAATCTAGAGATTTTATAATACTATAATATTCTAGTGACCATAAAATACTTAAACCAAGAAGAAGATCCAATAAAATAGAAATAAAAATGAATTATTACACTAAAGTGATGATATGAATCATAATTATCATAGATATCATTATATATTTACAATATCATTAGAAATATATTAATATAATTTATTATTTTATTTAAGGTTCATGTTCTCTAAATGAAATCACTGTAATCATTATTCAGAATAAGGCTTAGTTTAATTATTCCATAGTAAATTCATTAATGTAATTTAAAATTAAGAAGGGTATTATAAAAAAGATTAATCATACTTATTGAGATGTAAATTTCATAGATGGATGATTTATTGTAAATAAGATGGATTAGAAGAATGAGAGGGTATGGCAGCCGCCATTGGGACCAGGCATTATGCAGCTTTGTATGGGGCAATGCTAGCCGATCAGCAATGCAAGGTGGGGATCTAGGTGATCAATGACGTAGGAAGCTAGGGAGGGTCAGTTCCAGTGGGCTAGGCCTACGGGTCATGTATTGGGCATGGTATGTCTCTTGGCCTTCGAGTCATGTATTGCACATTTTTCGGGCCTTGTGTCTTGGGCCTACGGGTCATGTACAGGTTCCCCTTCAACCCTAAAAGGGTATTATCCATAATAAAATAAAAAAGAAGGCCTTCACGCCATTCAGGTAAAAGATCAATAATTAACTATTCAGAATAATGTTATTGATTTGAACAAATAAAATGTAGAAAATATTGATTAAATTAAATTAGACATCGATAATACGTATGAAGATCTTTAGGTGATAAATCCTATTTTTATTAAATTTTATCAAAATGAATATATTTTTCCTAAACTCTTAAAAGAATTATTAATATATTTTCATAAACTATTTGGATGATATTTTCTTAAACTATTTAGATTATAGATGATACTCTTGTTTTTCTTTATTAAATGGTTATAGTATATTCATATTTATTTTTTATACAACTTAAATCTTTTTCCTAGTGTGGTTCTATAATAGGTTAGTGAATTATTTCATCCTAAGATCCCATTTCTTTATGGTCTTTTCAAAAATTACACAGGGAGATAAATGGTTAATGAAAGCGAATTATAATTTTATGTGGAAATAAAAGAGAGAAGGTAAGAACACATTATGTTTTTATAATTATGGTATTGTATGTCATTATAGTATTTATTTAATTTATTCTCTATTTTTTCAATTTTGATTCTTTAAATGGGGTATATAATTGAGTCTAAAGAAAATATTCTATACTTTCTTAAAAAATAATTGTCCAGTATTTAAATAAAAACACTTTTCTATCATTTATGTTTCAGATTTTGTATTTTTTTTAATTTTAAATTTATCCATTTTAACATATATAGAAAACTATTCTTCTATGATAAATCTATGCAAACAATAATATATTGATATCTAAACATTAAATTATAAGGATGTATACAAAATATATCATATACAATGATTATAAATTCCATCAAACATTGAAATAAAAATTCTACTATAAGGACTTTATAAGATGAATACATACATTTCTACTTGATGAAAAAAGTACTATGACTACCTGATGAAGACATATAAATTTTACCAAATAACTATATTCATGTCAACCTAAAGAAACTGTACATGAATTATAATATATCATTACATAACGACATTTGGAAAATATCATGATTTATCAATCATGTCATGTAAAGAAGGTTTTTTTCATAAGTAATTATAACTACTCCCAATATATACAAAATATATCCATTGAAACTCATCTATTAATATAAAAGTAAAATTTAGGGAAAGAATATTTCGGATGATCTGGTGGTCAAATGTTTCTTATGATGCATTTTATCATCTTGTTTCTGAGTAAGCTTCCTAAAATTTTATGAGATGTCATAAATAATATTTTTTAGGATTAATTTTTAAATGCAATAAGATTTATTATTCTAATTATTAATTTTTATATGCAGGTGGATCAAAGGAAATTAGGGATAAAAAGAAATGTTATTGTCTTATCAGCATGATTGATGATTCATTGGGATAGGGAAACATATTTTGTCAGATCATTATTATAGATGTCATCCAAATCATTGAAGAAATACAATAAGATATGAAATATCATGGAAACCTAATGTTAGGTTTATATACATTCTTAACACTTGTGATAAAATTATATAAAATTATTTATTATGATATTTTTGTTTTTTCTTAAGAGATTCTTATTTTTTGTATTATATTTGTGTAATGTATTATAGAAGATCTTTTATTTCTATTTTGATTAACTTGAAAAGTATATATAGTTTTTTATAAACTCTTTTGATCTATACTTATAATTTACACCAGTTAAATTTTTTTCCAAAAACATTCGTAATGATGCACAAAAAATATTGGTTTACATTTTATGATCAACAATCCACCCCACCTACCTCTTGTAGTACATTGTATTATTTTAGGATCTAACATAAATGGGATGATTTTGATTCATAGTTACTCTATAAATCATCCCATTGAGTTGTTGTATTCTGTTTTTTCAAATATCTTAGTAATCATTTTTATAATGTATTGAGAGTGTGGTTATATTGGTTAATATTTAATGGAAACACAACAATTTCAATAGTGTATTTCAGTATAATGTGTTGGATTGGTTTGACTAAAATCCATAAATGAGATTAGCTGTATTATAGTGATATTAGTATCTATATATTCTAGTTTAAAAAATTAATGTGAGGAATCGATAATGAGTTTTATCTCAAATGATTAATAGTCATATGAAATGTCTTTTCTTAGTTGTGTTGGCTTTTATTATGAGCTTTTTAAGATCTCTATGATTAAAATGTTTCATCACATTAGATTTATTAGGGTTATAAATATTATAAAATTTAAATGTTAGGCTGATTTCATAATTGTTTTTGGGATAAATATTTCTATGAAAATAAAATCTTAGGAATTAATTATTGGAAATGGAAAATATAGGTCTGTGGGGGAATGGATGAGATATCTATACAAAAATGTCATCTTTGAACTAAATGTAAATCTAGATGGATAATATAGATGTGTTTTAATGACTGTGTATCTTATTTAGGTTTTTTAACCTTTATTTTGGAATATAGATATTGGTATATAAATTTTTTTATTAATCCAATAGTGGGAAGAAACCCGTTGGATTCCCAAAAAACTGCTCATGTTTAATAAAGATGGTGGTGAAATTAGAAGTTGGGTGATTAATGTTTCACCAATATTTTAATTTATAAGTTTTTGAACTCCATTTTGTTCTTATATAGGTGATATTATTGTAATTATTGAGAAATATTTAGCTTAATTCAACATATATGCAGATGGGGTGGGATGTAATTTTTTAAATATGTTTTTTATTTCATTGTGGTTAGCATTAGTTGGTATATAAAGATTAGTGTAATGGGATTCCTTATTAATGACATGGAAATACAATGCTATAGATAATACTTATATTCACTATATGTTGTTAATGAGCGGGTGTTTTCATAGATACACTTGAGTTGAAAATATTGGTTTTTAAATGATGGCTGATATTATTGTGTATAGAGGACATATACTCTAAAGGTAATTAATATGATGGAGGACCACCCTAAAATTTCCCTTTAATATCATATATGTTGAGATGTTAACTGATTATGATGTGTTATTTTAATTATTATTGATATTTGTGAAGGGTCATATTGTATTTCTACAATTAATCTCTAATTTAGTTTGATCAGGTAGAAAGATACCTAATTGAATCTATAGTCTAATTAGAATTTATTTTATTTATCAGTATATTTAAATGAATTCGGAATTAATATTTCCTTTTTGATGAATCTTTTGGACAATATGTCCTATTTTTAGGAGTTTTAAATGAACCACAATAGTATGGATTAAGGATTTTAGAAAAAATTTGACGTCTTATGGGATATGAATAGGGGTCTTTTGAATTTATTTTTGTGTTATTGTTTCAATGGAATTACCATTAAATGAATGATTTTTAAACATTATCTCACGAGTTTTGAGTGTAGGTATAACACCAATGTAGGTTCATAGAGGCCCTACTAATGTTGTTATATTGCACATGCCTGACGGGTTCTGGATGACTGCATCTGGGTGCACACCCCTTAAATGCCCATTGGTGAGTCGGTATACATATTTTAGGTAACTAGTAGTTTATCAAGTACATGATACAAGTTGATCAGGTGCAAGATGGATATTGGGGTTTTTTAAAAAAAATTAGGGAAAGCCAAAAATTTTGAAGGAATCCCCCAATATTTTCAAGCTATGTGGCCACTAAGGAATGAATCTTATTGTTGGAAATATCCTAAAAATGTCCCATTAAGAGAAATATTACTCCTTTGAAATTAAATTTGATCAATGACTACTTCACCAGACTAGATAAAGGTATTATCTCCCTCTCATAAATTTTCCATCCCCTTCTTCATCTTCAATTGGAATTAGGTGGATCTAATAAGGTACCAATGAATAACAAACTTGATCATGGTGGAATTATATCTAAAATGTGGGGATTTTGTGGGTGATGGATATTGATTTTTAATTTTTTAATAACACACATAGATTCTCACTTTTTCACTAAAAATAAAAATTTTGGTTACTTTTTCCTTGGATTTCTTTAATTTTTATAACTTTTCCAGAATTTAAGTAACCGATGATTTTTATTTATCTGATAAATGTGCTAGAGATTGTCCTTATAACTTTCATACATAATTGGTCAGGATTTTTTGTTATGATAATGATTGGAATATTTTCAATTATTGTATGACTATATTATTCGGGAAAATAAATTAAAAAATTTCTTGATTAATTGATAGTGTTTTATGGTGAGATATAAAGAATTTAGAGTTTTAAAATTCATGGTAAATGCAATTATGGTGACATAGGGTGTGGTTAGAGGATAGGTACCTATTAGATCTATGTAAGTTTTCCCTTTAATTCTTACCAATTTTTTTATACTAGTGATTTCATGTACATTATGAGGGATACATATTTGAGATACCTTATAGGGTTTTTATTATTTCAATATTATGATCTAGAGTGGACTACTATAAGTATATAGAGAGTGGTCATGTGTGGTTTAGAAACATGAGAGATGTTAAGTGACTAAGTTAATTATGGTTCATTAAAGCTAGTTGAACATGAAGTATTATTATATTTGTTTTGACATTTTTTATATTGAATATCTTGAGATGAGATTCATATAAAATGGGAAATAAATACACACTAAATATTTTCTCGAGTTTTGTTCCAAATTAGTCTCAAAACTAGGATGATTTAGGATAATGGGTATGGAAATTTCCATTGGACCATGAATGTCTCAAAAAGAGGATGGATTTATATGAATGTGGAAGGTAGATCATAATTACACTAAGAGACATAGAATGTTTTAATGATTGAGTTTTATATAGTAGATTGTTGATATGGGTTACACCCAAATATTTTTAGATATTATAATATTTATATTAGTTAATTTGTTCACTATATTTCTCTAGACCCAACACCGAACATAAACAAAACCATGATATATTTATATAAAAAATTGGAATATAAAATAGAAAATTTAAAAATTCACCCTAGAACTATCATGAATGTGTATGAATAGAATATTTATGAATATTTAATATAAATATTATAAATCATAAATTTTATTAATGAAATTAAATTATTATTGAAAAACAAACTATCAAAATTAATTTATACTTAAAAATATATTTTTTAAAAATTGGTGTTTTATATAATGAATATTTTTATATTAAAAATTGATAATAAAACATATATTTATCATTGAATAAAAAATTAATAATAATTTTATTAGTATTTGATTTAAAATGGGATAGTTTACAATTTAAAAATAAATTTTCTGATATGAACATCTTTTTGCATTGAACTAGTCTAGGATGCCTCAATTACACATTAATCGATCTAGTATAGAGAAAAGTGCGTTAATTAAGGATAAACATGTTCCTTTCATTAAATTTTCCTTGTTGTTACTATATATGACATTTCATTATTTGATATGATTGATATCTAAAGTTATAATCCTTTATATATATGGTTAACACCTACAAAATTGAATCATCTAGTGAGGGTCGTTATTCATTCCTGAGCTCCAATATATTTCTTATTATAATTATGTTGTTTATCTAAATTTAATCTATATATTATTTCTTGTTTGTTATTTTAATCAATGAATATATCATTTTCATCCTTCAATTTTTCTTAATTATCTAAATTTACTAAATCTACCCTATACATAATGTAATAGGAATGACTTTGTAGTGAAGTTATCATTCATCATCAAAATGTGTGTGGAATGAATATTCTCATAATTACATTCCTTGGATAAACATCCCTTGATTAGGAAGTTTCCTATTATAGGCATTATATTACCCATTTCACAGTTTGGCATATTTTTCTTTTCATCCCTATACACATAGGAAGGTGGATTACCATGTAGTGATTATTTTATTTTTTTAAACATAGAGAAACAAATTTCCAATTGAAATTAATTCTTAACTTTGGATTTATTATTGATGAAAAGAAAAATATGGGTTCATAAATTACATAATAATGATATAATTACTCTATAAATTATTCCCTCAAATCAATTAATAATACATTATCTTGATATGATCTCTAAGTATTCTACTTCATATCCTTCACATAATATGTATACAATCAAGCATTTTAAAAAATTATCATTTAAAAAATTCAAATTTCAATCTTCTTTAGAGAAAATAAAATTATTTACTATAATACATTAAAATGGATTTAAATTTTGTACAATTACATAGTGATAATGTGATGAGTAAAATAAACCCTTCAATTTGTGGCCATTCTTTTTTTAAGATCCAGAATTATTAATTTTTCATAGAATCACCCATTGTTCGATAGACCTTGTAATGAAACTATTAATTTTTTTTATATGGAGGAATTTTTTATTATTATCTTTATTTTAAAAAAATAATTATTTTTTATTTTATCCAATGGAAGATCAATTAACTGACTGACCCTAGTCCTTTTTATCATAGTCGATTCATTATCATTTATTGGTGGTTTCTTGTGGTAATAATATTTAATACAATATATTCTCTTTTCTTCTTCTTCATATTCCCTCTTATTTACCATATGAATCTATTGGAAATCAGGTTTTTTTCATGGTCCAAATAAATTGGGGTTTATGTGTTTTAAATATTTTTAAAATCTTCTATGTCCAAATATTCACTTTCAGTGGAAATTAACTCGGATTTTTTTTTTCTCAATTTGGTGGTTTTATTCTCCCTTAACTCTTCACCATAATGTATTTTATTCAAAACATGTTTAATTATTTTAATTACCTATAAATTACTTCTATGATAAATTTCCCATTAGAATTATGGATTTAAATATGTGAAAAAAATCATTCAATATTAATTTTACCTCGTGATCATCTATAAATTTGTACTTTATTTTAGAATATTTTATGGTGTACTAATAAATATTCAATGATTTATAATTTATTTTTACTAATTTTTATATTGTGAGGATTATTTTTATTTTTATTTTATTCACAATAAGATCCACTATTTTTTTATTAAATTTGAAATTAATTAATCCATTATTATTTTTCTATCAAAAGTTACTTTTCAATGAAAAGTGGATATATATGTTATTGATTTTTTGAATTATTATTAGTTTAAATAAAGAGTAATGTTATTATCATAATTATGTTTAAAAATCATGCATGTGTACATAATTTATTGGACCATAAATAGAAGGTCTACAATTATTATCCGAAAATCATGAACCACATTTGGGTTTACCTAGACATATTATGATTCTGCAAGTTGGGTATATAGGTTATGATGAACTATTGTTAGCTAGTAGATTCAATTTTGAGGAATTATATGGTTTTCACCTAAGGACAATGAAATTTTGATGATTATTTTATTTGGATAGTTATAATAATTTTTTTTAGAGTGATATATATATATATATATATATAATTCTTACAAGTTTTATTAATGGTCGATGAAATTTTTCCATTCAAAGTTGATTTTATACAATTCATCATTTTTATACCGCAAAATACTAGCCTACGAACATTGTATTAGATAGTGTATGTGAAATAAGACACCTATAATAGAAGAAAATATAATTTCCTGATACTTTACAATATATTTATATTTAAATAAATTTAATCTATTTAATTGCTTGTGTTACTCGCAACACGGAGTTTAAACGTATTGTGAAATATTATGAATTTTTTATTTGATATAATAGTCACAACTTATAAATTAAATTGGATGGTGTGAATATTGTTAAATAAATTATAAAAATTCAGGTTATCTATTATTTAATAATGCATTAAGAATCATTTAGAATACATAGTATTTAAAAAACATTTTTTCAAATGAATGATTAAATCATGCTTTATACAAATAATTTAAAATTAATTTTTCCACTTTTATAAAAGTTATTTTAAGAATTAAAAACAAATTATATTAATAAATATATAATAACTATAATAGGGTGATTGTTTTTGGATTTTTCTAAAATATTCCATTTTTCACTAAATAGTAAAAAATGTATAATTTTAATAAGAAACTGGAATTTGTTTCAATAATTTATAAATATAAATTATATTTTGAGTTGGTTTTAATGTCAAATTAGTTCAATTATATATAAATTGATATATTTGGGGCTATTATAATCTATTCATTACTAAAATGTTATTTAAAAACTATGTATACTTTGGTAATTTTTCTCCTTAAAAACTGCTTCTCATCACTCTTATGGAATTAATTTTAAACTAAAATATTCAAATTTTGGGAATTGAATTTGGAAAAATATATTAAATATTTATAGTAATATATTTTTATATTTTATAAAAAAATATAATAAATTTTTGACAAAAATTAATTGTGAATGAATAAAAAATTATTTATCATGTTTAAGATGAAATTGATCTAACTGAGGGGTTAAACTAAAAAGATAAGGGTAAAAATCACATATACACCTATATAAAAACTATTTTTTCCATATTTATACCATTTCACAAATAATTGTCTAAAATTTCCCATTTTTCACTTCTTACGTATGGAAATCATTGGATCACTCAATTCATTTCAAAACAATACCAACCATGTTCCCCCACATATAAAATGTCACCCCCTCTTATCTCATCTTAACCAAATAAAACCTTTTTTGGTATTGAAAAATACTATACCAAATAAATTCCCAACATCCCAACCATAATCCTAAAATCCTTATTTTGATTATAATTCCATCTTAGGAAGGCCTTAGTGAAAACCTAAGGAGGATACCGGAAGAAGATGTAATGTTCTTTCACGAGCATCATTATTTTTATGTATATATCCACCACCTTAATTTTTTATTAAACCACTCATATAATATCATTTTATATTACATATAATGGGATGTTTTATAGTATGTTCATACACTAAAAACAACTCCACATATGTTTAATGGATTTCCAAATCAGTATTGATGTGTATGGAGGACCACCACCTCATGAACCGATGTTCCTCATTCAATCATTATCACCATTCACAGTTTGTTACAATGATGTATATAAATTATATAAATTATATTTATTACATAATAATTCCTATGGATTAATTTTAACTAATATAAAATTATTTATTTCCATATCGTAGTGGATATGAATGTGTCGCTCTTATGTACGGTGGAATACCACCCTGTGAAGTGAAGTGATTTGTCCTTCACAAACGATTCACAGAGAAGACAACAAGTATAAATTAATTTATTATATTTTATATAAATTACATAATTATTGTATTCAATACATATTTATTATTATTTATGTATAATATATATCATTTTCTATCTTACCTTTTCACACATGTAAAGATCATAACATAGTTCTTATACGTGTGGACTACCCCCTTCACGAAGCAATGTCACTCTTTTTTCATCACCAGATATAATAGATGATATATATATGTATATAATATGGTTTATAATATATAATGACAATTTTTGGAATGATTATATATTACATACCCTTTTAATAATGATCTCTGAAAAATGGAAGCGTGATTCATGCGTTTGTAGGGCCTATCATCTCTAGGATCGTAAAGTACGTCATTTTTCATAACCATATGTCACTGTGAGTTTTAAAATTATAATAAATGGGAAAATATCAAAAATATTTTTTAATTGTTATTTTTTATAAGATGTAAAAATATAATAAGTGGAATAACATGATCCATTATAATGCAAGAGGCGTGAGAAAACATGGCTATTAACATTTGAAAGAATTGAAAATAATGAATGATTATAAACAAAAAGGTGATAACATATTCTAAAAGGATAACATAATGTATTTCAATTATGAATATGGTTATTTTATAACTCAATAACATGTTGAATCAATTTATAGTAGAGTTTAAATATTATTAAATGAAAAGGGATTGGGGGTTAATGAATATCATCTCAATTTACAATCCATTGACATTTATTTGTTATTAGAGAAAAATTTACTTTTTGTGGTTTATTTATCAAATCTTTGACATAAAATGTCATTATTCATTAATAATTCATATTATTTTATGTATTAATTTGTAATTATATCATCTAATGGTATATAAACTAAAATTAAAAAGTGGATAATAATTTCATAACTCCATTTATGTTAATTAGATTGTACTAATACTGTATTTATTATGAAATTCTATGATTATGTGTCTAACATTTTTGGATTGACTTATGTAACATGACAATATATTATATGTGTATTTTTTCATCAAATTAATTATCATTTCATTTATTAATTCTCACCTCTTAATTATGATCATTATAAAGGTTATTTTCACAATCTCATTATAATCGATATTGTTTGTTCTTGACTTTCAGTTTAAGTATATTACATAAATATTTTCTAATAAACACATTAAATTTTATTCTCTTTAGGTTAGTTATATTATATTTAATTAGTTCTTCCTTTTTTTATATCTTTTTTACTTAATTTAGTTGAGAATATATTTTATTAAAAGCTAATATAATTTCTCTCTTCAGTAAGAATATTGTTTTCTTCCAAACCCATATTTTATAACAAAAATTGAAAATGTTTATAGCAATTTGAAAGATATTTTTAAATTTATCATAACAATTTTTACACATTATGAATTGTTTTCAATGTAACATTATTTCATTTAATACATGAATATTTGTTTTTTACTGAAAATTTTAACGAAAATTTTGTTTTGTTTTCCGAACATGGAAATTTCCAATCCTTTTTACTGTAAAAAATAAATTCTATTTATAAACTTATCCCGAATGTATTGAATTACCCTACAATTTTATAGTTGTTTATTTAAATCTTACTTTTCTTGTTTTCATGGTTTTTTTAAAAAAATACTTATTTTTATGAATGATTTTAACAGAAAAGTAATTTCAAACAAGTCTTATGATTTAAAAAGTGATTTTCAAAATGAAAATGATATTTTCATCTATAATTTTTCTTAAATATTATAATTTTGGTATATATACTCATCAATTAAAAAACCCATAATTCTTACTCAAATGAATATTTTTTTTTGATACGGGTTTATTTATTCCCTTAGATGGTTTTGATTAATTTGGCCAAGGAAGTTATTGAAATTCACTCCCTTCATTCATTATTGTTGACATTAGATTGACCATTTATTGTTCCCTTCACTATCAAAATTTAATTTACCTTAAATATAAATACTATTTAACATGGATATGTATAATTCCTAAACTATACACCATTTATAAATACATTTTTTACATTGACTATTATTTTATTTATTAGGGAAATATTTATTTAACTATATCCTTTACTCAAAATTGATATCTGATGATAATAAACATTATTTAAAAAATAAATATATTATTTGATATATGAGGAATGATTTTTTCTATAATATTATTGGTTAGGACCATTATAGATAGCCTCCTGTTACATTGAAAGGTCTTATGAGGCAAAATCAGTCAGAAAAACCCAATGCATTTGTATCTAATATATTTAAAACTATCTTGGGGAAAGATCATGAAAGAAGAGGTGGAGTTCGCCACATTAGAAAAAAATTTACATTGTATGTTTTAATTTATCGTGATGATATATCTTTGTGGTAACAATATCATGTTCCTTGAAAACATGATGTCCAATAATCCTGATTTTCCTTAATTCATAGTTTAGACATTAATATACATATGATATTCACAATGATATTATATAGGATGAATCTAATTTTCTTTTTATTGATTAAAATGAATATTTTTTTTGTTATTTACCTTTACATGTTTATTAATACTTATCTATTCATTCAGTTAGGTTATTTAAATGGCCTCTGTGTCCTTTTATTTACCTTGAAATTTTGTTGATTATTATTATTGATTTTGAAATTGATGTTTTTAAAAAATATATCAAGTATATTTCTTATATTCTTAGATAGTTAAATAATTTCTCAACACAATGAAAAGGATATTGTAACTAAATTTTAACTTAATACCTTCGTTTATATTGAACAAATGGTATTTTAGATGATCATAGACATATGGTTTGAGGTTTATGGAATTCAATTGATTACTCACCCTCATTGTGGTCAATAACCTCTATAGCTCTCTATAATTATTTACACTTTTCCTCAATATCGATTTCTTCACTACTCACTAATATTATTCTTCTTGGAAAAATAGTTAATTTTTATCCAAAAAGAATTTTTACTTCCATTAATCTCTTATAAAGAGGATGTTTTATTATCCATTTAAATGTATGGGTTATAAATCAGTGGTATTTTTATATACCAGAACCTTGGTTACTGAGATGAATTTTAAATTGAGTGGAATCAATTTATTTAAGGTGTGGAAAATGTAACACCCCAATGTTAGTAAATATGAACATTATATTTGATAGTTTATGTTACATTTCATACTTATAATAGAATAAAATATAAAACCTCAATAAAATATGTTATTTGTTATTTTTCTATAATTATAATCTATTCAATATCATTTATTTTATGCAATACTCACATTATCTTGTGTTATACACAACACCATGTACAAACGCAATGTGTAATATTGTAAAATAATTTTATTCTATACAATAGTTTATACCATTAAATTATATTGTACGGTATTCATATTGAAAAATAATTTTTTTAAAATATCATTATATATTAATTATGAATAAAATATGAATCAATAAAAATAAAATAAAATTGGTTCTAATAATGTGTTTTTTCTAAAAGGTGGTTTAATTGTTCTTCAAAAACACAATGTAAAATTAAAATTTACCACTTTTAGAATTATATTTAAAAATATAAAACTCTTTTTTAAACATTAATAAAAATATTATCTTCAATATAATTTTTTGGATTTATCTGAAATATTTAATTTTTGGATGAATAGTGAAAAATGCTGAATTTTATACGAAAGATGGCTTTTCAATTAAATAATTAGTATGGAAAAATCATATTTTTTTTATTTCTTTTAAAGACAAAAATGTTCAATTTTATATCAATTAATTCAATTTAAACCATTTTAGTTATTTTTATATTGAATTAGTTTTTAAAAACACTGTGAACATTATGACTTTTTCTAATTCAAAACGATCTTTTTATCAGGATTCCTGGATTAATATTGAATTAATGTTTTCAACATATGTTAATGGAATTTAAAAAAATGGTTCCATATTTGAAATATTTATTATTTAAAATTTCTAAAAAGATAAACTAAATTTTTTACTAATATTAATAGTGAATGCAGTAAAATATAATTACCACAGTTAAGGTAAATATGAGATTTCTATGTGGTTAAAATTAACATATAATCATAAAAATTGCATATATAATTGTATAAAACTGTTTTATTAACATATTTCGTCCAATATTAATATAAGACTCAAAGTCTCTCCCGCTTGAGAGTTTCTCTCTCCTAGGGCATCCTAGGTTTTGAGTCTCCTTGTCCGTCTGGTTTACGGCGGCTCCTCCTCCTTCCGTGCTCCACGTATTACTCCGCGCCTCACCGCCCCTCCTCAACTCTGGTGCCAGTGGTTCGCTTTCTTTCTGTGCCGCTCCCCTACCATTCACAGTTAGGCTTTTGCTCATTTGCCCTGGTTTCCTTCGCCTGGTCCCGGGCCCCGTGTTCCGTGCTCCGAAGGAAGTCAGTCTTCATTTTCCTCTTCTCGAATCGCCCTGAGTCGCAGATCCAGGCTCCCCCCGGGGTGTCGATTTCCCTTCTGTCGTAGGCAATCTACGCCAGTTCCAGATCCGGGAGAGGGCCGGCGGTCCCAGATCCCCATTCTCAATCCCCTTCGGCTTTTTCAGATCTGTGCGTTCTTGCCTCGTCGCCGACTCCAGTTTCGAGGATCTCTTCTCTCTTTTCGCCTTCCCCCATCTTCGGTTCCTGGTGCTAAGTGCTCCGAGTCTCAATCTGAGTTCGAGGATTTCTTTCTCCTTCTTCGATTTCTCTTCCAGTTTCAGTGACGACAGCTGGTACCTGGTGGGTGGTTTCCCGGTTCCTCATCTTCGCAAAGATTCCACCGCGATGTGTTTGATCGCGAAGCGCCTCCCACGATGAATCACCGTGTTGGGAAAGTTCGAAGTGGATGCCACGAAGCTCCTGTCGTGGGGCATTAATTCGCATAGTGACTGGTTACGCGAAGCACATGTCGCGTTGCTTCACAGCGTTGAGGGATCGCCTTGGGGGCGCCGCGAAACTCCTGGCGCGGGGAGTTGTTCCACAAAGCCTTGGTGTGCGTAGTGTAGATGGCAGTGTCCTGTGGTCATAGTCATCGCGACGAGTCTGCTCCGCGACGTGCCTTTGCGAAGCATTTGTTGCATTGTGAAGCCGCGATGGTTCTGCTGGGAGGCGTTTTCTCCATGACGATTGGTCTGAGCGGTGGCGCGGGTTTCTTGTGCGCGACCATTGGGTCATTTGCGACGGTCGCGGACCCTTTTGGGTGGATTGCGCTGGGAGGCCGTGAAGGAGTGTCCGGCCCGTGACTTCTCTGTTAGACCGGGTCTGATTTGTGTGTGGCTGGACTGGGTCGGCTTGCGCACTGGGCGTTTTTTCCGGAGCATTTTCCAAGTTCCTTTGCAATGGTTCCAGGGCCCTGGGGTTCACCAGGGCACCGGTCTTTTGGATATTTGCGAAATCTTTTGGTACTTCTCTATGGATGCGGAACTTGTGAATCAATGGAAGAGATTGTCCCTAACGGAAAAAGAAATGGCGACCATCGAGGTACGGAGAAACAAAGACACGCATGTCTATGCTCGTGGTTGGAAAGTTTGTGGAAAACATTTCAGTAAATCTGGGGGCTCTCAAAAATATTCTAGAAAAACTGGAAACTTCAGGTACGAGTGGCTATTCGGGAAGCGGAGGTCAATCGCTTCGTCTATGAGTTCTTCAATGAGAGAGATAGAGGCAGAATATTACGGGGCATACCATGGTCATTCGATAACCAACTCCTCATGGAATAATTCAAAGGGGGTGACGATATCCAGCGTGTGAATTTAACCCACTCCCCCTTTTGGATATGAATTAAAGGAGTTCCCTTCCATGCCAAAACTGAACGAATTACGAATTATGAGAGAAATTGGGGACAGTTTAGGTCACTTTCTTGACTGGGATAGCTCAGACCCAATACAATGGGGCCCCGAGGTTCGGATCAAGGCGGAAATTGTTGTGTCAGAGCTGCTGATGAGTGGAATGTTCCTGAAAATCGAAGACATCAACATTCGGATAACATTTGAGTGCGAGAAACTCTCAATCTACTGCTTTTCCTGCGGTCGCCTTGGCCATCTGGAAAGAAAGTGCATCACTAAACATAAGAGTGGATTAGGAAACATTATCGACCAATATGACCCGTGGCTCCGCGCCAAAATGAATAAATTTGATTTTATCCCTGAGATGGAAAAACAAAATGACCGTGACCATCTCACGCTGACACATACCAGTCAGGTGGAACCCAAACTTGAAAAAGCCCAAATGCTTGGACCATTGGATTTCCCTAATGCTGGCCCTCCCACTCAGAGAGATGCTCAAGTTCATCCTTACCCCCTAAAGGACACGACTCAAACATATACCGAGCTGGCGACGACGCACAAAGAACCACCAATTCACTGCTCAATGCCAATGCTGATGCACACTGAACCACCAGATCCGGATCCTGACCCACAATCGACCACAGCAGTCGCTCTCACAATGGAGGCCCATGGAATGATGGAGACTTCATTATTGGGGCCAAGTACCCGTCGAACGTGAAAAAGGGTGCAAAGAGGAGGAAGTGATGGTCCTATGGAAGATCCTAAAACCGGGACTAGGAAAAGACATGATGAAACTGGCCACTCTTGGAGGAATCCCACCAAAAGGTGGAAAACGGCATGTGGAGAAACTAATTCGGGAGAACCAAAGGCGGCGGCGTGCGAGACCCAGCCCCTCCTAGAGCAATGATTGCATTATGTTGGAACTGTCGTGGGCTTGGAAACCCACGAACGGTTCGCATGCTTTAGTGCAATTGCGCTCAAAGTCACCCCGATATGGTTTTCTTGTCCAAAATCATATAAGAAAACAAGGACACATGTGGAATTACTCTGATGTGCGACTTCCATGGCTGCTTTCTGATGCCCAGACAAGGCCATTCTAGGGGCCTCTGTCTCCTTTGTAAGGACCATATCGACGTCAAAATTTTTTCTTTCTCCTTGCACCATGTGGCAGTGACTATTCAAACAGACTCACCCTCCCTGGACTTTGTGGGATTCTATGTCTTTCCATCCCATAATGACAAGGTGAAGTCATGGGATCTTCTGTGTAAGCTGCGACATGACTTACCGAGCCCTATCCTTTTCGGAGGATATTTCAATGAGATTATGTTCCATAAGGAAAAGAGGGGCGGAATCATTCGACCCTCAACTTTGATGTCAAATTTCAAGGATGCGGTCTCTAGGGCGGATCTTGTCGATTTGGGGTACACATGTAATCCTTTTACCTGGTTCTGCGGAAATTCTAAAGGCACCCGCGTTGCTGAGAATCTTGATAGATTTTTGGACTCTATGGATTAGATTAATATGTTCAGCATGTTTCATATCGGCCACATGGCCCTTAACTGCTCGGACCACTGTCCAATCCTCATTGATTGCACACAAGGCGAACAAAATAGACAACCTTTCAAACCTTTGAAACGCACGGCCGATTGTCGCCTATCGACCGGTCAAAGTTCCGGTGCTCTGCTAACGTGTATAGCAACACTCGGGTCGAATCCTCGGCGATGATACTTTGAAATAGTCGTTTGTTTTTAGTTGATTGTATTCTGATTGGGGGTTTGTTTGCAGAGTTTAATTGAAATGACTAATTGATTATGATTGATTTAACAAAATGATAATGATTGAGGTGAGTTCATTATTAGGGAGTTAAGCTTGTGAAATCCTTGAGCTTTGCTTTATATTGCATTTAAATTAACACCCACTTCACAAGTTGACGTCGATTAGAATTCCTAAGTGTTAAAGCTTTAATCCAAGCCTTAACTTAACTAGGATTCTAAAATCAATCAGTACTTGTTTATGGTAGTGTATTTATGGTTCTAATAAATCAATGGAAACCACATGCTAAACAAAAGATGTCATTAATCCATGACATATTATGTCCAACATACACAATGTTAAATTAATGAATACTCATCGAGCAAATACTCTCAATCACTTAACATCCCTAAATTTTGACTCACCCCAATGAGATATTTACTCAGCTATTTGGGTGTTTAATATTCTGGTTATAATAACGATGATGATAAATTAAGAATAGAAGAAAAAGAAAGGGATTAGAAAAGAGTGGTACGTCGAACACACACACATGAACAATGATGATAATTAAAAACAGATTTTTGATTGAATGAGGAAGCAAAATAAGGGAAAGAGATTTAACTGAATTTAAACTATTTTAAGAACATTAATATTAAAATACAGAAGATGGATGAGAATAAGAGATATTGGAGAAGTAACTTGCATTAAAACAGAATTACAAGGAAAGAGAATTACAAGATTACAAAAATGAAGAACACGAAAGTAAGTGAAAACAAAGAGAGGAGGAAAGGTCTCTCAAGTGAAAACTTGAGTATGACAGGTCCTCCCAAGCCTTTGTCAAGGCTTTGGTCGTTCCAATATGATCTCCTCTCTTCTGAAATGCCAACCCCTCTCAAGGAGAGAAGGGGAGAGTATTTATAGCCCAAGGAGTGGACTGTTTGCATTCCCAATATGTCCCTCCACTTGCATCGACAATTTGGCTATTCAGAAAGCCGAATCTCCAAATATCTCCTTCTCCAAGTTGTAGATAATAAAGTTGGCCGACTACTGTCAAAATTTGGAGGCATTTGGACTAGTGGAGCCAAAGTTATGGCAGTTTTATTAAACAAAGGTAAACTGTCCATTTCTATCCATGCTTTTTCGATGGCCAAAATGTGAATGGGTTTTGGAACAGGAAGATGCCTTCAAATCCGAATTACTTCTTCAACAAAGTCGGCCGCCTATATCTCCTCTTCCACACTGCAAAATCTCAGCTCGATTTGATGCTTACATCATGAGATATGTCATGCATACTATACGGATTTTAATTCTCGGCCAGAATGGTGGGCTGGACTTCAAAGCTTCATTTGGTCCCCTTGTACTTGGATTTGGGCTTGAAATTTTTATCCAAGATGACATGTAGTGTACCCCGAATTATGGTGGAGAGTTAATGTTTTTGGAATTCTGTATTGAGCCCAGTAAATCAATCTTCAAGGCTGGTCCAGTTTGTTCACAGATTCTTTGGTCTTGTTTGTGAGGACCATATGACCCTTCAAATGGAAGAATTGGCTCATGGTACCTTCTAATGAAATGTTCTATATTGAAAGGAGAATCCTACAAAACAAGAACCACACAATTTGGATCAGTATAGTGATAGTTATTTTTACAACATTAAACTGACTCAATTGGACTACTTCTAAAAATGCTCAAAAATTATACTTAATATTAAAACATTAATATTTCACACAAATTATACACATTTCATATAAAATAAATAAAGGGAGTATATAATAAGTTATGAAAATATTAATAACATCAACTCCCCCCACACTTAGTTTTGTGCATGTCCTCATGTGCAACAAATATAAAAACATGA
This sequence comes from Viscum album, assembly GCA_963277665.1. Lineage (NCBI taxonomy): Eukaryota > Viridiplantae > Streptophyta > Magnoliopsida > Santalales > Viscaceae > Viscum > Viscum album. The sequence continues at coordinate 798,944,298 of OY728155.1, forward strand.
GAAAATCATTTTTACTCACCAACAGATATTAAAATTTTGTTTTCTTCAATCAGGGGAGGTTTAGACTATTTCACTCATCCATTTTGAATTCCACCACAAGTTGTTACAGAAACAATGTTCCAAAACTAATTCATTTTTTCATGCTCAAATTTAGAAATGGAAAATGTGGACACTCAAAACTCACACCTCTCAAGATGATAAAATTCATTTGTGGAGGTTCACTCTTTCACCAACCAAAAGCGAAAATCATAGAGTTTGAAAGAGCTCTCAGCTTCCATTCTCCATTTTAAAGTGCACACGAATCAAGAGGACTTTTTAGGGGTTTTTCTGTGGCTATGGGACGGTAGGATTATAATTTCCAAAAGGGTGGAAAAAAGGGCTAAAACACTAACATGGATAAAACAATGCACGGTTTTTTTGAAACTGAAACATGGAAGAAAATGGAAACACATTTTTACAAAGGAAAAAATGAAGCATGACACAAAAGTGAAAGAAAATTTGAAGGGGATGAGAAGATGGAATATTTAAAAAACACAAAGCTTCTCCCAATAACATAAGTGTTCCTTTTTCTTTTCATTTCTTTTTTTTTGTATTTTTTCAAAAGTTGAACTTGAAATAGATCTCACACTAATCACCCAACCCATGTTTGATCTCCTCACAACACTAATTGTAATAGTTTTAACAAGATCAAAGGTTGAGGGAGAGTGATTTTTGACCAAACCAAGACACAACCCATTCTTTGCATTTTTTTTTGATTTTTTTTTGATTTTTTTTGAACACATTACAACAAAACTCACTAAATTATGACCTCTCCCCCACACTAAAATGGATGCTTGCCCTCAAGCATATGACAACACATTGAAAATCAAGAAAAGGATACCCAAAATGAAATCCATCCTCACCACACTTAAATTTCAAGAAATTATGCAATGTAAATCCATGTAGATGTTGGGTGGGACAAGGTAGTGGGTTTGTAATGTGGCTTTCAAAGAAAAGGTTTACATAGGCTTGAAGGGGCTTTCAAAAGGAGGATTAATGTAGGTTAATGGGAGGCTATTTGGCCATTGTGATTCTCATGAGGTTAAAAAAATGCCTCTATCATATTAATGCACACCAAAGTAGGAAATTCACCTCGAAGGTCCACAAACTCAAGACTCACAAATAGGGGTGAAAAACACACATTTTGAAAAGATGGCCATAGGTGGCCTTAACATGAAAGCAAATGTTGTTCCTCACGGTTCGGGAAAAGCATTTTCCAAATCAAAAATTGAGCATTCAAAATTTGTTAATTTTGACACAAAATTCTTTATCCAAAGTCATGATGAAAATACAAAATTTTTGAGATGAAAACATGTCTGTTAACTCCCCAAAATGGTTGGACAAAATTTTAAAACTCGATGGTGAGTAAGCATGACTCTTTTTTTTTGTAATTTTTTAAGTGATTGTGTTTTTTTTGGTTTTTTTAGTTTTTAAGGTTTTTATAAAATACACACCCACACAAGAAAGAGAAAAAGAAAGGGTTTGATGAATAAAGTGGTAAAAAATGAAAGAGAGAGGAAGAAGAAGAAAGAGGTAGAGAGAGGAAGAGATAGAGAGAGAGTTAAAGGGAAAGAGGTGCCCCCTGGTTTAGATTTGGTGGGTCGCCTTCTCCATCGAGTGGTAGGTCGGCTAGAGAAGTTGGGGATCCAGTGGAAGTTGATGTTGTTCCAGGATTGCATGTCCTCTCATGGTGATGTTTCAACCGATGTCCATTTACCGTAAATGTCCTTTTGGAGGAGGGTCTTGGACTTGCACTGCACCAAATGGGTAAACATTAGTGATAATAAAAAGACATTCCCAACGAGAATTAAGATTACCTGGGTGAAGTCGGAATCGAGAATTGAAGAGCATTACCTTTTCACCTTCATGAAATACCTTTCTCAGAATGTATCTGTCATGGAGTACCTTATCCTTCTCTTTGTACAGATTGAAATTCTCATAGGATTCAAGTCAAAGCTCCTCCAGTTCATCCAATTGCAACAATCTTTCTTCACCAGATTTTTCAAGATCAAAATTACATGTTTTCACTGCCCAAAATGACTTATGTTGTATTTCAACTGGTAAGTGACATGCTTTACCAAAAACAAGCCGAAAAGGAGACATCCCAATGGGTGTTTTATAGGCAGTTCGATAAGCCCAAAGTGCTTCACCAAGTCTTTCAGGCCATTCTTTTCTGGTGGGTTTTACAATTCTCTCAAGTACCCTTTTCACTTCTCTATTAGAAAGTTCAACCATTCCATTTGTTTGGGGGTGATATGCAGTTGAAGTTTTATGTACAACCCCATTCTTTTTCAGAAAAGATTCCATGGTTCTATTACAAAAATGGGTTCCTAAGTCACTGATCAAGGAACGTGGTGTGCCAAATCTTTGGAAGATGTGGGTCTTTAGGAACTCACTAACAGTATGAGCATCATCCTTCCTAGTGGGTTTAGCCTCAACCCACCTTAAAACATAATCTACTGCAAGAAGAATGTATGAGAATCCATTGGAAGGGGGAAATGGTCCCATGAAATCAATACCCCAAACATCGAATATTTCACAAAAGATTAAGGGATTTTGGGGCATTTCATTTATTTTGGAGATTATGCCAAACTTTTGGCATGTGGGACATGATTGACAGAACTCATGTGAGTCCTTGAAGAGGGAAGGCCAGAAGAATCCAGAGTCTAGGACCTTTCGGGAGGTCCTTTGTGGTCCAAAGTGGCCACCACTGGGAAGTGAGTGACAAAATTCTAAGATGGAAGAATGCTCATTTTCTTCAACACATCTCCTAATTACCATGTCTGCCCCAGTTTTCCAAATTTTATTTTCTTCCCAAAAATAGTATTTTGAATCACTTTTCAACTTCATTTTTTGTTCTTTTGAAAACGTTTCAGGAAAAACACCAGAAACCAAGTAATTTACAATTGGGGCATACCATGGTAGTTTTGGAGTGAGAGATGAAAGGTGCTCAATTGGAAATTTAGGATCAATGATTTCAGAATGAGGAGAATTAGGAATTCTACTCAAGTGATCAGCCATAGGGTTTTCTTTTCTAGGTCTATCTTTGATTTCAAGGTCAAACTCTTGGAGCATTATAATCCATCTTATTATCCTTGGTTTGGAATCACTTTTCTTGAGTAATAACTTAATAGCAGAATGGTCTGTGAAGATGATGATTTTGGCACCTAAGACATAGGGCCAGAATTTATCTATGGCAAAAACCACAGTTAAAAGTTCCTTTTCAGTCACAGTGTAGTGAGATTGAGTTTCATCCAATGTTTTTGAGGCATAATAGATGACATGAGGAATTTTTTCTCTTCTTTGACCAAGAACAGCCCCAACATCTCTATCAAAAGCATCACACATCAATTCAAAAGGTAAGGACCAATCTGGGGGTTGGATTATCGGGGCAGATGTAAGAGCAGTTTTGAGTTCAATGAAGGCTCTCTTGCAAACCTCATCAAAATGGAAGGTGACATCATTTTGGAGCAACCGAGTGAGTGGGAGGGAAATCCTACTGAATTTATGGATGAATCTCCAATAGAAACCGACATGACCGAGGAATGAACGGATGTCTCGAACAGAAGTGGGTGGAGGAAGTGATTGGATCACTTCAATTTTGGCAGGATCGACTTCAATACCATCTTTTGAAACTATGTGCCCTAGAACAATCCCATTTGCAACCATGAAGTGTAATTTTTCAAAATTTAAGACAAGGTTACACTTGACACACTTTTGAAGGACTAGAGAGAGTGAATTCAAACAAGATTCAAATGAATCACCATAAATGGTGAAGTCATCCATGAAGACTTCCATGCAGTGTTCAATGAATTCTGAAAAGATACTCATCATACACCTCTGGAATGTTGCAGGAGCATTGCAAAGTCCAAAAGGCATTCTTCTATATGCATATATTCCAAAGGGGCATGTGAAAGTAGTCTTTTTTTGGTCCTGAGGTGAGATTGGGATTTGAAAATAGCCGGTGTATCCATCAAGAAAGAAATAGTGTGACTTTCCGGCCAATCTTTCTAGCATTTGATCAAGGAATGGAAGAGGGTAGTGATATTTTCGTGTTTCATCATTCAATTTTCGATAATCGATGCATACACGCCATTTGTTCTTCACTTGAGTTGTGACTACCTCCCCATGTTTATTTCTGACAATAGTTATCCCACCCTTCTTAGGTACAACTTGAATTGGACTAACCCATTCACTATCAGAAATTGGGTAGATAATACCAGCTTGAAGAAGCTTGGTGATCTCTTCCCTAACTACCTCAAGGATGAGTGGATTGAGTCTTCTTTGTGGTTGCCTAATTGGTTTGGATGACTCCTCAAGATGGATGTGATGCATGCAAAGGGCATGGTTGATTCCTGGTATGTCATATAGGGTCCAACCTAAGGCCTTTTTGTTTTCCTCTAACACTTGAACAAGTTTGGACTCCTCAGTTTCAGTAAGTGTGGAAGAGATAATGACAGGATATGAGTGATCATGGAAGAGGAATTCATATTTCAGGTGTGCAGGAAGAGGTTTCAGATCAGTCTCATCTTTCACTTTTGGGCTCGATAAATCAGGAATGGAATAAGGGACTTCAGTTGCTTTAGGTTCATTTTCCTTCATACTATCCAAGGTGGAGCAGTAGAGATCAGAATTGATGTAGAATTCAAGAGAGTTTTCAAGTTCCTCTAGATTGATGGAGTCTATGAATGAAAGGTCCACATCAACTTCACCATTTATGACTTGGTTAATCCTAGTGCATATTTCACAACATCCTATCTCTTCAGAATAGGATGAACATGATGGAATGGGGTTCAATTGACTCTTAGAAGTGTCCTCAGAAGCATGGATTGAGAATGCAGAGTGATCCTCAGATGGGTATCGCATGTCTTGGAAAATGTTGAACTTGACCAGTTGGTCACCGAATTCCATGGATAGGATGCCTGAATGGACATCAATCTTGGTTCTCGCAGTCATGAGGAATGGTCTTCCTAGAATTAGGGGAGATTGAGAAGAGTTCGTCTCACCTTCCATATCAAGGACATAGAAATCAGCAGGGAAGATAAGATCATTGACTCAGACAAGGACATCCTCAATTATTCCCTTAGGACTGGATGTGCTTCGATTGGATAATTGAATGACAACACCCGTTGGATGTAAGGTACCTAGACCAAGGTTGGAGAAGATGGATTTGGGCATGACATTAATTGAGGCTCCTAGGTCTATGAGTGCATCATCAAAGTTGGAACTTCCAATTTGGCATGGGACTGTAAAGGTACCTGGATCTTTGCACTTAATGGGTATAGACTGCTGGGTGGATACATTTTCAAAGGTCCTAAGTTGCCTCTTATGGGTACACAACTCCTTGAGAAACTTGGCATACTTAGGAATTTGTTTTATGGCATCTAAGAGGGGAATGTTGACTTCAACACATCTAAACATGTCAAGCATTTCAGGATCAGGTTCAACGGACTTCCTTGTTTTAGAAACAGCTTGAGGAAAAGGAATTGGATTCCTAAGTGGAATGGAAGGAGGTGCGATAATGGTTTCAGGTTCCTTTTCAAGTTTTTTTTTCTTTTCATTTTCTAGGTCAACATTCAAAGGAGGGGTAGAGGACTTATCTTGAGGCATATCAAGTTGCTTTCCTGATCTAAGTGCAATTTCACTTACATTACCCTTGGGGTTGGGTAATGGTTGAGCTGGGAGTTGGGAAGAATTGGATGGTTGCTGCTGACTAAGGTGGGATGCAAGTTGACCTATTTGAGTTTCAATTTTTTTAAGGCTAGAACGGGTGAAGGAGGCAAGATCTTCCACTGCACTTTCCCATGGTTGCATGGAAGAAGTGGCTTGTCCCGGATTGAGATTACCTTGATTTTGGTTCTTGGGAAAGCGATTGTATTGGGTTGGGAATTGGGAAGGCTCATTCGGATAGTGGAATCCAGGAGGAGGATTGTTCCTTTGATGTTGAGGAACAAAAGGATAAGGTTGATGGAAGTTACCACCACCTTGACCATATTGGAATTGGTTTGGATTTTGAGGAGGGAATTGAGGGGGGTGAGACATGGGGTTACCATACCTCAATCCTTGGTTAAAGTTAGAGGAGAAGGGCTCAGAGTGAGGTTGGTTGAAGTTTCTAACAAACTGACCTGATAGTTGCGGATTGGTGTTCCGCTGAGCATATGCTGCATTGAGCTCCATTGGTCCAGATGAATCGGATTGATCCTCTTGAAGTTGTGGACATGTGTCAGTTGGATGAGATGAAGAGTTGCAGATTCTACAGTTTTTGATTGGTCCAGGAAACATTGATTTCGGAGAAGATGAGGTTGGGGATTTGGTGGCCACAGCTAGCTGTCGCACAAGACCTGTAAGTTCACTCATTCACTCGGTTATTTTGTTCGGCTCAATTGATTGATTATCTTGGGCTTGTTTTACTTGAGCATGTTCTCGAGTATGAAATTTTTGTGTGTTTACAACCATGTTACTTATGAGATCTCTTGGAGCTGCAAGATTTTTATCAACAAGAGCACTGCCACTTGCGGCATCTATGAGAGTTCTCTCTATAGCCAATAACCCCTCATAGAAGTATTGGATCAATAGTTGGTCAGGGATTTGGTGGTGTGGGCAGGTTGCCACAATCTTTTTGAACCTCTCCCAGTATTCATGGAGTGATTCATTTGGGAATTTACGGATACCACTTATTTCCTTTCGGATTGAAGCGTTACGAGAAGCAGGAAAGAATTTTTCTAGAAAGAGATGTTTCATATCATTCCATGTAGTTATGGAACCAGGAGGTAGGTAGTAGAGCCATGACTTAGCAGTGTCATCTAGGGAAAAAGGGAATGCTTGGAGTTTGATTTGTTCTTCAGAAACCCCTTGAGGCTTCATGGTAGAGCACACCACCTGGAACTCTTTGAGATGTAGATGCGGATCCTCACCGGCTAGCCCATGGAAATGAGGTAGAAGATGAATCAAACCCGATTTGAGTTCGAAGTCAGCCTCTATGTTTGGATATTGAATACCAAGGGGTTGTTAATTCATATCAGGGGCAGCAAGTTCTTTCAATGTTTTTTCCCTAGGATTGGCCATATCGAATTCAATTGGTAGGGCAATGATTGGTTCTTGGGTGATTTGGTTATCCCTAATGGTCATCCTAAGTCGACGAAGAGTTCTATCAATTTCAGGGTCAAACAAATCCGAGGGATTGTTTGGGAGGCTAAGAGGCATTCAAAGAGATTTAGAAAGGTTGAGGAAGGCGATTTTTTTCTCGGTGTATTTTTTTCAGTTTATGATTTTTATGAGAAGACGGGTTTTTCTTTGTGATTTTTTTTCAATTTTTTTTAAAATTTTGTTATTTTTTTTTGGGTTTTTTGACAATAACCAGAAACTAATGACTACTTAAAGAACCATCCCCGACAACGGTTCCATTTGAAATGCATGGCCGATTGTCGCCTATCGACCGTTCAAAGTTCTGGTGCTCTGCTAATGTGTATAGCAGCACTCGGGTCGAATCCTCAGCGATGATACTTTGAAATAGTCGTTTGTTTTTAGTTGATTGTATTCTGATTGGGGGTTTGTTTGCAGAGCTTAATTGAAATGACTAATTGATTATGATTGATTTAAAAAAATGATAATGATTGGGGTGAGTTAAATATTAGGGAGTTAAGCTTGTGAAATCCTTGAGCTTTTCTTTATATTGCATTTAAATTAACACCCACTTCAGAAGTTGACGTCGATTAGAATTCCTAAGTGTTAAAGCTTTAATCCAAGCCTTAACTTAACTAGGATTCTAAAATCAATCAGTACTTGTTTATGGTAGTGTATTTATGGTTCCAATAAATCCATGGAAACCACATGCTAAACAAAAGATGTCATTAATCCATGACATATTATGTCCAACATACACAATGTTAAATTAATGAATACTCATCGAGAAAATACTCTCAATCACTTAACATCCGTAAATTTTGACTCACCCCAATGAGATATTTACTCAGCCATTTGGGTGTTTAATATTCTGGTTATAATAATGATTCTGATAAATTAAGAATAGAAGAAAAAGAAAGGGATTAGAAAAGAGTGGTACGTCAAACACACACACACGAACAATGATGATAATTAAAAACAGATTTTTGATTGAATGAGGAAGCAAAATAAGGGAAGGATATTTAACTGAATTTAAACTATTTTAAAAAAATTAATATTAAAATAAAGAATGTGGATGAGAATAAGAGATATTGGAGAATTAACTTGCATTAAAACAGAATTACAAGGAAAGAGAATTACAAGATTACAAAAATGAAGAACACGAAAGTAAGTGAAAACAAAGAGAGGAGGAAAGGTCTCTCAAGTGAAAACATGAGTATGGAAGGTCCTCCCAAGCCTTTTTCAAGGATTTGGTCATTACAATATGATCTCATCTCTTTTGAAATGCCAACCCCTCTCAAGGAGAGAAGGGGAGAGTATTTATAGCCCAAGGAGTGGACTGTTTGCATTCCCAATATGTCCCTCCATTTGAATTGGAAATTTGGCTATTCAGACAGCCGAATATCCAAATATCTCCTTCTTTAAAGTTGTAGATAATAAAGTTTTCCGACTACTGTCAAAATTTGGAGGCATTTTGACAAGTGGAGCCAAAGTTATGGCGGTTTTATTAAACAAAGGTAAACTGTCCATTTCTATCCATGCTTTTTCGATGGACAAAATGTGAATGGGTTTTGGAACAGGAAGATGCCTTCAAATCCGAATTACTTCTTCAACAAAGTCTGTTGCATATATCTCCTCTTTTACACTACAAAAACTCAGCTCGATTTGATTCTTACATCATGAGATATGTCATGCATACTATACTGATTTTAATTCTCGGCCAGAATGGTGGGCTGGACTTCAAAGCTTCATTTGGGACCGCTGTACTTGGATTTGGTCCTTAAAATTTTTATCCAAGATGAAATGTAGTGTACCTAGAATTATGGTGGAGAGTTAATGTTTTTGGACTTCTTTATTGAGCCCAGTAATTCAATCTTTAAGGCTGGTCCAGTTTGTTCACAGATTCTTTGGTCTTGTTTGTGAGGACCATATGACCCTTCAAATGGAATAATTGGATCATGGTACCTTCTAATGAAATGTTCTATATTGAAATTATAATCCTACAAAACAAGAACCACACAATTTGGATCAGTATAGTGATAGTTATTATGAAAACATTAAAATGACTCAATTGGACTACTTCTAAAAATGCTCAAAAATTATACTTAATATTAAAACATTAATATTTCACACAAATTATGCAAATTTCATATAAAATAAATAAAGGGAGTATATAATAAGTCATTAAAATATTAATAACATCAACCTTTCAGATTTGAGAGTTTCTGGGAAAAAGATCTGGAATGTGAAGAGGTGATAAGATCAAGCTGGAAAAGCACTCAAGTGGATGTTTGCCTCAATCTCTAAAAGGTCGCATCTGATCTGAGGTCCTAGAGCAATATGAAATTCTGCCACCTCGACTTACAATGTGGTATCCTTGAAAAGAGACTGAACAACCTCTTCAATCAATCCACATCTAATTGAATTATCTCTAAGATTGGAGACACGCAAAGAGAGCTGGACACGGCCCTACGTATCAAGAAAATATTCTGGGCCATACAGGTGCGGGATAACCACATTAAAGAAGGGGACACTATTACCTAGTTTTTCCACCAAAAAGCTTCAGCCAGGCGTAGGAAAAACTCTATTACTTGCATCTTACAACCCGATGGAAGCAAGGTTTCTGACACCAATGGTATCCACGAGGCCTTGACATCCTATTTCCAGAACCTCTTCGTTGCAGGAACCCCCATCATGTCAGACGAGGTGGAAGACTATATCAGACCTGTGATTACCGATGAGATCAATAGACAGCTCACCAAAGATGTGATAGATGAGGAGATTCACCTGGCTATTAAACATCTTCATCCCACTAAGGCCCTGAGACCAGATGGGTTCCACGACCTTTTCTTTAAACAATACTGGCACATTATCGGTCACAACATCTGCAATATGATGAAAAATATCTAGGCTGGGACTACTAGTATTACTGCCATCAATTAAACTATCCTTGTCCTTTTCCCCAAACTCAGGAAACCTCTGGCGAACCCTGATTTTAGACCCATCAACCTTTTCAATGTCTCTTACAAGATCTTCTCCAAGATCCTTGTCAATCGGCTGTGACATTGGCTTCTTGATATTATTTTTGAGAATTAGAGCACTTTTGTGGCCAAGAGACTGATCATTGATAATGCGATTGTGGACCATGAAGTGTTCCATTCCATGAAATCACACTCTACTGCGAAAAAGTGGAACCATGTCCTAGAAACTGGATATGACCAAGGCCTACGATAGAGTGGAATGACACTTCATTTATGTTGTCATGTTGAAAATGGGTTTTTGCGCTAAATGGATAGATATGGTCATGGAATGCATCTTGAATATCTCCTTCAAAATTAAGGTCAATGGGGAGCTCACCAGAGGATTCGCCCCATCTCAAGGCCTCCTCCAAGGAGACCCTCTCTCCCCTTTTCTCTTCATACTGGCGGCTGATGTGTTTTCTAATCTTATTTCCAGGGTTGCAGCCTCTAATTTTATTCATGGGGAAAATGTCTGCTGTGTTGGCCCAACAATGTCGCATATTTTCTTCACCGAAGACTATCTCTTTTTTCTAGAGTAACAATTAATGAATGTCGGGTGATCAACCAAGCGATCCAACAATATGAAAGTGTGTCTGGAAAATCGATCTATCATGGAAAATCTGAAATCTCTTTTAGTGTTGGGGTGCCTCTGTCTAAAAGGGATGAGCTATGTGCATCTGCTGGTATCCATATGGTTGTGAAGCATCATAAGTACCTTGGTCTTACTATGGTGATTGGCCAAACCAAAAAAGAAATCTTCGCATCTCTCGTGGACAGGATTGAGAAAAAAATTCTAGGCTGGTCCCATAAAGGAATCTCTAAAGCAGGAAAAGAGACCCTCATCAAAGCCGTCATCCAGTCCATCCCCAACTACATTATGTCCTTTTTTATGCTCCCGACTTTCATCGTTGACCATATCCACACACACTGCCAATTTATTTTGTGGGAGGTATGATGGAAGGAATCGACCCCACTGGCTAGCCTGAGAGAAACTCTACAAATCCAAATCAGAGGGAGGGATGGGTTTCCGAAATCTGCGTCTTTTCAATGATGCACTGTTGGCCAAGCAAGGATGGTGCCTTCTTAACCGTCCATCATCTCATTGTGCACAGGTTCTTCGGGCTAAGTACTTTCCCCACATAGACTTCATTGCTTCCTCTCTTGGTCCCCGTCCCAGCTTCCTTTGGAGAAGCATCTGGGGGACAAAAAAGATTCTGGAAATAGGTCTAGGTTGTAGGATTGGGTCTGGATCAGTGGTCAATATTTGAAATGATCATTGGCTTATCGATAAGGATGGTATGTGGGCATCATCCCCTGTCCAACCTGGACTTGAAAACGCCACTGTCAGCTGCCTCCTCTCTGACCAGGGACAAGGGTGGTGTATGAAAAAAAATATTTGATTAGTTTAATTAAATGGATCAAAGAATCATCCTTAGCATTCCCAGGGTCCCTGATGTAGGCCCCGACCAGCTTTTCTGGATCAATTACATCTCTGGAGAGTACACGGTGAGGTCCGGTTACAGACTGGTCCTTGGAAGCCACTCAGTCGGCCCGGATGAGGGACTGTGGAATTTGATTTGGCAGCTCAAGGTTCCCCCTAAAGTTCGCCAATATTGGTGGAAGATCTGCACAGGTACTCTCCCAACTCTGAGCCTCCTCGCTTACCACCATATGTCCAGTACTGCTTTTTCCCCCTTCTGCCCGAACATCCAAGAAACTCCTTTTCATGCCATTATTCACTGCCCGGGAGCACAGAAAGTCTGAACTAAATGGGGCCTGACTTTAGCCGCTTCCATGACATCATCCTCTGACCTTCCCGATCTTCTGATGCGCTGGTTCTCCTCTCTTTCCTCAGCTTCTTCAGGTTCACTTTGCACACTGGCATGGATTATTTGGGTCCGGCGCAACGATGATGTTTTTTATCAAGCTCACAAACCCCCCGAATTATGGATTGAATGAGACACCTCCTATATTGAGGGCTGGAAAGACCACAATGGACACTTTATGCCAGGTGTTACCCTCCCCTTCCCCACTCATTGGAATCCACCAACAGAAGGGACTCTTAATATTAACGTGGATGCGTCGCTCCCAAAGGTTGGGCTTGTTGCTCTCGGCCTCCTAGCCAATAATCATCTAGGGAAAATCAATGCTGCAAAGTACGAACTACATCAGGCATTCTAGGAACCTGAAGTTGCTGAGGCTATGGCCATCCTTGCCGGTATGTTGCTCACCTTGGAATGCAGATGGAGTGATATCATTGTTGAGTCCGACTGCCTTACCGTAATCGATGCTATCAACCACAATGAAGGTGGGCTCCAATCTTTTGGCATCATCATCAGGAAAATTATCTCTCTTCGCCAATGCTTCTCTTTATGCACATTCTTTTTTACCAAAAGGGAAGGGAACAATGTGGCCCATCAGCTTGCGACCTCTGTCCCTTTCAAATCCAACCAGCTCTGGATGGACAATTTCCCTTCATGGATTTGCACTTGTACTTCTGCTGATTTTAGTCATTAATGTTTCCTTGTTTAATCTAAAAAAATGACATATAAGACTCAATAATGTCCCATTTTGTACCATTTTTTATGTATCATAATCATGGGACCACTCAATTCATTTCAAAACAATCGATGTATGTTATCTCCCCAATTATATAAGGCCACGACTCTCCTCTCTTAATCACATTTTCATGCCACTTTTTACTACCAAAAACATCCTAAATAACTTCCAATCATTCATAACCTAATCATGGAATCCTTTTTTTTTTGATTAAATCTATCTTATGAGGTACATAGTACAAGCCTAATAAGGATACTAGATCAAGGGGAAATGTTCTTCAACAAGCATCTTAATTTTATTGCATTATCCAAATGAAAATTTATTTATTAAAATGTGATCATATAATAACAAAAATATATTAAATATAATGGTATATTTATATAAAACATTCATGAACTAAAACTATCTCCACTTTCATAAAATGAGTTGTAATACCATCGTTCTTGTATATGGTTACCTACAACCTCACAAATCGATGACACTCATTCTTCTATTAAGACCATTCTTGGTTGCTTATGATGATGGATATAAAGTATATATATATATTATCTATAAAAGTATTATAACTCATGGGTTTTAATACCATAAATAACTTTTCTCTTTTCATTCTGCATGGGGTACAATAATGTCACTTCTACATACGATGGACTACCGCCCCGCGAAGTGATTTGATTCTTGTTTCTATAACGTTTAACATGGAAGTTGATAAGGATACAACTAATGATTATATGTGATATAAATGAAATAATAATATTATTAATTAATTAATTATCATTACATTATATAATATATATATTATTATTTTTTACCTTTTTACTCACTTATAGATGACAACATCTTTCGTGTTTGTGTGGAAGACCTCCTTCCCGAAGTTATGATACTCTATTTTCATACCCAAAAAAAATTTATAATAAATATAAGTATATAATATTACATATTTTTTATTGTTATTATTCTGTAAATATTATATATTACTTTCCTTCATTCTATAATGATCCTTCAAAAATGCAATCATTACATATGCATATGGGTGATCTACCGTCTCTATGATCATAACATACATCATTTTTCATAACCATAAATACTGATAGATTTTAAAAGAATAATTTATTAAAAAAATATGATAATTATGTAATAATTATTATTCTTGAGATAACAAAACTATATAATATTCAAAAACATGTATTTCTTTATAACAAAACACGCATGAAAAAAATATCCAATTAACACCCAAACATTAAAATTAATGATAGATTCATAACAAATGGGATGACATGTTATAAAAAATTATATATATTGTTATAAATATAAATAGTTTTATATTATATATTATTGAAATTTATTAATAAAAATATAAATTATATAAACAAATGTTCAATCAAAAGGAAACCTGAAGGCATTTCGACTCAATTTACATTCCATCATGGATTATTTTTTATTTTGCATTAATTCAATTTTACGTGGTGTATATACTACCTATTTGACATGTAATATCATAATTCAATCATACTATATGGTATTTTATGGTTTATGTTGTCAATTATTTATTATAATTTTATTTGAATTAAAAGTTTCAAAGTGGTAAATAATTTCATTACCCAATTTCCATTCATTGAGCTAAAATACATCTTTATTGATTATGTAATTATAATATTATGTGTATCATGAATTTTGATTAATTTTTATTTTATAACCTCATGTTTTATGTGGTTTTAAATTTGAAACAAATAATCAATTTACAGAGAAGTAATGAATTCCACATTATGATCAATGTGATGGTTTAATTCACATTCCCATTCTCATTGAGATTATTAATTCCTGAATTTAAGTCTATATAAATTATATGACTCTTTCTTAAAAAAATATTAAATTTTATTATAATTTTATTATTTATGATTTATTCAAGTAATAGTTCCATTTTCCATTCATTGGTAAAGAAATTAACTAAGAAGTTATGTTAAGAAAATATTTCTTTATTTTTATCTTCAGTCAGAAATTATTTTTCATCAAAAACCATGTTTCCTAATAAAATAAAAAATGTTTTATCCATTTAAACATTTTTTTATTAAATTCAATTTTACCCATTTTTCCCATTTAATAAATTCTTTAAAATAATTCCAATTTTTTCAAAACAATTAACATTTAGATTTTACTAAAAATATGAGAGGAATCACCATTTTGTTTTCCAAAGAGGCATCATTCCAAAAATTATACAGTGAAAAAAGGAATTATCTTTTTTTAACTTGTCTATCATGTGTAGAATTACCCACTATCCTGACCTATATTTAGTTAAAGAATCCTTTAAATGTATATAAGTTGTTTTTAAACGATTTTTTTAAAAAAAATTGTTTTCAATGAAAATAATTTCTGAATTTTTTTTATATTTTAAAATATGATTCTCAAAATGAAAATGAAAATTTAATGAATTTTGTTTGTAAAATCATGTCATGGTTTTTGTATTGATAAATGAAAAACTGCTTTATTCATTATTTAATGGGAATATATTATATTGAGGTAATCCATAATATTCCCTAGGATGGTTTATGATTAGTTTGACCTATAAATGTATTCACATTCACTTCCTTGATTCATTTTTGTTCTCATTTATCATCCATTAAATTATTAATATTCATCAAGAAATTAAATTTATGCTAAATTTCAGTATTATTTGTGGAGGATATCTTTATTTGTTAATCCATATATATTTTTTATATATGGGGTTTACATTGACAATTATTTTCTTAACTTTGTAAATATTGATATATACACATTCTTTTCTCAATAATGATATTTAAGGATATGCAAATTTTCTTATTAATTAAATCCATTTTCAATATATGAAATATTATTTGGACATGAATGACATTGCTGGGACCATTAAAAATATCCCTCAATGTATATATAGGTTCTCATGAAAAAACCATACTTGGAGAAACCCAATATTATATAAACTATATTGTGATGGGTTCATGATTGTAAATGTATCATGTTCTTTGGAAACATGTTATCCAATAATTAATTGTTTCCTTTATTCATAATTTTTTTATTTTAATCCATGATATTTTGACAATGATATGTATTCATGTCAAATTTCATTATTAGTATATTGATTAAATAGAATTTATTAATAGTTATTTACCTTTCCATATTAATTTTTTTCTTATGTATCTATATGGTAAATTTATTAAAATTTAATGTTTGTTCAGTTTTTTACAATGACATGTTGATTTTGATTACTATTTCCTTATACCCCCCATTGTGTACTTAACCCTAATAGATATTTTGAGATCACCTTTTTTACCTTCATGTGAGACCATAATGTGTAATATGAATGATATAAACAAATTTTCTAAATGGAATAATGATATTATAGTAAAAATATTCCCTTATAATTAATGTTATATAATTTAATATTGGAATCATATATGTCTCTATTTTACCAAGGCTACTAAACAATTAGGTCTTTCATGATGTGATTACTTGGATCATATACTAATTAAATAATAAATACGATGTTTTGTAGTTGTTTTGGTCCGGTTTGGTATAGTTTTATTATAAGTAGCTTTGGAAAATTGTGTATAATTTCATTTTGGTACATCTCATTCAATAACTAAAATGTTGTTTTTTGGATATTATTGGGCTTATATTTAATATATTGCAGGTATCCTACCAGTATTACACTCAACCCATACATACATACATTATTTTCCATATAGAAATTACTTCTCATCAGATAATAATATATATGCATCCACTATTTATAGTTAGTTGTTCATTGATCTGGTCAATTTATGTAGGAGGTCACATGTGATAGATGATTAGCTATACCACTGTGATTGAGAATTTTTATTGGTTTTATTATTTAAAAAAGAATATATCCCTATAAATTATTCCATTCCAACCATCTATCTATTAAGTTATTCTTTTATTTTATTTTTTTGGTTTTGAAAAACATATAACCTAATATTTTTATGTGTATTGATGTTTCTGTATATAATTAACACATTTATAAGATATTTTTTGTAATGGTTTATGATTTATTCTTTCATGTATATATATATAAATATAATTTTGATGTTATACAATTGATTAATACAAATTATTTCATTAATTTCCATGTCAGAATCAAATTAGACATTTATATGATACCTAAAATGAAAAAAAAACAATAAAGGTATAGTACAATAGGTAAATAGTTCTGATCACATAGAATGTGTGGGAAATTATATATAATTATTTAAAAAGTGTTGTGTCACTCAAATTTTTGTTTGATTATATTTAACTAAATAATTTAAATAAACAAAACTAACTAATTTAAATTAAGATAGAAAAGAAGAAGAGAGGGGAAACGACTTCAAGGTCATTTTCCTAAAAGAAATCCAAAATTCACGTGAAATTAAATAATACCCATTGGATACGTAATCAATGAAAAATATTGATAAAAGAAATTTTTATTCCGTCTAAATATATCCTTTTATCACTAATTCTTCTTCGATGGGTGAAATAAAGTACTAAGATTCTTTAGGATCATATTACCAAAGCATAATAATAATCTAATTCAGTTCTCATGATGTAAATACCTTTATATTTTAAGGATTGTTATTTTAATAGACACACATAGTCCCTGATATAAAAATAGATGTGATTAATATGAATCCCAAAACAATACTAGTTTAATAATATAATTACACAAGTGATTATGGAAATAAAAAAAGGTATGCACCTAGTTTAGATGATTTTGTTCCCCCTATGGATTTAGCCATATTCTTCAGGTTATAGAAAATTGATAATAAACCCAAAACCATAAGTGATAGAATATAAGAAATAGTATGAAGATGATAGAATGATATTAAACTATATATTATCCCTAATTTACTTCAATAGAGAAAATATAGAAGCAAAAATAAATAACATTCTTTAATCAACTATGGGTCTGAACACTTGTAGCGGCCACTCGGTGGTCAAAACTCAATGAAAAGGTTCTATTTTATCTCTTTCTGGAATAATTTTTTATAATATTTGAGGTCATCTGTAGGTTTCACTAGGTCAATTATGTTTTTATTAGATGTTTTGGTAATGAATTTATCTCTTCGCCACAAGATATGTAATAATCATCCTTTTTATTAATTCAATGAAAATAATTTCCTATAATATTTATACAACATGTAATCTGTGTAATTGAAATATCCTTCTTCATCATGTCCTATAAATTTAGATTTCTTGTATTATTTCACATCGTCTAAAGATTACATGACAAGTAAAGTATTTTTGTCATATATGAAATCTCTATTTTCATACGGTTCATCAGTTTCGAGCCTCCAGAACCTCCCTTGAACATCTAAAATCATGGTAAAATTTTTTCAGTGGATTAATTGGTATATTTGGATTTAATAATAAATTTTATAGTCTGTATTCATTTTTTTATGTCTCAAAAATCTATTATTTACCTATTGGTTCCTCAATTTCAATGATTTACTCTCTATGGTTCCCCATATCTGTTCAAACACAAGAATATAAAAACATTAATTTTATTCATGAATATCATATTCAATCAATCTACATTAAAGTGAAATACACATAACAACTCATGAATAAATAGATTAAAAGTAATAATATCCACCATGTATTGATCTCATTACGGGTGTTCCTACTGGCCAACTGCAAGCATCATATAATAAATTTCTTTGTAAAGAAAAACATTGGGAGCTTATTATCCACTATGATTAATAAATGTTGGAGGAGTCTCTCTTTATTAATTCCTAACATAAATATTTAGATAAAAGGGTTGAGTGACTACTACTTGTAGAAACTAATCAAGAGTAAACAAAGTGGATCAACAAGAAGGAGTGTATTCTGGTAAGTGGGTTCATTTTGGGGAAACTAAAATAAAGATGAGTACATTAAAACATAAGACTAGTTTCTTTATTGGTTTGATGACATTGTCATGGATGATCTAGATATATAGGTAATAATTATCTAATGGAAATTGTTTAAGGATAAAGTTTATAATAGTCTTAAATTATATTTTTATGGTTCATCCATCTTGTATGGTATTTGATGTTTTGTATTCTTTACTGGCTTGGGTTGTCATTTTTCCAATAAAATTGAACAAAAATAAAAAATGACATTTTGGTAATTACTAGTTCTTGATATGGAAATGTCATGGGTGATTTATTTTAGCAATCAATAATGTATATTTTAATTTAAATAGTGATAATCATTCACAACACATTACTTTAAAACTCATGGAACATGTTCCAAGACATAGAAGTCATGATCATGCATTACCAATTCTAGTGAAACAAGTTGATGTTTCATGAAAGGATATCCTGAGCTAGATTATTTATTTTTTCATACATTCATTGTCAGTATGTTTTTTGAACTACACTAACTTGTTGTATTACCTTACCATGAAATCTAGTGGCGTAACCTGGCTTTCTTCATGTGTAATATATCATTTTAATAAATAACTAAATCATTAAAATAAATAATTTTAGTAATTCAACCATACATACCTCTTTTATAAAATAAATTTTGGGGCTAATTTGGAATCATATAATTTCATGGATCTTATATAAATCAACAATATTCTAACTATTTCATCGTTCCTTTATTTTATCTTTATTTATTTATATATCATGTGATTTTTAGTGTAGGTTTTTCTAATGTGTGGATGAATCCACACAGTTAATGGGGTTTGGGTTTAGTGGAGAAATTTGAGTTTTTTTATGATGATCTATCAATTCGTTCTATGTTTCTTTATAATAACATCACCCTTCAATAGGGTTTTGTTTTGTTTTTCATATTTTAGGGTAACATTAAATATAACATCCCAAGATTTTTAAAGGGTAACATCATCTTTGTCAATTTGTATCACAAAAAACCCTAGGAATAGAAGATAATATAGAACCTAGATAATTTATGATATAATTATTTTCAAATATATTATATCTCTTTGATATCATATGACACACGAAAAATTGGGTTTCCAAAAAACATGATACTTTATTAAAATATTATTATTTAAACAATACCATTGTAACCTAGTCTTTAAGTATGTATATTTCAATAATAATATAAAACATAAAAAAATGTTTTATACATGTAAAAAATAAATTCAATGGGTATCTATTGATTAAAAATAATATTATATTAACTTAAATGAAATAATTTTTTTTATTAAAACTATAAATTTAAAAAATGCGGTGTAGTCATGCATTTAAAAAGGAATATAAAATTAAATATTACCACATTTAGAAAATTTATTTTTAAAAAATAAACATCATTTTTAAAAATACATTTAAAAAATATCCTAGGGTTATTTTTATATTTTTTTGGAAGGAATAATTTTTTTCATTAATAGTTACAAATGATGACTTTTATGGAGAAGTGGGTTTTTTTAAATTGTTTACAAGGATAAATTATAACTTTTCTTAAAGTAAAATTACAAAATTATATTAACATTTATATAATTTATGTCATTTTAATTATTTTCATATATAATTATGATATAAAATATTTTTTAACATTTAAATTTTTATCTTTGGTAACCTGTTATTTTCAGCGCGTTTGTCAATTTTTTTTAAATTTTTTTCCTATTTATTTTAATTGAATTTGAAAAAAATTATTTCATAGTTGGAATATTCATATTTTTATATTATCTAATATGTTCAAAATATTTTTTTACCGCAATAAAAATATAAAACTGTAATGATTATTTATAGTAGTTTTGGAAAAAATAGGCTTACTGGTGGTTGAACTATAAAGATAAGGGTTATAAATTTCAAAATAACTTGTCTCAAACTAGTATCATGAAACTATTTTGACATTATAACTTATGTGGTTTGATAATTACTGAGTTTGGATGTTTTTTTAGGATTCAAACACATCGGTAATTGATTCTTCTCAAACATTCCAACTATATTTTATACCCAACATATAAAAGGCCACCCACTATATCCTCCTCATCACACTCCCAAATCTATTTTCATAACCAAATATCATACCAAATATATTAATTTATTCCCAATTAAAATCCTATATTTATTTTTTTATAATAAATACTATTTAATTATCCGTTATATTAAACTGAAAGGGGTCTCCCAAAGAAGTGGTAATGTTGTCAACTAAGCCTATTCATTTTACATCTTCTTTTAACCCATTATAATATAATTAATCTATAATAATCTAATAAAACTAGTATATATATTATAATTATATTTTATTATTGTATGTTTATAACCTATGTACATATCCTCTTCCATCAAGTGGGAAACAAAACTATTGATCTCGGGTAGTACATACTACTTCCCTGTGATCCGACATAATTATTTTTACATCACTAACATTCATAGATTGGAATAATGTTTAATTTAATATATTTATATTATATTTTTGAAATTTTTATAAATCTTGGATTATTATATTACATATAACCTCATAATTTTCATTCTATGTCAAATATAATAATGTCCTTTGTGTAAACCGAGGACTACTATCTTGTGAAGCGCTACGGTTCCTTTTTCACTAATTCAATATATGGAAATGTTTTAAGGATAAAATTATTGAATATATTATATATTCGTTAAATAAATATACTTATTTTAATATAATATCTCATCTAACGTGTTACCTTTAAAATAAATTGGAAAATAATAACGTTGTTTATCTGTACTTGCGAATTACCACCACCACCTAGTGATATTAATTTTTTTTCCTTTTAGTATTACAAAGATTGTAAAAAGGATATATTTAATTAATATTAATTACACATATATAATTATAATTACTAATGAAATGTTAATTAATATTTATTTTCCATTCATTCTATCCATCGATAAAAACAGAAACAACATGCATACACACATACATCATAGTGACTCCTTGAACGGTGTAATCCATTTTAAATCTCCAAAACATTTTGATTATAGTAAATGAAATTTTTTTTTGATATTTATATGATGTATAATGTTATATAAATTGTATAATAATTACTAAATTTAATGTATTGGACCTAAAAAACTATATTATACATGAAAAACTAGTAATTTATCATCAGAAATAGTGATTTTACCATAGAAATGTTAATGAATGGCTTATAAGAGATAACAAGTAAATCATATATTCTATAAAATATATATTTATTAATATATAATATAGTCTTAGAAAATGTATATTTATTATATAGTAGGTTCTTACTCGTATGAAGAAAATCAAACATGAGGTACGAGTTTCTCATTTCACCTGTACTTCTGTGAGTCATATGCCATATTCGCCACATAATCCTTTTCATGATGTTTGTAACACAATTTTTTATGTTCTATATCATCAAAATTTTTACAATAAAGGAATATAAATTTTTATTTGATGGTATTCCATTCACGGGGATTATGATTCATAAGATACAAAAGTGGTTCGATGTTTATATTTCAAATTCATTTTAATCAGGATTATTTATAATTGAATTTATTCAAAAGGAAATTATTTGATAGTTTTATAATATACTCCCTTATTTATATTCCATTATTATTAATATTTATTTTTTTCCAGATACAATACCATATTCATCTCTTTTTTACATAAAATGAGAAATATTGTTTTAATATAATCCTACATTATTTCTCTCTTTGGTCACAAATCCAATTTTCTTCAAAACTCATATTTTACAAAGATTAAATAAAAAATGTTTTTAACATTATAAAAATGATTTATTAATGAAATTTTTACCCATGTTTTATGTTTTGACAATATTTATTGAAATAAATCTTCATGTAATTTTTGAAACATGGCATGTTTGGATTTTACTAGAAATGTGAAAGGAATATTTTCAAATGTGTACAACATGAACAAATTTTTCTCAATATTAACCACTCAATGTATTAAATATTCCTATATATTCTTGAAATATTAATTTAAAATAAAATAATTTTCAGATTATGTTTTGGAAATATATTTCAAAAAATATTCATGTAGTAAATATGTTACGTTCATCAGTTAAATTTTAATGAAAATTTAAGGTATATTTCTATCATTTAATGAAAACCATTAATTAAAATATGATCCAGTGGGGATACATTGTATTAATATAATATTTCTTTTTTTTGTATGGTTTATTTTTACTTTGACTATGGATATAATATTTTATTACCATTCACCTTATTACCCTAGATGGTTTATCATTATGTTTATTTGATTAGCGTATGTATTAACATTTCTTCTATTAGTTTTTTAAATATATATATTAATTAATTTCCCTCACCACATCCCCCATTTATATATGGAATTCATTAGAAATATTATGTTCTATGTACATTCAAGTTATAAAGATCCCATTGGTGCATCAATATATCTCATAAGAAAAATAAATTGGACAAATCATAGGGGTTTTAACCCACAGATTTAAATTTCCTTATGAATGGTCATGATAGAATGGTTTAGATATCGATATTTATTTCTTACCTCATTATGTGGTCTGATATCTATGTCCATTTTATTGTTTGAGATTTTAGAATATCTTTTTATATATTTAACGTTTATGTGATTATTTATAAGGATTTATTTGATCATCCATTATTCCTTCCATATTATGATCAAGTTAAAATTTAAATGGCATGTTTTTATATGACATAAATTCCCATATCGATTATTATTATCGAATAATGTTATCATACATTATACACATAACCTTATAGAGCATTTGATCTCAGCATCTCCTTATTATTTTTTCCATGATACTAGGATGTGTTTTAGGATTGATATAAAGGGTTTCTATGATGGAAATAATAGGATTATCAATGAAAATAAATTTTTATGTTATGATTTAAAATATATGTAAAATTCATGTATGTATATATTTTACTATGACTAATAAAATATATGGTCCTTCAGGAAGTAATAACTTTTATCTAATGAGTTTTTACTTATGTAATCACTATCTCCAAGTAGTAGTGTACGAGAGATTATATTTTGTTTCCAAGACAGTTTAGTAAAAACATTGATAAGTATAATATAGAATACATGGATTAGGTAATATAAACATATAGATTAAATTAAGTATTAGTATAATTAAATCATAACATCCAAAAAAATTTGGTAAGGTACAGATTATATGATTTATCACAAAATATATCCCTTTATGCATACAATAAGTTCATATTCTTCTGGAAGAGATTCACCTATGGGTAATAAATCTTTAAAATGTGTGTCATTCTTAACTCACGTGTCACTTAGTATAGGACAATGGGATTTACTCTGCACTTGGTTTTACACTCCTAAGGTGTATACTTGGGTTAATTCAGATTTCTATTAAAACGATTTATGAAGTGTTTGAGAAAAAGAAATTATATAAAAACATTCACAATAGAACTTTTTTTATAAGATATTACATGCATAAATTTTTTAATTTATGATATGTAATTCAATTATATTGGGATTATGTATTATGATTGATAATTTTATGACCAAATCCATTTTATACCATTGTTTTGAAATGTGCCTATAATATGGAATGGAAACCATATTAACTCACTTTACCCATGTTTAGATTTCCCTAATGTGAATGATAA
Organism: Viscum album; assembly: GCA_963277665.1. Classification (NCBI taxonomy): domain Eukaryota; kingdom Viridiplantae; phylum Streptophyta; class Magnoliopsida; order Santalales; family Viscaceae; genus Viscum; species Viscum album. Next base: position 798,968,602 of record OY728155.1, read on the forward strand.
TGAAGCTATAGTAGGATCTATAATAAGAATTGATCAAATTATTAATATAATAATGTAGTAGGATAAGGATATTATAATTAATCATTCCCACATGGACAAGCCTAGTGATCTACCATGTAAAGTAACAATACTTTATTAATTTATTCATCATTAACCTATATCATTTAATGGGACTAAAATCCATTTGTAATTGAGAAATGGACATATTCCATAGGGATGATATTTTTCATTGTAAATCACTGATGGATAGAAGGTTTTAATTTTTGTTTATCATCTCTCATGAGATGTGGATAAATGGTGTTTGTTGATGCAAAACACTAATGATTTTGAAGAAACATAAAACATTGAATGATATAATTTTAATGTAATCGTATGGGAAAAGTATTTCCCACATGGAAATAAAGTGGAAATGAAGATAAAATTATATATTAGAATAAAAATGGAAGATGGAAATATTGCTAATCATGAATCAAACATTAAAAGGTTAGAGATATATGTGATGGACTGCATACATAATCCAAAGACCAAGATTGGTCATTTCATTGATAGGATTAAAATAATTCAACGAATGGAACTAGTCTCCAAAAACATTCTCTCCTAACAATAACATAATATCATTTAGTATAAAAATGGAGAAAAAATTATTCATATCTTATGAATTAGAATGGAGGTAAGGTAATAAGAGAATTAAAGGGTAAAATATAGAAAAAGGAAAATGATAAATAATAATTTCCACTTGAAAAAATCATTGAATGAAAGGCTATTGTACTTTCATGAAGGGAATGGGGGATTTATAAAAGTGTATAGAGAAATTAAAACATTATTGTGATTATAAAGACAAGAAATAAACATCTAATATTAGGTGATTCAATTGTAAGGACATGGGGAACTATGAAAATTAATTCCCTAATTTTCATGGGAATATACCACAAAATAAATTAAGGGACCAAAGAAGAGATTATGATTTTACTATTGATGAAATAAAATAAAATAATTTTTTATTTGGATCCAAAAATTTTGTTTAATATGTATATATTCAATATTATTATAGTTATACGAATAATTAAATGTACAAGTATGGTACTTAAAAAATATTCTAAAAGTTTTTGAGAAAAAATATTGACTGGTACTGATGTACAAGAAAAGTGATTCAATGGAAAGTAGTTCTTTTTGAAAAACACATAATTGTGGTTATATAACCCTTAATATGAAATAAATTATTATATGATAATGATAATGATATTTTTAATGGATATTATTTTTGACATTGAAATTGGTTTGGGATTTGATGTTTTTTTAACTCTACCATAATTAATTTCATGTTTGGATTTATGGAATATATTTGACAACCAACTTTTTTATAATTGGGAGAAAACATGTTTTCATTATTATTTCAGGGTGATAATTAAAATAAAATAATCAGAATGATACAAAATTGGATAATTTATTTTATTGGGTATCTAATTTTATGATGATTTTTATAAATTTAGTTACCTACCTTATAAATGTTTCGACATTAAATTCAGTCAAACATATTTTGGATGAGTCATAAGGTCATGAATTTTTAAAATTGATTAATTTGAATTATGATAGTAAATATTGAACTGTTAGATAATAATTTATTATATTGGATAACCTATTTAAACTATTTGTGTTTTAATAATGATAATAAGAATATCTATTTTCTCATTAAAGGATATTTTGACCCCTAAAAAGCTAATTTTGTAATGTTAGGAATAAAACATTTCATTAATTGAATATTTATTTTTTTAATAATGAAATAAATATTAATTTTATTTAATCACAACCAATGGATGGAATTTTTCTTATAAAATAAAATTATACCATATTTGTTTATTACCTTTTATTCATATACATTAATATAGTTCCTTCTCTTCCGTAAAAAGATCATGATTCAAAAAATATAATATAGTAACTTCATATAAGATGAATAAAATTTATTTTTATATAATTTTAGATTTATAGTGTTTAGATCCTTAATCTTAATTTAATATTAAATTTCTTTCTTTAAATTATATCGATCTCTCTCTAAAATTATGTAATTTTTTTTCTTTTCCATATCATTATTTCCCACCAATGATGTCTTAAATGGAAACCTAGTAATGTTAATTCCATGTTAAATACATTTATATACAATCTATGGGATGTTTTATTATCCCTATATATGATTTTGGTTTCCAACTATGGTATTTTCAAATTAAAAATCATTAATTTATGGGATCAAGATTAAATTTCGAGGAGGCAAAAACCTACGATATTAAAAGATGAACATCATGTTTTATGCATGTATAAATATAAACACCATTAATAAAAGGTATTATCACACCCTAATATATTATGATATATAAAATTTAAAAAAAATCAGATTCATTGATATCATTTAATACATGGACCAATGGGTTTGAATGAAACACAATACTCTATTAAAATATTAATATTAAAACATGACTACTATAAAATTGCAGTTCAGTTAGAGGACATGAATAAAAATAAATAAATAATAAAAATTATATTATTTTAATGTATTAAATATACTCAATGGTTATCTATTTATTTGAAACAAAATACGATCCATTTGAAAGAAAAATAACATTTTTCTAAAACATTGAAATTTCTTAAATGATCATTTTGTCACATTATATGAATGTAATTTAAAAATAGATTTTAACCAATTTTGAAATGATATTTTAACTGATATAATTTATTTTTTAGATATACATTTTAAAATTTTAATTTTATGAATTATTCATATATATTTTTTTGATTAATAGTTAAAAAAGATGATTTTTTTGAAAACTGCCTTTTTGATTAAATTATATAATATAATAAATTACAATATATATTGGTTTTAAAGTAAAATTAGTTCATTTATATTAATATTAATCTAATTTAGGTTATTTTAATAAATTAGATATATATGTTTGATATGAAAACATTTTAATATTCTGAAGGATTTTCTTTGGAAAAATTGTTTTTTCGACGCTGCTGGTTTTACTCTACATTGATTTTTGAAACATCAAGGAATTGAAATTAGGAATATAAATTAAATATTTTTATTTATCATCACTTATAATATCTAATAATTTTTATATATTTTTTCCAAAATTTATATTGAAACCCGTAAAAATTAATTATAAAGATTAAGGTAACATTTGGTTCACTGGGGGGGGGGGGGTTAAACTAAAAAGATACGTGTTATATGTGACATAAAAACTTTTCCAAACCACATATAATGGAAATAGATCCCCCATATATTTTCTATCATTCTATAAGGATCCATTTTGGATGCATATGGAATGATAAAAATGTGGTTGTAATTGATTCTTTTCTGATATTATTATTATGTCATCTCACCCACTTATAAAACGATACCCACTCTTCCCCTCTTAACACTCCCATAATCCTTTTTTTCCAATAACATAAAAATTATCACCCTTTAATACATCACTAAATCATTTATTTATTTTTGTTTTAGAATGAAAATAATGAATTCATTTAGGTTAAACATAAAGTGGTTTCCCGATGTAGAGTTAATGCTTTTAACTATGCATTTTAGTTAACTTATTATTATAACTCATATAATATTATTCATATATAATAATATAATAAAACTAGTATTTCACATATAAATAGATATTAAACATTTTTGTAATGGAAGAAATCCATTTCCTCTTCCATAAAATGGTAAAAGAAACTATCGATCGTGTGTATTGAACACTCTCACCCCATGAACTAATGTAAATCGTTTTCCATCACCACCTTTTAATAAAGGAAGTGACGTTGGAATTAATTATGTATTTTACATATTTATATTATGTTTATAAATTTATTATAATAAATTAATTATTATATTACCTAATCTTTATTTCATTCCAATCAATATGGTATATGATAATGTTTCAAATGTGTCATGCAGGTTACAACCTCGTAAAGGGATGTGATTTATTTTTCCCTTACACATTACATGGATGGTATTAATGTTAAATCTAATTCATATTTTTTTATATTTATTAACTAAAAAAATATTTAAATATAATATCACATATAACTTTATACCTTCCAAATAAATTGGAAAACAATAACATCTCTCATGTATACGTGTGGACTAACACCTCTACATGAAAATGTTAAAAGTTTATCATTTAATTTTTTATGGATGGTAATAAGAACGAATTTATTTAATATAAATTATATAAAAATTATAATAATAACTATCTAAATGTAAATTTAATATTTATATTCAATTTTTTCTATCCATTTACAATAATAGAGCATGTTCTCATTTCTAAGAGAAATATACCATCTCTAAGAACGAGGAAATCAATTTTCAATCTATAAATTTTAAAGGAAGATATATATATATATATATATATAATTAATATATAATATATTTATATCATTTTTAAAAGTATGGAAGTTTTTTTACCAATATCATCAGAAAAGTTATGATATTTTTAAACTAAAACATACATGAATAACGAAGCAATTATCACCCAAAATAGTGATTTTCACATTGAAATGTTAAAAAAAAGTAATAAATGACAATAATTAATTAACATAAAATATTAAATATATGAGTATTGTTCTATAATATATTTATAATAAACCAATTCTTATTATATAGTAGTTTCAAAAACATAATAACCAAATCAAACATGGGTAAGGTTTTCTCGTCTCACTTTTACTCTTGTGAGGCATATTCCATATTCAACTATTATTACATTTTGCCTATGATTTTAATCCCCATTTATATTTTATATCATGAATATATTTATCCTAAAGGTATTTATATTTATATTTTATTATTCTCTCTTTTTATGTGGATTTCTATTCAACGCTACCAAAGTGGTAAAAGATTTAGATTTTAGTCTCATTTTAATTGGGATTATTTAGGCACGAATTTCCATTGATGGAAATTATAAGAACATTGTATGATAAATTTTTTTAATATTATTATACTATCTTTTTCATGATTTTTTAATTTTATATTACCATATTACATTATTTTGAAGATAAAATTTTATTGAATTTTTTTAATAGAATCCTACTTTATTTCTCCCATTAATTAAAAAAACACTTTTTCATCTAAAACAATCTTTTTAAAATTTATTATATCTTTGTAAAAATAATTTATTAATGAATTTTTTATCAACCATTGAATGTTAAAAAAAATTGAGAGAAATATTCTTGTTTTTTCCAAAAATGTTCATTTTTCTTTTACTATAAATCTGAATAGAATATTTAATTTATTGTGTTTGACTTGTACATAATTTCAAAATTCTAGACCAATCAATGTTTTAAAGAATAAATTATAATATTTTGTGATTATTATATAAGATAATTATTTTCAATTTTTTTTTTCACTTTTTAAAAATAAATATTTTTATGTTAAAGAAATTATTTCTATCAAAGAATTTATTAATTAAATTTATATGAAATTTATATTTTGAATTAAGAAAAGCTTTTATTTTATATATAATACATTGGGAAACTGTTATAGTGATATCATTCATATTCTGTATTTGGATGTTTAATGATTATTTTGAATGAATATGCAAAATATTATTACCATTCACCATATTACTCAGGGAGGTTTATGATTATGTTTTTTTGTTGGGGTATGGATTACCATTTTCTATTCTATTTTTCATTATTATTGTTTATTTTGATTTTGTTTCAGCCCTTTGATATGATGAATGAATTGGTATTAATAAGTTATTGGTGCTACCTGATTATAGATATCAACTTTATGCATTGGTATTTCTTATGAGACAAATAAGTTAGCCCAATTAAATGTGTTTCTACCCATTCCTTCATCTATATTATGAAATTTATTGATATTATGTCTTAGATGACTAAATTGTTTCATTCAATTATTATAATATCACTTATCTATGTCCTGGGATTATTGTTTTGGTTATGATGTTAATTTATATGTTTCAATAACATATGAATATTTATATGGATTTATTTGATAAAACATTATTCTATCATATTATAAACTAGTTATTCTTTAAATGAAATTTGTTTTTGTTAATTACCAGTCAATAATTATTATTCTCATTTATTCATGATTACTTATGTTTTATGCTTACCCTTAATGGTAATATAAGTATAACCCTTTATTAAGTTTCATTTTCCCCATGATACAATGCTGTTTTCATTAATTGATGTGTAAGGATATGATACGTTAAATAATAGTGTTCTCAAAGAAAATAATTTATTGTATTTTATGTTATAAATTTTATTTAAAATTAAAGTATATTTCCTTTTATTAAATTATTAATAAAATATTAGGTCCTCGAGGGTGTCATACATTTTATCTAACTCTATTGTAAAAAATTACCCAATAACTGTATGATACTAGGGTTAGAGATTTACATTAAATATTACATATCAATTTATTTAATATATTTTTTAATATTGTGGAATATTGATTACTTTATTTCCATGTTTTAAATTTAAATATTTATAGATATTCATGTAGGTTTGAGGTCTTTAATTTATTGGATTTATATTTATAAATGTGTTATTAGTGTCACATTTTATGGTATAACTATTAGATTTTCGCAATATTATTAATTATAAAAGTTTTAGTGAGTCTCAACTATAGGTATTGAGTATGATTTTATATTAAATGTCCAATAAAATGTTTTGGGTACTTTGTAATATATAATAATTGACACAGAATAATCATATTGAGGATAAGTGATTAATTTGGATTCATCATATCTGAATAGATATCATCTTTTTATTTTAAATTTTAGAATGCTCTAACTATTCAGGAGAGATTTTTATATGAGCATCATTGATGGTTGATTTGATATTATGAAATGGATTTGATATCCTTAAAATAATATAAGATATTTTCATGACCCATCCCCATGGGACCATACTGTGAAATTCCCCAAGCCGACCTACCGAAGGCCACGGGTTGGCGACTAGTGTTGAAGGCTTTATCCTACAAGTGGAGGGAATTTTCCTAAGTGCATGTATAAACACAGACACCCAACCACATCCCACAAAGTGAATGGGTAAATCATGTATAATAAAACAAGTGTTGAGTACAAGTACAACCGGAATAAAGTGGTACCATAGGTGGTCGATTCTACCTTAGAGACCGAGAGAACTACTACAAAACAAGGCAAGGGAAGGCATGATTTTTTCAGTGCTATGTAGAAAGCACATATATAGGGGTGGGATTTTATTTGGGATAATAATAGTGATGATAAATGTTTTTAATAAAAAAATATTATGAATTTATATAAAATTATTTTATTTATATTCAATTTTTTTGTATACATTAAAAAACAAATGTTAATAATTAATATATTTTTTTAATAATTCAAATATATATATAATTTATTAATTTAAAAATTAATTTCTATGATTATATATATATATATAATTAAATAATTATACAATTATAATAAATTAGATTAAATTAAAAAAAAATATTTATTATATTTATTATTATTTTCTAGATTTATTAGTTTAATTTATTAAGTTTATTAGATTTATTGGTTTAGTTAATTATATTTATTTTGTTTGTTATATTTAATATATTTTTTTTTATTTTTTTATAAATATATAATAATTATTAATATATATATTTATATATATAATTATTGAATATATGTGTGTTTTCCAATGAATTTGGTCAATGAATATATTGATCTTGCATATATATATGTCATGTGTCTTGCATGAATATTCATTTATACATTACATCACGTTGTCCATCGATGTGGTATATTGATTAATTCATAAGGATACCCATATAAACTATATATGTTCTGAAAAATGTACTTATAAAATTACAATAACAATATTTAGATAATAAATATATTTTATTATATTTTTTAATGATATATATAAATAATTTTTAAATACATTTGTAATATTAAACTTTTAAATATATATATATAATAATAAAATTATAAATATAAAATGATAATTTTATTAATATATATATATATATATTAACAATTATATAAAAATATTATTAAATATATACTATTTATAATTATAATTATAAATATATATATATATATGTAAATAATAATAAAATAATAATAAATATATGTATTATACTACATATAATGTTATAAATATATAATTAAATAGATATATTTATAAACTTTTACAAATATTTATAGGTAAAGACAAAACCAATTATATTTATTTAAATAATTATTTATTTGGTTGTGAAATTGTTCTGATAATGATGCCCTTTATAAGCACTATAATTTTAGCACTGATAAATTGTCTTTTATCATCTATTATTTAGCACTAATAAAGGTATTTTTATGAGGTATTTTTATTTTAGTAATGATAAAGCATACCTTTATCAGCACTTTTAACTAGCGCTCATAAAGGTTTCAACATGTTGTGTAAAACAACCCTAACAGGCTCCCCCTGCCTCTAACCCTTCCAAGCTTTCGCAGATGCTAACCCCTTCACCATTGAGTCCTCCTCTACCGCGGCCCCGCCTCTATTGTGACCCCCCCTCCTCCTCCTCTGTTGTAACGACCCGAATATTTTTGAGTAAATTTTGTTCCTTAATTTTTTATGGGTTATTTTATTTTTCATTTAATAAAATGAGTATAATTAAAATTAGACGGTTGGGTTTCAACTGTTATATGACCGTTGGTCAATATTACCATTGGAAACTAAATCTTACAATTATTTTCTATAAATACAAGTGATCTTGATTAATTAATATAGAAAGAAGATATGATGGCCTCATCCAGTAGTCTTGGGCCGATCGAAGACCATCTGATGGAACTTGGGAAGGAGGTAGCACCACTGGGCTTTGCTCTAGACCAAACCCAAGGTGAACTTCAACGTGTCAAGCTGGAATAGAACCACCATCGGGAGAAGTTCAAGCTTATAGAAATCACTACTTGGGCAATGTGGGCCAAGCCGCCGTCAGATTCTCTCACTTTAGCACACCTTACACATAGGTCATATGCTGGGGTTATAAGGGGCTATGTAACGAGACCATAGCTACTTTGTGTAATCCTATGAGATAAATAAAATTTTTATTTCTTCCTTTGGTAAAGTTTCTGATTTTTGAGATATTCGAATAAATATAGGATGTATATTGATGAATTTTGGAAAAAGGGGATATTTTAAAATATTTATGTAATCCTTAAATAATTAATGATGTGTAATGATTTTCAAAAAATGGTCTTCTACAGTTACGATCAGTATGAAATTTAGAGTCTAATAAGATCAACTTAATTTTTGAGGAATTGTAAATTATGAATACTGATTTTACGCTTAGTATTTGTGATGTGACCAAATGTATTAGTAATCTCACTTAAAGAAAGTATTAATATAATTTAGGCACCTTGATTAAGTAATGTTATTCAATAAAATATTTAAATAACTGTTTTAGAAATTATTAGCCAAGTATTAGTTTTTTCAGGTGAATAGTATTTTTTTTATTAAAAATTAAATTAAAAATATTTAGAAATTTGTTTTATAAAATATAATTCACTTTTGAATTCAGTTCATCGATATTAGGTTATGATGATTTTTGGGAATTTTTCTGAAAAAAATGAATTTTCAGTGATTAGTGTTTTTATTTAAAAATTTAATTAAGGAATATTTATTAAATTATTTTCATAAAATGGAGATTATATTTGAAATCAGGGCATTGATATTTGGTTAAGGTGAATTTTTTGTATTTTTCTGTGAACGTTGAATTTTTGGTGATTAGTGAAAATACAGTTTTTGAGTTTCTGATGTTTAATGACATCATTAATAATGTAATAATTTTTCAGTAATTCTAGTCGACTTATGAAAAGTAAGATAAGGTATCATGTGTCCCAAGTGGCCAATACCATGGGAAAATACCATGGGAAATCCTATGGTTTTTCCAATACCACCGATGAGGTGTCCCTTGGTAATTAATGCATTGTCCCCTCACTTCTCCTATAAATAACAAGTCATACCCTCATTCATTTTATTTCCAAATCCACCCCAACTAAGTTTTGGTCTCTTTACCTCCCAAGGAGTCCTTCCATGGTTCCCTCAACCCTCCCAATGTCCCGAACTTCATGCTTTTGATGTAACTCTTCAAGGTAAGGGATCATACCTCTCTCTTTCTTTTCAAGTACTCTCTCTTATTTCATTTATTTTATTCTCCTTGTTCTTATGTTGAAGGATGTTCTTTTATATTCACCTTACTGTAATTTTTATTTTCATATAATGAGAAACTCCCTTTTACTCTTATCATTTCATTTTCATAATTTGTAAGTGGCGCTGTTAGGCTTCCGAATTTTCGTAAGGGATTCTTTCACCCTTCTCATTTTCAATGTTCTATTTTCATGTAAAGTATTTCAAGTTCCTTTTTCTTATATTGGGGTAATATATCTATGTCCATCATACAGTCCTTTTATGTTCATATGATGAGAGAACCTATTTTATCTCGTCAATTCATTTTTTATAAGTTTTAAGTGATTACGTTACGCAACCTAATTTTCATAAGAGAAATCTTATTTTTGTCTTCCTTTCAAGTTTTTCATTTCATATGGTATTTCATTAAAATTTCATTAACATGTTCTTATATCCTTTATATTTTTTCCCTCGATTGTTTTATGGATCATTTATGAATGGGTGACCATGACCCCTCTTTTTTCAATGTTTTCTAAAAACCTGGCTACAAAGTCGTTATGCTGCAGAATTTTCATCTCAAAATGTCTCTCTATTTTTCTCAAATTCTTTTATTTTATTAACTGTATACTCAAAGATCTTTATTCTATAGGGGTATTCACATATATATCAAAATTTTCTATTTTCAATTATGGTATTTACATACATAAACCCCATTTTTCTTTTTCTGTGGGTGTAAAGTGACATAAATATCATGTCTTAAAAGCAGTTTTTAAAACATTATGATTATGAAATGAAACCCACTTATTTTATGCAATATGGGTTATTTATGAAATTTTTGATGATGATATATGTGGATCACATGATAATAAATACAAATTAAGGGTGTTCCCTGATAGATATCCAACGCATTGGGTAAAGACTTAATCTCTAGAGATGACCATTTTAACGATACCTTGGTGAATATCCTTGGTAATTTTTTTAATGACACCTTGGGGATGGAAATTGGTGATACAGAAATGATTGTCTAAGTTAAATGTTGTAGCCACATTTTCATGTTATGAAACACATTATTTATATTTTGATATGCCACATGATTTCTTTCTCATTCCTTAAAGTAATTTATCATGACTTTATTGACGTATATCAAGTTCACATGTTAAATGTTTCTCTTGTATCCATTACTGGGCCTTCTGATCACCCTTTCCTTTTATGTATGATCCCAGGTTATGAGATTTTGTAATGAACATAGGATGAACAATGAAAAATCCTTTCAAGTGTTTAAGAATAATTTTTTACGTCATCATGTATTATGTTCCTAGTTTCTAAGACACTAGACTTTAAAGATCCTCTTTTTGTAAAATGTAATGAAAAGTTATGTGTTAAAAAGGAAGGATGTTATAGTTGGTATCAAAGGATATTTTAGTTATTTAGGGAAATTAGGATATGATAACATTACGAAGAACCCTATATAAAGGATTAAATATAGGAAATCTTCCTGGTATTATGGTGAGTATTGAGTAAGTGGTTTATCAAGAATATAAATCCCTATCTGGCTAGAAGCAGGTAGATGTGGCTCTGGCACAGATGTACATAGGGGTAAAACCTGAAAACACTGCTTTGAGCAAGAATCGAATAGGAACTGGTACACGAAAACAGGCCTTGCTGCACTCTTGGTTACAACACTCCCAGGGGATATGTTTGGTTAATCACAAGCTTTTTATGAATCATTATAAAGGAATTATAGAAAAATGTAATTGTATAAGCATGAAGTTTTAAGACATAAAATCCTTTTAATTTAAAATAATTGTTAATGAAATAAGTATCTCATAAAGGATTTATTCATTTGGAGAATGTCCCCATCATCTAGGAATACATTTATGTATTTTCTAAGGAGTTACCCTGACCTCCCCCAGAAAGAGAGGTAGATTTCTCCATTGAAATCATACCTGGATCTCATCAGATGTCAAATACCCCCTATAGGATGGAAAATGTGGAGCTAGAGGAATTAAAGAAAAAACTCTGATATCTTTTGGAGAATGGATTTATCCGACCAAGTGTGTCTCCTTGGGGAGCACTAGTTCTCCTTGTAAAGAAGATGGATGGATGGATGTAGCTATGCATTGATTATAGAGAACTGAATAGGATCACAATGAAGAAAAAATACTCTGTTCTAAGAATTGATGACATATTTGACCAACTTCATGGGACTCAATTCTTCTCTAAGATTGATCTTTTTTCTGGTTATCATCAACTGAGGGTGAAGAATGATGATATTTCAAAAACTGCCTTCCAATCAAGTTATGGTAATTATGAGTTTGTTGTTATGCCCTTCAGACTGACTAATGCACCTGCGATTTTTATGGATCAAGAATAAGTTTATTTTGGAAACTTATGTTTTATTAAATGGATATCCATTTTGTAGGAAAATGATTTATTGATTAAATAATAATGGTTATTTTGGATGGTGTTTTCTCTTTTGGAGTACTATATGCCTAAGGGAAATAAAATACTACATGATTTAATTTGATGAGGAATGGTTGTTTTTTATGCATATATTGTGGACATATGGTGATTGGGGTTATTTTTGGAAAATTATTAACCTAGCATAGAGAATATGTGAATAGGTTAATTATACTTTAGTATGATACTTTAATAATAGTCGATATTATTTAGAGATAAATGTTATGATTTATTAAGGAAGAGTATATGATTAAATCCTTTTGAGTTTTGGGTTCCAATCTTAGTTTGGATTATTCTGATGAATTTTGAGGATGATTGTGTATTGAATGGTCTTTCTGGAACTTTGGGTACTTTTTTTGAATTTTGGAGATTAAGAATAATTTTTCTTTTTATAAAGGATTATCCTTTTTGGGGATTATATGATCTCATGCTAATAGTTTTAGTTTTAGTTGATCACTAATGACATGGGGAAAATATTGTTATTCTTTTTTGGATTATGTGATTCTCTAGAAGATGATCCTTGTGATTTTGATGAGAGCAAGTCTATTTGAATGCTAATTGTTTGGAGAAAAGATTAGCCTTGGTGGAAACTTATTAAGGGATGAATCTCTAATTGAATGTATGTATATTTCCTTATTTTTTTATTCTATGTAGTAAATTAATTCCTCAAAATTATAAAAAGGACCGTAAAACAAAAACTTTGTTGGTTTACATTTCCTACTGGGTAATCAAAGACCGTTTAACACTTTTTAAGTTTGTGATCTTCTTGGGGTTAATTTTCCCCTAATAACATTTTCTATCACTCTCCATCAGAACATGACCCTTTGTTCTCTCTTCTATATCCCTGTTTTCCTACATGGAATCCTAGTATGGGTTAACTCGGGTAACCTTTGTACTTCCCTTTCTTTCTTTTAAAGTAATAGTTTTACTGGCACTTTTTCTGATGTGGTACTTTCAATGAAATTTCCAAGCCCAATTTTAAAATTGTGAGGACGTAATTTCTTAAGGGGGGAAGATTGTGAGGACTCAAATTTTTTTGAGTAAATTTTGTTCCCTAATTTTTTGTGGGTTATTTTATTTTTCAATTAATAAAATGTGTATAATTAAAATGAGACCGTTGGGTTTAAACTATTATATGAAAGCTGGTCAATATGACCATTGGAAACTACTTTATACAATTATTTTTTATAAATACAAGGGATATTGATTAATTAATATATAAAAAATATTCTATGGCCTCATGCAGTAGTCTCGAGCCGATCGAATCCCATCTGACGAAACATGGGAAGGATGCAACACCACTGGGCTTTTCTCTAGACCAAACACAAGACGAACATCACCATGTGATGCTAGAACAGAATCACCTTCGGGAGAAGTTCAATCTTATAGAAATCACTACTCGGGAATATTTGGCCGAGCCGCCCCAGATTCTCTCACCTTAGCACACCTTACACTTAGGTCCTATGCTGGGGTTATAAGGGGATATGTAACGAGACCATAGCTACTTTGTGTAATCCATTGAGATAAATAAAATTGTGATTTCTTCCTTTGGTGAAGTTTGTAATTTTTCATATGTTCTAATAAATATAGGATGTATATTGATGAATTTTGGAAAAAGGGGATATTTTAAAATATTTATATAAACCTTAAATAATTAATGATGTGTAATGATTTTCCGAAAATGGTCTTCTATAGTTATATTCATTAAAAAAATTTAGAGTCTAATAAGATCAACATAATTTTTGTTGAATAGTAAATTATGAATAATGATTTTATGCTTATGATTAGAAATGTGACCAAATGGATTAGTAATCTCACATAAAGAAAGTATTAATATAATTTAGGCACCTTGATTAAGTAATGTGATTCAATAAAATAGGTAAATAACTGTTTTATAAATTTTTAGTCAAGTAATAGTTTTTTCAAGTGAATAGTGTTTTTTAATTAAAAATTAAATTAAAAATATTTATAAAATAATTTTTATAAAATGGAGTTCATTTTTGAATTCAGAACATCGATATTAGGTTATGGTGATTTTTGGGGATTTTTCTCAGAAAAATGGATTTTCAGTGAATAGTATTTTTATTTAAAAATTAAATTAAAAATATTTATAAAATTATTCTAAAAAATGGAGTTTATTTTTGAAATCAGATCATAGATATTTGGTTACGGTAAATTTTTGGGATTTTTTGAGAAAGTTGGATTTTTGGTGAATAGTGAAAATACAGTTTTTGAGTTTCGGGTGTGTAATGATATCATTAAGGATTTAATAATTAGGAAATAATTCTGGTCGACTTATTAATAGTATGATAAGTTATGATGTGTCCCAATTGGACAATACCATGAGCAAATACCATGTGCATGCCTATGGTTTTGCTAATACCACCGATGAGGTGTCCCTTGGCAATTAATGCCTTGTCCCCTCACTTCTCCTATAAATACCAAGAAACACCCTCAATAATTTCATTTAAAAATCATCCACAACGATTTTATGGTCTCTTTATCTCCCAAGGAGTCCTCCCAAGGTTACCTAAAGCCTCCCTAGGTCCCGAACATCATTCTTTCGATGTTACTCTTTAAGGTAAGGGATCATACCTCTCTCTTTCTTTTCAAGTACTCTCTCTTATGTCATTTATTTTATGATCCATGTTCTTATGTAGGATGATTTTTTTTATATTCACATTATTGTAATATTTATGTTCATATAGTGATATAGTCCCTTTTAATCTCATCTTTTCATTTTCTGAATATTTAAGTGGCGCCGTTAGGCTGCTGAATTTTCGTAAGAGATTCTTTCACCCTTCTCATTCTCAAAGTTCTATTTTCATGTCAAGTATTTCATGATCCTTTTTATTATGTTGGGGTATTATATCTATATCCATAATACTTTCCTTTTATTTTCATATTATTAGAGACTCTATTTTATCTCATCAATTCCTTTTTTAGAAGTTTTAAGTGACACCGTTAGGTTGCCGAATTTTCATAAGAGAAATCTTATTTTTGTCTTCCTTTCAAGTTTTTCATTTCATATGGTATGTCATTAAAATTTCATTACCATGTTCTTATATAGTTTATAATCTATCCCTCTACTATTTTATGGATCATTTATGAATGGGTGACCATGACCCCTCTCTTTTCAATGTTTTCTAAAAACCCTGCAACATAGTCGTTATGCTGCCAAATTTTCGTCTAAAAATGTCTCTCTCTTTTTCTAAAATTATTTTATATTATTAAGTGGATACAAAAATCTCATTCTTCTACAGGGGTATTCACATATATATCAAAATTTTCTATTTTAAATTATGGTATTTACATACATGAAACCTTCTTTCCTTTTTCTGTGGGTTTAAAGTGACATAATGATCATGTCTTAAAAGCAGTTTTTAAAACATTATGATTATAAAATAAAACCCATTTATTTTATGCAATATGGGTAATTTATGAAATGTTTGATGACGATATATGTAGCTCACATGATAATAATGAAAAATTAAGGGTGCTCCCTGATAGCGCTCTAATGAATTGGGTAAAGACTTAATATCTAGAGATGACCATTTTAACGATACTTTGGTGAAAAACCATGGTAATTTTTTTAAAGACACCTTGGGTATAGACCATGGTGATACGAAAATGATTGTCTAAGTTAAATGTTGTAGCCACATATTCATGTTATGAAACACGTTATTTTTAATATGAATGCCTCATGATTACTTATTCATGACTTAAAGTTATTTATCATGACTTTGTTGATGTATCTCAAGTTCAAAGGTAAAATGTTTGTCTTGTTTCCCTTACTGGGCCTTCTTCTCACCCTTTACTTTAATGTATTCTCCCAGGTTATGAGATGTTGTAATGATCTTAGGATGAACAATGAAGAATCTTTTAATGTGTTTAAGAAGAATTTTTTATATCGTCGTGTATTAAGTTCCAGGTTTCCAAAACACTAGACATTAAAGATCCTCTGTTTATAAAAAGTAATGAAAAGTTATGTGTTAAAAAGGCAGGATGCTATATCGGATGCCTCCTCCTCCTCCCCAACCACTAACTCATCATCCTCAGATGTCGCCTCCTCCTCCTCCACCACCACCAACTCCTCCTGTGCCTCCTCTATCGCCACCTCCCTGTGCGGCCCCTAGTCCACCTGATCTACTCTGGTGAGACCTCCTCATCTAACAACATTCCAGACAGTCTCCTCTACAGCGCACAGCTCCCCCCAATGTGCATCTATTGTAGTTTCCTTTTTTTCCATTGGGTGTGTAGGGTTTTGGGGAGTTTTTATATCTAATTATTGGCATGTCATTGAGTTTTGGGGGATTTTATCATTTAATTGTTTGTATATCACTTATGTTTGGGGTATTTTTTCATGTATTTGTGGGAATATAAATTGAGTATTCTTGTTCACTCTATGATTATTATTGTTCACTATAATCTATTATTTATCTTATTTAGAGATTATTATTTCATATATTACATTCCCTTTCTTTTCTATTTCCTATCTTTATTTTAATTTTCAACTTACTTCTATTAATTCTCTTATCTTTTTTAACAAACAAAAAGAAGATATATATTCAAATTTTGGGAGAGTTTATTGGATTTGGTAATTATCAAATGTGTTTAATGGTTCCTTTCCACTCTGCCTATGTTTTGATAAATTCATATCCCCTCTCAATTTGATTATTTTAATTTTGATAATTAATTATTACTATATTATGTAATAGTCTATTGTTCATTATTATGGTGAATATGCATATTAGATAAATTCATATCCCCTCTAAATTCATACGGTTGTTTTATTACTTAATCATCCACATTATCTTTCTACCTACATAGACCTATTCTATCTATTTGTACCCTCATACATGATACTTTTGGATAGATCCTACCTTTATGCTCGGTTAGTAGCCTCAATGTTGGACAACATCTCTAGTAGTGTCTATCTCTTAGAGTTGGACAATATTTTAGCTTTATCATATTTCTTTAAATTTTAGAGTCTTTCCTAACATAATAGAAAAAAAATTTAATGAATAATATATAGGACTCATCTCTCTACTTTTTAAAACCCACTTAGTAATATCCAAATATATTATATACTCCATAAGGAATTTATATTTCCTTTCCGTCTAAACTAAATAGGAAGTAATCAACATTTATTCTATGGAAAAAGTTATATCTTCAATCCTATTTTAATATTCACAATTCATCAAACATAATAATGAATCTGTTAGTATCTCATATAATTGTGTCGAAAAGATTGGGCTTCCCAAAATACTTCTAAATTGACATTCCCAATTACATATTAACATCAATATAATTGAAACTTCATGTTCATTGAAAACAAATACACACAAAATGAATTTGGTCCCAATGAAAACCTATTGGGATTATCGCATATAAAAAATAAGCAGAAGAAAAAAATACATAAGGGATTTATTACATTCCCAAACCTCACTAAGGTTATACCAGCACCCATCAATATACTAAGCCTGATTCTCACACTAGTTAAAAATTATGCAATTGTCATGGGTTATGATAGGGGTTAAAGATCAATTGCAAATACCTAGAGTTTATATCTCTATTAAGACACCCATGGGTGTTATCTCAGTTTCCATCGCCATCTTATAATAGAAATAGTCAAATGATATAGTACCATAGACAATTCTTGTGGATGTAGTTTCAAATATGGGGAACCTATAGCTATGGTCTGTATCCTTTTACATAGGGAATGAACTTCCACTGGTGGAATATATACATTGGTATCTCAAGCTATGGTTTATGAATATGGTCATATAATTTGAAATATTAAACAAAATGATGATATTTAATCTCAGGACCACTTTTATAATTTATTTAAGACTTTAACAATTTTCTACAATGAACTCCCTTTATAATCATATACATATATATATATATCTATATTTTTAAATATATGTTTTATTGTGTGTGTTATTTTTGTTAACTCTAATAATTATACTTTTAGAAAAGAAAAATAGTCATGGATTCTGTAACATTTGGCCATAATCCATATAAACTATGGTCATAGGTGTCATGGGAATGTCCTACCACCACTATATATATAGATGATGGCCTTAGGACTTTCCCATTCCATTCCCTTGAAAAGAAATCCTTTTTCGATAGTCCTTATTTACTCACACATAGGTTATACATCCATTAAAAGGTATGTGACTTGGTTATGCTAAACTAACTAAAAGTCATATCAAATGTTTTTATTTTTCATTGAGAAAAGAACATCTCTAGGTTATGCCACTAGGTGTGTAAAAGGAATGGTTTTTTATTCATGCCTTGGTATGGTGAATGGTAGATATTAAAGAGTTTTACTCTCCTTCAAAAGTGAGGTCTATCTAGTGCATATCCTTGTGACACATTTTATTTTAAATAATAACCTAGGTTGGTTTTGAAGAAGAAATAGGGAAGTTGAATTGAATTTTCAAAAGGAACCAGATTCCATGACATGGTTAATATTCTACATCATGCAGGTTGTGATTGTGGAATAGTTGGGGAACTATGGCATGGATGATAGTTTTTATGGATCTAGTTGTTTTGTAATAGTTGTGTCATGAAGATTTGGTTGTGGTGTGAAGTCTTATAATGTGGAGTTTGAAAATATCTTCCAATTTTGGTATAATTTCACTATGGAGGTGTGAGGGTTAGAGGTTATGGTGTAGTTATGACCAATTCATCGTAGTCCCTTTCACATAAATTGTATGATCTTATTGTTTACTGTGCATGTGGTTTTTAGATGTATTTTTACTAGGAACCATTGTGGTTTGTCCATCACCTCTGTGTCATTGTTCTTTCTCATTTGGGACCCATTGTGGAATGTCCCTATGTGTTGTGTTGTGATGCATGTTTTCCCAGATTGCCTATGTGTTCTTTCGTGATGCATGTACTGTTCTCTTTTATATTTAGGTCATTTCGGAATAAGTCCATTTGATACATGGATCCTTGATGCACCTATTCGTTTTGAACCACATGATGAAATAATACAGCATACCTAAAAATAATAACTTAAACCAACATCATTCTAATGAAAAATATACAATGAATATTTAAACACACTACCACATCATCATTTCTGTCAACATGTCCTCATCATTCATCCCCCAAAGTTTATAATTTACACATTCCACATCACATGTAACTATTTGATAAACGAAGCCAAACCTTTTATGACTCAATGCAGTATGTAAGATATTTTCTATTATTTTAAAGTTTATACTTCACACACCAGGTTCAACAAACATTACTACCACCCACATGAGGAAATCCTTAGTAGAGACTAATCTAATGCACAATCTATAAAATATTTTTCCCATATGATACTATCCGGACCCACCCCCCATTGGAACTATATTGGAGTTGGGAATATATTAGTGTCTGCCCCCCATAAAATCCTATATTTAAAAGGACATCGGCCTGTTATAATAGGAAATGTAAGGATATGGCCCTAGATGGTATCATAACCAACAACTAACCTGACCTTCCACTACCCTAAGTGGTGTTCATGATCCCTACAGGATAGAAATGATCCCATGGGAACAAGATTCGATTAATGTTGAATAGTATACCCTTTAATTAGAGTAAATTAAAAATTAACTTTCTCTAGAAAACCATACATGTCCCATTAATAAGTTGAAAATCATGGAAAATATTAGATATTCCAAAATTAAATAAATAAGAAGTAGATATCCATGATGGAAAATAAAATCCCACTATTTAATAATAAAACTGTTTAACCATACATGCCCCATCCCTAAAACTCAATGGCTCTATTTTGGAATGGTATAACATATGAGTTCTCATTTTGTGTTCTCTTTTAAAATAGAAATATCCTCTACCACACGCCTCTCATCCACCATGATGCACCTTTGTCGCATGCTGAATGATACCTTCGTGGTGTATTTTCTATTCTTACTCCATGGTTTCCTCATGTTCTCATTTTATTTGTATTTTATATTGAAGGTTATGTTGTGAATTGTACGATCAAAATTCCCTGCTGAAAATCATGGTCGTTGGTGGTCCTTGTATGCGCGCTAAATTAATTGCACATTGGTTGGTTCCTGTTGAACATTTGAATATAGAACAGGTAATTTACATATACTTGTAAAATTAATGAATTACCTAGGATGATAAATCTTCTCTGATAACCCCTGAATTAACAAGAGGAATTGAATAAGTGATGTTGTGTAAAATCTAAAATTCTGTTAGTTTTGTTATTATGTTGTTGCGATTGTGAGCACAATTGTGTGTTTCTCTGGTGATGCGGTTGTAGCATGATTGGTATGCATATAGATAACCTGTGGGATACTAAAAAATTCTAGTGCAATGGATTCTCATATTTAGTTCCATTGATCATGTGGTTGGGAATATGGGAGTGATATACTTTGGTCCTGAGTAATGCATGGAGAGTTAAGGTTATTGTTTATCATAGCTAGTTCCATTGATTATTGTTGGATGATAACCCTAGTTGAACATATTTTGTGTAATTATTTTGTTAAATACTAATATTACATAATAAAATAGTATGAATACTATAGCATCCCGTCTTTTTATCACATAAACTTTCATTACATTTTACAAAACCGAGGATCTTTAAGGTTTAGTGTCTTGGAAACCAGGAACATAAAACATGAAAAGAACAAAAACACTCTTCTTAAACACTTGAAAGGCTTCTTCTTAAGTTCATCCTAGGTTCATTACTACATCTCATAACCTGAGGACATACATCAAAAGAAAGGATGAGCAGAAGGCCCAGCAAGGGAAACAAGTGAAACATTTTACATATGAACTTGAGATACATCAATAAAGTCATGAAAAGAACTTTAAGGCATGAAAATGAAATAATGAGGCATATCATAATAAAAATAAAACTTTTTCATAACTTGAAGATGTGGCTAAAACATTTAATATTGACAATCGTTTCGTTTCACCAAGGTCCATCCCCAAGGTGTCGTTAAAAATTACCAAGGTTATTCACCAAGGCGTCGTTAAAATGGTCATCTCTAGAGATTAAGTCTTTACCCAATGCATTGGAGCGCTATCAGGGCGCACCCTTAAATTTGCCTTTATTATCATGTGAGACACATATATCATCATCAAACATTTCATAAATAACCCATATAGCATAAAATAAATGGGGTTAATTTCATAATCACAATGTTTTAAAAACTGCTTTAAAGACATGATCTTTACATCACTTTAAATCCCACATAAAAGAGAGGTGGGTCTCATGTATATAAATCCCAGAATTTAAAATAGAACATTTTGGTATATATGTGAATACCCATTTAGAAGAAATAGCTTTGAGTATTCACTTAATAATATAAAAGAACTTTAGAAAAAGAGAGAGACATTTTGAGACTGAAATTCTGCAGCATAACAGCTATGTTACGAGGTTTTAGAAGACATTAAAAAGAGAGGGAAAATGGGTCAAACATTCATAAATGACCCATAAAACAGTATATGGACAGAATAAGAAGGATACATGATCATGGTAATGAAATTTCAAGGACATACCATTTGAAATGAAAAACATGGAAGGAAGACAAAAATTAGATTTCTCTTATGAAAGTTCGGCAGCCCAACGGCGTTACTTAAACTTCAACAAAAATGATTTGAAAAGATCAAATAGGATCTCTCATCATGTGAACATAAGAGTTCAGTATGATATATATAGATATAATTCCCCAAATAATTAAAAAGGAACTTGAAAGACATGACATGAAAGTAGAACTTTGAAAAGAATGAGAAGGGTGAAAGAATCCCCTAAAAAAATTCGGCAGCCTAACGGCGCCACTTAAAACTTCAAAATACTGAATTGAAGAGATCAAATGGGGTCTCTCATCATATGAACATAAGAGTCCAGTATAATAGATATAGAGATCATACCCCAACATAACAAAAAGGAACTTGAAAGAATTGACATGAAAGTAGAACTTCAAAACGAGAAGGGTGAAGAACCACTTAAAAATTCGGTAGCCTAACGGCGCCACTTAAACATCAAAGTACTGAATTGAAGAGATCAAATGGGGTCTCTCATCATATGATCATAAAAGATCAGTATGATAAATTTAGAGATCATACCCCAACATAATACAAAGGAACTTGAAATACTTTACATGAAAATAGATCTTGAAAAATGAGAAGGGAGAAAGAATCTGTTACAAAAATTTCGGCAGCCTAACGGCGCCACTTAAAACATCATAAAACGAAATAATGAGAGTAAAAAGGGGACTCTCATTATATGAGCATTAAAAGGGCAGTAATAGGAGTATAAAATAACATCCTCTAACATAAGAACATGGAGCATAAAAGAAATGACATAAAAGAGATCACTTGAAAAGAAAGAGAAAGATCGGATCCCTTACCTTAAAATGTAACTCTTAAACCTAAAAGGTTGGGACCTTGAGGGCTTGGGGGCACCTTGGGAGGGCTCCTTGGGAGGTAATGAGACCATAAATTCGTTGGGAATGAGTGGGGAGTCGAATATATGAGAGGAGGGCTTGGTATTTATAGGGAAAGTGAGGGGACAAGGCATTAATGGCCAAGGGACACCTCACATGTGCTTTTCTCAAACCCATGTGCTCTCCCTCGGCATTTATCATGGAGTTAGGCCACATGGGGCCCCCAAAACAATAATTCATCACCCTTGGCCGGACAACCCTTAAAAGATCTCATGACATCATCATGACACAATTATGATGTCATTAAACATACCGAAACCCTAAAACTGCATTTTTACTATTCACTGAAAAAATTCATCTTTCTCAGAAAAATCCCAAACTTTCACCTTAACTAAATATCGATTCCCTAATTACATTTATGAACTCCATTTTATAAAAATAACTTTCTAAATATTTTTAATTCAATTTTTAAATAAATTCACTATTCACCGAAAATTCATTTTTTTCAGAAAAATCCCCAAAAATTACCTTAACATAATATCGATGCTCTGAGTTCAAAAATGAAATCCATTTTATAAAAATAATTTTCTAAATATTTTTAATTATTTTTTTAATTAAAAAACACTATTCACCCGAAAAAACTAATACTTGAATAATAATTAATGAAACCGTTATTTAACCATTTTATTGAATCACATTACTTAATCAAGGTGCCTAGATTATTTTAAAACTTTCTTTAAGTGAGATTACTAATCCATTTGGTCACATTACTAATCCTAAGCGTAAAATCACTATTCACAATTTACTATTCATCAAAAATCATGTTGATCTTATTAGACTCTAAATTTCGTACTGGACATAATTGTAGAAGACCATTTTTTAAAAATCATTACACATTTTTAATTATTTAAGGTTTACACAACCATTTTTAAAATATCCTTTTTCTAAAATTCATCAAAAATATGCATACTATATTTATCCGGTCATTTCAAAATTCATAAACTTCATTATAAGAAGAAATCCCAATTTTTATTTAAAACAAGGATTACACAAGGCAGTTACGGTCTCGTTACATAGACCCTTATAATACCAGCATAGGACCTAAGAGTAAGGTGTGCTAGGGTGATAGAATCTTGGGGCGACTCAGTCAACATTGCCTGAGTAGTAATTTCTATCAGTTTGAACTTCTCACGAAGGCGATTCCGTTCTAGCTTCACATGATGAAGTTCAGCTTGGATTTGATCCAGAGCAAAGCCCAATGGTGCTACCTCCTTCCCAAGCTCTGTTAGATGGGCTTCGATCGGTCCAAGACTACTAGGTGAGGCCATAAAATCTTCTTTCTATAATAATTAACCAAGATTACTTGTATTTAGAGACAATAATCAAAGCATTTTGTTCACAGTGGTCATATTGACCGATGGTCATATAACAATCAAAACCCAATGGTCTCATTTTAATTATAATCATGTTTATCAAATAAAACATTTTTGTTGAGTATAAAAATAAAATAAAATAACACATGAAATTAGGAAACAAGATTTATTCAAAATTTCGGGCCGTTACAAATATGAATAAATAATGGATGAATTCCAATCGGTTGAAAAAAGAGTAAGAAGATGGCTTGAAAGAGTTTATCATGTTTGAATAAGATAATTTATATAACCCTTCTCAAATCATATTTCTTTGTTTACACTATTATTATAAAAAAATTAGTCTATATGAGTTATAAGACCACTTTATATGTCATAGAATGGATTGATTTTGTACATTTTGGAATAAACATGGGGAAAAACTAATTTATGTAGTGGATGGGATAACACTATGTTTTATTGAGCATCTAATATAATTACAAGTGTGAACAACGAAGACTCTTGTATGGAGGATGTGATTACAGATGTGAATAATAATGAAGATTGTGTTGAGGAAATGATAAGGATAGTTGAAGATAAACTTCATGATTTCCCAAAATTGGTTTATAAGTTAGAGTGTTGTGCAAAGATGCCATTGTATGATGGTTGCACTAAATATACAACATTTTCATCCATACTAAAGTTGTATAATTTGAAAGCAGGAAATGGGTGGGGTGATGCCAGTTTTACGAAACTACTTGATTTCATGAATGAAATTCTCCCAGAAGATAATGAGGTTCTGAGCCGATCATATGAAACTAAATGAATGCTACACTCGATGGGTATGATCTCTAAAAGAATACACTCCTTCCTGAATGACTGTATATTGTTTCACAAAAAACACAAATAAGTAAAGGAATTCCCAATGTGCAGTGCTTCTCAATACATGAAAGATGAATATAGTCCAATGATAATTGTATGGTACATACTAATCATTCCAAGGTTTAGGAACCTATATAAAAGTGTCGAGACTGCTGTACAATTTACATAGCATATAGATACATGAAATAACAACCGGAAACTACATCACCTGGTAGACTCTCCTTAGTGAAAGTGAATTGATCATGAGTATCCAAAATTTGGAAAGAGATGAGAAACCATATTATTGTGTTATCTACAGATGGATTGAATCCTTTTGGTATTCAAAGCAGCACTAATAGTACATGGTCAGTTGTGTTAGTAAATTATAACATACCATTTTGGCTATGAATTAAATGAAAATACATTATGTTATCTATGAATATATCAGGACCAAAACAACTACGTAATGATATTGATTATTATTTGGATCCATTGATCGAGGATATGAAATTATTGTGTGATTCATATGTTATGTTGTATGATTCTTAGAAAAATGAAGATTTCAATATGAGATTCATGTTGTTTGGGATGATAAATTAATTTTCTATTTATAGAAATTTGTCAGGATATAGAATTAAAATAACTCAAGGTTTTCCCATTTGTGAACAAGGAACACAATCATTTATGTTGAAAAATTCATCTAAAAACATGTTTCTTGGACATCAAAAATTTCTATCCCAATGAAATATGTACCGATCATGGATGACATCATTCGATGGAAGTTCAAAAAAATGTACAACCCTGTCCCCACAAACAGGTGATCAATTGTTTGAGAATGTAAAAATATGTTGACACAAATTTTCATAAACCATTTTTGAAAAACCTTACAAAACTAGTAGGAAATATAGATCAGTTTTTTTATTTTCCATACTATAATTTTCTTTATGTCAGAAAATTTCATGATGTTATGCACATTAAAAAAAATGTAAGTGACAGTGTCATCAGAACGTTACTAAATGCACTTGTAAATACTAAGGATGGAAATAAGGCTAGGTTGGATATGGTTGAGATGGGAATACGAGAAGAGTTTTCACCAGGGAATGGTGAAAATGAAAATTTCTTCCCCCTATTGCATACACACTTTCCATTTAGGAGAGATATCATTTTTTCAACTCGTTGAATGATGTAATGTTTCTATAAGGGTATTCATCAAATCTCCAAAACATCATGTCAATTAATGATTTAAAGTTAAAGGGTCTGAAATCAAATGACTACCATGTTTTGATGCAAGATATAATTCCTATAGCTGTATGTTTTATTTTTTCCAAGAAATTCAGCCATAAATTAATGAATCTTCTCTTCATCAAATCTATATGCCGCAAAGTTATAGACCTGACAAAATTCCTAGCTATGGAAAGAGAAATTGTCATCATATAATGTGAATTGGAAATTTTATTCCCACAAACAGTCATTGATATAATGGTTCTTTTGATGGATCACTTGGTGAGAATGACTTGACTATATGGTCCTGTAAATTATAGATAGATGTACCCTATTGAATAGTATATGATGATTTCAAAAGGGTATGTCAAAAATCAAAGTCAACCATAGTGTTGTATTTCAGAGCCATAATTTTTTAGGAAGCCGAATAATTATTATTGAATACTTGTCTTGTGTGGAAATAATTGGCCTAATCAAATATCTTCACACTGGTAGGCTTGAGGGTGAAGGAATTTCTGGAAGATAGGTTATCAAAATCAATATTACAGATTAGGATAAGTCCCACCTTTACATTTTTTATAACAGTTTTGATATTGATAAATATGTTCAAACCCACAAAAAACTACTAAGAATTTGAATTCATTTAAGGATCAGAAATGGATATTATATATTCATAATATATTTTTTATAATAAGGATTCAGTACCATATTTTTAAGAAGTGAGATGAAAATATGGATTCAATTTTAGAATGTCTTCGATTGCTAGACAAAGGACCGAGTGTGTATGTGTTATCTTACAATGCTTATATAGTTAATGGTTATACATTCTATAATAATGAACATGATGAAGATAGTAACATGAAGAATAGTGGTGTTGCACTTATGGATGAAGCGATGCATGTTTTCAGTGCTAAGGAAAAAAATACAATTTATGGGATTATGTCATACGTTTGCATTATCCATCAGATATGAGAGTTAGAATATAGAAAATTTCAATTACTGATTTTTCAATGAAAGTTGGTTGATAATAAGAGTTATGTTAAAATAGATGAAATTGGATTCATGAAAGTTGATTTTAGTATGTAAGGGGAGAAATATGAACTGTTTATAAAGTCATTACAATCAATACTTGTATTTTATGTTCTGGTTTCCATAAATTGAAACTGCTCAATTGTTCTGTTATCGACCAAAAAAACTAAAGGGTTAGATGAAAATTTAATAGAGAAGGACCCTTTCATTGGGACTTCTCAATAATTTCACAGTGGTCCCAATGTTGACGGCTTTTTCTATGTTAGAGGATACCACAATCAAGGGACTTACATAGTTGATAGAGGGGTAAAATATCTTCAGCCTTGAAAAAAGATATTTCAATAATCTCGTTATTTTTCATTGTAATATACATTGTCTTACCTAACGTTATTATCTATTTCCTGCTACTTTTATGTAATCTAATTTAAATGTTAAACCACTTTTTTAGATAATGACTTCGGCAGCTATTGATCCACCCAATCCCAAGTTACAACAGGTCATTCAACCTACTGCTGATGATCCCAATGTAGAGGAACACCACGTTTTTCAACATGTCAATACTGGTCATAGTGCTAAGGTATAATAGGTTTCACTACCTATTGTTTTTGGGCCTAGTGCTGATGCTAGCGCTCTGAAGGAACATAATGATGATGTTTAAACTATGGAAATGGTAGGAAATGAATCCCTTGGGGGAAAAAAGAAAATAAGAGCAATGTATTTTGAAAGTATTAGAAAAAAACATAAGGAAATAGGAAAAAGCATCAAATTTGAGGCGGGATGTTATTAATGAGGCCAACAGGTTAACCCCAACAAAGACATCTTTAGTAGCTATATTGGAATCGTCACTCGGCAACACATGCCAATTGATGTACAGTTGTGGAACCATGTTGTAACCGATCTTAAGACACTAATGTGGGAAGATATTATGATAACATTATGATATCATTTCATTAATTTATTAATATAAAATGAAATACTAATCCATTTACTTAATCTACATCGTCCATTGCAGAGTGAATTTATAGTAGATTCCTTGCACAAGGGATACGTATTATGAGTTTCATGAAGGATTAATAGAGACTTCCACCAAATTTTAATGAAATATCATCTTAATGATGCTCAAGGGAAAATAAATCCCCACCCACCTTCTCTTTATACACACTTGATATCCCAAGGAGCATGGGTTTCATTTAGCAGCTGTCGTACGGAGCACACGTTTCAGGTACATTGTTTCTCATAATACGTTGTTTGATGTTTCTTGTATTAATCACATTAATTAATAGTTTTTTATTTATTAAACATAAAATAAGTTCGAAAAATAGGGAACGAGCATCAAAACTAGCATACCTCTAATGTAATGCAAGGATTGGGTACACTTCACTTGAGAAAAAAATGGTACATATTTGAAATCTACCCTAATAATTTTATGTGACATAAAACAACATCATAACCATTATCCTCTATTTATCTGTACATTGATGAATCAAAATATAAAGACACTTCCATCACATTCCAGGTTCTATAGAAGGAGACTCACCTAAATGAAGATGGGATACTGATAGATGAAAACACAGGAAAAGTGTGGAAAACATGATTAGGTTTGAAATAATATAATTTTGTTTTTATTTAGATCGCTACTACATAACAATGACTTCTTATTTACCAACATTTTTTATCTGACGTAGTCACATGAATCAAAAAAACCCATACAAGACACAAACATAATTTCAGCGGCCTTGAAGTATCCAGAACAGTATGGCCACGTTAGAGGTGCGAGTTTTGGGGTGACACCCCTAACCTATTTTTAGGAAAAAAAAGAAGAGGATCAAACTGGGGAAATGAAAAGGATTAGAGAAACATTGTCTATGTTTAAATAATATTTACAATACCAAATAGAGCTAATATCATGTTTGATTGGGTAGGCAAAGAGAATAAAAAAATCAAGAAAAACTCATGCGTGAAGACCCCTCCCCACCCCTACAGTTTTGAGGTGATCGATTCGCCTAAAAACCTGACTTAAATGAGGTGATCAATGTTCTAATAATTTTTTCATCGAAATGTGAATAACATAGACACTAATACCTTTCTTGTACTGATATTATACCGAGTAAAAATTACTGTGATTTATATCATTCAACTCCCATATATCGCCTTATAGTGAGGGATACAATGTTTTGAATATACAGAACGACATGCTACACCACAGAACAAATCCAAATAATCATGTTAAAGTGTCGATTAACATAGATCTTGATCCGATAACCTAACTGCCTATTCTAAATGAATATTACGATATTCATAGGTTTGAACAAGCTGTTGGAATATTCATCGCATGGACGTCAATTCTTATAAAAAAACATGTCGACAATGAGGGATTCATTTTCAATTTATTTTTCCATTTGAAACTTTAATATTTAATGAAAAAAGGTATAATTTGATGAATGTTATTAAAGAACAACAAGTATAAGGGGTTTAAACAAAACATCGGCTGAAAATTATCTCAAGGATCAACTAACCGATTGAAACGATCAACTGAGAGAACCTTCACCTAGCCCATTCTATATCCAAATTTAATAAAATTGTATGTTCATGTGGATACATAGTAGATATTTGGAAATACTCAAATAGTTGATTTTGAAAAAAAATAAGTACAGATAGGAAAAATCAGATTACATTAGTGATGGAATTATAAATGAAATCCTCATGTATTAATGGATAGGTGCCTCAATTTTAAATATATACATGTGGAATGTTTTCATGATTTGATTTAACAAAGATGATATACTAGGATAATTATGACAAAGTAAATTTCATATTTCTTCAGGAGTATATTTGAATTTTTTTGAAGAGATTTCCAAATGAACAAACATTTGGACCCGTTAGTCCTCAGATCACATCTTCCAAATAGGACATAAAATTCGATAAAAATATTAAAATGATATCGTCCCTGCTCAAATAATCTGAAAAAAATATAGATGATAGACACATTTTAAATCCTACAATGTAGGGGTAATACTCAAAAATTTAATCATATCAACTATATATTCATTTCTTTCATTAATTATTTCTTTTTGAGTTTTTAGGCAACATTAGATTCTCATTGCGGTCAATTTGGATACACCGAATATTAATTTTCATGATTCAATGCATGGATATCCATCAAACTGACCATGAATGATGCTGTTTGTCAATTTTATATACACTAGATCCAACCTTTTATAGCTAAACATCTAGTTATATTATTTATATTATCTTTTAATTAGGATTCTGTTATGATAGGGTGGTGCATCAATATCATCTACATCATGGAATGATTCCAGGGACTAATGACATGAATTCCCACAAGATCTAAAACTGGACATGTAACCTGGTATATATAATAATATTGCACTATAAAAACACACATCAAATCAAATTACTTATTTTTATTGAAATTATAAATTGTCCAAAACAATCCAACGGAATGGAGTATGGTTATAATGTTTTAAAATATATGAAATACATCATATTTCATCACCAAACTAGAATACCTAAAGAGGTATTTTTCAAAATAACTACTAGTCCATTTAAAATATTTAGTAATCCTTTGTGTATTTATATTTTTCATTACTGCCATGACTGTAAAAAAAACTCATATTCACAAGATGATATAGATGTGTTTAGAAATTATGGGCAACATAGCTGATGAATTATAGTAAAAAACATGTTGAAGGTGAATTCTTACTACTTATTTTATCCTTATATTATCGTTGATATCTCCCTTTTTTACTCTTATTTAGCATGTATGACAACCCTATATTATTTCTTATATCCTTAGGTTATAAAGAATGGTTTTAGAAATGATTTTTCTTTCTAGTAAAGAATAACTTAATGAGAGACTCTTTTGAACTAGTTCTTTATGACTCCATGATTCCAAAAGCAGTAGACCGAAACTATTGTCACATAGATCATTTATATTCTGTATTTTGGTCACTTATTCTTCTGTTTCTACTAATGTAGTGTGTTGGAAAAATATTGGTTGTGCATCACTCACAAATTTAAAAACAAAACTAAGGATTACTCAATACTGTATTTAACTACCTCTTACCATAGGATCTTACCTAAATGGGTGCTGGAAGAGATGGAAAAGTGAAAGATGAATGATGATATCATAGAGATGGTTTCAGAAGAGAGAATCATGGGGACACAAGATTGGAAGTTTAGATTAGATGCTATACTAAGTGGTAGTTATTCAAAAGTATTAAAGTTCACAAAGAATAATTTGTTTTGTTATTAGCTTATATATAGACCAAAGAAACCCATTGGAAAGATATAGAGGTTATGGTACGATATAATATTTCTATTTTAATGGAAAATTATATAATGAAACATAGATTTTATTTTCATTATTTCAAGCAAGGTTCATTTATTTTAGATGTTTTCTATCTATGTGACATGCTTTTTCATGAAGTACAACAACGCTGCGTCTGCTCAACCACAGAGGTAATTTTGATGTTTTCACCATAAAATCAATGTCTATATAATTATTGCATTGTGTCATATTTATTTTTCAATTATTTATTTTATATACCGAATATTAATCTACTCCTTTGTGATATCAATGTATGAAATGTTTATGTCTTTACGGTTGGTATTAGAAGAACATACCTAATCAAAATCGAGAAAAAGAATTAAGTAGTTTTGATAAATTTGGGATATGAACCATATGTCATATAAAATGTATTTGAATCAACCCCACCCCAATACGACACACGATGTGACCGATTGGACTCAAAGTGTCTCTTTTTATTTAAAATAGACATTATTTTTTGTAAAAAGAACATGTGTAATACTGAAGATTGGGAAAATAAAATAGGATTGAAATGATTCTTTAAGAAAATTATCCCTAAGTAATTTTTACAAGTAGTAATTTATCAAACCTCCATTAAATGAACAATGTGATTGGGATGACTCAAAGTGTCTCTTTTTATTTAAAATTTAAATTATTTTTTAGAAAAAAACACAATTGACATAATGAAAACTGATAAAATGTAATCGGATTGTATTGATACTTTTTAAAAATGATCCATGATTCATTTTTGAAGTGTACGAATCAACCACCCCTCAATCTGAAACATGGGGTAAACAGTATGGCTAAAAGTGTCTATTATTAGTTTAAAATTGACATTTTAGCTCCAAAATTGTCACTCACTAAAAACCAATAAATCCCATGCCAATTACAAAAATAATTTAGGATATCCATTCAAACATTTATTTTGACATGTTTGAAGAAATATCATATCAATATAATGCACGATGTGGCTGGTATGACTCAAAATGCATGTTTCTAGTTTGAAATGACATTTAATTAAAAAACACAACTAGCATACTGCAAACTGAGCATTTTAGTTGGGGTTTTTCTTAGTGGTAAGAACCCCATAATCCTACATGAAAAATGGGTGTTCAAAACCCATTAGTTTCATGTACTTAAGTACTACTGTAGTGGTATTGTAGTAGCGATTGTACTGTTAATCGGTGGGTACTTTAGTGGCGGTAGGACACTTTAGCGGTGACATGACACTATAGCGACAGTAGGGCACTATAGCAGTGGTCGTACTGTAGCAGCCGGGTTACTATTCATAGAATGGGCCTTGGGCCAAAAAATTGGTCTATGGGATATGTAATGGGGTACATTCCCACTAGACCTTCAGGCTATGTAATGGGTCTCCCTCTACCCACTTAAAAAGTGGTCTTTTCTTTGCTTTAATAATAAAATGAGGCTTCGACCCCAACTTTTTAAAAATATTAAAAACTGAGAAAACACATTTGTATTGTTTTTATACATTATGAAAATGATCCATAAGTCAGTTCTGACATATCAGAATTGACCTCACCTCAATTCAACACATGATGCGACTCGTATGACTCAAAGTGTCTTTTTTTATTTAAAATTGACATAAATTTCTGAAAAATACATAACTGACATATTGAATACCAATAAACACAATTGGATTGTTTTAATACATTATAAAAATGACCCATGAGTCATTTGTGATGTGTAAGAGTAGACCACACCTCAATCTAATGCACGGTGTCACCGCTATAGCTAAAATTGTCTGTTATCTGTTTAAAATTGACATTTTAGATAAAAACAGGTCACTCACGGTAAACCAATAAAACCTTATCCATTTCACTTCATAATTTAGGATAATGGTTCATAATTTACTTGTGATGTGTATGAATTAGTCTCATAACAAAACAACACACGATGAGACAAGTATGACTCTAAATGCATGATTCCAATTTGAAATGAAATTGTATTAAAAAAACACAACTGACCTACTATTAACTTAGTAATCACTTTCAGATTATTTATATACTTTATGAAAATGATATAAAAGTAATTTGAAATATGTAAGAATTCCCCTCACCTCAATTGAATTCAAAATGCAACTAGTATGAATCAAAGTGTATCTTTTTATTTAAAATTGTCAATAATTTTAGAAAAAAAAACACAAGTGACATACTGAAAATAGTGAAAATGAATTATGATTTTTTGATACTTTAAGAAAATGATCCATGAGTCTTTTGTGACAAGTAAAACTCAACGTCACCTCAATATGATGCAAGGCTTTACTATTATGAAAAAAAATTCAATTATCAGTTTAAGATTTACATTTTAGCTCAAAACGTGTCATTCACTGAAAACCAAGAAAACTAGCTCCAATTATCTTCATAATTTAGGATAACACTTCATATGTTATTTATGTTATGTATGAAGAAGTATCATATAAAACCAGTGCACGATGTGACCAGTATGACTCAAAATGTGTGATCCTAGTTTGGAATGACATTTCAGTAATTTTTTTTGGACAAACTACAAACTGAGATTATGAAATCAGATATTTTCGAGAGCATGTCCTCATACTATGACAAGAGGATATTTCTCCCCATCCACGAGGGTGGAATCCCCTTCTCCAATTTTTAATAATAACCCATGGGACATTACAATCATCAAAATGTACAATATCTACATCTTCCTTCATTGCATTCACAATAGGTGCACTATAATATTTTTCACTATTTTCTGAATCTAGTAAGTCAAAGCGATTATGAGTGCATACCTTAGTTTTATCCTTTTCATTAAAATGATGAGTGTAAAGAGACATTCCATTCCATTTAATTTCCAATATCAGAACTGGTGAGAAGTGTATATTGGAGTTTCCATACAATCCCCATTCATCTTTATCAGATGGGGAGGCTAACACAGGGGCTGGAGCCGATCCTTTGAGACCAGTGGCAGAGGATTCAGGAACACTGCAAAAAATAGGGGTAGTAGAATTATCAACAATCACTTTCCCGATAGAAAATTTTGAGTATGCATCAGGTTTAATCGAATCCCTCCCTTGAGTAGGGGTTTCTTTGGACGGTAGAGCTCCTCCATATCTAGTCAATGGAAAATAGACTACATCTATCATAGCCTTCCCCTTACATTTCTTATCATATATCATCTTTTTTTCTTGCCATATGTTGAGGTCCACTGCATCCTGGGAAAAACATTCCATGGACGTTTGAGTATACTTTGAGTCTTCACCAACCTGATCATCATACATTCCTCTCGATAGCAAGTCCTTGAAAGAAACAATGTCATTATGTTCACTTGCTCTAAAATCAGTCCAACAGATTGCAGGTTTTTCTACACATGACAATACAGAAGTACACAATGCTCTATCATGATTTGGAGAAACATTCCTGGATTGGGTTTCTTCATGGTTTTCATTTTCCAACCTAGTGCAATATAAAATGGGGTAACCCTTATCCTGTAATGAGATAAAAATATTACTTACAGAACTCAATGACAGAGTTATGATTGTAGGTGGAACTACTCCAACATCTACATTACCCTTTGCCTCATTAAGAAGTGTAGTGCTATTGTCTCTTCTTCAACAATGATCTATGCCATTTCCTATCAGATGGAATTTAGAATAAATCATATTTCTTCTACAGTCCGATGTAGTATGACCAATAATAATACATTCTTCACAAATTGAAACTTTTTTCATATTCTATAATATGAGTAATATCATCATGTAGAGTAGAATGCACTATATTATCAATCCTTGTAATATTCAGATCAACCTCTATCATCATATGAGAAAAATGCCCAAAATACACCATTTCTATGGCACTATCCATCTTTAAGGGGACACCTAATGTAGATGGGAAATGAAATAAAATTTCTGGATGCCATATTATCTAGTTTGAGCAATTTATTTTTACCAAAACCATGGCATGAGTCTCCTTGAAATTAGACAGGTTGAAATTTAGATGCTAATCATGTAATTTGAATGTATCTGGACTAATGTTGTTCGACCCAGTGCTCCTATCATTCCCTTCCATGTCTGTAGAAGGAAATAGAATGTGGATAAACACATGGCCTAAAGAAACACATTTAAAATTTTCAAACCCCCAAATAGTTGTATGCAAGAAAACAAGATCTAAAAGCTTCCCCAATTTAATTTCTTTTTATAGGTTAATTCAATCCATGATATAAAACATATAGAGATCTAAAAATTCTGAAATAGCATCATTGGATGCTAAGACATGGGTTGTTGTGACTTTTTGGATAATACACTATGGTGTCCAGTCGCTAAAAGCTGAAAAAGAACCAACAATGGAACATGAGAATTCCATCTAGTTCCCTCAGTATTTCACCTTATTGTTCCTCAAATGGGTTCCTTGATGCGTGACCACTCGAAGGGAATCATAGGTATACATATTCAGACTTCTAGGGTCTTCTGTTGCAGCATGTCCGCTCGCAAAAACAGGAGCGAGGGAGTTTGGATCATACACCCTTCAATATTTAATTTAATTTTATTAATTTATTCATTCATATTAATGTTTAATTAATTTCATTATTATATTACTAACATAATATTTATTTTCTTATATAGTTGGAATTTTTTCTCGAGTTTGGATTCTTTTTTTAGCAACTAATATCATGGATGACAATTTTTTGAGAGGGGATCATAGATTCTAAAGGAAGAAACCTTAATGTTTTCAAATGTTTGTTGGATAATTGTAATTAAAACCATATAAAACATTCATTGAAATGTTTATTGTAGTGTGTTTATTTTTATTCATGATGTCAAGTAAATGTATATACCATTGTTTGCAAAAATTTTGTGTGCATTGTTTCATTATTCTAAGCTTTGTCTGTTTGCATGTTTTATTTTTTGCAGGTGTGCAAGTGATGGGTGTGATGTAAAATAAAATGAACATCGTAGGAAACTATTAATTTATCATCACTAATTAAGCACTAATATAGGTGGTCCTTTATCCATGTTAAAAATGAGCTGATAAAGGGGGACCATTCCCATCATTTTTTCATGGATAAAGGACACTCTTTATCAACGATTTTTAGTGATGTTAAAGGGGACTCCCTTTATCTTCACCGCCATCAGCAGAAATTTTATAGAAATGCTTAATTTAATTTTTAGCACATTAAGAAGACTTATTTGTAGTAGTGGAGTCTGTTTTTGTTTTGTTTTGGGTAATATATGTTAAATTTTGTGAGCCTGACATTCATATTTGTGGAGTCCGGTGTTAGTGCAGTGAAAAATGTATCCACACACCATGACCATGACTTTTTATTTTCAGCTCAATGCACAAAAACACTGGTTGAAAAAGTGTCTCCTTATGTTATTTTTTTATGTGTCAAATCACCAGGTATAACCTTCTAACTGTGCTACATCTTTAGCTATCCCAAGATGCCTCCACACGGACTGCTATCTAGGCTTATCATATGTGTTTAGGGAGGACACACTTCATAGTTAAAATGCTTCCTTTTAAGGACCAGTTCTCAAGGTGGCCCCATTAGGGGTTGCACCAGTGCTACCACCACTCGTTGGTCAACATCTATTGTCGGTGGTACTAGCATTGGTTGTTCGCAGTCTCAGTTCCTACATGAATTTCAGAGATAGAGACCTCCCAAGTTCAGGGGTGAGATAGATCCCCAGGTCATTGAGGAGTGTCCTGAGGTAGTGACATAGTTCATATACTTATTAAGGACACCACAAGACCATATGGTGATCTTAGATATGATCCATAATTGGGTCATGGTAGGGAGGTGGTCGAGCATGACCATCCAAACACATGATGAGGTGACCCTCTCCTAGACAGTCTTTGAGCATTGTTTCTGGAAGGAGCTTTTTCCCATGACCATGTGCTCTGTGATCATTCAAGAGAAAAATCACCTTTATCAGGGAATCATGACAGTAGTTGAGTACACAGTGAGGTTCACTGAGCCTTCCTGGTACTCTAAAGACATGGTTCGAGACCCTTTTTTCAGGTCTCTAGCCTTCGAACATGTGAAACACTAGGAGATAAGGGTGTCTATGGTGTCTCTTAGCTTCCCCACATAGGCTGGAATGATGGAGAGATCTCTACTAGTAGATAGATTCCTCACAGAGTAGGCACTGACAGTGGGTTCAACCACAAGGAAACAGTTAGGAGAACCAACCATGGGAGGCAGGTGATAGATGGCACATCAGTCCAGACTAGCCAGATCATATAGTGGATGAGCACATGACTAAGTATCAGTGGTGTGAGTCTGCGAGGAAAGCAGAATATTGAAGAGGAGTATGATGTGCTACTCGTGTGGAGGGTAGGGATACATGGTTCAAGACTGCCCAACCTACCATGAAGATGATCTGAATATGATCGAGGGACTGCCAATATAGAGGAAAAGGTTCAAGCATGGAGGTCCACAAGGCAGCAGATATGGGAAGGGAGCAGGCCGAACAGAAAGCTGTGGATGATGGTTCAATGTACGATCTATGTCTTCTCGACAAAAGTTGTATTTATTATAGATAGAGGTTCTAGTAACTCTTTCCTTGAATCGACTCTTTTTCAAAGTACAGAGATTCCAGTGTGGCCACTTTCTCGATACTTATAGCTTGATACTCCTAGAAGCAGCATCAGGGCCTCAAGACGTCAAATTATGTATGGACTAGTTATCTAGAGTCCATGATCAGATAGACTTCTTTATGTGCAATGTGTGGTTTTCCCGTGAGGATGGGACCTGATTTTCTTTCACTGGATATATGGGAACCTTTGTTGCACTGGATGAACTTTCATGGAGGAGGGTGCAACCGATCATTCATCAGTTGGCTATCGTCACCCTCAGTGTGGTGGAAGAGAGGATTTTGAGCATTCCTGTAGTGGTGGATCAGTACATGGATGATTTTCCTAAGGATGTTCTAGAACTACTTCTTTACAAGGATTTATACTTTCACATTGACTTGTACCCAAAGAAAAAATTGATATCCACACCGAACTATTGGATGGATCATGTGGAGCTTCTCCATCTGAGGGTATAATTAAAGGTCTTGCAAAGGAAGGGGTTCGTAAGACCCAATGTTTCTCCATGGGAAGCCCCAGTTCTGTTTTCCAAGATGGTAGATGATAAATTGAGGTTATTCATGGACATTAGGTGTGTGGACCAGGTGGCCATGAAGAATAAGTATCCACTACCGAGGACTGATGGCCTCTTTGATCAGCTGAAGGGAGTGAGGTTGTTCTTAAAGATTGACCTTAGATCAGGCTATCACCTGCTTCAGGTACGGGATGAGGATGCACTTAAGGCAACTTTCAGGTGTCGTTATGACCACCATATGTTCATGGTGACTCCATTAGGAATGAACAATGCCCCATCATTGTTCATGGGACTCAAGAACAATATCTTACCACCATACCTAGATCGTTTCTTGGTAGTCATCATTGACGAAATCTAGGTGTACTCAGCATCAGAGGAGGAGCATTCTACACACCTTTGGATAGTCTTGGAGACACTTTGAGATCACTACCATTATGGAAAGCTCTTGAAGTTCATGTCCAGGATTTTGGAGGTCCACTTTCTGGGATAGGTCCACTCGAAGGTTGGATTTTCTTTGGTTCTGAAAAATATAGAGGAAGTGCTTGCTTGGGATCCCCCCAGGAGAATGACTGAGGTGAGGAGTTTTATGGGGTCAGCCGGATAATACTGAAGGATCATGCATGACTTTTCCAGAGTAGAAGCACCCTTTTCATCTTTTAAAAATAAGGGACAACCATTACTATAGATATAGAAATGTTAGCAGAGTTTCCAACTGATGAGATGGTGACTTACAAGTTCCCCCATCTTAAGACTACCCTAACAGGTCATTGGGTATGTAGTCTTCAGTGAAACATCCGGGACCAGACTAGGTTGTTTCCTATTTCTAGATTTTGCGGTGATTCCCCAATGCACACTCTATTTGAAGAAATATGAGTATAACTTATGAAACCCATGACCTGTAATTAGCGGTAGTGGTCATTTACATAAAGATGTGGTGGCTCTAAAAGATGGGATAGTGGTTTATAGTTTACTCTGACCACAAGAGTCTCAGGTATATCTTCTCCCTGAAGGACCTAAACATAAGACAACGATGATGGATATAGTTCCTCCAGGACTATGAATTTGAGAAAGTTTATATTATTGGTAACTGGAATGTGGTTGCAGATGAGCTTTGTAGGAGGACTGGTTTGTAGCTGCTGAGTGAGGTGATAGAGCATCTAGCTGCGATGCATATATCCCTTTTTGGATGATGATGGAGTAGCTTAACTTCAATCGATAACTATTACTCCCCCTCTTATATAGAAAGTCTAGGAGACACAACTACTGGATGTTGGTAGTGAGGATTGACGTGATCTGTTATACTTCAAACATTCTCTAGATAGATTTTTGATAGGTGGGTAGTATATCACCCTTTCCAGATGGTGAACCATAGTACCTGTGATGTTGTGGGAAGAAGTGTATAGGTAGTTCCATATAAACCCTTTGTAGGTACATTCTGTAGTGGATAAGATGTACCAGGACCTCCGACATCAGTACTGGTGGCAAAAAATGAAGAAAGCAATGGACTAGTTCATCTCATGATGCCTCACCTGTCTACAAGTGATGGCCAAGCATCAGGTTCCAGTGGTCTGCGCTCGGCCACTTGAGGTACCGAAGTGGAAATTGGATGGTATCTTGAGGTACTTCATGATGGGAATACCACATACATCCAGAGGCCATGATTCTATATGGGTGATTATTGACCTATTTACCAAGTCGACTCCCATCCAACCCGTCGGGAGCATGAACCGATAGAGTGTTTGGGATGCCTCTATGTCCAGGAGATATTGCAGCTTCACGGGGTGCCTCTGACTATCATAATGAGATGCACGCTTTAAATCCCAGCTGTGGAATGGATTATAGGAGGAATTCGGGACTCAGGTGCACTTGAGCACAACATTTCATCCCCAAAATATGGTAAAACAGGGAAGACCGTATAGACCCTGTAAGACATGATTCATTCTTGAATCCTTGATTTTGGTCATAGTTGGGAGGAATACCTACCACTGGTGAAGTTTTTATACAACAAAACTATCTATCCACCATTGGCATGGCACCGTTTGAGGCATTGTACGGGAGGCCTTACATATCACCTCTACGCTGAACAAACCCATGGGAGTCGTCACTCATGGGTTCAGAGTTGGTATGAGCTTCCCCCTAAAAGGTACAAATAATCCAGGAGTGGATGGGTACTATTCATAGAAAGAATATGTCTTATGTCAATAAAGGACAGAGACCCTTGGAGTTTGAGGAGGGAGACCATGTGTTCCTTCGAGTCTCACCCCGACGGGGATTACAGATATTTGATTGGGTGGAAAGCAACATCCAAGTTTCATTGGACCTTTTTAGATCCTAAGAAGAGTTTGCATGATGGT
The DNA here is from genome assembly GCA_963277665.1 of Viscum album. NCBI lineage: Eukaryota > Viridiplantae > Streptophyta > Magnoliopsida > Santalales > Viscaceae > Viscum > Viscum album. The sequence continues at coordinate 799,009,859 of OY728155.1, forward strand.
GTACCACATATCTCTTCCCCTATAGATTCATCGGGTGCACAATGTTTTCCACATGTCGCAGTTGAGGAGAAACATGAATAATTCATTACACCTCATCGACTAGGGAGTGCTGGAGGTTAATGATGGGGAGAAGTTTGTAGAGTTCCTAGTAGAGATAGAGGATCGGCAGGAGTGGTTCCTACATGGGAGGTCGGTCCCTATTGTGCTTGTTCTGTGGTATAACGTGATTCTCGAGGAGAGAACATGGGAGTGGGATGCTCAAATTATTCTCAATACCCCTATTTTATTGAGTATCCCTAGTTTTGGATTTTGGAGACGTAAAGCCATATGGTGGGGAGAATGTAATGTCTCAGAATTTCTATGTAATTTTTTTAAATTATATGGATATATTTAGAGAAAACACACTTGAACGAAACATGATTCCGAGGCCCTATGATCCCCGATTTGAATTTGGAACATATTTTAATGCATGTTTAAAAAATGTATGAGCGGGTTTTTCTAACTATTGATCGGGTGCTCAGATAAAAAATCTGAGGGCACTGTTAAACTCAGAACACCCATGATCACCTAAAAAGAAATTAACATCAGCTGAAAAGGGATGAACAGAAATGTAAATTCATGGACATTTCGGAAAAAAATATAATTACTTTAAAAGTTATTTTATTTCATTTTCTCAACAAATGAGTGGAGACATGATGACACTTCGAGGAAGTAACGTGGTGCATTAATGGAGATCATTAATGGCTCTTTAACAACTAGTGTAACGATGAATTCATGATGTATAAAAGTGACGTTGTTTCATAAATGATACAATGCAAGGACACGACATCGTAGTGTAATAGAAATGTTATGACATGTTTTATTTTTTAAAAGATACACGCATTGGGGAATGAGGATTAAACTGTGAGGATATTATCACAAACCATCAACGGATTTTCTTCCCAACAAATAACGACTACTACCAGAAGGAATTGATCGACTTTGACATACCTCGAACAACAAAAAATTCCATCGAACACTTGGACCATTGAAAACAAAGTTCTATGACAATGAACATCATCTAGGTAGGGGTTTTATTTTGAATTATTCCCTGTACTTTTTTCTAGACGATGATTGTGGATCATTCCATGAAAATGTTGGACTGCAGGTCACCATTTCTCATTGGAGGTTACACTTTTTATTGTTCAACTTTGGGATTAAAAATATTTTGATAGAACATCAATACCAATGCCTCTCAATTTATTTAAAAATCTAATGCGGAGGGAGTGAGCCAACACAAACAAGGCCCGAGACCCACTTCCTTGTGTGTTATTCACGACTTAATTCTCAAGTTGACAGAAAGGAGGAATCGAGGCCATCGCAGGGAAGGTGACATCCCCTATAGGTTGTAGGTGTAAGAGGAAGGAAGAACAGATCACCAGAGCATATTTGGTGGTCCTATGAAGCATTTTATGGTTCACTACAGTGCAGTGCACCATGGAGGTGTGATGTAGGGACCTGGAATGTTGTGTCAGCAGATGCCCCATGCAGAAGAGGTCACTGACTTTGGCTGCAGTGCTGTAGGAGGGGAAACCGAACGTGGATACGATGCAGTAGGAGCGGCCCCCAACATCTGATCTGATGGCCGCCGGCGAGCCAACGTGATGCCTCCCTGCATCCCATGCGGAGGAGCCGCGATCCACCACCCATACTGGGGAACGACCCTACAGATAACCCACATAGAAGGAGGTGCTGGACGAGGCTCTCATTTGGGCCCCTGACCAGACGAAACACGATTGGTCCTCCTTTTGGCGGACTCAATCCAGCGGGCCGGACCCCCACCAATGGGTCAAAACCATACCCAACAGGATAGAACCGCACCAGAAGGTCGGACCTGAACCCTTAGAGTCATGACAGACGGGACTGGGTCACTAGGCGACCTGGTAGGTTGGACCCTTGGCTAATCCAGGCCATGTCCATAGAGGCCGATGGGGCCTGGCATACGGGGTGGGATGGACCAGACCGAACTAGACATGAACCAGACAAGGTCAAGTCAGTTGAATTAAACTGGGGTATGTGGGCCCCCAAGCTAGGTTTGTCGGGTCAGTCCAATCAGTTTGGACGGAGTGGCGATGCAACTAGCCCATATTTATGTAAAATCTAATGAAATCCAAAATGGGCATCCAATTGACTTTACATTTGAAATTTTGGGACCCAATTGATGAGGTATATCTTTTGGTATTCTATAAGGAAACATCCAAAGAAGATGATTTTCAATGTATGTCTTGGGGGAGCAGTTTTCTCAAGCTCATGTGCGTAGATGAGCAGTAGTCGTGTGGTTCCCAATGGCCTGATAGATGAGTAGTTGCATTGATCTTAGTGGCCCCGTAGACCAATAACTATGTGGAACTTAGTGGCCCTATAGAATTTTGTGGACCACAATGCCCAAGAAGACAACCATCAGCCATATGGACCTCAGTGGGCCGACATACTTCGTCAACTTATCAGGGATGGATCCATTAAAAGTATGAAACATTATTCACTATATCCAATTAACCATTATTACTCTATAATATACCTAGTGTGAGTTGTCCTTGATTTTTGGATATTCATTGTGGTTTCTTTGAGGTTTCTCTCCTTATTGGAATGAGTCCCCTGCTAACTATTGTGTTACTCACCCATGCATGTGCTTCGGCAGCAGTTGTTGTTTCCTATGAAGACGAGAAATGTTTCGACAGAGGATAAGGTTTCCTATGACCTGTAGCTACACTACTCTTAACATCGGGTGGGGTTTTCAGCAGATGGATACCTGAGTCCCATTGTACTTTTTAGTCTTCAGTTCTTTTTGTTGGGTTTGTATTCAGGACTACTGGTTTTGAGCAGTACTTATACTCAGAACTTGTTTCACTATACTCATTTTCCCCTTTCAGTTTGTGGGATGTGGTTGGGAATATGTATGCATACATGTACTCAGGAAAATGCCTCCCACTAGAGGTTTGATTCCTTCAACACTAGTAGCCAACCCCTAGCCATCGGGAGGTGGGTTTTGGTATGTCATAGCATAGGCCCTGGATGATGGGTTGTGATAGAGATGTTTTGGCTGATATTTTAAATTATATTATGTTTAGATATTAACAATGGTTAGAAGTAGTAATGGATTTTGATTTTGGATAAGTTGATTTTTTTTATTAAATAAAAAGATTAATTTAGATCATGAAGACCATTTTTTTAATATTAATGGTAATATTGTAGTGAATGTAATTTGAATAATGTTTTTTCGATAATTAAATCATAATAAATGGTATGTTTTAATGAATTTATTTCATTAAATACCTATTATGATTTTATGTTTAATTTAATATATTTCTTTGTATCACTTATGCACTTTGAATTTTCTAATAAGTGTTCGAAAAGTGATGTTTTTATAAAGGGAGTTTTTGGCCAATTTATCCTTCCTTAAATATAGACCCCTTTTATGGATTGAAATTGCGGTGGAATTGGGTTTTAGGTTTTATATATCAATTGTACTGACTATTGTGGTTTGGTTGATATTGGTTTAATTTTTTTGTTATTTCATGCATTTTTTGTATGCCTTGTTTGACAATCCAATTAATATGAATATTTATTATTGGTTGTGTTTGTGTAGAAATGTTTGTTTTGGGATATTTGGGAGATCGTGGGTCTATATTTAGTTGGTTAGTGAACTCTTATGTGCTTCTCTAAGTTTTCATTATATATATTGGGTGTGTATTATCCTAGATTAAAGATGTTATTACTGATGAAAGAAAAATGTTTATTGTAATGTGACGAACTATTGATTTATAATATATTTTCTGAAAAAAAAATTTATGTTTATTATAACTTGTTTGACATGGAACACCAATTTTAAATGAACTGTAATATTCTATTGAGTTGGTATTATTTGTTGTGACAACTAAATCATAGTTTTGGGATTGGTTTAAATAATAAGTTCAACTAAATTATGAATAATTTCTTGTTTTCATGTAAAAAATTAATTCATTGGAAATCAATTAGTCCTAAAATTAAATAAAATCATTTGATGTTTAAGAGAGTTGTTTTTCTAAATATATTTTTTTTGCATTTAATGTATGATTATCATAATAAATTAAATTAATTACTAATAAAGTGTGAATTTAAGTAAATAAATAGATCACGTATTTAATAAATAAATTATTTTAATTTTAATTATTTTAATTATGAATAGATTGATAAATGAATCTTTTTACGCTTCAAAAATAAGTTTAATTCCAAAAATGGTTTTATTGGATATTGTTGATTAAGATTATAATATATTTAAACCATTTTTATAAATATTATTAGTGGAAATAAATATAATTTCTGATACTAGTTTATCCTTATTATCATATGATGAAATATTTGGATAATGATTTATTTTTTTGTGAATAGTGAAAAATAATGTCTTTAGAAAACCATTCATTTCACTTAATAAAATATTTTAATTGGAGATACCTATTATTTTTTTAATTTAACATAATGAAATTTATACTAAAATTATATACAATATATTAATTTTTTTGGAATCAATGTTATTGTCTACTTTTTGGACAATATACTCTCTGGCTTAAAACTGCATTTTTATATGAAATTATTTTTGTTTTTCCATATTATATTTTATTAAAATTTTTGTTTAAACCCTATAAAAATTGAATATTTAAAAATAGATTCCATATTTTTAGTTAGAAGGGTAATATTTAGTAAATATTCACATTTATTTTTTCCATTATGAATAGTAACTAGGGTATATATTTATCACCCTCGTAAGAGAAAAATGGAAAAAACTATGTAAAAAATATGGGTTATGGCCTAAAAAACCCTACAAAACATCCGCATGTAAATTTTATATCTTCATTTATACATTAATATTATTTTATTTGTTGTTTTAACTTTATTTCTACTTACCTTAGATAATGAACATATTATTATTTTATGTTAGGAATATATTCTGAATGTCACTCTATTTGTTTAAATATATCAATTATTTTTTACTAGGTAAAAATAGATGTTATATTTTATTATAAATATTGATTTTAGATATGATTGATGTCCTTATTATGGTAATTTAATTTAAATATTTTACTCATGGGATTATTTTCATAAATTTTCATGCAACACCAATTGAGTGTTGGTTCAAGTACTAAAATTTTAATGAAATGATTTAAAATTTATTAAAAGTAAAAATGAAATATAGAATTCAATATTATATTTCATAATTAATGTATTTAAATAAAAAAATCATGTGATGTGTTGAAAATGTATATTTTATTTCCTTTACTATATTGTTTTGTTAAAAGTCAAACAATGTGAATAGTCCTAAAAATGACATTAATGGTATCTTTTGTTAAATAATAATTTATGAAATGCTTTATAATTATTAAAAATATTATAATTGGTCAATTTAAGAAGATATTATTGATTATATAAACTATTTTCTATTTAAGGGAAAAAATTTAATTTATTGTAACATTCTTTCTCACTAATGATAAATTAACATTAATATATTGTTAATCATCAAAAGGTATTACATGGTGTAAAATCAAAGAGATAAAAGTTAAAAAACATATAAAAATTTATATATTTATTTTCATGATATTATTTAGAATTATACTCATCATAGACTTAAAATATATCTACATTTTTTGTGTGAACCTAAAATTTAATTTATTATATTTTATTCATTTAAAAAATTCATTATATGTCCATTCCTACACTATAAAACAACACAACCCCTCTTATATTCCAAGTTATATAATAGGATAGATATAAAAAGAAATATATATATAATAGAGTGCCTGGGAACCCAAGTTTCATCAGGTAAGCTATGTTTCCATTTTTTAATCACATTGTTTGTAAGATTGAGAGTCTTATCTTGAATTTTTAAAATAGTTACTCATCCTTCAGAGGTCAGATAGCATTAGTTAATATCATCCTATCATCCAACATTTCAATTACCTGAATGTAGTAAATGTTCATAAGGATGTTATATCTAGTATTAACACGGTACTGGATAGGTTTATCTAGGACACACTTTTAGAGAGAAGAATGAATTGGGTTTCCTTGGCCATGACTACTAGGAATATTCAGTATGGGGTTGTAATGTGAGGAATATCTCTCATAATCTTAGCTGCATATACACAATGTTTTCATGGGATGTCTTTGTGAAGATAAACCATTGTGGATGGACAACGACCTCTAAATACAGAAAGGGAAAAGAGGAAGTGTGAGGGGGCTCTTCTCCTTTTGGGTCTATGATTCAACCACCCATATAGTATCTAAAATTTTATCACTAGTAGACAGTGGGTAAAGGATAAATTGTCATCTATAATCACAATTGGTGTCTCTATAAAATCATCTTTCAAATATGCTCAGATCCATGAATATACTTCAAGGGGGAAAGTTTGTACCTTGCATTCTTCAAGGATATCATATATATGAATCATCTAGAATTCACTGATCTCATTGATTTCAACACCAAACAAAAGAGGTTAATTTTTATAGCCTCTAGTTCGGCAATTTTGTTTTTTATATACATTCAAATAGAAATCATAAACTGTTATTATAATGTAACATAGAATGAGCTTCTAGGGTTAAACACGATCCATACAATGTATAATATTCTCATCTAGAGAATAATAATAAACATTGTACCTTCTAATGAAAATATTAAGAAAATAGTATTCATTCTTGTTTCTAGGTTCTTGTGTTATAAAGAATATCAGGAGGAGATTATATATCACATTTTCATTGATGGAGAATGATGATTAGAAATATGGTTTATTTTTCCAGAATTTACCAGCTTCATATGATGGAATCCTACTGCAACATTGATTTTGGAGTAGTGGTTTCATGGAGTAGATGATGCAAACCCATAAAAGAAAGCATGATCTATCGTGATAATTGTTAGATTCTATTGCATGTGGAAATCACACAATGGTTTCCATCCTGAGGATGTCTTCACCTGATCAATCAATACGTAGTGATTCATTGGGTCACTGGGTTTGGTGGTGTCCACCATCATCGTGTCTCAAATTAAAAATTAAAGGATATTATTTCATGGGATTCATGCACATAGTATGTTTCATTGGGGATTTTAGGGGTTAAGTCACTTAACCCTTCACATCACACATTGGAGGCGACCATTCAATCTAGGATGAGGCCATTTCTAGGATCACTAGTCATTGAATATGTTTAAATAACTAAATACATCATCCAACCAAGGAAAAAGATTCTATTAATTTCTATAAATCTTTACAGGGAATTAGAATAGTACCATTGTAGATTATTTATGTTGTCAAAAAATGGAGGAGCTTCCTCGCCAATCGAGTAAAGATTCTATAAACATGAATAAAGAGAAACAAGGTTGTGTACTATCTACATTTTATGGAATACCAACGATCTAGTGTTTTATGGATCATAAGATAAATACTGTTGCAGTGGGATGGGGAGAATTTAGTAGGAGGGGATGTGGATGGTATCCACTACTGCCGGTCGCCATAATTCTTTTGATTGTTTTTATTCCTTGTTAATTATCATTATAATATCATCATTTTTTATCACACTATTATTTTCTTAAATAAACAATGATATTATGATGATGATATACCTTATAACCTTACCATCGGTTAAAAGATGACAACGTTGCTTCTGTGCACCTATGAACGACCACCTCCACGAAGTGATGTGATTTTTTTTCATTTTACATGGATAGTAATGAGTATATATATATTTATATATATATATATGTGTGTGTGTATAATGATTATATTTATGATATTTATTATCTAATGATTATTCTATAATGTTTAATTATTATTTATCTTTTTTTATTCCATCTATCGAAAAGTCGAAGCATTACTTCTACGTGCGTACAAACTATTGTCTCTATGAAGTGTTGATATTCATTTTTCATCAATTATTCATACAGATGATTATAAAGGTGATTGGATGTAATAAATACAATTAATCTTCATTATCATTATTCTATATATTATTGAACCATGATTAGTATGCAAGGACCATAAAAGTTGAACCAAAACATATATGAATAACATAACTAATATCACTAGATCACTAATTTTATTAACAAATTGTAATTTAACGGGTACTAAGATGTACTAAGAAACAAATATATCATATTATAGTACCTAAAATTTTATTTAATAAATTTATAAAAAATATAATATTTTTATTATAGATTTTAGATATATTCTAGATAAATTCTGTCATAAGACAAGGGTTCTTCGTCTAAATTTAATCCTATTGATAAATGTTTTTTGTTATAAACCTATTTATGTTTATTATGTGTTTATACTTCCCATTTGTAAATTTATTTCTTATATAATTCGTAATTAATTTTACATAAATTCATCATTCAAATTATTCCATCAAATGGGCTTTCATTTCAATGTTACCAAAGTTTTAAGGATTTAGCACATCCAACTGTCTTCTTTGGGATAAATGTTATAATATAAAACTATCATTTTTATGAGGTGAATCTACTATACCATTGAAATTTTATATCAATAATATCATTATATTTAGGTTATTTAATGGACAATTTTTTTTATTTATTTCATGGTAATTATAAATAAAAATTCACCCATGCGGTAAGGGTTTTACATTATAATCTATGTTTTTATCAAGATTTTTTATGTTTAAATATATGATAATGAAATTAAATTAATTATATGTACTAAATGGTTTTTATTTTATTTGCAATTTTTATTTATATATATTAAACATTTTCATTTAAATTTCCTCTCTATAGGTACCCAACTTTCTAAAATAATTTTTAAATGATAACCAACCATATATTTCAATTCAGCAAGGATTATTTTTCTTTTAGGAAGAACTTAGTTTCATGATTGTTTTTACTATGTTAAAAACATTATTTAATGTTATTTTAGTATAAATTAGACCTCAATTAAAATTTCATAAATGCAATATTCTTTTAATTTTCTAAACATTGAAACTTTTTCAATTAAAATATTTTGAAAGGATTTTTTATTTTTAAAATATCTACAAGTACATATTTTCAATTCTTCATGAATATTAGTTTATATAAATATTAATATAATGGTTTAAATTAATCATTTCAAATACAATTTTTCCTAGTATTTTTTTAAAAAATATTTTAAAAATGTTATTTAAAAATGAAAATGAGTATTTTCATTCAAAAATATTACATAAACCTTTTAGAATATTTTTTCTTTTTTGATAACATCTACTGTAGTTACTTATACTTCACTGAGGATATTATACTATTTTAGTAACCAACTTAATACTTGTTTTGTCATATAATTATAATGCTATAAGGAATACTATATGAAACATGTTTTATAACCAAGGGTTAATTAGACTATGATGAGATATTTGTGAAATCGATTTTTTATTGGTTATGATATGACGAAATGATTAAATTATTTTGAAACCTATTTCAATTCTATGGGTATTTATAATATGATATAATGAATTTATTAAGATATATTTCCAAATATATGTTTTGGTTTCTTTATGTTATGAGTGGTCCTATACATATAATTTAATTTAATTAATTGGGAAAATATGGAATTATCACGAGATAATAAAGACTAAAATGGGGTGTGAACCATGTTTATTAAGGGAATAGGTTTTTGAAGATAGTTATTAGAGTGAATATTGACTAAAGAAATTATTGAATAGGGAGTGAAGTCAATACACTTTGATAGTTTTGGCTGTCATACTAGACTTTGGAAATAAATCTATTTTTTATTTGGATTCTAGAAACATGTTTCCTATTTGAATGATATATTTTCACGTCTCATGATTGATTATTGATTATTTAAAACAGGTATTACCTCTGTATTCTTTTTATGAAAAAGTGGCATTTAATGATTTATGATTAATGATATTTGAATAACTAAGTATGATTTTCAGAAGGTATGACAATGTTATCTTAAGTATACTAATATATTATTCTCACATATGATAATTGACTAATATCTATTATGTTTACTAATATTTAAAATATAGTCTCACACTCTTATAATTATATTTATATCCAGGATATGAAAATATGTTTTATGTTGGCTATATCAAATCAGTGTACATTATGAGATAAACATAGTGGGAGATATTTAATATCTCTCCTGAAATATGATGACTATGTATCTACCCTCAAAAGTAACTAAATTTTATATTCCTCAATCATGAGTTGTTATGAGAAGTATTTAATGATTATATAATATTATGTAGTATTGTTTCATATTATTCTGAGGTCACCTAGATTGGTATCAGAGCACGAATTATTTAATTTCGTATATTTGTACTAGATAAACTTGTTTAAAATCATGGGGATGTGACTGTGCATGGGATATCATCATGTTATTTTAGTAGTGTAATTTTTTTTGTGGTTTACATAGAAATTACATGTAATGCCCTGACCGTAATTACCTAGAGTTGGTGCATTATTACATTACACTGGCATGATAACAATATATCATGTCCTAGAAGTCCGGCCAGTTTAGTAGCCTTGGAAGTACTAGATAAATACACATGTTTTACATTACATTATGGAAAAACAACATTGTGTCTCATCATAAAAAACTCTTTTCCCTTATCCTATTCATCTAGGTTAATAATAATATACTTCTTCACATCATAGTAAAAATAGTACATAAGAAAGGGTTTAGCTCAAATGCTCAGTAAGGATAATAATATAGCGTAATCTATCATAATAATGACAAACATTTAAGGAAATGTATAAGTCTAAAATACAAGACTTTTAAAAATAAACTTCATCATAATATGGAAAATTATAAATCAAATAATGACATTTAATTTTTCACATGGATATTTTACTAGTCTAATAATCACATATAATATCAATAGTTAATTTCATAATGATGGAATGCATAATTTCGGACATCATAACCACATATTCAAAGCCTCGTGGAAAGACTAATAATAAAAATGTTGTCAATTCCATGTGTCAATACACTAGTTTGTCTCAATTGACCTACCAATGCATCGAGGGGCTATAGCAGGCCCTGCATGTCACTTGTTATGTCTAATGCATTCCTCACATGAAAAGGATTAAACATAACATAAAAATTAATATTAAAACTATCATATGAATTATTAATACATTAACTATAAACCATTAATGGTAAAACAATATAATATACATAACCAAACATATCACAAAAACTTCAATAAAATATGGAAGATTGTATTATAATAAATAAACTTCGAACGAGCATAAAATCCAACATAGGATGATAACATATATGAAATCAATCCGAAAACAACTTGATTGAAATATATCTTCTTAATTTTAGATCATTTAACAGTATCATTATTTTAAAAGAAAACATTTATTTTTAAAATAATCGTATACTATTTTAAGGGAAGCTTCTAAAGTGTTATAATAGTTCAAAACAGCCGCATCCGCTATATAAGTTAAAGAAACACTCTTAACTTAATTTGTTGAAAAGGTCATAAAGTACCTTGTTAGGAAAATAACAGAAATATTCCATTCAAAAAATATTTTCAAAAATAAAGAAAGGGTTTGCATGAATTTATCCCATAGTCTATTAAATTGTAAAAATGTTTTGAAGTAACTTTTTATGAAACACGTATGTGGATGATAAATAAATCCTCGTAGATACTTATGCATAAATAACCTCAGATAAAAAAGATATTGTAAAATTCACCCTTACCTTTTTCCTTAGCCGAGGGTACGTTAAACCACATTATAATGGTTAAATAATTGTTATTAATTTATACATGAACCACATAAATAAATATTATATCATATATGATCCTCTAATATTTCTCTGTAAAAAATATTTTAGTAGTATCATTGATTGGGAGTTAACTGATTAATTTTCCTTTATATATTCTATTATCTAAGTCATTTTTTATGGGTATGATGTAATTTATTAATATTAAAAATGATATTATGTTTTTAAACATTATTTTTAATCATAAATTTAAAATTATTCTTGAATTGTTATTATAATGAATGAAATCTCATCAGGTCGTGGAGATTATAATCCGTAAGTACGCAAGAATGAAAATATCATTCTATTGATGGTGAAATCATATGTAATTGGATGAATTATTATATAAAAATAATAATTAAAATGTTATATTTATTAATTACATAAATTATAATCATTATTATACCCATCTAAAAAATGAAGTGTTGAATAACAAACTACACAACGACATGGAGACGGTAATCCATACGTACGAACGTATGGTGACATTTTCATTCATAGGATGGGTAGAATAATGAATATAGTTTTACTATATATAAAATAAGATCTCAGTATGTAGAATGTATTTGATCTATTAATTTTTTATGGAAAAAACAATGAAAGAGGATGTGGAAGAAGAAAAGAACTTTGAAAGAGTTGACGAATTACTTACGTCTTCTTCAGGTTCTTCATTTTGGATTGAACAAAAGGGATACTTATGATGTCTTTCTTATCTTATTAATTCCTCTATGTATAATTAATTTTAATTGGGAGAATATTTGATGAGTATTTTTCTAATCCAAATGGTTTTGGAGGTATGAATTTAAGAGAAGGGGAAGTACCCATTTATAAGAGAGGTGAGAGGCACTTTAGAAAAATATTCAAATATTAATTTATTATATTATAATTTTCAGTTTCTAATATCTCAAAATGGATTTATTTAGACGATAACCTAGGTATGGGAAGAAATAATCTCAACAAATAGGTTTTAGAAAAGTTTAGGTTACCATATTAATCTTATCTTTTAAATTTACCTCTTGGTTAAATAGTGTAACATTTACCATGTATTCTTGTATTTTTATATTTCATGGTTAATAAACAAACTATAAAATGAAATAATAAGCTCAAGTGCTTAATTAATGACTTATATGACCTTTTCTAAGTCCTTGGTCCTAATTTTATATTTCTAGGAGTATTGTAACATTTAATAATATAGTATTTTTTTAAAAACACATTTATATCTATTTTGACACTATATAGTATTCGGTTTTTATGAATGTCATAAAAATCATTTACTATGAAAAAATAAAATTCAATCAACCCTAACATGTCATATTGAATTATTAAATTCATGGACGACAACAAAAGTTTCCATTTACAATTTTTTTAATATTAATAACATCAATTATTTTAATCTTTCATTAATAAGTTAATTACTAAATCATCATTGTCATAAATAAATTTAATTATTTAATGTCTAAAATTTATAAATAAAATACCATGATGTTGTAAATACTTTTATCTTTCTAATTAATACCTATAGTCGAATTTATAGAGTGTGTAAACCAATATTAAATTTTTTTAGTTATTAAACATAGAATTTAACACTACTAACTCTTCTTTATATAAAATATAATAAATGTCCTAATATAATAAAATTGGATCAATACGATCATATTTTATTCCTAAGGTTGAGTTTGGTTGAAATAATCTTGTCCAATAGAATTAGTACACGTGTTTGGGTAATTATAATGTCATTTTACCTTTAATTACCCTATTTACTTTTAACGGTGGTAAATAAAATTGAAAAGTTACTATTCACCAAATATCATTTTCATCCTATTGAACCTCATTTTACTAACTTATGACAACTGTGTCAATAAAATTTTTGGAATTCAATTCACAGAAGCAGTAAAATTATGTTTAATGCAAATTTGAAAATGTGCATAGAAGGTAGGTAACAAATGTTAAAAAGACCAATAAAATTTTATAATTCTAATCACATTATAAAATTACTCAAATGAATTTAATTGGATAAATATAGGTATTATGTATCAATTTTTACTGTAAAAAAATTAAATAAAAAATAATTATTTAAATAAAACGTTTTTTTAAACATTTACGCGGTGTTTTCATAATTCATTAAAAAATGAAAGCTTTCAGATAAATACTCAAAATTCACCCTAAGATAATTTTGATCTTCTAAACCCAAAAATAAAGTCCGTTTTGAAAAATAAAATCAATAATATTTCAAAAATTTGGTATTTATATTCATAACATCTTCTTAAATGGATAGTTTGATTGGTTGTGGTGTTCTAAAACTCGATGCTCCATACAGCGCAAGATATTGTATTATTCAAAGAGAAGCGTACCGCGGAAGATTGGGGTGTTACATTATCCCCTCCTTCAAATAATTTTGTCCTCATAATTTCTAGAATATTACTTCATAAATAGATTTGGGTGGTTCTTCTTCATATGTTCCTTAGGTTCCCACGTTGCCTCTTCCATTTTACGGTTTCTCCAATGAACATATACCACACGAGTCGTCCAATTTCTCAACACATGTTCTATGGTATCAAGAAACATGATAGGTTATTCACAATAATACATATCTAATTCATGTTCTATTTCATTATAGGTGATTACATGCATTGCGTGAGGCATATATTTTTTCAACAGTGATAAATGGAACATATCATGAACCTTGGGATGACTTGGTGGCATTTCCAAACAGTAAGTTACAACTCCAATTAATTCCCAAATTCTGAAAGGTCTGATGTACATGGGACTTAATTTACCCTTTTTATTGAATCGTATAACACCCTTAAATGGAGATACCTCAAAAAAATGATCTCTTACATGAAATTCCAAATCCTTCCTTTGGTTATCGGTATAGATTTTGTTCTTAAATTGACTATATTTGATGTGGGTTTGGATAATCCTCTCCTCTTCTATAGTATCCTCAACAAATTCTGGTCCTATGAGTTTTCTTTCAACAAATTCATCCCAATAAGTTGGTGTGAACCATCTCTTTCCATATAATGCTTTATATAGTTCCATATGAATACTATAATGGAAGCTATTTATATAGAAAAATTCTACCAGAGGTAAATATTAATACCACATAACATCAAAGTGAAGTGATAAAGATATCAAAATGTCTTATAATGTATGAATAGTTAGTTCTGATTTTATATCAGTTTAAGGGTGGTAGGCAGTGCTCCAACGAAGTTTAGTATCTAGATATTTATAAAGACATTTCCAGAATCATGATGTAAAATGGGGTTCATGATCAGAAACAGTCGATAGGGGTACGCCATGAGGTTTTACAACTTCATTAATATATAGTCTTGCTAAACATTAAAGTGGTAAATCTACTCTTATAGTAAGAAAATGTGCTGACTTGGTAAGATGATCGAAAATGACCCACATTGCATCATTCCATCTAGGAGTCTTTGGTAGCCCCATAAAAATATCCATCATAATATCATCCAATTTACACTATGGTGTGGGATGAGGTTTCATGACATTTCTAGGATGTTGTCTTCCAGCCTTCACCTGTTAACGAACGATACATCATGACACATAATCAGCAATCCCCCTCTTCATATATTCCCACAAAAAATGTTCCCTCGAATCTCTATATATCTTAGTGCTACCATGTGGTTGAGAGATATTAGATCTTTTAAAATCAACCAAAAAATTCCCTTTTTAGATCAGATAATTCAGGAACACAAAGAATCTTCCCAAATTTTAGAATTCCATCTTCAAATATGAAGTCAATCAATCTCCAATCATTCACAACATTAATTTAATATTGAAACACCTCATCATCAGTCTGAGAACATTTTATCCTTTCAAGTACTGATTATTTGGAATCTATTTGAAAACGTATTGATGTTTCACCTACCTTGATTATTCCCATATTCATCTTTAATATATCCATGAACATAGGATCCCTTTCAACTCTCATGTTGTTCAGAACTCCATGATCCTTTCTTCTTAAAGCATCTACCACCTTATTTCTCTTACCCAAGGGGTAGTGTATAATGAAATAATAATCATTGAGTAGTTTGATCCATCACCTTTGCCTCTTGTTTAGTTCTTCCTGTGAGAAAATAAAATTAAAACTCTTTTGATCAGAATATATCTCACATTTTTCATGATAGAGATAGTGTATCCATATCTTAACAGAAAATATTACAGCTGCTAACTTAAGATCATGAGAGGTATAGTTTTGTTCATTAATTTATAGAAACCATGACTCATATTCAATAACTATATCATTCTAGATAAGTACACAACCACGTCCTTTCTCTAAACCATCACTATAAATTACAAACCTATTATTCCCTGATGATAGAGTTAAGATAGGATCATTGACTAATAATCTCTTCAATTCTTAAAAAATTCTTCACAATATTTTGTAAAAACTAATTTAATCCCTTTATGTGTGAGCTTGGATAATGGGTTAGCCAAATGAGAAAAATTATGGACAAAATGTCGATATTAATCTACTAAAGTAGTGAAACTGCATACTATTCATGGATTGGAATTGTATTTCAAGGATCACCAATGATTTAATCCTTAGAGGCAATATGGCCAAGAAATGAAATGTCTTGAAGCTAGAATTCACACTTTCTAAACATCCCATATAATTCATTTCTTCTAAGAGCCATTAGAAAAGTGAGCAAGTGATTTTCATGATCTTCATAGCTTTTGAAGTATACCAAGATATCATTAATAAATACAACTAAAAACTCATGAAGATATTCCATGAAAACCTTATTTATTATATCCATGGAAAACGATGGCGCATTAGTCAATCCAAAGGGCATTACTGTAAACTTGTAATGCCCATATATGGTTCAAAATGATGTCTTTAGAATGCCTTCATTCTTCATGCACAACTAATGATATCTAGATTTAAGGTCAATCTTTGAAAAATATTGAGCTCCATGAAGTTGATCAAATAAATCATCAAAGAGAGGTAGGGGATACTTGTTCTTTATTATTATATCATTTATCTCTTTTGTAGTCAATGCAAAATCTCATAGATCCATCTTTCTTATTAACAAAAAAATTGGGGATTCCCATGGGGAAACACTAGTGTGAATAAATATTTTATTACTCAATTCCTATAGTGGTTTATTTAGTTCCACTAATTCCATAGTGTACATTCTACAAGGGATCTCTGATATGGTCCTTGAACCATGAATTAAATCAATGTAAAACATAAATTCCCGTTCTGGAGTATGTCAACGTAACTCCTCTGGAAACACATCAACATATTCTTGGACAATAGGAACATCCTATATTTATACATTGATTTCCCCACCCATTGTTATTTCAATCCCTTCCTCCCCAATAAATTAATTTGATATAGGTAATAGGGGTGGATCTATATGAGAATTAGATAGTGATGTATCTTCTATAAAGATAAGATATTCCATATCATCGTCAAATATTGAAACCTCATTCTTCTGACAAAACATTTTCTCATCATGGTCCAAAATCCAATCCATATCGAGGATTATATCAAATTCTGTCATGGGTATGATAATAAGATCAGTAGATAATGAACATTTAAATGCCACAATTGTAACTGATTGACAAAATATCATTTCAATGATAATTCTCTTAGATGTTTTTATTGAAAACTCCATTAATAATTAAAATTGGAAATATCTAATTTTCTTGGAAAACTAGGAAGTTATGAAAGAACATGATGATCCAAAATCAAAGAAAGAATTGTTTAATTTTGAGGAAACAATTAATGTACTTCCACCACATCATTCTGAACTTTAACCTAAGCAGTGGTGATCCCATAAGCTTTTCCTTGATCCGTTTTCCTTTTCAGAGGTACATTTCCTTGATTCTTAGGAAATTTATTTTCAAAATATTCCATTTCATTACAATTGTAGAATTCAACATTGACCACCTCTTTCTTTCCCTTGCAATCAAGATCTTGGTGGCCTTTTTCTCCCCAAGTATAACAAACTCCCTTCCCTTTTAGGAATGTATGAGGATATTTCTTCCCACAATTACTACCGGATGGAAATTCAAATTTTTCCTTCTCCCCCTTATTTCTCTTTATAGAGTGTTCATCATATATATTCTTCCCATTTTATCAATAAATTCATAAGACCTTGAGAATTCATTTTCTGTCTTGATTTCACATGAGACTATATCTTCATATGATGAGAAAAATCGAGGGACTAATGCTTAACATAGATAAGGTTTTAACCCATCAATGAATTGATCAATATTACTTCATGGGTTACATATATAATTTGCATCATGCTTTGCTGACCTTTTGAAGTTAGCCTCATACCTTGCGACATTCTCATCCTCTTTTTTCCTCAGGGTCATAAATTTCCTTTCCATATCTGATTGATGTTCACGAGGAATGTATTTTTCTATGAAAATATATTTAAACTCCCTCCATTTCATATTTGATACTTCTTCATCCACCTTTGTGTTTTGAATTAATGTCCACCATTGATATGCATCTCCTATAAAGTGATAAACTGCCATGACAGATTTTTCTCACTCCCTATGCCCCATGGCATGAAATGTTTTCTCTACAGAAAATTTCATTTTCTCAGCTAAAAAATTATTTGTAGTACTATTTAATATATGTGATTTTTTTCTCATGATGTGGTCTAACATTGATCCTCCGCATTTTCTATCAGGGTTCCCCTTATGGTAAAGGTTATAATTCATAACCTGAATGAGTAGTCCCATTATGGTCAAAACCTATTCAGCACTAATTACATAAATAACCCCACTATAATTATATTAAGTTGGAGGGAAACCCTATCATGGATTACATGCATTCATATGGTTTCCATTCCTTCCACTCAGAACTATTTCTAAACAATGGCATATAATAGGTTAGTTTAGGAATCACAATACATAATTACATACCTTTAAAATACTTAACATAAATTGAATTGTTTAAGAATATAATCCATAAATATGTTTTCTTTGGGAAGTATTACTCATAAATCATTTATAATGGATTTTATAGAAAATGTGAATTATGCTAAGAATATCCCCCAGGAGTGTCAAACCTGGTGTGCAGTAAGGCCCATTGTCGTGTACCAGGATACCCCAAGTCAAGCCCAAAATGATTTGTTGATGTTTTCAATCCATGGTACATATGTTCCTAAACCACACACACTTGTAGTATCCCTACTGGGATATTTTCAATGAAAAAACACATAATATATATATTACAATTTTTTTTTGTATTTTCTACTATAATAATCCTCAATTTCTATCTTACGATAATTTTTTATAATCAGAGTTTTTCTAAAACTAGTTTCCATGGTTTGTAATAATATTCCTCTAATACCAACTATAATTCCATGGCCCAAGTTACCTACAGTCGGTGCATTATTACAAAACATTGGCATGATGACAAGAGATCATGTCCTGAAAGACCGATCAGTTTAGTAGCTTTGAAAATACTTGATACATAAAAAAGTTTTATATTACATTATGGAAAGAAAAAACAAAATTGTGCCTCCGTAGAACACACTAATATCCCCTATCCTATCCTTGTAGGTCAATCATAATATACTTATTCACATACTTGGAAGACATATGCATAAGAAAGGGGTGAGCTCAAATGCACATTAAGGATAACAATATAGCATACCCTATAATAAATAAGCACAAAAATTTAAGGAAATGTATAACACTAAAACAAAATCCTTTTAAACATAAAATTAATCATAATATGGAAAATATAAATCAAATAATTCCATTTAATTATTCATATGGATATTCTACTGGTCGAATAATCACCTGTAATATCAATACCTGATTTCGTAATGATGGAATGCATAATTATGGACATCATAACCACATAGTCAAGGCCTAGTCCCATGAATAAAAATGAAAATATGGTCAAGGACTTGTTCCAAGACCTATATTTTTCTCAAGATATCTACCGATTCATCTGGGGGCTATAGTGGGCCCCACCCATCACTTACTTAATCCAATGCATTCCTCATATGAAAATTTTGAAACATAACATAAACATTCATATTAAAACTTGCATAAGAAATGTTAATGCATTAACCATAAAACATGAATTGTATAAAAATAGAACATCCACAGTCAAACAAATCACAAAACATTCAATATAATATGGAATATTGTATTATTGTAAATAAACTTCAAAAAAGTGTAAAATCCAACAAAGGATGTTGACATAGATGAAATCAATCCAAAAACGATTTTTGTGAAAATATTTTTCTACATTGAAATAATTTAACATCCACATTATTTTAATAGGAAAAATTATATTGAAAAACTTCTTATGATTTGGTAAGGGAATCATCGAATGAGCTATAATGGCGGATAATAGCATCACCCACCATGTAAGTTATAAAAAAAATTCTTTACCTTATTTTGTTGAAAAGGACATAATGTACCTTTATTGGAAAATGATGGAAAGATTCCATTAAAAACATCTGATAAAAAATCCAAAAATTGTATAAATGACTTCAACAAAAAGTACAAGAAATAGTGAAAATGTTTTGAAATACATTTTCTAGAAACACAGATGTGGATGATAAAGAAGTCCTAGTAGATACTTACGTATAAACAACCTCAGATAATAAAGTGATTGTAAAATTCATGCTTACCATGTAATTTTCCTTAGATGAGGGTAAAATCACCTCCTGTATAATGGTTAAATAATTGTTATTAAATTATAAAATAACCACATACAAAAATAAGATATCATATATGATCCTCTAATATTGCTTTGTTAAAAATATTTCAGTAGTATCATTATTCGTGTGTGATCTGATTCATTTTTCTTTAAATGTTTTGTTATTTAAGTCATGTTTGTTATTGATATGATGTATTTTATTTATATATATAATGATATTGTGTTCTTAAACATTATTTTTAATCTTCAAATGAATATGATTCTTTAATGCTTACGATGAGTAATGAAATCTCATCGTGTCGTGGTGATAGTAAGTCTTACATACGCACAAGTGACAATATTATTATATTTATGGTGAAATAGTATGTAATTGGATAGTATATTATATACATAGAATATTTAAATTTTTATAATTTTTATTTACATAGATTATATTCATTGTTATACCTATCCAAAAAATGAACTGTTTAATAACAAACTACACCACGACGTGGAGACGGTAAGCTGTACGCACACACGTAGGGTTACATTCTCATTCATAGGATGGGTAGAAATGTGAAAATGTTGTTAAAATATTTATAATAATATCCTTTTATGTAAAGTTACTAGATTTATTATTTTTTATGGAAAAAAATATGAAAGAGAAAGTGGAAGAAGAAGAGAACATTTAAATTGGTGATGAAATAATTTCCTCTTCTTTGGGTGCTTCTTTTTAGTTTGAACATAATGGCTTCATTGGATGGATTTCAGATCAATGTAAGGCCACTAGGTTTCAGTGAGGGTTGATGGTAAAGGATTTTATCAGGTTCTAGATGAGAGAAATAGCTTTGGAGTTGTGAATTTATGAGAAGGGGAAGTTCCCTTTTATAAGAGAGGTGAGGGGAACTTAAAGAAAAAATTGATATATTAATTTATTATAAAATAATTTTCGGTTTCTAATATAGCTGAATAGATTTATTTCTAGTATAAAATGGGGATGGGTAGAAATAATATAAACCAATAGGTTTTAGACAAGTTTATGTCTCCATATTAACCTTATCTTTTAGATTTAACTATTTGTTAAACAGTTTAACATTTACCATGTATTCTTATATTTTTATATTAAATTGTTATTCAACATAATATAAAATTACAATAGAACCTAAAGTGGTTTATTAGTGACATATATAACCATATTTAAGTCCTTTGGAAGAATATTATATTTTTAAGAGTACTATACCATTTAATAAAATAATATTTGTTTTAAAAACTAATTTATATGCATTTGGATACTATATTGTATTTGGTGTTTGTGAAAGTCATAAGAACTTTTTTACTTCGAAAAAAATAATTTTAATAAACTCTAACATGACATATGCAACTAGAAAATTCATGGATGACATCATAAGTTTCAATTTACATTTATTTTAATATTCATAAGATAAATTATTTTAATATTTCATTAATATGGTAATTACTAAATCATCATTATGTCAAAAATAAATTTAATTATTTAATTTCTAAAAATTATAAATAAAATACAATGATGTTGGAAATGTATTTAGATTTATAATGAATATTTTAAGTCAAATTTATCTTATTTTTAACCCTATATTAAAAAAAACATTAGTTATTAAACGTTGAATTTTACACTCTAAACTCTTCTTCAAATAAAATATATTAAGTCTCCTAATCTAATCCAAGAGGATCATAAGGATCATATTTTATTCCTAAGGTTAATTTTGGTCGAGATGCACATATACAATTGAATTAGGACATGTTTTGGGGTAATTATAATATAACTTTTACGTTTAATTAAACTATTTACTTTTAACCGTGGTAACAAAAATTCAACAGATACTATTCACCAAAATTTATTTTCGACCCGTGGAATGAAATTTTAATTACTAATGACAACCATGTCTATCAGAGTTTTAAAATTTATTTCACAGAAGTATTAATGTTATGTATTATAAAAATTTTCAAATGTTCATAGAAGGTAGGTATAAGACGTTAAAATGATCAATACAATTTTATATATCTAATATTATAATAAAATGAATCCAATGAAATAAATTGGACTAATATAGGTATTACGTATCTATTTTTAATTTAAAATAAATTTAAAATAAAAATATTTTTTTGAATAAAAAATATGTTTTAAATAATAACACAGTGTTTTTGACTATTCATAAAAAATTCAATGTTTTCAGAAAAATATCAAAATTTTTACCTAGGATAAATTTAATATTCTAAACCAAAAATTGAGGTAAATTTTCAAAAATAAAATTAATAAAATTTATAATGGTGGGTATTACCATTCATAACTGCTTTTTAAATGACTAGTTTGATTGGTTGTGGTGTCCTAGAACTCGAAGTTGCGTACACCATAAGATATTGTATTATTCAAATGGAAGCAAATAATAGAAGATTGGGTTGTTTACACCCCTATTTAGGTACTGGAAAAATTATTCAATAATTTGATTGAAAAAATTATGTGTAATAACTCAAAAATGGGTGGTTGGGGAATTACCTCAATTAACACTAGTTAATGATACGGTTCACTGAGACAATACACATGGAAGGACACTCACATGTGATATTCTTAGGATAATTCGCATTAGTGTTGTCAGCATTATAAAAAAAATAAGGAATTATGACCGTTCTTATCCCATAACAAATATATTCTTTCATTTATTTAAAACAATATATCATTATTTAGACATTCAATAAAATATTTTCATAATTATTTGACTTATAATGAATTATTTTTTCCCACTCTATGGTATCTTATTTTAGTCAATGGTTGTAACCAGAAGGAATCACATTAATACTAAATGAAGTAGATGATGTAGTGATTGTTATCAATAAAAACCAAATGAAATGGGAGATGGAATTTTAAATCAAGTTATTATACCTATAAACCTATATTTATTTTTTATTAGAAAAATTAAACTACAAAAGATTATTGACACACATAACAAGAGAAAAATAAAGTTTTAAGAATGTTCTCATAATAAAAAATTTATATTAAAGAGGACTAAAATTTCTCTGTGTCTGAAATTATGACAGAATCACTCAAGATAATTTCCCAATATAATATGAAAATGTTTTATATGATTGAAATAAAGGGATAAACTCGTAATTTAACGGGGAAATATGAAAATATTAATTAACAAAATTTATGAGAATAATGGTTTATATCATATACAATTGAATATTGTAAATGTGGAATTATAAGTATTTTGAAAAAAATATTCTTATGGTAAATCCATGAAATACGACTACTAAATTTGACATGTAAATGTACAAATAACTAATATAAAAATACATATAGTTAAATTTTAATGTATAGTTGTATAAATGAATAAGATTACAATTTATAGTTAATATAATAAGAAGGAAAGTGTGATGAATTATGTTATGTATATATATTCGATAATTATAATGAATAATTATTTTTTTCAATGAAATTATAGTTATATTAATCATGAATCTTCTATGGATTACTCTACATTGTTTTTTCTCTATATATTTGGAAACATATATTCAATGTTATAAAAAACCAATAATAGTGATTTTGTGTTACGGTGATATAATAAAAAACCATTCATTGGGGGTTAAATAACCAATAATATGCACATGATGTTGATATAATAAATTTTTGTTTCTATAATGTGATTATTGATATTATGAAATTTAATTGGATAGTAATAATAACCCTATAAATGATTAGAGATTTAATAGTAATGTTATTTATGATAAGGATTATTGTTTTTTGGATTTATGTAATATATTAAATAATTTTTATACAAACAATTTTTGGAAGCATCAAAATTTTATATTTATTTTGTTTTTATTAAGAATAATTAGTGAAATGATTTGAATATTTTAGGGAAAAAACTATTAATTAATATTTACTTGGTATGTGGAATTTTGATAAATTGTTATGGTTTGGTGATAATTGATATATTGATAATCGAAGAAAACATGATCAACTCATCCTAATATTTCAGTTTAAATTTTGGTATGCATATTAAGAAGAGTGCTATGGTTAGATATTTATGGATTGGTTTAAGATTATCTTTGGGTGTCATTATGAAGATTTTAAGTTCTGTGTATTGTGATTTATTCATATTTGATAACTAAAATGATGATTTCAGATTGCGTATATATTTTAATAAATGGTCAATAAATTTTCATTCTCTTTTGGATCGTATGATTTGGTAAAATTAATAAGTTTTTTGTCAGGAATATAAAATTAATCATGGATATTTTCATATTAAATACTGTATGAAGGAATTATGGAAAAATATATGAAAAAAATCAAATAATGGATTTATTCTTATATAATGGTAATAATGAAAGTACAAATGCCGTATTATATTCTAATCCGTAATATTATATGACATCCTCAAATCTTTCAAGAGTAAAATAAATTGATAAAATATTCTATTGAATGTATTGGTAAACTATAAATGTATTCATTTGGAAACACATGAGTCTTCTATTGATACATACTTAGTCTAAGAAATAGTTATTTTGGACATTTATGTTTCTTAGTAATGAAATATAAATTAACTATCCTGGTTGAATCTGCATCATATAAACTAAATCTAGAAAGTGATAATTAAAAAGGAGAGGGTTGAAATTCTTTAAGGGGTTATAATTTAGATCATATTTATTTTATAATTTAATTCTCTTACAAAAAATTATAACCGTTTGAGAGTTATATTGACACGCAACATCATGTTTTTAATAACTGTGATATACTATTGTGTGATTATAATATAATTTTATAGTTATCACCTAGACATGGGATTGGAGGGTATGAATCACATCACCTAAATTACAATTAAATATTGTTACTATTTTTTAAATGAATTCATTCATCTTTAATGGGTTATAAAATAAAATAAAATGAATTTAAGGTTAAAAGATGTGTTTTTGTAACAAAATGATTTTATGAATTCAATGTTTATTTATCATATTAAAATAAATTAATCATAATTTAATATTTATTTTAATGATTTTTTGGATAATATTTTCAATATATATATATAAATATTATCATTCAATTAATTATTTTTATTCAGCATTTAATGAGAACAAAGTCGACTTATGCTTCCAAAATAATTCCATAATGGTTCTATATATCTTTTATATGATAATATTATTAATTTATACCATTTTTAAATTATATTTTATTGAATAAATAATAATTTTTTAATAAGTTTTTCAGTATTATTTTATGGTTATTTTTTGTATTATTCTAAATAGATTATTTTTTTATGATTACTAATAAAAACAGCTTATTTAAACATGTCATTTATTTTCATTAAATATATTAATTTAAAAGACTCATTTTGTTTTCTATTATATATTTATCTCACATTATTATCCTATAATTTCATAAAATATAATTAATTAATGAGAATGAATATAATTCATGATTTTGATATAAGTTCATTTTTTTCCATGAAAGTCGAATTTCAAAAAGAATTTTTTAATTCTGCATTATGAATTTATACTAAAATATATTTCTTCCACTTGTGAAAAGTAAATATTTTAAAAGAATTACACATTATTAAATTTTAGGTATAAATTTAGTAAATAGATCCCTTATAATTTTTTTTATTTTGAATAGTAATCATAGTTACTATTTTACACATTTTTAAGGGTAAAATTGTAAAACCCCATGATTTCATAGTACATTATCTCATAAATATAATTCCATAGCATGCGCAACACACAACACCAAGTTCGAGCGCACCACAACTTACTAAACTATTTTTTCAAAAAGCGGTTATGAATAGTACTAACAACATTTTGAATCTTATATACTCTATATAATTTAATCATCCATATTATATCTTTTTTTATACATAATATAAAAATAGATTCATTTTTTCGGATTAAATAAGTAATTTTCAAAAAATGTAATTTTACCACCTTTAAATGTTGATCCCTTTTTAAAACCAATATATTTCAATTTTATATATTCAATTTAATGAAATTAAATTCTTCTTTAGAAGAAGGAACTAAAAATTTAATTTGGATAAATTTTTGGAACTTTTCTGATAACATTCATATTTTGATGATTATTGAAAAATAATATGTTTTAATTGAAAAAACCCTTTTTAATAAAAATAATTTATTGAGATAATTTATTTAATTTAATAGTTTGGAAGTATAATTAGAATATATTTTTATAATTTAATACAATGTAAGTCATTATATATAAATTCACATTAAAACTTTACATAAACACATGTCAATCTTTTGATTGTTTTTACTTTTTAAAAACCCACTATTTAGTTATGGAAAAGGGAAATAATTTTAATTTAATAAATGAAACTTTTATGTTTTTAATATTATAAAATAGAATTCATTTTTGAATTTGAAATATCAAAATTTTCTTAGGGAAAATGTTTTTTATTTTTGTGAATTCATTAATTTTTTTTGAATAGTGAAAAGCACTGTGTTATTATTTAAAACCAACTTTTTATTTAGATAATTAGTTATTTTATTTTAATTTATTTTAGGTCAAAATAGATATATTATACCTATATATTTTCAATGTAATTCATTGGATTCATATTATAATAACTATAGATGTATAAAATTTTATCGAACATTTTACAGACTTTTTCCCTCCTTCTAGGTGAAATTAAAAATTTGAATAAAAGATAATTATAAAAATTCTATTAGTTGAATTTAAAACATCCGAGAGACACGTTTGACATTAGTAAGTAAAATGTGGTCAATAAGATGAAAATATTTTTTGGGAAACATTAACTTGACTTTTATTTACGACAGTTAAAAGTAAATATGGCGACTAACTGTAAAAATGATATTATAATTATCCTAACCCATGTTATAATTCTATTTGATAAGTACAATTAGAACAAAAACAAAATTAGGAATAAAATATGACCCACTTTGATCCAAAAGTATAAGATTAAGAAATTTATTATTATTTTATTCAAAGAAGAGTTAAAAGATTTAAATTCAATGTTTAATAACTAAACCATTTTTAATATAGGGTTATACATAAGATAAATTCGACTATAAATTTTAATTATAAAGATAGAAAAATTTAATACATAATGGTATTTTATTTATAATTTTAAGTCATTAAATAATTTAATTTAATTATTACACAATGATGATGGAGTAATTACCTTATTAATGAACGATTAAAAGAATTGATATTATAAATATCCAAATAAATCTAATTTGAGACTTTTGATGAATTACAATAATTTTATAGATTAATAAGATATTTTATGGTTGATTAAATAATGTGTGTTCAAATTAATCATGTTCTTATGATTTTCACAAAAAAAAATACTAAATATTGTCAAAATTGACATAATTGAGTTTTTAAAACAAATACTATATTATTAATTGATACAATATTTCAAAAAATATATGGATGGCCAAAGGACTTAGATACGGTTATATATATTAACAATTAACCACTTGGGGTTCTCTTGGCTTGTTATAGTATGTTTATTAACCATATAATATAAAAATAAAAAGAGACATGGTAAATGTCCAACTATTTAACTAAGAGTTAAATCTAAAGGATAATGTTAATATGATTATATAAACCTATATAAAACTTATTGGTTGATATTTTTTAGACCCATACTCACCTTTTCTTCTAAATAAATCATTTTTGATCCATTAGAAACCGAAAATGATTTTATTATAAAATAAAATTTCAAGCATTTCCAAAAGTGACCCTCGCCTATCTTATAAAATGGTACTTCACCTCCCCTTAATTTCACATATCCAAAGCCATTTTTCCCAGAAAAACCCAGCCCAAATATCCTCCCAACATTCATACCTTCATCCTAGAGGCCTTCCTTTTTTTAGAAATCCAACTTATAGATCCCTTTTGATCAAATCAAATGGAAGAACCCGAAGAAGAGGAAAATATTTCCTCACCTCTTTCATGTTCTTTTCTTCTTCCACTTCCTCTTTCCTTGTTGTTTCCATTATAAATTAATAACTCTAGTATCTTATATATACATTGATTTCATTATAATTATGGTACAACCATATTCATTATTCTATCCATCCTATAAATGACAATGTCACCATACATGTGTTCGTACGACTGACCGTCTCCATGTCGTTGTGTAGTTTGTTATTCAAACACTTCATTATTTGGATGGGTATAATAATTAGTATAACTGATGTAAATAGTAAATAAATTTTTTTAATGATTATTTATATATGATATACCATCTAATTACATAATATTTTACTAGCAATGTAATGATATTGTCGCTCGTGCGTACGTATAGATTACCATCTCCACTACCCGACGAGATTCATTACCACATCCACCATTCAACGATGATTATAAAAATATATATCATTAATAAGTATGTAATATATAAAATAATAATTGTACTGGATATATATATATGTATGTACTTACATATATCTTATTCACTTAAATCCATTCAATACGATATGAAAATAGAAATAGTGTTTATGCGTACGTAAGGCCTACCGGCTCCATAAACGGTGTTTTCCATTTCATATGTATGTATAATATACATATTTATATTCTAAATATATATGATATATAAATATTGGTTTATATTCTGGATGTATTTAAATCATGATCTATGTGATACAATCAAGAGTAAAAAGTTAACACACGTATGATAAAGAAAGAGATTATTACCAGATATGATAATTTAACATGGAAATTATTATTAAATGGGTAGTTTAAAGTCCTAAATGATTATTTTATGATATAATAAATATTAATATGGTTCAGGAATATTTTAATAACAAACTAAGGTCTTTATACAGAAGGTTAAACGTACCCTCGACTAAAGGAAATTACAATGTGAGGGTTAAATCCTCAATCTCATTATTTTCTGAGATTGTTTATGTGTTAGTATTTTCTACGATATATTTATTATCCATGTCTATGTTTTATGAAATAAATTTCAAAATGATCCTCTTAAGGAATTATTTAACAAAAATATCTTTTTAAATGTTTTCAAAAAATTATTTTTCTAAATTTTTATCATTAATGTCCATGTTTTTAAAATGTTTTAAATATTTATTTACATGGAAATGAATATTTTAAAATGTTAATTTATTTCAGAAGATTTAAAGTGGTATGGGAAACTTTTATTCAAAACTATATTTTAAATTACTTCCTTTATAAATTATGTGAATCTTAAATGAGTTCATGAAAAAGAGATATTTCTATCAAAAAAATTTACTGATCATTTTCAACTATGTCAACATCCTTTACCATATATTATTCTTAATCAAGGTTGATTTATTATACAAATTGTCCATATTTTATTGATGGTTTTGGGATATTTTTGACTGTGGATGTGTTATTTTTATAACATTCATGGTTTATAAATAAATTATAGAAAATTCATATGCTAGTTTTAATATGAATGTTTACGTAATGTTTATACCCTTTCATATGAGGAATGCATTGGACTTAGTAAGTGATGGGTGGAGACCTCTATAGCTCCTTGATACATCGATAGGTCTCATGAGACAATATAATGTCTTGGCACAAGTCCTTGAAAAAATATTATTTTTAGTCTTGGCAAAGGCCATGACTATGTGGATATGATGTCTGGAATTATGCATTCCATCATTATAAAATTGGCTATTGATATTTCATGTGATTATTCAAATTGTAAAATATCCATATGAATAAGTAAATGTAATTATTTGATTTATATTGGCCTTATTATGCTGATGTTTTAGTTTAAAAGTTTTATGTTTTAGTCTTTTACGTTGCCTTAAATGTTAATGCTTATTTATGAAAGTTTCTTCTAAATTGTTATCCTTTCTGAGCATCTGATCTCACCCCTTTATTATGTTTTATTTTCCCCAGATTCCAAGAAGTGTATTATGAATGATAATCAGGGTTAAGCTAGGGGATTAATATAGTTCTCAAAGGATCATTGAAGTTGTGTTTTATTTTCTAATGTGTAAGGTAACGTTCATGTATGTAATCTATTTTCCAAGGCTGCTAAAATGATCGGTCTTTCAGTACTTGATTCCTTGAAATCATGACAATGCATTAAAATAATGTACGGACTCTGGGTAGCTGAGGTCAGGGTGTTACAATTGTTATCAGAGGAATTTTAGAAAAAACCTTTGAAATAGATTTACATAAACTCTGATTAGAGAACATTGCCCTAAGTTAAACTTTGAGGATTATTATAGAAGAACTTCCTAAAATTTTGGTAGTGTAGATAATTTTTGAGTTTTCCAAGAAATACATCCATTTCTGGATACAAGCTGGTAGTGGAAGCTCTGGAACATATGTACCTAGGGGTAAAACCCGAAAACACCTTTTTGAGTTAGACTCGAATGAGAATTGGTGCACAAAAATGGGCATTTCCGCACTCTTGGTAACAACACTCCCGATGGATTTTATTAGGAAAATTCACATGTTGATTACAAGTAATTATGAAGGATTTATGATTAAATACATCCTAAAAGAAATTTTTTTATGATTATAGATTATATGAATAATCATTTAAATTTATGTAGGGTATTTTACATGTTTTGAATTATGCATTGTGATTCCTAAAACTAACCTAATGTATGCCATTGTTGAGAAATGGTTCCCAGTAGATGGAATGATAAATCCATCAATATGCATGATCCAAAGAGTAAGAAGGATCATATATTTCATGGTATTAATCCAACATTTAAAATGGAAATAGTATCCCATGTATTATCATCATATGAAGAAATAGTATCATGTGTTAATAAGATAAGTAATGAATTCTTTGAGTCCTATGGCTTTGAAGTGAATTCCGAGAAGAAAAATAAGGTTGAGAGAACGTTTGATAATAGGAAGAGGGTAAAGAAGTATTTTCCCATATATGATAACTGTGGAAATAATCACCTAGGTAAATTATTTAAGGGAATAAGAGTTTTTTATAAGTGTGGTGAAAAAGGACACCATGTATGTGATTGCAAGGGTTATAAAAAGGTTTCAAAGTTTGGATTCTTCATCTGCAAGGAGTTGGGACATTACGTGAATCAATGTCTGAATCAGCAGAGTATTCCCCAAATGATGCTATTGGAAAATAATCAAGTTATGATACTACCACAGATGAAGAGGAATGACTAGTGTTATTTTGTTGTTATTACGGAATTATTTCATTTGAGTATTGTATCAATGATGTAATGGTTATGTTAATTATGGAAATAAACAAAGACTATACTACAGCACAATTTGATTGAGTATTTGAGATTAAATGGTACTAAGAAAAGTGACTCAACAACAAGATAAACTTTTTGGAAAATACATGGTTGAAGGAATGATAAACCATAATTTGGTCCATATATAGAGGTAATGATTTTGGAATAAGAGACATTTGATTAGGATAAATTATATTGTATATTATTGACTACCGTGGAATAGATTAATGGATTATATATTCAATTATTGTTGTAGTTTACAATTTTTTTGGATAAAAGGAGTATATCCAGTATTCTTTAAGGAACAAGGGAGCATGAATGTAAATAATTAGATTTTATGGTATGTCACAGTGTTACCATGTTTTAAAAGAATACATTATGAAGGTATTCACATGATATTATGCGGAAAAAAGTATCTTAATTGTGTTACCTTCCTTTTAAATTTTGGAATATGAGTTTGGACATAAGTAATTTAGATAGGTCAAAATGTTGGAATCGATTAAGATAGACATTGGATACCACTGTTAAGGTTAAATAATTTCTTGAAAATATATTTCAATTGTCATAAAAAGGACAACCCGACGGTCGGGTGACAACCCGTTACGCCCGGCAAGGCAGTGAGACTTGAAGCCACAACTGATGAGTGACAAGGGTGCATCACCAACTACTGGCCTACGTGATGTCGTAGTTTGTATAATTTAGTTTTTTTAAAATATTCTGACAAATTAATTATAAATTCATTGTTTTTGGAACCCTATACGATTAGGATAAACTGAATATTTTGGAATTATATTATTCTTTGGATTGAAAGATGAGTTTGTGGTATAAATTAGTTGAAGGATGAATCTCTAAATGTCAAGTATATATATATATATACTCTTCTTCTATGAAGATATGAATTATTAAACTTTAGGGAAGGAATCTTAAAACCAAAAACGTGTTATCCTAATACCATATGTTTATATTGAACCAATGATATTTTTTATCATCTTAGATTTATGGGTTTAAGGCCCTCGATTTTACAATTGTTTGTGATTGATGACCTCAATCACTCCTTATAAATATTTAGATTTTTCTAAAATTATGTGTCTCTAATTTGAACCAATGTTCCTATAATTGATATCATAATTTCATGATGAATTTTTCATTTCTCTTTCCCTCTTATTAAGACTAAATTTTATTAACCCAATTTCTGATGTGGGGTTTCAACTAAGGTATTTATCTATTTTTAACCATTTATTTTCAAAGAAAAATTTTAAATTGAGAGAACACAATTTATTTAAAGAGGGGAGAATGTAACACCCCAATATTTCATAGTACATTATCTCATTAATATAATTCAATAGTTTGGGCTACAGGCAACACTGAATTCTAGTGCACAACAAATTACTAAACTAACCGGTCAAAAAGCGGTTATGAATAGTATTATTATTTTTTGAATATTATATACTCTAAATAATTTTAACATCCATATTATGTGTTTCTTAGACAAAATATAATAACAAATTCATTTTTTTTTCAGATAAAATAATTATTTTTCAAAAAATAAAATTTTACTACCTTTTAATGGAAAACCATTTTTAAAACCAATATTTTACACTTTTATATATTCAATTTAGAAAATTTAAATGATTCTTTATAATTAGGACATGAATATTTAGTTTTGATAAATTTTTCTTACTTTTCTGATAAATTTTATTTTTTGATGAATAGTGCAAAATAATATGTTTTAATTGATAACAACTTTTTTAATAAAAATACTTTATAGTGATAAATTATGCATTTTAATGGATTTTATGAATAGTTAGATTATATTTTTATCATTTAATACAATTTAGGTCATTACAATTAATTTCTAATTTAAATTTGACATAAACACATGTCAATCTTGTGAAAGTTTTTACTTTTTAAAAACACGCTATTTGGTTTTGACAATAGGAATTAATTTTAAATTAATAAATTTAACTTATATATTTTGAATTTGGTAAAATAGACTTCATTTTTTAATTTTTAATATAAAAATTAACAGAGGGTAAATTTTTGGTATTTTTCGGAAAACATTAATTTTTTTGATGAATAGTGAAAAACAATACGTTATTATTTAAAACCGACATTTTATTTAAATAATAAATTATTTTATTTTAATTTATTTTAGGTCAAAATAGTTACATAATACATAAATATTTACATAATAATTCATTGGATTCATTTTATAATAAATTTATATATAAAAAAGTTTAACGAACATTTTACCGTCTTTTCCCACCTTCTTGGAGCATTTACAAATTTGTATAAAACATAATTTTACCGCTTCTATGAGTTGAATTTCAAAATTCCATGACACATGGTTGACATAAGTAAGTTATTTTTTTTTTCAATAAGATGAAATTAATTTTATTTTAATAGTAACATTTGACTGTTATTTACCAGAGTTAAAATTAAATAGGGTGATTAAGGATATAAATGATTTTATAATAACCCTAAAACATGATTTAATAAATAAACCTTTTTTAATATTTGGTTATACATAAGATAAATTTAACTATAAATATTTATTATAAATATAACAAAATTTCCTACATAATGGTATTTTATTTATAATTTTTAGACATTAAATAATTTAATTTATTTAGGACACAATGATGATGCACGAATTACCTTATTAATAAAAGATTAAAATAATTGATATTAGAAATATCCAAATAAATGTAATTTGAGACTTTTGATCAATTCCACTAATTTTTATGCTTAATATGACATTATACGGTTGATTAAATAATTTTTTTCCAAGTAATCATGAATTTATGATTTTCACAAAAACCAAATACTAAATAGTGCCAAAATTGACATAATTGAGTTTTTAAAACAAATAATATATTATTAATTTATATAATATTCCTAAAAATCTAAATTTCGGCCAAAATATTTAGATAAGGTTATATATATTAATAATTAACCACTTTTGGTTCATTTTTCTTGTTATATTAAGTT
Source organism: Viscum album (assembly GCA_963277665.1). NCBI lineage: Eukaryota > Viridiplantae > Streptophyta > Magnoliopsida > Santalales > Viscaceae > Viscum > Viscum album. The sequence goes on from OY728155.1 coordinate 799,044,500, forward strand.
TATTAACCTTATAATATAAAAATACAAAGAGACACGGTAAATGTCAAACTATTTAACTAAGAGTTAAATATAAAAGATACAACTAATATAATTACCTAAAACTATCTAAAACCAATTGGTGGAGAATTTATCGACCCATCCCCACCTTAGAAACTAAATAATTCATTTTTAAGCCATTAGAAACCGAATATGATTTTATTATAATATAATATTTCAAGCTTTTCCTAAAGTGACACTCACATATATTATAAAAAGGCACTTCTCATTATCTTAATTTTACCCCTCCAAATCCATTTGGATCTGCCAAAACCAGTGATAATATCCTTCCAACTTTCCTCTCTTCATCCTATAGGCCTTTTTTGGTCAGAAAGCCAACCTATGGAGCCCTTTTGATCAAATCAATAGGAAGAACCCAAAGAAGAGGTAAATATTTCAGCACCTCATTCAAGTTCTTTTTTTCATCCACATCCTATTTCCCTGTTGTTTCCATTCTAAAATAATAAATCCAGTATCTTCTATATTCTATGATTTTATTATAAATATGGTATAACCATATTCGTTATTCTATACATCCTATAAATGACAAAGTCACCATCGGTGCGTACATACAACTTACTATCTCCATGTCATGGTGTAGTTTTTTATTCAAACACTTCATTATTTGGATGAGAATAATAATGAGTATAACTGATGTAAATAATAAATATAATGTGTTAATGATTCTGTATATATGATATAACATCTAATTACATAAAATTTCACAATTAATATAATGATTCTTTTCCTCGTGCGTACGTACAGATTACCATCTCATTGATGTGATTAGATTCATTTCCACATTCACCATTCAACCATGATTATAAAAATATATATCATTAATAATTAATTAATATATGAATTAATAAATCTACTGGATATATATATATATATATATATATATATTTACATATATCTTATTCACTTAGTTCTGTTAAATAAGATATGAAAATGGAAACAGTGTTTATGCATACGTACGACCTATCGTCTCCATAAACGATGTTTTCCATTTCTTATATATGTCTACTATACATATTTATATTATAAATATGTATGATATATAAATCATGTTTTATTTTCTGAAATTAATTAAATCACGATCTAATTGATACAATCAAGAGTAACAAGTTGAAACACATACGATAAAGAAGGCGACCATTATTCGAAATATTAAATCAACATGGAAATTATTATTAAATGGGTAGTTTAAAGTCATAAATGAATAATGTATTATATAATAAACATTAATATGGTTTTGGATTATTTTAATAACATAATACGATCTTTGTACAGGAGGTTAACGCACCCTCAACTAAAGGAAAGTACATTGTAAGGGTTAATTCCTCAATCTCATTATTATCTAAGATTGTTTATGTGTAAGTATTTTTTGGGGAATATTTATTATCCACATCCTTGTTTCTTAAAAGACATTTCAAAATGATCCTCTAATGTACTATTTATCTAAAATATCATTTATTTTTTTTAAAAAAATTTATTCTTCTAAATATTTCTCATTAATGTTCATATTTTCAAAATGTTTTAAGGATTTCATTATATGGAAATTAATGTTTTAAAATGTTAATTCATTTAAATAGATTCAAAGTGGTATGGGAAACTTTTATTAAAAACTATATTTTAAATTAATTCCTTTATAAATTATGTGTCTTTTAAATGAGTTCATGAAAAAGCGATATTTCTCTCAATGATTTTTTTGGTCATTTTCAATTATCTAAAAATCCTTTACGGTATATTATTATTAATCAAGTTTGATTTATTATACAAATATTACTTATATTGTTGAAGGTTTTGTGATATTTTTGACTGTGGATGTGTTATTTTTATACCATTCATGGTTTATATATAATGTATTGACATTTTGTATGCTAGTTTTAATACGAGTTTTTATTGTATGTTTAAACCCTTTCATATGAGTAATTCATTGGACTTAGTAAGTGATGGGTGGATCTCGTAATAGCTCCTAGATGCATCGGTAGGTCTCAGGAGACAAACAAGTGTCTTGGAACAAGGCATTGACAAAATTTTATTTGTAGTCTTGGCACAATGCCATGACTATGTGGTTATGAAGTCTGGCATTATGCATTCCATCAATATGAATTTTTCTATTGATATTGCATTTGATTATTCAAATATTATAATATCAATGTGAATAATTAAATGGAATTATTTTATTTATATTGGCCATATTATGCTGATGTTTATTTTTAAAAGGATAATTTTTTAGTCTTATACATTTCTATAATGTTTTATGCTTATTTATGAAAGATTCCGCTATATTGTTTTTCTTACTGAGCATCTGAGCTCACCCCTTCTTATGATTTATTTTCCCAGGATTCTAAGAATTGTATTATGATTGATAAGCAGGGTTAAGCTAGGGGATTAATGGAATTCTCAAAGTATCATTGATGTTGTGTTTTGTTTTCTAATGTGTAATGTAACGTTCATGTATGTAATCTATTTTCCAAGACTGCTAAATTGATCGGCCTTTCTAGACATCATTTCTTGTAATCAAGCCATTTTATTAAAATAATGCATCAACTCGGGATAAGTGGGGTCAGGGAGTTACAAAAAATTGGTAAATCATAGTTAAAACTATGGGACAAGGCCTAGAAAAGTTAAAAATATCATTTATTTCTTCGTTTCGGTTCCTATTGACCATAAGATTCTTTTCTTTGATTTTTCCCAAATTAATATTTAAATTACCTTTGATAATGACCAAAAAAATATTTTATGTAATGAATTTAAAAAAATGATACACTATTTGTTTTAATATCTCTAATATTTTTTACTTATGGTAACAAGATATCAGGTTCAAATACAAATGTTCATTTGAGGGATCAATGAGTTTTTATTTCAATGTATTATATTTTTAATTTGTCATGATAGAATAATTACATTATACACTAATGTAATGCCAACACATTAGGTATTCAATTGGTATTAAACATAAATAAATGATATTAAAAAAATTAATTAATATAATATTAAAGATTTATTATACTAAAATAAAAAATTTATATAAATATAAAACATATTTTGAATTTTAAATATTATATTATAATTTAACTTCTATATTTTTTAAATACCAAGTATGTGAAAAGTCATTAAAAATTCATTAGTGACATCTTATGTAAAATAATATTTTATTTAATGATTTAAAAATAAATATATATATATATATTTCAACAATATAATGTTATATGATCTATTATATAATTAATTTTTTACGTATGAGATAATAATCCATCTATTCTAACTTTGATAAACCTTAAAGAATAAGAAACATTTATATCCTTGTAATAATCAAAATGGTAAATGGTGGATAAAAAATATTTACAAGGTAGACAAATAATGTATACAAGTTCCACTATTATTGGTTGATATTATGTAAAGGCATAGTATTACTATCTTCAAAATATATTAAATTTATCCCATTGAAAATAAAAATTAATTAATTGTAATTAAATATTTTATGTATTTTAATGTGGATCATTTTATTCACTATAAATTTTTAACATCCCTCCCCCATCACATAACGCACCTCAACACACAAAACTCAAACAATCCATGAAAACCCATTAATGAAACACAATTATCCATGCTATATATGTATTTTACTCCTCAAAATACCATCCTTAGTGTCTTTATAAATAAATCGTATGGAGGTCTTTTAGTGAGTTTCTAAATTTCATAACTGTTGTTTTTCATTTTAACTTTTAGTTTTTCCCCCTCAATTAAATTATTATCAATCAAAAATAATTAAATAACAATATATCATATAATAATATTTTATTTTTCTGATTTTATATCCTTTATCTAAATCATTTTCTATTAAATATGAAATGAAGGTATCACTTGTGTGTGTGTTAGGACTACCACCTATGCATACATTTGTGATTAATTATCCTTCACCATCAATAATTACAGGTTAATATAATGGATTTTATGTTTATATAATATATTTATGACATAATTGTGTTTCATTAACAATATGATCCTATATACATTCTTATCATCCTAACTGTTAGAAAATGAAAATTTCACTCATTTGTACGTGTGGACTATCACCTCCACAATATGATGTGATTTAATTTTCACTTCTTATATAAATGGAAAGTAATAAAGACATATTTAGTAAATATATATAATATTTACATTATAATAATTATTATGTAATGGCGAATTATTATTCACATTACTTTTATTCCATCCATCAAAAAATTCGAATGTCACTCATGCGTAGGTTTGGACTACTATATCTTTAATGTTTTATAATTATTTTTTTATCACTTCTTATTATTCATTATTGTGATAGTTAATATATTGAATAAATAGAATGTATCTGTATTTATTATGACACATGTGGATTTGTATCCTTGATTAATAAACATGTACCGCACTATATAAAAAGAAATATACATGGAAAACAATAAATTTATCACCAAGACTAATGATTTAACAAATAAGAATTAATGAATGGGTGAAAGGATATTAAAAAGAAACAATATATTTTATTATAAGTGTTTATATTTTTTTATATATTTTTAATATATATATATTTTTTTAAAGAATTTTAGATCTCTTAAAAATCAATTAGAAGATAAATTAATGGTTCATCATCTGAATATTCTTTCATTGAGACATTTTTTATGTTGAAAACCTATTTATGTTTATGATGTGTACATAAATTCAATTTTACATATTATATGATGAATATTTCCAAATTAATTGTATTTAATGTTTTAATTAAAGTTATTTCATCCTAGGTATTTTATTTGAATGTTACTAATGTGATAAGGGTTTATCCTCTCAAATTATCTTCTATCGGCTAATGTTTTCTTATACACAAATATTATTTTATTAGTTTTATCCAATACCACTTTGATAAATTATATCATGAATATATATATATATATACATATCTCTGTGTATGTGTGTGTGTATTTATGGAACATAGTGATCTATTTTAAAATATATCTTTCATTCAGGTACTGATTCAAAAGTTACCAAATTGGGAAGTGTTTTACATTGATATGTCACTTATTAGTAGGACCATTTATTTTTAAGAATATGATACATAAATTATATAATATATCTCTCCAAAATCATGTGTATTTTATTTTTTTATTAGTTTTTTAGATTAAAATTGTCCCATTCACCTTCATCAGATAATGAATGAAATGATTTTTTAATGAAAAAATACATTTTTTATATTCGGTTGAGATTATTTTTCTATAATGTACATATTTTCATTAAAGTGTTTTGATGTTTTTTTCAAAATTAAAAAATAATAATTAATTAATTTTTATCTGCATTTATATTTTTGAAACATTTTATAAACTAAATCATTTTATTTTCAAATGCATTACTTTTTACTTTTAACCAGAAAGGATAAAGGAATCACTGTTTTTATATATACCATAAGAAAAAAATGTTCCATTAATCATGTGAAATAATTTCATTATTTTTTTTAAAATATTCCATTATTATTTTAAAATAAGATATTTTACATAATATTGTGTAATTTTTTTTGGAACATGTCATTTGGAAATGAATTGTTATTTTTTCACAAGAAATATTCTAATGATCTTGTAATTTAATTTTTATCTATGACAACATCATTTGATGTTTCATGTGGTTCATAGGTGATATGATATTTTTGTACTACCAACGTTTTCCACTGGATGAATTATGTTGGATGTTATTCAGGGTGGATTTTAAAAAACTCATTTCATTCACTTTTTTTAATTACGCCTGAAAGAAATCATCAGAAACCCATTTATTTTTCTTCTGTTATACAATTCTGAATTGATGAAATGTTTATTAAACACATTCACATTTCCTATGATATGATATAATGATATGATTAATGTTTTATGATCATGTTGAACACATTAGTTTAGTTTTATTATGTCACATGTGGGACCAAAATTATATATACCTTCAGTGCATTGGGTAATGATAATTATATTGTGAGAAAACAATTGAATGTAATGGAGAGTGAATCATATTCTGTAAGGGAATTTATTAAATAAAGTCATGAGAGTGAATTGTAACTACAGATATAATGTGATGAAGTGTGTATCCAATCTATAGTAACATTCATGAAATTGAGCATTGCCTAAGGAAATGGTTCTCAATGGTTATGTGTATACCAAAATCATTTTTATAATGATTTTGATATATTATAATGGATCATTATTGTTTTTTAATTATTATCCATACTTATGACATCATTATTATTTTAAGAAAAAAATATCAATCATTGATTTAAGATTAATGAACTTCTACATATTGGATATTATTTTCATAATTTATGATCATGTTCTCATACACTTATTTATATCTTGTTATAATTTTTGATCATTGACTGAGATACATTATGTATAACCATCATAATAGATGACCACAATATCTTATGTTTCCATTCCCTATGTTATAAAGAAATGTTTTTAAAGATTTTTTCAAAGTTGAGTAAAATTTTAGATAAATTTTTTGAATTTTCTATAATATATTTAATTAAATAAGTTGATTATGAATATAGTAATTAATAAACTAAACATTTAGGAAACTTAAAAATAAATTTTATGATATGTATTGAATTTTCTTTTAAAATTATGTAACATTTATGTTATATCTACTATGTTCACCTCAGATGAAGTGGTGGAAGAGATTTGGGTTGGTTATAATGTAATTATAAATACACTTTATTTTTTATAAATTATTATATATCTATATAGAGAGTTCCTACCTTAAATTTAAAAAATTATTCATGAATGAATATTTTTTTAACAATGTGATGTTTTTTAGAAAAACGGTCAAATAATCATAATTATTTGATATACAATATGCTTTTTTTGATTTTTTTGAAATATATCTCCATGATTTATTATCCTCATTGAAACTCATATAGGTAAATTCATAGAATGACTATCCCATGTTTTTATCATTGTTTGACATCTACATTATTAGATTCGATTAACAAAACTTTATATGAAACCATGTAGACGATGAAGTATTTTTAATGGTTTTTTACTTTAAATATAGAGAATGTGAGACTTATCCTCGATTTTATGAGTTTTATGTATTGTTTCAATAAGTAATTTTATGAATTTTATTGATATTTTATACTATGTTTGGGAAAATATAACCTATTTTAATGACATTAAAGATGGTAATATAATAAATTAGGTTTTCAATCCTAAATTCTAGTTTGTTTTTTCAGTTATTTATTTGTCCTCATACATTTAGATATTTTAGACTATGATAAAACATTATATTTTTTGGAGGGATTTATCAACATGGACATAATAGGGTTTCACCCCTAAGATACTTTTTCATTTATAAATTATTGATTATATTAGAGTAGTTCCTCTCTAAAGAGATTTGTTGAAGACCATTTCCCTACTAAAATATGTTTTTATAAGGATGGCCTTCTATTCATCCATTACATGGTATCACCATGTTTATTTTTTTTTATAATACATAAATATGACATTAATTTAATAAATATTCTTTTAAGGTATCATAATAATTGGTTTTAGGGTTACCTTATTATTTGTGACAGAAATAAAATGTTATTACCATATATGAGCATGTGTCTATTTAGAAGAAATGAGATTGGTAGTTTATAATTTAAAAGAATGTGTGGACCCTTCAAGGGTATATTAGAGTGATTGTTTTGGATGTATATACAAATAAATATTATTTTTAACGTCCCCTATATTTTTATATTTAATTTAAATATTTCCCTTATACTACAATTTATAATGGGTTTGGGAAAACCATCAAAAAAATATGGGTATATTTATTACTCGTTTTTATGGGGTCTAAGAATATTGTGAAAATCATATTGGGTGACGTAATGAACCCATACCCATAAATATGGTGTGGTTTTTAATTTTCAAGGGTAGAACTTCTTATAATCCATAGATTTAAGAATAAAATTGATAGAGTTGTGTTTTAGGATTGGAGTGTTTAAGACATTATGTAATCGACAAGTTATGTGAAAGTTAGGTTATTTTTCATTGTTTTATTTTTATATATTTTTTAATTTTTATCATTCACGCGGTATCTAACCATGTTGGTTATTTTTTACATGATGATATTTATTTTTTATTGTTTTTTAATTGATTCATTTAATATATATTTTTTCTTGGTCAATTTTATATAGAGGATGAGATATCTAAAGACTATCAACATGGTTACATTAGTATTATATTATTTTATAGATTATATTATATATAAACCTGCCATTCCAATTTGTAATAATAATATTTTAAATAACTAGACTGTATTAATTCGGTGAAATTATTTCCAAACCCATTTTCAGAACTCCATAAGTATTTATAAATATCATGTGATTGAATATTTTACATAGAATTTATTTAATTATGTACAAGTCATGGGATAAATTATGATGTTCATTATATTGATAAATACATATAGAGAGAATTATAAAAGAATAGAATATGAGAAGGAACTGGAGTGAATGGTTCAAGGGATTCTTCAAACTAATTGGTAGTTACATTAGATATTTGTAATGTGGTTAGTGAGTAGGTTACTGGTTAAAAACATTTATTTAATAATTTATTCTTATAATGAATATAAATTATAAACTCATAGAGGCATTACATATATGGATATTACATCATTTTAGATGAATAATAATCACATTATAAAATTACATTCATGAGTACTGTAATAGTATTGTGTGTCTGAAAACATGGAACACATGATTCTATATTTGTGAAAGATCATTATGGTTTCCCACAATTTTCTTACCCATTATTAAACCTACTCGAAACAATTCCTCATAATCTAGGGATAGGTAACATAAGAAAGGGTTATCTCAAACAATTATTAATGTTAAATAACAGTGACACCTAAATATGCTCGCAAACATAAGGGTATTAAAACATGATCATAACATTTGAAGATCAATCCATATATATCACATATCATACACATGAGTCCTATAAAATATATTGGTCTAAAATAAATAAGTTAATTTAAGTGAATTAAGAGAATTATCCTTTAAATCATAATATATGAATAAGGCATAGAATATTTTGTAGAATCATTAGAATATAAAATCATTCTCTATAGGTCAAGGATTATTTCCAAATTAGATCAGGGAACTTCATTGATGAGAGACCTACTGGTTGGGAAACACCACCATTCCCAGACACATCCCTTTCAATATATTGCAATCTATTCACACCCCAAACTATATTAGTAGCCAAGGTTCACTCCCAATACCATTATAATTGTAAGGATTCACTCCCAATACCATATTAACTATCAAATTCCATTACAAAATTGAGTTCACTCCTTATTCCAACCATGTATATCTCATGAGAAATAACTACTTAACCAAATAATTGGAGGGAGATATTGGTCCCACTCATCTCATAATAAATTCATGCATACGTGTTCTATATGACAATAAAACATTCATCATATCATGACCCGAAAAAAGAGATGGTATTCAAAAATATTGAACTATAAAACATGAATTGAAATGGGTATTTTAAACATTTCCTCATATCATAACCTATGGAAAACAGAATGGTTTTAAAATCATAGATTAACCTATTAAAAGAAGTATGTTTTATATGTTTCATTATCATGGTATAACCCATAGTAGTTTAACGGGTTTCATAAACCACATGTCATCTTAATCATGAACTATTCAATGAAATAATAATAATGATTTACTTATATCATATCCTAAGAAAATTATGAACTATGTAAATGGATATCATTTTATATGAAAAAGGCTTTTGAAAGATCAATTGGAGTATTTATTTTGGGAAATAACATATCATTATAAGTTACTTTTTAAAATATAAAACATTTTTGAAATCCTTTTCTTTGAAAGGAATTTTGAATATATATAAATTATTATTTAATAATAATTTTAACAGTTCTTCAGGAAAATGGCATTTTCTCTTTGAAAAAACAAATTGTTAGACATAAATAATTTTCAATCCTTTTTTCATTGAAAATATATTTCAAAACATATAAGTGATTATTCAAAATCACTGAAATAAATTTATTTTAAAATAATACTTTGATAATATATAAAGAAAAATTGAAAAACATTTAAAATAAAATTTAACCATTAAAAATGATTGAAAATATTTTTCATTTAGTATTTCATTAAAAAATTATAATAGATTCCTTGAAATAATTTAAATCATTTTTATTGAAAATAATCATTTCAAAACATATAATGGAGGAATTCAAAATCATTTAAAACATTTTTAAAGCATAAAACATCTTTGGAACCATTTTTATTAGAAAAAATCACTAAAAATGAAGTTTCAGAATATTATGAAAAAAATGAAAAAAAAATCTTGTAACCAATTCAATAAACATTAATTAAATAATGGTTAGGATGTTGTATAAATCCATACATGTAAAACATTCCTTTTTCACAATAAAATGTTTAGAAAGAGCCTTGATGGAATATTTAAATTATTAATCATTTTATATTAAAACATTAAAAGGTAAAAAATTATGAAAAATTATTTTAAATATAATAGTGTAATACTTGAATTTTTTTTATTTTTTTTAGAAAACATGGTTTTATAAGAAGATATATTTTTCGCCGAAAACAGATATAAAATCGTCTTTTAACAAAAACATATTTTTAATTATCAAAATTCCAAAGAGTAGATAATAGGATATATTACATTATTATATCCTGAATAACTAGAGGATAAGAAAATTCAATATAAATTTTGAGATATGTGTCATTATATTTCATCAATGGAAGCTTAATTATTAAAAATCCTAATAAATGATGAGATTATATAAAAAAATTATTCAATCATGGAAAACATTAATTCAAAATAACTATGAAAATATAAAATTAGATGATGATTAAAATATCATTAAATCAATGATATTAATGATACATCTTGTGAAAGGGTAGTTTATACACCTCATAAAATAATATAGGTGCATAACATAACATGTGTCTCAATGAAGGAAAATTGAGACAAAATTACTTTACAGATTTGGAAACTTTTGAACCATGAAACCCCTAAAAGGGAGATAATAAATTGGATTTGTAAATTAAAAAAAATTAATGATAAGTTTAGTAAAATACATTCATGAATAATATATAAAACATATAATAGAAATGGGTGGTGAATATGACATAAGTCCTGCAGAAATAAATGTGAGACCAGAAATCCCCATACTACATGTGTATCTTTTGAATCATGATATCAATGAAATAATAAATTCATTTGAAACATTAAATATAATTATATATATTAAATTATTTATATAAATTTTCTTAAGTAATTATATACACCATACAACAATAATAAGCGGTGAATAAAGCATATATCTCACTGAAATAAAACTGGGATGAGAAATCCCTCCCCATAAATCATTAATTTTTTTATACATGTTTCAACCAACTATTTAATATTTATATCTTTTTTATAAATAAAAAAATAATCCATATATATATATAACACCATATATGAATTTTATGACTTTTTATTAATTATATATTAGAAATTTCATGATAAAGTGGCGTATTGGGTATTAACTATTTTATTTTTCATATATGTTTTGATTTTTCTTTCACGGTCTAGTAAAAAAAATTATATGTCAATTATTTATAGAATGTAAGAAATGTTAAAAATATCGTATATATTCAGTATATAATAATTAATAAAAATATTTATTATTTATAAATATTAAATTAAATACATTGTTCATGGAGAAGATGAACCATAGATATTCTAAAACACTTCTTCAATTTACTTGAATTATTTAAATGGAAAAAATAAATGATATATATTTATATATATTATCATTAAATTAGTATTATTATGTCATATATATCACATATTTTTATAAAACTCTTCATTAATTAATTCCATGAAAATCATAAATCAGTCACATTCTTTAGAGGAGGTGGTAGTCAACACACCCACAAATGAAGTTATCATATTCCCACAAAATAGGAATCCCGATGGAATATGTTATATAATAATTAATTAATAAAAGAGACATAAAAATACCATATATCATTTAAAAATATCAAATACATCATTATTCCAATCATTTTTGGGTGGTAATGGATAAACGAATGACTTCAGTTCATGAGTTGGTAGTCCCTCGCACACACAAACACCAGTTTTGTATCCGATTTTATCGAATTTTTTTTAAGTGTAGGTAGTAACCATAAAATAAAAACATCCTAATATATTAAGGACACTTAAGTTTCTATATATTCATTTAATAATGACATGACATGACCCATGACAGGGCTTGAGTGGAAACTACCCCAAGCCCGCCTCTATGGGCTAGGGGTGGAAAGTAGTGTTGAAGGAAAAAAACTTAGGAAGGTATTTTTCTTAAGAACCTATATATCCACACACAACCAAGTCAATGAAAAAGTGAAAAAATGAACAAAATATGTAACACTTCTATAAATAAACAAAACAAGCATAAACCACTAAACATTACAAGTACTATATAACAAACTAAAAGGAAAAAGGAAAAAAAACACGCCCAACCAGAAACGTGCCCCAACCTGGGAACAACTAAAAATTAAAAAAACTGAGATATCCCTACTCTGGGATCCCAGGCTACAACCAACATTGGTGGTCTAAGCACCCATATCCCTAAGATCATCCGAAGTCATGAGCAGCCTATCTATCATCTTCATAAGTCATGATACAGGAAATAAAGTCCCATGCATGGGTGAGTATACAAATACTCAGTAAGACCCCCAAAAAAGAGAAGGGAAGTAGTGAGATATACTAAAAAAGTAAAGCAGCAGATATGAAAAGGTATAGTAAAAGGAGTACATCTTAACCCAACAAAAAATTGATGTAAGCACAACCATACACAAGGATATAGAAATTGTAATAATATGAACATATCATCAAGTCATTTCTACCTAAAGTAGGAGAGTGGAATAATCAAACAATTATAAACTAGAAATGAAAATCATGTGGCAAACCCAAGCATGTATTTGCCTTTCATGTATGGAGATTTAGCAAAACGCAACCCAAGGAGTGGGGACTGAAATAGAATATATATATATATATATATGCTCAGTCAAGGAAACCCAACTGAGGTAGTAAAGGTATATCCATATCATAGCACAACCCAGGAAAAGAGAGTATCCAATAATCCTATAAGTAAACAATATTGATGTGTAGTATCCCAAATGCCTGTCATGAACTGTAAGTGAAAGTGACTCAATCACCGCATCATGATACTATTCTATTTGGGAGGCACTGCATCACCCTCATGATTTTATGTCGGATCATAAGGACGTGTCTTGGTGGGAAAGGGCCACCTTCCTCGTGAGTCCAAGGGTACATCAATGAACACCTCATCACTATGTCATACAATTGCGAGTTATTCTCAATGTCAAGTACCCCTGTCCAGCTCGACTAAAGGGTTTAATTCTAGTCATCGGTTTTATGTGTGCAAGAACGTCAGGGGGATCATCACCCGGAAGTCGTTGCAGACCCACTGCCCAGCCCCAATGGAGGCGACTGCCCTTCAAGCATCCCTGAGGGAACCCACTACCCATCCCCAATAGAGGGAAGCCTAAAAATGCCATCTGGGATCACTTCCCAGCTCAGTTAGAGGTAATCCTTGACCTACCATTGTGGACCCCTACCCATCCCTCTTGGAGGTAAGCCCAGAACTATCATCAGGGAACACTCCCCAACCTAGTTAGAGGTAAACTCAAAAAACCATTATACATCCTTTTTGATGTTTCCTATTAGAAATCATTGATGAACCACTCTCACCATTTAGGATGGATGGTAACCTCTCAGGAAGTATCGAGGAACCACAGTGGTCATCCCCACTGGATGGTAACATCTAGGAAAGCACTGAGGAACCACATTGGCCATCCCTACTGGATGGTGCCTCTCGGAAGAATACAACTATAGGAATAGTGTCATGCCCCTAGTAGGAGTCACACTTGAACATCTTGTGTCATATCGTAACATGGTAATGGAGCTTATGGGACCCACATAATGTGTGGCACCACCTCATCGCCTCGTCATGCTTCTATTTTTTCAGGTACTAAATTGTGAAAAGTACCCCTATATGTTCCAAGATACTCCTAGAAGAAATGGAACATCAATTCCAATGGTTGACGAGTGTATGATGCTCATCATTGATCCAAGGGGAAAAATTAATGCACTAACATTCCTCCTGAAGGAGCCCCAGAACATTTGATAGTATCCTCATATATATTTTCAACCCTCATTGTAGTGGATACTTATTTAACACGAGTGTTCACTTCAAACCCAACAGAATTATATTCCACCAATATTTTTTCATTGTTTCCACAATTTATGAGATCATGAATTCAACTCTATACACCCAAACAGATCACACCATTGTGATAATGGATGAAAAACACACAATGTAGACTATTTATTCACCCCAATCAGACATATAATAGAAAATTTGTAAGTCACGACATTTTTATTTAATGACACCCCATGGGGCCCATTACATGGTCCTAAAATAGTTTATATATACCACTCCATTACAATCCTTCTAAAAAACACATGAGATCAACTAATAACTAATCCAAAACAGACCCCCGTTGAAAAACCTATATTTTACCACAATGTGAGTGAACCATGATTCATGGGGCCCATACTACATCATCATTGGAACACCATAGAGTAGTCATTAAAAGTTCTTAAAGAGACCAGGGTTGTGTAGCCACTAATAACACGTCTAACAAAGAATATTTTTAGAAGATATGCCCGATACAAAATCCACGAATAATAATTATTAAATTATTATTATTAAATCTTGGAATTTTATGAAACCATGCAAATAAATCATGATATAAAATTTCCAAACTGGTCCACAAGATATTTCTCATTGAGAGGAATGTGTGGTTGCATAATACATGTCAATCAGATGCCCAATTTAGGTGAAAATGGTATTTAATGACGTACTGCCTAATTTTAATAGGTCTGACACATTCTAGATGTTCCTGACCCCATGGGCGGGCTTGCAGCCCACCTTCCACTACACTGACCTACATACACCCAACCTATCCAGATTTTACTATGCCTATGTACTCTTTAATGTCCTCACATGAACTCAGAAATGAGCATCGTGCATGCCACTACTTCATGGGGTTACGTGTTGTGATCCTTCCTTCCTGGTGCTCCACCTAGCACCTCGCCACCCCGATGCTGCTGAAATCCCCTAGCAACGTTGGGATACATTCCACCTTTGTGTTCTACTGCATGGTTACCTCTACTCATCTCCCCTCTGAATCCAATCTACCATATCTACTCACTCCCTCCACACTGTAGTTCCATTGCATCATAGCTCCGTCCTGCTTCCACAGAACCACCACGCCACTCCTCGATTCCTTTGCTGACCACTGTTCCACTGCAATGCTCCTCCCACCATCTTTAGCTTATTTACTACCACATATCCCTTTATCTCTAACTTCCTACACAGTATCTCATGCTCAACCACCACCTTTTGAACCTGAGGCCACCGCGGTGCCACCAAACACTGCCACCGAGGACCCAGTGGTCCATTCCGTAGACCACCAAACCAAATTAACATACCTGAATGTGATCCAAAAATTATATCGTTGATCCCTTGAAGAGATATTCTAAACACCTACCTCTAATCGATGATCTGATGAAAGATTTATGTACCCAAAATTTAGCGTTGAATGACAGCAAAGAATGAATGGATTTTGGATAAAAGGGGATTCACAATAGAGATCGGTTGATGTTCATGTTTGTTTTTCCATATCCATGATGTTTAAATAAGTGAAATTGGAAATTAATTATTGAAGAAAAGATTGAATTTAAAATGGAGGAGAGAAAATAAAAAATAATCCAACCATGATTCTTTTGTCATTGATGAATTCACCTGCCAGCACTTCTACATCAATCCTCTGAATCATGGATCATGATACATTGAAGAATTGATATGAGAGAGATATTGGTGGATAATGAAAGATAGATAGGGATTAGAGACTTACCCAAATCCTAAATACATATGTATTTATTTATAGAAAATCATTTAACCCCCCAACAACAATCTCGGAATCTGGATCACATGTGCCCTCCCATTTTATGTTGCTCTTAGGTAAGACACCCCATTTCAAACTCGATAGAGGTCTTGGATTTTCTATCCAAAGTCCTATTAAAATGTTATTTGATTCAGTGTTTGTGATAAAATAATTAAATTTAATCATTCTATTTATGATCTTTCCCTTGGGGTGAATATTCTCATAGAAGTCCCATACCAACAAATGTTATTCCTTACCATGTGTAAACACCATATTTCAGAATCAATAATTACATCAAATTTATGATCTGAGCTACCATTTTAGATTTATCCTATTTTAGTTATTATTATAGTATAAAAATAATTATAAATTTTATAAAATTAACTCTGTGAACCTCGGTCCTCAGAATTGCACACCATATCAGTTCTTATCTCTTGAAATATTCCATGAAATGTTCCAATGTCATACATAAAGAAATATAGTTCTATACATCATTCATCCTTCATGTTTTTTATAACAAAAAAGAAATAATGGGGACAAAATGTTGGGATACTGATCCCACCTATAGCACTCCTGCTACCAGGAAAACCTGCACGTTTATATGCTTAAACAACACGCAAACCAAAGGGATGGTCTACCTAAATAAGGTCTTCTCTTATTGATGATGATCATTGAAACATGCATGTATCTATTCATCTGCATCATGTGGCAGAAGTCGTGCACCCACTCTAAAAAATGGAAGGTAGGGAAAGGTTATAGGTAACCTCGCCAACATTTTCATAGTCTAAATTAGCCCGAAGAAACTCGAGGAATATGTTTCCTCCCCAACTAAGCCTCTACATCCCATGTCACAAAAAGAATAATTATTTGTCCACAGAACATGGTCTCATGATTCCATACTTTAGAATATCCATTGGCTGAAGACCCCATGAATATTTGGTCACATAAAATTTCTTTGTAGATGTCTCAAAACTGAGACTCTTTTACAGGATTAGGAAGCAAAGGAGTCAACACCATTGACTGAAGAAAAGTGGTACCCTCTTACTGAACTACGGTTAGCTTGAGAGATGTTATCTACTGTAAAACATACCACACTAGGTGAGCCCTAAAAATCCTAATAAGGAAATCCACTACAACTTTTACCTTTCTCAGTGCATAGAAAATCTTGATGTTGTATTATTGTAGAAATTTTATATAGTGTCACCCCATCAGGTTCAAGTCTCATTGAGTGGATACGTACCTGAGACTTTGCTGGTCTGTAAAATCCATAAATCTCTCTCCTAGAATGTAATGTCTCTACATTATAAGTGCAAAGACCACCACTTTCAGCACTATATAGTGTGTCCCGTCATTTTGTTCATGGGGTCTCTCTCGCCTCGACCTATAATTGATAAGTGTATTATCAACAATTTATTTTGAGAACCCAAGGTACCATTGAACATGTATGTTTTGTAAATTTATCTAACCATAATAATCTAGATAGGGAAATCAAGTGGCCTACCCCATATGTATTCTATACCCTAGGAATGAGAGTAATATCCAAACTAGATACTCCACTACACCCACAAGTGAGTTCCCCAAAAAAAAGTATCAAGCATAAAAAATCACTTGAAAAACGAGCATCTACTCTGACCCTCCATCGTACTACCTCACAGTGAATGCACAAGTTAGTGGGACACATCCACCAACCCTTTATACTATCCAAATTACGAGGCACTGCCTCTCCCTCAATGTATTTTTCATTTCACAAAAATGTGTCTCAATTGGAGAAGTAACACTTTTCCTCGTGAATTCATAGCTATGTCAAAAAGCATCAACACAAATTTAAAATAATTCCCTATGTCACCCTGATGATCTGTAAGCAAGTGGAAGGTAGAAAAGAGTGATAAAAACATTTCTAATAAGATCTACTTCGAAAATTAGAAAAGACACAGGGTGTACCTCTTATCATCTCATTATCTACAGGATTATAGACATCAAATTCTTTTGGTTCTCCATGGAACAAACTGTAAACATATTGAGACTTAAGTGGGATGCTTGGTGGGGGTGTATAGCCCTCATAACATCGTTCCCTAGCTCCAGATTTCCAGCTCCTCTTCCAACACCACCATTATGGGGAACACCCTGATCACAGTGTTGTATCTGCCATGGTGGTCCACTTGCTGCCTGACTGGTATTCTCAGCATGTCTAGTCGGGTAGTCTCATGCCATGTGACGTCGCCCATCATAATCATAACCATGTACCTCCTCAGGCTATCTCTGCACTCTTTGCTACCATGTCCTAAAACAACTATGAGCCTGATACCGATTATGGGCGGGCCTCCTGCGTTAAGATCTTGTCGTATGATCCCGAATAGAAAAGGTAGACAACGGTGCTTGGTTTCTCTCACTTCCACAACTAGCCGTATGGAACCCCTCTGATAGAAATTACCTTTTCATAATAACATTTTCTAGCACCCCGACATTGGTGGGATGCACAAGGTAACTATGATAGCAAAAGAACTATCTATGGAGTCCCTACTCAAACATCTATTCTCGGAATTTTTTGTTATGGATAATGTTGAAAGAGTAGAATGTATGGTTTTATACCTATTCAGGTACATAGAGAGCATCACCCATGCCTTATGAAACTAAAGAATCTTCTGAACCTCAATATAGCACAAAAAATATGGATATTATTCATGATAAAATATCTACCATATGTCTTCCCATTGGAGTTCTGACTCATCGTTTATCTGAGTAATCAGGCTCCACCAACACTCAAATTTTCCCTAGAACCTCAGTGGTCTCTGGTGTTGGAACTCACTAAGTGCACTGAGCCTGCAAACATCCTTGGCCTCCTCTATTAGGGCTATCTATTTCTCAATAGGTTGACATTCTTCTACCTACCCACCTAGATAAATGGAATTTTATGATGGGTCCTAAACTGAGGCCTCATCACTCACCGAATAATCATCATGAACCAGAGGTGGTATCTGGGTTTACTATCATTGTCGAGGCATCCAAAATCTATCAAGGGGTATCGTGGTTAAATGAGAATATATATATTTAAAACAATGGGGAACTGAATCCATATGGATAGTCATAGATTAAACCATATATGATACTTGTAAATTTTTTCCCTACAACAAGTTTCTTAGGTTGGTTATTCGATAAGTGGGTAATTAGGGTCCCGATGGATGGATATGTTTTCCACCCATACCATAATTGATCTCCCCAATGTATGAGTTGTTCTCAAGAAAAATAATCATTGTTTCCCTAAACCCTACTGATTCATTTTATGGGAAACATCTGAAAAACATACCCCATGTCAAACCACCTATGATATCACATTTTCATGACCCAACTCATACCGGGGCTCTAGCTGAAACTACCCCAAGCCATCCCCCATAGACTTCGAGTAGTGAATAGCACTGAAGACACAACAAACTCGTGGGGGAATTTGGCTATGAACCTATAAACATACACACACATCCATTTCAGTGAAATAGTACAGATGGAAAGGATATAAAGATGCAACACTGCTATAAATAAACCTAAAATGTATAAACTGCTAAATTGTACAAGTATGGTACAAAAAAAAATTAATCAAAAAAGGGAAAAAATACACACCCAATAAGAATAGTTACAAAACCTAGCAGAAACTCTAATTTGAAATGGTCAAGAGATCCCTTCCCCTATATCCCATGAAACGACCACTATACAAGGTCCATGAACCCATATCCCTAAGATCTAGTGAAGTCACAATCAATATGTCCATCGTCTGTATAAGGTATGACACATGTGTGAAAAGTCCATGTCAAGATGAGTATAAAAATACTCAGTTAAAATCCTTAAAAAGGTGAAGGGGGAGCCATAAGAGACACTCTAAAAATGAAGGAGGTATATAAGACAAGGTACATAAAAAAAGAGTGCAGCTCATGAAAAAAGGAGAGTAATGTATGCTCTTTCAAACATAAGGAGCTATTAATGGTGAGAATTTGAACTTCTTGTCTAGTATTTTCTTCCTATAATAGTAGGTCATACTTTTCCAACAAAAAGAAAAAAGACACAAAAATCATATGAAATACCCCCACATCATTTCTTCTCTTATAAAGAGATTAATAAAGACCCAATGAGTGGGTAATAAAAATATAATATTTTAATATATATAAATATATATTCATAGTAAATGAAACCCAAATGAGAGAGTAAGGGGATATATTTATCAAAGCTCATCCTTGGAAAACCGAGTATCCAATAGTCCCAAAAGTTACCACCATTGATGCCTAGAATCCCACATGTCTACTCTGAACTGCATGTTAAAGGGAATCAGTCATTGCACCTTGATACTATCTACTTTGGGAGGCACTATCTCACCCTCATGGTTATATGTCATGTCACGAGGATGAGTCTTGGTGGGAAAATCGTCCCTCATCCTCATGATTCCTATGGTACAATATATGATGCATCTTTACTCTATCACATAGTTGAGAGGTCATCTCAAAGTCAATGAACGATGCCCACCCTGACTAGAGGGTTCCACTCTAGTCATCAGGTATCTGTGCCCTAGTACGTCAAGGGGGTTCGTCACCTGAATTTCAAAGGGGGGCCAATTTGTAGACCCACTAGATTGTACATTCGATAAAGTTTTGTCAACAGGACTCATTTACTAACCCTTTTGGAGAAAAGCATGAAACTACCATCAGGGACCACTGGCTAGCCAATCTGGAGGTAAGCTCTGAACTACCGTCAGGGACCACCACCCAACACAGCTAGAGGTATGCCATAATCTGTTATTGGGGATGACTTCACAAACTAGATATAGGTAATACTAAAACTAATCTATTGATACACATAGGATAATACCACTCAGAATAAATCTAGGAACCACACTGGTCCTCGTTGTAGGATGGTAACATCTTAGAAAGCACTGATGAACCACATTGGCCATCCCTACTAGATGATAAACATTCATAATGAACTGAGGAACCAACCTACTGGATGGTACCTCTTATAATAACTTATTTTTAGTCATTGGGTGATTCACCAAGAAGGTATCACACCCAAAAAATCTCTTTTCGTATTGTAAACTGGTACGTGGCGCAACTGTGGACCACACAACGTGTGACCCACCTCATAAACTGGTTGAGAACATAACCATTATTTGGTACTAAATTGTGAAAAAATACCCTTAAGAGTTCCAAAATAATCTTAGAGTACATGAAAAATATAGTTATAAGGAGGATGCGTGCACAAAGCTCATCGTTGATCTGGATGGCCAAAAATGTAATTCACAGACATGCCTCCTCATGCTACCCAAGAACATTTAACCAAATATCTTCATACATATTCTCCAATCTCATATGAGTAGATACTGATATATTCCTAGGGCTCTCCTACAATACAACATAAGGTTATTCCGCTGATATTTAATCCATGTGTCCACAATTAATGAGATCACGAGTAAGAATATGAACTTACAAATGGATAACACAATTGTGATCTTTGAGAAAAAACATGGATGTTAGAATATTTATTCACCCCAATCAAACATGTAATGGGAATGTTGAACATCACATCAAAAATATAGAATGACAAGTCATTGGACCCACACCATGGTCCTGACACATGCCTTTCATGCCACTATGCCGCTTCACCAGAGCTATGTTTTGCCGCCATGAAACTAAACCTCCATTCCTCAGCTCTTATGCATGACCCTCACACTGCCTCTAAACTCCTCTAACTATCATTGTGTTGTCGTCCTGGAAGACATCATCTACTATCCAACTGCCTACACCTACTCTCACCCTCATGAACCTTCGCCTGATACTGTGGCTACCACGGTGTTGCTGAGCACCACCCCCGGCACTGGTGCTCTGGTGGTCCCTTCCGCGGACCATGAGACCCCTTTAGTTTTCTCAATCATGAACCCAAAACTAGATCAGTGATACCCATGATGATATATTTGTATCGCCTAACTAAAATTGAGGATCTCATGATCGATTCATGCATCTGAAAGTGGGCGTTGAATATTTCTGAAGAAAGAACGGATTTCAAATCAAAAGGGGATTTGAAATGGATATCAGGTGATAGATATGTTCGTTCAACCATTTCCATGATGTTCAAAGCAGTGAAGTTGGTGGAAAATTCAAGAAAAAAATCATAATTGAAAAAAGAGGCATGAACAAAAAAAAAGAATCCTACATCAATTCATTTTTCATTGATGAATCGACTAGCATTCAATTGCACTTAGATCTGTTGAAAAATTTATTCTTGATTCATCAAATAATAGAAGAGAGAGAGAGAGATTGGTGTGGATAGAGAGAGAGAGATAGAGATAGAGAGGGATAAGATTAAGGGTTAACCCTAATAGTGAAATCATATTTGTTTATAAATATAAAAACATTGAATCCCTTGACAACAACTTTAGAATTGTAAACTTCTATTCCATCTCATTTTCTGTCATGCTTAGGTAAACACCCCATTTTGAAATCATCAAAGCTCTTTTATTTCCAATCCAATTTTCACTTATAATGTAATTTGATTCTATATTCGAGATAAAATAACTATGTTTCATTATTTTATTAATGATATTTCCCCTTGGCGACTTCTCTAATATATGTCACATGCCGACAATATTTATGGATCGCCTAAGTTAAAAACTACATTATGGACCCAACTATGGGATAAAATTTATCATCCAAGCCACTGTTCGAGAGTTATCCCATTTCTGTCACATGTATTGCATAAAAATACTTAATGTATTTATAACATTAATTTTGGGCACAACATTCTTCCTAATTACATGTTATCTCAGCCCCTAACTCTATAAATATTCCTAGAAAAATTTAAATGTCATCAAAATAAAAATCCGAGTCTCTAAAAATATAAAAATTTGAGGTAGTGGAGAAATAAATAATATAAATGTGCATATTGAAGTATGTTACCACTTATTTTGATTACTCATTTTTGATTGCACCAATGGGAATCCTTGGTTATATATATTCCAAATGGGATATCTTAGATGAAATAAGGGATTTTGGGAGATTATTTCGATAGGTATTACAAGACCCTATGGGATTGAGTGGAGTGATGAAGTTATTGGAGTGAGTTCCATTTTATAGTGGATGAGTGACATTCTTGTAAATGAAAAAAATGTAAACACTATTGAGATGTCTTACTTAAATCATCTGCCACCAATAACGTAACATATTCTATTAAAGGGATTATAAGGACTAAATATGGTTATTAAATGTTTGTTTTATATGTTTTTAGGATATTTTCACATTTAATATAATGTTTAACCACTGATTAAACTAGTTTTTACCTTCATTGCAGTAATCAATTTTATTTATTTTAACTACTATTTTTGGTCAACAAAAAATTGAATATACTATAGATTATAAATTATGATTATTAAAAATATGGAATCCATTTTTCCAAAATATAAACACCCTATTGTAAAATATTAATATAAAATTAATCACATAAATCAGTTGAAACAATGGGGTTTTGAATTAAAAATGTGGAAAAGATCGAAATGATTTTATATCCAAGTTAAATGTAAAATTGATTAAAACTAATTCCATTGGATTACCAGATTTCTAATAGATATAAATAAACATTAAACCAAATTAAAATATAATTTCATTATAAAAATAAATAAAATGAAAAATTAGCTTTCAATTAATATTTATTATTTATCTCGATTCATATATCGAGGAAGTTTCCCATAAAAAATTACCCAAAGATAACATTTATGACACTCTTTCACAAATGTTGTTTATTTCTTCAAATATTTTTTTTAAAAGTTAAAAATATTATATTTAAAATACTCTCTCCATTAAAAAGTTATAAAATTTACATTTATAAAAATATATTTTATTATCTAAAAATTTGGATTTATTCATATCCCTTGTCTAGAAAAGATGTGATATAAATTTTAATAGACGATTGAATAAATAATGTATAAATTACAATAATGTCCTTAATCAAAATTTTTATAATTAATTTGTTGAGGTAAAACATGTTTGATATCATAAATATTTCTTTCCATCCAAATATTTAATATATATTAAAAATATTTTTATTTTCAGTTTCACTTAATTGGTCACCAAATATTTTTTCTTATATACTTTTGTATACCATATTTTAATAATAAAGTTATTCATATTCATAACCACCATTTAAATTGTAAAGACCTGTAAAATTCAAGGAAATTTTTTTCTTAATTTTCTTTGGGATTTTACAAGAACGCGGTTTCTGACGACACTTGATTCTGAGGCTTGGTGTGCCTGAAATTTCTATCCGAAGTTTAGCTCGGGTACATTCAGTGAACGAACAAGATGGTTTTTATAACTTTTGAACCGGTGCTCAGAATCTAATTTCGAGGGCATCGATGGATTCGCAGCACCGATAATTTCTTAGGAACACCTTTTTCGGAGTTGCGTTTAAACGGGAGGAGTTGTTAAAAATTGTGGCAGTTAAAAATAAAAATTTATCTACAATTTTTATTTTTTTTCTTTCTAAGTGGTTAAAATATTTTAGTGGAAGTTGGGGGAAACCACCCAGCTTCCCATGGGAGGTTATGAGGGTGGTGGGGCCCACAAGAACCCCACCCGTTCATATTCCCCAACTCCTTAAACTCACCATTAATTTGATAACTTATTTTAATTAAATAGGCGAGTTTAATTGGAATGTTAGAAATTCAAATATTTAAGTCATGTTAATAAAATAAGTGAAGTACTTATTTTATTTTGGTTGGAAGTTCTTGCATTGAGAGGATTTGGAGAAAAGCTAAGGGGCTTGAAGATCTTCTTCTTCTTCGATGAAGAACGCGAAGAACGCAAAGAACGCGAAGAACGTGAAGAACGCGAAGAACGCGAAGAACGCCGACCTCCGACAAAGGTCGACAAGAACGCCAGATCCTTGGAGATCGATGACGCGACTCCAACAAATCTTTTCTCTGTGATGTGATGATTCTCCTTCCGCGACGCCTTCTTCCGCGATGGTTATTTCCACGATGAACCTCCGTTCAAACTACACTCGAGGTAGGGGAATTTTATTGTTGATGATATTCGTGATTTTATTCCATCGACGTTACTTGTTCAATTGGACCGCTTGCTATCGATTAGCGGGAGGGGGCCGGACCGCACAAACATGGCCGACCCTCCTCCCTTATCTTTTGTGTTGATTACGGTTCAAAGGAAAATGACGCGGTGCCGTCGCACCGCGCGGGATGAGCGGCAAGGATGCACGGTGCCGTCGCGCTGCGCAATTAAAAATCGAACCAAGTAGTGGCGTCGTCGCGCCACGCCCAAAAAACCTGAAGATACTGTGGCCGGAGTGGTACCGCGGCAGAGGGGCACAGCGCCGTCGCGCCGCGCCAGACGAACCAAGGCCGCGGCTTAAGCCGCAGCGAAGCAAGGACCAGCGGCAGGTTCCGGGCCGCCGGCGTCGGAGCAGGGGGACCAGCCAGCACCGGTCTTGTGGCGGCAACAGCTGGCCGGCCGGAGCGGGCCGACCGGTCAGAGGAAGATCCGGGGCTTACGACACCCGGCTGGCCGGATAAGAGCGACCCCCACATGGGGTCGCGGTTACAAACAAGCGGGGGGCAGCCCCCCCCCCCCCGCATCTCAACGCTCGATCGTTTCGGCTGAGCCACCTGGCCAGCGTGCCAGGCCACCGGGCCGGGCCGCGCAGGATGACCTGGGCCGCACCAGCCGGGCTGACCCAGAGGGTATCGGTCTAGGTGGGACCGGGTCCGAACCCCCTAATACCGGACCCCTCACGGTCTTTTGCCCATAACTTGGGGTACAAACCTCCGATCGACTCACCAAAAGCTGTAATGCGATCCTTGGATCGAGATAGTCATTTCGGTATTTTACAATCAAGGTTTCGGAGAACTTTGGGTTCGGCCAGGTTTGTTCGTACACGAAACCAACCAGGACCTCAGAGCGAAAACGCTTATAACATGATCTCCGGACGTCCGATTGACGTGCCGTCGACTTTGTTGGATTACTATAAGTGAGAAGGACATTTTGGATTACTCCGATCGAGGTTTGGACGCAGTTGGAGTAAGGTCGGGTTGGTTTTGACTTAAAAACCAACTAGGCCCCTGGAACGAAAAAGCCAATAACTCTCAGATCGGGCGTCCGATCGACGCGCCATCTGTCGCGTTGAGTTCCTGTTGACGATACAGAACTTTTGGATACATCAACTCCAGACTATGTGTCAGTTGATGTATCCGCCCTTCGGCTCGTGGAGCGGACCCTCCCGAACGAGTTTGCTGTGTGCGGGAACCCTAGAGCTGGCTGCGACTGCGACGACGATGATGACTGTACAGAAATCCTTCGTGGATTCGACGACGACGACTACAATACTCAGTGATCCTACGTGGACCAGTGCTACTGATCCTGTGTGGGTCAGATCCTGTGTGGGTCAGCGCTCAGCGGTCCTGTGTGGGCCAGCGCCTACAGATCCTGTGTGGGTCCGATCCTGTGTGGGTCATTGCGGGGGTTAGTTACCTATCTATCCTTTGTGGGTCATTGCGGGGGTTAGTACCTATCGATCCTATGTGGGTCTGATGACTTAGATGAATCAGTGACTACATCTGATCATATCTATCGTCTTACGAAGAAGTATACCTGTTTGAATTGAATCTTGAATTTCAATCCTTATCTTCGATAAGATTGACTTGATATCCTGTGTGGATTATGTTATGTTTTCCTGTGTGGACTGGGTTGTACTTGAGCTTGGATGTTGGAGCCGAACGAGAATTGATGACATAGGTATATGTATGGTCAAATACCTAAGTAGTGCCAGATGTTACTTCGTTGTTGTGTCTTTCCTTTTTGGATTATCCTTTGTGGATTCTGGGAGACCTTCAGGGGTCTCGGGGTCCCTACTGAGTAGCTTATACTCACACCTATACGGGATATGCCCGCACTACGTTGTGTTGGTTGTAGATGATGGACAGCACTGATCGTGGTTGAGGCACGAGGAGCAGGTCGGTACCCGGAGGTGGATCACTGGGCGGGGCATACTCGGAGTGGACAGCTGGACCCGAGGAGCTGTGGAGGTTATCTGTACCCACCCTTCAGGTGGGACTTCCAGTGGACGGCTCGAGGCTATGGCTTTACTTTCAGTTGATGTTTCCCTTTCCAGTTGTACTTTACTTTCAGTTTGGGTTTGTATACTGGCCCAATTACTTTTCCGCACTTACAGTTGTACCCAATTTTTACTTAGTGTTTACTTCTGCTTGCTTGCTCCGTGGGTTTGTTTACTTTACAAAGGCAATGCCTTCTATTTTTACTGGGAATTATGACTTGGTGCTAGTCGCCAGCCCCTGGCCTATGGAAGGCAGGCTTGGGGTAGTCACGACACGGGCCCTAAGGATGAGCCGTGAAAAATTGGTATCAAAGGAGTTCAGTTCTACCACAGAACTCAGGACTCTGATCTTTTTCTATGTGAAGCAATAGTGTTAAGAGTATTAAGTGTGGTTATCAGTCCATGGAGTCCAGTGTTGGTGCGGCGGCCGACATATCCGTACACTAGGACCCTGACTTCTGATTTCCGACTAAATGCACGAAAACATTGATTGCATGTGTGTTTCAAGTTTTCTTTGTGATTACATTATGTCAGCTCACCAGATATACTGTTTGACCGTGGTGCACCTGTTTCTTTTCAGGATGGCCCCACGATGACAACCAGCTAGAGTTCTAATCATTATGCGTGACGACAGCCCATCGAGCCACGAGGCCTCGGTACATGGCCCTTTGACAGTAGAGGCACCGGAGGTACCTCTACCCGTCGAGCCACCGATGCTACCAGCCCCAGCCGCTGACGATGCACGTCGCCTTAGTGCACTGCACGAGTTTCAGTGTTAGTGACCGCCCAGGTTCTGCAGGGAGAAGGACCCTCAGACCGCCGAGGATTGGCTGGAGGAGGTTGTATGAGTTTTCAGGTTAGTGAGGACACCAACAGACCTCATGGTGATCCTCACAGCGAGCCTCCGGCACGCGGCAGCAGGCGGATGGTGGATCTTGATGCTCCAGGTGCACGAAGAGGCATCTCTCCTCTGGACGGACTTTGAGAGCCTCTTCCGCTCGGATTTCGTCCCAGCCACCCTCCGTGCGGTACGCATCCAGGAGCTTCTACAGCTGCGGCAGGGCAGCTTGACGGTCGCCCAGTACTCGGCGATATTTACAGATCTCTAGCGCTATTCGACGGACACGGTACGAGACCCATTCTTCGGGGCCCGGACCGTTGAGCAGGGATTGAGGCATGAGATAAGGGCATCCCTGATCTCCCTCAGCATTACGACATAGACCGGGGTATTGGAGTGATCCCTTCTAATCGAGAGATTCCTTGCTGAGCCTACATCAGCAGCGAGACCTACCGCAGGGCGGTACGTAGCAGAGTCTTCTGTAGCAGGCAGTCGACAGATGACTAATGGGTCCAGGCAGACCAGACCCTTAGGCAGACGACCTCAGGACACTGGCACAGGGGTGCGGGACACACAGCGTGGAGCCAGTCTTTCGAGAGGCAGACAGTGATACGCATGTAGCGGGCAGGGCCACATGGCTCGTGACTACCCGACCTGCCGTGCCGAGGAGCAGCAGACGGTTAAGGGACCACCCAGACAGAGGTAGAGGGTCGACCATGGCAGTCTGCAGGGAGCAGGAGGATGAGGCAGAGGAGCTGGCTGAACAACAGGTGGTGGGCGATGATTTGAGGCTCTACCACCACCACCACCACCAGGAGGCCCACCCTGACCACAGGGAGTTGGTGGGCAGAGACAGGCAAAGCTCCAAGAAGCAGAGGCCTATGACCACGGCACGCCTGATATTATTCGAGGTACTATCTGTGTCTATTCCACCCTTTCTATAGTTCTTATAGACATAGGAGAGAGTCATTATTTCATACCCGCTGCCCTTGTTCGGAGCTCGGATATTCCGACAGAGCCGTTGGATCAATACTTACGGCTAGAGACTCCTACGGGAGAAGACTCGATGATTACGCACTGGTGCTGGTATTGTGAGCTTACTCTAGGAGGCGAGAGCTTCGGCTGGGATCTTCTTGTAGCGGCGTCGAGGCCTTATGACATCATCTTGGGCATGGATTGGTTATCTACAGTTCATGCTCAGATTGACTGTATTAGGTGCAAGTTGCGGTGTGTACGCACTGACGGGATCAAGTTCACCTTCACCGGTGAGAAGGGAGCCTTCGCAGAACAAGATGGACTCTCGCAGAGGAGAGGAAAACCCATCACTCATCAGTTGGATAGCCTCATCCTAGGAGCAGTTGACATGTGGAGTCCTAGTTTTCCTGCAGTGGTGGATCAGTATGCGGGCGTTTTTCCCGACGACGTTCCAGGACTACCTCCTCACAGAGAGGTAGAATTTTATATTGATCTGTAACCCGGGACAGCCTCAATATCCACCCCAGCATATCGGATGACTCCCGCCGAGCTTCGAGAGCTACAAGTACAGTTGGAGGACTTGCAGGGCAAAGGATTCATCCGACCCAGTGTTTCACCCTGGGCTTCCCCGATATTGTTCACCAAGAAGGCGGACGGGAGCTTGCGACTTTGTGTCGACTATCGTCGCCTGAACCAGGTGACCGTGAGGAACAAATATCCGCTACTAAGGATTGATGACCTCTTCGATTAGCTCAAGGGAGCACGGTGGTTCTCGAAGATAGACCTCAGGTCAGGCTATCACCAGCTCAAAGTTCAGGATGAGGACGTGCAGAAGATGGCCTTCAGGTGTCGGTATGGCCACTATGAGTTCTTGGTTATGCCATTTGGCGTAACCAATGCTCCAACAGTGTTCATGGCCCTCATGAACAGGATCTTTTAGCCATACCTCGATCGATTTGTCATGGTCTTCATTGACGACATTTTGATTTACTCGACAACTGAGGAGGAGCACGCCTACCACTTGCGGGTTGTACTGGACAAACTCCGAGAGCACCAGATTTATGGTAATCTCTCGAAGTGTCAGTTCTGGATATGCGAGGTCCACTTCTTGGGAAAAGTCATCTCTGAGGCAGGAGTTGCAGTGGACCCTGCGAAGATCAAGGCATTATTAGCTTGGGAGCCACCCAGGAGCGTGATGGAGGTGCGAAGTTTCTTGGGACTAGCTGGGTACTACCGGAGATTTGTGCCAGACTTCTCCAGAGTTGCGGCACCACTCTCAACTTTGACGAAGAAGGGGAAACCCTTTGTGTGGTCAGGCAGATGTCAGCGGAGCTTCCAAGAGCTAAGACAGAGATTGACCAGCGCGCCTATCTTGGGGCTACCAGAGGAGGGAGTTTGGTACGTAGTTTACTGCGATGCATCAGGGACTGGGCTCGGATGTGTCCTGATGCAGGAGAGGGCCGTGATCGCCTACGGATCACATCAGTTGAGGCAACATGAGCAGAACTACACTACCAATGACCTGGAGTTAGCAGCAGTGGTCTTCGCTCTGAAGATGTGGCGACACTATCTGATGGGCGAGCACTTTACAGTCTATTATGACCACCAGAGTCTCAGGTACATCTTCTCGCAGAAGGAACTGAACCTCAGACAGCGGCGATGGCTTGAGTTCCTCCAGGACTATGAATTTGAGATAATCTATACTCCTGTAAAGGGGAACGTGGTATCTAATGATCTCATCAGGAGGACGGGCATTCAACTACTTGGGGAGGTGACAGAGAAGCTAGCCGCTTTGTAGATATCCTTCGTGGATAGAGATGGAACAACATTTCTTCAGTCACTGACAGTCACTCCTCCACTACTGCAGCGGGTCAGAGAGGCACAATGTGTAGACGCCGACTGTGAGACGCGATGTGTGCAGATATCCTCAGGATAGGCACCTGATGGTTTCTCTTTAGGAGGAGAGCACGAAATCCTTCTCAGAGGACGTAACTTGGTACCAGTTGCTTTACGGGAGGAGGTGCTGAGAGAGTTTCACACTTCCCCTTTGGCGGTACATCCTGGACTGGCGAAGATGTACCAGGATCTTAGACGACAACACTGGTGGCCGAGCATGAAGAAGGATGTGGCAGAGTTCGTTTCTCGATGTCTCACCTGCCAGCAGGTGAAGGCAGAGCACCAGGTACCAGCAGGATTAGTACAGCCCTTGGAGGTTCCAGAGTGGAAATGGGACGACATATCTATGGAATTAATGATCGGACTTCCACGCACTTTCAGAGGTCACGACTCCATTTGGGTGATTGTCAACCAACTCACCAATTCGGATCACTTCCTACCCAACAGAGAGCAGGGCTCAGTGGAGACCTTGGGACGTCTCTACGTTCAGGAGATTGTACGGATTCATGGTGTGCCATTATCTATCATCTCTGATCGAGATGCTCTCTTTACTTCCCTGCTTTGGAAGGGGTTGGAGGAGGCATTCAGGATGCAGCTACGTCTGAGCACTGCCTTTCACCCCCAGACAGATGGTCAAATGGAGAGGACCATTCAGACTCTCGAGGAAATGCTTCGTGCATGTGTCCTCGACTTTGGTCGCAGCTAGGAGGACCACCTACCCTTGGTGGAGTTCGCGTACAATAACAACTACCACTCCACCATTGGGATGACACCATACGAGGCGTTGTATGACCGACCTTGCAGATCTCCTCTATGTTGGACAGACCCTGGTGAGTCAGCACTTGTGGGACTGAAGATGGTCCAGGCCATGACAGAGAAGGTCCAGGTCATCCAGGAGAGGATGAGGATAGCTTAGAGCCGGCAGAAGTCTTCTGCTGACAGGAGGCGGAGGCCACTGGAGTTTGAGGATGGTGACCACGTTTTTTTACGGGTCTCACCTCGACATGGAATACGGAGATTTGGCCGAGGCGGGAAGTTATCTTCGCGCTTCATCGGACCATTACTGGTCCTCAGCAGGATTGGTGAGGTGGCTTATCTCCTGGCTCTACCACCTCAGTTGCACTAGGTGCACGATGTCTTCCACGTATCGTAGCTGAGAAGATACGTGCACGACCCGACACATGTCATCGACCATGGGGAGCTGGACATAGATGATGGGGAGACTTTTGCGGAGGTCCCAGCGGAGATTGAGGATCGATAGGAGTGGTTCCTACGTGGATGGTCGATTCCTCTAGTGCGCATCAGATGGCAGCACATGAACCTCCAGGAGAGCACTTGGGAGGGGGAGGCTTAAATGCATGCTCAGTACACACATTTTTTCCCTAGTTTTTGATGTATCTTTACGAGGACGTAAAGCCATGAGGTGGGAGTAATGTAAAGACCTGTAAAATTAAATGTAAAATTTTTCTTAATTTTCTTTGAGATTTTACAAGAACGCGGTTTATGACGGCACTTGATTCCGAGGCCCGGTGTGCCCGGAGTTTCTATCCGACATTTAGCTCGGGTACGTTCAGTGAACAAACGAGTGGATTTTTATAACTTTTGAACCGGTGATCGGAATCGAATTCCGAGGGCACCGATGGATTCACAGCGCCGATAATTGCTTATGAACACATTTTCCAGAGTTGCGTTTAAACGGGAGGAGTTTTTAAAAATTTTGGAAGTTAAAAATAAATATTTAGCTACAATTTTTATTTTTTTTCTTTCTATGTGGTTAAAACCTTTGAGTGGAAGTTGGGGGAAACCACCCAACTTCCCATGGGAGGTTATGAGAGTGGTGGGGCGCACACGAGCCCCACCCCTTCATATTCTCTAACTCATTCAACTCACCATTAATTTGATAACTTATGTTAATTAAATATGTGAGTTTAATTTGAATGTTTGAAATTCAAATACTTAAGTCATGTTAATAAAATAAGTGAAGTACTTATTTTATTTTGGTTAGAACTTGTTGCATTGAGAGGATTTGAAGAAAAGATAAGGGGCTTGAAGATCTTCTTCTTCTTTGACGAAAAACACGAAGAACGCGAAAAACGCGAAGAACGTGAAGAACGCGAAGAACGCGAAGAACGCCGACCTACGACGAAGGTTGAAAATAACGCCAGATCCTCAGAGATCGACGATGCGACGCCGACGAATCTTTTCTCCGTGACGCGACGATTCTCCTTCCACGACGCCTTCTTTCGTGACAGTTATTTCCACGACGAACCTCCGTTCAAACTACACTCGAGGTAGGGGAATTTTATTGTTGATGACATTCGTGATTTTCATCCGTCGACGTTAAACGTTCAATTGGACCGCTTGCTATCGATTAAGGGGAGGGGGCTGGACCGCACAAACATGAACGACCCTCCTCCCTTATCTTTTGTGTTGATTACGGTTTAAATGAAAATTACGCGGTGCCATCGCACTATGCAGGAACAAGCGGCAAGGATGCGCGTCGCCGTCACGCCGCACAATTGAAAATAGAACCAAGCCGTGGCGCAGTCGTGCCACGTCGGAAAAACCCAAAGACACCGCAGCCGGAGTGGGACCACGGCGGAGGGGTGCGACACCATCGCGCCGCGCCAGACGAACCAAGGCCGCGGCTTAAGCCGCTGCGAAGCAAGGACTAGCAGCCGGTTCTGGGCCGCCGGCGTTGGAGCAGGGGGATAGGCCAGCACCGGTCCCGTGGCGGCAACAGCCGGCCGGTCAGAGGAAGAGCCGGGGGTTATGACCCCCGGCTGGCCGGATAAAAGCGGCCCCCACATGGGGATGCGGTTACAAACAAGCGGGGGGGGGGGGGCAGCGCCCCCCCCCCCCCCCCCCCCCCGCATCTCAATGATCGGCCGTTTCGGCCGAGCCTCCGGGCCGGGCCGCGCCCAAGCGGGCTGGAGCCGGACCCGGGTCGGGTCGAGCTGGTTCGTGCTGACCCAGAGGGTATCGAGCCAGGTCGGACCGGGCCTGAACCCCCTAATACTGGACCCCTCACGGTCTTTTGCCCATAACATGGGCTGCGGACCTCCGATCGACACACCGACAGCTGCGATGTGATCCTTGGATCGAGACGGTCGTTTTGGTATTTTACACTCAAGGTTTCGGAGAACTTTGGGTTCAGTTGGGTTTGTTTGTACACGAAACCAACCGGGCCCTCAGAGCAGAAACGCTTATAACTTGAGCTTCGGACGTCCGATTGACGTGCCGTCGACTTTGTTGGATTCTTCTAAGTGAGACAGATATTTTGGATTAATCTTCTCAAGGTTTGGACGCAGTTGGAGTACGGTCAGGTTGGTTTTGACTTAAAAACCAACCGGGCCCCTGGAACGAAAAATCTAATAACTCTCAGACCGGGCGTCCGATCGACGCGTCGTCTATCGCGTTGAGTTTCTGTTGACGATATGGAACTTTTGAATACATCAACTCCGAACTATGTGTCAGTTGATGTATCAGACCTTCAGCTCGTGGAGCGGACCCTCCCAAATGAGCTTGCTGTGTGCGAGAACCCTAGAGCTGGCTGCGACTGCGACGACGATGACGACTGTACAAAAATCCTTCGTGGATTCGACGACGACGACTACAACACTCAACGATCCTACGTGGATCAGTGCTACCGATCTTGTGTGGGTCAGATCCTGTGTGGGTCAGCGCTCAGCGGTCCTATGTGGGCCAGTGCCTACAGATCCTGTGTGGGTCTGATCCTGTGTGTGTCATTGCGGGGGTTAGTTACCTATTGATCCTTTGTGGGTCATTGCGGGGGTTAGTACCTATCGATCCTGTGTGGGTCCGATGTCTTAGATGAATCAGTGGCTACATCTGATCATCTCTATCGTCTTACGAAGAAGTATACCTGTGTAAGCTGAATCTTGAATTTCAATTCTTATCGTCGATAAGATTGACTTGATATCCTGTATGGATTACGTTATGTTTTCCTGTGTGGAGTGGGTTGTACTTGAGCTCGGATGTTGGAGCCAAACGAGAATTGATGACTTAGATATATATATGGGCATATACCTAAGTAGTGCCGGATGTTACTTTGTGTTTGTATCTTTCCTTTGTGGATTATCCTTTGTAGATTCTGGGAGACCTTCGGGGGTCTCGGGGTCCCTACTGAGTAGCTTATACTCACCCATGCATGGGCTATGCCCGCACTACGTTGTGTTGGTTGAAGAAGACGGACAACGCTGATCGTGGTTGAGGCCCGAGGAGCAGGTTGGTACTCAGAGGTGGATCACTGGGCGGAGGGTACCCTGAGCGGATGGCTGGACCCGAAGAGCTGTGGAGGCTATCTGTACCCACCCTTCAGGTGGGAATTCCAGTGGACGGATCGAGGCTGCGGCTTTACTTTTAGTTGCTGTTTTCCCTTTCCAGTTGTACTTTACTTTCAGTTTGAGTTTGTATACTGGCCCACTTACTTTTCCGCACTTACTGTTTGTTTCGCACGGAATTCGGGGATGACCTCCTGGATGGGAGATTCAAACGTTCCGATCGGTTTCTAGCGGGTTTATTCGTATAACCGGAAACATCCAATGATTCCACATCCATTTGGACCTACTTTCCAAAGGTAGGCGGTCATTATCTTGTGGACTGATGAGGCTTAGGAATTTGCATTGGTCGAGAGGATGGGAGGTCGGACTCATCACACCTTTTTGAGGGGAATTATTGTCTATTCCGGGACTCTCTTTATAGATTTAAGTTATGTTCGTGAATCCTTATTACATTTCCAAGTATAAAATGAGATTTTCCTTTAGTTTTGACAATCAATGATTAAATATGTAAGAAATTTAGAGAATCTTTTATATGTATTCGAGGTTCTTCATCAATAGAGAATCATCTATATCTATTTATAGATTCTTGATCAATGGTAACCTTCAAAAACATTCATATAAAAGTCTCTTGGTCATTATGATGACTAGGATGGTTTTAAAGCCACTCAGTGGGGCACTTGAAGTTTATTGTCATTCAGAAGGACAATGAATTATTTCAGAGTTGGGATCGAACCCATAGATGGGCTACCTACGTATCCTTTGTTTTGAAAAAGGAATCAGAACCCACGTAGTTCGAATAAGGGTATGATGTTTATGATTGATGGCTCAAAGCAGGATGTCACAATTACTTTTACACTCTAAGCTCACGTGAGTCATGCTCGGTGTGAGAAATAAGAGGTATTAGTAAAATTTAGACAATTGTGCCATGAAAGATGCAATCATAAGAAATGGTTTGGGGATTATGTACGTATGACTGCCCAGAGGATTTACTTTAGGGAGAAAATCCAGGAACAAGGTCCATAAAGGTATATGTGCTTCGTGGAGATTTTAATACTCTAACTTGGGACTTATTCCTGAAGAGGAAACCCAAATTAGGAGAGGATGGATAACTGGGTTTTACTCCTGAGAAGGAATCCCAGATCAAACGTAAATTAGGACTGGTTAAAGAGAAATTAGGGGACTTGGGGCTTACTCTTGAAAAGGAAACCCAAGATTATGACTAGGACTTATTCCTGAAAAGGAGACCCAGGTTAGGGGACTTAGAGCTTACTCCTGAAAATAAGCCCATGATTATGACTGGGTCTTATTCCTGAAAAGGAGACCCAGGTTAGGGATTAAGGTTTGGGGATTACTCCTAAGGAGGATGCCCATATTTGAGATTGGGGCTTACTCCTGAGGAGGATTCCCAAGTTAAGGGACTCGGGGCTTACTCCTAAGAAGGATGCCCATATTTGAGATTGGGGCTTACTCCTGAGGAGGATGCCCAAGTTAAGGGACTCGGGGCTTACTCCTAAGAAGGATGCCCATATTTGAGATTGGGGTTTACTCCTAAGAAGGATTCCCAAAATTAGAGGACTTGGGGCTTACTCCTAAGAAGGATGCCCATGATTATGACTGGGTCATATTCCTGAAAAGGAGACCCAGGTTAGGGATTAAGGTTTGGGGATTACTCCTGAGAAGGATGCCCATATTTGAGATTGGGGCTTACTCCTGAGGAGGATGCCCAAGTTAAGGAATTAAGGTTTGGGGATTAATCCTAAAGAGGATGCCCAGATTTGGGAACTTTAAGAATTTGGGACTTACTCCTGAGGAAGATGCCCAGATTAAAGGACTTATAACTGGGGATTATTCTTGAAAAGGAGACCCAAGTTAAGGATTATCTCATCTTAAAGGATGAGGTTGAATTAATGAACTCTCCATATTTAGTGACATAAGGATATTTAAATCACTAGGTTTTGAGAGATATTCCACAGAATTCCTTTCAGATAAGGAAGTCAAATCAAGAAATCATGCCATAAATGGCTTTGAAGAGTGTCTTGAAGACTGAATCTTGAAAAGGAAAGGTGTAATGGCTTAAGAGGGGTAAAATGGGCAAGATGGGCACCCAAAAAGGTAGGGGCGCGCAATTCTTGAAAGTCACGCAAGTATTGCGGCGGCGCACAAGTATTGGTCGCGCAGGTATACTTGCGTGACATGTGGGGTACTTGCGCGATTTTCAACCATCATTAAAATACTCGAGAGACTCTTTCTTAAAGCCTTTAGAATCCTCTTGAGGTTCTTCCAGAAAAGGGACACGCAAGTTCTATTGAAGGAATAAGGCGGTGCGCAAGTGTGGTCACTTCCCTTAAGGGATGACCACTCAGGCGCGCAAGTGTTGATGAGTTTCAACACTTAGGCCTTCCTCCTTCTCTTTAGATCTTCCGTTCTAGGTAAGAAATTACCTTATAAGTGTTCCGGAAGCTTTGAGAAGAGTCTTGGGTGTCGGGAGCTTCAATCCGAGTTTCTGAAAAAAGATCCTCTCGAATGGGGGGCCCACAGGGTCTATTTATAGGCCAGAGAAGACCCCGTGCGGTTACCAGGCGGTTATCACTTAGGTCACGCAAGTCACTTTCACGACCATAAGGCGTCGTGCAAGTAGACTTTCATGACCACTAGGCGGCGCGCAAGTGTACTTGCGCGACCATGAGGGAACTTGCGTGACCTATGGGCAATGTTCTCCTTGTTCATCCCTTTGTCGATTTTTGATGTTTCTTCAAAGGATGAATCACTTTGGACTAAGGTATTTCCCTTTTTCAGTCGTTAGACTCTGTGATGGAAAGGAGCGTCAACAAAAGTCCCCCCTCAGAGTTGGATCCGGAGAGAAAAGAGGATTTGACTCTGAGGTGAAAAAGAAAAACAAGAAATCTGGCAGTTTAAAGTCATGCATGTCGGACATAAAGGGGCTAATGTTTAAGGTCAAAATAGCTTTGACCGAAATGGATTAGAATTGACACAATTCCTTGAAAGTACATCTGAAAACATACTACCATACTCAAGTATGAGGGAAAAAATGTAAACTATGGCTTAAGAATATTTGAATCTGAGGAATGATATGAAAAAGAGCTAAAAGGCATTAGAAGAAGTAGTTTCCAAGAATGAAGTTACTATTATTTAACAAAACCCGTTATGGGGTTTAAATATGCATCGCCACCTAAGGGCATTGGCTGCATGGTCAAATAAATAGAATATTTTAGATGACAAGTCTGTTATGTGGACTGTTTATGCAAGGCCACCTATGGGCACGTGCTGCATAGTCAGGCAAAAGAACTCTCAGAAATTTACTTTCCTAGTGCTAAAAGCCAGTGAAAGTTTATGGAGATTCAAATTTTCTAAAGTATAGAGTTTTTTGTATGGAAAGAGGTACTTGAATATGGAGAAGATATTTCCAGACAAGATTATCGAATAACTGGATGAATATCACTCCTACGAAGGTCTGACCCAAACGTAGGGAAGAATAATAAACCATAGACTTGAATACTTTCAGATCATGAAAAAGGATATGGGACAAATATGTTAAGGATGGCTATTTTTTTTGTGGATCCCTACATACTGTCATTTAAGACAAATAAGGACAAAAGAGGCATTCTTCCCAAGAATGAAGTTACCATTATTTAACAAACCCATTAGGGGGTTGAAATATGCAGGGCCACCTAAGGGCATTGGCTGCATGGTCAAATAAATAGCATCTTTTAGCTGAAAAGTCTGTTATGTGGACTGTTTATGCAAGGCCACCTATGGGCACGTGCTGTATAGTCAGGAAAAAGAATTCTCAGAAGTTTACTTTCCTAGTGCTAAAATCCAGTGAAAGTTTATGGAGATTCAAATTTTCTAAAGTATAGAGTTTGTTGTATGGAAAGAGGTACTTTAATATGGGGAAGATATTTCCAGACAATATTATCGAAGAAATGGATGAATATCACTCCTACGAAGGTCTGACCCAAACGTAGGGAAAGAGAATAAACTATAGACTTGAATATTTTGAGATCATGAAAAAGGATATGGGACAAATATGTTAAGGATGGCAATTTTTTTGCAGATCCCTACATACCGTCATTTAAGACAAATAAGGACAAAAGAGGCATTCTTCCCAAGAATGAAGTTACTATTATTTTAAAAAAACCCGTTAGGGGGTTGAAATATGCAGGGCCACCTAAGGGCATTGGCTGATTGGTCAAATAAATAGCATCTTTTAGCTGACAAGTCTGTTATGTGGACTGTTTATTCAAGGCCACCTATGGGCACGTACTGCATAGTCAGGCAAAAGAATTCTCAGAAGTTTGAAATTTTTGTGACTAAAAGTCATGAAAAGGGTTATGAAGATCTGAAAATATTTAAGGTTAGGACTATAACACATAAAGATGGGTATTGTCCAATGTATATAGAGGTACATAGGTCAATGATAACCATAATCATGTTGTGGCTGGGTCTTGAATTGAAATTTTGGACTTCACTACGTATCTCATAAGAATGGGAATCAAGCCATACGTAGTTCTTGAAATGCAGTTTAATGTCGTGCATGACGAAAGTATGAGAGATCTTAGTTTAGGGTCATATAATTCGGACCATAATAATGAATACACAGTGTGTGTTTTCATGAGGACTTTTCTGCCAAGGGACTGAAAGTAAAATTTGGGGTTTGGCCCAAAAGACTTGGGACTGGATTCGAGGGATACTCGAATGTTCCTACGTATCCCATAAGGATGGGAATCAAGTCCACATAGTTCTAGAACTACCCTTTGTACAAATTTGGTTCGTACATGTGAAGGGTGAAAGGGGACTTTAGTGCAATTATGGTTCAACCTGAGACAAAAAGTTTAGGTATTACCATGTATGCACATAGTCTTTTGAAAATGAAAACCATGATTGAAAAATCAATGTCAATAATAGTTCTCTCTCAAATGAGAAAATCAAAGAGTATTGTAGTTTATTGTCGTACCGGACAAAAGTGTTTCATAGTTTAACGTCATATAACAAGGACGAAAGTGAATCAATGTAAATATATTGATTCTAGGGGCGGTTTCACGAATCAACATCATATGAGATGGTGGTGAACCAATGTGAAGAGATTGTTTTTAGTCTTGAACCCTGGGAGGTTGCCTACATACCCATCCTGGAGGGCAAGGATCAAAGTCTGTGTAGTTCAATTAAAGAATGAATTAATGATCAAGTTGTTCTTGGGGAAAACGATCTAAATAAAATAAAATAAAATGTTGTTGGGACTTATACATGGTTAGCGGCCCAAAGAGAGTGTTATGGTTGAGGTTTTCTCTAATCTCACGTGAGTCATACTCGGTGTGAGAAACAAGAGGTAACAACAACCTTAACGATGTATAGTTTAATGTCATGTAGGACATATAAAGGGACTATGTAGTTTAAGGTCTTGCAGTTAGGACTATTGGTGCTGCGCAGTTTAGTGTCATGTAGCAGGGACAAAATACAGTTTAATGTTCTGTAGGACGTATTATGAATTTTCTGTACAGTTTAGCGTCATGTAGTTAGGACGATGGGAACAATAGAGTTTAACGTCATGTTGGACGAAATGGGATTTTTTCCACAGTTTAACGTCATGTTGGACAAAAGTGCGAATAGTTTAAGGTCATATGCATGGACCGTGGATGGTGCATTTTAATGTCATGCTGGACGGTGGTGTAGTTTAAGGCCATATAGGACCTTTGATGATTATGTAGTTTAACGTCTTTCCGGACGTAAGGTACTTTTATACAGTTTAGCGTCATGTAGTTAGGACGTCACAGTTTAACGTCTTGCTGGACGTAAGGGACTTGAAAATAGTTTATGGTCATATGCATGGACCAGGGATGATGCAGTTTAAGGTCATGCTGGACGGTTTAGGTAACTTTTTCACAGTTTAACGTCGTGTGGGACGAAGTTGCAGTTTAAGGTCATACTGGACCATTGCTGTTTATGTAGTTTAACGTCTTTCCGGACGTAAGGGACTTTCCTACAGTTTAACGTCATGTTGGACGAAAGTTGCAGTTTAAGGTCATACTAGACCATTGCTGTATAGTTTAACGTCATATAGCAAGGACGAACTGGTGCTGCACAGTTTAGTGTCATGTTGTGGGGACAAGTTCTTTTTTTCTACAGTTTAACATCATGTTGGACGAAGTTGCAGTTTAAGGTCATACTGGACCATTGCTGTATAGTTTAAAGTCATATAGCAAGGAAAAACTGGTGTCGCACAGTTTAGTGTCATGTTACGGGGACAAAATACAGTTTAATTTCATGTAGGACGTATTATGAATTTTCTGTACAGTTTAGCGTCATGTAGTTAGGACTATGGGAACAATAGAGTTTAACGTCCTGTTGGACGAAAGGGGATTTTTTCCACAGTTTAACATCATGTTGGACGAAAGTGCGAATAGTTTAAGGTCATATGCATGGACCGTGGATGGTGCATTTTAATGTCATGCTGGACGATGGTGTAGTTTAAGGTCATACAAGACCTTTGATGATTATGCAGTTTAATGTCTTTCCGGATGTAAGGGACTTTTATACAGTTTAGCGTCATGTAGTTAGGACGTCACAGTTTAACGTCTTGCTGGACGTAAGGGACTTGAAAATAGTTTATGGTCATATGCATGGACTAGGGATGATGCAGTTTAAGGTCATGCTGGACGGTTTAGGGAACTTTTTCACAGTTTAATGTCGTGTGGGATGAAGTTTCAGTTTAAGGTCACACTGAACCATTGCTGCTTATGTAGTTTAACGTCTTTTCGGATATAAGGGAATTTCCTACAGTTTAACGTCATGTTGGACGAAAGTTTCAGTTTAAGGTCATACTGGACCATTGCTATATAGTTTAACGTCATATAGCAAGGACGAACTGGTGCTGCACAGTTTAGTCTCATGTTGTGGGGACACGTTCTTTTTTTCTACAGTTTAACATCATGTTGGACGAAGTTGTAGTTTAAGGTCATACTGGACCATTGCTGTATAGTTTAACGTCATATAGCAAGGACAAACTGGTGCTGCACAGTTTAGTGTCATGTTGCGGGGACATATGAAGGTGACACAGTTTAACGTCATGTTGGACGTATGTGCAAATAGTTTAGGGTCATATGCTTAGACAATTGCTGTATAGTTTAACGTCATATAGCAAGGACGAACTGGTGCCGCATAGTTTAGTGTCATGTTGCGGGGACATAGTTTCTATTGTTTAACGTCATGTTGGACGTAGTTGCAGTTTAAGGTCATACTGGACCATTGCTGTATGAACCGATTGTAAGAGTCTTGGTTCTGGGGACCATATTTTGTGTTTATACAAAATATTTATTCAGAAATCTGGCATTGGTTGGAGTCATGATGAGTTCTCCATCCATTGAGATTAATGAATAAGCTCCATTGGAGTAGACCCTATGTATTGAATAAGGTCCTTCCCATTTTGTCTCAAGCTTGGGAGGTTTCTTTCCTGGTATCATTGGAGTTCTGAGAACTAATACCAATTCTCCCTGAATGAATGAACGAAGATGAACTTTTTTGTCAAAAGCTCGTGCTATTCGATTCTGATAGATTTCCAAGTGGTGCAAAGTGCACAATATTTTCTCATCTAACTGTTCCAATTCATTCAATCGCTTTTGGGATTGCTCATCTGTAGATAACTGATAACAAATGGCTACTCTGAGTGAGGGAAATTGAACTTCAATTGGCAAGACTGCTTCTGTTCCATATACCAATGAATATGGAGTTGACCGCGTTTCATTGCGGGTGGTAGTCCGATAAGCCCATAAAGCATGAAAAAGTTTATCAGGCCATGATCTCTTATCTTTATCCACCATCTTTTGCAGTATATTTGAAAGAGTCTTGTTAAAGGCTTCTATTTGGCCATTGGCTGCCACATGATACTGAGATGAATGGTTGGATTTAATGTTGTATTCTTGATACAATTTCT
Source organism: Viscum album (assembly GCA_963277665.1). Lineage (NCBI taxonomy): Eukaryota > Viridiplantae > Streptophyta > Magnoliopsida > Santalales > Viscaceae > Viscum > Viscum album. The sequence goes on from OY728155.1 coordinate 799,087,669, forward strand.
TCACCTCAGAAGAACAAAAGTTGGTGCCGTTGTCCGTCAATATGGTATGAGGGACACAAAATCTAGTAATGATGTTAGACTTGATGAAGCTAACAATGCATTTAGAACTGACTTCTTTGAGAGGTACTTCCTCTGCCCATTTGGAAAAGAAATCAGTAGCAGTAAGAATGTACTTAAACTGCTTGGCCGTAGCTGAAGGGTAAGGTCCCACCACATCCATTCCCCATGTGGCAGATGGCCACGAGTATTTAGCTGTATGAAGCAACTCTGGAGGTTGATGAATGAAGTTGTCATATACTTGACATGAATGACACTTCTTTGTGAAATTAACACAATCTTGTATCATTTAAGGCCAAAAGTATCCAAGCCTTCGAATTTGATCAGACAGTCTATGTCCAGACTGGTGGGCACCACAGACTCCTGCATGCACTTCATTCATGACAGCCATTGTCTCTTCACCATCAATGCATCTGAAGAGAACTCCATCAAAACCACGTTTGTAGAGAATTTTCTCTAAGTGGTTTGGGCTATCATAAAGAATAAAATTGACCACACGTCGCCGGATTTGTTATTTCTCGGCTCTATCAGGTGGAAGTGTTCCATTTTGAAGGTATTCCCTGATAGGTGACATCCATCCTGTAGTATGACCATACGGTTCATGAATGGGACTAATTTCATTAATTTCCTCTTTTCTGGCTTGAACATAAGGTGAAATTGCACGATGGTGGGCAATACTGATGGTTGTCTCGTCCTGATTTGGATCTGCTAAAGATGTGTCTATATTATCCAGTGCATCAGCTTGAGCATTTTGTGATCTTGGGAAATAAGAAAATGTCGGTTCTGAAGGGAATTCTACCATTAAATCTCGGACGTAATCATACAAAGGGATTAATTCTTCTTTTCTGATGGAATAATCCCCATTGACTTGTTTGATTACCAGGTCTGAATCACCTTTCACCTTTAAGTGATTCACTTGTGCTTGGAGCGCTAACTCCAAGCCTTTAATGAGAGCTTGGTATTCGACTTCATTATTGGTACCACCTTCCCACAATAAAAAGGAATAAGGTAACACTGCCTTATCTGGAGAAATGAGCACAATTCCTAAACCAACTTTGTTAAATTTAGGATTTTCCATTTTCTTCCCTGTTGGACTTCTAGAAGCACCATCAAAATAAATTTCCCATGTTTGAGGATTCTCTTGAATAGAGAAAACTTCCTCATCAGGGAGTTCAATATCTGAAGACGTGTCTTCCACTGAAGGATGTTCAGCCAGGAAATCAGCCAGAGCATGGCCCTTTATTGCTTTTTGAGACACATACTGAATGTCGAACTGCTGCAAAATAACTTCCCACCTTGCTAGACGTCCTGTAAGCATTGGATGACTAAGGATTAATTTGAGCGGATTATTGCGAGATACCAATTGGACCTCGTGATGTTGCAGGTAGTGTCTCAGTTTCTGAACTGCAAAGATTAATGCCAGACAACACTTCTCAATACTTGAATAACGGGTTTCTGCTTCAAGCATAGTTATACTGAGATAGTAGAGGCTATTTTCATTCCCAACATCATTCTTTTGAGCTAGAAAGGCACCCAATGATCGCTCTAGAGCTGTCACATAGAGGATAAGTGGTCTACCTTCGATAGGTGGCATGAGTACTGGTGGACTCAAGAGGTATTTCTTGAGAACAACAAATGCTTCTTGACATTCTTCAGTCCACTGGTAAGTGACTCCTTTTTTCAATAATTTGGTAAAGGGTAAACTTTTGCCTGCCAAATTGGCGATAAAACGCCGAATATAGGCTAAGTGTCCTTGAAGTCCTCTTAATTCTTTCAAATTATGAGGAGGTGACATACCAAGGATTGATTTGGTCTTCTCAGGATCGACTTCAATACCACGATGGCGTACAACAAAGCCATGGAATTTTCCTGAGGTTACCCCAAAAGCACATTTTAAGGGGTTCATCTTCAAATTATGTTGTTGAAGCTTGTGGAATATGACTTCCAAATCAGACAAGTGATTAGAACGTTGTTTGGATTTAACCACCAAATCGTCTACATAGCATTCAACAAATTTCCCTAAGAAAAGTTTGAAGATATGATGCATGGCGCGTTGATATGTTGCACCTGCATTCTTTAAACCAAAGGGCATCACCCGATAACAAAACACACCTTGAGGGGCTCTGAAAGCTGTAGATTTCTCATCTTCTGGGGCCATTCGGATATGATTATATCCAGAATATCCATCCATGAAGGAAAGTACTTCATAACCATCCGTTGCATCAATTAAGAGTTCTGTAATCGGAACTGGGAAATCATCTTTAGGAAAATACCGATTAAGATCTCTGAAATCGATGCAAACCCTAATTTGTCCGTTCTTCTTCTTTACAGGGACAATATTAGCCAACCACTTGGGATACTGAACTTCTCTGATGAAGTTAGCTTTGATCAGCTTATCCACTTCAGATTCAATTTTGGAAGCATAGGTTGGGTGTGTTCTTCTCGCGGCTTGCTTAAATCCTCGATGTTCTTTTGGTAAACCCAAATGATGAGTAGTAATATCAGGATCAAGCCCAGGCATTTCTGTATAGTTCCAAGCGAAAATATCTTTATTTTTCTTTAGAAAAGAAATATACATCTCTTGATCTTCAAGGGTCATGGCCGCACTAATTAAAGTGGGGCGTGGATCTTTCTCTGTACCCAGATTTATTTCTCTGAGTTCATCCACAGTGGTAGAGATATCCTCTTCAAATGCTGGAGGAGCATCTCTAAGATCTTCCTCTTCCTCTTCATTACGTGCTATTTCTTCCGTTTCTAGTTGCAAAGTAGATGACAAAACAAAATTCTCATGATCATAAGAGATTTCAAAATTTTCACATTTTGAAGAAGAAGCTTCCATTTCTAACCCTATTGATAATAAAGGGTCTTCTTTGGGAAATAAAGAGGAGATGATGGATTGAGAATCGACATCATTATTCACCTCTGATGTTGCTATAACTTCTTCTGGCCTGATTGGCGAAGTATAGAATTGTTGGACTTCAGCAGATGAAATGAAAACGTCACCACTTAGGCTTTCATCACTGTTTGGTAGGTTACCAATTTCTCCCATGTTGTCTGACTCGATTTCCGTAATTGACATTATGGATCTTTCCATAAGAGTATTTTTATTTGGGATTATTTTGTCAATTTGAATGATAGGTAACACATAATCTGTTCTCACATGTGTAAATGGATTTATTGAAATTTTCTCCAAACCATATGGAGCATTAATTTTGGTAATTTCCTTCATTGTAGATTTTTCTCTTCCCTTCATGTGATAAAATTATGCCTCAATGTATTGAGACTCACATGTCTTGAACGAGGACTTATCACCATACAATGTTCCAACTTGACCATTGAAACAGTATTTGAGACATTGATGGTATGATGAAGGGATAGCCGCATGCTGATGTAGCCAGGGTCTTCCAAGTAAGACGTTGAAAGCTAAGTCTTGATCAACAATCATGAAATCCGAATTGGATACAAGATCTCCAAACTGGGTTCTAAGTGTAACTTCTCCCAGTGGTTCTTGTTCATTTTTATCATATCCTTGTAACATCATGGTAGAAGGAGATAAATAAGATTCCGTGAGGCCCAATCGATGAAGTGTACGAATGGGCATGAGGTTGACTCCTGAACCATTGTCAATGAAAGCTCTTCAGATATCTACACCATTGACTTTGCCAGATAAGTACAAAGGTTTTATGTGCCCACGCACAACATCATCTTCATCTTTATCAGTAAAAGATATCACTGCATGGTATTCTGCAGGATTATTCTCTATGTGATAGACTTCAGCTGCAACAATTTCAGCTTCAAACTCTCGAGGACTTGACAAAGCTTTGATGAGTGTTTCCCGAAGATCTTTTGACAGATTCAAAGCATCCAAAATTGATAAATTGGCTGGTAATTGGGCCAAGTGTTTCAATATATCATACTTTTGATCTAAAGGTCTGCGTTTCCCAACAGGAATATGTGGTTTAGCAGGTACCTTGGAAGCAGATGCTCTGGAAGCTGATGCATCTTGTATTGGGATAGAAGTTGGCAATATCCTTGGTTTTGGAAGATTAGACAGATTACATCCATTTACTTGCTGAGATAAAGAAGATGGAATCTTCAATCAGTCTTCCAAAATAACGGTGCCAAGACTGAGTTGGCCATTAGAAGAACCTGCTTGTTCTTTTTGAGCTCGCTGAAGGGCTCTACCACGAGTTTCTGCTGCATACACAGTGCTAGCAGGGGTAGAATTCGAGTAGTGGCTTCGGAAAGATCCACGTCTTCCCCTGTATCCTGAACCTCTGGAACTTCCTTGGATTCCATTATTTGATACAGGGAATTCAGGCTTATCAAAATTGAAATTACGACTGGAGTACGGATCTGTTAATTGAATCATATTAACAGAACTGAAGATTAACTCTTCGTCAGATAAAGACTCTGCCTGGTTAGCCTGTTTAGGTTGTGCCGTTTGGTGGGGAGGTGCCCGTGGCTTTGAATTAGATGGAATGAAATCTTCTAGAGTCAAAGACAACTTAGGCCTCGATACATACTCATATTCTTCTGATTCCTCTTTCTTTTTTGAATTGCGCTGTACTTTTGAGGATTTGTATTTTGATGGAGGATTCACTGCAGATTTTGTAGGAGACACAATTGGCTTCTTCAATTGTGTTCGAAAAATGTCATGGGTCCGATTGATTGTCTTTCTGACCATCCAATCATCATATTTTTGTGCAGTTTTGCTTTTGACTTCCTGCCACTCGCCTCCTTCCTCTGGATCTGTAGCGGTAACACACGCTACATGAGCTGAAGAACCCTTCAATTTGACTTGTCCCAAGTCGACCATCCTTTTCAGGAGGTCTTTAAAGACAAAACACTCCTGGATGGGATGCCCCAACATTTTATGAAAGGGACAATAATTGGGACGGTCTTCATCTCCTTCCTTGTTTGGCCTCTTGGGCACTGGTAATTGAACCAAATTATTTTCCAGAGCTGAAATGAAGTAACCAGGAACTTGCTCACTTTGGAAAGAGTATGTTTTACTCTTCAAATCCTCAAATTGTTTTCTTCATTGATCTTTTTGATCATTTGGACGAAACGACCTTTGCTGTTGGCATTCAGGAGGTGGAGTCCTTCGAGAAGATGAAGGTTTTGAAGTAGAAATAGGTACTGGTGATTGTTTAAGCATAACTGTAGCAGTTTCTGCTTTACCCATTCTTCTTCCTGGAGCTGATGGAATTACACGAGATTTAACCTTATCCTGTATAAGGGAATCTTCAATCTGCTGAGCGATTGAAGTAAGGTCTCGAAACCCTCCTGTGTATTTCACAGGGATCAATGGCGTGCGTAATTCATCACGCAAATTTTCCACACAGATTGGAAACAGCTCTTCCTGAGGGAGTGCTAAACTCAGGGAATATATTAATCCCTTCCAGCGAGCAATGAAATCAGAGACTCTTTCATTCTCCCTTTGCTTGGAGTTTGTATGATCGAAAACTGTCATTTTTGGCAAAGTTGAGCTGAACTGAAGAAGGAATTTTTGACGAAGATCCTCCCATCCGATGATTGACCCGGATTGCAAGCTTGTATACCAGACAAAAGCTGGTCCTTGCAAGGTTCGCACGAAGCATCTGAGTTTCACTGCTTCTTGCTGCTCTGGAGTTCCCATCATAGGATCACAACAAGACACGTAATTCATCAAATTTTGTTCAGGGTCGCCTGATCCATTGAAAGTAGGGAAAATAGAGTTTCCAAAACTGGATGGAGGAGAAATTGAATCTACCCATTCAGGGTAAACTTTCTTTTCAGGTTGAACTTGCACCCATTTCCCTTCCATAGTTTCTAACCGAGCTGTTAATGACTCAATAGTAGTTATTAACTTTTGAGAAACATCAGGTTGAACTTGGTTTTGGGTAGGTGCAATGAATGGAGCTTGGACAGACGTGGTGGTTGGTGCTGCAACTGATGGTAGCACTGCTAACCGTTATTGCGCTTGACCCGTAGGATTAGACCTTTGAGGGTGTACTGATAAAGGATGATATTCCTAATCCATCTCAGTAACTGCAACAAATTCCTTCGGCTGTCGGACTTCAGCATTCTTAAGAAGAAGACTACTCTGAAGTAGTTCTGCATTCAACCTTCTTAATTCTTTCATTTCTTCCTCTTGTTGTGCAAACCTTTGCTCTAATGAGAGCGATTGACCTTCTCCAGAGGAAGGATATGTAACCTGATTCTTTCCCCTCCCTTTTTTGGATACTTTTTGGAGAGAGGGAAGTGGATTACCTAGGTTCTGAGTAATCCTTTGACTTTGTGTACGCACACCTTCTTCATTTGTATCAGCGCGTACATTTTCTTGAGCAGGACACTCTTCATCTGAGTCCCCTGAGTGAGTCTCCTCTGGTGGATTAGCAACAACGACATTGATGACATTGATTGATGCATAATGTATCGCATCCCTTCTATCAACATTTCTGTGATATTGTCTTCTTTCATGTTTTTGATGAGACATTGCCTTTTGTTGGTTCAATCCTTTAGGAACTTCTTGACGAGCTATAACTTGGAGAGAATCTCCTGATAATTTGGCTCTTCGTTCCTCTTGGGGATTCTTCCCTAATCGAGAAAAGACCGACATTCTCTGAGAAGGGGATTGATGATTTGAAAGAGTCCCCAGTCTTGTGAACTGGGGATGTTCCTACTGATTCCGCTCAACTCCTCGAATCCCATTTGTTGACTCTGAGGGTTGGGTTAAAGAAGTCCCCAGTCTGACAAGCTGGGGTGGCTCTTGACATGCTACGTCTGAGATCTTCTTAAAATATCTCTTGACCTTGCGAATCTTAGTTCGGAAATTACCTGGATGCATTAGCCTGTATCCACTTTTATCACCTGGTTCAACAGACCGTTGGATGATTTCCGAGACTTCTGTCATTTGATGATGTGTTTGCTCCAAATGAGAGGCTTGTGCAATATTCTCTCCTGATTGATGTAGGATAAATTCAACAACTTGTTCTCTATATGCTTGATTTTGAGAGGAACTAGTTGAAGCCTATTCTTGAACAAGCTTTTGATTATGAACAAAGCCCATTGACTATGGCCGGCTATGGGCAATAACATTGCATGAGACCATTTTCGGCGGGCTTTGCTGACTAGAAAGCACTGTGAAATGTAGTGCTCCGTGAATACCCCATCCTCTGATATGAACATCAGATGGAGCATTGGAAATTAACTGACACAATTTTCTTAGTGCGCCAAGGCATGAACATTGAAGGGTTCTCTGCTGCTTTTCCGCCTTCGGATACCGAGAGACTGATAGAGATGACAAATCAATCTGACGTTGTAGCCCTTCTATTATCTTAAGATGATTTTCATATTCATCATAAGATAATACCTTCTTCTTCAATTGACAAAGTGTTTTCCATATGTTGAGACGATTATCATGGATTCCATCATTCGTCAACATCTTTGGAATATCATACTGGGAGTCAACCAAAGGCCAAAACATGACTGGTACCTCACCTTTTGACAGTTTTTTCCTCATGTTCATCATTTCCTCTTTATCATTAAATGAAGATTCTTCTACCTATTTTGACCAGAGTTGGTGTTTCCTTGTTGCTTCATCGGATTCAACAAGATTGGTAGAGAGATCATTGATCAAACTAGAAGATGCATGACTTAGGGGTGGTTCGGAGAATGACCTACACCCTGGGCTATCTTCTGATTGAGAAAGTATTTCACTTGCTAGCGATAAAGCATCAGACATGACTGGTTTCTCATTTGAAAGTGCCTCAAGATAAGAGGGCTTTCTCGGCACTACATTGTCCACTGGAGTATTTTCCAGGCAATGTGAATCACTACTATGGAGAGGACTTTCGCAGCGAAATTCATCATCATGGGGAGGACCACCATAATGGGTTACATAAAAAGATGAGATCTCTTGCTCCTTGGTCTTATGAATACACAGAGGGTTCCTGTGGCTCTCATCTGAAGAAGAAACTTCAAGATTGACCGAATTTTCATGAAGCAAGCCTTCATGAGGAAGTGTCTGTTGAAGAGCTTCAGAATTAATGTTCCCGTTATTGGGAACTGAGGGAGTAGAATCTTGAATTCCGACTGATAAATGTCTGAGGGCTTCAAGAACTCCAGCATCGAGCAAGGCCTTGTTATAGATTTTCCTTTGATCTCCTGACTATGCTGGGATGATCTTTTTCTTAGATTCCTTATTACTCTCTTTAGAAACCACTTGTTGACGAAAGTGGTTACTCTGAGCAGGTGTATGTGCCTGATCCGGAAATATGGCCAGGTTAGGCTGACGATCTCCACTCAAATCAGGTGTATGTTCCTGACTTGGTTGTCTGTATGATATGGGGGAGTATGCCCCATAACCCTCTTGGACTGGAACAGATGTGTGTGTCTGTTCCGGAGTGAATCGTTGATGTGTCACTCCACTGCTAGGGAAATATTTATGTGTCTGTCCCTGAGATGATGCTGAAGCTGTTATGATATCCTGGTAAGCATCCAGAATATGAGCAGGAATTTTCTTATGCTCTTTCACCATTGACAAAATATGCTTGGTGACTTCAGCTGCCAGAACGGGAATATACGTCCATTCCGGGTTTGGAGTAGGTTTATATGCCTACTCCTGTCCTCCTTTTCCTGTTAGTGAATCCTGACAGTACTCAAGTGTGGAGGCAGAGAGTTGAGTCTGCCTCTTGTTTGTCGTCGGGGCTTTCCGACTGACTTCTCCGTGCGCTACCAAGAGAGACTGTTGGTAGGATTGATTAGTATTAGCAGGTGTATGTGCCTGCTGATTACACTTCTCCAAACGCGGTTGACAAGATCCATCATATGTAGTCAGATGAGCCTGCTGACTAACTGGTGATGTATAAGCAGGTGTATGTTTCTGCCTATAGTACTCCGCTGGAATTGCCTGGCGGGATCGGCGTGATGCTGCCAGATGAGTCTGCTGGACAGCGGAATTAAAACGGACAAGTGTGTGTGCCTGCTCGTTATTTGCCACCAAGTTAGGTTGGTGGACTTCCCTAGAGATGGCAGGGATGACAACCTGCCCATTGTCAACCGGATTCCGTCTCTGGCGGTTCGTCTTGCCTGCTCGGGTTCGAGGAACCTGAGCTGAATTCCTGGAGTCGGTACCCTCATCATGTTGAGGGCGCACTACCGCACGAGTCTGGCGGCAATTGCTGATGGGAGACCTCGGTAAGGACTCCTGTATTTTTGAATTAAGGCCCTGCGGGACATGCTCATTCACTTCCTCAGAGTAAGGGAGTGAATGGAAATTGCGTTCCGGGGATAAAGACCCGAAACGGTTGGAGACTGTAGTCACCACTGCCTGCTTCTTGATCACTGGTCATCGTTGTCAGGACGACCTGTGTGAGTTGTTTACTTGGAGGGCCTGTCGGGCAGCCTCCAGAGTTGGGATGGTACCGTGTTGACGGTACTCCTTAACCAGCGCATTTGATACCCAGCGTTGAAGATGCTGAGTAGGTTATGTCATCCTCATAGCGGATGAAGATCCAGTAGGAATAGCAGCAGTGGTATTTGCAGCAGCAGTATTCACAGATGTGAATTTGAGAGCAGCCATTTATGAAAATACAGAAAATCTTGGAAAAGAGTGCCTGTTTGATATAATAGATGTAATCAAGATAAACTCAGCTACTTCATCCTTTAGATGAGCACATATGTCAATGATTGTTTTTGTTATCCCTCTTATTGAGTTTTAAATAGGGGCTTAACAAATAGGTAAAACATCATTTTAACTTGGTTAAGGATTCACGCCGGGTTCACCATTTTTGTGTCACATGGAATTTGGGGATGACCTCCTGGATGGGAGATTCAAACGTTCCGATCGGTTTCTAGTGGGTTTGTTCGTAGAACCGGAAACATCCAATGATTCCACATCCATTTGGACCTAATTTCCAAAGGTTGGCGCTCATTATCTTGTGGACTGACGAGGCTTAGGAATTTTCATTAGTCGAGAGGATGGGAGGTCAGACTCATCACACCTTTTTGAGGGGAATTATTGTCTATTCAGGGACTCTCTTTATATATTTAAGTTATGTTCAAGAATCCTTATTACATTACCAAGTATAAAATGAGATTTTTCTTTAGTTTTGACAATCAATGATTAAATATGTAAGAAATTTAGAGAATCTTTTATATGTATTCAAGGTTCTTCATCAATAGAGAATCATCTATATCTATTTAGAGATTCTTGATCAATGGTAACCTTCAAAAACATTTATATAAAAGTCTCTTGGTCATTATGATGACCAGGCTGGTTTTAAAGCCACTCAATGGGGCACTTGAAGTTTATTTTCATTCAGAAGGACAATTAATTATTTCAGAGTTGGGATCGAACCCATAGATGGGCTACCTACGTATCCTTTGTTTTGAAAAAGGAATCAGAACCCACGTAGTTCGAATAAAGGTATGATGTTTATGATTGATGGCTCAAAGCAGGATGTCACAATTACTTTTAAACTCTAAGCTCACGTGAGTCATGCTCGGTGTGAGAAACAAGAGGTATTAGTAAAATTTAGACAATTGTGCCATGAAAGATGCAATCATAAGAAATGGTTTGGGGCTTATGTACGTATGACTGCCCAGAGGATTTACTTTATGGAGAAAATCCAAGAACAGGGTCCATAAAGGTATATGTGCTTCATGGAGATTTGAATACTCTAACTTGGGACTTATTCCTGAAGAGGAAACCCAAATTAGGAGAGGATTGATAACTGGGTTTTACTCCTGAGAAGGAATCCCAGATCAAACGTAAATTAGGACTGGTTAAAGAGAAATTAGGGGACTTGGGGCTTACTCCTGAAAAGGAAACCCAAGATTATGTCTGGGACTTATTCCTGAAAAGGAGACTCAGGTTAGGGGACTTGGAGCTTACTACTGAAAAGAATCCCATGATTATGACTGGGTCTTATTCCTGAAAAGGAGACCCAGGTTAGGGATTAAGGTTTGGGGCTTACTCCGGAGGAGGATGCCCATATTTGAGATTGGGGCTTACTCCTGAGGAGGATGCCCAAGTTAAGGGACTCGGGGCTTACTCCTAAGAAGGATGCCCATATTTGAGATTGGGGCTTACTCCTGAGGAGGATGCCCAAGTTAAGGGACTCGGGGCTTACTCCTAAGAAGGATGCCCATATTTGAGATTGGGGCGTACTCCTAAGAAGGATTCCCAAAATTAGAGGACTTGGGGCTTACTCCTAAGAAGGATGCCCATGATTATGACTGGGTCTTATTCCTGAAAAGGAGACCCAGGTTAGGGATTAAGGTTTGGGGATTACTCCTGAGGAGGATGCCCATATTTGAGATTGGGGCTTACTCCTCAGGAGGATGCCCAAGTTAAGGAATTAAGGTTTGGGGCTTACTCCTGAGGAGGATGCCCAGATTTGGGAACTTTAAGAATTTGGGACTTACTCCTGAGGAAGATTCCCAGATTAAAGGACTTATAACTGGGGATTATTATTGAAAAGGAGACCCAAGTTAAGGATTCTATCATCCTAAAGGATGAGGTTGAATGAATGAACTCTCCATATTTAGTGACATAAGGATATTTAAATCACTAGGTTTTGAGAGATATTCCACAGAATTCCTTTCAGATAAGGAAGTAAAATCAAGAAATCATGCCATAAATGGCTTTGAAGAGTGTCTTGAAGACTGAATCTTGAAAAGTAAAGGTGTAATGGATTAAGAGGGGTAAAATGGGCAAGATGGGAACCCAAAAAGGTAGGGGCACGCAAGTCTTGAAAGGCGCGCAATTATTGCGGCGGCGCGCAAGTATTGGTCACGCAGGTATACCTGCGCGACATGTGGGGTACTTGCGCGATTTTCAACCATCATTAAAATACTTGAGAGACTCTTTCTTAAATCCTTTAGAATCCTCTTGAGGTTCTTCCAGAAAAGGGACGCGCAAGTTATATTGATGGAATAAGGCGGCGCGCAAGTGTGGTCACTTCCCTTAAGGGCTGACCACTCAGGCGCGCAAGTGTTGATGAGTTTCAACACTTAGGCCTTCCTCCTTCTCTTTAGATCTTCCGTTCTAGGTAAGAAATTACCTTAGAAGTGTTCCAGAAGCTTTGAGAAGAGACTTGGGCGTCGGGAGCTTCAATTCGAGTTTCTGGAAAAAGATCCTCTCGAATGGGGGGCCCATAGGGTCTATTTATTGGCAGGAGAAGACCCCGGGCGGTTACCAGGCAGTTATCACTTAGGTCGCGCAAGTCACTTGCACGACCATAAGGTGACGCACAAGTAGACTTGCATGACCACTAGGCGGCGCGCAAGTGTACTTGCGCGACCATGAGGGAACTTGCGCTACCTATGGGAAATGTTCTCCTTGTTCATCCCTTTGTCAATTTTTGATGTTTCTTCAAAGGATGAATCACTTTAGACTAAGGTATTTCCCTTTTTCAGTCATTAGACTCTGTGATGGAAAGGAGCATCAACACTGTTGTACCCAGTTTTTACTTAGTGTTTACTTCTGCTTGCTTTCTATGTGGGTTTTTTTACTTTACAAAGGCAATGCCTTCCCTTTTTACTTGGAATTACGCCTTGGTGCTAGTTGCCAGCCCCTGGCCTATGGAAGGCGGTCTTGGGGTAGTCACGGCACGGGCCCCAAGGATGGTTCGTGACATAAATGTCTAGGTTAATCAAATAATAATACCCATATAATAATATTTACAGTACATTTTAGTTTGGTAAAATAATGACTTAGGTGTCATGGATGTTTTCAAAGGAACTCCATGTTGTTTGAAACACAAGCAACAAATAGGGTTGTTTGTACCACCAACTAATATAGATGTTTTGTGTTAAAAAATATAGACCTTTTTTTTCATAAAAGGTTATAATAACTTTTTTCTTTCATATAAGACAAAATATATTCAATGTTGTTTGGAATTAAAAATATCTAAAAGAATAAATTTAACTGAAAAAAATTATAAAACTCAGAGTGTTAAATCCTACCCACCATAAATGAATTTCACTAAAAAATGCATATACCTTATCAATGGATTAATACTATAATGTTCTATTCATAGAAACTAAAATTATAAAAATGAATACTAAAACATTGTTTAAAAATGGAATGATCGAAACAAAACTATTACCCAAAGTAACACATAACTGGGATTCAACATAAGAGAACATAGGTAGAAAGTGAAAAAAGTGACATGGAAGAGAAATATAACTTATAATTTATAATGGATAGTGATATAGAAAATGGGTAGGAGAAAGTGAATGATCATAAATATATTACCAAATAGTCTTAGAAAGGTCATTGATATCATCAAAAATGAAAATAATAGGGAAAAAATTATTTCTTGTCCCTTTTCCAAAAATTGATGAATTTTTATGAAGAAATTTAAATCCCGATTTCAATCAATTTCAATGCACAGTCTCACGCATGGGTTATTCCTTGATAAATTTACACTTAAATTGTAATTCAAAGAAATAAAGGTGAATTTCTCATTCTTAAAGCATTAAAAAATCATGAGATCCATAAATAGAATTAAAGGTCAATCCATATATCTTTAGTTAATATAAATAACATGATTAGAACATGTTATTTAAATTTCACAAATCCTAGTATGTAGAGAGAATATATTAACCCCTAAGTCCTTATCCAGTGTATAACATAGAACATTGCAGAAATAATTATCTATATAACCATTTCAGAAGATGGAAATTAAAAAATTATAGAAAAAAGGTTAATAAATTTCTTATAATCAGCTTAACAATACTCCACTATATATCATAATGCCGCTATTGATTTTCGAATACGAATTTTCTTCTTGTTATATAATGAAGCATGGTAATAACCTAAATTTCTATATATCTGTATCGAAAAAAATATTCTATCTTATTATAAATATAATTACATATATTCTTTAAATCCAAAAATGATGTAATCTCTATCCATTATTGTATAATCTACCTTTTCAAAAAATCCATAGTATATTACAAGGTAAATAGTGCAACCCAATTTCTGTAATTCTTGTCTAATATATCATTAGAAAAACCTCATTATCTTAACATTAAGACAATATTAAGGGTTATTTGTCCCTTAATCATGTGTTTCTCATGAATAACACATTGCCATTAATTCAGTTTTCTAGTCTATTAGAACCATTCAACATATTCTTATAAATCATTAGCGAAAAAATATAAGTTAAGAAATAATTATATACTACACATTACGTATAAAAATTATATTAATTCCAAATACATAAATAGTTCCATTATTCTAATTCAGATTTAATATATCAACATAAACACCTAATACTCTAACTTAATACCTCTTTGTTTTAACATTTCACATATTTTCTCATCATCACCTACAATATAACCACTACGCATACCACCATTCTAGTTCTCTTTGTTTTCACTCAACATAGCATATAGATTTCCCTAATGGTCATTCATTATATATTTAAATATTTCAATTATTGATGGTGTCCTAGGGAATCCATTATTATCATTATCTTCATTAAAATATCTTTTAAATTGCCTATTGTAGTAACATTATTTGGGTCTTTCTTTCACACAATCAAAACATGTTCCTATTACTCTATGACAATAACTTGGGTGCTTATTCCAATATTCTTGACATGTAGTAAACTGAATATTCGTTCCTTTATGATATACATTACTCAAATTATTAGTGATCACTTTATTTATATTCATTGGTGATTCCAAGAGATGACTACTGTACATATTACTAATAATGTTCCATGAAAACTGACTAGGCATGATTAAAACATCCATCACTCTAGTGATAATCCCATTGGACTAATCATTATAAAATTGTTCATCATAATCATTGTCAACATTGTTCCTTATGGTTCACTATATTGACTAAAACAAAAAAGAATAGTGGATTGGTTGTATAGTTGTGGTTTGATGCATGGAGGGGGTGTTATTCAGTATCCGTTTGGCTCAGTTCTCATTAAATAAAGTAACAACTATAGACAAGATAATTCAATCATAGCGGAGGCCTGATCTATTCTTAGTGGGTTGGAGGTATGATTTCATCACAATCTATAACTTTAAATCATTGAAATTAATTCTTATATCATGCACAATGATATTCGGGGAAATTCATCAACTTCTTAGTCCATTTATTATTTATCAGATGTTTCATAGTACTTTTCAAAATGGAGTTCGATTTCTCAACACATATCAGGAGGCTAAACATGTTACAGTTTTTTATCCTCTAGGGGTTCACAATATGATTTTTAGATCACCTTCACTAGCATTGTAAGGATTCCCTTAGAATGTGTAGATCTTGTTCGGGCGGACAACCTTGGCTTGAATTGTGTTAGACCCCCTTAACCCCATTTTCTTTTGACCCCTTTTGGGAATTGTTTTTTGAATGTTATGAACATAATTTATCTTTTTTCTAAAATAAATATTATTTTCATTAAAGGATGTACTAATAATAATCATGAATTAAAGGGCATGGGAATATGAGAAAAACATCTGAAATATATACCCTTCACATCAAAGATTATACACATGATTCATGGAATAAAGATTCATAGAACATAAGTCATTAATCATAAGTGAATAAAGTGTATTAGCCATGTAATCATAATAAAAGAATAATACATCAAATTATAGAATACACATAACACATAAAATAATTCCATATAAGTCAAGTCTCATTACCAAAACCAATGAGGGAACATTAGGGGTGGGACACATCACCATACAATTTCACTACCCTTTATTATAGTGGAATTGGTTCAATCCCCATGTCATCTTAGTATTAAAGGTGCACTCCCAATACAATATTTATAGTAAAGGTTCACACCCAAGATCATATTAGTGGTCAATGTTCTTTAATTAACTGTGTTAAATCCACGTTCCAACCATTCATTTATCATCAGATATAAATCCTTACACAATGCATTAAAGGGAGACATAGGACCCACTCATCACATAATGAAATCATACATATGTATTCCAAAATATAATAATATATTTTCTATGTAATGACCCAATAAATGATATGGATTTCAGAAACATCATATCATAACCCATTAAATTAAATGGGTATCATAAAATTTCATCATACCATAACCTATGGAAAAGAGATAGGTTTCATTGTCGTAGAATGACCTATGAATTGAAGAGTGTTTCATAATGTTTTATTAATGTTGTAACCCATTGAAGAGAAATACATTCTGTAAAAGACTTGTGATATTAATCATAATTCATTTAAATCAATAATATGAATGGTTCCCTTAGATCATATGCCTAATATAGTATAAACTATGTCAAATGATATCCTTTAAAATGAGAAGTGTTTTTAAAGATGAATTGAGAATTTCATATGGTAAAACCTGTTATTTTAAAATAAAATAATAACATATAAAACCTTTACAAAATCCTTTCCCATCTAACAAAAATTTGAAAAAAGTATTATTTTGATTTAAAAATAATTTATTTCATTTCTTGAGTATAGTATAATTTTCAATTTGAAATATTATTCTTTGAACATAAAAAATTATGAAAACACCTTTCGATAAAAATAGATTTTATTACATATAAAATCATATTTTAATTAAATGAAATAATTTTCATTGAATGTAACATTTTTAAAATATATAAACGAATCTTTGAAAATCATATAAAACATGTATTCAATAGAAAAATAAATTAAAACAACTTTCTTTAAAAATTGCTTTGAAAAAATATCACAGATCCTATAAAATAATTTAAATCCTTTTATTTAATGATAAACATTTAAATACATATAACTGAATATTTGGAAAACATTTAAAACACTTTTTAAGAAAATAACATATCAAAAAAAATCATTAAAAACTAATTTAATCACAATGATTGTCCATAACTTTAAGAAATATTTTTCTCATAAAAAATTAATATTATAAACATTAAAGGGAAGCTTGAAATAAATTATTTCCATGATGGAGGATAAATCTGAGCATGCTGAACATTCCTTTTCCATCAGCATTTTTTTTAAATATGTTCCCTAATAGGAAAATGAAAAAAATATTACTTTTTTAATTTTTTTTTTCAAAAAGGTAAATGAAATGTAATATTTATTTTAATGAACAAAATATAATAGTAAAAAAAATTTAAATCAATTTAGAAAATATACATTTTATATAACACAATGATCTGACTGAATAGTAAAATAATTTCATATTTTCTTTAAAAAGTTTTATTAATTATTATAAGTACCAATCACTAAATAAATTACCATTACATGAAGTTATCACGAATAACTAGAGGATAAGTGAATTCTTGAGAATTATTAGAATATGGATCATAATATCTCATCAATGTAATCATATCTATATAAAATCATGATAAATGATGATATTGATGTAATAAACATATAATTTTTTTAACATTATATAACAATCCCTCTGAAAGAATAATAACACATGAAGATTAAACTATAATTAAAGGATTTATATTCATGATAAAATATTTCAAAGTTTAGTATATAAAACTTGTAAAATAATATTGGTTTACAACATAACATGAGTATCAAATAAGGAAATTTGAGCCAGAATTACTTTACTAATATGACAAAATTTGAACTGTAAACCCCATGAAAGAGTGATCAGAAAATGGATATGTAAATACATAATAATTTAATTTTAGTAACAATATAATAAATTACATGGATTTATATATACCACACAAAATAAAAATGTGGGGAATAAGGTATAAGACTCACATAAATAAAATTGAGACCAGAAATCCCCCTACTACTCATGTTACTTTTGAATAGTGAAGTGTCTCAGAGAATAAAATAATTTGAAACATAAAATATAATTAAATAAAATAAATTAAATACATAAAAATAAATAGGGATTTATATACACAACCCAACATTTATAAGTAGTGAATATAACATATATATCACAGAAATAATAGTGAGACGAAAAACCCTTCCCTTAAGTCTTAACATTCTTCATACACGTTCTAACCCCTTATATTATAAGTATAAGTGTATTGTAATTCTACCACATAACCATATTATTGTATATATATATAATCATATTATATAAAATTATGACTACATATTTCCCATTTAGTAACAATTTCATTTTGATGTTACGTTTCAGGAAATAACTGCTTAGTTTCTCATATCTGTTTTGACTTGTTATTTGTGTTCCTCTTGAATAATTTATGATCTAATTATTTAAGGAATGTGAAAAATGATATAAAAATCATATATATTCACTATATATTTATTTATAATAATTAATAAAAGATATAAATATTAAATGCAATACACCATTCATGGAGACAGTAGACCGGACGTATGCATGAACATTGTTTTTCAATTTTCATGTCATTTTATTAAAGAAAGAAAAATAAAATATATATGTATATACATATATTATAAATTTAGTATATGTATAATTTCATTTATATCACAAATTTGTATTAAACTCATCTTTAATACATACTATGTAAAGTGCGAACAATTCACATTGCTTTGAGGAGGTTGTAGTTCACATGTCCACAATTGAAGTTATCGTATTCCCACCCAATGGAAATGATAAAGGTATGTGTTTTATAATAATTATATAAAAATAAGTAAATATTAAATTAATTATATATCATAAAATAATTAATCACATAAATATTTCTATTATTGAATGGAGTTAATGAAAGGACAAATGAGATCGATTTGTGATGTGGTAGTTCACAATAAATAAGAACGGTGATTGTGTATCCCATTTTATTGAAGTGTGTGATACTTAAGGTAATACCCTAAAAAATATCACGTTGTATTTATTATTCTAAGGATATAATATATTCACATAATAATAAGAATTTAGGGATTTATAAATAATAAAAATAAATGTTCTTGTTGAATGATGTTACCTCTTCTTTGGGTAACTCCATTTGGTTGGAACCAAAGGGTTCCTTTGTTGGATATTTTTCTCAAATGGGGAATTATAGGATGCATTAACGTAATTTTAAATCATATATTTGATGGTTTTTTATGATCCATAGGGATTGATTATTTTAATTAATTGAGGTTTTATGTTCTATTTTATACTAGAAGAGGAGTGGGATTATAAGAAATATAAAAAGGTAAAAACTATTAGGAGGTATCCCACAAATAATGTGCCTCTAATAAAATTAAATTTTGGATAAAATGAATTTATGGTCTAAATTTGGTAATATGATAGATTTTTCGCATGTTTCTAGGTCATTTTTTCCCTTATGTTAATGTTTAACCACCAAGTAAACTCATTTTTACCTTAACCACTATAATCAATTTTAAATACATTAACTAATAATTTAGGGTAAAAAACATTTTTGAACATTATAATCATAATAAAATGTTATTATTCTAAGTAGATAATCTATTTTTACAAATTCAAAACATATAAGTGATAAGAATTAATTTAATATTAATCCCACAATTAGGATGAAACATTGGGTTTTTAGTATAAAAAGATCAAAACTTTTAAATGATGATATGTAAAATTGAAATGGGATATTTATTCCAATGAAAAAATTGAATAAATATATGTATAATTTATATTCAAAATCATTAAAAAAATTTAAAATTTATTTAACTATATAAATAAATTATTCAAAAAATCAATTTTCTATTAAAATTTTGTATTTTTCACTATTCAACAAAAATTGAAATTCTCAAAAAAAAATCCACAAATAACCCAATAATAAATTTCATGAACCTATTTATAATATTATTTTTATCTTATCAAAAAAATTATAAAAGTTTAAAAAAAATTATCTAAAATTAGATCTCCATTAAAAGGAGTTGAAATTTCCTTTTAGAAAAATATATATCATTATGTGTGAAATTGGTTTTATTTTTATCTATTGTCTAGAAAACACATAAAATTAATTTTTAATAGTTTATTTGATATATAATATATAAATTAAATAGAAATCCTTTATAAAATGATTTCTAATAAATTTTTTGAGGTTAAAACTTTTTGATTTCATAAATATAATTTTACATCAAAATATTTCCACTATTTTGAAAAGGTGTATATTTTCATTTTTAGTTAATTGGTCACAAAATATTCTTTATTAAATAAATGTTTATTCCCAATTTTCATAAATAAATTTATTTGATTCATTACCACCATTCGAACTTCTAGGTGAAAAATATAATAATATTTTTATAATAATATTATTGTACAATGTAGATTAGTAAAACTCGATCTTTTGTGTCATGAATGTTATTGAATAAACATGGAATTCCTTGTATCACAAGGAAAACATTTTTGTGTGTGTACCAAATCTAATATGAGTGTTACGTGAAGCACATTCTAAACTTGGTGTTGCAAACAAATCATGAATAACTTTGTGCTTTCACATAAAAACAATATCAATTCAGCATTATATGAAATAGAAAATATTAAAAAGATTCAATTAACTCTGAAATAATAATTGATAAATACTAGGGGTGTTACAAATTTCATGGTTTTTATGTGAATAAATATATGTACAATAAAATCACTAGATAATATTTTTCATTAATATTGTGTTGTCCGCCAATGGAATTTAATTTTTATTAATGAACTATGAATGTTCCAATGGAAAAATGATAGATTATTAATAAAGGGGAAACAAAAAATATTTCTGTGGTTTTTATAAGAAAATTTAGAAAAACATCAAATTAATAATTTTGATATTAAAAATTCTATATGATGGATTTCCTCGTGTTTTGATGGAGCTAGTTTTGTTGTTTAGAAATACTAAAAATTATATTTTTCTATGTGATTAACAACTTCATTAATGTCACTATAGTTTAGGTAATGTATATATAATTTTAAAGATCAATTACAGATAATTTTATAGATAATATTTTGATAGAAACATTATCCACTATAATTAAAAATCATGAAATAGTTTACGCCAATTCTGAAATTTGATTTTATTATTATTTATCTAAAATTATGTGATTTTGAATAACATTGTTTTATGGAAACTATATTGAATTTGATAAACAATTTGGGATAGATGAGGATATTAGTTTTTTGTCTTGTACGTATTAATTTCTTCTTATATAAAATTATTTTTTATCATAAATTTTCTAATGATACCCTATTGTAATTTTTTTAACATTATGATTGCTAATATGTAGATTCTATGCTATAAATAAAGAGTGATTACAATTTTGAACATAGAGATGGTTGTTTTTTTGTACTAGAAACTTGATTATATAAGATAAAACTAATAAAATAGTTGAAATAAAACAAGACCAATTTAATTACTGATATGAAATTATATTTTTAGAAATATGTGAAAAATATTTGATTTTAAATATGTGACCTATATGATTCATTGATTTAATGTTTGAAAATTAGTAACCATGTCATGGTGTGGCACATCAAGTCATGGTTCATATGTTTTAAATTCAAAATTTAATTTTTATATATAATTTATTATAGCTAATATTTTGATATAAATCATATTATTTGAATTGTATTTTTATTCATAAGATGATTGTTATTGAAATAACATTAATTAGGGAGTCTAAACACTATTCAATTAAATTTTATTCGATATCTATAATAATATAAAATAATTTAAGATCAAGTAATGAAATTTATTTATGAAAATTGGTAAGAAATAATTTGATCGCATTTTCATAGTTTTCCAATTAATTGATAAGAATATATATTTTATTAACATGGTAATGATTTATTAGTTCTCAAATCCAAAATTATCTTTGAATTTTCTATGTATATTTCATATAATTCACATTACAATGAAATATGCTTAACATTTTATAATATATTTTTAATGTTATATTATATTTCCTTATAAAATGTTGGAAATCATGAATCCTAGTGAATCTACTATAATCATTGTAAAATTAGTTCATGTAATGTTTTTTCAGTACATATAAAAATCGTTGATGTGTAGTCCAAATATGTAATCGAGTGTGGGTAAACCATGTAATTATTATTTTAAACATTTATTTATTACTTTCAGAAATATATAGTTAGAGTGAATGGTTACAACATTTCATAATAATATGATATTAAAATTAGTATGTTTCAGTAAACATATATTAATCCACTATATCATTATCAATTCCAATATTATTTGAATCTTTGACATGTGATAATTATCATAATTTGTCCCCATTTCATAAAAGGAATAAAATACCATCACTTTTGTAGATAAAAATTTAATATTATAATATTAATATTTTGAATATCCTTAAAATAAATGAATAAAATTTAAAATAAAAATTTATAAATTTAAATTATATCACATACATTTTAAAAATATAATTTTTTTGGTTAAATATTATTAAATAATTAATTAATAAATCAAAATTTCATATACTTTTCATTCGATTAAATTATTTAAAATATTTAAAATAAATAAATAAAGATGATGAAAATTTCCTATATTCCAATGTAAATACATTATGCTTAAATATCTATATTATTTACAGTCACTTCATAAATAATCAAAACATATTTGTAAAATAATTAAAATTTTAAAATAACTATATCATAGGCTGTGATATCCCCATTTTGTTTCCCATGACATATTATATTTAATATCATGTCTCCATGCGACATTATTATATCATAACATTGTCTATGTTTACAAAAATAGTGATATCCTCATTTAGTTATCTATGATACTTCACTATAATGTGAAATTTCATTTATAACAATTTACAGTTACTTAAAAATGGAATAAATATAGTGTGAATGATCTTTGATAAATTTAAAATATTATTCTAATATTATAACACCATTGGTTTCTAATCTACTATTATCAAATGTTATAAATATTAATATATTTATCACTTCCCTAACATGTATCCACCAGACCAATAGGTCATATAAAGTATAGGGAAACACATTTTTTTATACAAGTTATGTCCCCTTCAATGGAATCCCGCTCCTTATTATGATCAGTTATTCATATCGATCATAGATTCTATACTAATTATTTTTCAATCAACTATGAGTTTTTCGGTATGATTTATATTGATCCCACAATACATCCTACACTAACATAAAATATAAATACACATCCATGTATCACACTAAAATTATTTTAAATCCCATAGACTTAACTCTTCATGAATGGAATTAAAAATAACCTTGTAACAGTCTTTTATAGATAATTGATCTTACAATTATTTGACTGCATTAATATGAATTTATCTACTTATTTAATAGAGATAGTAAAATCCTATAGAGCTTCATTAGTAATAGCATGCCATTTTTTCTTTGTAAATTGTGTTTCTCCTGGTTCTCTCACTAAATCAAATCTCTATGTTGTCTCTAACTAATTCAATTATGATATTTAAATCCTAGTATATTTCAAATATAATTAAAGATCTATGACAACGATATTAATAATTTGGTGATGTTGACCTTTCATTCAACTAATTACCTTAGAAATATATGGTCTCACAAGTCCTATTTTATTATACATTGTGATTGGACTAAATTAACATGGTCAATAGAATTAGTTAGGAATATTAATCTTCTTAAATTTAAAGGCAATTATTCTTAACCATATCTATATCAGGTTATCTAATGCACTCTATAAATCCCCCCACGTAATATCCTTTCAAATTCATAGGGTCCCTTTAAGTTTTTTTCATTAAAAAACATTTTTTATTCTAATTTGATTTATATTCTCATATTTCATAATTATATTTTCTATGTATTAAAAATAAAAAATATTTTTCAATATCAATTACATCTTACCCTCTATCTTTAATTAATTATTTCACATGGGTCTGTTTCCTAAATCATATATGTTCTATTTTCTTAATGAGCATGTCTCTACTGTATTCCCAAAAGAACCATCCTATTATTTATTCTCCTTTTATCCCCAATTAATTATTATCCACAGTTTTCTAAAATTAATCCAATGAGGTTTCAAAAATATTTTATTTCACAAATTATTGAAAAATAAAATGATATCTATTAAAATATTAAATTCCTAAAATATTAAATCTATTATGGAGTTAATCCACACATAAAGGGGTGAAATTATTTTAAAATGGATAATAATCTTTTCATTGAATTTTATTATTAATGAACATTGTTTCATGGTTTTTAATGTTTTTAGCAGCAATCAAAAACAATTTTATAATAATGAAATCTATATTAATCAATGAAATCATCACCACAATTTATTTCTAGAATTTTTATTCTACTATTTATTGATTATATACATATATATAACCTCTAAGCCTTTACACCAACATTAATTTAATTTTCTAAACGCATTACTATCATCTAATAAAATATTTTCAAGATTCAAAATCTCACTATAATTTTTGAATCATTATTGATTAGTTAAATAATCGAATGATTTATTTTCAAAGAATTTTTTTGATAACAAATATTGATTTTATATTTCCATATTTCAAAACAAAATAATAATAGTATAGTGATCTCCTCATCAACTTCTAATTTAATATTCTTCAAATGTAAACATGATCCATTGATTAATAAAGAATCATGATATTTTTATTTTGTGAATAATATCGTCAGTATCATCTAATATCATTTATTTTTTCTTAATATTTATTCAATAAAATTAAGACTTTAAAAAACTCATAATATAATAACTCAATGACCCATACAAAGTTTAGGATACTCTGTTTAAATATTACATTATTCACGTTAAGTTTCTTTTTCCAATTTATCACAAATGGATGAATTTAACAATTTTTCATTTTTCCCTTATTATGTAGATGATTATTCTTCTTACATCAAAGATGTACTCTTAGGAAATACTATGTTTCTATTATATAGTAAAAAATTTATCTTATAATGTTATGGTTTACCCCTCTGAAGACATGTTATTTCCATCCAATGTTACTGGTCACCCTACCAATGTCATGTGTCACATTTTGGTTGTGTGGAATTCTGATTTTTTTTGTCATAAATTAGTCGTATAAAGTGTTCAACTTACTCTTTTAATGTCATGAATTTGTAATTATTCCTTATTTGGTAAAATTTATGACTCTTTTAAATTCATACATAGTAAGAATTCAGCATTAACTAAAAATTTGATATTTTCTTGAAATCACAATCGACTAACATCAATTAACATTCAAACATTTCATATAACTTCAAATAAACATCAAACACATGAAATTAATTTTTGAAATATAGTAACATTTCCAAATATCTTTAATCAAATTATCCAATGTATTTCCGCATCATAAATAATAATTTAGGGTATTGAATGTATCTTCCATTCCACTATAGTTCCATTATCAGTTCATCGTATTCAATCCATTATCAAATAGACATTCGAAATATAAAATAGAATTTATATTTCCCAATAAACTCATAGATATTTTTTTCATATAAATCCCAAATAATATCAAAAATAATTAACCTCAATTAACCACTTCTTGAATCATATCTTTACATGTTTTTAAGGAGTCATTTTATCATTCATCAATTATAACATCACTATGAATTATTTTATAATGTTCCATTCACAAGAATAATCATTTGCCACTAATTACAATGATGAATATATAAATTATTATTATATTAAATATTTTAAATATTGAATCATTCTAGATGTTTATTTTATAACTACCACTTGACTCATCATTACCCATAAAAGTATTTGAATCATTATTATATATTTTAATGGTGGACGCTTCTTCAACCACCAAAACACACTAATACATATATATTGACATGATATTTGGAAAAATAAATCCATCAACTTAAAACGTTTGGTAGTTAAATCTCACCAAGTATGTTGATTGTTAATACCATGAAATGTTCCCCAAAAAATATTGTCAATAGGCTATTCCTTTCTCTAATGAGCTCCCCTTCATTAAAAATAAATACAATGCTATTAATTCTAGAGGAAATTAGTCTTACCTATTATACATCGATGAGTTAAAATTAATATCCCCCCATTTATTCTCACTCATTATTTGTTCTCCCCATTCTTGAGAGTTTAGAAAAAACCTATATATTAGATAATGGGAAAAGAATATTTTTAATAAAAATGATCAATAAAATAATTTATATTCACATGAGCCTCAATTCTTTTAGAAAACTGGAGTGGTCATTTAAAAAAATATTATCCCTATATATGCTACAAGGTAATATGAAATCATACTTTTATTTGAATGTGTTATACAAACAAATTTTTATATTATTTTATGAACCTCCACTAAAATTCAAGACACACACACATACACAAATTTTTCAAATAAAAGTTATATTATTTACCAATTTAGTATCATATCAAATCCCTTTAGAAATGATATATATTATAATCCAACAATTTTTGTGTAATGTGATATATATACCTAAAACATTAATTTTTGTATTGTTTTTCATAATTAAAATTATATTATAATGATATAAAAACATTAGAAGTATCAATTTTTATGCTTCCATCAAGGTATTATATCCAATTATCATCATCATTGATGGATTTAAATTAATAATTTATTCCAAACTAATATGATAGTAGTTTATATATAATATAAATTTATATATTAAAATCAATGTATAATTAAGAGATAAAATGATCATAATTGAAATTGTATACAATTTATTGTTATTTTGGTTCTGTACATATCAAATAATATACATATCTATCCGCTTTTATTTATAAACATTAATTCCAATCATTTAGATGAAAAAGGTAGTATAAATGGTAATAAGTGGAGTCATCCTCAACACATGAATGAGATAAATATGGATAAGACTTGAATCTAAACCAAGAAACTCCATTTCATAAAACTATTAAATGTATAGACTATACATTATTATTCCAGGACTAATATTCCAAATCCATTAATATATTTTTATTATTTACTTATTTTCACCTTGATAATTTTAATTAGTTCGAATGTGATATTTTAATTTTTTATGTTGAGAAACTAAATTATTTTAAATTTAAAATATTTTCTTATCCTATTCCAACTCATCTATCTGAATCGTGAAATAACATTTTGGCACATATTTAGCCTTCTTCATGTGTAAATATTCCATCTAAGTACAATTATTATTATTATAATAATTCATTGGTTTTTTAATTTATTGCATAAATATTAATTTTTCATAATAATATTTTTATAGAGACAATACTTACTTATCTGATCTATTTTCACCTTCTATGAAATTTCTCAATATTATTTTATGTTTTTTTATTAAAAAAAATCTCAATAAAGGATAAATTATATAAATAAAACATAGTTTTTTTCTTATATAAATTCCCTTTAATATTTATACTATCTTAGTTCAGTTTCATATTTCATCGATACATTACAATGGTCTGTTATGTGTCCCTTCCTTCTAAAATTTTGTAACCACTTCTTTTTTGAGACATATATTTTTTTTCTATATAATTTGTTATATCTTTTTCTCTATTCTTATTTTGTTTTTCCCAATTTTTTTTTAAATTTTAAGATAAATTCAACATCATTTATTATTAAATACCTTAAAAATTGAGGCCATCTATTCATATCATTATAAGACATGTTATCATTTGGTTTTTAAATAAACACTTGTTCACTACAACTAATTTTATTGAAATAATAAAATAGTTCATCAAGTGATCAAAATATTTCCATAGTGGATCAACATAATTTCTTATTTGATATTTACATTTATTAAATATTTATTGTAATTATATTTTTTATATTACCCCAAAATTTATCCCATTTATCTTTCCCATATGTAAATATGATATATAATCACCCAATCACCTTGTTCGTGACTCTAAAAAATGAACAACACTAATAAAAAAAATCTATTTCATTTCTTGATGATACAATCCATCCATATTTAGATCCCCTCTATTTTTTCATAGATTCACACATAATTAATAAGCCATTTAGTGTTATTATATTCATAATGATGACTATATATACATTTTATGATGTGGATGAACATAGGGTATTCTTATATATCCATATTTTATAGTATTTTAATTTTAACCCTTCATTTTAAGACAAAAATTATGTAATATAAATAGATTTATATCGACAATGGGTAGAATCATTCCATGAATATTGTCATAATTAATAACGAGTCAATCCCAATATCATTTCCCATTAATATAACACTTTAAATAATAATACAACTGATAGAAACCTTCATTGTAACACTATTTATTTAAGAGATCCAGAAATATTCTACTTATATTGATTCTAGATGATTAATTTTTCCATAATGTTCATGACAAATCATGTTAAAGGAATTATTCTCATACTAAAATAATCTAAAATACCTTTCTTATAATCACTTGAGTTTTAGAATTTTATCTTTTTATAGTTTCTCACATTCATGTAAATTTTTTTACGGTATTTAATGTTTTTATCCTTAAATTATAATTAGGTTTCCTTAACATTAAGTTCAAATCTATGTCATTATTCCAATTCATGGATATCCTATTTTCAAGCTTCCAATATGTAAAATTTCTTCTTATTTTTTTCCCCTTTGATCCATATTTAGATGATATATTTTGTTGATTAATAATTCTATGTTTCTCTCAAACATGTAATATTTTGGTGAGAGTGTTTCACTTTTGAAAATTCTAAACCAAAGCTTTTTTTATATCTTTTGCATATATTTTCATATGTGTGTTTTCTCATTATTTATTTTCACTATAAAATAAAATCTAAAATTAAATAATTCAATATGATCATTATCCATGTGCTCCATAACCACATTATAGTATTCTTCAATTTATTTTGGAAGAAAATTCTTATCACTATATATTTATATTTTTTTAATTGACTTGTGTATTTTAATGTCATTAATTTTTTGGAGAGCGATTTAATTTATTTCCTACTCTATTTTGCATCCAAATATTTAGGTTTAGGATAAATAATTTGATTGTTTAAACTAAAAACATAAATGTTATTAGGGTCGAATGAGGTCCAGATAGGTTTTCATATGCTCAGTTTGGTAGTGGAGAAAGTCCAAGGTGGCCATGAAACACATATTTCATAAACACAAACACACATATGGAACAATGAATGGAGGTATTGTGTTGTGTACAATGGATTGGTATTTTAGGGTAAAATATTAAGGGATACTATATAATGGTGATACTAGGGATAGATTTATACTTGATCCCAATATATGCACCCTAGGAGGGGCTCTCGCGGGAGGATTCTATATGTTGCATCCCCTAGGTTCAACTCCATAGGAGTGGAAGGACAACAATGTTGGGAAAATGACCTCATCATCAGTGGTTCTAATGAAACACACGGGACACCCTACAATGTGGTCCTAGTTGAGGGATTACACAATGTTTCCCTATGGGATTATCTACACAGCATGTTGTTGAGGATCTATGACGCAAACCACATCACCATTTCACGGTTAATGCCAAGGTGGGGTTTTTAACTATGGGAATACATATAATTTACGTGTCATACACGCATAAAATAAGGGATAAATAGTGTTACAAGAAGTTTCTATCAGTAAGCTCATCCTCTTCTCCCTACTCCCTTCAATCTACTGAGCTAGAAGATGGTTCTAATTTCATTTCTAAAATGGATATAGTTTATGATCTATGTTTTGTATTTTTTTCTAGACTCTAACTATCACCCAATTATTTTCTTGCAGTTTTTTTACAATATTGACTAAATCAGTTTGTAAAAAGTCTAGAACAATGGGGAATTTTTTTGTAGGGGTGGATAATGTTCTATAGAGTGTATCATATTACATAATTATTCTTCATTTTTTTAATGTTGATCACCCTATTTAATTTTGGTTTTTGATCAAATATAATGAAATTAGTGATTTAATAAATTTTGGGTGATAGTGATTTTGATTGGGATGGTCTATGGAGTTTGAAATCGATCATTTGGTTATGGATAGTTATGATTGATGTGTTATTGTTTTTATAGATGTTTTTTAATTCAATTATTAATCATTGTTTATAATATGAACAAACCAACCGATGTTCTCATAGCATGTAGGGAACCAATTGTAACACCCCAATCACACTTTTAAAAGGCATGGGGATTGTAAATATCTCTGAGTTAATATATAACTCACATTTGAGGACATATAAAAATGTACCTATACACAAACAATCACACATCACACAACCATCATGTAATGCAGTAATGGTAAATGACTAATACTATAAAATAATTAATAACATATACTCCCATAACAGAGTGTGACAATAGAGTAAAAAAATATAGAAGGGGACCAATAGAATCCCACCCATACTATAAAGGATTTTTTCAATGTAATAAATGGAGAAATACATTAAATGGAATCTATAAGATCTATTCTCATTCCTTACAACCCAAATAATCCCCACCTACTAATGGTAAACTAAAAAAATTCATTGATTGTTTTTTCATGTGAAAAAAAGAAGACATTTTTGTGAAAAGACTAGATATGTGTGACTATAAACATACACAGAAGGTGAAAAAAATATCAAAACAGAATGAATCAAAAGGTGTGTTTGATATAAATCATAGAATAGAATATAATTAATATATAACCCATATATACACATCAATGTTTCTCAAGCCTCATAGTATGTCATCTGTCAACAAGCCACACATTTATTTTCATCCAAACACTCTCTTTATATAATCCAAATAAATCATTATCATCCCTTCCCACTAATAACAATGTTGAATCCCAACCATATAACGACGGGTGGCATACAATACACCATTAGAGTGTCCATAACAAAATTATGAACTATATAAAGGTGAATTTATACTCCACTGATGGAGGATCCCTACCCTAGTAAAAATGGGTGACATAATTGGCACGATCTAAATCCCACATGAAGAGGGACCCTTCCCTATAAATATACACATGTGGGTGAGAATATACTCACTATAATGATAAATAGAACATAGAGTAAGATAATTGAATCTCCATATGGATTTAATGGGGAAACCCTGAGCATTGTAGAAATTTTCAATGTTCTCTGGATCTATACAAAATGTCCAGTATGACACATGATGTCTCTCATTGTTCCATGTTCTATATCTGTTCTTTATTATAACATGACATGTTATTATTTATATACATTGTGTGATGTGGTCATACAAATAATTTAATAGTTATTCCAAGTAGACATTAATTTCTCTCTTTCTATAATCTTGTACCATTCCCATGTTTGTGTAATCTGATGTTCTACGTGTACTCCTCCCTTGGTTGTGTACACTAAACCTTTAAATGCCTTTGTTCCCAAGATTTCACATGTTGATTTTTCACACTTAGGGTTCACATATTTCAAGGATATTACACATGGTGTATGATAGATAAATACTCCTAAAACCCCATTTCCCCATCAAGGGGACTATATATGATATGTTCTTCTAAACTAAATTTTCTATGGAATGATTTTCTCATCCAACTTCACCGTGTATTCTGAAAAAATAACACATTAGTATACTTTAATACTTTTTCAAACATCTTCATTTTCTAAAAAAATATATTCAACAATAAAATTCACAAACATTCACGAATCTAGGGTCAATATCTTTTAAAAATAGATTATATATCAAAACATCATCCTACCGTAGGTCAATGACAAATCGACAATGAAAGTAGGGAAGAATTCACAATAGTAAAGTGGGATCATCATAGTATTTAATAACATAGTGATTGATAATATTCAATGAAATTGAATTACATACTAATTCTATATTATGAATAAACCATGGTCTTATGAAGATTAATCAATCAACCCTTCCTGTTATATAATGATGAATTAATTTATGATGAATTAATTTTTCTTCATTATGATAATAATGAATAGAGAAAAAATAAAAATTAAGTGTCCTTATATAGGATTAGTTTGAACATTGATGATGATTTAATATATTTCATTTTCATTCATGAGATCCAATACATGTTTCAATGGAACCTCATGTATCTATGTTCATTCATCTTTAATCCTCGATCATGAGATCTCTTACTATTGTGGTCTCCACTAGAGCTCTCTATATCAACTAAATACTCTCGAGTTAGCTGGTTAATTGAGGGTAATTCCTTATCATATATATTAGAAATGGTTTTATTAGTTGAAAACATTTAATTATATTTGTAATAAATAAATTTATTTTATTAATTAATTAATGTAACCGAAAATTCATACGACAATTACACTAATCCAGAAGACATCATATAAAAAACATATATCTCTCCTAGAGTATAGTAATCATTCCAATTTATTGGAATTATTGGTTTTATTATACAAGATATATATGTGTTTTCTCCTAGATATATTATCCATATGGTATTTTGATGAAATACATAGGTGGTCTCTTAATGTGTTGGTAAACATCTCAACTGATATTTTTCATTTTAATTATTATTTTACTCTTTAAATTATATCCTAAACTTTCCAAAATAATGAAATAATTTTATATAATATTATAATATTATATATTTTTTAATTTCATAGCTTTTTACATCACATTTTCCATGAACTTGTAAATTAATGTATTTCTTGTGTGTATGTGTGGACTACCGGCTCCACATAAAAATATGATTCATTGTCCATAACAATAATTCATGGTAGGTTTTTTGATGGATTTAATGTTTTTATATTATATTTATGAAATCATATGTTTATGTAGTTATATAATATTATATACCCTCTTACCATCCCATTTGTTATAAAATGATGATGTTTCAAATTGGTACGTGGGGACTACATCATCCACAAAGTGGTGTAACTAATTTTTCATTTCCTATATACGTTGATAGAAATGAAGATATATTTAATAAATATATATTTTATTTATATTATAATAATTATTTTATAATTTTAAATTATAATTTACCTTACTTTTGTTCCATACACTAAAAAGTAGTAATGTCACTCATGAGTACATACGAACTACCATTTCTATGAACTGTTATAAATCATTTTTAAAACTTATTTATATGAATTACTATCAAATTATTTATAATAAATAAATAAAATTAATATTGTTTTTATTTTGAATAATTTTATTTTGTAAAAATGATCAATATGAAAGTACCATAATGTCCAAATCGATATAGACATGAAAAAAATATTGTTTTCAATAAGAATAATGATTTTAATAAAGAATTATAAATGAATGGTTGATAGGATGTTATAAGAAAACAATAAATCACATTCTATGTGATTATAAGGTTTTTTATAGATGTATGGTAAATATAATTTATTACATAGGAGGATATATCACATAAAAATCATTTCATACATAAGGTATGTGTTTAACGACTCAATATTATATCATTGAGACTTACTTGATTCTTTGAACATATTTATGTATTATATGGGTAAATAAATTAAAATTTACATGTTATGTGACATAGAATTATAAATTAATTTTATTTATCAGTTCAATTAATGATATTTCATCCAAGGTATTTGATTAAAAAATTAATAAAGTTGTAAGGGTTTATCATCTCAAATTTTCCTCTATGGACAAATGTTTTTTCATACACTGAAATTATTTTTTAAGGTTTTTCCAAGTCCCATATGAAAAATTATATCAAGAATATAATTAAATTTAGTGTATTTGATTTATCATTTGAATATATATATTTTATTTTAGTTATGATTCATATTTTACCTAAGTGGAAGGGGTTTTATGAAACAATTTCAGTTTTTATCAGGTTTGTTTGTGCTTAAATATAACATGTTGAAATTATAAAACACAAGTCTCCAAAATATTATTCATTTTATTATCCTACTATTATTTATGGGAATTACATGTTTTGAATTAATGTTTCTCACATTATGCACTCAAAATATTTAAATGATGTTTTTATGGAAAACTAATACTATTATTATATTCAGATGATATTATTTCTCATTCATGTATATATTTTTATTAAAATGATTTCATAATTGTTTTATATATAAAAAATAAATTATTTAAATCCATTATTATCTAAATTTATGTTTCTATATCATTTTTTAAATGTAATATTGTAAATGTTTTCCAAATGTGTTATTTTTGGACATTTTATCGAGAAGGTGAAAGGAATATTTATTTTTACATAGACTGCATGTTCAGAATTTACATAAATAATAACTAAACTTCTAATTAATGTATAATCTACTTGTTTTCGTGTTTATTTTCAAAGAAAAATTTTTCCAAACAATTTTTGAAATTATTATATTTTAAATAAGTTATTTCAAAATGAATTGTACCATTTTCAATAAGAAATATTCTAATTATATTTTAATGTAAATTGAATATACGATAATGTAATTTGATGTTACATATGTTTTATAGGTGATCTGATTTTATTGTACTATAAAAATTCTTCCTCTAAATGTATTTTGATTAATATTATTTAACGTGAAATTTATGACTCTAATTTCATTCACTCTGGTTACTTAATTTAGGATGGAATATTTAGAAAACCAATTATTTTTAATGAATTGTTTTTTGATGAAATTATGGAATGTTTATTAAGATCATTAAATTTTCATGAGTTAAGATATAATGATATGATTAATGTTTTACGATAATTTGGAAAATAAAAGTTTATTATCATTATGTGATGTGTGGGATCAACATTACATATCCCTCCAATACATTAGGAAAATATAAATATAACAAGCTAAAAAAACATCGAGAATCTGGAGTAACACATGTTTAGAAATGTCTCTATCATATAAAATTATTAGATGGAACTATGAAAAATGAGATGATAGGATGGAGATTAAATCTAATACACAATGATGTTATTGGAAATGAGCCTTCACTATAGAAATTATTCTCAATGATTACGTGTCTTCCAAATCCATATGTATGATAATTTTGATATGTTGTAATTGATAATTATTAATTATTAATTATTTTCCACCCTTCTAACTATAGTATTTTGTTCAGAAAAAACATCATGAATTGATTTAAGATTAATGATCTTTTACTTATTGTATATTATTTTCATAAGTCATGATCATGTTCTCATGACCATATGATTATCTTATTATAATTTATGATCATTTATTGATATACATAATGATTAACCTTACTAAAAATCTAAGATCACGATTTATTATATTTCATTCGCACCAGTTTTGAAGATATTCTTTATGTAGATTATGTCTAAGAGGTGTACAATGTGAGATAAATATTATGGAATATAATAAATATCTTCAATGAAATATGATGATTGTGTATCAAGTCTCTAAGGAAAGTAAATATTTATGGTCCTTTTGAATTTGTTATTTTTAGGTGTGTTTAATATTATTCTAAACTTTTGTAATATTTAGCTATGTTCTACTAGGTTCACCTCATTTGAGGTAGTAGATGAAATTTGGATTGGTTGGAATGTGGGTAGAAATATAATGATTATTTTAAAATGTAATATTTTTTTGTA
The DNA here is from genome assembly GCA_963277665.1 of Viscum album. Taxonomy (NCBI): domain Eukaryota; kingdom Viridiplantae; phylum Streptophyta; class Magnoliopsida; order Santalales; family Viscaceae; genus Viscum; species Viscum album. The sequence goes on from OY728155.1 coordinate 799,123,065, forward strand.
GTGTGTTCCTAAATAGAATTTAAAAAATTACCCATGAATAAATATGTTTTTGACAATAAGATGATTTATAGTAAAAAGGGAGAATCTTAAAAATTATTCGATAAACCATATATTTTGTTGTATTTTATAGAAATATATGGATCTAATTATTTTAACAGATTAAAAATCATATAGGTAAAACCAGATATAAATTATCTCATATTTTTACCATTGTTTGAGGTCTATCCTATTAGAGTCGATTTTGTCACATTCATAGGAAATCATGTGGATGATAATGTATTTCATTAATTTTTTAATAATGTAACTTTGGAGAATATGAGTCTTCCCAATGTTTTCTATTCTTTTTTAATATTGTTTATAAGAATTATTTTATTATTTTAGATGGATATTTTTGTCTATATTTTGGATAAAAATAACTCATTTTAATGAATGTTGTTGTGGTAATTTAATTCATTATGACTTCAATATGGATTTGATGTTATTTTATTCAGTTCATTATTGATCCTATTACATGTGGGTAGCTTAGATTATGTAAAAATGTGAGATAGTGTGTATGGATAGATCAACTTGTTCAATATGGTGTTTCACTACCAAATTTCCTTTTCATTTATATAGTAATGATTGTATTGGAGTAGTTATTCAATATGGATAGTTTCTAAAGACAATTTCCATATTGAAGTTATGATTTCTTCATGAATGTGTTCGTTCAAATCATCCATTAAGTGGAAGTACCATGTGTATTATTTGTTAAGATGTTTAATTATATATTTTATACAATAGTTATTCTATTAATGTAGGATTGGAATAGGTTTTTTGTTTCCCTTATTATTTACGATAGAATTTAAATGTGATTCCAATGAATAAGTGTTCGTCTTGGGATATGTTATGGGATGGGTAGTTTGGTATTGATAAGAATGTGTGGATCCATCAGTGGTATATTAGAGTCACTATGTGGGATGTGTTTCCTACTAATTATTAATTTAAATATTTTTTATATTTTTATTGTTTTTATTTTTATTTTTTTATAATAAAATTCTATTATGGATTTAGGAAAACCCAAAAAATACAGATATATTTGTCACTCATTTTTAATGGAGGTAAGAATATAGTGAAAATCATATTGGGATGATGGAATCACCAATTACCCAAAAATATGTTGTGGTTTCAGGTTTTCATGTGCGATTCTACTTATTATCCATATGTTTATATAAAACTTTGAAAAAGAGTTAGGTATTGATATTTAGATTGTTTAGGAGGTGATGATATCAACAATCAATGAGTATGTTGCATCTATTTTGTTTGTTTTATTTTTTCATTTTTATACGTTTACATATTCATTAGGGATATAAACATGTCTATTATTTGTTCACTTGGTGATTTTTTGTTATTTTTTTCATTTGTTCATATAATTTATATGTGTTACAGGTCTATTTTTTATAGATATTTAGATATCTATAGACTAATCATGAGACTACATGGGAAATATCTTAGTTTATATAATTTTTGACATATAGACATGTGTGAACATATTTCTATTAAAATATTATATGTTACTATATTGTATTAATTTTGTGAATATAATTCTGAAACCAATTTTTAGACACTTGATATTTTTTATAAATCCATAGTGATTGAAGAAATAACATGGGTTTTGCAGATCTCCATCGATGTCATTAGATAATCATGTATATTAAATATAATAATAAATTTAATTGGAGGGAAATATAAAAAAATACAATATGAGAAGGAACTCTAGTGAAATATTTACACCCTCATATTAATTGGTAGTTACACAGATGATTTTAATGAGTTTAGTTAGCTAGATACTAATAAATCACTTTTATTTATCACTTGATTCTTATAATGAGGATAAATATCATGGGATTTGTGTGAATAAGTTTTAATTCAATTAAATCACTATGGGAAATGTTTCATTAAGATAATGTTATCCACCAAAGGCATACATTTTTTGTTAATGAATTAAGGGTTTTTAAAAAATACAATGGGGAGACTGTTATTAATGTTGAAACACAATATTTTTCAGATGTGTTTATGGGAAATGGTGGAAACAATAATCCTAAAATGAATAATATTTAAATTGATAAATCTATATGTTTGATTTCCAAATGCATTGATGAAGCTATATGTGTTTTTTTTAAATTCCAAAAAAAAATAATTTAAAGTGATTAACTATTTCATCGAGGTCACTTTAGTTTATAATAATATAAATTAAATTGAATCCATGTAAATAATATTATTATATATAATATTTTGATATAACTGCTACACACTATAATTAGAAAACATGAAATAGTTGACACAAATATGGAATCTCATTTTATAAAATATTTATTAAAAATGAGATGAAAAAATAAAATAGTGCATTAGAATTCCCCTAAATATGATAAAAATGGGGATAACAGAGGAAATACATTTTTCTCATTGATGTTTGAATAAATTTTTTTTATATAAATATTTTTAATCTTATATTGGATATGGAATCTGTGTTTTAATGTTTTTTACATTGTAATTTTTTTTTGCTAGAATCTATGCTTAAAATAGCAATTGATAATGATTTTGAACATAGAGGTGATTTTTTAAAATATACTAGATTAGGAAAGTGAAAACTAGAACATGGGTCAAGTAAAATAAAACCATGATAAATTAATGATGTCTAAAAAATTGAAATAGGAGAAAAATTCTAGAGTATGAATATGTGTCGTATATGGTTATTAAATTAATTTTTGACAAGGATTAACCATGTTTTGGTGTGCACGATCAAGTCATGGTTTATATTATTTCAATTCAAAACTAAATATTAATATATCATTTAAAATATGTATTATTGTGATATTATTGTTATGATTTGACCTATATAATTTATCATAAGATGGATGTTATTGAAATACCTTTAATCAACGAGATAACACTCAATGTTTTCGAATGTTATTCAACATCTCTTATAATAGAAAACATTGTTAATGATAAAGGAATGGAATTTATATGCGAAAATAGATGTGATATAAATATATATAATATTCATAGATTCATAATTAATGGAGAAGAAGATATATTTTATTAACATGGTAAATATTTTTTAGTGTTATACACTAAAATCATCTTAATAATTTCTATATATATTTATATTTGACATATTATAATAAAATTTACTTAACAATATTTCATATATTTTCAAAAACATAATTTATATTTCGTTAGAAAATTATGACAATCATGAAGCCTTGTGAACCCCTTATAATAATTATAATATTTGTTCATGTATTTATTTTAGTACATCACCACATCATAGATATATAGTCCTTGTATATAATAGAGTGTGGTTAAACCGTGTAAATCATATTTTTCGATTTTATTTCCTAATTTAATAAATACCTAGTAAGAGTGAAATGTTAATTCATTTCATAGAAAAAATATAGTTAAAATATGATGTTTAGATTAACATATTCTAATTCACCACACACCACAACCCAATGTTGGAGTCTTCCGAGATGGGTATAACAAAATGAATATATTATTAAAAGGAATGAATGGTATAGGTGTTCTCACCTACCATTCTAGAAAAAATTTAGTCCATAATATATTTGGAACTACAATATACAATATCATTAAACATATATTAATAAACTATAGTGATATCAATTACATTATATTTTTACTCCTCAATTTATAAAATTTTTCAAAATATGTCCCCATTTTAGAATAAAAAGAAAAAGCCATCAGTTTTTGTGGACATAAAGTTGATATTATAATATAACTGTTATGAAACTCATTAATAACATTGAATACAATTTATAAAAAAAATTATGGATTTTAAATTATATAATATAAGTATTCATAATAAATAAATATTTGTAGAATAATATTAATTATGAAATTAAATAATTTAAATTAAAATTATTTGTTATTAGTTTATGTAATTTAGACTATTTATTAATTAGAATGAAACCTAATTGTAATTGAATATATTATAATATAAATACATTATATTTAATTAATTATATTTTATATAATCACTTTGTTAATAAACAACAAAGAATAGAAAAATAAGTAATCTTTCAAAATAACTATATCATAGGTATTGATTTCAACATTTTTCATCCCCACTACATTTTAACATTAATATCATGTATCCATGGCACATTATTATCTTATAATAGTGTACATGATAAAAAAATACATTTATCCTCATTTAGTTATCTATGTTTCATTAGTGGAATGTCAAATTCTTTTTATGATTGTGTATAATCACCAGAGAGAGGAGTGAATCAAGTGTGAAAAATATTTACTAAATTCAGAATATTATTCTAAGATATTAACCCAATATTTTTCTTAACCAATTTTATGTAATATGACATTAAGGAATATATTTATCTCTTCCCAAACATGTATCCACCATATATAATGCAGAATTCAATGTAGAGTGCAACACATGATTTTTTTCTCAAGGATTGGCCCCTTAAAAAGAGGTATACTCTTTATTATGTTTATTTATTAAATATGACAATAGAATATAGAATAATGATTTTGTAATAAATTAAAATCGATATTGATAAAATTTAAATTGTACGTATAGTGCATTCTACATGTATATAAATTCAAATTATGGTTCCTAGTATTACACTAGATTTTATAGGATCCCACAATATTTATACTAATTGAATATAATTACAAATTACCCCCAAACCTTTTTATATAGACTAAAAATCATCCAAGACTATCACTTCATAAATATGATTTTATCTCTTTTATTGATAAAAATCCTAAAGAGCTTCAGTGGTAACATCATGAAACATTTTCATTTTAAGCAATGTTTATCATGGATCATTCAATAATTAAAATATCTATGTTCTCTAAACCTATAAAAATTATTATATTAAAATATTGGTTTTTCTCTAAATCATATCATGATCTTTGAAACTTGAATCAAGAAACACATTTGTGTTGATATTTTATCCAACTAATTACTTTAGAAATATAGGGTCTCACATGTCTTCTTTGAAATCCCCTTATACTTTTATTAAATGGATTTGGTTAATATAATTATTTTTATTTATAAAAATTCATAAATACATACATTTTTCATCTTCTCCAAATAATTATCAGGTTGTAATACCTTCTATATTAATGTACTCAAGTAATCTTCACTGAGAGTCATAATGTTTTTAGAGACCCAATGCTTGACGTACATGGAAATTACATTACTTTTGTGGAATACTTAATACATAACAAAAACAGACACACAAGGACCGTAATAGTTCAGTGTATTTGGAAACTCGGAATGTAATATTCTAATCATGGTGAAAGATCTTCAACATTTCTCATAAAGATCTTCCCCTTTTCGTTTTCTTACCTTGAACCTTTCTTTAAATCCTAGGGAAAAAAAGCATATAAAGGGTGATATCAAATTCTTAGTAAGGGTAATCATGGAAAAAATAAAATAAATCATATACTTTTGAACTTAAAAACATGAACATAATGTTTAAACATCAAAATATTGGGAAATGACATAAAACATGGCAGTAAATAAGGCATATATCATAAAGAAACATTAATCATGATAAAATAGCATCAGAATAAAACATGTTATTGTGAAAACCATTAAGCACATGTTATGATTTCCAGATTAGCCAAGGAATTGCTTCCAAGACCATCTTAGTGGACAAAGTCCCTTTCTAAATCGAGCCCACTCCTCGTTCCAGTCCTGTAACACTGAACCGAATTAACTTAACGTTCCATCCATGTCTATATCATGAGATATTAATCTTTACCCAATGTATTGGAGGGATATATATAGGTCCCACCCATCTCATAATGAAATCATTCATTCTTGTTCCACAAAATCCTAAATCATACATCATAGCATAACCCATGTAATAGAATGGGATTCTTAAACATCATTCCATCATAACATAATCTATATATAAAAAATGGATATCATTTCATCATAAGAAGAATAAAACCATGTAAATAATGGAGACATTATACTTGAAACATAAACATATTAAATGATGTCATTTTAGATGGAAAATATTTTTGATAAAACACTTGAAAGGAAATCTTGAGGAAAATATCCTTTCTTCTTCAAAATAATTTTATTTTCACAAAATGCCATGAAATTTTAAAAGAAAAGGGTTTTTTTGAAAAATAATCATGTAATCTTGTATAAGAAGCTCCATGAAAATGAGGCATTATGAAACCATAAAAATCCGTTCACGCCGTATAAGTTAAAAATAACATTATCCTTGTACTTTTTTCGAAAAAGTCAAAAAGTACCTCATATAGTAAAAAAAGTTTCCTTACATACCATGTAGTAAAATTAAAAAATGGTTAAAAAGGACTTAAAACATACATGAAACCATTTTTAGGAATCATGGACATGGATGATAACAATAACCACAGTAAATACTTACGAATAAACAATCTTGGATAAGAACGAGATTGGAATAGTTATCCCTTACCTTACGTTTGATATGCTTCGTATGTATCCGAAAATACTCTATAATTATTTAAATAATGTCATTGACTTATTATAGAATCATATTCATTATTATGATATCATATATGGTTCCCTTATGACTTTATATTACCTGTTCTTCTATAAATTCCATGTTAAAGAAACATTTTGGGTAAAATCGTTTCATTTATCGTACGTGTTTTGACTTGTTTTTATTGATATTATAACTTATATACTGATTTACATAATTCAAGAATGTAAAATATGATTTATATATAATATATATTCAGAATATGCATATATATATATGATAGATCGATAAATGGAATGAAATACACCATTCATGGAGACGGTAGGCCGTACGTACGCATGAACGTTGTTTTTGTTTCCTTATTGAATTGAATGGAATTAAGTAGATGAAATAAATATATATATACATAAATATAGTATCATTATTATGTCATATATTTTATTATTCATTATATATACTTTATAATCATTCATGAATGGTTAACATGGAGAATGAATCTCATCGCGTCGTGGAGACGGTAGTCCGTACATACGCATGAGCGATGATATCATTCCCATGATAGAGGAATTGTATAGAAGTGTATGTATAATATTTCAGAATAAATATCACTTTACAATAATAATATATAGTTATTTATTTACACCATTATACCCATCCAAGTAAGGTGGTGGTTGAAAGTAGATTACAGCACGGCGTGGAGACGGTATGCCGTACGTATGCACGCGTGGTGATTTCGTTTTCCGTAGGATGGATAGAAGGTGAAATAAGGATGTTAGATATTTATAATAATATATAAGTATATTTTAATACTGATGTTATTACTTTATAATGTGACAACTAAAGAATAAGAAGTAGAATAAGAAAGAAACTTTAGAGAATCGGAAGAAGAGATTACCTCTTCTTCGACGCACCTCCTTTAAGATTCCTATTAAGAAAGTAGAGTTTGTATTTTGAGAAGACAAGAACCTCCAGAATGTTTCTAGGTAAGTGGAGAAGAGAAATTTTCAGGGGTTGGACAAGATTCAAGGCTCAAAAGGGTTTTAAGAGAAGAGGGAAGTGGTGCCGTTTTTATAAGGGAGGAGAGGGGCACCTTTGAAAAAACATAAAATATTATTTTATAATAAAGTCATATTCGATTTTTAATAGCTCCATATTGATTTATTTAAAATGTTAGGTGGGTATGGGTCTAAATACTATCAACCAATATGTTTTAGACAAGTTTAGGTCACCATTTTATCCTTATCATTTAGATTTAACTCTAAGTTAAATAACTTAACTTTTACCGTGTCTTCTTGTTTTCTTACACAATATGGTTAATAAACTTACTATAAAATGCCAATCGAACCCAAATTGGTTAATTGATGTCATATATATTATTATATAAGTTTTGTTTTTCAGAACCTTAGGTTTTTATGAATATAATATCAATTAATAATATAATTTTTGTTTTAAAAACTATTTTATGTCAATTTTGACACTATTTGGTAATTGATTTTTATGAAAATCATAACAGCATGATTAGTTCGAAAAAAGTTAATTAATTCAATACTAACACGTCATATTAACATATGAAAATATTTTAATTAATAAAAAGTCACAAATCACATTTATTTGGGTATATATAACATCAATTATTTTAATATTTTATTAATTAGATAATTACTACATCACCCTTGTGTCATAAATAACTTAAATTATTTAATGTATAAAAATTATAAATAAAATACCATTATTTAGGAAATATTTTTATCCTTCTAATGAATATTTATAGTAATTTATCTTATGTATAACCCTATATAAAAAATTATTTAGTTATTAAACATTGATTTTAACTATTTTAACCCTTCTTTAAATAAAATATTAATAAATGTCTTAATCTAATCCAAGTGAACATAAATGGTCATATTTTATTCCTAATTGTTTCTGGTTGAATTAAACTTATCCAATAGAAATAATACATGTTTTAGGGTAATAATAATAACATTTATACCCTTAATTACCCTATTTACTTTTAACCGTGGTAAATAAAATTAAAAACATACTATTCCCCAAAAATTATTTTTATCTCATTGAACCACATTTTATCCCTTTATATTAACCATGTCTTTAGGATTTTTGAAATTCCACTCACAGAAGCGGTAAAATTATGTTTTATGTGAATTTCTAAATTCTCCTCAGAGGTGGGTAAAAGACGGGGAAAAATACAATAAAATTTTTATATATCTAAAATTATTATAAAATGACTCCAATGAATTAAATTGAACTTATATAGGTATTATGTATCATTTTTTACCTAAAATAAATTTAAATAAAATAAATAATTATTTAAAAAAAGTCGGTTTTTAAATAGTAACCTAGTGTTTTCACTATTCATCCAAAAATTGAAAGTTAACAGAAAAATACCAAAAAATCAACCTAGGCGAATTTCGATATTCTGAATCCAAAAATGAAGTCCATTTTGAAAGATAAAATTTATAAAATTTCAAAAAGTGGGTATTACTATTCATAACAGCTAGTTCATAATAATTATATAATAATATCTCGTTCAGTGAAACTTGGTATTGCGTATAACACACGCTATCGTGGAAGTTCGCGGTTGCATGTAATGAAAGCCAAGTTTGGGTTGCGTGTACTAAAAGATTCATTTGTTGTTTCCAATAATATAATCAAACCATATTTCATTTATACATTGAATATATATATATACACTCAATGTTGCATAAAATAACTTCTATAAATGAACTTGAAATTGTGTGAAACACGATCCAAGATTAGTGTTGTGTATACTGCAAGCTAATATGGTGGTGCATATAGAACAAGCTAATTTTGGTGTCGTGTACAACACAAGACATCAATGAAATTAAAAAATAATAATTCTCATAAAATATCAGGTTGTTACAATGATCATTTACAAGATATTCACCAAAAAATATTCTTTATATTCCAATTTTATTTTTATTCCCATATCACATAATAATAATTTCTTTATATTAAATTTAGAATATATTCAATATTATCAGCTCCATGGTCCTCTCTATTTTCATTAAATTCTTCACATGGGTGAATTTCAATGATCATGGGTATTTCTTTTTTCGACATGGAGGAGTCTCTACTATATTCACAAAAATTAACTTCATATTATTTCTTTTCCTTTTATCCCCATTGAATAAGTTTTAAATTTGTTATAACATTATGCCAACGTGGATTCTTCCAAATATTATTAAAAAACATTTTTCCAAAAAAATCAATCTCCCTTAAAATATAAATTTCATAAAATAATAAATATATTTTGGTGGGGATCTGCACATCCTAGGGTAAAATTATTTTAAATATCATTATAATATTTCTCTTGTATTTTTTTATAAAAGAACTTCCCTAGTTGATCTTAAATTTTTTTAGAATGTATCAAAAACTACATTTAAAATATTTAAATCTATATAGAAAAATGCTTGAATTATCCCATTCTATATCAATAATTTTTATTAAATAATATATCCATTTTAGATTTATATAATCCATTGGCCTTAATTCCAACATTAATTCCATTTTCCACTGACATTATAGTCATCCACTCTTTTCCTAAATCAAAATCTCACTATGATTTTGGAATCATTTTATTTTTTCCCATGAATCGAATGATTAATGTGCCAAGAATTTATTCATGATCGATCAACAATATTGATTTCAAATTTACATATTTATAAATCAAATATTAATAAAGTATTTATCTCCTCACCTTCTTTTAATTTAATCTTCTTTGAATTTCAATATGGCCCATGGATTATGAAAGTATATAGATATTTTTCCATTTGAATAATATATTTAGTATCATCTAATATAAAATAATTTTTCAGAATATTTATCTTAGAAATACTTGTCATCATAAAAATCATAATTGAATAATGGGATTACCCTTATAATGTTAAATATACTATTTTGAATTATTTTGTTACCCATAAAAAGTTTCTATTAAAATTTTAGCTCAAACTAATTATTTTTTCTATTTATCTGAATACCCTTATGATATAGTAGATTATGCTTCAAATGTCTCGGAGGTAATATTTTGAAATACTGAGTTACTGTTTTAGAGTCACTAATTACTCTTCGAATGTGATGGCTTACCCATCATAAGACATGGGTTTTCCTTCTAATTTAATGGCTTACCCTTCCTATGTCTTGGGTTACCCATATTAAGTGTCTAATTAATCATCCAAAGTCACAAAATACTCTTATATTGTGATATATTTACTCCTCTAATGTTAGTAATTTATAATTTTTCATTATCAGCTACACTGGATGTCCCTTCTAATGTAATACTTAGTAAAAAATAAACATCATATCCTAATTATAGAATTTATTGATTTCACTATAGAGTAACATCAATTAATTTCTAGACGTCTCATATCACATCATATAAACATTAAACACTATAAATTATTTTTTAAACTATAAGAACATTTCCAAATCTATTTAATATAACTATATAAAGTATTTGTGAAACATAAATGAAAATTTAATGTATTTCACGTGTCTAACATTCATATTTAATTCCAACATAACCGCATATTATATAAATTATCATCCAAGATATATTTAGCACTAAAAATAGAATCCATATTTCTTAATAAATTATCATATTGCTTCTCATTCAATATTCCAACTCTTCTCAACCCATTTAACCTCTATTAATCAGTTATCTAATCATAGATTAACATGTTGTTAAACAGTCAGTTTAGCATTCATATATTCAAACTCCACTATATATAAATATATAATGTTCTATTAACAATCATAAGTACTTGTCAATAATTTATATTTGGACTAGATAAATTATTATTTGATTTAATAGGAAAATATATAGATAATTATTGTAATAAAACTACACGACTCAACATTACACCTCAAAGTATAGTTATCATCATAATCTTTGTTAATGGTGGATTTCTTTCAATCACTAAAACACTCTAACAAATACACATTGAAATTCTAGTTGAAAAAAACACCATCTACGCACACATTTTGGTACTTCAATATCCGTAAGAATTTTTTTTGTAAATTCCATTAACAATTTCTCAAAAAATAATTTAAATTTATACAAAATTGTTATCCATATACATTCAAAAAAATTAAACCATATATTACTTAAATTATAAGGGTTTTGGAAAAAAATCAATCAATTTTATAAACGTCCACAGAACTTCATCACACACATAGGAATTTATTCAATTACAATGTATACTAGCTACCCATTTAGTTTCACAATAAAACAAATTTCATAAAAATAACTATTATAAGTCAAAATTGTATGGTTAATGAGGATGATATAACTAAAAAATACTTTATTGTAATGATTTTCTAGAATTTCAATTTCAACATAGAGTTATCAAAACATTCAGAGATATAGTTTCTTTGATACCCCTTAAGGGATTCAATCAAAATTTATCTATCATGGATTTATGTTCATCAAGAATTGATTCAACGATTTTTTTATACTAGTCGACATCTAATATTAATTTCATATATTGAATATTTTTTATTGTAAAGAGATAACATGATCATATTTAAGATGCCTATAATGTTCACTTCTTATTTCTGTGTATATATAAAAATAATAATCTACCATTCCCCTTTCATTTTTTAGTATTAATTTCAATCATTTAAACAAAAAGGTAGTATGCATAGTAATAACTGGAGTATTCCATAACACATTAATGATATAAATATGGATATGAATTAAATTTCATCCAATAAACTCCTTTCCATGTAGATCTAAAATTTTAAGAAATATTCTTTATGTTTTCATCCTTGATTATCTAAATCCCTGAAGATTTTTTCCTTTTTAATTTTTTTTAATATTTATCTCTTTTATTAATTAGAATATTCTTTTTAATTTTTTTCGATGATAACATTAATTATTTTAAACTAAAAATATTTTCTTATCTTATTACAACATGGCTATCCAAAAATTTAAACAACATTTGGGCCCATGGTTATACTTCTTCATGTGTGTTGATTCCATCTATTAAAATGATTTTCAATAATATGAATTTGTTATTTCATTTCATTTAATAGTCATTAGAAATGTTTTATTATTAATACTCATGGATAGAATATGTAAATTTCTAAAAACAATTAGAATTCCTCAAAACTTCTTAGAATTTTTTATTCGATGTTATTAGGAATATTTTTATATCCTTATCAGGGATGAATTCTATCAAACTGGTCATGACATTCGTTTCTTGTATTCATTCTTTTTTATATTCTATATTGCTTCATTCAATTCTGTTTACCATAGAACATAATAGTGGTATGTTATGAGTCCCTTCCCACTATAATAGTGATTTATCTTATTTTTGGAGACATAATCTTTTTTATATCTTGTTTATATCATTTTCATCATTCTCCCATTATTTATCCTAATTCTTAAATTTCATAATTTTCATGGTAGATTAAGCATATTTTTTAATTTATTTCCTTTCTGTTAACTTTATTCTCTTAAAATCATTATAATACATGAAACTATATGTATTGTTAGACCATAGTTGTTCAATAGGGATACTTTTATTTAAATAATCATAGAGGTATTCAAGTGATACAAATCATTCCCTAGTTGATAAATTTAACTTAATATATGAAATCTAAATTCATTATATAGATATCCAAATTAAATATTTTATATTAACACTAAATATTTGAATTTAATCATTTCCATATGTTAAAACGATATATAATCACCCAACAACCTTGTTCATGTTTCCCAAGAATATCTAATAGTGGAAAAAAATTCTATTTCATTCGCTCGATGATACAATCTAGCCAGATTTAAAACCCTTCTATTTTTTAATAATTCACAAATATTAAATGAAATGTTTAGTCTAATAAGTGTAATGTATATGACCATATCTGTTTTTGATGATGTGCATGATCTTAAATAATGTTCTTTTATCTATATTTTCAAATATTTAAATTTTAACCATTCACTTTGTAGGTAAAAATGAATTAATATAGAAAGATTTATATCTAAAATTGGATTCCTTATTTCATGAATTTTTTGTTAATGAATCAGGATTTGATCCTAATGTATATTTTTCCATCAATATATCCTCATTCAATGATAGTAATATTGACTGATCCGTTCATTGTATCACTTCCTCTTTTAACTATATGTGAATATTCAACTTATATAGATTGAATATTTTTTATTTTCCCCTCTTGTTCAAGACTGTTCTTTTGGAAAGAATTTTTATCATCCATAACTAATATCAAATAATAATCTCAAACTCTCTAAAATTATTAAATTTAATCATCATATACTTTATCAAATTTTTAAAACAAAATTGAGGTATTTAATTCATTTATCCTTAACTTCTAATTTCGAATCGATAACATTATGTGAGGTTATATATTATGAATCCAACTAATAGATATCTTATTATCAATATTTATATTTCTAAAATTTCAAATAAAATTATTTTACCAATTTATAAAAACTGATATTATAATTATTAATGATTTATAATACTTATTTCCCTCAATCGTTCCCTATATTGGGGAGAGTTTTTTTCACTCTTGAAACTTCTTAACCAAATATTCTTACATATCTTTTTCATATATTATGAGATGCGTGCTATAATCATAATGTTTTATAATAAAATAAATTATATAATTAAAAAAATTAATAGGATATATTTTCATGTAATCCTTGAAATTATACAATACTTATTCAATTTATTTAGTATATCCATCCACTTCAATCTCTGAACACATTTTTAATGACTTATATATTTTAGAAACATTAATTTTTTTGTGGGAGTTTAAATTTTGGACCGAAAGTGTATGTAGTTCATTTAATTTCGTATAGGATAGATAATTAACTATTTATAAGTCTCATAGATATGTTTTTGATGTGTAACGAGGCCATGATAGGTTTTGGATGCTCGATTTTGTAATGGAGAAGGACTAAGGTGGCAAGAAAACACAAATTTTATATTAAAACAAACTATAATGAAGTGTGAATAGTGGTATTATGTGGTGGCATGTGGATTAAAAATATATGGAAATAAATGATTGATAAATTATAATAGTTATAATATGGAGAGAGAAATTTCACACACTAATGTATGCACTATGCTAGGGGCTCTCATGGGGGGACTATCGATGTTGTACCCCCTATGTTTGATTTTATAGGAGTCGTAGGACCGCAACATTTGGAAACCTACCTCCTCATGGGTGGTTGTAATGAAACACATAAGACACACTAAAATGGGGATATAGTTTATGGATATGACAACATGGTCCCATGGTATTAGACAACAGTCTTTTTGGTTAGGTGACATGAAGTCGTCCACATCACCAGTCCAAGGTTTATGCCATGGTGGGGTTTTTAACCTATAGTTGTTTGATTATTTAGTAGTTATCCCTACAAAATATATTGGAAAATGGGGTTATGGGGATGGCCCTTTGACAATATCCTCACCCTATATTTCTTCCTTTTGATATCCCATGGTAGATAATTTTTCTAATTTCATTTTTATTGTGGATTAAATGTATGCTCTTAGTTATATTCTTAGTTCCTGCCTTTCAATATCTCCCTAGGATTTTTTTGAATATTTGTTTGGGATTATTGTTTATATCCTCAAAATAAATAATTAATACATATGGAAAATGGGGAATTCATGTTTAGTGGATTGAGGATTTCATGTTGGGTTAATCATATTCCATCTTTCTTCATCTTTTTTTACTAATTATTTAGAAATATTTTGTTTTGGGGTTTTCATTAAATTGAATGAAAATATAGATTCAATAAATGATATGAAATAGAAATTTTTATTGATGGGTTTCATGGAGTATTCCATAAACCATATGAGTGTGGTCTGTCATGATTTCAGTCCTACAATGATTCATGATGATAGTTACCATGATTATTAATATTTTTTATCACAACATTACCCATCAAGGCCAACCTGGTGGATAATGAACCATGTGTAAAACCTCCAATCCCACTATCAATAGGATATGATCATGTTAATAAAACTATATAAATATATGACTCACATGAGAGGAATTATACTAATAATACCTATACACAGACACATCACACAACCCCAATATAATGTAGAAAGGATAAATGACTAACACTATAAAAGAATTAAGAAAATATAATAAAAAAACAAAGTGTGACAAAAGAATTCATAAATATGTTATTTTATATATCAAATACCAAAAATATTAAAAATTATATTTTCCTTGTAAGAAAATTGGAAATATACCAAATTGAAACCACAAGATCTATTCGTGGTCCTTCTATCATATCAAACATACACCTACTTAAGGCTTGACTATAATTTCTTCAAAAGTTCTATCATCTATGTAAGAAAATACTTGTGTGGGAAAAGACTATACAAGTGTGAATATAAACATAAATAGTACAGAAAACCAAAATAATCAAATATAAAGTATACAAAGATGATTCATATATAAAGAATAAAATCAAAGAGAATAATAATAAAACCAATATATACATTTCAATGTTACTAAAGCCTCGATGAATGGTTGGTATCAACGAAAAACACATATATAGTCATCCCAACACTATATTTCTATACTAAAAATCAATCAATGTAGTCTCTTCCCACTAATAACATCATAAGATACCTTACTTATAAAAGTGAGTGACATATAATACACCATTATAGGATCCATCACCTGTATGATCACATTAGATGGGTGAAATTCAACTCCACTAAGGCAAGGACCCTACCAAGTAAAAATGGATGACATACTCAGATCTCTCTAAATACCACATGTAGAGTATCCATTCCCTACTCATTCACACATGTGGGATATTATACTTTTTAAGAGGATCTATGTCCCATCGAGTAGATAAATGACTCCCCATTGGGATTTAAATGGTAAAACCAAACTCTATAAGATATTTTCTATGTTCTCTGATTAAAAAAATCATGTCATGTAGGACACACAATGTATCTAATTGTGTCATAACCTATATGTGTTTGACTATCTCACATAACATTTTCTTCTCTATATACGTGGTTTGATGGTGTTATACATAGCAGATAGAGGTCAAACCACATACTCAGGAATGTGTATCTTTCTATATTCGTGTATTTTACCCATGTCTGTGTACTATGCATGTGTCTGTGTACTTGGCCTATGTATATGTATAGTTCTCATGTCTATACCCTTTTTCCCAATATCAAACATAATAATCTTCCATCTTTAGGTTCATACAATGCATGGATATGACACATGGTGTATGATAAATAACTTCACCTGAAAATATATATCCATATAAAGGGAACCATATGATATTTTCTCTCCCAAAATTTACATCGAATGATATGGTTTTCTATTCCATTTTCAACACGTCTCTATAAATCTCACCGTTAGTACTAGATATTCATATATTTTCACTTGAAAATCCATTTTCACCCCACAAAATTGATGGAAATGCCTCTGGTCATCAATGGGAAACCCTTGGTGTTGGGAGATTAGGATTACATCAACCCTCAAGAAGATCCATCATGCCATCATCTCCACTCATAAGTCCAAAATAACACATTAGTCATCATTTATCCATATTCAAACATCTTCATATTCGCCAATCATTAATTCAATAATAAAATTCGTTATCCTAAATAATTCCATGAACAATCTTATCCTAAACTAGATTAACTATCAAAAAAACATCCTTCTATAGGACAATGATTATTACCGGATGAACTAGGGGAGAAATTAATAGTAATAAATTGAGATCATCTATAGTCATTAATAACCTAGCTATCAAAAAATTTGATTAAAAATGAATTATATAATATTTATAAAAAATGAATAAACAAGGGTCTTATGAAAATTAATCAATTAGTCTTTCTAATTATAGAATGATGAATTAAAATAGGATGAAGTAGTTTTTCATAATTATGATAATCATTAATATATTAAAAATAAAAATAAAATTTCCTACCTTATGATTGGATGGATTTTTGATGATAAATGAATATGCATTGACATTGTTGATGAGATCTACTATATATATCATTGGGGCCTCATTTACCATTCATCATTCATCATTAATCCTAGAAACTAAGATCACCCATCCCTATGATCACCCATGGATATCCCTCTATTATCTCAATCCTATAGGTTTTTGTGGTTAACTATAGTTAATTCCTTATATAAGGGATTAAAAATGAAATTTTTTGTTAAATTAATTTATCAGACATATAAAAAATTAATTGATTTTAATTATTTCTTTATTTTACCTAACATCCCCCTTGTGACTTCACTAAACCAAAACTCCTAATACAAACAAAAAAATATCCCACTCAAAGCATATATCCAGTATTCATGTTTTGATGGAACACTCTATTTTCCATTTTGATTAATTATTTTTGTTATTCTATAATTTTTTTAATAATTCATGAGCATGATTTATTATAATTAGTATTTTTCTTATATAAATATTTCCCCCATATGTCATATAATTCCATTCCAAATCTATTCCCATCATCAAAAATATTAGTTACAATATTTTAATTTATTAAATTGAAAAAAATGAATCATTTTATTTCCCCCACCATCAGAAATTTTTAGAAAGAAAATTAAAAAATATTGAAATATGTGAGGGTATTATGCTCACATATTTCTCTCTTACTCCCATTAGTAGTACTAGACATTATCATGCTACAAAAGAGAAGACATAAAGGGAATCACTCACCCATGAAGGATTTTCCTCATTAGATTCTTGATCATCATTGTGTACTATCGAAAAGTATCTATATCCCAAATGTCTATATGTTCCCTGTAAATGAAATGATATGGTCTGTGCATGTATCTACTCCACTTAAACACATGGATGAAATAATAACCATGTTTAATGTTGGTGATAAGCCTAATAGGTATGTAATCTCACCAATTATGTATAGTATATATAAATGAAATGATAAATATCAATGATAGCATAAATCGTAAACCAAATATCCATCAAAATAACTGAGATGCGATAATGGGTAACCCATGCTCTCCATAATTAAACTCAAATAGAATTTGTGGTCAGTCATCATAAGATATCTCATAGATTCAGTAAATGCTCATCTATTCCTAGATGATCTGACCATTCTCTATCATTTCCCAAAACCACACTGGGCCAACATGTTTTGACTCTCTCTATTATGTCCATCACAATGATGACCTTCATGTCCCCCATAATATGCTAAAAATATTATAATAACTATGGTGGAATAGTTTTCATTGTTATAAACTAACTCCACCAAGCATGGATTATCCTACCAGATTTTTTGAAAATAATAACTGAAAACAAATTGAATATTCTCCAGGACTAGAATGGTACCCCTAGTCTGGCCTACCTCATGGGTTTGGAATATCATGGTCAGTTGATAATATGTCCCAAAATCCATATATAATATTCTCTTATACTTACACGTGAATAAATTGTCACATTATTAAATAAACATAAATGGAAAAGTATGAATCTTAGATATCTGTTTCACATATAAGAATAACAAATTTCAACATAAATCTTCTCTCTGATGGATATGGAGTGGGATAAAATAGTTAGTTGTTTTATGGTCACCCATATTTCATTGGGAACTATCATTAATCATGGAATACACTTCATGAACTCCATAGACATACTATATAACTTCCACTCCATAATCTAAAGGGGTTTTTCATAAACCCATAGAAACATATTGTGTGTCCTTCTCCTATTGGCAGGTGACGAAAAATTAGTAAAAATAAGAAACCACCGTCTTTATTCCATAACAAAATAATACTAAAATAAAATTTTCTAGTACATATTCACCACTCATAGATGCAACTCTATGGGAGATGTATAAAACTCCTTACGAACCCCCTCTCTAACCTAACTGGTACCATGATTCGTCAAAAGGAAAATATGAGTTTCTAAAAACTAGTAGAAAATACATCAAATGTATGTCATATGGGTATCTCGTCATACATGAATTAACTAAAAATGTCATCAAGTTGTTTCTACCTGAAGTACTAATAAAGATTACAATTAAAAATCATCTACAATAAATATTTTACTACACCCTCATCCATAATGGAAAAATAAGATAAGTCCAATTGAACTAAAAAATTACTCAAATACCACATATGGTATTTCCTATTGAGATAATCCTCCACAACATTACCATTCGTAGGTGTATAAAGTATCTCAATGTCGTAATCCTTTACAAACTCTATCCATCATCAATATCTTAGTATGAGATATTTCAGAGTTAATGTATTCATGATTCTCTTATAATCATTAAAAATGATTTATCACACAAAAATATTGGAAGTTCTAAAAGCCTTTAGGTTGAACATTACTATGAACAGATCTATGTTATGGGTATCATAATTCCTCACATGGGGTCACGATTGTTGGGACTCATATATACTCACCAGTTTTCCCTTCATCGAAACACATCCAAGACCAACTATAGGTTCGTTGAATAAAACCACATACTCAACATTATCATTAAGTTGTCACAAGATGGGGGTGATACTCAACCAATATCATATCTCCAAAAAGACTGATGAATCATATTTTTCCACACAAAAGGCTTCCAATTTTCCATCAAGGTAGTCATGTGTGACATGACTATGGATAAATATAGAATGTTTCTCTAATAATATTGATCCAACCAAAATAATATCTAAAACTCTAGTAAACACTTGTGTGGTGTTCAATATAACATAAATTTGTTCTTACCTTGGTCCAATGATAATAACTCCTCTGAGAAAAGAGTTTTTAGGAAGTGGGCAACTGAAATCCTTAACTAACAAATTTGAAGCATAAAAAAATGTTTTAACTCCTAGAATACAACTAGGACCACAGTCAAATTTCCGACATGATCTTACTCTAATTATAAATACACAAGGATTTAAACTATAGAGAATAGTATGAATAAAATTATGAGTGAATGAAAAATATAGTTCATGAATATGATGAACACTAATGGGTTGTTTTTCTTACCAAAGGGCATAAAAAAGTACTCATAATGAAAATAATAATTTTATAATGATGTTTTTTGGGAATCCACTGGCTAGAATATAATTGGGTGATAATCATATAAGAGGGTAAACATCAATAAACACTTTTATCTTTTCAATGGGTCAAAGTGGTAGTCTATTCTCATATATGGACACTTATCATTCATAGTGACCCCGTTAAGTATAATATAAAAAACACATAATCTAAAACTCTCATCCATATTCTTAGAGAAAAATATTGGGTATTCATAGATGGGATACATTAGTTATAACAAATCCCTTATTATATAGATCCTCCAATTGAACCCTCTACAATTATAGCTATCACAGGGACATCTAATCCATTAGAAAATAAAATGTTTCAGTCATTAGGTTCATGCCTATATAGAATTCGATCCCTTGAGGGAGAGGTGATCTAGAATACATCCAAAAACTTCTCTACCATTGTAAGGAACCGTAATATCTTAATATCCACTACACTAAGGATTATACTATAAAAATAATGGGTAATAATTTGAATCATCCTTTTAATGATAAAATCCTACTAAATTTGAGATTAATTCTCACCAAAAAAGGAAAAGATCATACCAACTACTAAAACACCAAAAATATTATACCCACAACTATCAATATGTATATGCATTGAAAAGAGTGAGTACATAACTTGAATTAAATCACAAGGTCACACGAAAGAAATAAAGAGATTGCACATGAACCTCCATCCTCAAAAATTAAGTTAACATTGGAAGCAAAACATTGAAATATTTCAATCTCCCATAGTTGTAGTGTCATTCTATAATGTTTGAGATAAAATATCTATTAGAATATTTAACTAAAAAATAAAGGATTCCACCTAAAAAGAATTGATTATTCATCTGGTTAGATAAAATAAATCTAATTTAGTGAAGACATGGATCATACATCGAACCATGTTGGGATCCTCAATATCATATCCCTCTACTACTTAAAGGGGTCATATTCATAGACCACCATATTAATGAGTTTGGAACAAGCCATATATATGGTTTTGTTATGTAATTGAATTAGATAGTTGGAAGCTTCCCATAGATATACTAGATCCATTTCCATATCCAAATCCCTATAGACCACACTGCTCCCACCACAACCTCTACATTAATGGATCATAAACTTCCTACATATATGCCTCTAACTGAATGGCTATATGGTGATGAAGAATATTTTATCACACATCATCAGAGTATTATCAACATTATTATAGTTTTATTAATCTTCTTTATGAACCCAATGTCATATATCATTAGTCCAGAATTTCTATATTTCATTACCTAAAGATTCAAGACCCCAAAACACAATTCCATCATCCAATATAAAATAACTTTGTCTCATTGTGGATAATTTCTCCTCTTGTGACCAGATGAACCTCAGAAAATAATCTACCTTCCGCATGTGAAAAATATAATACCCCAGTATATGTATGAATACCAAGGGAGATCACTACATCTCTCACATATCGATAAAACCATGTTTATTTTTCTGATCCAGAAATTTTCCATCATTAACCATATATATATAGTAATGTGACAGGTTATTATACCATGAAACATACTCTATTAATATCATAATTAAAAAAATTAATCTCTAAAAGATCATGTATATGCACTTCCTACAATGATTCTATAAATACAATTGTTTTATGAGAGGCTTAATCATTTTACATATGTGGATTTCCCCATCATGCATATTTATCAATCGACTCCACCATTGAATTTATATTACCAAGATAAGGAGCATAGCTGGGACCATCATACGATCTAGTGGGATACTGAAAATGAAAATTACTTTCAGAACACACTCTACCTAATAAATTTACCACTAACGGTCTAGCTCACCCAAAAATATAGGTTGTATCTTACTTGAAAACATGTGAATCACACTTAACCATTATAAGTTACTTGTAAATACCATTAGAACAACATTAACCTCATCATAATAGGGAGAATCAAACCCAAAAAATTGGAGGAGTGCCCAAATGCAACTTATAGGGTAGATGATCCACCCAATGTAAACTAGATGGATACATATCATGATCAGGTTGAAGTAGTGATTCATCAATGTTTGTTGATTTATCATCTTGATACAGTTGTGGAATCTATGATGGAATTTGTTGTGAATCCCTCTTGAATAATTAAATATTAACTATGGGAAATTATAATATATGGTGATATATATTAGTATGGGTATAGAAACCAAAAATAATTGCTACACAATGCATAAAAAATTATTTTCCAAATAATCCATATCCCCATTCATGGAGTTAAAAATAGGGTTATTAGAGTCCTAGTGTATGGACAGATCAGTTGCCCAATATCATCGAGTTCCCTAGACTCAGAGGTAAAATCGAGACACGTCATCATTTTTTCCAAATCCCAAAATTAATCCCCAAAGCTACACTATCTCCAATCTGTTGTCCTAAGATATCCTACAGTCTAATTCCACTTTTTCATGACCATACCCAGTAGGTCCAACCTCGTAGGAACTAAGTCGAATTTAACACAAAAAATGGATAACAATTGTCTTGGTGATGTAAACAAGAACTGAGTAAGAATAAAACCCACATAAGAGGCCTTATCCAAATATACCTTTATAGAAGCAAAAATCTCACAACCACAAATTAATGTTGTAATAGTAACTAGATAATACTGTAAATTCATGCATAACATTTATTCACATAACACAGTGTGAAAAAACAGTAAATAAATTTTAATGGGTTTATATTTAGGCCTGATAATACTATAAAGGATTCTAAGAATATAACCAAAAGTAATAACTGCCAATGAGAAACTCCATGACACACCTATAGTACATATAAACTGACTAATCTCTACCAAATCATGGTCTATCAAGTTATGCATAGAAACTCATTTCATTAAAAAAATTCTAGGCATGAGTCGTAAAACCCAATATTGCGGTGAGAATAAGAATACCCAACTTGACACCCTAAAATCATGAAAAATAGAGAATTAAAGTGGGAACTAACTATAAATTAAAAAAATTATGAAGAATAAAATGTATCCTAAGTATTATCAAAATATGTACTCAATCCTATTAGTATGGTATGCACCAAAGATCCATTTCTATACTACAGTCCCTTATACCACTTTTTTGTATAAATCATTCATTATGGTCATTACCGATGATAATATTGGATTATCACAACCCATTAAAAGTGGGTGACATATCGGACTCTATTGGTGGATCCTACAATAATCTGAGCCATTTAGAATCAAAAAATTACACTCTACATATGGAGGATTTCTACATCAGTAAAAGTGTGAAAAATACCATAGTCTGTCTTAATTCCACAAGTAGAGGATACCTTCCATATTCATACAAATATGGGTGAGACTCTACCCAATTGGATGATACTTGTCCCATAAATAGAGATATATGAATCTACATATAGATTTAGAGGGGGAAACCTATAGTTAGTAAAATTATGAAATTTCCCTAGTACTATATAGAGTTTCAAATAGGTCGCATGATGTACCCCACTAATTAAATTTTAACCCATGTATTTTGCTCTCATACCCCATTTTAATATCTATGTACATAAGATGTTGGTTTTATATACAGCTAGTAGTGGTCGATATAGGTACTTGGTAATATGAACATTCTCATATCTATTTATTGTTCCTATTTTGTATAATATACACATTTCTATGAACTCAGACTATTCTTGTGCATATTGATCATGTATAATCTAGTATACCTAGAATTTCATCAGTTGAGCTATCAACTTATCTATCACATAGGGTCTAAAAATTACACAAGTTGTGAGATACATAACTTCTCTCAAAACATGAACACCATATCATTGGGTACACATGATTTGTGTCCTTATGATCAATAAATTTTGTGGATGGGTTTTATCATCCAGGTTCCACATGTCCCTATAAAATCTAACCACACTGACTAAATTTAATATATTATCACAAGAATCTCCATCTTATCCCTAAATGAAATGAAATACCAATTATCATCAATCCCTATTCATTGTTCAATGAAAATAAGGACTCCATCGATCCGTAAAAAAGATAACATCCCTATACCTCAACATGTAGGACCCAAATATCACATTGGTCTCCATAAATAGGTTTTCATTCAATTTAATCATCATAATGAACCAAAATATTAAAAATTTTATTTAAAATATTAATTTTTTTAAAAAAATGTAATTTTTACATGTTTAATTTAAATAATTAATAATCGATTGTTAGAATTAATTATTTATCTTCTATAGCATTAGATAAAATCATGGGTGGTGGTAAAATCTTGGAATAAGAGTCTGTGAACTTGAATGAAGGCATGTAGATCTTGTAAATGATCGTAAATACATTTCAAATTTTTGTTGTTCCATAAATATAAATTTTTTAAAAAATCACAAGAGTACATGAATTCATAAATAAAGGGATATGGGTTTAAAATTAGGGGGAGAGGGTATCCTATTAATTAGATAATGGCTGTTGTTAGGCTTAATATGCCTAGAATAACTGATATTTATCACATAGATAAATTATGATCATCCAATAAATTTTATGTTAATAGGACAATGTTTCAGTTTTGTTAACCAGATTCGTTGGGTATACCTCAATGTATGAATGGTGATGTTTTATAGAATGGTTGGGTTACTAGGAAAGAGGGAGGTCATGCAAGTCTTAGGCTCAAGTGTTTATGTGATAGATGAACATACTTCTCTGGAGTGAATAAAAACTCCATCATAATGTTGGAGAACACTCTTGGATTGTGACTTGAGAATGTAACTCCTTCAAAATGTAATGTGTTCAAGGGAGACGTGTTTCCTCTAATGTAATTTTAGAGAGATATTCCTTAAGAGTTGTGAAATAAAAACCATGTGTGAAGCATTTGAATTTTTCACGACATTGAATTGGTATTCCATAGTTCTTAAAGTAATATGGTTTGGGACCATCCTTAGACTACAAGATAAGGTGTAATGTGAGGTTTTGATAAATATTGGTTGGGCATTAATGTCTTGGTTGGATGAACCATCATGACATGTTACCACTGATGGGTTAGGGGTATGATATGGAATTTATGATTATTGTAATATCCCCAAATTTTAGTGAATATCACTCCATTAAAAAAATATTTTTTTTTTCAGTTTCTTTTTTCAAATGCAGCACCAAACACAAATGAACTATGATTCATTTTTTACAATAAATAAAAAAAATTCATAAGTAGTTGTTTAATTGGATAGAATAATTAGAGGTAAAAAATTTATAAAATGTATATAGAATGAAAAATAACTATCACTTATAATACTAAATCAATATTGATATTTAAGTATTATTACTAAACAATAAATAACATCAATTTTTTTTATAATTTTTTTTTCTATAGTTATTATTATTTTGATATAAATATATATTTCATGAAACTAAGTATATTATATTTAAATTGTGATAAAATAATTTAAAAAATGACTAATACATTAAATAAATTTAATTAAAATTTGACAAGAAATTATATTAAAATAATTAATATTTGAAAATTGCATTTTCAAATAGAAATATTTTTTCATTATATAATATATTATCATTTAAAATTTAAATTAATAATTTATATTTTTTATATTTTTTTAAAAAGCTAAATTCATTATTTGATTCATCATCAAAATATTTCTTTTGGATGATTTTTTTGTAGTTTTATATAATGGTTGATTTTTAGGTGAACGATTCAATATATTATTTTTACATATATGATTAATTTTTAACACCATTGAATATAATTATAACACAGTAACAAATAGAAAATTCTCAAATAAAATATTGTATAACAAGAAAAATCATAGATTTAAAATATTTCTTTTAATTTAGAAACATTTATTTAATATTTTGGAACATATGTAATATTTTTTCCCAATTGTTTTCTTTATACTTTTATTATTTAAAAATAAATTTTTATCACATTAAATGTATAATATTATAATAAATTTTTACAATTGGAACAATATTACTCACATTATCTAATAATATTAATTTTAATTTTTAAAAAAAATATGTTACATAGGATTAAAAAACAGTTTTCATGGTAATACTAAATTATGGTCAAAAATAAAATTAAGATAAAAATTCTTAAATATGCATATAATTTATTCCTGATGAGTCAATAAGTTTTTCCTTATGAATTTTCCATTCCTTCATGAAAATTGGGGGACTGATAAGTCATTAAGGTATCCCTGTGAATTTATCATTCCTTCTTATTTTGAAAATCACAAACACCTTATTTCACGGCAAAACTCATTTTACCCCTGTTTTACTTCCATAAGGAAAATTTCCTTCCCAACGAAATCTACCCTTTCCTAGAATTCATTATTCATATCAATATTTTTCTTAACTATAAAAATTGGGTTCATATCTAAAACCTTGGAATCGTATAATACATAGATATGAAGAATTCTGTTTTAGGATCCTAATTCCTGTTACGAACTTTTATGAAGTTCTACTATGAATTCCCTATTATGACCTTTTATGAAGTTCATCTCTGAATTCAGATTACAAAATTATATAAAGTTATAACTACAAATTATGATGATGAATTCTGATTACAAATTCTCATTATGAATTCTTATGATGAATTATGATTACGAATTCTCATTACGAATTCTGATGACGAATTATGATTACGAATTCTCATTAAGAATTATGATGATGAATTCTCATTATGAATTCTCATTATGAATTCTAATGATGAATTCTGATTACAAATTCTATTTATGAATTTTGATGATGAATTGTGATTACGAATTCTCATTACAAATTATGATGATGAATTTTGATTACGAATTCTCATTACGAATTCTGGTGATGAATTCTAATTACGAATTATCTTTACAAATTATGATTGTGAACTCTGATTACAAATTATGGATACGAACTTTGACGAAGTTCAACTTCGAATTATTATGATAAATAGAATCCGAATATCCTTGTATTATAGACTCTGAATTCATTTTTGATTAGACTCCGATCTTTTATTTTATTACATTCTGAATATCTGTTTTTTGTTATGATTTCACTTGTTCTATTATAAAATGATGTCGTGAATTCAGTTATCGACTAACCATTGTTTTAGTGACACATGTAAAGGTCCCTCCAAAATTCAAGGAAAAATATGATCATTGGAGGAGGGAGCCGACCATTTGAGCTGTGCCTATAAATAGGAGCTCATTTGAAAAGAAGATATAACACTTGACAACATCTTTGAAAACCATGCTTACATGCTGTTGAAGTGATTTCTAGAGAGAGAGGCTCTTATAAATTCTCATGCTTCATAAAGAAAGTTTGAACGACCTGTTCAAAATTTTCTTCATGCAGACCTACTTCGTACGACTCCGATTGTTGCTATGTAAAATTGAGGGCATCCAGGGATAGGAAAATAGAGGTACCGACTACCTAATAGTTGAGGGCTTGCGGGGGTAGCAAGATAGACTCCGATCTTCGTATCAAGGGATTACCCTAGTGTGGGTAAGACATAATTTCTTGAATGTATAAATCAAGGGACCTTTATCCAATTTTGTTGGATACCCTTCTCTTTGGGTTAAAATATTGACTACTTGTTACTAGTTTTTTTTCAAGTTTTCCACTACATTTGTATTGTTGAGGAAAGTATAACTTTCTTATACTTCCTCATACTTTTACTCTGATCTAGTTAGATTCTATATGCTTTAAGGTAGAATCATAATTGGTGTAATATTTTGTGAAGTTTCATTTCTGGAATCTATTCTCTAGAATCAATCATTTTTTTAGAACTTAGAGGTGTTGCGAATTTTGGTAATGCAAAATTTACTTAGGGATTTATTAAAGTATACAATTCACACCCCTCTTGTATTTGAAAATCTCATACTTATATATTTTATCCTACATGTTTTATTATAGAGTATATCATACTCACATACCATCTCAGAATTGGTATCAAGGGATTTGGTTCAATCTGAATTAATCTTACGATTAGATTTAGAAGACATTCTTCTTCTCATAATTTTCGGAATTGAATATTCAGAATTGGATTTTTCAGATTCATACTTTTTTGGAATCTGTTTCTCGGAATCACATTGTTCATATTCTTTAATGTGTAGAGATACAATTTTTCTTTCTTTGAATATTTTCATTTGTTTACAAACTCATACTACTAACAATTTTTTCGTTCCAAAGACTATCTTAAGGATGACAGGTTTAAATGTTGGTTCTATTGGTTATCTTAATCCTACCAGACCTACTATTTTTTATGGAAATGATTATTAGTACTAGAGAGATAGGATGAAGACTTTTATTATCAATATTGGAGTGGATAAATATCTAATGATAACTGGACATTATAAGATTCTGGATAAGGAATTGAGAACCTTTACGAATCAAGAGAAATCAGAATATCAATCAAACTTCAGAGTCAGAAATACTTTGTTATGTTCCATGACTAGGAACATCTATAGTCCAATATCTTCATGTGAAAATGCAAATAGTATCTTTAAGAAAATTGAAGTTACACATTTTGGTACATCTAAAGTCATAGAGACAATAAGAGCTATGTTGATAGCTAAATACCATAGTTTTAACTTTATTTATGGGGAACCTCTAAGCAAAGTTCAGCAAAGGTTTATGACTATTGTGAATAGATTACAATCTATGAGAGAAAACGGTTTGTATGATGAGGATCTTATAGAAAAGATCAATGATATTATGCCAAATGAATGGGAGTCCAAGAGGACATATATTGATGAGAACAATAAAGTCACTTAGATTTCCTTAGATTAATTGTTTAGAACTCTTATTCAGCATGAAACCAGAATAAAGAGAGATGCTGAAAATGTCAAGAAGAAGAATGGAAATGGAGGAGTTGCTTTTTCAGCCACTTTGAATAATATGAATGACAAGACCCCAGAAAGAGTAACCAGATCAAAGACAAAGAAAGTCATTATTCAGTTAGAATATAGTGACACAGAAAAGTATGAGAATGAACTAGCTAATCTTGCTCGAATAATGAACATGATTATAGCTCAAAGGAACCATCAGAATAAAATCAAGAATAAAGACTACAAAGATAATGAATATGGAGAAGTTACATGTTATGAGTGTAAAATAACACGTCATATTAGACCAGATTATCCCTTGTTGAAAAATAAGGAAAAGAAGGAAAGGAATTCAAAAAAGAAAAAGAAGAAAATCTATCGGTCAAAGTAGAAGAAAATTCATAAAGCTAATGATAATTGGAGTGAAATTTGTGGAGATTCTTCAGATAGTGAATCTTTTGAATATGATTCATCATCACAAAAGAATATCGGATTCATTGCTACTACTTCTTTCCCTAATTCATGTCTTATGGCTAAGGTACGCTCTTGTGAGGCTTTAAAAAATTTATCTCTTGATAAGAATTACTATTCCTAAAATAGTACTTCTAATGAAGATAATTCATCCTCAGAAAATGAATAATTACCTTTATATGAAGAATATTTTAGATTTTCCATGTTACATGAAGCAAGAAATTGTAAAATTTCTTGAAAATTAGACAAGGAAAATAATAGGGAATAAATTCTTATAAAATATATTTTAGATCATTCTAGAGATCTTAGAGATAAAGAATATTTTTTATAAAAACTTTCTAAAGACCTTGGGAATGAGAATTCTGGTAAAGAAGAACTTTCTAAAGATCTTAATAATGATATTTTAGAGATAAAAGTTTTTGATGAAAAATCTAACTCTAAGGAAATTATTCCTGAGGATATGAATTTAGTCATCAGACTGAAATCCGAAATAATTTCTCTTATGAAGATCGTTGAAAAATTTACCTCTGGGAAGGAACATTTTGTCAAGATGTATTCTCAAATTAAACCTTAAGAAAACACTACTGGAGTAGGTTATACTCACCGAAAACCGGTTTTCAAAAACAATTATTTTGTTCCTTCTAGAGCCCCTTTTTGTACTATGTGTCAAAGTGGTGGGCATTGGAAGAAAAATTTCTCCTTAAATAGAGTTCAATATCTTAGTTTTCATACAACTTATTTTTCTAAACAAATGTGGATACCTAAAATTTTTTTATCTAACAATTCTGGATCCATGAAAGTTTGGATTCCAAAAATCTAAATTTTTCTTATTTTTAGGAAAATAGGGAAAGTACCAACAACAATACAAGGTACATGGATAATAGATTTTCCCAACATATGATTGTTAACAAAAACTATTTTAAAAAGATTATCAATACGAATGGAGGAAAAGTAACTTTCCGAGATAATGCTTAGGGAGAAATTATTGGTATAGGTAACAACATTCTTCTTTGAAAAAACATTGATTTCGAAAGTTTTATTTATTAAGGGTCTAAGCACAACCTCATTGGCAATATCTAATTATGTGATGAAGGATACCTTTATAATTTTAGGAATGACAAGTGCTTAGTACACAATTCCAAGGAAGAGTTCATTAATTCTTCCCATAGGCAAGTGAATGGTTACACACTAAACTTAAAAGACCTTAGGAGCCAAGAATTACGTTGACTTAGTGAAATGGAAGAACATTCTTGGTTATGGAATAGAAGGTTAGGACTCTATAACCTTAGGAATTTATGAAATTTTTTTTAGAAAGGACTAGTTAAGGATCTACCGGATCATAGATTTGATTCTTCAAAAGTTTTTGATCCTTGTCAATATGACAAGAAACATAAATCATGTTTTAAATCAGTCAGTGAAGTCTCAACCACTGATGAATTATAGCTAGTGCATATATATCTTTTTGGTCCAACACAAACTGGAATCATTTGGGGCAAGTATTATGTATTTGTCTTCGTTAATGATTACACTAGATTTGCGTGGTTCAATTTTCTGGAAAAAAAGTCTAAAGACTACACTTATTTCAAAAGTTTAAGAGCCCAAGTTAAAAAATGAGAAAAGTCATCCATTGAAAACTATCCATAGTGATCATGGAGGAGAATTTGAAAATTCTGATTTTGAAACATTTTGTAGTAAAAAATTTATTACTCACAACTTCTCAGCATGCAGAACACCTCAAAAGAATGGTGTTGTTGAAAGAAGAAATAGAATTCTTCAAGAGATAACTAGAACCATATTGAGTGAGTATTCTGTATCCAAACATTTTTGGTATGAAGCTGTAAGTACTGCTTGTTATACTATAAATCATGTTTTGATTAGAACTTTTCATAATAAAACCCCTTATGAGTTTTAGAATGGTAGAAAACCTAGAATCTCCTACTTCAAGGTTTTTGGCTGTAAGGTATTCATTATGAATTCTAAAGATAATTTACACATATTCTCACCAGAATATGATGAAGAAATTTTCTTAGGCTACTCCACAAATTATATGGAATATAGAGTTTTCAATAATAAAACTTGTACTGTTGAAGAGACAGTACATGTTAATTTTTTTGAAACTGATCCTTTTGTTTTTAAACCACCCCAACCTACATCCACGAATGTGTTTTAAAAAATTGATTATCAACCATTGATAGAAAATCCTTCTGATAAGGAAAATTTTTAAGAAGATACAATTGAAACATTTAACCCAGAAGATTTCCTACCCTATGTTGATGAACAGGTTTTACAAAACCTAGATCAGCTCTTTCTGAAAAATCATCCTAGTTATAGTATCATTGGTGATTTCAATTAACCTATAAGGACTAGATGTTCCTTACGAAATGAAGTATAACATCTAGCATTTCATTCCCAATTAGAACCAAGAAGAACTGATGAATCTTTAAGTGATGATGATTGGATCAAATCCATGAAAGATGAACTAAATGAATTCTAAAGGAATAAAGTCTGGACCTTGGTTGAAATACTTAAGGAAACTTTTGTTATTGGAGTAAAATCGGTCTTCAGAAATAAGTGTGATGAAAATGGAATCATTGTTAGAAGTAAAGCTAGATTAGTTGCTAAAGGCAATAATAAAGAAGACGGAATAGACTCCTAGGAAACCTATTCTCCAGTAGATATACTCAAATCTATTCATATTTTACTTGACTTTGCAAAATTCTTTAATTTCAATTTTTTTAAAATGGATGTGAAATGTGCTTTCCTTAATGGTTATGTTAAAGAGGATGTTTTTGTTGAACAACCTCTTAGACTTGAAGATAAAAATCATCATGATCATGTTTTTAGACTTACCAAAAGCTCTATATAGACTTAAACAAGCCCCTCAATCTTGGTATGACAGACTTATAATATTTTTGCTTCAAAATTACTATGTTAAGGGAAATGCATATCCAACCATTTTTATAAAGAAATACAAGAAAAATGTTTTTATTGTTCAAATTTATGTTGATGAAATTATATTTGGTTCAACTCAGCAAACCTTAACTGATTCCTTTGCGGATATAATGAAATATAAGTTTTAAATGAGTATGATGGGTTATTTAACATTTTTCCTTGGATTTCAAATTTCTCAAAAAATAGAAAGAACCTATATATTCCAATATAAGTATATTAAAGTTCTTCTTAATAAGTATGGATATGACAACACTAAGAGTATATGTACTCCCATTGGTACCTCAAACACATATGATCTTAATGAAGATGGGAAACCATTAGATCAAACATCTTTTAGAGGTATGATAGGAAGTCTACTTTACTTGATAGCTAGTAGTCCAGACTTAATGTTTTCAGTATGTTTATGTGGAAGATATAAATCAATCCTAATGAATCTCATTTAAAGGAAGTGAAAATATTTTTTCTCTATTTAAAGGGAACCATGGATTTAGGACTATTTGATACTTCTAGAAATGATTTTGTCTTAAAACGTTTTCCAGATGCTGACTTTGGTGGATGTAGAATGGATAGAAAGAGTACATTAGGAACTTGTCATTTATTAGGAGATTCATTAGTTTCTAGGTCTTGCAAAAAGCAAAATTCTGTAGCACTCTCTACAGTTGAAGCTGAATATATATTAGCTGGAAGTGGTTATGCTCAAGTGTTGTAGATGCAACACACACTCATAGACTATGGCTTGAGTTTTACTAAGACTCAAATTTTGTGTGATAACACTAGTTCCATTTCCCTTAGTAAAAAACTTGCACATTACTCTCATGAAAAACACATAGATATTAGGAATTACTTTCTTAGGGATCACACACTAAAAGGATATATCATTCTTCAATTTATCAGAATGCAAGATCAGCTTACTGATATTTTCACAAAATCTTTACCCTCTGATAGATTTGAATACATTATAAAGAAGTTATTAATGATAACCATGAGGTAAAATTCCCCCATTAACATTATATTGAACCAATCACCTTAGAGTAATAAATTCCATTTCATGGGGGGGGGGGGTAAATCTGCTATTAATGTTTCTCAAATTTTTTGTAATTGGTTTTTGAAAATTTTTTCTTAATGAAAATTTTCGTAATTATGTTTTTCATAAAAATTTCGTAAAAAAGTATTCAAATTTTTTCAATAATGGAAAATCTTTGGAACTGAAATTTTTCATAATTAAAATCTTCGAAACTGAAATTTTTGTAATGAAAATCTTCAAAACTGTAATTTTTCAAAAATAAATCTTCGGACTTGATGTTTTCGTAATGAATTTTTTCAAACCTGAAATTTTTATTATTGATTCTTCGAATTTGAAATTTTCGTAGTGAAGTTTTTTTTGAAATCCAAAGTTCTTCAAGAAGAATGTGACCTATTACGAATAATCTTCCTAGCCAATCCAAAAGGTATGACTTCCATACTTAAGTTTTCGTAATCACTTTTACTTGCTGGTAGTTTCTTTTGTTTTTAAAATTTCTCGGATTCAAGTTTCTTTAAATCCAATTTTTTTTTAAAAAATCCTCAAAAGATCAGATTCAACATTTCCCTGAAGGGTATGTTTTCAACCGTCAGATCATATCAGAAGGTTTCCCAACTGTTATATTGGAATTTTAAGTTTAAAGGTCACTTCCATCGCCTATATAAAGGAGACCCCTGATGGTTTTCCCTCATCGGTTTCCAAGATCTCACGTCTCGATGCTCTAATCCTCCACAAATCCCATTCCAAATTCTTCAGAAGTGCTCAGTCCGAATGTCTGCAGAAGCCCCTTCTCAGGATATGTCTTCAGTCAAGCCGATCTCTGAGTGGAAAATATATAGAGAGAGGATGGTACACCCAAACTTCTTCCATAAATATGACTCTATAATTTCCATGAACATCAAGCTCAATGTATGGTAATATTTATCCCTTTCTAAGACAGGAGCTCATGATGTGGTTTATCCGGATTTACTTATAGAATTCTATGAATCATTTACTTTCTTTAAGGAAGATGGTAGGGAAAAGTTTTCCATTAAGAGTTTTGGGAAGACCTATGCACTCTCTTACACAAAGGTTGCAAGCTTGGTGGGAATATCATATGAAGGGGAGGTAGAATTTTTCTCCCACAAACTACTAGAGGATCAAGGATGTTTTGTTAAGGAAAAGGCTATGGATTTCCTTAGGCTCAAAGATGTAAAGACAACCAAGATTTCCCATCTATATAACAACAATCAGATTCTACAATTATGGGTTCAAGGTCTCATCGTACCGAGGAATGGTGATAAAAACACCCTTAAGAAAAGTGAAATGTATATCCTAGATTTTTATTAAACCTCAAGAAGGTTAATATCATGAGACATATCCTGATTATGATTCAGAACATCAAGAATGGGAACCTCAGAGATCAGATTATATTGTATCCTACCTTGCTCTTAAAGTTAATAGTTCGGTGCCTAGAATCCTTCAAGATTCCCTGCAGCTCCAAGGAAAGGAATGGAAAAGTTATGCTAATCAATGATGACACTCTTAAGAGGATGAAGGTTGGTTTCTCAAAACAGTTAGGTGAGTCATTGATCTACCTGAGGAAGTGGCAGAAGTCAATCCAGAAAACGTTGAAAAAGATGAACCATCAAAGAAGGGTGGCAAGAAGAGGAAGTTGAAAGAAGTGGATGTTCAAGATAAAACCCATAAGTATGAGGAATCCCAATCCGTACATCCTAAACCGAAGAAGCCGAAAGCTTATCCGGATGAAGTAGTTGTAAAATGGAGGGAAGATAAAAAGACTCGGAAAGCAGGGGAGCCACATTTCGGTTTGGATCATACTGAGGTTAAGGACTTGAAATAAAAAGCTTCTGATGAGCTAGAGAAGTAGGCCAAGGAGAAGAATTTCAAGAAGAAGATGTCAGAGGCCGAGATTTGTCAATCCCTTCTACGGGATACTGAAATTGCATCTGAAAATATTCCTATTCAGAAGTCTTTTCTGGGGGAACAATTACCTGAGACTCTATGTAAGTGATTTATGACTCCAGAAAATGTCAAAGAGAATGAAGTTGAGAAGGAAGCTGCAGAATATGTGCAACAAGTTGAGATAAGTGGTGGCTCTGATGATGTAATTAAGCAAGTTGAAGATTTTCATGAAAAGGAATGTTTTTCAGAGAAATTCTCACTTCAGACTTCTCAATCCGGTTCTTCAAAACTTGTTAAACCTAGAGACGATGAGAAGGGTGAAGAGGAAGTCAACATGAAATATGAGGAAGATAGTCACAATCATGACTTTATTCTTCACGAAGATCTTGAAGTTGGAGCTGACAAAGAGAAAGTCGATAAATACAAGATTTTCCAAATATCCGGAAGTGAGCATGAATCTCTTGATGAAGAGGCCAATCCCAAAATTGATAAGGGTAAACAAGTGGATGTAGACACCCCAACAAAAGATATTACCAAGAAGAAAAAAGCAGGAGGATACTCTAAGAGGATGTTGGTAGAGTTTGAGGAAGAACCATCTCCTAATAAATTGTCTGATTCAGAGTCATCTACATTGGGACATGATTTTGTTTTTGAGTCCCTAAAGAAGATGGTAGATATCATTCTAATCATTCCTACAATAGATTCCAGATTCCAGATGATTCAGAACAACATGAATCAAAAGTCGGAATCCGTATCCATGGTGATGGACAAATGTGTGACGATTGAGGCAGAACATAAAAATTTTCTTATCAATTATGAGGTCCATAGAAAGTCTTGCAGCAAAATGAATCTATGGTCAAATAAAATCAATGATGATTTGGAAGATATTGATCAGTTTCAAGAGGATGTAAAATAGGCTTTTGATACCAAAGATTTCAAGATCAAGGATCTTACAAATAGCTTTCCGGAAAAGATGAACCTAGAGAAAAATACTTAGAATCAACAGGTGAAGGATATAAATGGGAAGCTTAACTATGTTGCTCAAAGATGGAAGGGGGAATGAGATCTCCGGATTGAGATCGAAGAAAAGATTGTAAAGTAGGATGAAGTTCTTAAGGCTCAGTCTGAGTCCCTGAAGGCTCAAGATGACAGGATTAAATCCTTAGAAAAGGAAGCTGAGGAGGATCCTAAAGAGCTGAAAAATCTGAAGACCATTGTGAAAATGCTAATGCCCATTGAAAATGAACCAAAATAAATCCCCCTCCTATATTTTGTTGTATTTGTTTTACCTTGTACTAATACTTCCAATCGTAATGTAATTGGGTTGCTTGTTTTGTTTGGATGTCTATACTAATATTTCAAGTACCATATTTCTTTTCCATTCCCTCAAAATCTTTTTGAAAATAAAAAATGGGGAGAAGGAAAAAGAACTCAAAAAAGGAGAATATAAAATCTAAATGGGAGAAAGAAAAAGATATCTAAGTAAAGAAGAAATATACCTAAGTAAGGGGGGTTTATTTAAGGGGGAGTTTCTCATTACAATGATTTACACAATAAAATGAAAATTCAATTTCTGGAAATCTAGAATACGATCCTTAGAGTTCCAAAGCCAAAGGAAGATTAGTCATATTAACAATTGTCCATGAACAAAGGGAGATAAGCTTTAATTTTAAATTCTATGAAATTTTTTCCACTTCCTTATATTCTTTTTCGTAAGGATGTTTGTACTTTCCAAAAAGGGGATATTGTTGAGTTAATAAGGTTTTCATTATGACTTTTCCATTTCTTCATGAAAAGGGGGAGATTGTTAAGTCATTAAGATATCCTTATGACTTTACCATTCCTTCTTGTTTTGAAAATCACAAACACCTTATTTCAAGGAAAAACTCATTTTACCCATGTTTTACTTCCATAAAGAATATTACCTTCCAAATGAAATATACCATTTCCTGGACTTCATTTTTCATATCAATATTTTTCTTAAGTATAAAAATCGGATTCATATCTAAAACCTCGGAATCATATAATACTTAGATATGAAGCATTCTGTTTTAGGATCTGAATTCTAGTTACGAACTTTAATGAAGTTCTACTATGAATTCCCTGTTACGAACTTTTATGTAGATAAACTCTGAATTCTGATTATGAACTTATATAAAGTTCTTACTACAAATTCTGATGATGAATTCTGATTACGAATACTCATTACGAATTCTCATGATGAATTCTGATTACGAATTCTCATTACGAATTTTGATGATGAATTCTGATTACGAATTCTCATTACGAATTCTGATGATGAATTTTGATTAAGAATCCTCTTTATGAATTATGATGATGAATTCTGATTACAAATTCTCATTACGAATTCTAATGATGAATTCTGATTATGAATTCTCATTACAAATTTTGATGTGGAATTCTGATTATGAATTCCCATTATGAATTCTGATGATGAATTCTGATTACGAATTCTCATTACAAATTCTGATGATGAATTCTGATTACGAATATTTATTAATAATTCTGATTGTGAATTATGATTAAGAATAATGGATACGAACTTCTATGAAGTTCAACTCCGAATTCTTCTGATAAATAGAATTTGAATATCCTTGTATTATAGACTCCTAAATCATTTTGGATTAGAATCCAAAATTTTATTTTCTTACATTCCAAATATCAGTTTATGGTCATGCTTTCACTAGTTCTATTATAAATCGATTTCATGCTTTCAGTTATCAATTAACCGTTGTTTTAGTGACATGTGTACATGTCCCTCCAAAATACATGGAAAAATATGACTGTTGGAGGAGAGAGCCGACCGTTGGAGTTGTGACTATATTTGGAGCTCATTTGAAATGAAGATATAGTACTTGACAACATCATTGAAAAATGTGCTTACATATTGTTGAAGTGATTTCAAGAGAGAGAGGCTCTTATAAACTCTCAATCTTCATGCAGAAAGTTTGAATGGATTGTTCAAACATTTCATCGTGTAGACCTGCTTCGTGCAACTCTGATGGTTATTGTGTACAATCGAGGGCTTACGGGGATAAGAAGATAGAGGTGCCGACTACCTGATAGTTGAGGGCTTGCGGGGATAGCAAGACAGACCCCGATCTTAGAATCGAGGGCTTACCCTGGTGTGGGTAAGAGATACTTTCTTGAAAGTATAAATCAAGGGACCTTTATCCATATTTGTTGGATACCCTTCTCTTTGGGTTAAATGATTTACTACTTGTTACTAGTTTTGTTTCAAGTTTTCCAGTGCATTTTTATTGTTGAGGAAAGTATAAATTTCTTATACTTCCTCATACTTGTACTCTGATCTAGTTAGATTCTATACACTTTAAGGTAGAATCTTAGTATGTGTAAACTTTTGTGAACTTTCATTTCTGGAATCATTTTTTAGGAATCAAGAATATTTTTATAACTTAGAGGTGTGGTGAATATTTTTTATGCAAAATTTCCTTAGGGATTTTTTAAAGTATACAATTCACCCCCTCTTGTATTTGAGCATCTCATACTTATATATTCGATCCTACATTTGGTATTATATAGTATATCATACTCACATACCATCTCAAAATTCCCTATTTTTATGGATGAGATATATATTGTTCATGAAAATTCCCATATTATTTTATTCTTTAGGATCAACCTTCATTTTGAAATTTAATTCCATTAACAGATAGTTTTGAATATTAAAAAAATGTTATTACCTTAACTTATAAAAGGATAATCACATCACCTATTAAAAGATATATAATATATTCAAATAATACCCTATAATATTATTAATTTACATACTTAGTAACATACTCCCATGTTCATGATATTCTATTACATATATATTTTGAAAATCCATTTTAAATATGGAAGGCTTCCAATAAGAAATCATATTATTCTATATATTTACTTTCTCCTTTGTAATCATTTTCCATTTATTATTCTTCTAAATCAATTAAATATACTTAACCCATTCTAAAATGATTACATCTATATTATTAATACAATAAAATATTTTTATATTATTGGATTAGGCATTTAACTCCATTTTAACGTTTCCCATGAAAAATGAAAACAATTTTTGTCTTACAAGCATACTATGTCCTCCATGAAATAAACATTATTGTTACTCACCACTATAAATGTTTTTAAAAAAAAAGGTATATTTAGTGAATAAATATTATTTTCCTAACTTTATAAATACTTTGATATGATAAATCAATTTCTACAGTAATTTTGTTCTATAGAATATGAAATTTTCCTCTCTGTACGTGTAGACTACCACATTCAAGGAACGAAGTATTTCATTTTTCATCACTACATAATTTTGATGAATTTTTTAATATATTAACTTAACTTAATTTTTTTTAAATTTATTTTGGTTCTAGATAAGTAATATTTTTAACTCAATTTTAATAGACAAATTATTTTTCTCAAAACATAATGAATGAAGATTGCCACTAATTATGTCATAAAAAATATGACTAAATCTAGCATGGAATGAAATTAACTGCTACACCTTTACCCAAACCGTGCGTTCGACACCTTAGTTTCATGTAACCATGGGGTGTTGTAGTTACCTAGACCTAAAATCCTAGACCCAGTGTCTCTAGTCAATTACATTGGCATGATTACAAGGAATCAATCCCAGAAGGACTAATCAGTATTTTTAGACTTGGTAAACAAGATTCATAAATGATTATTTTATTAAAAATGATTAAAATAATTATAACATATTTTTATTCTTCATTCTCAAATCTACATTAAAAAAATCTATGGTAACTCAAATCCATTTATTAAATCAATTTATATATTCCATAGTAAACCTCTTGGATACCTAGTGAAAGGAACATCATAAGGGTGATGTCAAATTATAATTAAAGGTGATTAAAGAATAAAAAATAATGGATCAATGAGAATTTTAAAAATGGAAAGGTAATTAATTGAACACACATACCATATAATCAATAAATAGAATGCAAGTGTGTAAATAATATGGTAGGGTAATTACTAGAAACACATATAATTCAAATAACTAGATATTAAAAAATTAATAAGGTAAGGAGATAAATTGAAACACATACCAACTAAACAAATGAAAATAAAATTTATCTATGGATATGTTGATGAAAAATCTAGTGGATGAATAATAACTGAATCATAAAAATGAAATATATCGATATATTTGTGAACTAAAATTCTCATGGATGGATACTAACTGAATATAAAATAGGAATTGATTTATTATTGGAGTCCATGTTATTAAGGTATATAATAACTTTACTGTCAAGACCATTCACAAGATAGTTTACAAAGTTCTATGTAAAAATCCATCTAAGGTGGTTAGCCAAATGAGTCATCCCATGAGACTATTAATACAACAAGGAACTGTCTCTAACCAAGCCCCACCCATGTTGTACCATTCCATAATATTCACCATATATTGAATAATTAATTTAACAATGTGCCTTACCAAATATCTGTATGGAGTAATAGATACGTATTTATCAATATTTACAAAAAAAATTAATTGTCTAATTATTCATCATATTCAAAATGGTATAAAATTATGTAAATATTAATATCCATGATAAATTAAATGGATAATTTGGGGGAAATTCAATATTCTTTGGAGATTTTATATTTCAAGGGGGCATAAAAAATTCAAGGATGTGAATTTTACTACTATCATTAAACAAATTAGTCAAAAACAATCCATATGAAGATTATGGATGGTATCAATACAACATACCCCATGTGGATTAAACTAAAGGGCTGTATTTGTAGATGAATGGAAATATTATTAAAATATATTTTAAAAACATTATTTATGAATTTTTTTTGAAAACCCATTTATATGAATATTAATTTTGAAAACATTTTATTTAAAAATTATCCATAAATAATGAAAAGGAATATTTGAAGTAATGATGGTGAGTCAATTCATACAAGCCGTAGAAGGTAAGATTAACATACATTTTACACTAAAAAATGTAAGGAAAGGCATTGTTTTGAATGTGACAAGAAGATTCATTCGAAAAAATTAGTAATGAAAAAAGGGTAAAAATGACTTTATCAAATAAATTTAAAAATATTTTTGAAAATAGTTTAATAAATCATGGATTTTATAAGAAAACATGTTCTCCAACTAAAGAGATATGTGAAGTTGGGTTTTAATTATAACATTTTCAATACACTTTGAGTACAAAAAAATTAAAAATTTCTTTTAATACTTTAAGATGGTAATGAATAAACTTAGAAGATAAAATTAATGGATTTATTGAAAAATGTTATTAACATTTCCTCAAATGGAAATACCATTTAAAGTTCATTAAATTTTCTTTTGAGGGAAATAATCTTGGTTCATTAAAAAACGACTCATACCACATTGTAACATTATAAATCATTATCCTCATGAAGTAATAATATTAAATTAAAGTCTAAGATACCTTTAAGATAAGAGGATTAATCATATATTATAACAAAATTATGAGTATATAAACCAGACAAATGATGTAATTTTTATATATGACATTTACTTCAGATATTTAAAAAGGCGTGTTGAGAATCTCTTACCTTGAGTTTCCTTTTAGGTAACAGACATTAAATTTTTTTGTAATAGAATTATGTTAATTTTATACTTTCTTGAGAACCACTTTATTGTTTATAATTTCTTTTATTTCCCTTATTACTATTTTCTATTCATCTTCTTAAACAATTATGTTTACATCAGGTGTTTCGGCCAAATTCCATTTATGTTTCAAAAACAACATTTGTGGGTTAACTATAGTAAAAGAGTCAATATATAAAACCTCTAGAATAATAATAATGACAAAATTATAATCGGTATAAATGTACTATAATTTCAAAATCAATAATTAAATATGGTTATGAAAAAATAAAAAATAATACATTCATGAAGACTGTATGTCGTATGTACGCATGAGTAATATTCTGAATTTTCAGTGATCATTATAAAAAAGGATAATATAATTATATCATTCCAAAATTATCATAATATCACAAATACCATATTATTTATTCACATATACTTATATTTTAAAAAAATATGATTTAAAAGGAATCATATCGTGTCGAGGATGCGGTAGACCATATGTCCACGACCGACATTATCACTTTTTACTATCTGAAAGGATAATAAAGAAAATTATATATATATAAAAACAAAAAAAGTTAATAATTACATTAATATAATATATATGTATGTGTGTTTTATGTATCATATTTTCTGTTATAATAATCTTTATACATTCCATGGATCATGTGACCGAATCACATCGATTTGAGGGGGCGATAGTCCACACTTCCTCAAATGATGTTATCATATTAACGCCAAATGAAAAGTATTAGCGTATGTGTTCTAGAATAATTAAGAATGACTAAAGATAAGAAAAATATCATGTATAAAATATATAAATAACATGTCTATCTAAATTTCCATCAATGGTCATTTGAAGTGGAAAATGATCAATAATCTTTTCATGAGGTTGTAGTTCACCATACCCAGAAACACTATGTTCATTACCCATTGGATGGAGGTGTGTGTAAGTATAGGTAGAAATATTAACATAAAAATACTAATATATTTATAATAATTTTTCTTTTTCTAATCATATAATAATAACAGTATTGGGGTTTAATAATGGAAATGAAACTAAAAATATTGAGAGAAGACGTTACCTCTTAATCGTGTAACTTAATTTAGTTTGAACCAAAAGATTACTTGGATTTAATTCATACAAAGCCAAGGATAATAATATTATGGGAGTATTTTAATGATATATTTGGGTAGATATTGGCCGATCCAATGAGTGTTGATATGTGTGAGGAAGTGGTAGAGGTGGTGGCATTTTTTAGGGAAGGAAAAGGGCTCACGTGGACTTTTACAAAATAAGTTAGTTGTACAAATGTTATTACATAAAAATGGATAAGAAATAAAAAAATCTCAATAATGTAACATGAATTCCTTATTAATTGATATCAAACGGGGGTTTGGTAAGTTTTCAGGTCATTTTGGCCCCTAAATATATGGTTTAGTCTATTTTAAGCTTAATTACACCTTACTTACTGTAATTAATTGTATTCAATTTCACTATCAATTTTGGTCAAAAATTAATTAAATATTATTAGAATAAAAATAAAATCCTTATTAAAATTTTTT
The DNA here is from genome assembly GCA_963277665.1 of Viscum album. Taxonomy (NCBI): domain Eukaryota; kingdom Viridiplantae; phylum Streptophyta; class Magnoliopsida; order Santalales; family Viscaceae; genus Viscum; species Viscum album. The sequence goes on from OY728155.1 coordinate 799,167,002, forward strand.
ATTTCCATTTTTCTACATTTAAATCAAAGAAGTAAAAGAAATATGATTAATGGCAATGTTACAAACAAACAGTTTAACAAGTTTTAGTAAAATCACATTCAAATGATTGTTGAGTTTTTATATTAAATTTAAAAGTAAAACTATTATAATAAAATAAATTGTATTAATATATTTATAAGTAATATAGTGTGACATTAAATTAAATTTAATATATAATTTAACATTAATAATTATTTAAACGAAAATAATATTTTACTAAAATGAAGTATTTTTCACAATTCATCAAAAAATGAGGTTTTTCAAAAAAACAAAAACTTCACCATAGGATAATTCAGAAATTATTAATTAAATAATTTAGTTAATTTTATAGATTTAAATTTATAATAGTGAAAAAATTAAGGTTATTGAAAATATAAGTTTTTATATGTGAATTAAGGTTTTTTCTTATCTTATGCAGATCAAACCTAATTGATAAATATCAAAAGTATTTTGTTAAATATTGTAACATCACAAGTAAGTAATTAATAATAGATATTTTTATCTATGTCTATTAATGAATTATATAGTGTTTTAGAGGCTTAAAATGAAAATAAATCCAATCTTAAGCATGGAATACACTATTATTCTTAAAAGATTGTTTTACTGCCTTTTGATGGAAAACCTTTTTTAAATCAATATTTTGACAATTTTATAATCTATATTTGTCAAAATAAACATATTCATTATTATTGGGACATTGAATTTTACATTGGATAAATTTTTGGTATTTTTCTGACAATGTTCATTTTTTAATGAATAGTGAAAAATACTGCATTTTACATCAAAACTGCTTTTTAATATAATTTATTTATATTATTAGATTATCTTTGGAATTTGTTTTGAAGTGAAATTAGAATATATTTTTACCATTTAATCCAATGGTGGTCATTGGAATCAATTTCACTTTGAAATTGGACTTAAACTGGTGTCAATCTTTTGATACTTATTGTTTCATAAAAACACGCTATTTACTCTGACAGCGAGAATTAATTATAAAATTAATTAATGTGACTTATATGTTTTTAATTTTGTAAAATAGACTTCATTTTTGAATTCAAAATATCGAATATAGCTTAGAGTGAATTTTTGGTAATTTTTTGAAAAACTCCAATTTTTGATGAATAATGAAACCACTAAGTGGTAATCAAACAAACTGATTTTTCAGTTAAATGAAAGTTTACCACTAATGTGTATTGAATTTTGAAAATCCTACATACATGGTTGTCATTAGTATGTAAAATGTGGTTCAATGGGATGAAAATAATTTTTTGGTGAATAATAACTTTTTTTCATTAATCGCGATTAGAGGTAATTAATGTAATTTAAGGTAAAAATGATATTATAAAAATATGAAAACACCATGAAACATGTACTAACCCAATTGGATGAGTAATGGAAGACCAAGAAAACCGTTGGGTAGATTTAGGGGACCCTATGGAGCCTCTTGGGTGAGATAATGACTTTAATGCCTTTTTTTAAATAAAGATGAAAACGACACTAACATAAATTGTTTTACTAAAACAGTTTTTAGAAGGGGTTATACTAATCATATTTTTGTCTATAAATACTCTTTGGAAAGATAAAAAGATTTCCTACATCAGGATATTTTTTTTTATAATTTTTAGACATTAAATAAATTAATTTAATTATGACATCATGATGATGCAACGATGACCTCATTAATGAATAGTTTAAATAAAATGAAAAGATAATATAAAATATAAGACCTACACTTCTCTGAAAACTATTGGATGGGAATATTTCGAAGCCTTATCATCTTATCTTAGAAATATATCAATGTGGGACCCTGTAAATTCGAAACACTTTTGAAAATAAAATAATAGTTTCATGATTTCCAGAAGTGCCCCTCCTCTCCTCTTATAAAAGGCCCCCACCTCTACCTCATTTCACAAACTCCTAAAGCCTTTGGCTCGGCCATACCCATCCCATTTACTCTCTCCACATACCTCTACTCATACTAGAGGATTAACTTTGGGCATAATCCTTTCAAAGGAAGCCTTTAGGATCAAATCAAAAGGAGTTACACTTTTAAAGGTAATTCATTCTCTCATGTTCATTTGTTTTATTTTGATTCTCCAACCCCTAAACTCTTTTTATTTACTTCTTTTGTAACAACACCAGTATATTAAATATACTAGGACGTTTTTATAAGATTTATTCGAGCTACACTCTCACACAACTACATCAAATGGTTAAAGAACATACGGTTTCCGTGGATGGCGAAATTCTGCCTCCCGAAACGATGATTGTTCAATACTCATTTAACACCTTCAAAGGTGGCCATTATTATGTCACTATTTTTATATATGATATATAATATGTTTATTTTTTCCTTAAGCTTCTGTATTTTTCATTTATGCCATACCATTATTGTTTCCATTATGGGTAAACACGATATCTTCATTTTAGGAAGTGCGGACTACCGCCCCCTGAAAGTGATTTGATTCGTTAATACCATATGTGGGATGTGTAAAGGATAAAGTTAATGATATTATATATGTTATTGTACTGGAATTATAATATACTCTTATATCATTATGATTCCATTCCATAAAATACAAAATAGAAATGGAAGTAGCGTTCATGCGTATGTACGACTTACCGTCTCCATGAATGGTGTATTTCATTTCTTACCTCTAAATGTGATGTAATATTATAAATACATGTATATTCTGAATATATATGATATATATGTTATCCAAATCATTAATATCATGCTGGATATAACGAACCTTTGACCAAATTAACAACATGTAAGTGTAAGAAGTCTATTTTTGACTTAAGAACCAAATACTGACAAAATGAACATTATTAACTTAAATGATTACATGATGTTCATAACATGGTATAAAAGGAATAATGAACATGATAAAGGTTCTTAAGCAAGTAGAGATTAACACAAGTTTATTATTCAGGAGATTAAAGAACGGTCGGGTCAAGTCGGATACGAGGTATGGGACTTCGTCTCAATCTCCTTTCATTAAGGCATATTTTGTTTTATACACAACCTTCTTTTATACGGTGTATAAACCCCTTTGACTTTTACACTCATTATAAAGGAATATTTTTTATACGAAGCATTTTACAAAATGACAAAAGGGAATGTTTTTCTTGTCGTACGTATGCGGCGACAACGAATTCTCCGCCGCCGTGACCATTATTGGAGTTTCGGCTTCCTCTACATGCCATACCCTTTTTTTTAAATGAAAAATAAATACCATGTCTTAATTTGGTATTGAAAATGGTTTTCATAATGTTTTTATTATATCAATGTGTTTTACTGATATCTTGTGATTGAAATGTGGAAATGTTATGTTTCCTTTATGCATGTTTTATGTGATATGATTATGTTATGGTTCTTGGTCATTATTATGAAGATGGGTGGTTCCGTGATAAACTAAGGGCGGGTGAGCCCGTTATAGCTCTCCAATGCATTGGGTAACGCGAAGGAGTGAAACGTTAAGGTTTCTCCGAAGAGATTTAGGGAATATACTGTGATGGGTATTCCAAACGTAACCAAGAGGGTTACTCCCTATGTAAGAATGTTATGAATGCCTCAAGTTACCTTTATGTCTTATGATTTCTATGATTTATTCATGATTTTATGAGGTATGTTAAAGTGCCTATATTTTATGGGTAAAGTATGATTTCATTATTATGTATATATGAACTCATGTTTCCTTTCCTTGTTTTTTTTATATAACCCATACTGATCTTTTTATGCTCATCCCAAGTTTTTTTTAAATGTTTTTCACAGGTCAAGGGAAATGTTCATGATATGATGATAGTGTCAAGGAAGTGTCAAGAAAGAATCCATGTTTATTTTCAATATGTTTCCATTGATGGGAATGAAGAATACTATCTTTATGTAACCACTTTGTTTATATGTGGAATGTAATGAAAGTTTTATGATATAATTATCTAAAACTCTAAACCCAAAAATATCCTCAACGTGTAATCTTGTGATAACTCAAGATTATGTAAGGTTTAAGGCTGGGGCCTTATAGTTGGTATCAAAGGTCGGTTTAGATAACTTTAGGAGTTAGAATTCTATTAAATGATTATCCAAAAATATTTTTTTATGGTCAAATTGAAATGATATAACATTTGAAGATTACCATGTTGCTTCATCTAAGACATGTTTGTTAAGAATGGTTTTTCATAGAGGAAACAGAACAGCTTTTCTGGGAAGGAATACAGAGGGAAATGACCTTTCAAATCAGTATCCTGAGATGGTCAGAATCAAAACTAAACAGTTTACTGTAGTGATGGCTCAGTTGAATCATGTGAAAAATGTTGGTTGTTTTTATTGATGATATTTTGGTGTTTTCTATAAGTAAAGAGGAGCATGAAAGACATTTAAGGGTTATCTTGCAAACTTTAAAAGAAAATAAACTATATGGAAAATTCAGCAAGTGTGAGTTTTGGTTGCAACAAATTTTCTTCCTTGGTCACATAGTTTCTAAAGATGGGATAACTGTTGATCCTGCAAAAACAAAAGTTTTGGAAGACTGGCCAAGACCCACAAATGTAACTGAGATTCGTAGCTTCCTTGGTTTGGCAGGCTATTACCGAAGGGTTGTTAGAATTTTTTCATGGTTATCTAGTCCAATGACTAAGCTAACTCGGAAGGGTGTTAAGTTTATCTGGACAAAAGAATGTGATGATTGTTTTTAGGAATTGAAAAGATGATTGGTGAATGCTCTAGTTTTGTCACTACCTACCAGGAATGGTGAGTTTGTTATCTATAGTGATGTTTTATTGAAAGGAATTGGTTGCGTCCTAATGCAGAATGATCAAGTAATTGCTTATGCTTCACGACAGTTGAAAACCCATGAGGTAAATTACCCTACACATGATTTGGAATTAGCTGCTGTTGTTTTTGCTTTAAAAATTTGGAGGCATCATTTGTATGGAGTAAAGTGTGAAATATATACCGATCACAAAAGTTTAAAGTATATATTCACTCAGAAAGAATTGAACATGAGACAAAGGAGATGACTAGAATTAATCAAGGATTATGATTGTACAATTCATTACCATCCGGGAAAAGCAAATAAAGTGGCTGATGCTTTAAGTCGAAAAAGTAATGCTTCATTAGCAATGTTGCGTTTGGAATGTGATCCTTTGGTTAAGGATTTGATGAACTTTGGCATAGAAGTTGTTGGTGCAGGAAGTTCTTCTGTTTTGTTTCAGGTATCAGTGAGATCATCACTATCAGATAGAATCAAGCAAGAACAGAATCAAGACAGTGAGTTGCAGAAAAAGGTAGAGCTGGTTCAGAAAGGTAAGTTGCCTGAATTCAACATTGATAATGATTGTGTTTTGAGATTTGGGAAGAGATTGTGTGTGCCTTGTGATTCAAATTTGAAGAGGGAGTTGTTATGCGAAGCCCATAGTTCTCCGTTTTCAGTTCATCCTGGCAGTACTAAAATGTACAGAGATCTTCGAGAGTATTACTGGTGGGATGGAATGAAAAGAGATATTGCTGATTTTAATATAAAGTGTTGACTTGTCAGCAGGTTAAAGCAGAGCGGCAGTTACCGAAAGGGATGCTTCAGCCTTTACGAGTGCCAGAGTGGAAATGGGAGAATATATCCATGGACATTGTTGTGGGATTACCGAAGACATCTTGAGGTAATAATGCAATATGGGTTATTGTTGATCGCTTGACTAAATATGCTCATTTCCTTGCTATACGAGATAATTTTTCCCTATATCAACTTTCCCGTTTGTATCTTAAAGAGATAGTCAGGTTACATGGAGTTCCCCTCTCCATTGTATCTGATCGTGATCCCAGGTTCACTTCTAACTTTTGGAAAGGCCTTCAGAAGTCGTTGGGTACTCAATTAAATTTTAGTACAACTTTTCATCCTCAATCAGATGGGCAGTCAGAACGAACAATTCAGACATTGGAGGATATGCTATGAGCTTGTTCTATGGATTATCAGGGAATTTGGGACCAATATCTTTCTTTGGTTGAATTTTCATATTATAACAGTTTTAATTCCAGTATACAGATGACACCATTTCAGGCATTATATGGGAAGCGATGTCGAAATCCAGCTTTCTGGGATGAAGTGGGTGAAAGGAAGTTGATGGGACCAGAATTGGTAGAAGAGATGGAAGAAAAAGTTCAGCTGATTCAGAAACACATGAGAACAGCTCAGAGCAGGTAGAAGAGTTATGCGGATAACCGGAGGAAGGATCTATCTTTCGAGGTAGGTGATCATGTTTTTCTCAAGGTTTCTCCTTGGAAAAGTGTGTTGAGATTTGGTAAGAAAGGAAAGCTGAGTCCAAGGTTTATTGGACCATATGAAATTCTGGAGAGAGTTGGATCAGTTGCTTACCGAGTGGGTTTACCTCCGAGTTTATCTCAGGTACACAATGTTTTTCACGTTTCGATGTTGAGAAAGTATATGCCAGATCCATCTCATGTTTTGAGTCTAGAGGTAGTTCAGCTGGAAGAGAACCTATCTTATGAGGAACAACCGGTCCAGATTCTTGACCACAGTGAGCAAGTGTTACGAAATAAGGTGATTAATCAGGTAAAGGTTTTATGGAAAAACCATATGGTTAAAGAGGCAACATGAGAATCTGAAAATGCAATGAGGGATAAGTACCCCCATTTATTTGATAAGTAAATAAATTGCGGGGAATCAATTTTATAAAGGGGGGAAGGATGTAACATCCCATGTAAGTAATGAATAATATATATTTTTATCTATGTCTATTAATGAATTATATAGTGTTTTAGAGGCTTAAAATGAAAATAAATCCAATCTTAAGCATGGAATACACTATTATTCTTAAAAGATTGTTTTACTGCCTTTTGATGGCAAACCCTTTTTAAATCAATATTTTGACAATTTTATAATCTATATTTGTCAAAATAAACATATTCATTATGATTGGGACATTGAATTTTACATTGGATAAATTTTTGGTATTTTTCTGACAATGTTCATTTTTTAATGAATAGTGAAAAATACTGCATTTTACATCAAAATGCTTTTCAATCTAATTTATTTATATGATTAGATTATCTTTGGAATTTGTTTTCAAGTGAAATTAGAATATATTTTTACCATTTAATCCAATGGTGGTCATTGGAATCAATTTCACTTTGAAATTGGACTTAAACTGGTGTCAATCTTTTGATACCTATTGTTTCATAAAAACACGCTATTTGCTCTGACAGTGGGAATTAATTATAAAATTAATTAATGTGACTTATATGTTTTTAATTTTGTAAAATAGACTTCATTTTTGAATTCGGAATATCGAATATAGCTTAGAGTGAATTTTTGGTAATTTTCTGAAAAACTCCAATTTTTGATGAATAGTGAAACCACTAAGTGGTAATCAAGCAAACTGATTTTTCAGTTAAATGAACGTTTACCACTAATGTGTATTGAATTTTGAAAATCCTACATACATGGTTTTCATTATTAGGTAAAATGTGGTTCAATGGGATGGAAATAATTTTTTGGTGAATAGTAACTTTTTTTCATTAATCGCGATTAGAGGTAATTAGTGTAATTTAAGGTAAAAATGATATTATAAAAATATGAAAACACCATTAAACTTGTCCTACCCCTATTGTATGAGTCATGTCCGACCAAGAAAACCCATGGGTCTATTTAGGGTACCCTATGGAGCCTCTTGGGTGAGATAATGACTTTAATGCCTTTTTTTTAAATAAAGGTGAAAATGACACTAACATAAATTGTTTTACTAAAACAATTTTTAGAAGGGGTTATACTAATAATATTTTTGTCTATAAATAATATTTGGAAAGATAAAAAGATTTCCTACATCAGGATATTTTTGTTATAATTTGTAGACATTAAATAAATTAATTTAATTATGACATCATGATGATGCAACGATGACCTCATTAATGAACAGTTTAAATAAAATGAAAAGATAATATAAAATATAAGACCTACACTTGTCCAAAAACTATTTTATGGGAATATTTCGAAGCCTTATCATCTTATATTAGAAATATATCAATGTGGGGCCTTGGAAATTCGAAACACTTTTGAAAATAAAATAATAGTTTCATGATTTCCAAAAGTGCCCCTCCTCTCCTCTTATAAAAGGCCCCCACCTCTACCTCATTTCACACACTCCTCAAGCCTTTGGCTCGGCCATTCCATGCCCATTTACTCTCTCCACATCCCTCTCCTCATACTAGAGGATTAACTTTGGGCATAATCCTTTCAACGAAAGCCTTTAGGCTCAAATCAAAAGGAGTTACACTTTTAAAGGTAATTCATTCTCTCATGTCCATTTGTTTTATTTTGCTTCTCCAACCCCCTAAACTCTTTTTATTTACTTCTTTTGTAACAACACCAGTATCTTTAATATAATAGGAAGTTTTTATAAGATTTATTCGAGCTACACTCTCACAAAAATACATCAAATGGTTAAAGAACATACGGTTTCCGTGGATGGCGAAATTCTACCTCCCGAAACGATGATTGTTCAATACTCATTTAACACCTTCAAAGGTGGCCATTATTATGTCACTATTTTTATATATGATATATAATATGTTTATTATTTCCTTAAGATTCTGTATTTTTCATTTATGGCAAACCATTATTGTTTCCATTATGGGTAAACACGATATCTTCATTTTAGGAAGTGCGGACTACCGCCCCCTGAAAGTGATTTGATTCGTTAATACCATATGTGGGATGTGTAAAGGATAAAGTTAATGATATTATATATTTTATTGTACTGGAATTATAATATACTCTTATATCATTATGATTCCATTCCAGAAAATACGAAATAGAAATGGAAGTAGCGTTCATGCGTACGTACGGCTTACCGTCTCCATGAATGGTGAATTTCATTTCTTACCTCTTAATGTGATATAATATTATAAATACATGTATATTCTGAATATATATGATATATATGTTATCCAAATCATTAATATCATTCTGGATATAACGAACCTTTGAGCAAATTAACAACATGTAAGTGTAAGAAGTCTATTTTTGACTTAAGAACCAAATACCGACAAAATGAACATTATTAACTTAAATGATTACATGATGTTAATAACATGTTATAAAAGGAATAATGAACTTGATAAAGTTTCTTAATAAAGTAGAGATTAAATCAAGTTTATTATTCAGGAGATTAAAGAACGGTCGGGTCAAGTCGGATACGAGGTATGGGACTTCGTCTCAATCTCCTTTCATTGAGGCATATTTTGTTTTATACACAAACTTATTTTATACGGTGTATAAACCCCTTTGACTTTTATACTTATTCAAAAGGAATCTTTTTTATACGAAGAATTTTACAAAATGACAAAAGGGAATGTTTTTATTGTCATACGTATGCGGCGACAATGACTTCTCCGCCGCCGTGACCATTATTGGAGTTTCGGCTTCCTCTACAAGCCATACCCTTTTTTTAAATGAAAAATAAATACCATGTTTTACTTTTTTATTGAAAATGGTTTTCATAATGTTTTTATTATATAAATTTGTTGTATTGGTATCTTGTGATTGAAATGTGGAAATGTTATGTTTCCTTTATGCATGTTTTATGTGATATGATTATGTTATGGTTCTTGGGCATTATTATGAAGATGGGTGGTTCCGTGATAAACTAAGGGCAGGTGAGCCCGTTATAGCTCTCCAATGCATTGGGTAACGCGAAGGAGTGAAACATTAAGGTTTCTCCGAAGAGATTTAGGGAATATACTGTGATGGGTATTCCAAACGTAACCAAGAGGGTTACTCCCTACGTAAGAATGTTATGAATGCCTCAAGTTACCTTTATGTCTTATGATTTCTATGATTTATTCATGATTTTATGAGGTATGTTAAAGTGCCTATATTTTATGGGTAAAGTATGATTTCATTCTTATGTATATATGAACTCATGTTTCCTTTCCTTGTTTTTTTATATAACCCATACTGAGCTTTTTATGCTCATCCCAAGTTTTTTTGAAATGTTTTTCACAGGTCAATGGAAAGGTTCATGATATGATGATAGTGTCAAGGAAGTGTCAAGAAAGAATCCATGTTTATTTTCAATATGTTTCCATTGATGGGAATGAAGAATACTATCTTTATGTAACCACTTTGTTTATATGTGGAATGTAATGAAAGTTTTATGATCTAATTCTCTAAAACTCTAAACCTGAAAAGATCCTCAACGTGTAATCTTGTGACAACTCAAGATTATGTAAGGTTTAAGGCTGGGGCCTTATAAATATATAATATATTGGTCTCATATAAATAATTCACTAATTGTTATTAGTTATGTTTATTATGGAAAAACTCTGTTAGAGTATTAAAATACTAATATTTATTTTTACATCCAATTGGTTATTATTTCCATTTCTCAATAATTATTAACAAATGAGTTATTTTTATATTGGATTAAACCATTATTTATATGTTATTTATTAATGTTCACAAAAATTAATTTAATGGCTAGTTTATATAATATTATTTTAATTAGTAATATTTTCATAATACATTGTTATTTTTTGAAATTATCTCTTGTGTTTCATAAAAGAGATGATGGTGTTGTGAGAATTACAACAAATATCATGTAGTGAATTTATTTATAATTGTAAATATATATTACTGTCTCGATATAGTTTATTCCCTTATGAGTTTGGTGTTGTGTCTCAAATATGCTATTGAATAAAAATTTGTACTCTAGAATTTCAAGGTGATACATTCTCCCCACTTTAATTAAATTGTGTCCTCAAAATTTAAACTCTATCATTGAAATATATTGTTTGATATTTACTATATTTAAATACTATATCACGGGAAGGGATCATAAAACATCATCAATAAAATAAGGAATGGTAAGTTCAATGGTTACACAAACAACCATGTATCTATGTTTCTATGTGTGAGATCATTAGTGGAAAATAGAGATACATACCTTGAGAAAAATCTTAAAAATTTATAGGGAGTGAATGAGATCATCAATCAGAAAAAAGTGAATACACAACAACAATTTGTGGTACTCAAGGCTATAAATTTTTTATGTCTTAAGATATAATTTTTTCAAAGAGTATTTTGAAATTAGAAAGTCCTTTTATTTCGATGTAATTTTCCTAATGTTGGGTAATTCATTTACTACCTATGAATATAAGGAAATATACATACTTGTTTGGTTTCAATATGATATGATTGATCATATATTTGGGTTTTTCTTTCATTTACTTCTAATTCATTCAAATTTTTTTTTTGATGCATGTAACACTAAAAGAAACATGTAAAGGATCATAAGGCCTATAAAATAGGGACAAGTATAACTATTTTCCTTTAACTATCTTATAAGAAAAATTTGATCCATAGATTAATATCTAATCCCAAAAATTGATACTACTAGTTCATCATTAATATTTATTCGTAAATGTTTTTATCTAAAAACAATTTATTATTAACTAGGACATTGCGTAGTTCTGTGGTTTGTGTGAAACCCTTATCGTCCTTCGGCCATGGGTTCGAGACCCATGGCCTTTCCAAATATGATTGGTTATCACCAAACATATATATTTTCCTTTTCTAAAACCATGTTAATATAATTTCCAAAATAACTATAATATAAATCCTTGAAAATTAATCATTAAATACACTGTTAACTAAGGTTTTCAATTTATCCTCTATACACAAGTACTTCATCATATTGTTTTCACAAAAATAATTTTTTGGTCTTGACTTTATCCATAATATAATTTTTAGTATCTCTATATCATTAAAAATTATTTTTATGTTTAAAAAACATTAGGTTTTACATTGATTATTAATTTTCATTATCTATTAAAATTTTTTATAATGGTTTGTAAATAAAACATGTACTATCCTAATAATATCCCATAAGAGTGTCAAATTTGGTGCGCAGTATAGCCCATTGTAATTTACCAGGTTACCCCAATTCTGGCCTGAAACACATTTTTAGAGTTGTTACTCTTGGGTACATCTGTTCCAGAACTATGTTCACTTTTAGTATCAAAATAGGGATATATTACTAGGAATACCCAAATAATATATACGTTAACAAAACTCAAGGGTGTTATTCTATGCTTATATTACCATTGTACATTAGGGTTTTGTTCTCTAACCAATGTTTTCCAAAATCTAGTTCCAAGGGGTGCTACTAAACTTCCTATGATACCAAATGTAGCACCCGGGCCCAAATATCCCGAAACTGGTGTTTGATATCTATTAAAATAACATTTTTACTAGGAATCAATTCTCAACAGACTGACTAGTACAATATTATTTTTGAACCATATAAAAAATGAGTCTTGGATTAAAAATGACTATACTAATTATATAATAATTTTTCATCTTCTTTATAAAATCTAAATAAATAACATAAAGGGTAATACAAATGAATTTAGTAAATCCATTAATATTATTCATATAATCTTTCTTGGATACCTGGGAAAAGAAACATATTAAGGGCGAGGTTCAATATTAAGTAAGGGTAAGTAAAGAGTAATAAATAATAAATCAATGAGAATAGACAATATGGTAATGTAAATAATTGAACACAAATCACGTATAATCAATAACCTGAATAGAAGTGTGTATAAAATATGGAAAGGTAATAACTAGATTAATATTCCTCTCAAATTACTAGATTAAAAAATAAATATGGAATGGTAAGAAATTGAAACACATGCAATCTAAATAACTGAAAATGATATGTATCGCTAAATATATTATTGGAAAATATAATTGATGAATAATAAATGAAGCATGAAAATGAATTATATCCATATATATGTGAACATATATTACCATGGATGGAGAATAACTAATTATAAAGAAGGTAAATTCATTATTATTGGAAGATATGTTTCCCAGGTACATGGTAAAATTAACTTCAATACAATTCACAAAGTGGATGAAAAAATGGTAGGTAAAAATGAATATAAGGAGGCTAGCCAAATTAATCATATCATTATATTACTTATGCATTGAAGAACAATCCATAACTGAGACCCACTTGTGTCATACTAGTCCAAACATTCATCATACGTTGAATAATAAATTTAATAATGTATCTTATCAAATATCTATATGGAGTAATAGATTTGGATTTATCAATAATTTTGAAATTAATAAAAAAAGTCCCATGTATACACAATATGTTAAATTATATACTGTATATGAATTAGTAATATCTATGATAAATGAAATTGATAATTAATGGGAAATTCAATGTTCATAAGGTATTGAATATTTCAAGGGGAAAAAAGAAATCAAGGAATTTAATGTGAGTATTATCCTTGACCAAATCAGTCATAAACAATCTATAGGATGATTTAGGATGGTATAAATACGACATACCACAAGAGGAGTGAAATAAAGTGTTATTGACATTGGTGACTGGTAATTTTATAAAAAAATGATTTAAATACATTATTTATGAATTTTTTTTGTTTATTTGAAAACAATTTTCATTGAAATTCAATTTAAAAAAAAATAATCAAAAATTATCTGTAATGGCCCAGACCTCCTTTTCCATTAGTTTTCCAATTCCCGGAGTTTGGGATGCCTTAGACCAAGTAAGTCTAGATTCAAAGGGCATTATATCGGTGGCGGGATGTCAGCATGGTGTCACATATTGGTGTCTCACCGATCAGTTCAAGAGGGAAATTTCGGGTTTTCATTCCCCTAGTTTTCATGTAACACCCCTTTTATGTCTTTTACCCTTTATAATGTGGTTCAATTCTATTTTTAGAACCATAATTTTTTTTAAATCCCCTAAGAGTTGGGAGACCCTCAACATACCCGTTTTTGTCTCATTAAATTATGTACTTTAACAAATAGCTGTTATCATCAAATTTATTAAATAAAAATCAATTACATCATGTTTAATTATCCAACCGCATGGTGAAACCATGATCCACCTTTAAAGCCATTCCAAATTCTTATTCTGCAACTCCTGGATCTCTCCTTTTACCACACTGGAATCCCTTATTTCTTCTTCTTGCCGGGTTTCTTTCTTCTCCTCGGTGCATTTGGAGTCACCATTTTTAGAGGCTAGTGGTGCGCTTGTGCTGGAGCTTTTCTTCTAACTCTTGGAGTCCTCAGAGTTCCTCCCCTTCATGAATCACATCCCGATTATTGGAATTTGGAGAAAAGTGACGATATTTTATCATCCAGGTATGGTTTTTCCTTCATCTCCCTTTACTGTGCATCTTGCGAGGTGGGTATGAAAATGTTCTTATGTGGATGGATGAATCCAAAACTTAAGAAAGATAATAAATGGTTAAAAAAATAATGAAAAGGGTGTGTTTGACGATGATGCGACACTCTTTAACATTTTCTTATATTTTGTAAATTTTATGGGCTTATGTCCTTGGAAAATCGTGGTTGTTGGTTGTCCCTTCTTGCACACTAATGAACCACTTTTTTCAGGATATTTATGTTATTGAATAGATGTAACATGGAAATTAGTTAATCATGTAAAATCAGTTGATTAAATGGATTCCCAATGAATAATAATACTTGTGTGGTAACCCTGGTTTACTAGACGGAAAGACGGAACTAAAGGAATGGAATATTTAAATATGATAAATACCTTTCTCTATTTGGGGGATGTTTACAGTTGATGCTTGTGAGGTGATGGGGATGGGGATGGGATCCCATTTTGTGCAGTTGTTGGTTTTTGGACCTAAGGCTGTGTGGGTTCGTATGTTGGGTCTTGCTTTGGTTCTAGTACTTTGAGGGATCCCACAGATCCCTTTTGTCGTTGTGACTTTACAAGTGAACCGGGTGTGAATTCTTAAATTGCTTCTTGGCTGTTTCCCTTCCTTGTATTGTGTCTATTTTGATTAGTTTCCCAGTAGTGAAGAATTATCTAAAAGGAATCACTTTGATTATGAAAATAAGAAGGGATACAATAGGAAATTGGCTACCGGGAATGAGTTGTGACATGGTTGTGGCTGTGGTGCTTTTTATGAATGAATAGTAACGAGGGTGTATGTATATGGGATGGTTTTGGAACCCCTAGGCTGGGATGAGTGCTTGTTACCCATATGTATTATTTTGTTTTAATGTTTCTTATTCGTGCCCCATCCATGTTGAGAACTTCATGCTGAACACCCCAATTTCATGGGGGATGGTGTTTTCCCCACACTCTTGTGAGTTCCTGGTTATTAGATCATTTTTTTCTCCCTTTATCGAGTAGCCTAAGTTTCTTTGGGTAGGTTGTGATGGCCTGAAGTCCATTATTTCCCATAATTCTTTAGGTAGGGTACGATGTGGTGGTTGACCCAGGTGTGTTCGAGGAGGTGGTTTCCCAAGTGCTTTCAGGATGAGGCCTAGGTGTCATCGAGCATGGTGGTAGTTGTTCTATCCTATGTGTCTGTGGGTGTGGTTACGTGTGGTTGTTGTGGCACAGGTGTTTGCGGGCAGAATGTGTGGTTGTGGTAGCCCAGGTATGTGTGGGTAGGGGATGGTAGTGGGATTGTAGTGAGAATGGCAGGAGAGGTTTGAAGCATAGTATGTCATTAATAACCAGTGGAAAAGTGGTGCGGGGTAACAAAATATCAATGTGATATTACAATTAATTTATATGACTTGAGTTTTTTGGGGAGTGTTCCTTGGTGAGGTTGGGTGGATACCTTCCTTGCTAGGAGCTTCAGTTTTCTCCTTTTCCTCACAGTGCATTAGATGCCTCTGCACTTGTGCAAGAGAGTTTTTGGATTTCCCTTCTGCGTATACCTGTATACTAACACTACATGTACAAAACTACTTTAAGGTTTCCAGGACTTTGAAGAGCATACCAGACCCTACTACTTCGGGATTTGGGAAAATTGTTGTTGCTGATTTTCTTTTCTTTGGTTCTTTCATTTGGAGTTTTCTTGTACTTTGTAGCACTTACTTTTGGAATATTCATATGGTAATGGTATGTTTTGTCATTACTTTTACCTCTAGTTTTGGTGTTGTTTGGGATTTATAATCTTATCTCCCGATAATACTAAATAAAATAGAAATGCCTTCCCTTTTGTCTGTGATTCTATACCCTTACTGGTAGTAGCCACTCTGGGACCTAATGAAGGCGGGTTTCAGGAATCATTATCTCTCCTTCACCTTTAGGAAGGAAGGTTCTGGCAGTCTTTTGTCCCTTCCCTCATTATAGTGAAGGCGGGTCATGAAATTATCTTATCAATAAATCAATGGAAGAATTGAAGGAATGACGATAGGTAAATCCGTACATGTCTTACAAGTGAAAAAACATTCCTATTTCACGATAAAGAAAATTTACAAAAAATGCCTTGTTCAGAAAGAGACAAGAAGATTCTTTTAAAACAATTAGTTAAAGATAAAAAAAGTTTTAAAATGTCCTTAAAAATATTTAAAAACATTTTAGTCACCATTTTAATAAAACATGGTTTTTTGAAGAAAATAGTTTCTCCGACTAAGGAGAAACACGAAGTCGGGTTTTAATTAAAATTTTTTTAAACCAATTTGAGTAATAAAGAGTGGAAAATGGTACTATTACATTAAAATGGTCATGAATCACCGTAGGAGATAAAATAAATAGTTTTATTTAATAATTGTATGAAATTTATCTCGAATGGAAATAAAATTGAAATTTCATTAAAGTAGTTATTGAGGAAAATAATCTTTAAACATTCCATCGTGTCCTATACTACATTGAAACATCTTAAATAATTATCCTTGTGAAGGAATAATATGAAAATAAATTTTAAGAAACTAAATGATAAAATGAGTAATGATATAATTATAAAAATTTCTGGTATATACACCACACAAATGATTCATGTGGTTTGTACAACATTTATCTCACAGATATAAAAAGGTTAGATGGGAATCCCTTACCTTGTGTTTCATTTTGGGTAAATTTCCTTTAACATCGTTTATAAGAAAATTATGTAAATTTTATACTTGATTTATAACCTTTTTCATGTTTCTAATTATTTATATTTCACTTATTACTTTTTTTATAGAACAAATTAAACAATTCGGTTTACATCAGATATTTGGATTAAATTCTGTTTATGTGTCAAAAAAAACTTGGGTAAGTCAACTATAATCATAGGGTTCAATATATCACATCTAAAGAATAAAAATAATGAAATATTTATCATATTTTTACATATATTATACTATTAAAATCAATCATTAAATATTTTTATGAGAAATGAACAAACATTATACTCATGGAGACGGTAGGCCATATATACGCATGAGTAACATTCTAATTCTTCAATGATCATTTTAGAATGTAGGAAGTAAATAATTATATCATTTTATAATAATCATACTATCATAAATACCATATTTTTTAGTCAAATATACTTATATATAACATTCAAATTATTTAAAATGAATCACATCATGTCGAGGAGGCGGTAGTCCACACGTCCACAACCAACATTATAACTTTTTAGTGTGTGAAAGTATAATAAAGAAAATGATATTTATATATATCAAACATGGAAATTATTTCATGAATATCATATAGATGTTTTTTATTTATCATAATTTAAATTATAATCATATTTTAAACATTCTATGGATTATGTGAACGAATCACATCGCTTTGAGAGGGCGGTAGTCCACACTTCCTCAGACAATGTTATCATAATAACTTAAAATGGAAAGTATACGGGTTTGTTATGTAAAATAATTAAAGAAATATAAATAAAATATAAATATCATATATTATATATATAAACATAATTTCCTTCATATGAGATAACCATGAATGTGGTAAATGAAAAAATTATCATTCGTCGTTTCGTGAGGTAGTAGTTCTCCATATACGGAAACAATTTGTTTGTTACCCATAAATTTGAGGTGTGTGGAAGTGTAGGAATAAATACTAAATTATTAACGTAATATCATATTTATAATTATTTTTTAATATATAATAATATATGATATTAATATTTTAAATGAAACTAAAAATCACGAGGGAAGATGTTGCCTCTTAATCAGGTAACATCTTCTGGTTTGAACAAAAACCTTCCTTGGATGGATTTCTCCTCAAGGGGTGGCTTCAAGGATTTAGGGAGGAATATTTTGGATCTATTTTTTTTTCATATTTTGGTATTGAAAAAGTGGGCTAATATTTGTGAGAAATGGGGAGAGGTGGTGGCCTTTTATAGGGAAGAAAAAGGCCTCACATGGAATTTTGGTAAGTTAGGTATAGACATTTTCTTACCTAAAAAAGGCATAAAAACAACTCAATAATGAAAGGTTAATGGAATTTTTATGGAAATAAAATTGGATTTGGAAAATTTTCTTGGTCATTTTGGTCCTTAAGTAAAATATTTAGTTCATTTTAAGCATAATTATACCTTAATCACTGTAATTAATTTTTATCACTTTAGTTAATTTTAATCACATTCACACATAATTGTGGTCGATAATTATGTTGATATTATTAGTATAAAACTTTCATCCTTATTAAAATTTTGTTTTTTATTTATTTCAAAATTCAAATCATAGAAGTGGAAAAATTAAGATTATTACTAATCTTTTAGACAGACAGTTTAACTAGTTTTTGTAGAAAAATGTTCAAAATATTGATGAGATTTTATTTTAAATGACAATGTGAAATTGACTATAATTAACTAAATTGTATTAATATATTTATAATTTAACTAATGTGACCATAAAACAAAATTTAAATATAATTTACCATTAATAATTATTTAAACGAAAAGGATGTTTTTAACTAAAATGCAGTAATTTGCACTATTCATCAAAAAATGATGTTTCTCATATAATAAAAAATACCCTATGATAATTTTGATGTTATTAATTCAATAAAGATGTTTATTTTATAATTTTTAATATAAAACAATATCAGAGTTAATATTTAAATATGTTTTCCATTAAAAGGTTGTGAAATTGCCATTATAAAAATTGGTATTTATGTGTGAATAGGGTTTGTTCTTAAATTATGATTATAAAACCTAATGGATAAATATAAAAAATAATTTTATTGAGTATATAAAATATATATTTCATTAAAATATTTCAATGATTTTAATTAGTTAATATTACTAAGTTAAATCTCCCTTAGAAGCATGAAAATAATAATATTTAATTTTTTATCTAATTGGTTTTTATTTTCGTTTCACATTAATTGTTAACCAATTAATTCATTTTATATTAGTGTAAACCATAAATTTTTTAAGTATGTAATTAATATTTATAACAACTAATTTAATGTTTATTTTATATAATTTGATATTAAATAATAAAATTTTAATAATACATTGTTATTTGGTGAAACTCGCTCTTCCATGTAACACAAGATAGCTCTGTGTTACTGGCATTAAAATCAATATCATGTTATGAATTTTAATAAAATATTAAATAAATAGTTTTTATTGGGATATAATATTCTCTTACGTGATTTGTGATTCATTTCAAACATCAAATTGAATAAAATTCTGTACTTTAGAATTTCGGGGTGTTACATGTGTGCCTCCTCTTATTATTGTGGATTATGACTATAAGTGAGGGTATAATTCCATTAGTGGGGATATTATACCAAATTTAACATTATATTTCACGTATAATAAATTAATTTATGAACTCATGGTAACATGAAAAAATTAATATACTATATTTCCTGAATGTAAATAACAAATAGTTGGTCTCAAAAAGTGTCAATAAAAACTATAGTAAATGTGATGGTAGCTTCATGCATAAATAAATAGTGGTATCCAATGTAGTACATCATATTACAGACCACAAATCCATTATATTCAAATCCACCATCATCCATGGGCCACAGTCTCTTTCCAATATCATTATACATTCATTATACAAACATATAGAAATTCCTATAAAAGGGGTCAGTAATAAAACCTTGAAGGTTACCACCAATTTAGCCTTACCAATAGTGAACCTATATTACTGGTGTACTCCATGATAATAATAATTGTAAAGGGGATGATCATTAACATTAAATCACATACTAGATGGCTATATTCTAACCAAGACACCAATTTATCCCAATAACACCAACATTAGCTCTACACTGAGTAGATAATAAAAGGTATGATGTGATAATAAAATAGCCGCATTGATGTTAACAAGATACCCAAATTCCACATGAAATCATGTATATTTTAAATCCATATGGCCAACTAGAGAAATATACATAATATTTATAGGTAATTTTGTTCAGGTGAGTAAACTCAGTATTCATACTGAATTGTGATCCAGAAAAAGAAACAATTCTATGAAGCTCCAACCCTATGTATGGTTCCTTAATTGTCTTCACTATATGTTGTGTTCACTCTCCCTCTTATTTTACACATAACAAGAAAATATTTCTAGCAAAAATTCCAATAACAACCTCTAATGTAATAGTTACATAAATAATTTGGATAATAATAATAAAATATAATGGAATGAAATCCTGAAAAATATTGTACCATCAAATATGAAATGTGGATCTATATCATGAATTGTTGAAATATTCTATACAATTTATCATTGAATGAAAAATTACATATGGGTTAAAAAAAAATCACAAACACAAAAAAAAATAACCATCAATAATGATCTATTAAATATGGAAACATATGAATCATATCATGGAAACAATTTAATATGAAGGACCCAAATATTAAAGAAGTTCCTACTTGACAGTTATTGATGAAAAAGTAAAATTTTTAGTCAGTAATGAATGATTAATGAAATATCACACCCTTAATGAATGGACCACATGTAATGGTTTTCAGATTCCCACCTAAAATCATCAATACTTTTGTCTTGAAAGGACACTCAATAGAATTTTATGTCATGAAGTTGAATCTAAAATCACATATGTTATATTATGTTCCCATGGAGAAAATAATAATGTTTATAGAATAAAGGGATGGCGATTCACCAAATCTATCCTCGATCAAAAAAATGATTGTGAATTTACTGTTTTATATAGAGTTTATTTTCTATTATAGATTAATAACATCATCCCATTACCAATAATCCATCAATATAAAAGATGAGGAATAAATTAAGAATAATGAAATTCATTCTCAAATTAGTTTCATGGAAAATCTGCCAGTATTGACAATTCTATATTCTCTCTAGACAGACAGTTACTGAAAGTCTGTGTCAATACATTTTTGCCAAAAAAATTTAATGAGATTATATATTTATTATGTATCCATCATTCATATGTGGTATTGGAAGATTATATAATGAAACATTCATGTTGAATGATCTGTTTCAAAGGTAGATATATTTGTTTATCATGAAATGATGTAAACATGATATATCCACCACCATTATATAATTAAATATGGAATTATGTATTAGATCATCAATGAGAACATATATCTAATACATATCTATTGGAATATCTCATTTATGAAGAAGTATTTGGAATTTATTTAGAGATAAACCTCAAAATTCAAGATTCCTAAATTGATCAATGGTTGGTGAGATACGGGGAGAGGTATTCAAGACTATGAAGACCATGGGGGTGGTCAGAACATTTAATGAGGATCTAGGGGTAAGATGTGGATATTATAGAAGGTGGTATGATGCATGAAATTAATATCCACTTGGTGTATTTAACGAATCACTATACTGGGTGGATCAGCTAGCTGGTGGGAAATACAAAATGTTAGTGGAACCACCAAACATTGAGTATTCATGGAATAATTCAATTTAATTATAATTTATTAGAGAGACCAATTTTATATATGATGACATAACATTTATCCATCAGTCCTTCCTGACATCCACCAGTTAGCTGATGGGTTTTGTTGGAGAGATGATGGTTATTTTTATTCCCCAACTCACTTAAGATTTGTTCCACATCTCCAATAGTAAAACACAAACCATTATCCATTTAAAACTATCTTACAAGACTCCTATATAATATACGACCTTAATAGAAAATTATAATATAATATACATTAACATATCATATAACAAAAATAATATAAGGATATTGTAATTCTACCTCTCCAAAAACATGTCATCCATGAGAAGTAACTATAAATTTTACCTCAAATAACATGGTACATTGATCCTCAACATCAATCTATCAATACAAAGTCTCCACTTGGATCAACAAATAGTTCAATAGAAACCAAATGATTTGTATTGTCTTCCACCATATGAAATATTTTCTCTAGTCGAAAATTTTCACTTGGAAATCCACATATGATTAGGAAGAATCCACCTCCACATCCTTGATTTAAAATAAATATATAGGATTGTGCATGTAAACTTATATATGTAACACATGGATCATGTTGTTCATACTACCGCGGTGAGAATAAATATCCATATGCACACCATTGTAGCACACAATGTGATCTCAATGGTCATTCATAGAGCAGTTCCTACATCCGTTGCTTCCTCAAATATCAATGGTCTAACAATGTTGTAACTCTATGAATGACCAATTTTTTATATAAAACTCAAAGGGTCTCCCCATATGGTGATAATAAGACTTATTCCGGCTCTGAGTTGTGGTCAACCTCTTATAGATGTGTTTCCCTCACTCTCTAAGAGGATTCCTGTACCATATTGGGTCCTATAACTTCTACTTCACCCACATCATTCATATAAAGTGTGTAATGACATGGATACCCATAAATATCTTTATATGGTCCGATATGAAACACCTTACGATTTTAGGACATATGTGTTTTCATGTAAATTTATTTAATAGCCTGCATTACAGGAAAGACATATTTTTAACAAACTGTGATATAAAATTAAAATAATGTTTTAACACGACCATTATAAAACATCAATAAAATTTAATTTTATGAATATAAAGAATAAAATTTTAAAATTTATAATCATTTTTCAATATATATAAAATATATTTATAAAAACGTACTTAATTTTAATAATGTATTTATAATCATCAAATAAAAATTTCTCAAAAAAAAAATATTTTCATTAAAAAATAATAAAATTTTATTGGAAAAATTTTATAATATTTTTTTAAAAAAAATAATTAAATCATAAATTAAAAATAATCCATCAGTTAATATTTGATAATTTTTTATTAGGATGAATTATTTTATGAATATTTGAAAAAAAATTACTATGAACTACCTTTTTGTTTTCTAATTTTAAATGATCAATTTTGTTTTAATATAGTTTTAAATGTAATTTTAGTTCAAAAATATATTTATTAATAAAGATTTTATAATTGAAAATAAGTTTATATTGAATATTAATATTGAATATTTTTATGTGAATGAAATGTTTCTCATTTGAAAACTTCTTTTTCATCAAGTCTGCGGGTTTAATTATATATAAAAATTTTCCAATTTTTAGAATGTAGAATGAAAAAATGTATTCAATATTTTAAATCCTAAAAATAAATTTTATATAATACATTATCTTAATTTTTTCAAATTGAATATTAAAAACTATAAAAAAAATATTTACAATAGTTATGGTTAAAATGAGTTTATCGATGAGTTAAACTAATAAGATAAGGGATAAAATGACATTGACACTTGTAAAAAACACATGTTATGGAATTTTTAAAACGGAAAATTGTGTAATATTATATAATGCACTATGATGGACTATTTTGTAGGTATAAAATGTGCTTACACCTTTTCCTTTTCGAAATTCTATGTCTGTACTCTCCATCACATATAAAAATACCACCACTCTCAGCTCTAGTTCAAACTTGAAAAACCATTTTTTTCATTCATTACCCACCCAAATCCATTTTGTAATTCCTTGCTCACGTCCAAATAGGCTTATTTTTATTATAAAAACTATTAATAACTCATTAGGTGAATACTAAAAGGGATTCTCTCAAAAAATTGTATAGTCATTAATCAATCATTTTCAATTTATTTATTTCACTATTTCCTAAAAATATTCATTAAAAATATAATATAATAAAATAATTATATAACATATAGTAAGATTTTATTATGTTAAATTTATGATATATATCTATCTCCTCGTCCATCATGTGTGAAAAAAATGTCGATCGTGTGAATAGCGAACTACCGCCTCACGAATCGATAAAATTCATTTTCAATCACCACTATTCATAGATAGATATAATGATGTGTTAAAAAAATTATATGATATTTATGAAATATTTATTCTCTTATAATTATTAAATCAAAAATAATTTCTTACTTTCCATTATGTAGGAATAAAACAATGTAGCTTGTGTGTACGGTAGACTACTGCCTTGTGAATCAATGCGAGTCAATCATCAATTTTCTATTACTTGGAAGGTAATATGAATATGATTGATAAAAACATGTGATATATAGGAAATAAAAATTATTCTATATTTCTAAAATATTAAATACATTTCAGTAATTTCAATCATTGAGAAATTGAAAATAAGGTTCAGGTGTATGTACGGCCAGTTGTCTCCCTGAACTGTGCAATTAATTTTATATATCAAACTCTTATATATTAATATAAGTAAATATATATGTAATTTGTATGATATTTATATCTTTTTTGAAATTATAAATATTTTTCAACAATGATCAATAAAAAATGAAGAAATACTAATGTAAAATATACATGAAAAATGAAGTTGATATTACCCGAAATGGGATTTTAACATGTAATCATTAATAAATGGGTATTAAAAATGTCATAATTAATTGATATATGATATGATAAATTAGAGTATGTTTATTTAATATATTTATAATAATATTATATTTAATATACAGTGAGTTGTTACTAGAACAATGGAAGTCTATACATAAGGTAGGTGATATCTAGTTTATAATTTATTTAAGTGAGACATCTACCATATTCACCATTCATTTCTTTTTAATGGTGTATATAATTAAAAATTGACATGTTATATAAATAAAATAAACCACTTAATGGAATTTTATATTTCAATATATGTTACTATTTATTATTACTTAGGATTCCAATGTTACCAATGTGGTATGGGATTCATGTATCACATTTTTTCTGTGGGACACATGCCTTATACACTATGTATTTATTTTTTGTGGTGTATATACTACCCATAAATGTATTTTATGATACCTATACTAATAATAATTGGATATATATATAATTTTATTTCATTTAGGGTGATACTTATTAATAAAATACCCAAGAAGTAAGGAGCTATGTTACAATTTGATTGTTTATTAGGAATGTTTATGATTGAGTCTCTGATGATGAAATATTATGATCTACCTATCATATAACTCATTAATTTTGTTATACTCTTGATATATAGTTAAATTATTTTTTTCCTTCCATTATTCACTCTTTATATACTCATGATACTAAAATAATATTTTTAATGAAAACATGAATTTATTTCTCTATTAGGTTGTACATCCATTCTCATTCATTTAAGTGTTTTCTAATAATGATTTTAAGAATGTTTTAACATTTCCTTAATGAATTATAAAACAAATTATATCATATTTTTTGAAATTTTACATATGGATTTATAATAATAAATTTTCTTTAAAATTATAACAATATTAATATTTTAATGATGGTTTTTCAAAGAAGAAAGGGTATTTTCCTCAATAATGTTTCAATTATATATTTATTGCATTGATATTCTTCTATGAAAATAGAATTTGGTGTTTCATAAGTTTCCCAAGTGATATGACCAAATTGTATCATACATATTACTTCTTTTGATTGTTTATCTTTATTTGGAACATATTTTTATGAACCCTATAAATTTTCTGTTGTATATTCTATGATGAAATAATGAAATGTTTTTGAACCAATTTTTTTCAAAAGTTTTAATATAATGAAATAATTTTGAAACACATTACTTTTCAGGTCTTCTGATATTATAAAGTTTTTTATAACATTTGTCACACATTTTTATGATTTTTATTATGTGATAGTTGCGACCTATATCACCCTAAAAAAAAAATTGGTTAAAAATTCATATCTCAAGAGATATACATGACTATAAAATGAAGTGACACAGGTTTAATAAGGGACCATTTCCAGTCTTATAATAATGGGAGTGAACACATACTAATATGGTTATTTTGGGAGTGATAATATTAGGTTATTATTTATATTACGACAATCCTTTACTACTAATGAAATGATAATATCTTCTTATCCGTTTTCCATAAATCAATATCTAATTTAAATTTTATTATCTCTTGGCTTGTGTTCTTGGAATACTTTTTGATTCATGCATTATTGATTACATGGAATTATTACATGACTTTATATTATTATCTATGATATATAGGGTATTGTTTATCAATGTAATTTTCTTGTTATAATGTAAATACCCTGACCCTAGTAACCCAATGATACTCCATTTAAAAATTACATTAGTATTAAAAAAATTATTCTCATCTTGAAGGGAAAAATAGTTTAGTAGATTTGGAATCCCAGATACAAAAAAAATTCTTAAATTATAACATTTAAAGAAAAAACATAGAAAATCCATCGTAAAAATGCGCACATTATCCCAAAAATTCATTTATAATATTCATCTTCATGTCCTGTTAAAAAGTAATACATAATAAAGCGGTGAGATCATATGTTTAGTAACGGTATGAAATACAAGAAAATATAATATGAACATAAAAAAATGTAATGTTCATAACTAAAAACACATGAAATTAAAACATAAAAATAATCATATTATGTATGGAATAAAGATGAATAAATGATGACCTATAAATAATCACATGATAATGAAACAAAGCCATTTTTTTATACTTGTGGAATAGTCACAAGTATTATCAACTACTAATATCATAATTATGGAATTCATAATGTTTGAAATGTTAATCTTATAATCAAGACCCCAAGAAAGACATCTGCAAATTAATGGTTATGGCCTGGGCTAAACCCATATATGAAAATAAATGGGCATGGCCTCAGCCAATTCCATATCTTTTTTTTGATGAGATTTTATGATGTATCGAGGGGAAATAGGTGGCCACACACATTACATAAGATTTCCAATTTATTACTCAATTGAATGGTTCGAAACAAGATATAAATAACAAATGAAAAGATCATTCCCAAATAAATAAAATAAACACTAATCATTCTGAGTAGTATAGGGAATTGTATCAAGATACCACAACCATAATAAACATAATCATAAACCATTTAATAAAACATGAAAGATGATATCGTAATAGATCAATACCAATTAACATTTTCATTCAAAATAGGGGTTTTAAATAGATGAATATAACCTAATAAAATCATTAAGGCGTTCTTTAGAGAAATGCCATTTTTTACATTGGAAAGAAGATCTCTTTTGGAAAATTATTTGAATTTATCATGAAAGATGATTATAACATGTTTATATAATTAATATATAAGTTATAATGAAATTATATTTTAGGAATAAATGAATTATAACTGAATGGAAAAATTGTAATAATAGTATTTTAGGAAATTTAGAAATGAGCCACTTTAGTGAGGTTTAAGGGAAAATACTAAAGATTCTTTGATACTTAAATGGAATAATTTTTTTATAAATCCATAAATGAAGAAAAATATTATTTCATGATAAAAGGAGTTATTTTAGAAAAAACAAAGGCCTATATTAGATTATGGAGTGCATTAGAGAATGTGTAACAAACTATGATTTTCCCTCAGCTCGGGATATCTTATCATGATGAATTGAAAATAGAACCTTATAAAATCATGAATTTTATGTCAAAGTAGGATAAATGATATGGAGAGATAATATTGGAACATATAAACAGAATTTATAACATGTATATAATAAAAAATATAATATACATTAGTAAAAATAGAGAGAAAGAATAACCTGAAGGAATAAACATAGTTCGGGAATAAAACCCTGACCACATTACCAAAAGTCGCTCTTTATGCGCCCAAAAAATTAATGACAATAAAATTAAACATTGAATAACATTAAAATAAATATATTCATGAAATTATACAACAATGGTAATTTTTTATACACCACACAAAATAAATAGTTGAGAATCAGGTATATCTCACCGAAATAATGGTTATATGAGAAAACCCTAACTTTTTGTCAAAAAGTGTTCTATATATTCACTTAATGTCATGGATAATGAAATTATATTAATTAATAATTTAATTAATAACCTATTAAACATTTATTTTATTTATTATAATTTTATTATGTTAAATTACTTTTTTTATGAGTTATTATATTTAATTTCGTCAGTCTAATGTGTTTGTTTTCTTGGTTTTCAGGATTGGTTCACTTGTACACAAGTACAAAAGATCATTTAAAATGATAATATTTTTCCAAAATTAGAATTAAATATTATTAATTAACTAATAGGAGTTTTAAAGGTTTTCTATATAATTTTATTTCAAGATATGAGGATGATTCCTTAGCTAACATTTTAATCGTAATTATTTAGATTATTTTTTGTGTTTTTCGACCCACATGAACTAGTTTTGTCATTTGTATTAATATTATGTATATATACTATTTCAAAAACATTAAATATGTTTTATTACATATATTAATGTTTCTTTAGACTATAAAACTTTTTTTATGACTATAATTTAATAAATAATCTATAAATGGAAAACCATCATCAACAAAGGCATTAAATCGAAACCTCATTGATGATGTATTTATTTTGTTGAATAAAAAGATTAATATAAGAGAATTGATCATAGATATTACATTAACATAAAAAAATTATAGTATATAGAAGATTCTTGTGTTTTCATTTAGGTTTTTATGTGTGTGGTATGTATAGGTTATGAAAAGAAAATAAAATGAATGAAAATTAAATGATAAAAAGTGTATTTTACCTCTAGAATTCATCTCATTGAAAATATCCTTATGGAACATTGAAATGTTCTTTTAGATAAGAAAAGATGGACCATAACATGGGAGGGAGGATTCAAATAAGGATTGGGTTGAAATTAGACAAACTTCAATGCATTATATTTTTGAGGAGAAGAGGTGGTTAGAGGTGGTATTTATAGTGTAGGAGAGCGGTGCTTTTTGAGTAATTCATTTATTTGTTTATTTTTTTTGGATGAAGACCAAAAATAGTGATTATTCTAGTGAATAAATACATTAAATAGTGAATTTGACTTTGAGCTAATGGTTTTTAACACCATGCATGATGTTTTAATTCATGTATTTGGCACAAAATGGAAAATATAAAAAATTATTGTATTTCACCATTCATAAAATACCACTATTTTAGAAAAATCCCAAAATTTCATCCAAACCATTTTTAAAAATGTAAAACTCAAAAATGAACTATTTTTTATTAAAATAGTTTTCATAATCGGATAAATTTAATTTTAAATTATTATCATCATTTATTAAAAAAATATCAAATTTAAAATAATAACTGATTTTATAAAACATTAAAATAGGCACTAAGGTCTTGTATGATAATCTTATAATCATAGGATAAAGTAATATTATTTTATGAATATATTAAATAAAAATAAATTTTATTTTAAATAATTATTGTAGTTATAAAATTTTAAATAAAATTTTTTGTTTCAAAAAAATATAAACACTTAATATATAATTTTTTAAACATTATTTTTCATATTCCATGATATAAATATACAATATTTTCACTTATAAGATGCATAAATTTTATTTATACTTAATAGGGGAATTTACTATTCGATTGTTTATATTACAATTTCTAATTGTCATATTACTATTCTTATAGTAATATTATATTTTATATTATGGTTTTAAAGATAGTTTTTCATGAATCATAATCTAAAGAAGATGTTAAATTTTAATAGTGTAATAAAATAAAATAAAATGGTGTTACATTATCTCATCATTCAAGATAAATTTACTTATAATGTCTAGAATACCACCTCATGAAATTATTTGAGTAATTCAACATCATATAATCATCTAGTTACTACGTCTCCCTTTCTATCATATGATTTTTCCATAGTTCATTTACCCTCAAAGTCATCCGATTCTTAAACACATATTCCTTATTGTCCAAGATATGGATAGGTTTTTCATAGTAAGATAAATCAGGTTCCAATTCAATTACTTCATAATGGAGTACCTGTATTGGGTATGGAATTAAATTCCTTAACAAAGAGATGTGGAACACACTATATACCTTATAAAGGCTACATGACTTCTCCATACAATAAGACACATCTCTAATTATCTCTAGTATTTCAAAATGTACAATATATCCAGCACCTAGTTTCCCTTTCATTCCAATTCTTATAACGCCCTTCCATAGAGATACCATCATGAAGACATGTCCTCCCACTTGAAACTCCAAATATTTCATCAAACAGGTTATAAAAATATTTTTCCTACTTTTTTCTTTTCTTATACGTGTTTGAATAGAGTTTACCTTATTCATTGATTCCTCCACTAGGTATGGGCATAATATAATCCTTTCAGAAACATCATATCAACAATTTGGTGTATGAAATATCATTCAATAAAATTCCTCACAAGGATCAATTTATATAGTTTAATGGAAATTGTAATTTTCGTAAAACTTTACAAAAGGTAAATACTGATCAAACACAATGTAAATTGAGGGTGATATGTATCACTAAAATTAAACTCAGTATCCAATGATTTCAAAATAATTTTCTATAACTTCAATGTAAATTGAGGATCATGATCAGACACAATTTATGGGTTCTCTATGAAGTAAAACAAATTCATTAATATAAAGGAATGTAAGTTGATCAAGTGGAAAATCCTTCCTTATAGTGAGTAAATATACATACTTGGTATGTCGATCAGCATTTACCCATATTGTCACGACCCCCTCCCCACAAAGTGTACCCCTCCTGGGCCGGAAATGTGAGAAGAGAGATAATGACCCCCGAGTCCCGCCTCCAGTAGGCCCCGGGTTGGCGACTAGCACCGAGGGTATAATACACACACAAATCGGAGGCATTACCCTCTAAGAGAACACATGCAGAAGAGAGAGATAGAATAGACTCCAATAAACTCCAACTCAGAAGAAAAGAGGGATCTGAAATATAAAAGAAATCCAAGTACATATATGAAATGTCATACAAAATTACTACAACTGAAAGGGAAAACTAAAAGTACCCAAAAGAAAG
Source organism: Viscum album (assembly GCA_963277665.1). Classification (NCBI taxonomy): domain Eukaryota; kingdom Viridiplantae; phylum Streptophyta; class Magnoliopsida; order Santalales; family Viscaceae; genus Viscum; species Viscum album. The sequence continues at coordinate 799,198,129 of OY728155.1, forward strand.
TAAAACGGCAGCGACCACAAGCCCGAACAGCTCCTCCTCCAACCACAAGCTAGTAGTAACCAGCTTGATCTCCAACCTGCTCCAAGTGACCTGAAAAACAGTTTATATATACATAGGGTGAGTATAACAGTATACTCAGTAGGATCCTCCCCAAGACTCTCGTGCAAAAGTAAATAAATCATGCTAAAGCCTAGTGAACAATAAGTGAAACTAACTCATAACCTAAACTGGTATACTAAGTTCCCAAACTCACCATGGCTACTCTCACCAAGTAAAACATACAAGAATATTGCATATAATAAAATATATCAAGGGCAACCCGCTACTACTTCCCCAATGGTTTGCCGCTTTTCCCCAACGACATACGTCCTGTGCTTCTCTCTCCAAAGGCTTTCTCGCAGACACCTGGGCAAAGCTCCACAATCTGCATCTCGTGCACCACATAGGCTTGCCTGCAGACACCTGGGCAAATCACCACACCATCATCACAACCAAAAGTAACCACGTAGTTTCCTAGAGACACCACAACTCGCATAACGTGTATCATACGTTGGGTATAATACCTCAATCCATTACAACCCATACTCCAAGTAAGGATCCTCAATCCATCATAGCCTATACACGTTACACCTATAGTAGTTCATAGGACACTATATCCAGAATATATGTGTGTGAATAACCACAAGCCATTACAGCCCTCTACACACATATATGGGGTAACTAACCACTGTGCCTCATGGCACAAGTATCTACCAAGAGAAGAGAGCGGGGACAAAGGGGGTAGTCAGCCATTCAACCTCCCATCAGAATGTTGGGGAAAACACCCCCAGGGCTCATAATACTCGGGGTGTCAGTTGCCCTTACCGACAGGGTGGAGTAGCATATAGAAACACAAAAAGTACAGAATATATATATAACTCACATCCACACTATGGGCATTACCTAGTATTAGATACAACTGCAGTTAACGTCTCTCAGACTCCAGGCTGCTACTTCTGAGACTAGGTGTCCTATAAGCATACAACCATTTGAAGAGCTTTATTAGATTACTCCATTCTCATTTTATCAATTCCACTGTACATTAATTAATTATTTAAACATTAATTAAGAATGAACAATTCCACATTAAATTGAATTGGAATCACATTAAAAAACAACTTCTCCTTTTAAGATTCACATCACCTTTAAATTCCAGTATCTCCATCCCCATGGATTTTTACCATTTAATCAAACATTCATTACAGAATTACTTTTCTATATTCCCAGGCATTCTAGAAAAACAGCCTATGCTTCTAAACACAAAGGCGGCTCAACACGGTGAGTAGATATACTACCCGTCGAGTCTTTGCCGCCTATAGAAAGAGCATAGACCCATTCTCCCTCGAGAGGCTAAACACGGAAAGCACGTGGCATACCCCGCACGTCTTCGCCTCCTTCGGAAGAAGGGTAGAAAGACCAGCTGCCTTGAGCAGTGGGGAAAAGCAAAGCAGATTAACATTCAAATAAAACCACAAGCATCCAACAACCACATCCATCCAATTCCGTCACCCCTGGTGTCCTCCCCGACACCCATATGCATAAACTGATGCATCTCGACACTCTAGGTGTCATCTGCTGCCACAACCACAAGGCCTCCATGCCTCTACATATCACAACATTCATCCAGGCTCACATCACAGCACAAGCATCATGAAAACAACAGTCACAACCATGGGCTCTTGACCCTATAACAACAAGAGGGTAACTCAGAACCCTTTTTGAAATTCCCACATAATATGTTCTTTAATCCATATTGAGTTAGAAGATTTTTTATTCGTAGGTTCAAATTATGGGATACCTAATAAGTAAGATATCACAATTAAATAACAATGCTTACTTCCCTAATTTGATTATCCTCAAATTAGAAAACTACAACAACTGCAATAACCAGATTAATTTATATGCCTCTTTATCATTAGCCAATTAATTAACAATTAATTCTGGATTTACGTTCATTATCAATCTCTATCATGAACAAACAACAACTCAAAGAAATCATAGATATCACTCTATCTAGCAAAACATGAGGCAACCGTTATCACGGTATAAAGAAACAACATGCGATCAACCAATTCTTTTAATCCGGTTCAAGTATTTAATTAGGTCAATTTCATTGTGATCCAAAGGACTAAATCATGCTAATTCTACAATTGTACATATACAATTAGAGAAGCCATGAATCCCCTACTTGGAAGAGTTCTTGATGTCCTTTATCCACACAACGGGCCAAAATCCTCCTCTCGTGACAACTTCATCCACTAGAGGATGCCACAATACGACAGTAACAACAAACCCCAAGAAAAACCCATTAGAATCTTGGAAATTACATGGTATAATATGGAAGGGGGAACAAGAGAAGATGATCCCCAAAGGAATGACGATAAAACATACCTTATTGGGAAGATTGACCGACAGAGTTCGGTTGTATCCAAAACAGAGCAGAACCAATCCTAGGAGTAAAGATTGATTATGAAAATTGTACGGGAATGATTGAAAGGTTCTAGTGTCTCTTAGCTGAGAACAAAGGGAAAGAACAAGGGAGAATTATATCTCGTCCCTTTTTAAGATTTGATGGGGCGAAGGTCTAAGATCCGGTTAATTCTCCATTAAAAACAGATCGCATTAACCCACGCGGTTTGACCAAGTAAAACATTCCAAGCCTTAGGAATAATTAATATAAGATTTATGGCCTTTGAAACAGCCTTAAGAGCCCTTAAAAAAGGCTTTAAATTTATTTTATGTCAATGGAAATGTCAAAAGGGGCAAAACTGTAGGAATCTGGAAACACTGTTCACCCACTTTTACTATACATGAAACTGATCTGTGAAACAGATCTGTCAGACCGATATGTGAAACCGATCTGTGAAACTAATCTGTTAAAACGATCTATGAAACTGATCTATCAGACCGATCTGTGAAACTGATATGTGAAACCGATCTGTCAGACCGATCTGTGAAACCGATCTGTCAGACCGATCTGTGAAACTGATCTATGAAACTAATCTGTCAGACCGATCTATGAAACCGATATGTGAAACCGATCCGTCAGACCGATCTGTGAAACTGATTTGTGAAGCCGATCTGTCAGACCGATCTGTGAAATCGATATGTGAAACTGATCTGTGAGACCGATCTGTGAGACCGATATGTGAAACTGATCTGTGAAACCGATCTGTCAGACCGATATGTGAAACCGATTTGTGAAACCGATTTGTCAGACTGATCTGTGAAACCAATCTGTTAGACCGTTCTATGAAACCTATATGTGAAACTGATCTATCAGACCGATCTGTGAAACCAATCTGTGAAACCGATCCGTCAGACCGATCTATGAAACCAATCTGTCAGACCGATCTGTGAAACTGATCTATGAGACCGATATGTGAGACCGATATGTGAGACCGATCTGTGAGACCGATCTGTGAGACCGATCTGTGAAACCAATCTGTCAGACCGATCTGTGAAACCGATCTGTCAGACTGATCTGTGAGACCGATCTGTGAGACCGATCTGTGAGACCGATCTGTCAGACCGGTCTGTGAGATCGATCTGTGAGACCGATCTGTTACTATTCATAAAACTGGAAACACTGTTAACAGAACTTGAAATTTGGAAAAGTGTTGGGGATAAGTCACCTTGACCTCCCGGAACACCTCCAACACCACATTTTCACAAATTAATGGACAATAGAGGTCCGAGCCATTACATTAGATACCTCTAAAAACATTCTCGTCCTCGAGAATTAAAAACCAACCCAGAAGAAAAGAGGGGTCCGAACAACCACCCCATAAGATACCTCTCAGGGGAAAACCACCATGAGTTGTTCGAAAGCTGGAGAAAAACTACGACATCTGAGAGTATGGAAACAAACAATCCATATCCAAACAATTCAATCATAACATCACATAAAACGTACATAAATAAAACATTAAAGGTCCAACCACAAAGAAAACATCATTAAATGAAAGGAGTTAAACATTAAACAACTCTGGATACTGAGAACGTATCTGGGACTCACGCTCCCATGTACTCTCCTCCATGCCACCGTGTCACCATAAGACACGAACTAAGGGGATAGAACGCCCACACAACACCTTCTCCTTGTGGTCTTGAATCTCCACAGGTCGCTCCTCGAAGGTTGCATCATCATCAATATCGATCTCTCCCCAATCGATAACATGAGATTCATCATGAAGATAACGACGGAGCTGTGATACATGGAAAACATCATGTATCCGACTCATATGAGGAGGAAGTGCTACTCGATACGCCACAACTCCAACATGAGATAACACCTTGAAAGGCCCAACAAACCGGGGAGAAAGCTTACTTCCATGACCAAACCTTTGTTGCCCACGATGGAGAGTCACCTTTAGAAACATATGATCCCCAACATTAAACTCTAAGGTTATCCTTCTTTGATCAGCATATGATTTCTGATGATCCTGTGCTGTCTACATCCTCTCATGAATCACCTGAACCATCTTTGTTGTATTCTGCACTAGTTCTGGTCCGAGAATTGCTGACTCTCCGACCCCAGTCCAGCACAACGGAGAACGGCATGGACGACCATACAAGTCTTCAAACGGCTCCATACCGATGGTAGAGTGAAAACTATTATTGTAAGCGAACTCTACCAAGGGTAAGTTCTTCATCCATGAACCTCCAAAATCAAGAACACAAGAACACAACATGTCTTCAAGAGTCTGGATGGTTCGCTCTGTCTGACCATCCGTTTGAGGATGAAAAACAGTGCTAAGGCACAGTTGAGAGCCAAAAGAATACTGGAGACCTCTCCACACCCTAGAGGTAAAACAAGGATCTCGATCAGAAATGATCTTCCTAGGTACTCCATGAAGTCTCACCACATCCTATAGATACTGCCTCGACAAAACATACACTGAGCTCGACTCCTTGATCGCTATGAAGTGGGCAGACTTTGTTAAAAAATACACTACCACCCATATAGAATCATGTACTCCCAGAGCTCGAGGTAAACTTGTAACAAAGTCCATTGATATGTCCTCTCACTTCCACTGAGGAATCTCTAATTGCTGGAGAAGACCACCAGGAACACGGTGTTCGACCTTCACCTTCTGGCAGACTAAACATCGAGACACACACTCTGCAACCGTACGCTTCATCCCAGGCCACCAAAACCGAATCCTCAAGGATCGATACATCTTCGTCACACCAGGATGTACTGCCAAGGGTGAACTATGGAACTCTAAGAGAACCGTCTCGTGCATCGCCAAGGGAACCAAAATCCTTCCATGATACAACACTCGATGTTGTTCATCCTCCGAACAACCATCAGGGGCCTCACCACAAACGACTCTGTCTCTCCAAACTTCCACCTCTAAATCACCCAACTGAGACTCTTCCACCTTCTGTATCAGGGATGACTGCACCGTCATCTGGAAAAGACAACCTCTACCCCCAACTTCTCCCATATCAAGATGCAAAGTTGATATCTCTTCCATCACTCTCCAGGAATCACCAGATTCATGGACAACATCATTACGTGACTTTCGGCTCAGTGAATCAGCTACAACATTCCCTTTTCAAGGTGTATACGATATTTCAAAGTCATATTCTTGCAAGAAATCCATCCACCGGTGCTGCCGCAAATTCAAGTCACGTTGGGAGAAAACATACCTCAAACTCTTATGATTGGTGAAAACCACAAAGTGCTCACCAATGAGTTAATGTATCCACAACTTCAGAGTAAACACCAGGTCTGCCAACTCAAGATCATGGGTGGCGTAGTTGCATTCATGGGGATGCAACTGCCGATACCCATAAGAAACAACTGACCTCTGCTGCATGAGAACACATCCTAGCCCCATATGTGAAGCATCATAGAAAACATCAAACTGGGATCCCTCTGCTGGAAGAAAAAGGGCTGGAGCACTTACCAACTTCTCCTTTAGATATTCGAAAGCTGCCTGACACTGATCAGTCCATATGAACGCTTGATCCTTCTTGGTCAAAGCTATCATAGGAGTCGTAACTCAGGAGAAATTGACTACAAACCTCCTATAATAGCCTGCGAGACCAAGGAAACTTTGCACCTCTGACATGGTCTTGGGGGCTTCCCAAGACACCACTTCTTCTATCTTCGAAGGATCCACAGTTACTCCCTGTTGGGACACAACATGCCCCAAGAAATGAACTTCTCGAGCCCAAAACTCACACCTGGAAAACTTACCAAACAACTGATGTTGGAGAAGAACTCCCAAAACGGCTCGTATATGCTCTGCATGCTTTTCTTCAGATGTGGAGTACACAAGGATGTCATCGATGAAAACCACAACAAACTTGTCCAGGAATTCACGGAACACAGCATTCATCAACCCCATGAAAACATCTGGATCATTCATCATGCCGAATGGCATTACAACAAACTCATAATGCCCATGACGACAAAAGAAAGCAGTCTTCAAAATATCATCATCCTTTACACGCATCTGATGATATCCTGACCGCAAGTCGATCTTTGGGAACCAACTTGCACCCTTCAGTTGGTCGAATAGGTCATCAATCCATGGAAGAGGATAGCGGTTCTTTATTGTCATTTTGTTTAATCGATGATAATCGACACACAACTGCAAACTGCCGTCAGACTTTTTCACATACAAAACTGGCGCTCCCCACGGTGACACACTTGGCCGAACAAAACCGCACGGCAACAGACCATCAAGATTAATACGTAGCTCTTGTAACTCAGAAGGTTCCATCCTATACAGAGACATAGAGATAGGAGATGCTCCTGGCTGTAGCTTGATCCCAAACTCGATCTCTCGTCGAGGGGGTAAGGATACAACCTCTTCTGGAAAGACGTCAGGGTACTCTTCTACGACCCTAGGAAACGCCAACTGTTGAACCTCTGAAGAACTCAGCATCATCCCAGCCATCATGTATGATAAGGATGAAACTCATCTATGACTCATCCGAGGATCTCTCTCACCAACAAACACCACTTTCTCTCCATCTGCATCAAAGAAAATGACCTTCTTCCTATAGCAATCCACAATAGCCTGCACCGAATAGAACCAATCCATGTCGAGTACGACATCATATGGTTGTATTCATAAACATAGGAAATATCCCCAAGAGCGGTGTTTCCCCAACACTAGCTCACAGTCTCTACATACTTCAAACAAGTCGGTTCGACCTCCAAGTGGCATAGTCAACACCAAGGGCACTGGAAGCCTCTCTACCTCAAGTCCCAAAGCATGGACAAGGGTAGGTGATATGAAGGAGTGCGTTGCTCCTGAATCAAAAAAGGCATACACCAAGGTAGAAAACAAGCAAAGGGTACCTTGAACGACATCTGGCTCGCCTGGGGCTGGCAACGCTAGAGCATGAAGCTGACCACGACCTCCTCCACGACCTCTCTGACCATGATGACGACCACCACCACGGCTACGCTCTACTCCTTGAGGACTGGGAGAGTCATGGGGCTATCATTTACCTGCTCCATCTACCCTCGGGTGATCTAAAGCTGGTGCAACATGATACTGCTATCTCGACTGGAACTGCCTCAACGGAGGAACTTGGAGCGGAGCGCCTGGTGCACGATGACTGCTCTGAAAAGTCGGGCACTCCCGCTGTTGATGACCATGACCACCACAAGAAAAAAAAGTGCCTGATCCCTTGGAATAGGCCTAGGAGTTGATGCCTCTCGATAAATGGGATGGAAGGGGCTGGGACCTACCCCCAGGTGAACGAAAACTCTTCTTCCTTGAAAACCGGGATCCCCGGACCATATCTTTTCTTGGTGATGAATCATGACGATTCCCCTCTCGTGACGATCTGGTCCTGGCCAAAGTCCTCTCAACAACCTCTACCCTCACCAGCACCTCGAGATATGTCTTCAGCATAAATGGGGTGACCTAGCGCTGGATCTCTGGATGCAAAGCCACCTCAAAATGCCTCTCCCTAGCCTCCTCATCTGGTAATAGGTCTGAAGCATATCGCAGAAGGTTCCTGAAACGGATTCCAAACTCTCGAACACTAGAGCTCCCCTGTCGAAGGGTAAGAAGCTCCTGGTGACTGGACGCCTTCACAGTCGAAGAAAGAAAATCGACTCTAAAACTGTCTCAAAACTCCTCCCATGAGATCGCTGACTCCTCACGATCCCCGAGGAACAAGAACCACCACTCTCTCGCTGCTCCACGCAGCATCATCACAACCAAGGACACCCAATGTTCCTTCCGAGCACGAATTGAACTGAAGACTATCTCGAACTCCTCCAACCAGTCTTCTCTGACTGCATCTGAAACGGAGCCCTCGTACTTATGTAGTCTCTGGCGCTGAAACTCTCGGAGTGTCTTCCTCCAAGTGTCATCGTCATCAACCTCTACCCGGCGGCGATCTGCTGGAATAGCCTACTGGGCATCTTCTACGCAAACCTGATGAGGACGTCGACCTGGAGCCATACCTGTAAAATAACAACAATTGGAGCTCCTAAGCCTAGAATATGGAAGACTCAACATTAATTAATTAATTGTTTTGTTTTATTAATTTTAGGTTACCTATCCCAAGGTCTACCCATTCAGACACAGGCGCAAAGAATAATGATGCATGATCCTTTCCTAGGTCTCTACCATGCAACCAATATCACTTTGTTTAGTAGCCATCATAAACTTAAAGGTCCGTGCAGCAGATCATAGGGGGCCCTAAATGCCTATGTCTCTGCCGGTCTCCAGTGTTTACCCCACTTGCTAAACATGAATGACACTGTTGCCATACCATCCCATGCATCCTCACCTGTGCCTAACTCCCAACTCTATCATATCCCTCAACCAGACCTTTGATACCACTCTGTCATGACCCCCTCCCCACAAAGTGTACCCCTCCTAGTCCGGAAATGTGAGAAGAGAGATAATGACCCCCCGAGTCCCGCCTCTAGTAGGCCCCGGGTTGGCGACTAGCACCGAGGGTATAATACACACACAAATGGGAGGCATTACCCTCTAAGAGAACACATGAAGAAGAGAGAGATAGAATAGACTCCAATCAACTCCAACTCAAAAGAAAAAAGGGTTCTGAAATATAAAACAAATCCAAGTACATATATGAAATGTCATGAAAAAGTACTACAACTGAAATGGAAAACTAAAAGTACCCAAAAAAAGTAAAACGACAGCGACCACAAGACCGAACAACTTCTCCTCCAACCACAAGCTAGTAGTGACCAGCTTGATCTACAACCTTCTTCAAGTGACCTGAAAAATAGTTTATATATACATAGGGTGAGTATAACAGTATACTCAGTAGGATCCTCCCTAAGCCTCTCGTGCAAAAGTAAAGAAAGAATGCTAAAGCCTAGTGAACAGCAAGTGAAACTAACTCGTCACCTAAACAGGTATACTAAGTTCCCAACCTCACCATGGATACTCTCACCAAGTAACGCATACAAGAATATAGCATATACTAAATAATATCAAGGGTACCCCACTACTACTTCCCCACTGGTTTGCCTCTTTTCCCCAACGACATACGTCCTGTGCTTCTCTCTCCAAAGGCTTGCCCGCAGACACCTGGGCTAAGCTCCACAATATGCACCTCGTGCACTACATAGGCTTGTCCGCAGACACCAGGGAAAAGCACCACACCGTCCTCACAACCAAAAGTAACCAGGTAGTTTCTGGGAGCCACCACAGCTCACATAACGTGTATCATACGTCGGGTATAATACCTCAAGCCATTACAGCCCATACTCTGAGTAAGGATCCTCAAGCCGTCATAGCCTATACACGTTACACCTATAGTAGTCCATAGGATACTATATCCATAATATATGTGTGTGAATAACCATAATCCATTACAGCCCTCTATACACATATATGGGGTAACTAACCGCTGTGCCTCATGGCACAAGTATCTACCAAGAGAAGCGAGCAGGGCCAAAGTGGGTAGTCAGCCACTCGACCTCACATCAGAATGTTGGGGAAAACACCCCCCAGGGCTCAGAATCCCCGCGGTTTCAGTTTCCCTTACCGATAGGGTGGATTAGCATATAGAAACACAAAAAGTACAGAATATATATATAACTCACATCCACACTATGGGCATTACCTAGTCTTAGATACAACTGTAGCTAACGTCTCTCAGACTCCAGGCTGCTACTTCTAAGACTAGGTGTCCTATAAGCACACAACCATTTGAAGATCTTTATTAGATTACTCCATTCTCATTTTATCAGTTCCACTATACATTAATTAATTCTTTAAAAATTAATTAATAATGAACAATTCCACATTAAACTGAATTGACATCACATTCAAAAACATCTGCTCCTTTTATGATTCACATCACCTTTAAATTCCAGTATCTCCATCCCTATGGATTTTCACCATTTAATAAAAAATTCATTATAGAATTACTTTTCCATATTCCCAGGTATTCTAGAAAAACATCTTTTGCTTCTAAACACAAAGGAGGCTCAACACGGTGAGTATATATACTACCCGTTGAGTATTTTCCGCCTATAGAAAGAGAATAGACCCATTCTTCCTCGAGAGGCTAAACACGGAAAGAACGTGGCATACCCCGTGCGTCTTTGCCTCCTTCGGAAGAAGGGTAGCAAGACCAGCTGCCTTGGGCAGTGGGGAAAAGCAAAGCAGATTAAAATTCAAAGAAAACCACAAGCATCCAGAAACCACATCCATCCCATTCCGTCACCCCTGGTGTCCTCCTCGACACCCACATGCATAAACTGGTGCATCTCGCCACTCTAGGCGTCATCTGATGCCACAACCACAAGGCCTCCATGCCTCTACGTATCACAAAAGTCATCCAGGCTCACATCACAGCACAAGAAGCATGAAAAAAACAGTCACAACCATGGGCTCTTGACCCTTTAACAACAAGAGGGTAACTCAGAACCCTTTTTGAAATTCCCACAAAATATGTTCTTTAATCCATATTGAATTAGCAGATTTGTTATTCATAGGTTCCAATTATGGGATACCTAATCAGTAATATATCACCATTAAATAACCATGCTTACTTCCCTAATTTGATTATCCTCAAATTAGAATAACTACAACAACTACAATAACCAGATTAATTTACATGCCTCTTTATCTTTAGCCAATTAATTAACAATTAATTCTGGATTTACGTTCATTATCAATCTCTATCATGAATGCACAACAAATCAAAGAAATCATAGATATCACTCTATCTAGAAAAACATGAGGCAACCGTTATCACAGTATAAAGAAACAACATGCGATCAACCAATTCTTTTAATCCGGTTCAAGTATTTAATTAGGTCAATTTCATTGTGATCCAACGGACTAAATCATTCTAATTCTACAATTGCACATATACAATTAGAGAATCCATGAATCCCCTACCTGGAAGAGTTCTTGACGTCCTTTATCCACACAATGGGTCAAAATCCTCCTCTCGTGACAACTGCATCCACCAGAGGATGCCACAGTACGACAGTACCAACCAACCCCAAGAAAAACCCATTAGAATCTTGGAAATTACATGGTATAATATGGAAGGGAGAACAAGAGAAGATGATCCCCAAAGGAACGATGATAAAACATACCTTATTGGGAAGATTGACCGACAGAGTTCGGTTGCATCCAAAACAGAGCGATGATAAAACATACCTTATTGGGAAGATTGAACGACATAGTTCGATTGCATCCAAAACAGAGCAGAACCAATCCTAGGAGTAAAGATTGATTGTGAAACTCCTACGGGAATGATTGAAAGGTTCTAGAATCTCTTAACTGAGAACAAAGGGAAAAAACAATGGAGAATTATATCTCGTCCATTTTTAAGATTTAATGGTGCGAAGGTCTAAGATCCGGTTAATTTTCCATTAAAAATGGATCGCATTAACCCACGCGGTTTGACCAAGTAAAACATTCCAAGCCTTAGGAATAATTAATATAAGATTTATGGCCTTTGAAACGGCCTTAAGATCCCTTAAAAAAGGCTTTAAATGTATTTTACGTCAAAGGAAACATCAAAAGGGGAAAACTGTAGGAATCTGGAAACACTGTTCACCCACTGTTACTGTACATGAAACTGATATGTGAAACTAATCTGTCAGACCGATCTGTGAAACCGATCTGTGAAACCGATCTGTCAGACCGATCTATGAAACTGATCTGTCCGACCGATCTGTGAAAATGATCTGTCAGACTGATCTGTGAAACCGATCTGTGAAACTGATCTGTCAGACCGATCTGTGAAACTGATCTGTGAAATCGATCCGTCAGACTGATCTATGAAACCGATCTGTGAAACCGATCTATCAGACCAATCTGTGAAACCAATCTGTGAAACTGATCTGTGAGACCGATCTGTGAGACCGATATGTGAAACTGATCTGTGAAACCGATCTATCAGACCGATCTGTGAAACCGATATGTGAAACCAATCTGTCAGACCGATCTGTGAAACCGATCTGTCAGACCGATATGTGAAACCGATATGTGAAACTGATATATCAGACCGATCTGTGAAACCGATATGTGAAACCGATCTGTCAGACCGATCTGTGAAACCGATCTGTCAGACTGATCTGTGAAACTGATTTGTGAGACCGATATGTGAGACCGATCTGTGAGACCGATCTGTCAGACTGATCTGTGAGACCGATCTGTGAAACCGATCTATCAGACCGATCTGTGAAACCGATCTGTCAGACCGATCTGTGAGACCGATCTGTGAGACCGATCTGTGAGACCGATCTGTCAGACCGATCTGTGAGACCGATCTGTGAGACCGATCTGTTACTGTCATAAAACTGGAAACACTGTTCACAGAACTGGAAATTTGGCAAAGTGTTGGGGATAAGTCACCTTGACCTCCCAGAACACCTCCCAAACCACATTTTCACAAAGTAATGGACCAGAGAGGTCTGGGCCATTACACATATTGCCTCATTATTTCATAGAGTTTTTTTGTAATCTAGTTGAAAAATTCATAGTAATGTCATCGTATTCCCTTGTAGAAATTGGAACAGGTTTCATGATTCATATAGGATTTTTTCTTTCAGTATTCACATATTGATACACTATGGATCATGATACCTAATTAATAATTCACCTCTTCATATTTTCCCACCAGAAATGTTTCTTCAAATATTTATACATCTTAGTGCTAACAGGGTGTATAGAGAAATTAAATTTATGGTCATCTTCTAGTAATTATCATTATGTCATGACTAAAGGGGGAATACAAACCCTCTTCCCAAATTTCATAATTCTAATCCTTGTACATGATATATGCCAACATCACATCATTCAAATCTTTATTTTTCCTTTGAAAATTATTATTATTATACTAAGAACTTTTAATCCATTCCAATAAATATGGTTGGGAAACAAAATTTAAAAATAGTGAGGTTTCAACATTATTTATAATTCTTATATCTATTTTCACTATATCCATTAGAAAAATATCCATTTAAATCCTCATTTCATTAAGAATATCATGATCCTCCATTATAAGTGATACTTTTAATTTATTTTCATTCCCTATGTGAGATTGTATTGAAAAATCATAATCCTCGCATAGCTCAAGTCATCATCTTTGCCCCTTGTTGAGTTCATTCTGTTCAATGATATGTTTCAATATTTTGTGATATGTATATATCTCACATCAATCACCAAGTCGATTGTTTCCCCATATTGGTAATGTTAATAATATAGATGCAAACATAATATCATGATATGGATAGTTTTTATCGGTATTTTTTATTGAAATTTATGCATATGAAATATCACTATCATTCTTCATAAGGACACAACCAATACCTTTCATTGATGCATCACAATAAATTGAAAATACACCATTTCATGATGGAAGCGTCAGTATCAGAGATTTCATTAACCTCCTCATCAATTATTTGATAATTATTTCTATTTCTTTTTCCAAATAAACATACCAAATTTTTGATTATGATTTGTTAAAGGGTTATCTAATCAGTAAACATTTTGCATGAAGCGTTAATAGGACCTGATAAACCAATGAAACAATGTTACTCTTTTATATTCATTGGTGTATTCCATTATAGAATTTCCTTTGTCTTCAGAAGATGAAATGAGATCCTATCAATTGTAAAAATTTAGCCACAAAAATAAAGTGGTTGAAGTCAAAATTCCCAATTTATAAACATTACCTATTACTCTTTTCTTCGATGAGTCTCTAAAACATTCAAGAAGTAGTTATCATTTTCTTCCTAACATTAGGAATATATCTACATATCATAAACAAATACCAAAAAAATCCTCAATATATTATATGAAAACTGTATTCATTAGACACTTACAAAATAGGGAGAATTATTCATTCTAAATAGCTTTAATGTAAACTTATAATGTCCATACCTAGTTTGAAATATTGTGTACAAAATATCTTCTTTCCTCACATATAATTGATATTATCCAAATATATGTCCAATCATTGGAAAATATTATTCTTGGTGAAGATGATAAAATAAATTATCAATGCACAGAAGATGATACTTTTTATTTATTGTAATTGCATTGATTTATCTAAAGTTGACACACACGCTCATGGGTACATCTTTCATATTGAAAAATAGAATAGGGATCCCCTGGGAGAAACACAAGGGTGAATGAATACATTATTACTTAACTCCTCTAGTTGTTTCTTCATCTTAAATAATACCATAGTGTACATTTATATATGGAGTCCTCGATTGTTTCCTTGCATTAGGAATTAATAATCGAAAACTCATCTTCTCGCTCTATTGGATATAGAGGTAAATCCAATGGAAAGACATAAATGTATTTCAATAAAATAGGTAACTAATCATTTTGATTATTCATTTTTTCATCAATTGATTATATTTTCTATTATTTAACTATAATTTCATTTAAATGAGCTACTGGAGGTGGATCCAGATATGACTCTGATGATGATGTCTCCCCTCTAAAGATGAGAAATTACATACCTTCATCTTGAATCATAATTTCCTTCTCTTTAAAATAAAATTTTTCATTATATATTGAAATATTGTACATAACAAGGATTATAAAAAAATCAACCATTGGAATGATGATAAAATCTAGAATTAGAACACACATATGTGTCAAAATAGGAAGTAATCAAACCACCTTGGTGAAATATGTTTTAGTGTATGAGTCTTTACTGAAAACTCCCTTATTAAGATGATTTGAAAATATTTAAATTTTAATGAAAATTTGGATGATATCATGGAATAAGATGACACATAATTAAAAATTTCTTTAGATAAATTTGAGGATATGATTAAAGTACATACCACAACATCATTAGGAACATAAAACTTATATTTTGTGATCATATATGCTTGTCCCCAATCTCATGAACATTTTGAAGAAGCATTACTTGATGCTTAATGAAATCATTTATATAGTGTCCCATATCCCTATAATTGTAGAATTGAACATTGGTATCCTATTTCTTTCCCATTAAATCATGATATTGATGCCCTTTCTCACAATACATAAATCAAACTCATTTTCATTTTAAGATGGTACCTTGTTGGTTCCATCCACATGTATCTCATGTCGGAAATACCACTTCTTATTCTTCCCTTTGTAAATTATTTTCGATGACACCCACTTCTACTCTTTTTTCATTTAAATTCATAATAGTGAGTGAATTATTTCTCTATCTTGACAGAACACAATCCTATATATTCCCATTATGAGAATGTTTCATAGATTGGGTTCCTTTGGCAGAATTTTTTTAACCCATCAATGAATCAGTTAATATTTCTATTGGAATTACATATGAATTTCATAAAATTCATTACTAACCTTGTAATTTCGGATTCATAGTTGGAATCCATTTCATCCTATTTTTATCTCATACTCAATAATTAAATCCGTATATCCTCTCACTATTCACAAGGGAAATATTTTTCCTAGAGAAGATCCCCAGAATCCTTCCATTCTATATTTAATATTTCTTCATCCTCCTTTGTGTTTTGAATTATTGGCAACCATTGAGAAGAATATCATGAGAGATGATAAAATACCATGATAATCATCTCCATTTCTTTACATCCAAAAGAGAAAAATGTATTATCTAGGTAACTAATACATTTCTCAGTTGAAAATGGATTTGTAGTAACATTAAATAGAAGTGGTTTTTGTCTCATAAAGGGGTCTAACATTGTTACACCATGTTTTGGATCAGGTTATTCCATGTGAGTAAGGTTATTTGAAATTAACTGAGTTAGATTTCCCATTATAGTTATAAGTTGCTCATCTACCATTGCAGCACCCAATCCAAAATCATTATCATGAATAGAATGAATATTCCTACATGGAATAAGTGCGTTGATATGATTTCCATTCCAAAAAATATTCCCAATTTCTAAAAAATAGCAAACACTAATGTAGTTTTTGAATCATATTGTATAATTTTTTAAATTCCAAAACACATTACATAATTTTGAAAATTATTTAAAGATAATATCATCATCATAAACATGGTTTCTTTGGTGACATAATTACTTTTAAATCCATCATAATGATTTTTAATGAAAATGTGAATTATCCTATGAATATCCTCAGGATGTGTCAAACCATGTGCGTAGTAAGGCATATTATCCTGTACATGGTAACGGAGAGTTAGTACAGATGGAAATTGTTATATATGTTACCCCTAGTTATATATATTCTAGAAAAACCTAAACATACATTATCTAGAGAAGTATGTATATCTATGAAGACGAACATAATCTCTACCTTACCAAAATTATAGGATTTCCTTATGCGATTATCTTCAATGTAAATATTATGTTTATGTTTCCTAATATATTTAATATGGTTTCTACTAATATTTCATTGATAACAATTGTAAATACCCTAACCCCTATATCTTGTAATCAGTTCCTTACATAATTACATTTGTACTAAGTAAAACTGTTCACATTCTAATGGAAGAAATAGTTTAGTAGCTCTGGAAAACTAGATATAAGTATAATTGTTATATTATAACATTGAATAGAAAACATCCTAATAATTCCATTGAAAAAACTACTAGATTATCCCGTCAGGTCATTCATAATATACATATTTTCATCTTGGGGAAAACATAACAAAATGGAGAGATCAAATGCTGAGTAAGGGTAAGAAATACATCAAAAACTAATATAAATGTAAAAAATAATTCATGGTGAATAAATAAAAACACATTCCATTAAAACAGAATCTTCAACATATTATAACTGGAATAAAATCTGAATAATAGATTCATGTTAATAATCACATACGAATGAAATGTAACCATGGATATTCTTCTAGACTTATAATAACATCTATTATGATTCACTAATAAAATAATGATAGAATTCATAATTATAGACATATAAATATTATCATTGAGGCCTCATCCAAGACATCTGAAAGTTAATGTTTAATGCCTTTTCCAAATCCATATATGAATGTAAATGGCAAGGGCATTGCCATGTCCATATCTGTTTTGTCTCATGAGACCTACTGATACATTGAGGGGATATTGAATGCTCCACCTTTTACATAATAATTCCATTGAATTACTAAAATTAATAGGGAGAAACAACATATACATACCAAATGTAAATAATGTTTCTATATCAATAAAGCTATACACTAACCATTCTATGTTATATGGGGAATGATATCAAGATAGCACGTCCACCATCATACTGATCATAATACATTTAATAAGATATGGTAGATGATATAATAATATTCTAATTTAAATTAATCCGAATATTTAATATAGGGTGTTGATATATATGAAAACACACTAATTAAATCATCAGGGGGTTCTTGAGATAAATAACCATTTTAATTTAGAAAGAAGCGTTCCTTTAGAAAATCATATGTGTTTTTCATAAAATAAAATTGTAACATGTATATTAGAGAAAATAAAAATGAGGGACATTGAAAATATATTTTAGGAATAAATTAATTCTTACTAAAGTGAAAACAAGTAAGAACAGAATTTATGAAGCTTTGGTAATGAGCTAGTTTAGTGGGGTTTAAGAGAAACACTATAGAGTCATTAAAATAGAAAAATGCATAATTTTTTTTATAAATATATAGATGAAAAAATATATTTCTTCATGATAAAAATATTTATTTTGGAAAAATATTGTTGTATTGAAACATATTATGTAGTTCACTTGACTATGGTAGTGAAATTGGGATGTTCCCATAAATCGGGTCTACTAATCGGGAAGAATTGAAAAGGGAACCTTATAAAATAATTTATTTCATATTTATGATGGATGAAATGATCAAGATACATGATTTTTGAACATATATATAGAATTATTGAGAGTTATAAACAAGTGATAAATAAATAAATTTGGTTATATAAAGGGAAAATGTAACTGGAAGGGAAAAATGCTTGTATGGGAAGAAAACCTTATCACCTTGCAAAGAGTCACACCATAAGCCCCATTAAATTAATGATAATAAAATGAAACTTTGAATAAAATAAAAATAAATAAATTCATGATATTATACATAATATTTCAGTATTAATACACCACACATAATAAATATTTGTGAATAAATCATATCTCATTGAAATAGAGGTTAGATCAGAAAACCCATGCATTATGTCCAAAAGTGTCCAAAAATTGAACTTAATTTCCTGGATAATGAGATCATGTTAATTAATATTCTAATTCCAAACCAATTAAAAATTTATTAGAATAATTATAATTTTTTTAATTTCATTTATGGGGTTTTGATGAGTTTTGAGGATCAATTTCATCGTTTGGGAGTGTTTATTTCCTTAGATTTCATGATTGGTTCCCTTGTACACATCTACGAAAGATCATGTGAAATGGGAATATATATCCATAATTGGAGTTATTTCATATTAAATAACATCAAGGATATTTAATGATCTTATATATAATTTTGTTTCCATATATGAGGATTATTTATTAGATAACGTGTTAATGGTGATAATTTAGATTATTTTTTTATTTTTTAGATCAACACAAAATATTTTTCTATTATATACTCATCCAATGTATATATATTAGTTCTATAAAATTAAATAAATAAATTACATATATTAGAGTTATTTTATTAATATTTTTTATGACCTTCCATGAATAAATATTTGAAAAATGAGATGTTGTCGCCTATGATGGTGGTAAATTAGCACCTCGTATACGATGTTTTCATTTTTTGAATAAAAATTTGAAGGGAAGAGAATTTATGGAGATATTTCATTAAAATAAGAAAATTATAGTATATATATTATAATATATTTATTATGCGTTCTTTCATAGAGGATTTAAGTAAATAATAAGAAAAGAAAATAAATTCATGGAAAATTAATATAATAAACGGGATTTTACCTCTTGAGTTCCTCTCCTTTAGAACCTCATTAAATAAATTTTAAAGGGAATTTTGGGTGAAAACAGAAGGACCATAATATGGGGGTGTGTTTTTGGAGAGGTATGGGGAATAAAATGGAAAAATTTCATGGATTTGGATGTGTAAGAAGAAGAGGTGGTGATGGGAGGTATTTATACTGTTGGAGAGGGGTGTTTTTTATTATTGTATTCATTTGATTATTAATTTGCATTAAGATAAGAAATAGTGTTGATTCTAGTGACTACATACTATTATTAGTGAATTTGAGTTTTAACTAATGTTTTATTATATCATTCATGATGTTTCAATTCCAGTATTTTCCTTCAAATGTTAAATACTGCAAATTACCGTATTTCACTATCCCTAAAAAATTTGACTATATTAGAATATTACAAAAAATTCACCCCAACCATTTTTCAATGTATAAAATTCAAAAATTTAATATATTTTATGAAAATAGTTTTCTTGATACAATAAATTAAAATTTAAATTAAAATCATCATTTATTCAAAATATATTGATTTTAAAATTATAACAGATATTATAAAACTTTGTAAAATTAATTAATGACCCCTAATATTATCTTATAATAATATGAATACAAAATATTAATTTTTTAATCTATTTATTCCAAAAAAATCGCTTTTAATTCATTTTATTAATTATAAAATTGTAAATTATGATGTATTTTTCACAAAAAAATAAACAATTCATTATCATATATAAAACATTTATATACTTGTTTGATGATATAAATATACCATATTTTCATTTTTTTTAAAACCTAAATTTTATTTATACATTCTTAAATGAATTTAACATTCTATTTTTTATATTTTAATTCCCAATGGTCACATTACTATTCCTATAGTCATATTTAATAATATATTAATGTTTTAATATTAGTGTTGTGTAAAGAATAAACCAAAAAATATATTAAATTTTAAAAGACTAATACCATAAAGTGTTGTGGTGTTATATCTAATACCCTTATTATCTTGTTAAAATTATTTTACCATTGTTATTTCCCATTTTTACACATAATGGTCATTTGATCTCACCCATTCTTATGTTTCATTCCCCCATGTTATGAAGAAATGTTTCATATATGATATGCCAATAAATTTTGATATATATGAGGAATTAAGTGGGAGATAATGTGAAATTGGTATGAACAATTTTTTTATGTTTATTTTCTTCCAAAGAAACCGTACCTATAAAATATTAGATTAGATAATTATATAATGTAAAAAATATTTTTTACATTAAGAATTAATGTCAATGTATATATTTATATGTCATTAAAGTTGTTATTAGAGAAATTTTTAGTTAAACCATTGGAAAATATGTTGATAAAACCATAGTAAGATGCATAAGGATAAGTCTCAGTATAAGAAAATAACATGTAATTTAAGTGAAGGATAGAGTGAGTAGTTTTCAATTAATTACACCACTTTTAGGATATTACATGGGGGAATCTGATATATTTCTTTTAAATTAATAAAATCTTTGTGATCCATCATGGAGGATTGGAGTTATGACCATGAATGACCTAGGTTATGCCTCAAGTTTCATATATTAAAAAGAATGGTTCATGATGTAAAAAATAAAATAAATTATTTTCATTATTGATAACGTTGTTTACTACTATGATTATTATTTCACACACTATGATTTGTTTTGTCAATGGTGGGATCTAATAGAAAATAATTTATCATTGAATATGATAGAAAATTTGTTAATGAAAACATAATTTGTATAACGACTAGGATAATCTATACTATGATTACTAAAAATTAGTCATCATGGTATTTTATTAATATCATGAACCTTAATCGTCTCTTGGATTCACCAAAATGAGAATTATAGAGTTTTATGATAGGTCAGGTGGTGGAGATAATGAAGGAAAGAAGATTCGTTTTCGAATATATCAATGGTGTAGTTAGAAGAACTCATGGAAATGTCTCAATGTTACCAGAATATGTATTATGTATGGAGCATAAGAAAAAAATTGAAAGTAATTTTCAAGGAAATTAAATTTCATTGTTAAGGAAATTGATGAGAATAATTGTTTCCTAAAGGAATCATTAATGGTTAAAATTTTTAAATATGAAAGTTTGGAGTAAATATTTTTTATGATAAAGTGTCTAAAATTACATATTAAAGTAATAATATATTAGGGAATAAAAAGACAAACAAATGTATTGTGTATGATATGTCTAAGAAGGCTTTTAGTTATGAGGAAATATGCGTGTAGTTATATAGAACACGTGTGGACAAGTTTTTTATGTTGCCATGTATTTAAAAGAAATATAACTATACAATTCTATAATGGATCATCATATTATGTAATGAGTATTTATTTAATAAGATGTGATATCGATGTATAAAATCTATGTGTCATTATACCATATGAATCAAATCCTGGAAACAATTCATTCATGAAGATACTAACAAGTGTTTTAAGAATGTTGTGCCCCTTTAAATTATAGGAAACAATCTTATCTATTATCCTCTAGTAATCTAATCCTTTTCTTGGGATGTCCATCAGTGTGGGGATTATACATTGTGATCAATCTTAACTGGGTCCCTAAGGTATAATGCAAGCATTTCTAAAATCATGATGTAAATTTTGTGTCTCTATTAGATATTCTTATTGGGAGAAATAAATATATTAAAAATATATCATTTGCATAAATATTTCCTAGATAAACAACTAAGTTAGTCTTGGAGATCAGTATGAAATTAAAAACATTCACCAATTGATTAGAAATCCCATAAATAATTTCACAAATCCTTGAGGACCTAGGTAAACCATTCATAAAGTCAATAATCATTCTCTTTGACTTACATAAGGTACGTTTATGTGGTTAAATTACACCCTGATGATTTTCTTTCTCAAACATTACCCTCTATCATGTAATGCATTGAGAGGCAATTATAACAACACCCCTCTTCATCCTTGTCCTCTATAAGTCTTGCTTATCTTCATTGATTATAATTGTTTTACTATGTTTTTGTTAACCCTTTCATGTATAAAAATATCTCATCCATTATTATCATATTGATGTAGGGGCTTTGAATATACCATACACAAGGATCACATCATCATCTTCCATTGACTATCTGGGTATTGGGTCACCTTGAGTTAGCTTTTCCCACATCACAACAAAAACTAGGTCAGTATCCAAACTAGCCCTCCCTTGGTCTATGAGAAAATATATGATCAGCAACAGGGAAAAAATAATCAATTTATTGTCCATAGAATTATCCATCCTATAATTTACCAATAATATAATTAGTCATCAATTCTCACTATAAGGTTACTCTCCAAATTTCTATACAACCTTCATTTTACGAAAAAAAATATTTCAGTCCCTGTAACATTACAAAGTGAATAGTCTATCAAAATGTTAAATTTATATAGATAATCTACCTAGAACATATATATTACAATCAAGTCCCATAGTGTTATGTTATAGAAAAGGTTCTTATGGTCAGTTTCGACAACATAAATCAAACTAATAGATAATATCACCACCACATCAATGTGTGGACTATGGATACAATCTCTATGTTAGGATTATAATACTTAAATTAATTTTTCATAAATGATGTCACCCATAGTCTATTAGAATCACCCATTTCACCATTAATACTCCCATTCAATCACCTGATCCATTACACTATACTACATAGTTGATCTTTTTTTTGGGATGTATCAACACTAGAGTTGTATTCAACATCCTCTACAGCTCAATAAAATCATCTTCACTCTATTCAAACAAGTATGACATCACACCCTTCTTCCATCATCAATATTGCAATATGTATTGATATTCATAGGAATTCCTAGATAAAACAATAATATTATCTATCTAAATATGGAAAACACCTAATCCCAAACACATTTTGGGGACATGTCCCAAACATCATTGCCTCCACCTTCAATGTGTCCAATGATATACCTTTATAAAATACCTCAATCCCAAGGAGTTTAAACTCATATATCCAAAAGATACACATTGAAATATTATCATACATCTAATGATCTTGAAGTATACTAAGGAAAATCTAGGATGTGATACTATGAATAGTGAATATATGAGGATGTCATCAACTAACACTATGATGATCGAGCCTAGATATGGTTTAATGATCTTGTTGATGTGGTCCGTGGACATTATCAATTCATTAATCCATAAAAGGAAATTACTATGTACTCTTAGACCCCATACCATCCTTAAATTATGTAATTGGTATGTCATATACTCTATCCCAAAGCTCGTGACATCTTGATCAATGATCCATAATAGGAACCCACCAAGATCATTATAACTGATGTAAAAGTTCATTGATCAAAGAAAAAGGATTTCTATTATTAATCTTTTAAAACACCACAATTATGTAATAAATCTTGTGGAAAATAATACAATATTTATTCTTAGTGAATAAGACAAGATCACCCCTTGCTGAAGTACTCATCTTTATACCTCTAATATTTTCTAATTATTGAGTGTCACCTTAATTTTCTTCAGCTCAAGTGCCATCATATGATAATAGGTAACAAAAATGTGTTACGAACCTAGCATTGCGTCAATTTAAAACTGAGATAATCTATCATAGAGAATCACAATAAATTCATCTACAAAGACATCATGATAGAGATCCATGGCTAGAGGAAAAGATGGGGGGATATACAAAATACTGCTCAAATATTCCATCCTAAAATTTGATTCTTGATCATATCAATATGACATAGGTATGGAAAAACATTGTCTGCTCCAGGTTCCCTCTTTCTAGTCATGACATACATCTATCCCGCCATTGAAGTAAACAATTCAAGTCTATGATAGTAATCAATGTGATATCAAAATATTTTTAATCAGTCAATGCATAGAATTAAATTGAAGGTATTAATCTCTATAATTATAAATTCCAAAAAATGTCTATTAGAAAAAATTACTACAGTAATCTAAAGATATTGTTGAATATGGTCAACCATTATTCCCACCAATGTATTGATGGAAACTATCTCACTAAAAAACATGACTACTAAGATAGTTATAAGAATAACTTATTCTGATATGATGTAATTGGACGAATAAATTTTTAAAAATGTACGGGAAAATGTTGAGGTGATAAAAACCATACCTCAAATAATAGATGATCCCTCATCACCAACTAATGGATTCTGAACTACTATGTTTTCATGGAAATCCATTTCTATATGACCATGTCCCTATTAATTATGACTAAATTCGGTTGTAATTAACTTAGTCTATATCTAGGGACCCATTATGAATCCTATGTTATAGATCACATATTTTCTGCACTCAAATTGAACCTTGGACTCTAAGACATTGAGATAAATTAGAAGAGATGCCATGTATTTCTACCCATTTAGGATGAGCACTGAGGTGTTGTACATAACATGTGTTAATAAAAATCATCTTTATAATTTAGGTAATTAATTACTCTACATATATGTGAAAGGGAATAAATTATCTACTCTTCCAATAGACCACTATATAGCTGTTTATCCCCTATATTACTCAACCTTCTACTGTAAAAGGTACTCATTGTTGTGGTATGTATTCCCCCTGCCTGGGTTTTGATGTTTCGAATAAGACTAGCTACACTATCCTATTATTCAATCATCTTGATTGTAGATGTACTATGTATATACTAAGGGGTTTTTTCTATATTGATGTTCCTAACATCCCATATGATGTTATAATGAAGGTATATCTCAAACATCTGATCCTTATGTGAATGATTTCCACCCATGTGAAGATAAAAGAGAGTAATCTCAGTGAATCGAGTAACGTATATGGAATCCATCATGTACCACTATTGGAACTCTATGAACCCCTACAAATCATCCAACATTAGAATAATGGAAATAAATTTACTATTGAAGATGTCCTTGAAGGCCTCCTAGTAGAGATCTGATATATTTTGACAGATCCAATTAAGCCCCCACCACCTTCTAGAAGGTCTCTAATGCTTAAAATCATCTATCTTCACATTTATGTCTCCTGGTGTCTCAATGAAGTCATTTATACCCTAAATTATTTCCACCAACTCCACAACAATATAGAGTTCCCAACTCATTGAAGTGATGTTGGTTGCATGTATTGAATGTGAATTGAATAGTTATCATTTTTCATTGGACTCTACATCCCTTAATAAGAAAATTTGAGACAACTACATAGTTAGGTGGTCCTAGTAATTGTACCGTTGTAGATGGTACGATAATGTGAATTATTGAACACTCCTATATAGAGGTGGTGGAATTGGGGCATCACCGGAAAAAATAGTTCCCCATACCATTTTCATTTAGTGGTCCGATAAGTCTTATATTAGGTGGAATCTTCTAAAAAATAATAAAAAAACACATAATATAAAAATGATCTAACTATTATAATGGTTTATAGAAGGTTCTCATATGATTCTACCCATAATATTGGATATATCCTTCCAAGAACTATCCAATGTCCTATACCAACATTTTATTCAAAATCTTACATATACACAAAACATAAAAACAAGACCAGGTTCAATTTATTAATGCAATCACTGGTATATCAATGTAACATAGAAAAATATATGTCACATAATAAAAGAATAATTTCATATCATGAAAAGAAAAAATAATCTTGGAATTAAATTAATGAACCAGTGTGTAGAATAATATCTTGTATATATAATTCATCTGATCCTATGTTCCTAGTCATGATTCATGAAATGAAAAAATATATCATAAAACTATAATATTAATCCCAAAAAGGATACATAGAGGTAAATTAAACCTGAGTTGGAAAGGCACATGAGAAATATCCTAACCACTTCTAACATATATATCAAGTTTCTAACTTATCAAAATATTTTCCAAAAGCAGCGATGAAAACTATTCTCTCTTACCATTGTGTATTTATCCACACCAAACCACATGGATTTTACAAGAGTTCTACATGAACTTATACA
The DNA here is from genome assembly GCA_963277665.1 of Viscum album. Lineage (NCBI taxonomy): Eukaryota > Viridiplantae > Streptophyta > Magnoliopsida > Santalales > Viscaceae > Viscum > Viscum album. The sequence goes on from OY728155.1 coordinate 799,224,546, forward strand.
TAATTCCCTAAATGAAAGAGGATGATGACTTGAAACGAGCTTCAAAATCCGTCATTAATGCTATTATACACTTAGTATCATATAGTTACATAAAAATTTTAAAAATAATAATCAAACCAGATTAGCATCAAAAAAATAAATATAATTGGTGAAATATATGTCAACAAGTGGATGGCTAACCCAGCTTATATGTTCATGATGGACAAAAATATATAAACAATTATATCTTCCAAAATATATCCTATAAACTCTCCCATCTCTACGCTCCTTGGGAAATTCATCCATTACATGCCCCTTCCCCTATCATGGATCTCTATACATAATGTCTGCAAACACATCAAAATTATATTAATGGGTGTGAGTAATAAATCCTAGTAAGACCTCTCTAATGCATTCATACCAAAAGATAAAATTTATGACAAATGTATTACATGTAAATAATATATGTGAAGGCAATCATAACAAAAATACAAAAAATTACTATGTATTTTTTTTCAAACCAAGAATCCAACAACATCCATTCCTACTTTATTCAGATCCATGATAAAAAACTAATCAAACTTCAAAGTGATCATGAACATTATTAATTGATATTTTCAAGATACAATAAATTAATATGACAACATGTTTGGTGTTAAGATATGGGGTGATCTAGTGAACATTGACTATTTTTCCATAGGACATTGAGTTTAATAAATTAAACTATATATCTGTAAGGAATCGAGCTCATGGTTGATCCACAAGGATAATATGCAGCTACTCTATCATTATGTCATTTATGTTTTTCTCCACACATACTGCACAATCCCCATTTAGGTAAAAATGTAACATCACAGTACACCTATCACAAATTCCTAGAACAATATCACATTTAATGGTTACTAACATAGAAAAGATAACCATAATAATACATTCATCTAATTGCCTCATGATAATTATAGTATCACTATACACATCATGTGAATCAGCATCAATCATGATAATATGATACTCTTGTACTTATCATTTAATTTAGTATCATATATGGGTAAATGAAAATTGAGAAACCAACAAATAATCATTATAAATCAGGATGTCCCATCCATGAGAATATATGATTTGTAAAATGGAAACGAGTGAATATGAGATCCAAATTTATTAAGGAACTTCCAACCACATGTTCTTTAATAAACAACTCAACATTCATGCACAAATTAATAACTGAACATGTATCATCATTAGATATTGTAATATATATTTTTTCATTTAAAAAATATTGTGTTCGATATCATTATTCACACTCACAAAAAGTAATGTCGTGATACATTATTAAATTAAAATAACCATCTATAAGTTATAATTTTGATAATATTTTAGATATCTATATATTATTTAAATTATTAGAATTTTAAGATTATAAAATTAGTAGGAAATAATATTTGAAACAATTAATGACTAAAAATGGTGTTTTTAAATAAAAGAAGTTTATCGATGTATTTTTTATATTCAGTTAACAGTTAAATTAAAAAAATTTAAATAGAAATAGATTGAATGAAACATATTCTTTTATTTATAAAATCTTAATTTTCATTTTATGATTTTCTATGTATTTTCTAAAAATATCATCTTTTTTAATCGATATTGATGTTCTTGAAAAAAAATTTATTTTCATGACATTTTCTATAAATAACAAAAAAATATAAGGTCATAAATAAATTTAAGAGAAAAAATACGAAACAATGGAATACAATAATTTATTTTAAAGTATTTTTTTTGAAATTAAAAACCAATTCCCACATTTTTGAAAACATAAGTAAATGAAATCCTTAAAATAGAATTTTTTTTGATATATTTTATTTTAATTAGTCGATATTATTTTAAATTTTATTTTGGACATATGTTAAGTTCAAATAACCATTAAAATTTTTATAATGAATCAATTATTATAATGAAAATAATTAACCATCAAAAATTCATTTTATATGAAATGTTAAATATTAATAATAATCTATTATTTTGAAATTAATGTTTATGAGTTAAGTGTGTTTAATTTAAAATAATTTTTTAAAAAATATTTTTAAAAAATATTTTTTTGTATAGATATTATATAATGAATTGTCATTCAAAAATTATATAATAAAGGAATGATTTTATTTTTAGAAATAAAATAATTGAAGGGATTAATATATTCATAATTGTGATATGTTTTTAAATGACAAATCTAAGGTGGTAAGATTTTAAAAAAATTAAAATATCTTTCATACCATTATGAATAAATTTATTAGGTTTTAAAGTATTTCTTATAATACATAACATCCTCCCATCACCTAAATTGCCTAAATTTTAAACATTCAATTATTACCCATTAAATGCTATTCATTTCTAAATAAATGTCCCTTTTTCCTTAATAATAAAATTTAGATCAATTCCACCCTTTTAGTACTGCAATAATATTTTGAAATTATCATCAATCTCACCCCAATGTTTTTCTATATGAAGTCCATTAACCCAAATAATTCCAATATTCAGAAACAATTAGCCTAATTACCTCAAATCTGAGGCCATACCAAAGATGAATTTCAATGCCTCAATGTTGGTATCACAAAATATATACATTTCATTATAATTTTTTCCATTCTAAACCTACCAAAACCATATTATAATAATATAACTAGAAACATTATGGTGTTGAAATTTTATTAGAAAAACTATACTGCCATTATTTAATCTCCCATAAAAGATGGAAAATAAAAATCATTATTAGTATACGTATTTCTATTACCATCTCCATGAATAGACACATTCAGTTTTCCATAACCATCCATATTTTAGAGTTTTAATGATGTTATTTATGAATAAATATTATTTACATAACATAATTATTATTCTAAAATGGTTATATATTATCTAAATACACCCCTATAATTCATTGAGTAACAAAAATTCTAATTATGCACTATTTTGACTACAACCTCCCTGAATAATATTTTTTTATTATTCATCTTGTTTTTCATTTTAAAAATTAGTAAATTTTCTCACTTTAAAAAAAATAATATTATCATTATTCCACCTTTTAATGGTATGATTTCGAAATAATAACCTTCTTAACTATACTTATATTGAACCAGGATCATCATACATGGACATTACATCATTTTATATGAATATTCAGTACATTAAAAAAATACATGCTCGAGGACCATACTAGTTTATTATAATTTGAAACATGGAAAAAATAACTTATATATAGATGAAAGATCCTGAACATATCCTATAAATATCCCCACCTTTACTACTTATACCGAAGACCTTGCTTCATGACATGGGGAACAAAAACATAAGAAAAGGGTGAGATGAAATGCTCAGTAAGGGTAATCAAATGGCATTCATAAGCATAACATGAAAAGAGGGTATGTACCTTGAGAATTACATTTGAAGATCATAACCTGAATTTTAGATATCATAATAAAAATGGGATGTTCATAGGACATGTATTATAAATGAATTAAGAGAATATGTCATGAAAGCATAACGTATGAATATGATGTGTAATTCAGTACATGCACATTTATTTATAATTTTCTTTAAATGTATATGTAAAAAAAGTTCACTCATTTAGTAAAGGAAATGAAATAAGGCCCCCATGTCCATTTATGGAAATGAAACCAGTTCTTTTCATAAAATGGTGAACTTGTAATCAGTTTTACCCTTACCCTTGTGTAAATGAAACAAGGTTGAGGAATAACACAATGAACATGTAATCAGGTTCATGCACAACATTGTGAACATGTAATTAGGTTCATTCATAAACTTATGTACATGAAACCAGGTCTAGGAATAACATTTTTAAAATGTAATATGGTTCACTCATAACATTGTGAACATTTAATGAGGTTTACGGATAAACTTATAGACATGAAATTGGGTCTATGCATAACATTGTGAATATGAAATCAGGTGCACACATAACTTTTATACTCATGATTTATACAATATTAACCAATTAATTGGAGGAAGATATAGTTCCCACCCATATCATTATAACATCAATCATGAATGTTCAATAAAATAAATATTTCAACTTTTTATGACACATGAAAAGAGATAGGTTCAATAAACATCAAATCCTTACCCATGAAATGAAATGAGTATAATTAACAATCAATCAAATCATAACCTATGTAAATGACATAGGTTTCTTAATCGCTTAATCAAATAATATCCTATAAAGTGAAGTGAGTTTCCTAAGAATTATTATATAAAAACAAAAAACATTCAATAATGAATATGAATGGATTCTTTAGATCATTTCTTATAAGGGATTGATTAACATTAATGGATTTCATCATAGATAGAAGATAATATCGAATGATATATTGATATAATTTCTTGAGTAAAATATCATATCTTATTTGAAAATAGTATTTTAAATCCTAAAACCTCTTTAAAGTCCATTTTAATCGAAACTACATTGAAAACATAGAAATAAGGCTTGAAATCATTATGAAAACCATATTCTAGGAAAATATTTAAAAGAAATATAAAAACAAATTGAAACCATTTTCATTGAAAACATATAATATGAGATTCAAAATATTTAAAAAAAATAATCTAAAACACATTAAATTTTTTTATGAAATCTTGAAAATGTTTTGAAAACTATTTCATTGAACATATTTTGAATACATATAAATAAATCATGAAAATGTTTTGAAACCGATTTCATTGAAAATAACATTTAAAACTTACATAACAATATATTTAAAACAGGAAACATTTTTTAAATTATTCTTCCTTTAAAAGTACCTTCAAATATCATTTAAAAACATATTTTCAAAACTTTTTTGAAATCATAGTTATGGAATGCATTAGATTTCTGACCAGATGGACAGACGATCAAATTTTACTTAAATATAGAATATCAAGTACTGAATTGGGGGAAATGGTACTAATATGTTTATATATATTTAATAAAAAGAGTATAATTAATATCATGAGTTTTATTTGGATATGGATCTTGATATTTCATTAATTCTAGAATAATCATAAATAATCTCATAGAGCGATGAGATTGTTTTATTAAAATCTTATCACTTTGTAACATGCGGTCATAAAATCTATATAAGAAAATGAAGATTAATTGATATTTAAAATATCATAAAAATAAGGATATTAATTATATGAAATAAAAAATGGATGTATGTACACTTAGAAAAATAATTCGGGTGTATAATCCTACATGACTCTAAAAAAGAAAAATTGAGAGAAAATTATTTTACCTATTTTCCAGCTTTTGAGACATAAACCGCATTAATTAATGATCAAAAATTTTATTTAAAAGAACACATGAATTTATGTATATGATACATATAATATAATTATAAGAATTATATATAATACAAAAAATGATTAGTGGAATACATTACATGTATATCATGGAAATAAAAATTTAGATGAAATTCCATTACCTTATGTCTTGAACCTCATCATTCACATAAAATCCTCTTGTATAATAAATATAATTTATATATATATATATATAATAGAACCATATTATTAATTATAATACCATATATATTTTCATTATGTTTTTATATTACCCTCTTGTTAAAAATTATATGTTTGGGTAATGTCCACTTTGTTTTTCATATATGTCTTAATTTGTTATATATCTTCTCATAATACTTATATCATGATTTCCAAAATGTAAAAAATGATTTAAATATAATTTATATTTATTATTTTTTTATTATTATAATCCATTGAATATATAATAATGAAACAGAATACATCATTCCTAGAGACGGTAAGTTGTATGTACGCATGAATGTTATTTCCATTTAAGTTTCGTATGAAACAAAGAACATAAAATAAATATATTTATAAATAATTACAGAAATATAATTATTAAAATAACTTTATTATATCATATATACCATAAATATTTTCTAAACCCATCCATAATACATTCCATGTAGTGTACGAATGAATCATATCGCGTTGAGGTGTGGTAGTCCACACTTCCTCAAAAAAAATTTCATATTAACACAAAATGGAATGTAATAATTATTTGTGTTGTAAAAGTATAAATAAGAATAGAGAGAAAATAAATATAATATATGACACACATAAATATAGTTTTAGTTATATTTTATAATATGAGAGGTGGTAAAAGAAAAATAAACAATCATCATTTAGTGATGCGGTAGTTCGCCGTACACATCAAGAGTATATTCGATACCCATTTGATGTAGGTTTCAATAAGTGTATGTTGAACCCTTAGCTTAAACAAAATCATTGTATAATGAGAATATTATTTTCATTATAAACTAATGGAATAAAGAGAGTGTAGTGGATGGAGAAATAAAATTAAATAAAAGGGCTTGAGAATCAGGTAACTCCTTTTGGTTTATGCCCAAATTCGTTGGATTTATTTCATCACAAGGATAGGATTGTTGGTGGAAGAGAGGGATTTAGATAAGTATATTGGTTTGAGATTGAAAAAATAGAGATGTTTGGAGTGTTATGAAGATTTAGAAGATGTGGTGGACTTTTATAGGGAAAGAAAAGGGCATAATTGAGTTTTTTTGAAAACAAGTTAGGTGTACCCACGTTTTTACCTAATAAAATCCATAAAAAACCAACCAAACACAATAATGAAATTTGAATGGATGATGTATTTCAATTTAATGGGTGTCAGACTAGATTATATGTTTTCTTAGGTACTATATTTACATTTTAGTGATTTTTTAACCTAATTTTAAGTGTTTTTATGTGTTTGTGAAGAAAATTAAAAATCCCTTAGTTGAAAATATTTTAAAAAATATTTATGAAAGGGGGAAATGGGTCTTCCACCTATCTGTTAATAAAAATATATATAATAATTATCATTTTCAATATAAATTATCATATATTTAAAATCGTTATCGTTATTGTTATTTTTATTTTTTTATTCATAAATATATGGCAACATTTCTGTAGAATTTACCTACTATTTAATATCCATCATTATTTTCATTATAGAATTCTTGAATTTAGACAGAAATCCTCACACAAGTATTTCTTTTATAAGAGGGCTTACTATGGAAAACATATGCATTTTATATGTGGGATTCGGGTTTCTCCTTTACTGCACAAAATTACTAAAACATTATTATCAAGAAATTTAAATCAATTAATTAATACTAATAATTAATATTTAATAATATTATTAACCAACAAATTAATTTCTATATAGTTAAAAATATATAATAGGTTTTAATTAAATAGATATTAAATAATATATAATAAATACAAAACAATCTATATGATGACTAAATAATAAATAATAAATATATAATGTATAATTATTATTAAATATAAATTTAATTATTACTTATTAATTAATTAATAAGTAATTATTAATTAATTCCTTAATGAATTAATTAATTAATTATTAATATATTTATTAATTATATAGTAATTAAATAGATAATTAGTAATATAATTATTAACTATTAATTGTTAGTTATATTTTTAAAAGTTAGTTAGTAATATAATTATAAATTATATAATAATTAATTATTAATATAAATATTTTTTACATAACAATTACTTTTTTTATTACAAATATAATTATTAATTATATAAAAATAAATTACATATATAATTATTAATTATATAATTAAGATTTATGTTATTCTTAATTAAATAATTATTAATTATATATTAAATAATTATATAATTATTAATTATATAATTATTAATTATATAATTTTTAATTATATCATATATAATTTTTCAACTTTTAATATATTTATTAATTATTAATTATTAAATAAATAACTAGTACCTTTGGAATATAGTTATTCATTAATAATTATATAATAATTAATTATTTTGTTAGTACTATAATTTTAAATTATATAATAATTAATTATTTAATTAGTAATATAAATTTTAATTTTAATTATTATTTATTAACTAAAAATTAATTAAATATTAAATTAATAATATAATTATTAATTATTAACTATTCTTTATTAATTAGTTAGTCAGTAATATAATTATTATTCATATACTAATAAATTATTAATATAATTATTACATATATACTTATTAATTATATAATAATTAATTTTATAATTAGTAATATAATTATTAATTATATTATAATTAATTATTAATTTAAATATTAATTATATAATTACTAATTATATAATAATTAACTAGTTAGTGAGATCTGTAATTTTAAATTGAAGTAATTAATAATTCACTATATAATAAATAATTACTTAATTTTTAATATATTTATTAATTATAAAAATAAATTATAATTGTGTAACAATTATTTAGATAATTAGTAATATAATTATTAATTATATAATTATTAATTAGTAATATAATTCTTAACTTTATATTTCATAATTATATAGTTAACATATATTATTTTGATGTTATTAAGATTATTTTTTTATCAAATATATATTATTTGATTTCTAATTAATTGAAACCTATTATATATTAATAGTTTTTTTTAAATTAATTAGTTGTTTAATAATAATATTAAATATTAATTTATAGTATTAATTGATTTGTAAAAAAATATTAATAATAATATATTAGTAATTCTATGTAGGAAAAGGGGAACATGAATCCGACATCAAAAATGTAAAATGATTTCTAAGGCAAACCCTTTTATAAATGGAAGCCCAAGGTGTGGGTTTCAATCATAATTCCAAACTACAGTAATGACCATAATGGTTGATATTAAATAGGGGACAAATTCTTCTACAAAAATTATGTTATATATAAAATCAAAACAAAATAAAAGTATGAAACCTTATAAATAATTTTAATTCCAATTATGGAATACATTTTTTCAAATTCTAATCCCAGAAGTATAAGAAATTAATTTAAAATTAACCCCATATTCGGGTCAACAATGCTGATTTTTACAGTAAAAAGGTTCTAAAGTTAGTTCGTCATTTATATAAAATTTTAATGTGAAATCGATCATAATGACCTAAATAGTATTAATCAATAGAAACTAGCTAGTTCAAATGTTAATCTATTTTAAAATATAATTTCTTCTAATAAATTATTTAGAGGAAAAAATCAGTTTTGAAAAAAATGTCTATATATTTTACTATTCATTAAAAAATGAAACCTAAAAGAAAAATTCCAAAAAACTACCCTTACCAAATTTTAGGTTTTCTAGGAAATATAAAGTTTATTTTTACATTTTATGTCTATAAAAGTTCCAAAATTGGGATTTAAATAGGGTTCTACATTAAATCATGGTAAAACTAAATTTATAAAATTATATCTTTTTAGGCATATTATTATTTTTGTTCAAATCTTATGTATATCAAATGTATTGAATAAATATAATATTTTTATTGAATATATAACATATATATTACATTAATACCACTCACTTATTATATTTAATTTAATTTATTATGGTAAAACAACATTATGACCAAGAAAATAATAATAATTTTCTTTATATATAATCAGTTTTTCATATTCATTTATGTTAAATTGGTAAGATATGAATTTATATTATGTTATGTAAACCACATATTTCAATATATTATATAATACAATATATATACAATAATTTAAAATCTCGGTTATATCTTATAATTTTAAATAATCATATTTTAATAATATATTATTTTTTTTGTAATTTATGGTCTTGTGTTTTATGGAATCCATTAAGGAGATTAATTTGTTCATATAATGAAATATAGACACAGTGTTCCATGTAGGTAAATCTATACATTATGTTGCATTCAATGCATGATTAACTTGGTGTTGCATATAAAAAAACCAAATACCATGCATTAATATAAAATAATCTATCTTGAGTGTTGCATGAAATGAGATATATGAAAAACAATCAATTAATTTGAAATAATAATTCAAAAAACCTCAGCGTGTTACAATACTCACCAATCAAGTTAAATCATGGCCATGTTTGGGTTGGTGTGACAACCTACTTGATCAACGCAATGAAATTTGGTCATTGATGATTCTTAAAACATTATTACAGGTATAATAATATATAATTATGTAAATAATGTTTTATTTCTTGGTTTTGGAATGTATACCACAATATTTATCTCAAAATTATTAATACATGATTTATATGTTGAAAATTATTGAAGATTGTTCATTGTTGATTTCAACTTCAAGGATAATGAATAATGTACTCATGGAAGGAAATTTAAATATAATACAATTTTATAATTAATCCATTTTAGAAACATTAATCAATATGGAATGATGAACATTGCAGGAGGAATAAATACTAAAACCACTCATATGAAAATATAACAAATTTTCTCAACTATAAACATATGTACTCAAAAAAAATGTAAAAATATAAATAATATACATATAGAAGATAATTATAATTTTAAATTATAAATATTTATATGTTTGAATTTTTTTAAAAATTAATCATTATGATATTTATGTTTTGAATAAATGACCACATATTGAATCTGAATGTGTAAGGATATAATATCAATGTACATACACAGAGAGATCTGATTCTAGAAATACAATATTGAAATTTATAGGTTTTATATAAATAAATGTTTCTAAATTTTATCCATAAAATGTATGACATCACTTAAAAATATTGGATCACCTACTTACCAGATGACATTTTCTCTTTATAGTATTAGAGAATTTGGACTATCTCAGGGCATAACATTTCCAATCTATTCAAATGTTTTTCATCGTTACATAGATTTCCCAAATCAATATTAAGACTTTAAATTCTCCAATAAAATTATTCACATATTAATCTTTTACGGACATTAATCATTTAACATTATTTTTCATAACCTTGTAAAATGTAAGACATAAGAAGGGTGAGATAAAATTACAAATAAGGGTAGACATAAACATTAATAAATGAATGATTTCGGAGAGAAAATATGAAAATAAATATATGACGACATAATAAAAGTACATAAGACTAATATTATAAAAATAAAAAACATCAAAATAAGGATAGAAAAATTATGAATTTGGTTTAAATATTTTTCAAATGAAAGTTTCATGAGAATAATTAATAATGATCCATGTGATATTAATCATTATCAATGGTATGATAATGATTTAAAGAAAGAATTCATAATAAATGTTGGTATATTGGAACATCATTATCATATCCTACATTCAAATCCAATATCCTTCAGAGAAAATTCCAAAAATATCTTAGGAGAAACCAATAATTGATAACTTTGTCTCATTACACAATTCTTTGTAGGGATATAATAGACCCAAACATACATGATATATAATTTAACCACCCATCCCTGATTTATAATATAACCACATATCTGTGGATTATAACATAAGAAACTATAATAAAAAACAATATCTAAGAACCATAACAAAAATAAGGTACATGAATCATGAAATGTAATACAAAAATCAAAGAAACAACCATTATTCCTTTCATAACATTATATATATGTAGAAAAAACAATTTCCATCAATATATATACTAAAAAATCTCATTCCATCAGTAGAAAGTATAATGACAGTGTCATTACAATATAGCACTATTGGATAATAATTAACAACATGGTTTTTTCATTGATGAATAAAAATACCATTATAATGTCATTACAAACATTCATGATGAAAATAGCCTTTTAACATTGAAAATAAATTTTGAAAACATAAAATTGACACAATATTGTGAAATTATTTTTAAAAAAAATAAAAAATAAAAAATAAAAAAATAAATTATATTTAATTGAGAATAATTTTCATTATTGTAGGAATATCTATTCATGTCATAGATATTAAAAGTAAACATTAATTTTATACATTTATTAAGTGAGTAAAAATATACACATGTAGAAAATTCTATAAAATTCACATTTAATAGTGTTAAAAAAGATTAATTATCATGTAATGTACCATTATGATATTATTTATGTTTTCATAATAAATTTTCTGAAAATGTTATAGAAAATACGGATACATAAGGAAGAGATTACAAATGTAAATTAATATAAAATAACGGTATAACATATAAAAAATTCTCTTGAGGTTTCATTAATAAGTAATAGAGGAAATGAATACTAAAAATAGTATTAAAATTTTAAGACATAGGGGAATAAAGGTGATGTGATTCATAATAATTACCATGTATGATATTATGTAGAGTAACAATGAACAAATGAAATATCTAAAATTAATGAGGTTATTTTATACAACCTATACCAATTTTATCACTTTCAAATCAAAATATGGGATGAATAATGACATCAAATGATACATCAAATATCAAAAACATATGAATATTCATGATAACACATTTAAAATTGACTATCTATACACCTCGCAAATGTAAATAGGTTGATAAAATAACATATGTACCAAGGATAAAATTTCGAGATGATAAACCCTTACAAGAATCATATAATTCTATTGGGAATTAAAAATTGAATCTATTATGTGCTAAAAAGTAAATCTATTAAAAAAAAAGTTGATATATAGCCTAATTCATTTAATTATTATTTTCCAAATAATCATGGTGTAATTTAATTAATGAATAATTGATATATCATAAATAATGAACATCTTGTTAGGGTAACTCTTAAAATATTCATGACATTAAATTAAAAACCCATATAATGGAGTTTTTTCATGACCCATCCACTTGGGGCTCGTTCCGTGGCTACCCCAATCCCGCCAGCCATAGGCCAGGGGCTAGCGACTGGCACCAAAGGCGTAAATCACTAAAACTAGGAGGGAATTTCCTTTATAACCAAAAAACACAAACAACAGAGTACAAGTTTGAAGCAAAAAACTTTGTAAACTGTATAACAAAAGAGTCCTGAAAAGTAAAAGGGGCCGAAATTACAATCCCAAATATAAAGTACAAGAAACTGAAAGTACAAGTACTTGAAAAGGGAAAAAAAACTCCTAGATCGTCCACTTGGAAATCCTACCTGAAGGGTAGGTACAGATAACCTCCACAACACACCATTTCTCTTCGTCTCCTCCGTGTACCGTCACGCCGTGTGGTCGACCTCCGGGTACCATCCTGTCCTGGTACACTCAACCTCAGTCAGCATTATCCATCGTTTGAATCCAACACAATGAGGTGCTGGCATAGCCCATGCAGGGGTGAGTATAATGATAATCAGTAGGGACCCCGAGACCCTCAAGCTCTCTCAAATCCATCAAGGATTAACCACAAAGTATGATATCAACATGTAACCCCACTTAAGTATATTCTCATACCTATACCTATGTCATCAAGTAAACAATATCAATCAAGAGGAAAACACAAAGTTACAGACTCCTATCACATATGTATATAACTTATGTAGAGAGATAGATATGACCAGATGTAGCCACTGAATCATCTATTCTGTCAAACCCACATAGGATCCATGAACCGAAATCAGAACTGTCGAACCCACATATGATCTAGGAATAGAAAACAGAGATCTCAAACACACACAGGATCTAGGAACCGTCGTTAGTGCTATCGGACCCACACAGGATCCAGGAATAGTAGTTGGAGCAGTCAAACCCACAGAGGATCTAGGAAGAGTCGTCAGTGCAGTCAAACCCATACAGGATCCATGAACAATCGTCAGAGCGTAGCCAACCATAGGGTTCCACACTAAGCATGCATGATTCCTGGAGGGTCCTCTCCTCAATCCAAGTGTCGATACATCAACCAAAATTAATTCCAAAGTTTATGTATCCAAAAGTTATGTCTTTCCAAAAGAAACCCAACGTGAAAGACGGTGCGTCAATCAGACGCCCGGTCTGAGAGTTATTGGAATTTCCATTCTGATGGCCTGGTTGGATTTATGTTCGATCCAACCTGGCCATACCCCAACAATGTCCAAACCTCAAATGGGGTATATGAAAATAACTGTCTCCTTCTAAGGTTTCTGTCACCATAGACAGTTCCTCAATCGAACGCTTGTAACTCATGTTACGGGCAAACGAGTGGAAACTAGTCAAATGGGTCTGGGTCCGGTCCGGCCCTGTCGGACCGACCCAGCCCGAACTGAGTCCGGACTGGGGTCTGACCCTGTCCACAGGTCCGACCCGGTTCGCGGGGGTGGCCCAGCCCACGGGGGCTGCCCAGTAGCTCATGGGGTTCACATTTGCCGCGTCCAGGGGGAGGCTGCGCCCCTTGGAATCCCGAATGGCTTAACCATTTAGGTGGGAGTTAAAACCGGCACCATGTGGCACCGGTCCGTGTCACGCAGGAACCACGTGGTGGGGTCTTGTTGTTCCAGGCTGGCCAAGCATCCAGCCACCTCCCATACGGCGTGGTTGCGCCACGCCTCCTCCGGCGACCCGGCAGCTCGGGACGCCGGTCTTCCTCGCAGACTGCCTTGCGCCGGCCACCGTTGCACTACCGCGACCAATGTCCACGGCCCCCATCATTCCACCATGCAACACGGTTGCGCCATGCATTTCTCGTAAACCTAGAGAATCGAGCCGCCAATCTCCTTCAAGGACCACCTAGCGCCGACCACCGCTGCACTGCCTAGGCCCGTCAGCCGTGAGTTTCACCTTAGGTGGCACAACTGTTCCGTCGCCGTCTCGCGGTGATGTTCATTGGTTCCATCTACCAGAGAACATTCCGCGGGTCACCAGTCGAGTTTCGGTGGCCCGATTTAGTTTCTAGAAGAATCTGTACACTCCTTGGGTTATCCCCTTCTATCTGTAATCATCTTTGACGAGAGTCTCTCATTCTGATATTATGCCGCGTTTAGTGTCAAATTCAACAAAGAAGTCGGTGGGGTCAGGACGTGTTTGTTCGGCATGCACCCTCCAAATTAGGGTGATAACATGCGGCTTCGATTCTTAATCCTTGAATAAAATGAAGAACGTGCACCGATTTAAAAATCTTGAACCCCTACCATTGATCTCTGATCGTCGACATTGGCCCGAGAAAGCATAGGTCGATTCGTTGACGTCAGTGAAGAAGGTGAAGAACTAGAGGATGATGATGTTTGCATTCTTCAAGGACAGTGCTTCCTCCCTTGTTTTGGTTGATGATCAAAGAAGAAGATGTCCGTCGTTGGTGAATGTAGTGTTCTTCATTCTTCAATGGTCGTTCTTCATTGGGAGGATCATTTTTTGTTAGAGAGAATATGTTTCTCCATGTGCTCTTCTAACCCCTCCCCCAACAAAGGAATGATCAATATAAATTATATTATGTATTAATAATCTAATTTGATATTTCACCATTAATTCAATAGGTGTTGGCATAATAAATTAATAAGAGGGGTGGAACCATTATCTGGGGATCTCAAGAGGTTTCTCCCCACTTAATGGGGGAGTTCAAGTGGTTTTAACCTTGGGTTGTCCCCACCATATTAAACATGAAGAGGAGATTAGGTTTGGGTGGACACCACCTCCATAAACTATCATGTTAGGTTAAGGTGTGGTGGTCCCCACCTCCAACCTCCACATGGAGGTTTTAGTCAACTAATAAAAATAAAGTTTACACAACCTTATTTTTATCTAATTCATTAAAACCCAAAATATATCTTTTAATCTCAACCCACTATGGTCGGGGTGATATTATTTTAGAGTGAATACAAGCATTGCAATTTCAATGGTGTTCTGAGATTTAAATTCTGAGCACCGGTTCAAAATTTATAAAAACACTCTTATACGTTTACTGAACGTACCCAAACAAAACATCCAAAATTGATTCCGGGCACACCGAGCCTCAGAATCACGCGCTTTCATTTTTCGAGGACTCATAAAATTCCCATGTATTTATGAAAAAAAATTCCAAAGAAATTCCGGTTCCATACATGTTTTCATTAAAAAATATTCATTTCATGGAAATAATAATGAAATGAATGGAATGTTTGATTTCAATACAAGCTAAAAGAGCCCAAAATCCATATAAGGGGTATATTTTATGATGCTTCCACATTCATGAATGGAAGAAGTTCACGAAGTCCCCAAACAAATGGAGAAAATGGAAAACTCTGTGAATCTCACACCTTCATTCTATTTCTTTCCTTTATAATCATTAAATAATAATTATGTCATTCATGTACATGCAGACTACATCCATTGGGAAGAGATGTGACTCTCTCTATTAATCACCACACCACATAGATGATATGGTTATGTATATTATAAGTAATAATTCTTAATTTATGATATCTTATTAATTCTATAAATATAAAATATTACCAACCACTTTTCTATAATGATTTTTGAAAAATAGAAATGTTACACTTATGTATATACATCACATTGTCTCCATGATCATATCATAAATTATTTCTCATAAGAATCCGTCATTAATGGTATTAAAAGTATAATTGATATATAAATAAGAAAAGTTTTTCATGATTATTATTATATATATTATTGAACCATGATCAAGGTAAAAAGATCAAAAAAATAAAACCAAAACATATATAAAAATCAAAGTGGATATAACCTGAAATAAAATTTTAACAATGAATTAGTAATTAATAGGAAATGAATTGTAATATGTAAATAATATTTGTTTTAATATATATAAATGTTTTTCACTAAATGATTTATAATAAAAACTAATTCAATATTAATGAGGTTTGAATATGTACATAGGAATTCGATACTTAAGGTATGTGATTTATATTCTCTCTTTTATTTTACAAAGACATATAAAAATGTAGCACTTAATTTTTTTCTTGTGTGAATGTACTACTCAATTGAAATTTTATATCAATAATAACCACCTTTTAGTGATATTAAATTTTTCATTTAATATTATTGTTTATTTTGGTTTATGATTCAAAATGTTTCTATTTTATTAAGGGATTTAGGTTTCACATATTACTTTTGTGGGACACATGTCATATTAACCACCTATTTTCATTATGGGGTGTATACATTTCTCATGAATGTAGTTCATTATTTATAACCTAAAAATTATTAGATTTACATTTCCATTTTAGTATCTCTCATTATAGGGGTTCATAGTTAAAATATCCACAATAGTATGGGATTATTGTCTTAGTTCTCCTTCATAGATACACATGTTATTTTATGCTCCAATATTATTGTATGTAGTTTATAGAGAGACCAAATGACATTAAATATCATAAATTTATTTATTCTAATTGTACTTTATGTTTTCCAGAATGTTATTATTTCAGGGGTCATACAATTGATCATTACATAAGTGGTAATAGTTTTATATTATAATCTAATCGTTTATTCAGATTATTTATGATTGGTCTTAAAATTATGAAATCTTATAAAATATAAAACATGAAACTCAATACTTTTAATATATTATTTTTATTAAATGAAATTCAATTTTTCCTTCTTGTTATGATATATATATACTAATGATATAAATATAATGTATTTGGTAAAAATATTACTAATTAATTTATTCATTGGAAAACCATTTTTCTTAAAAATACATTTTTTCTAAAAAAATATTTTCCAAAACGTTTTATCAATTATCCCAAATGTCTTTTTAGAGAAATTTTTACCTATTTTTAAATTTTTTAAAAATGTTTTTAATGTAATAGTCATGTATTTTACAAACCACTAATTATTGGATTTGTTAAAAATGTGAAAGGAATATTTTAGTTATTATATATAACAAACGTTTATGTTATAAAATTTTACTCTTTCAGTGAAGAAATTATTGTTTCCTCAATAGGTGTTTTAAATGATTTATCAATGATTCTATTATATATTTTTAATATTTTATTGAAATAAATTTATTTCCACAATAATTTATGATTTTATAGTTTTAAAAAGGTGTTTTTCAATGAATATTTATCTTCCACAAGAGATGTTGAATTTGATTTATTTTTCCTACTAGACATCCTTATAAGATGAAAACTATTTATGTAAGTTATTCTTTATTAGGGATATGATACAAGGATTAAATTCAAATTCATTCCCAAATTTGGTAATGTTTATTATGATAAGATGTTTATGAACCTATTTTATATTCTGTGGGTTATATGATAATAAAATTCACATGAAACCAACTTTTTTTTCCAATGGCTATGCTATGGTGAAATAATGAAATGATTTTGAATACTATCTCTTTTATATAGGTTAAAATATAATAAAATTCTTATGAATTTCATATCAATTCATATGTTATGATACGATTCATTTCTAATGATCTTGTGGAATACATATGAATGTTTTTCATTATTTGATGGTTGTTTTGATATAAATAGTGTTGTTGGTTTCATTATAACCAATTACGAGAGGGCCCAATATCTCCCTCCAATGCATTTAGTATAGATTTATATATAATGGGATTGATATGAAAGGAATATAGCGTGATACTAATTTAGTAAGGTACTTTATCTGCTTGGATGGACTTTGGTGTGTTGCATGTCTACTATGATGGTTTGGGTGAGTGAAACAATTCCACTATTATATCATTTTTCATGATCATTTAATACTATCAAAATTATTTTCTATTTTTATGTTTATTCCTATTTTCCTTTTATTATGCCAATGTTATGTTCTCATTGATCAGGTTATTTAATTTCATTATGAATCATATATTTTTTACTACAAATATAAAGGCCATTACTCAAGATTCTAATCTTTGACATATAGGGTATGGTTTTCATATGTTTTGATAATATTTCTATAAAATTATTATCATGTTATGATTATATATCCCAATTTTTTACCCTTATTAAGCCGCTAATATCACCCTTTATTATGTATCATATCCCCATATTATGAAAAATGGTTTTATTTTGGATCTATTTGTGAAGAGTACTAATTGAAAACATATTTTTTGGAAATTTTGGATGATATTAAACCAAATTAAATAATTTTTTAACTGGTATCCGAATAACATAATCTATTATTTTCCAAAATATTTTTTTATTTACTGAATATTCATAAATAATATATAATCTTCATGTGTGAAAAGACTGGGTCTCTATTTTTGGTATCAAAGAATATGTCTATTTAACCTTTAGGAACTTGGATGATAAATTTTTTTTCTTTTACTAGGAGATATCTCTATGGATCTATCAAGGGATGTCTATAATGATAAGTCTACAGATGACTCAAAGTATTAAATAATGTCCTATAATTATAGTGATGATAAAAACAATGGTTTCCATGAAATTTCATCCCTCTCTATATATTATAACTTGATGTGGATCTGGAATAGTGGTACATAATGTAAATTACATTTGAAATGGTGCATTGAGATGGAGTCAATCGTTACATAGATCATGAAGATGAGCTTTACATCAGACTGGGTTTTACACTCTTGGATTATATTTGTTAAGAATGTACAAAGTCACTATGATCTGTCAGGATGGTTTTAAGTAGAATATGACTATTAATGACCTATGATAAACAAAATAGGATATATATTAAAAATAATTTTTTTATTATTTAGACATATTTTTTGTTATTTTTTCACGATTATGTAGTTTTCCTCTGTAAATAGTGTTTATCAAACTACGCCTTTTGGATTAATAAATAGTTGGAACCAGCAAGAATTGGGTTAACATTGAATGTTACCAGAAAAAAAATTTGATGGAAAATCAAATGGGATAATTACTATCATGAGGTATTTTATTTATTATACCTAACCAGCTATCATGAAACATTATTACCAATATTCACCTTAACCAACATACACACTCAAAATAATATGTTAATAATAGAGTTCATTGAGAGTTTAGATTATTGAGACCATGGATAATGGATGATTTAGTTTCCTATAAGTCAAGTATGGGGGAATAATCATTCATGGTAATTTCATAGGGTAATGATAATATATTTTTGTTGTGGTAACAATGACACAAACCGTGCAAATAAAAAGTTAACAATTGAAAATTTTCCTTAACATATCGGATAATAATAATGGTCTCATTGTGGACTAATTTAAGTTTTAAACATGTAATGTATGGAAATTATTAATATTGATATCCTAAGTGGAACACACATGAATAGAATCAGAAAGGTTATACAAGTAATGGTTTTTTATAGACAATAAAGTGATTACAAATGACCTATGAAAGAAAATGGGTATTAAGGGATAAGTTGATGATGCTTATTTAATGGTTTGAGAAGGAATTGGAATGACATATTATTAATATATTGGAAATCATGGATTAAGTTCTACGAATCATGAAATATATTAGTATTTTTTGTATAAGTTTAACCTTGATGATTTTATAAAAGATTTTAATAGCACTTATAGAATAAATTTTTTATTAAATGTAAATGTGATAATTTCATTAGGAGAATATAAAACATAATATCTTCTAGATGTTTAGATAATGATATTGGTTTAAAGTGATATTTTATACGAGTATGTAAAATGTGAAGTACTATTTACCCTGGAACTGATTGATAGTTTATTGAAAAGATAGTTTATTCTATTGTTGAAAGAGTTTTCTAAATTTATGATTTATAGAAAAATACAATAATATATGTTTTCAATAAGTATGGAGTAATAATGTCTTTTTTTGATATAGTTTTATTGTAATTTTGGATAATAACAAGTTTCAAGAAAATACAAGATGAGGGTATTCACATGATTGGTATGTGATAATTAAGATATAGTTTTTGATATAGGGGGATTAATATCATGATTATAATAAAACAATTTGTGACCTTATTTATAAATGATTAATTTTGGAAGGGTTATAATTTTTTAAATTTATGGAATTTTTTAAGACAAACATTAGATGATATTTCGACATTAACTTATTACTTCCCTATAAAATGATTTATCCATATTGGATAACCAATGTGAATCTATTTTACTAGAGAAAAATGGAATGACTGATAATTATTTTAGGGATTAATTTAGTAATTAATACATGAAAAATTCATCTCTTAGAGTAATGGATGAAGAGGAAATTGATCACGGAACATCTAAAGGATTAAATTGTGCCTATGAAATAAAATGATATCTAGTGAGAAAATTTTCATATGTTCTCAGTATAGGTGATAAATTAATTCATAAACATTAGGAAAAAGGTATTTAAGTAAAAATATAATATTATCATCCATTTTATATATCAATTATTATTTTTATGACTCTTTATTTAATGGAATTATGGTCTTAAACCTTTTAATGAACATTTTATATATCACTCCCCATCGGTATTTAGGTGACAATTTTCACTTCAATTTCCATATTTTTATCTTCTATCCTATTTTATCCTATATTGAAACCATTTAGGTGTTTTTCCAGATGATGTTTTCATATACCTTTCTATTTTTCATGTTTTTGTCTTATTAATCATTTTTTCTATGTGGGATTCGATGAATGAGTTTTTATATCTTAAATTGTTGAGGCCCAAAACAACTTTTAAGGTAGAAAATTATTTTAATTTTTTTGGGAGGTATTTATTTTAATGGGTAATAATGTTATAATTTTTTTTGAAAAATACATTTTCTTGAATTTAATCTTTCTCTTATTTTTCATTACAGACAACCCCGAGTTTAGATATTGTTACATACTACATTGAGTTTAAAGAAAATGTAAAATATTATTAAAATACAATTTTCATAGTTAACACTTAGCCATTAGAATTATGGGTATGAATATTATTAAAAAAATTATTAAAATATATGATTTAAGAATGTATACAAACTTAATTCTTATAGGACTGAAAAATTTGAATTAAAATAAAAACTATTTTAAAATAAATGATTTATATTTCTAAAAAACATTATTTATCTTCACAATCATGTATCCCGTCAATAAATTATTAAAATAACTTTTGGTTATTTAATTGATTGAATTATTTATTTAATATAATAAATAATATATTTAAAACTCTTCTTATTTGATTTCTAAAAAAATGATATGTTTAATTAAAATTTTAAACATAAAACCCGAATTTTCTGAAAAAAATTACTTGTCTCCATTTTCACAATTATTTTGAAATTAATTGTTTTTTTAATTTTATAAAATTATTATGAAAAATTAAATTTCCTTTTTGAAATAATCATTTCAAATTATTTGAGTTTTAATTTTTAAAAATTTGAATTTTTTTTATGAATAGAGAAAAATGCATAATTTGTATTACAAACATCATGTTGATTTAAAATATTTATAATATTAACTTATATTTTAAATTTTATTTTAAATATAATTGGAACACATATCAATATATTAACCTAAATTGGGTCAATTTAATCGTCTTCATATTGAATTTTGATATTAAAACACTGTAAAATTTTGACCCCTTTCTCTTTAAAATTCATGTTTTCTCATCACGTCTACATGATTAATTTTAAATTAAATATTTACACTTATATTGTTGGATTTTGTAAAATTGGATTCAATATTTTAAATATGAATAATTTAAAATTTATAATAATCATAAAATAAATCATTTTTAAAATGAATAGTGAAAACATAACAAATTAGTTATTGTGATTATGGTAAAAATAGGTTTATCAGGGGTTAAACTAAAATAGTATTTATAATAATGATATAAAAACATGTATAAAATATATTTTTTGGAACCCCTTATGCCCTATAAAATATATGTATCTATAATACCCCATTCTGAATTTTTTATTCTGAAAAACATGTTCTTCTGCCTCTGAAGTGGTGCATTTCGGGTGGTGCGGAAATAGTATGATTAGGATTTTAACCAGTCCCTTTTTTATAGAGATGGTTTCCTAAAAAAGTTTCCATTTCTTTTGTTTCATCCTATTTGGAGTCATTATCCTTTAAAGGGAGGTTGGATTAACCTTGTGGGGACTGTGCAATTCTCCCCTTTCACATTGTGAATGAGGTTCAACCATCGGATGATCCCAATGGGTGATTTCATAGGGTCATGTACTTGTGAAATTGGTCCTCCTTGGATATATCTTCATTTTATGGTCTCCAATGGGTTTATTCGTGGAGCCAGGAACTCCCAAAGGCTTGGGTATCCATGATTCATGGAGATACATTCCCAAGGCAGATTCTCATTGATTGATGATTCCGCCAACAACACTTTAGGACTTCATTGGTCAAGATGATGGGATGTCAGGATCACCGCACCCTTTCGCGGGAAGACTATTTCCTATTCCAGGACTCTCATATAGATTTAAGTCATGTTCAGATGTTCATGAATCCTTGGTTCAATAATGAAGAGTGTGTCCATAGGCAACCATTGGTTTGCAAGATTGTCGTAGGCATGCATATATTGGATGCTATAGACATGATTCTGACATAAGGAATAAAAGAAGGTTCTCTAGTGTATTCCATCATCTAGGGGGATGGAAGGTGACTTAATTTTGGGATTGGTCCTATAATAAGGGCTTCCTACGTATCCTAAGGAGAGGAATCAAAACCAATGTAGTTTGAATTTTGTGGGGATTACACATAGAATATGCCCATTTTATAGACATGATTGGGTGGACCATTTATGGATGGGAACCCTTTTGAGCTCAGTCATTTTGGCAGGAGTCCTATGTATCATGATATGATAAGGAATTAGAGTTCTCATAGTTCCAATTTTTCTTGTTGTTGTAATAATCACAAGGATCTAAGACCACATGATTCATGCTTGGTGTGAGAAATAAATGATTTAGAAGATTCAACAAACCACATGCTTCCTCTCCTATTGGAGGGGGTGGGAGAGCCTATGTTGGAAGAGGTTGTGGTGACGTTGCTCAAGGGCGTGGATTGATGATTCTTTCCATCTGAAATGACATTGAAGATCATGTAACCCGACCTCAGATGTTAGGACACATAACTATGTGGGAGGGCCCCAGATCATGTTCTCTGAAGTAGAGGAGTTTCATCCTCATCATAGGTGGGAGTGAAAATAACCCCTTAGAATGATAACTATTCTTCATTGAATGGAAAAGCAAGTTATCACCCTTAATCCTTGGAACACAGATCTTCACAATGGTGTCCCATGGATGGACTCCAAGTTACCATGGGAATGTAGACCCACATTCATTTTTGAAGACTGATCCTTTGTGGGGTGATCCTTATTATCTTCGCTTACCATGGTTATGTAATCTAAAAGGGGCACGCTGATGCGCCCAATAGTCTGATCATACTAGTCTGATGGCTTTGGAGGAATGTTTGGACTGATGTCAGAGGACTGGTTAGTGGAAGGATTATGGAGGACTGTACGATAATGGAAGGGAGAGTTTGGGACTAGAAGAAATAATTCCAAAAAACACCCCATTCAGCATAATGGATCTTATGTGGTATGGGGAGGATCTTCATACCGTAGTGGTATGCAAGAAAAAGGGTCATTTTCATACTGATGCGGTACATGGTCTTGGGTATAGGCCATTGTCTTCCATAGTGGTACGTATACCATCACACTACATTGGGTTCTATCCATGTAGTGATGTAATAAAAAATTCTAGTTTCAGTTGGCATAGTGGTACACTATGCGGAGCACCATATTAAAGGAGGATGTGGGGTGTTATCATTTTGGGGGAGTTCATCCACGATAATTATATGGTTTTCAGTTCACCAATTTTGTTCACAGTTTCCTTTTTCTTATTAAATTACCCAGTTTTATGGTTTGAAGATGGATGTACCTTGGGAGAGAGTGGTCCATGATTTAGTCTCCATTGATTAACCAAGACTGAAGTAGGAGTATTCTCTGAAATCTTTCCTCCAACCTCTTGGTTCCTTACAGGATTTTGATGCCTGTCCCATCATCATTCTATCGTGCTTCGTTTATAGAGCATGAGGATAATTGTATGTATTGGTAATGCATCACTATTTTCATAAGCCCTCTAGGAGATATCCTGACCTGTAGAAGACGCGGTCAACCCAGTGTTTGTAGAGGCTTCCGTTCGTAATAATGGTTCGTGTAACCCTTCTCATTCGCTTCATCTGCGAACTGATGTGTTCATGGCATATAAGACGAATGAGATTCTCATTCATGAGTCCTTTGGCGATGTGGTTCACGATTTACATTATTCTTTGGCCATTGATCACGAGCCAGTGGATCACGGATCGCTCTGTGTACCTATTGATTCACAATCTAGTTGGTCCGAGTACCATTCCCGGTGATGGAACATCGGCCACTTGAAATGCATGGGAAATTGAAATTCCTTCAAGTTTCTTTTTTTAATTTGCTACTTGATTTGAGTCCATTCACCATTATATAAATGTAGGAATACTTTTTTCCCTATGTAATGCGATTATAGGGGTATTTTCTTCCCTTCGTAGAACATTCAGGACCCTACACATATGTACACCTTTTCGTTTAAAAACATTACAAGTGTTCCCCTCACCTCACATATAAAAGGCCACCCCTATCATATCTACATGAAATTTTAATTACCTTTTTAGGCTATAAAATAAATAAAAATTATAAAAACATCCCTCATATAATCATAAATACCTTATTTTGTTGAAGAAAACAATCATATAATGGATATTTGTGACAATCTAATAAGGTTACTCCAAGAAGAGGTAATGCTCATCAACAAGTGTTTTTATTTTATTTATTACTCCACATCCTTCAATTAATTTTTCAACCTAATGATATAAGAATCCAAGTATTTTAAAAATACTGATATTTATTTGATTTTAAATTCTATAGCTACAGAAATTCCAACTTCCATCTAATGGGTTATTAAATCATCATTTGTTTGTCAAGTAGACTAACACCTCGTGAGTCGATGATTTTCATTTTTCCATTACCACTTATCACTATTGGGTGTGATGATGTATATAATGTATATATATATATATATGATCTTTATAAGAAAATTATACATCTTTATTCAATCTATCATATATACCTTGTTTTTATTTCCATTTAGTAGGGTATAAAATAATGCCCCTTGTTTTTACGGTGGACTTCCACCATAAGAAGAGATGTTACATTATTTTCAGTAATGCTTTGCATGGAAGACATTAAATATAAATTTAATTAATATATTTGATATAAAAAATAATTATTAAATTTATGAAAAATTTATAATTATAAATATATAATATATCATTTTATTTCATACATTTTCACTCACTGAAAGAAGATAAAATCATTGTTGCATGTGTGGACTACAACATTCACAAAGCGATGTGACTCTCCGTATTAATCAACACACCAAATACATAATATGTATAAGTATATTTAAATGATTAATATTTTATATAAAAAATTATAATAATTTTTTAATATTAAATATTAATTTCCTACATTCATAATGATCATTTAATATTTAAAACACTAATCATGCATACGCATAGCCTACCATCTCCATGACTGTAAAAAACTTAATTTAGCAAAATAAACATTCATTGTTGGTATTAAATCTATAACTTTTGTATAAATATGAAAATAATGGAATTATTATTATTTTGGTGATTATGAAACCATTTTCACTGTAAAATTACTAATAAAAAAACAAAACATATATGAAAAGAAAAGCATTTATTAATAAAAATATAATTTTAACAATTAATTGGAAATAATTTGGTAATGAATAGTCATATGTAAATCATATATGGTATTATATATAACATTATATTTTTGTAATATATTTATAATAAATATATTTTATTATATTTAATTTTTGAATTTGTACAATGGATGAGAAGACTTACTATTATGGATTTATACTCTCTCTTT
This sequence comes from Viscum album, assembly GCA_963277665.1. Lineage (NCBI taxonomy): Eukaryota > Viridiplantae > Streptophyta > Magnoliopsida > Santalales > Viscaceae > Viscum > Viscum album. Next base: position 799,251,116 of record OY728155.1, read on the forward strand.
TATTTCTGATAGATGTGTGGAATTCACCACTCATTTAATTTATATGGTTTATATGCTTCCCCACTGAGAAAATATATCAGGAATACCATGCAATTCATGATATAAAAATTTTCCATTGAGGTTATTATTTATTAGGTCATAGGATTCAATATATTACTAAAGTTGTAAGGGATTTTTACCTTACATTTTTTCTTCTGTGAGACACATATCATATTCACTAGCTATTTCCATTATGTTGGTTATATACTTACCATGAATGTATTTCATGATGATTCTTCCTAAATAAATTTATGATCCACAAATCCTTTTTAGGAACTCTCTTTCATTTTTTAAAAAGTTAAAAAGTTACAAAATGGTAAGAGAATTTTGTCTCTATTTTCATTTTTTAGACATATGTTTTGTTATGAACATTTATTATTTTATGAGGTTTATATATAGCTGAGATTATATGTAATATCAAGAATTTATTTATATTCATCATATATTACATTTTACTTAATATTATTTAATCACAATTTTTATGATTCAATGTAACCCCAGTGGTAAGAGTTTAATGTTTAAATCCAATTGTTTTCCATGATTTTCATTCATTATTCTATAAATTATAAAAAATTATGATATATATCTCAATAAACAAATGGATTTTATTATCCTCTATTCATTTCATGTGAAAACATATTTTCACTTTAGGTTTCTCTCTTTATGTACATAAGAGACCAAATTAACATTTTTATGATAAATAATATTTATTTCACTCATCCATTAAAAACCCCATCTGATTCCAAAAATATATTTTCTACAAAATTGTATTCAATTTATTTTTAAAATATTCTAAATGATTTATCTAAATAAATTTTTACCCATGTTTTTCTTTTCAATTTTTTAAAATGAATATTAATGTCGTTATACAAAAAATTCCCATTTTGAAATTATTGAAATATTGAAAAGAATATTTGGATTATTTTTTTATCGTCTGATGAATTTATCACCTCAAAAAACATTATTTTATTTTAATAATAATATATAATTTTGTAAGGTAATTTTCAAATAATAGGATTTTCATAATGTTTTTTTTCATTAAAAAGTGATTTTTTAAAGATGAAAAAAAATTTCCACATGAAATGTTTTAAAATAATTATGATAGTATAATTTATGGGTTTCTGATGATTTTTCCAAAGGGAAGGGTCTAAAATTTATTTTTTAAAATTTTTATGTTAAAAAATTATTTCCATGAAATTTTTTTTCTTCATGAAACATTCTATGTGATTTATCATTCAAAATTATTCTCTATCTAAGTTGAATTAATTTGTTGTAAATTCTATTTTACTTGGTATATTATCTATGGATAGTATTATTATTCTTTCTCGGAATGGATTATTTTAAAAATGGAAAGTTTTTTATGAAATACATTTCACTTCCATGATTTATACCATGATAGTATTCTTATGAAACTATATTCATTTTCCATTGTTAACACAATTATGAAATGAGGAAATGATAATTAATTCTATCTGTTAACAAAAGTTTTCATATGGTGAAATGTTTATGAAACCCATATCCTTAGATTGTTTGAGTTATGATATATGTTTTTGGTCCTTTTCGAATAAATATGTATGATCTTAATTTAGTGATAGCAGATACATTATAACCAATTATAATGGATAATTTATAAACAAAGTCGATGGGAACTCATATCTCCATCAAATGCATTTGTATGATATTTATATCTCATGATATAGACATTCCTGTAATGGGGATTCAACTCAATTATATAAGGTACTTTATTCGTGCTCATGTTTTTGAGAGTAATCCTTTACTACTATGATGGTTTTGGGAGAGAACACATTACTATATTCTATCCATTATTGTGACCCATGAATAAAACAAAATTTTTTTCTATGATTATGTGAATTCAAAAATTCCATGTCTTATGCCACTGTAATGATCTCATGGATGATGTTATTTTAATACATTATAAATATACTATTATAAAGAAAAAATATTTATGACATGACTCAATAGTATAATATTTGGTATGAATGGAAGGGTTTTCATATGTTTTTCCAATGTTCTCATACATTTATGTTAATGTTATGATTATGGGTTTCCATAATTTACACTTACTAAGCATCTAACCACATTATATATTTTGATTCTTGTTGCATGGTTCTGATGAAAGGTTTTAAATATGGTATATTTTTTAAGAGTACTAATGTATAATATATTTATTTTATAATTTTAAGATCATCCACCAAATTAGATGATTGTCCTCCTAGTCACCAATGAGACGAAACTATTAAAATCCCCAAGCGTATTCTTATGAAATGTATTGAATAATAATATAAAAAGATGAAATGTACCTGTATTAGAAGTCTAGGTAACTATATTAGAAATGAGATCCCAGGTTCATGGAGATTTAGCTTATTTTGGCAAGATTCGTGGTGTGTGATCAAGTTTCATAGGAGTGTTCACCAATTAGGTTTAGGTAATGCGATAAAGTATTATAAGAGAGATCTTTTGAGATGTTACTTGGGGGATCAGTTTTTCCTTAGAGGAGGAGAGTTAGTGTGTTAGGATTTTTTTAGGAATTATTGTGTTGTGTGAGGTAATGTGTGTTAAAGTTACATTATGTTCTCTTTTGTGATTGCAATATGTAAATGGGCCATGTATGTGTTAGGTGACAATTTTTAATATCATGAATTAGCTTAAACTGTGCTACATAGGTAATCTAGTGGTGAGACGCTTGTAGTTATGATGGACCAGGGTTTGGTCCTTAAAATATGCTATCTAGAATGGGTGATTGTGGATATAATAGATATTTATGAGTGAATTATTGGGAAATTATCAATTTTTTCTTGTAAGAGGTGTTATAAAACAAACCAGATAGTGGGGAAAATCCATTTTTAATTCATGTATGGATTTCTTGGTTATCCAGGAAGAAGAAATTCTTAGTTTTTATATTGATTCCCATCCATGGTTGGTTTTACCAAATTTGATCATTGCATTCAGTGATACCTAGTGGATTGTCCATGTAGATCCAGTTTCTCATTTTTGGGAGACAATATTGATAACCCTATAATGAGGTGAATCATATCTATCATGGGTGAATTAAAATAATTTATAATCAGTTGTGTGAATGATGATCCATTTTGGAGAGATTATGGAGGTGGAACCTTGAAATAATTGTATGAAAGATATAATGTGGTCTCATTCCATGGTACATACAAAATTTAAAATAATTATGTATTATTTGTTAGATTATTTATATAGGAATCGTGGTTTATGGGGTGTTTTGGGATGATTGATTAAGAATGATCTAAGATATACCAATGATTGAGGTGAGAGAATGATGGTTTATGTGGGTGGTTGGTGATCTAAAAATGAAATCACACTGATGATTAGGTTCAAATTTAGTGATATTGTTTGTAATATTTCATAAAATCTTATAATAAAGACTTCATGATCAAGAGAGGTGGTGTGGTTATGTGTAATGGCCCGGACCTCTCCGGTCCATTACTTTGTGAAATGTTGGTGTTGGAGGTGTTCTGGGAGGCCAAGAGGACTTATCCCCAACACTTTGCCAATTTTCCAGTTCTGTGAACAATGTTTCCAGTTTTATGAACAGTAACAGATCGGTCTCACCGATCAGTCTGACAGATCGGTCTCACCGATCAGTTTCATAGATCGGTGTGACAGATCGGTTTCACAGATCGGTGTCACAGATCGGTTTCACAGATCGATGTGACAGATCGGTTTCACAGATCGGTGTGACAGATCGGTTTCACAGATCGGTGTCATAGATCGGTTTCACAGATCGGTGTGACAGATCGGTTTCACAGATCGGTGTCACAGATCGGTTTCACAGATCGGTGTGACAGATCGGTTTCACAGATCGGTGTGACAGATCGGTTTCACAGATCGGTCTGACAGATCAGTTTCACAGATCGGTGTGACAGATCAGTTTCATAGATCAGTTTCACAGATCGGTTTCACAGATCAGTTTCACAGATCGGTGTGACAGATCAGTTTCACAGATCGGTTTCACAGATCGGTTTCACAGATCGGTTTCACAGATCGGTGTGACAGATCAGTTTCACAGATCAGTTTCACAGATCGGTTTCACAGATCGGTTTCATGTACAGTAACGATGGGTGAACAGTGTTTCCAGACTCCTATAGTTTTGCCCCTTTTGACATTTCTTTTGACGTAAAATACATTTAAAGCCTTATTTTAAGGGCTCTTAAGGCCGATTCAAATTCGATAAATCCTATATTAATTATTCCTAAGGCTTGGAATGTTTTACTTGCTCAAACCGTGTGGGTTAATGCGATCCGTTTTTAATGGATAATTAACCGGATCTTAAACCGCCACCTCGTTAAATCTTAAAAAGGGATGAGATATCATTCTCCCTTGTTCTTTCCCTTTGTTCTCAACTAAGAGGTGCTAGAACCTTTCAATCCTTTCCGTAGGAGTTGCACAATCAATCTTTACTCCTAGGATTGGTTTTGCTTTGTTTTGATGCAACCAAGCTGTGTCGATCATTCTTCCACATAAGTTGTCGCGAGAGAAGGATTGTGGCCCGCTGTGTGGATAAAGGACGTCAAGAACTCTTCGAGGTAGGGGATTCATGGCTTCTCTAATTGTATATGTGCAATCGTAGGATTAGCATGATTTATCTCTTTGGATCACAATGAAATTGACCTAATTAAATACTTGAACCAGATTAAAAGAATTGGTTGATCACATGCTGTTGCTTTATACCGTGATAACGGTTTTCCTCATGTTTTCCTAGATGTAGTGATATCTATGTTTTCTTTGATTTGTTGTTCGTTCATGATAGAAATTGATAATGAACGTAAAGCCGGAATTAATTGTTAATTAATTGGATAAAGATAAAGAGACATGTAAATTAATCTGGTTGTTGTCGTTGTTGTAGTTGTTCTAATTTGAGGATAATCAAATTAGGGAAGTCAGCATGGTTATATAATTGTGACAGCTTGCTGATTATGTATCCATGATTGGAACCTACGAATAACAAATCTTCCAATTCCATATGGATTAGAAAACAGATTATGTGGGAATTTCAAAAGGGTTCTGAGTTACCTGCTTTCTTGTAAGGCTGAATGCCTTGTGGTTTGGATCTCTGAGTGCTCATTGTGTTTGAAGGCTGAATGCCTTGTTAAAGGGCCGAGAGCCCATTTTTTGATGTTTGTTTTCCTGCTTCTTGTGCTGTGATGGGAGTCTGGATGGTTGTTGTGATATGTGGAGGCATGGAGGCCTTGTGGTTATGGCAGCAGATGACACCTAGTGTGGTGAGATGCATCATTTTATGCATGTGGGTGTCGGGGAGGACCCCAGGGGTGATGGAATGGGATGGATGTGGTTGCTGGTTGCTTGCGGTTTTCTTGAATGTTAATCTGCTTTGCTTTTCCCCACTGCTCAAGGAAGCTGGTCTTGCTACCCTTCTTCCGAAGGAGGCGAAGACGCGCGGGGTATGCCACGTGCTTTCCGTGTTTAGCCTCTTGAGGGAGAATGGGTATATTCTCTTTCTATAGGAGGAAAAGACTCGACAGGTAGTACATATATTCACCGTGTTGAGCCTCCTTTGTGTTTAGAAGCATATGATGTTTTTCTAGAATGCCTGGGAATGTGGAAAAGTAATTCTGTAATGAATGTCTGATTAAATGGTGAAAATCTGTGGGGATGGAGATGCTGGAATTTAAAGGTGATGTGAATCATAAAAAGAAGCAGTTGTTTTTGAAAGTGATGCCAGTTCAGTTTAATGTGGAATTTTTCATTCTTAATTAATGTTTAAAGAATTAATTAATGTACAGTGGAACTGATAAATGAGAATGGAGTAATCTAATAAAGCTCTTCAATTGGTTGTGTGCTTATAGGATACCTAGTCTTTGAAGTAGCAGCCTGGAGTCTGAGAGACGTTAGCTGCAGTTGTATCTAAGACTAGGTAATGCCCATAGTGTGGATGTGTGTTACTTATATATTCTGTACTTTTTGTGTTTCTATACGCTACTCCACCCTGTCGGTAAGGGAAACTGACACCCCAGGGATTCTGATCCCCGGGGGGGTGTTTTCCCCAACATTCTGATGGGAGGTTGAATGGCTGACTACCCCCTTTGGCCCCGCTCTCTTCTCTTGGTAGATCTTTGTGCTGGTAGGCACAGTGGTTAGTTTTACCCATATATGTGTGTAGAGGGCTGTGATGGCTTGTGGTTATTTCACACACATATATTCTGGATATAGCATCCTATGGAATACTATAGGTGTAACGTGTATAGGCTGTGATGGCTTAAGGATCCTTACTCGGCGTATGGGATGTGATGGCTTGAGGTATAATACTCGACGTATGATACACGTTATACGAGCTATGGTGGCTCCCAGAAACTACCTGGTTACTTTGGTTGTGAGGATGGTGTGGTGCTTAGCCCAGGTGTCTGCGGGCAAGCCTATGTGGTGCACGAGGTGCAGATTGTGGAGCTTAGCCCAGGTGTCTGCGGGCAAGCCTTTGTAGAGAGATGCACAGGACGTATGTTGTTGGGGAAAAGCGGCAAACCAGTGGGGAAGTAGTAGCGGGGTACCCTTGATATTCTTTATTATATGCTATATTCTTGTATGCGTTACTTGGTGAGAGTAGCCATGGTGAGGTTGGGAACATAGTATACCTGTTTAGGTGACGAGTTAGTTTCACTTGTTGTTCACTAGGCTTTAGTATGCTTTCTTTACCTTTGCACGAGAGGATTGGGGAGGATCCTACTGAGTATACTGTTATACTCACCCTATGTACATATAAACTGTTTTTCAGGTCACTCGGAGCAGGTTGGAGATCAAGCGGGTTACTACTAGCTTGTGGTTGGAGGAGGAGCTGTTCGGGCTCGTGGTCGCTGCCGTTTTTCTTTCTTTTGGGTACTTTTAGTTTCCCCTTCAGTTGTAGTACTTTTGCATGACATTTCATATATGTACTTGGTTTCCTTTTATATTTTAGTTCTGAGTTGGAGTTGATTGGAGTCTATTCCATCACTCTCTTCTGCATGTGTTCTCTTAGAGGGTAATGCCTCCCATTTGTATGTTATTATACCCTCGGTGCTAGTCGCCAACCCGGGGCCTACTGGAGGCGGGACTCGGGGGTCATTACTCCCTTTTCACATTGCCGGCCCAGGAGGGGTACACTTTTTGGGGAGGGGGTCGTGACAGAGTGGTATCAGAGGTCTGGTTGAGGGATATGATGGAGTTTGGAGTTAGGCACAGGTGAGGATGCATGGGATGGTAGGGCAACAATGTCATTCATGTTTAGCAAGTGGGGTAAACACTGGAGACCGGCAGAGACATAGGCGTTCAGGGCCCCCTATGATCTGTTGCACAGACCTTTAAGTTTACAATGGCTACTAAACAAGTGATACCGATTGTAGGGTAGAGACCTAGGAAAGGATCATGCATCATTATTCTTTGCGCTTGTGTTTGAATGGGTAGACCTTGGGATAGGTAACCTAAAATTAATAAAACAAAACAATTAATTAATTAATGTTGAGTCTTCCATATTCCAGGATTAGGAGCTCTAACAGTTGTTATTTTACAGGTATGGCTCCAGGTCGACGTCCTCGTCAGGTTTGCACGGAAGATGCCCAGAAGGCTATTCCAGCAGATCCCCACCAGGTAGAGGTTGACGACGATGACACTTGGAGGAAGACTCTCCGAGAGTTCCAGCGCCAGAGTCTACAGAAGTACGAGGGCTCTGTTTCAGATGCAGTCACAGAAGACTGGTTGGAGGAGGTCGAGATAGGCTTCAGTTCGATTCGTGCTCGGAAGGAACACTGGGTGTCCTTGGTTGTGACGATGCTGCGTGGAGCAGTGAGGCAGTGGTGGTTCTTGTTCCTCGGTGATCGTGAGGAGTCAACGATCTCATGGGTGGAGTTTCGAGACAGGTTTAGATTCGAGTTTCTTTCATCGACTGTGAAGGCATCCAGTCGCCAGGAGCTACTCACCCTTCGACAGGGGAGCTCCAGTGTTCGAGAGTTTGGAATCCGTTTCAGGAACCTTCTACGATATGCTTCAGACCTTTTACCAGATGATGAGTCCAGGTCGAGGCATTTCGAGGAGGCTTTGCGTCCAGAGATCCAGCGCCAGGTCACCCCATTTATGCTGAAGACATATCTTGAGGTGCTGGCAAGGGCAGAGGTTGTTGAGAGGACTTTGACCAGGACCGGATCGTCACGAGAGGGGAATCGTCATGATTCCTCACGAAGCAGAGCTGTGGTCCGGGGTTCCCGGTTTTCAGGACAGAAGAGTTTCCGTTCACTTGGGGGTAGGTCCCAGCCCTTTCCATCTCGTTTCTCCAGAGGTAGAAACTCTCAGACCTATGCCAAGGGATCAGGCGCTTGTTTTTCTTGTGGTGGTCGTGGTCATCAGCAGTGGGAGTGCCCGACTTTTCAGAGCAGTCATCATGCACCAGGCGCTCCACTCCAGGTTCCTTCGTTGAGGCAGTTCCAGCCGAGGCAACAACAGCAGGTTGCACCAGTTTTAGATCACCCGAGGGTAGATGGAGCAGGCAGAGGACAGCCCCCTGACGCTCCCCGTCCTCAGAGAGCAGAGCGCGGCCATGGTGGTGGTCGTCATCAGGTTCAGAGAGGCCGTGGAGGTGGTCGTGGTCAGCTTCATGCTCTAGCGTTGCCAGCTCCAGGCGAGCCAGACGTCGTCCGAGGTACCCTTTTCTTGTTTTCTACCTTGGTGTATGCCTTGTTTGATTCAGGAGAGACACACTCCTTTATATCACCTACCCTTGTCCATGCTTTGGGACTTGAGGTAGAGAGGCTTCCAGTGCCCTTGGCGTTGACTACGCCAGTTGGAGGTCGAGCTGACTTGTTTGAAGTATGTAGAGACTGTGAGCTAGTGTTGGGGAAACACCGATCTTGGGGAGATTTCCTATGTTTGCGAATACAACCATATGATGTCATAATTGGCATGGATTGGTTGTATTCGGTGCATGCTGTTGTGGATTACTATAGGAAGAAGGTCGCTTTCTTTGATGAAGACGGAGAGGAAGTAGTGTTTGTTGGTGAGAGAGATCCTCGGATGAGTCATAGACGAGTTTCATCCTTATCATCCATGATGGCTGGGATGATGCTGAGTTCTTCAGAGGTCCAACAGTTGGCGTTTCCTAGGGTCGTAGAGGATTACCCTGACATCTTTCCAGAAGAGGTTGTATCCTTACCCCCTCGACGAGAGATCGAGTTTGGGATCGAGCTACAGCCAGGAGCGTCTCCTATCTCTATGTCTCCGTATAGGATGGCCCCTTCTGAGTTACGAGAGCTACGTATTCAGCTCGATGGTCTGTTGCAATGTGGTTTTGTTCAGCCAAGTGTGTCACCTTGGGGTGCACCAGTTTTGTTTGTGAAAAAGGCTGATGGCAGTTTGCGGTTGTGCGTCGATTATCGTCGGTTAAACAAAGTGACAATAAAGAACCACTATCCTCTCCCGCGGATTGATGACCTATTTGATCAACTGAAGGGTGCAAGTTGGTTTTCAAAAAAAGACTTGCGGTCAGGATATCATCAGATGTGTGTAAAGGATGAGGATATCCCGAAGACTTCTTTCCGCTGTCGTCATGGGCATTATGAGTTTGTTGTAATGCCATTCGGCGTGACAAATGCTCCAGCTGTTTTCATGGGGTTGATGAATGCTGTGTTCCGTGAATTCCTGGACAAGTTTGTTGTGGTTTTCATCGACGACATCCTTGTGTACTCCACATCTGAAGAGGAGCATGCCGAGCATCTACGAGCCGTTTTGGGAGTTCTTCGCCAACATCGGTTGTTTGGGAAGTTGTCCAAGTGTGAGTTCTGGGCTCGAGAAGTTCGTTTCTTGGGACATGTTGTGTCCCAATAGGGAGTAGCTGTGGATCCTTCGAAGATAGAAGCAGTGGTGTCTTGGCCAGCCCCCAAGACCGTGTCAGAGGTGCGAAGTTTCCTTGGTCTCGCAGGCTATTATAGGAGATTTGTAGCCAATTTCTCCCGAGTTGCGACTCCTCTGACAGCTTTGACCAAGAAGGATCAAGCGTTCATATGGACTGATCAGTGTCAGGCAGCTTTCGAATATCTAAAGGAGAAGTTGGTAAGTGCTCCAGTCCTTTGTCTTCCAGTGGAGGGAGTCCAGTTTGATGTTTTCTGTGATGCTTCACATCTGGGGCTAGGCTGTGTTCTCATGCAGCAGAGGTCAGTTGTTTCTTATGGGTCTCGGCAGTTGCGTCCCCATGAATGCAACTATGCCACCCATGATCTTGAGTTGACAGCCGTGGTGTTTGCGCTGAAGTTGTGGAGACATTACCTCATTGGCGAGCACTTTTTGGTTTTCACAGATCATAAGAGTTTGAGGTATGTTTTCTCCCAACGTGACTTGAACTTGAGGCAGCGTCGGTGGATGGAGTTCTTGCAGGAATACGACTTCGAAATATCGTATACACCTGGAAAAGGTAATGTTGTTGCTGATGCACTGAGCCGAAAGTCACGTAATGATGTTGTGCGTGAATCTGGTGATTCCTGGAGAGTGATGGAAGAGATATCAGCTTTTCATCTTGATATGGGAGAAGTTGGGGGAAGAGGTTGTCTTTTCCAGATGACGGTGCAGTCATCCCTGATGCAGAAGGTGGAAGAGTCTCAGTTGGGTGATCTAGAGGTGGAAGTTTGGAGAGATAGAGTTGTGTGTGGTGAGGCCCCTGATGGTTGGTCGGAGGATGAACAACACCGAGTGTTGTATCATGGCAGGCTTTTTGTTCCCTTGGCGATGCGCGAGACGGTTCTTCGAGAGTTCCATAGTTCACCCTTGGCAGTACATCCTGGTGTGACGAAGATGTACCGATCCTTGAGGAGTCAGTTTTGGTGGCCCGGGCTGAAGCGTACAGTTGCAGAATGTGTGTCTCGATGTTTAGTCTGCCAGAAGGTGAAGGCCGAACACCGTGTTCCTGGTGGTCTTCTCCAGAACTTAGAGATTCCTCAGTGGAAGTGGGAGGACATCTCAATGGACTTTGTTACAGGTTTACCTCGAGCTCCGGGAGGACATGATGCTATATGGGTGGTAGTGGATCGTTTAACAAAATCATCCCACTTCATAGCGATCAAGGAGTCGATCTCAGTGGAAGTTTTGTCGAGGCAGTATCTAGAGGAGGTGGTGAGGCTTCACGGAGTTCCTAAGATGATCATTTCTAATCAAGATCCTCATTTTACCTCTAGGGTGTGGAGAGGTCTCCAACATGGTTTTGGATCTCAACTGTGCCTTAGCACTGCTTTTCATCCTCAAACGGATGGTCAGACAGAGCGAACCGTCCAGACTCTTGAAGACATGTTGCACTCTTGTGTTCTTAATTTTGGAGGTTCATGGGTGAAGCACTTACCCTTGGTAGAGTTAGCTTACAATAATAGTTTTCACTCTACCATCGGCATGGCACCGTTTGAAGCCTTGTATGGCCGGCCATGCCGTTCTCCGTTGTGCTGGACTGGGGTCGGAGAGTCCGCAATTCTCGGACCATAACTAGTGCAGAATACAACAGAGATGGTTCAGGTGATTCGTGAGAGGATGAAGACAGCACAAGATCGTCAGAAATCTTATGCTGATCAAAGAAGGAGACCCTCAGAGTTTAATGTTGGGGATCATGTGTTTCTAAAGGTGACTCCCCGTCGTGGGCAGCGAAGGTTTGGTCACGGAAGTAAGCTTTCTCCCCGTTTTGTTGGGCCTTTCGAGGTGTTAGCTCGTGTTGGAGGTGTGGCGTATCGAGTATCACTTCCCCCTCTGATGAGTCGGATACATGATGTTTTCCATGTCTCGCAGCTCCGTCGTTACCTTCATGATGAATCTCATGTTATCGATTGGGGAGAGATCGATATTGATGATGATGCAACCATCGAGGAGCGACCTGTGGAGATCCAAGACCGCAAGTAGAAAGTGTTGCGTGGGCGTTCTATCCCCTTAGTTTGTGTCTTGTGGCGACACGGTGGCATGGAGGAGAGTACCTGGGAGTGTGAGTCACAGATACGTGCTCAGTACCCAGAGTTGTTTAATGTTTAACTCCTTTCCTGTAATGATGTTTCCTCTATGGTTAGACCTTTCATGTTTTATTTATGTACCTTTGATGTGATGTTGTGAATGAATTGTTTGGGTATGGATTGTTTGTTCCCGGATGTCAGAGTTTTGTTCCAGCTTTCGAACAACTCATGGTGGTTTTTCCCTGGGAGGTATCTTATGGGGTGGTTGTTCGGACCCCTCTTCTCTTCTGGGTTGGTTTTTAATTCTCGAGGACAAGAATGTTTTGAGAGGTATCTAATGTAATGGCCCGGACATCTCCGGTCCATTACTTTGTGAAATGTTGGTGTTGGAGGTGTTCTGGGAGGCCAAGAGGACTTATCCCCAACACTTTGCCAATTTTCCAGTTCTGTGAACAGTGTTTCCAGTTTTATGAACAGTAACAGATCGGTGTCAGAGATCGGTTTCACAGATCGGTGTGACAGATCGGTTTCACAGATCGGTGTGACAGATCGGTTTCACAGATCGGTGTCACAGATCGGTTTCACAGATCGGTGTGACAGATCGGTTTCACAGATCGGTGTCACAGATCGATTTCACAGATCGGTGTGACAGATCGGTTTCACAGATCAGTCTGACAGATCGGTTTCACAGATCGGTGTGACAGATCAGTTTCACAGATCAGTTTCACAGATCGGTTTCACAGATCAGTTTCACAGATCGGTGTGACAGATCAGTTTCACAGATCGGTTTCACAGATCAGTTTCACAGATCGGTTTCCAGATCGGTGTGACAGATCAGTTTCACAGATCGGTTTCACAGATCGGTTTCATGTACAGTAACGGTGGGTGAACAGTGTTTCTAGACTCCTACAGTTTTGCCCCTTTTGACGTTTCTTTTGACGTAAAATACATTTAAAGCCTTATTTTAAGGTCTCTTAAGGCCGATTCAAATTCCATAAATCCTATATTAATTATTCCTAAGGCTTGGAATGTTTTACTTGCTCAAACCGTGTGGGTTAATACGATCCGTTTTTAATGGAGAATTAACCGGATCTTAAACCACCACCTCGTTAAATCTTAAAATGGGATGAGATATCATTCTCCCTTGTTCTTTCCCTTTTTTCTCAACTAAGAGGTGCTAGAACCTTTCAATCCTTTCCGTAGGAGTTGCACAATCAATCTTTACTCCTAGGATTGGTTCTGCTTTGTTTTGATGCAACCAAGCCGTGTCGATCATTCTTCCACATAAGTTGTCGCGAGAGAAGGATTGTGGCCCGTTGTGTGGATAAAGGACGTCAAGAACTCTTCGAGGTAGGGGATTCATGGCTTCTCTAATTGTATATGTGCAATCGTAGCATTAGCATGATTTATCTCTTTGGATCACAATGAAATTGACCTAATTAAATACTTGAACCGGATTAAAAGAATTGGTTGATCGCATGCTGTTGCTTTATACCGTGATAACGGTTTGCCTCATGTTTTCCTAGATATAGTGATATCTATGTTTTCTTTGATTTTTTGTTTGTTCATGATAGAAATTGATAATGAACGTAAAGCCGAAATTAATTGTTAATTAATTGGCTAAAGATAAAGAGGCATGTAAATTAATCTGGTTGTTGTCGTTGTTGTAGTTGTTCTAATTTGAGGATAATCAAATTAGGGAAGTCAGCATGGTTATATAATTGTGACAGCTTGCGGATTAGGTATCCATGATTGGAACCTACGAATAACAAATCTGCCAATTCCATATGGATTAGAAAACAGATTATGTGGGAATTTCAAAAGGGTTCTGAGTTACCCGCTTTCTTGTAAGGATGAATGCCTTGTGGTTTGGAGCTCTGAGTGCTCATTGTGTTTGAAGGATGAATGCCTTGTTAAAGGTCCGAGAGCCCATTTTGTGATGTTTTTTTTCCTGCTGCTTGTGCTGTGATGGGAGCCTGGATGGTTGTTGTGAAATGTGGAGGTATGGAGGCCTTGTGTTTATGGCAGCAGATGACGCCTAGTGTGGCGAGATGCATCAGTTTATGCATGTGGGTGTCGGGGAGGACACCAGGGGTGATGGAATGGGATGGATGTGGTTGCTGGTTGCTTGCGATTTTCTTGAATGTTAATCTACTTTGCTTTTCCCCACTGCTCAAGGAAGCTGGTCTTGCTACCCTTCTTCCGAAGGAGGCGAAGACGCGCGAGGTATGCCACGTGCTTTCCGTGTTTAGCCTCTCGAGAGAGAATGGGTATATGCTCTTTCTATTGGAGGCAAAGACTCGATGGGTAGTACATCTATTCACCGTGTTGAGCCTCCTTTGTGTTTAGAAGCATAGGATGTTTTTCTAGAATGCCTGGGAATGTGGAAAAGTAATTCTGTAATGAATGTTTGATTAAATGGTGAAAATCTGCTGGGATGGAGATGCTGGAATTTAAAGGTGATGTGAATCTTAAAAAGGAGCAGTTGTTTTTGAAATTGATGCCAGTTCAGTTTAATGTGGAATTGTTCATTCTTAATTAATGTTTAAAGAATTAATTAATGTACAGTGGAACTGATAAATGAGAATGGAGTAATCTAATAAATCTCTTCAATTGGTTGTGTGCTTATAGGATACCTAGTCTTTGAAGTAGCAGCCTGGAGTCTGAGAGACATTAGCTGCAGTTGTATCTAAGACTAGGTAATGCCCATAGTGTGGATGTGAGTTACTTATATATCCTGTACTTTTTGTGTTTCTATACGCTACTCCACCCTGTCGGTAAGGGAAACTGACACCCCGGGGATTCTGAGCCCCCGGGGGGGGGGGGGGGGGGGTGTTTTCCCTAACATTCTGATGGGAGGTTGAATGGCTGACAACCCCCTCTGGCCCCACTCTCTTATCTTGGAAGATCTTTGTACTGGTAGGCACAGTGGTTAGGTTTACCCATATATGTGTGTAGAGGGTTGTGATGGCTTGTGGTTATTTCACACACATATATTCTGGATATAGTATCCTATGGAATACTATAGGTGTAACGTGTATAGGCTGTGATGGCTTAAGGATCCTTACTCGGCGTATGGGCTGTGATGGCTTGAGGTATAATACTCGACGTATGATACACGTTATACGAGCTATGGTGGCTCCCAGAAACTACCTGGTTACTTTGGTTGTGAGGATGGTGTGGTGCTTAGCCCAGGTGTCTGCGGGCAATCCTATGTGGTGCACGAGGTGCAGATTGTGGAGCTTAGCCCAGCTGTCTGTGGGCAAGACATTGCAGAGAGATGCACAAGACGTATGTCGTTGGGGAAAAGCGGCAAAACAGTGGGGAAGTAGTAGTGGGGTACCCTTGATATTCTTTATTATATGCTATATTCTTGTATGCGTTACTTGGTGAGAGTAGCCATGGTGAGGTTGGGAACATAGTATACCTGTTTAGGTGACGAGTTAGTTTCACTTGTTGTTCACTGGGCTTTAGAATGCTTTCTTTACCTTTGCACGAGAGGCTTGGGGAGGATCCTACTGAGTATACTGTTATACTCACCCTATGTACATATAAACTGTTTTTCAGGTCACTCGGAGCAGGTTGGAGATCAAGCGGGTTACTACTAGCTTGTGGTTGGAGGAGGAGCTGTTCGGGCTCATGGTCGCTTTCGTTTTTCTTTCTTTTGGGTACTTTTAGTTTCCCCTTCAGTTGTAGTACTTTTTCATGACATTTCATATATGTACTTGGTTTCCTTTTATATTTCAGTTCTGAGTTGGAGTTGATTGGAGTCTATTCTATCTCTCTCTTCTGCATGTGTTCTCTTAGAGGGTAATGCCTCCCATTTGTATGTTGTTATACCCTCGGTGCTAGTCGCCAACCCGGGGCCTACTGGAGGCGGGACTCGGGGGTCATTATCTCCCTTTTCACATTGCCGGCCCAGGAGGGGTACACTTTGTGGGGAGGGGGTCGTGACATTATGAATCATTTGGTTTAGTATAGTTCTTAAGATTTGTTTTCTATGGGGGTTTTGGATGGTGTTTTTCTTCATGTTTGGGTGATATGATACACATTAGGCATGTAAATAGTCTTTTATAAGAGAATTTTAGAAGAGATTATTATGGTGGGGGGAACCATGGTTTGAAATCAACCATTGTTTGTAGAGACTAATGGTGGGTACAACATAATACTTGTGAGAAGTAAGGTGATGAAACCTAAGTGTTTTAGGATAGAAGGGTGTCGTACATGTCTACATATTGTTTTCATTTGAGATTACTAAATGGATTTTTTAATGCTTAATATTGTTCCGAGTGTTTGGATTTTTGTAGTGGATACATGTTTACGGTTTCAGACATGAATTCATAAGGTACCTTGTGAAATAAAGACAAGGGTTGGTTTGTAATGATGGTTTGAAGACTACTACTGCTACTTGATAATGACATGTGTAACAAACATGAGTTTTTAATGACCCATAAATTTGATTGTCATTATTTTTTGTTGTGTTATTAATTGTGGTCTTAGGGAAATGTTTGTTTCGTGATTTGGGATTCATATATGAAATTTGATTATATTATTATCCGATGTTGATATTTTTTGATATGGAACAATATCTGTATGGTTGTTTTGGTGCCTATGAAATTACCAAAAAAATGACATAAGTTGTCTTAAATTAAAATTTCAGAAATAATTAGCTACCAAAAAACTACACAGGGTATTGAAAAATGGTGGCACACGACCAAAGAGGCTATGCAATAGAAGTGGGGATAATTCCATTGTGTTTCATCATGAAATAACACCACACTATAGACATATTGTTACACAATGGGAGGGGTTCTTATAGGAGGCTTCCCTATAGTGCCCCCCCATGAGGATACACTATGGGATGGGGATGCCTTGAGGGTTGGGAACCCTACCCACTCGCTATTAGTTATGCCACATCATCAAGATCATGTACCAACATGTCCTAAGTCAATAGATTTAATTACACTACTCCTGAGGCTGCATCATTATGGGGGATTTCAAGATCATCCCATGGAACTAGTGTTGAGGCACCATGACAAGGTACCCATGAACATGTAATGGTTTATTGCTTGGTGGGGTCTCTAAATGGTGGTATTCCTAAAATTTAACATTCCCCTAATTTTAATGTAATGGGGTTTATGGAAAGGGTCATTCGGTTTCCTCATACCCATATCCTTCCTCCATTAAATCCCCCATGTTGGTGGGATAGTTATTTCTGTTTAGTTATAGTTTATTCAACTTATGATCATTATTCCTTCCATCATTATTCCCCCTCATTGTATCCCTCTAATTTAAAGGTAATTGTTTATCATTTTTTGATGGCTTCAATCAAAACATGGTGGAAATAGATCAATATGATTGGAAATTCATGAGCATGGGGTAGAGAAGGTCCCAAATAGATTATAGTAAATCTATATTCACTATTATAGTTGACATAATTCACTACCTTAATTTATTTATTGTTTTTTATTAAATAAGGAGAAATTTGAAATTAACTAGGTTTTGGGTGAGTAGGATTTTTCTCACGATGGTATGAGGAGTACACCATGGACTTCCAAAGTTTTATTGTTCTTTGTTATAGGGTGATACTCATATTTAATGATTTTTCAATTGATAATTGTTCATTTTAATTCCAACAATTAATTTTAAATATTTATAATTAATTATTTCTATCTTATTACATTATAATGTATCTCAGGAGGTAGTAGAATTATTGATGATTAATGTACATGCTTGGTAATAGCATAAAAAATCATGGCATGGATTGTAGTTATTTTTTTGAGTTTGGTTCAACATTTCTAATAAATGTATCTATTTTTTATTGCAATAACGTGAATTCTAATAAATTTTAGGGGTAGTGGTACTGAATTAGGGACCAGGTTTCAATGTGTTTGATAGATCAGAAAGATTTAGGCATTTTATTCTTGGAATATATAATCTCTAGAAAATTTTTATATTATGGTATCTCAAATAGTATGCCTCAACATTAAGAAGGTGTTTCTCATGTTAACATAATACCATGGATATGAATCATTGAGAATATGGAGATTTGGGATAGAATAGTATGGTATCCTTATGAATGAGGTAATATTTTGTAGGATATTAGAAAAGTGATGTTTATAGATGTTACCTTATATCTCAAGAGTGATGATTAACACCCTCAGGTGGTTATAGAGGAGTTTTTCTATTAGATGTGTGTATTTAATGTCCTCTAGAACCAAACATACTTCATAGAGTGGGTATTCCTATGAAGGACAGGTTGAGAGATCACCCTTATGATATGAGACATAAGAACACTATGAAGTTATTTGGAATTGATATAGAAAAATCATTATGTTTACAAGGGGATTAGAGTGGTATGGATTTCAACAATATTTGGACTCTGAAACTTGTTTTCGTGTGGAGTTTTAATGAGGTTGTATTTGGTATTAATGATTGTATTAGATGTTTCATTGGGTTGTGTCTACAATAATTGATTAAATTTAGAAAAAAAATGTATCAGTGAGTAGTGACTGTGATAGGTCTAAGGGGTCCAGTGGATGACTTGATAGGTGACCCGAATGTGTTTCAGGGTGAGGGACTATGTAGTGGGTTATTAAGAACCTAGGATTAGCTAGTAAGATCGATAATAGTTTTGGTGTTTTATATGGTGTTTCATTTAGGTGATTATGCAAGGAAATAGACCCATTGTGGGATATGTATCCTTATTCTTGGACCAACAATCAATGTGATGGTACTTTATGGATTGTCGTAGGTGAGATACTTTCCTTATGTAATTGAAGTGTAATTTTCATTCAGAGGGTTAGAGAAGGGTTTTATGTGTCACCTTAAATTGGATTTTATGATGTTTCTATACCTTTTAGAAGGAGGGATAGGGGGTTTAATGTGATTTTAGGAGTGGACTAGGGATCCTACCATGTGTGACAAAGTATAAAGTTGAGAATGTGACATATGATCATAACCAGTTCCTTCAAGTGGAGGTTTGAATTCATAGATGGCTCCTTATCCGATTTCATGGAATACAAACTAGGAAATGGGATTAGAATAATTAGTGGAGGTGATAAAAGAAATTGAAGTGAAATTGAAGCACGTATGATTGTGAATCATGGGGGCCATGTTAGCAAACATTGAACTGATTTTCAAGGTGTTGTTATGGCATAATATTCACATGATGTCCAATGTGTTTTTTGATACATACTTATTTTCCTAGTGATTATATATGTATTTTATGGTGCATTTTAGGTATTATTGTTGATACCCCATTGAGTTGAATTCTCTCACCCTATGTGAGATCACTTTTGTAAATGAATCCTCTATTTTGTCATTCAGATTGAGAATGACATTTATAGTGGACTAGAATAGAGAAACTTGTGGGTATCAAGATAGGTGTAGTATAATATGGACGCATGATATTAGTAGGTTCTTTGTGATTTTTTTCCTTTTATTTATTTTTTATATGCGGTCATCTTAGTGGTTGATCAATTGTATGTTTTATATGAAAACATCATTTTTATACAGAATTATATTTATTTGATTATGTGTACTCTTGTATTTATGATAAAAATAATTTTTATACTCTTCACCTTTTTATAAATTTAATTGAACCGAATTGTATCCCCATTGTATGGATTATGACATTAGTATATGTTCATAGCCTATATAATTTTGGGATCCATGCTTGAGGTCACATACCCCCTTGTCCTTTAGAAAATTTTATTGGTCCACATGCAACATTGTAACATGATTCTTCTCATGGGTGAAACATAAATTTTTTTCTTATATGAACTACTATTTTAACTACCTTCAAATATAGGTGTCCTATTTTTTATTTATTGATACTTATTTAATTTAATTAAATCTTTCTTACATATATTGATTAAGCATTAAATGGAAATATCCATTTTTGTGTTGATAGATATGTGAATGAAAAAATCCAATTGATGCACTTATAAATGATCTTAAAATATTCACATCATATAATTTAGATAAAACCCCTACTGAATGAAAAATTTTATACAAATATAGGAATCCTTAGAAACTATTACCATTTGAAATTCAATTTATGATCTTGAGAATCTTCCTAAAATTGTGTGTGAATCAAGTTCGAATACTTTTTAACATATTCTAATTATCACTATATTATTTTAAACCAATTAGAACTTAATCACTTTATTATTTTAAGGATATAAATGAATATTTTTATATCTATCATAATATAAAACCACCCAATCCATCAATAAATTTAATCTAGAGGATATCTCATTGTGTTTTTACAAGGTTCATCCACATAGGTGGAAACTTAATCGTTGTGGTGATTAATAATTCACCATATTAATAGATTATATAGTATTAAGAATGTTTTAAATTATTTGTGTTTTTGAAATGGATTATCATATTCCAATATTTCATCACTCGCATATACTACATCCCACTATTATTCTTACCTTCATATGGTATTTACACTACATCTAACAGGTTTTTGATGTCACTTTTTGAATTATAATGCTTTTACCAACCTTTTAATGTATGCCTCCAGCCCTTTTATTATTTAACTATAGAAATATTATTTTAAATCCTTCTTAAATAATGTACTATAATTATTATTTATATTCAAGATTAATTTCATGACAATATGATTCAATAAAGATCCTTTCTCATATTTCATTCACATAAACAGAATTTCATTTTCACTATACATGAGAAAAGAATGATTTTTGAAACCAATTATTTTCTACATATCATTCATGTTCATAAACTCATGTTTTAAAAATACCAATAGTTTCTTCCTTGATTCAATGATGGGATTCTATAATATAGGGTATTGTAATTCTTATTCATCTTCTTATTATGTATAAACTAAATACCTATTATCAATAAAATCAAGTGTAGTAATTTTCATAACCAATAAAAATATGGTTATTATTCTTTAAATATATTCCATGATAAAATTTCATCTCAAAAAAATCACCTATCTACTATTTTCAAAGAGTTATATTGTTTACTTTAGGGTTTATCTTTGAACATCCACCACTCATATAAGATGAATTTTTAATCTCATATCACGATATTATTTTTTCATCAAATTCAATATAGAAAAAAATATACACTCTTGATTCCATGATCCTCTCACATTTTTCTCATCACTTTAATGTGGGTATGTTTCCATTATCTTATATATTCCATTTTCCATAATCAAACCTCTATCATATTTCCATAAATAACCATGTTTTAATTTTTTTTACTTTTAATATCAACATAATAGGAATCCTCTTTATTCACCTAGTATTCCTGATAAAATTATTCCAAAATGTATACATAAAATTTTATAAAAACATATAATAATTAATTTTAGAAGAAAAATTAAATAGAAATAAATTAATTATGAAGTAGATAATCTCCTCATAGTGTGAATATTTATGGAATTTTAATATAAATACGTCTTTGTATTTTTATTATCATAATCCATTAGTGCATGGTCTTATCAACTGGTGAAAATAATCAGAAACCATTTTATGTAAGATAAGTAAATATATAATAGTATAATAATATAAAATATTATTTAATGACTTGTTTATTTTTTTTATTTTTCTTAGTTTCATATTTATATAATCTTTCATTATTTTTTTGTTCATCACTCTTCTTTTCAACATTCATAAGGATGATTATTATAGAGACCCAACATTTTCATACATTACTATTACTTCTTATTAATGATAATAAACATAATAGTATTACACATAGAGGATACAAATGTTTTGTCTCTTGGGAAAACTAAGAACATGCATAAAAATTACAACATCAAACATATAAAATTATTTTATTTCATCTTCTCTCGATTTTTATTAGAACTTGACCTCTCCTCAGTACATTTAGTCACCTGAGGATATATATAAAAAGGGGGGAGAAAAAATCTCAGTAATAGTTTAGATAAGAACAATATATCATGGGGTGATCATAATCAAACGTAGGAAAAAGACCATGAACATGATATGAATCATTAATAAATGACTTAAAATGTGGCAATGCAAAAAAATGAAACATCATGTCTTAGTTGATAAACGCCATACATACATGAGAAAAAATCTAGAATCTTGTTCACATATAATTTCACTTAAACTCATGAGATTCATCACTTTACAAAATGGATTGGAGCACTGTATAATTTCGGGTGCACCGGTCACATTGAAACATTCATATTGTGGTATATAATATAGGTGCACCTATCACATCATAACATTATCATAATCCTTCATGAAAAAATGAAAAATATCAAAAAATAATATAAGTAACCCATTTAAAATAATGTTTTTAATCTCATGAGAACACATTCATAATCTTTGAGTTCCCAAAATAAATTTGGAATAACATATATGATTCTATAACCATCAACATTGAGTGAGAAGTAAAAGGTATGTTTTTTAGAGAAAATTTATTTTGGAAAGAATTTGTTTGAAATAAACATCATTACGAAACATTTATATCCCATAAAAGATATGATAATGATGAAAAAATGATTATTAAGTAGTGACCGTACCAAAAATGGAGTGAAATATGGAGAACCCGAAGAAAGAATGTTGGGTTTGAAATTTTCCCTTTACCATGTATCTGAATGCTTTCTTTGCATTACTGTCATGTATAACAACATTTGATTACATAATAATAAATTAAATAACATTTTTTTCATTTATATGGTTTATTATGGTTTCATTATGTTATTATCTGGGCATTTTGATGAGTTATTGATTTAAAAAAACATTGTCTGAGAATGTTC
Organism: Viscum album; assembly: GCA_963277665.1. Taxonomy (NCBI): domain Eukaryota; kingdom Viridiplantae; phylum Streptophyta; class Magnoliopsida; order Santalales; family Viscaceae; genus Viscum; species Viscum album. The sequence goes on from OY728155.1 coordinate 799,273,871, forward strand.
ATTTTTATGGTTTTCCTAAGTAGTTCACTTGTATTAGTAAATGAATGTTCACGTAGAACATGGATAAATATAAAGAACTGATATTTCATGTTATAAATGATATTCCATGTTATTAAATTATGTTATAATGAATTGTATTATATACCATTTGAATGAATCATTAGATAAGAAATAAATCATGATTGTTAGGGATTATTTGTGTAGTTTTTCGACCACAACGAACTTGTTTTGTATAATCTTTTTGTAATATGTAAAAAATTTTGTTCTATAACATTTAGTAGGATATAATAAATATAAAATATTCTTTTTGAAACATAAACATGGTTTCATGAAAATATCTTAAGGTATAAATGGAAAAAATAAAACATTTCATTCTTGAAGGTGATAGATTAACACCTTACGAATAACATTTTCATTTATAAAATAAAAAGAAGAGGAAAAAGTGATTGAATGGTATACTATCCATTTAGTGACATAAAATTAAAGTATATTAATGATAATGGAGTTACCATACCATGTGGATGATTATAGTTGGGGATAGAATAAGAAAAGAACTTGAAATTGAAAGGAAACTAAAGGAAAAGAGAGGGAGAGAGATAGAGATGAATTTACTTTTGAATCATCCTCTTCAGATCCTTTATAAGGAAGATATGATTGGTATTTTTATGAGACCAGAATCTCTTGGACGTGGGGAAGGGGCTAGGGGGATTTTTTGGAAGATTTTATACAAGGATCGATTCTTGAGAGGTGTGATTAAATGAGGGTGCGAAGGGTGGTATTTATAGTGGAGGGGAGATGTGTTTTCACAATGTAATATTCATTAATATTTATTTCTCCACAAGAAAAATAATATTTAGTTTTCCATGACAAAGAATAGTAATTTTATCATGTGAATCCAAACTAATTTGGCTTACATCACTAGAACATCATACATGACTATATAATTTTCTTATTTTGATTATTTTGTAAATTATGATATTTCATTATTCATAAAAATTCATGTATTTCAGAAAAATACCAAAATATAACCCCAAAATTTTGTCGACATGTAAAATACAAAAATGAAGTCCATTTTTCAAAAATATTTTTCTAAATATGATTAATTTAAAATTTAATTAAAATCATAATTTACAAGAAAAAACCGTTTTTAAAATTTAAACTGATTTAATAATGCTTTCAAAAATTATGTAATGTCTTATCATAAACAGAGAAGACATAGAATTGTTAATTTATGAACCCATTTTAAGAAAATACATTTTATTTAAATTAATTAATTAATTACAATTAATTATTATTACATAGAAAAATACAATTAATTTTACTATGGTCAAATTGTCTCTTATAAGATGCCTAAATTTTATTTGATCTTTCATGGGAAAGGTTACTATTATTTTGAACAATTCACTATTCATAAGGGTAGGTTACTTTTCATAAGGGTAGTCTACTATTCACCAAAAATTAAATTTGTCATATCTAATTCCAAACATCTTACAAATCACAACCGTGTTTGTCAGATTTTTGAAATTCAAACCATAGAAGTAGAAAAATTTGGATTAATGGTCACAGAATATTTAGTATCATTATATTTCATAGTGATTCCTATTGTGATTATACTCTAAGGCACAATTATAAGAAGGGGATTCCATTGATAAACCTTTGGGTCATTACATTCTTCTCCCTTGTGAACTTTCCCCATCAAAATTTTGTTTTACACAAATAAGTGATGGTACTTCTCCTTCATCGCCTCCTTGGGATCCCAAGTAGAATCTTTAAACTTATTTTTCCTTAATAACACTTTGAAAAGGTGGGATATATTATTGTGTAGAACCATACCCCTCTTATCCAGAATCTTCACTTGCTTCTCATCATAAGAGCGATCAGTGTCCAGTTGTACCTCCTCTGAGTTCAGTACATGTGAGGGATCTGGTATGTACTTCCTCAGGAGTGATACATGAAACACATCATTAACTTGATCCATATTTGGTAGAAGTGAAAGTTGATAGGCCTCAGATCCTATATGGTCAAGTGTCTTAAACGGGCCAATGTACCATGGGCTTAGCATCCCTTTCTTTCTAAACCTCACGACTCTCTTCCATTGTGATATTCGATTGGAGAGTTAATCTCCAATGTTAAACTCCAAGTCCCTTCGACGGTAGTCACCTTAGCTCTTTTTCCAGCATTGAGAATCTTTGATATGTTTTTGGATGACATGAACCTTCTCTGTCATCTCTTGCACAAGATCAAGTCCAAGTATCTTTCTTTCTCCATCTTCATCCCAATAGTTCTGTGTTCTACATCACTTTCTATAAAGATCTTCATATGGAGCCATTTGAATACTCAAGTGGAAGATATTTTTGTATGAGAACTCAACCAATGTGAGATGCTTATCCCATCCACCTTTTAATTCTAGATAGCAGGATATTATAGTATCTTCATGCTTATGAATAGTCCATTTATATTGGAAATTAGTTTGGGGGTGATAGGTCATGATTAAATTTAATTCTTTACTAAATTCATGTTGAAGAATCCTACATAATTCATATGTGAACCTTGGATCACTGTCATAGACAATCGAGATTGGAACACCATGAAGTATCACAAATTCTTTCACATATATATTTGCATGTTTTTCAAGCGAGAGGTCTACCCAAATAAAGATAAAATTGGAAGACAAGGTGAGTCAGTAAACTAGAACCCATATCAGATTATTTTCCATTGACATCTTTGAGATACCCATGAAAATATCCATAGTGACATTCTCCCATTTCCACATGGGTATAGGAAATGGCTGTATTAACCCTACAAACGGTTTTTCCATGTTTTAACTTGCTGATATACCAAGCACATTGAGATATATTCATCAATCTCTTTCTTCATGTTATCCCAAAAGAAGTGTCCTCAGAGATCAAGGTACATCATTGTACTCCCAGGATGGATAGAGAATGTTGAGCTATGTGCATTTTCCAATAGCACCTTATTTATCCCAGGTGATTAAATAACGCAAAGTCACGTTCCCAACTGAGTCACACCATCATCTTCAATATGAAAATCTTGTGGATTTCCTACCATTATTTCATTCACCCTCTTTTGTAACTCTACATCATCCTATTTTAATTCCTTAATCTTCTCTTGGATTGATGGTTGCACATTAATTTTGGTAAGGTAATATTTATCCCTAGAAATTATGATTTATAAATCCATCCTTTGCATATCCAAGTATATAGGGTCTTTCTCAATCCGTGACAGGGATAGAGTAATAAGTTCTTTTCTACATAGAGCATTAGCTACCTTGTTCGCCTTTCCAGGATAATAGTGACTAGAGAAATCATAATCCTTGATTGTCTCTTACCATCTACTTTGACAGATGTTGATTTCTTTTTGTGTTAATATATACTATAGTCTCTTGTAGTCAGTGTATATGTCACACTTCATGCCATAGAGGTTGTGTCTCCATATTATCAAGGTAAAAATCACAGCTTCCAGCTTTGGATCAGGTGTCTGGTAGTTCTGCTCATGGATCTTTAACTTCCGTGAGTCGTAGGCTATCACATTATCATTTTTCATGAGTACACAACCTAATCCTTTCTTTAAAAAATAACTGTATATCACAAAAAATACACCACTTTTCGGTAAAGTGAGTATAGGTGCAGTGACCAACCTTCTCTTTAGATCCTTGAAGCTTCCCTAACATTATTCCATCCAAATATACTTTTCCCCTTTCCTTGTTAACATAGTTAGAGGAATTGATAATATTGATAAATTTCTCACAAAATTTCTGTAGTACCCTGATAATCCATGAAAACATTTGATTTTTGTGACACTCTGGGCTATTCCTCAATCGCAATTGTTTTTTATTGGTCCACATAAATTCCCTAACTTGTGACAACATGTCAAAAAAAAGGTGAAATGATTCATCCAAAATTCAATCTTACTGAACTTGGAATACACATTCTCTTTTCTCAATGTCGCCAACACAGGTCTTACATGTTCTGCATGTTCCTCCTAGATCTTGGAGTAGATGATAATTTCATCAAAACATATTACCACAAATTATTTGAGGTAATTTATAAGTATATTATTCATCATATCCATGATGATTTTAGGAACATTAGTAAGTCTGATGTGCATCACAAGAAAATCATTGTGACCATACCTTGTACAGAAGGCAGTCTTCTAAATATCTTCATTCTTCACCTTTAGTTGATGATATCCAGAACAAAGATCCATCTTTTAGAAGTATTTATCTCTTCTTAACTGATAAAATAAGTCATTAATCTTTGGAAGAGGATACTTGTTCTATATGGTGATCTTGCTGTGTTCCTGATAATCTATACACAGTCACATTGTTCCATCCATCTTCTTCACAAAGAGTACTAGTGCACCCTAAGGTGATGCAATAGGGTGTATGAACCCTCTGTGTAGATGCTCCTGCAGCTGCTACTTTAACTCCTATAGTTCGATAGGATCCATCATATTGGGACACATTGGGATAGGAGTATCTCCACGTATGAGTTCTATTGAGAACACTACCTTACGATCTGGGGGAATTTTGGATAACTCTTTAGGAAATAAATCACCATATTCACTCACCATAGGCATTCCCACATAGATGACACTTTCTGTTGACAAAAACATTTGTGTGAAGTATGCTTCTTCATAAAGAATCATAACCCACACCATTGAAGTATACTTCAAAGTATAATCATGATCTTCCTTTCATTTTTAGAGGATCATGGGATGGTTCATAATATGAAAAGATATTTTCTTTTCTAGAAAGTTTACACGCTCTCTATATAATGAGTCCCAATCCATTTTTATTATAGAGTCGAATTCCACCAAGGGAAGTATTACAAGATTTGTTGGAATCATCTTCCCAAATATGAAAACATGATAAGTGTCAAAAACAAGGGTTGCAGTGATTTCACCACTTGGTGTTTTAACAGATATATCTAATTCATGGTTTTGGGGATTCGATTCTATTGTTATAGAAAAATTTCAAGATATAATGGAATGGGTAGATCCAAAATCAAATAATACTGTTGGGAAAAAATCCCTCAAGGTAACATTGCAATATTTTTGGGTTGATTGTGTTTGTTGACAAAGCAGGTTTCCATGGAGAATTGTTGAGTTCCCGAGAAGTTGTTGACATTACATGTTGACAAAGAACTATGACAAAGGAAAGGACTATCTGGAGGCGGTACAAAAGAGCAGTACAAGGTGGCGCCGTTTCCCAGTGTTTGCCAAATTTTTGGGGTCCAAAATTTGGAGTTTGGTGAGCATCGCGAAAAGAGGATTTCCATGAAGAGAATAATTTTATATGGAAAAGGCATGAATTTCGCGAAGATAGGATGCATGATTTGGAAATCGCGAAGACCAGAAGAATGGAGGCGGTGATGCTTCGCGATTACGTCAAGCTTCGCGAACGATAGAGGCTGAAGCGCATCGCGGCGGAGAAGGGATTTGCGAGAGAGCTTCGCGGTGAAGGCGCGAAGGAATGATGGGCTTCGTGAGGGAGCTTCACGGCGAAGGCGCGAGCCACGAAGGTAAGTTGACGGTGTTTCTTCGCGACTACGTCAAGCTCCGCGAACGGATAATTGCCGTAGAGCTTCACGATTTGGACAGAATTCCGACAGAAACTTTGGAGCTTCGCGATTTGAGGTGACGTGGCGTTGACTTCGCGCGGAAAGGATGAGGGTCGGTGGAATCTACTATAAATAGAGGCCGACCGCTTCGAGCGAGGTAGAGAGAATTTTCAGAGAGAATCCATTGCTCTCGGTTCGCGGAGGTGGTTCGCGGAGGCAGTGTGCTTCGCGAAAGAAGGAGATTCGTGGCGGCTATTGTAGCTCCGCGAAAGGTGTGTGCTCCGCGTTGGATCAGTGAGCTTCACGAGAGAAGTTTCTTTGCAACAAGTTGAGCTTCGCGGGAGTTCTTTCCGAGAGAGCTTCGCGAGTGAGCTTCGCGAGTGAGCTTCGCGAAAAGGCATGAGCTTCGCGAAGGCTTGTTTGAGCTTCGCGAAATTGGGAGCCTAGTGAAGTAGGGTGCTTCGCGAAGGTCTTTCCAAAGTGAATTGCCCAGTGTTCATAGGCAAAGAGGTATTCATCTACGGGTGAAAGTTGAACTTCAACAGAGCATCTACATACAGAGAAAGATGCATTCCTTAATGGAAATGAAGAGACCTACAGGTCTATAAACTGTGAGTGGATTCTTTCCAAGAGCAGTGAGCTTAGGAAGAGGAAGAAGGTGATCCTCTCCACCGGCAGTGAGCCAGAGAGAGAGAAACAGGGAGTGACCCTTGGGAAAGCAGTGAGCTGACCCTAAACATTGTATAGGCAGTGAGCCTAGGCATAGAAGTGATCTAGCCCGAACATTGTAATCCACAGCTAGTGAAGTCTAGTGGAATTTGGTACGAACCGGCAACTTGTCGGCGTATGCTCCTTGGACGTAGCCCTTAGTGGTGAACCAAGTAAAAATCTATGTGTCTACCTGCTTACTTTCCTGCATTGAATTCAAAGCATCATCATCAGGTAAAGGAGACAAGTGATCACAGTAACCACACAAGTGCAAACAAAGCGACCCTTGTAACAAAGAGTTCAAGATCCAGTGTGGCGGGAATAACTTTGAAAAAGAATATCCATACCCTGATTCACCCCCCCTCTCAGGGTATATAGGCCCCTATTGGCCCTAAAAATTGGTATCAGAGCGATAGGTTGCTTTTATCAGATTTGTTTGCTTGGACTTGGTGTAGTCTTTCTGTGTAGTTGAAGATGTTGTTTTCACTTATCTCGGTCTACCATGGGGAAAAGAAAATCTTCAAAGAAGAATCAGAAGTCAGGTGGTATCTCTCAGTGTGGTAGTGTCTTTGGAAAAAGTGTGATTCAACTAAAAGAATCAAATAGCTTACTGAAGGAATCATGCAGTGAACAGAAAAATGATTTGGATAAATCATACAACAAAAATACTTACTCATTCAAAGATGCTGATGGAATGAGTGAAGAACCTGACTTTCCAAGTGACGTTGGAACCACTGACATTGAAGAAGAAGAAATTGAAGGAAGAATTGATATGCGAGCTGAGTTGGAGGCTTCTCTTGAAGAGATAGATGTTTGGAGGGCCAAAACCAAGAAAGCTAACAAAATTGTTCGCGATGCCAAACTCTATATGGAGCAGCAGGAAGAAGAGAAATCTGAGCTGATGGAAGAAATTGAGAAACTTAATTTATCAACATCAGAGAACTCAGAATCTGTTAGTAAGTATAAGCTGAAGGTTGAAGAACAGAAAAGAGAGATCGATGGCCTGAACATAAAGGTGGAGGTTGTCCATGGGACTAAAGAGTTGGATCAGAAATCCACTGAGGAAATTAAATCTAAAGGCATACAGATCCATGTTCTGGAAACTGAGGTCAACAAGCTAAGAGGATTAAATCAAAGGCTTATTGATATACTTACTGACCTAACAGAGAATAATGATTCTAAAGGTGAGGAACTACAGAAGCTGGGTAATGGAAAAGGAAAACAAAAGGCTGGTAAGTGTGAAGAGAATCAAGAGTCCGATGAAGTTCGGAATCTGAAAGCCAAGAATGATGATCTAGCTACACAGCTGTCTGAGTTAGTTCAGAAGAATCGATGCCTACAACAAGAGAATGAATCTGTCTCTAAATCTGTTTCTGAGGAAAAATTGAAAGTATTGAAGCAAAGTGAAATGGTGAAAAGGCTCACACAGGAACTAGAAGATGAGGTTGTTGTACCTCTCGTACCCCTCAAGGTTTTATTTTCATGATCACAATCACCCTCTTGTTTATCTAATCCTCTTTTAAGTGTTTTTGGATGATAGGCTTAAATTCAGGGTGCCAAGGAATTGGGCCAAGAAGGCCAAGAAAGAAAAAAGGCCAAAGTGGACTGTTTTCATGTCCACCGGCCAACCGGTGGCTTCACCACCGGCCAGCCGATGGACCCTGGGCAAAAGGGACACCCACTGCCTTACCACCGGCCAACCGGTGGCCTCAGCACCGGCCAGCCGGTGGAACCCAGATGAATAGTGGTTGCTACTGCCTCAACACCGGACAACCGGTGGCCTCCTCACCAGCCAGCCGGTGGCGCCTGGACAGAAACCCTCCTCCATTTTGCTCACACCGGCCAACCGGTGGCTCTGTACCGGTCAGCCGGTGGAGCCAGTCAAACTAGCCGTTGGGCTTTTGACCAGCCTGTCCACTTGGCCTCCAACGGCTCCGAAAGCCTCTCCAACGGCTCCAAAGACCTCCAAAGGCCATATGAGGGTTCCCCCTCTATAAATAAAGGACCTTGAAGCCCCGGAACACCAACTAAGCCATACGGAAGCCCTCGGGACACATTTTGATCATTTGGCGAACCTCCGGCGGATTGCTCCAAGGGAACCCCAATTGCTCCAACACACTTCCACATCCAAGGAGCATCACCAAAGAAGCTTGGGAGTGCACGTCTTCAACTCCAATCATCCATTGGCGCCCAAGGCTTCTCCAAATACGGTTTTTATTGTTTATTCATTTTGAGCTTAAATTTGGGTTTGTGCCTACAAACCCCAACTCTTTCTCTCATCCTTTCTCTTGGGTTTTCACATCACCTTTAAGGTGTGAAGAGGTTGGTCAAGCCTTACATTTTAAAAGGCTTGAGACATAGGTGAGCTAGCCTTCACCTGTAAGAAGGCTAGTGGGTTCTTACTCAACCATTAAAAGTAAGTGGGTTCTTGCTCAACCAATAAAAGCAAGCTGTAATAGGTGAGCTAGCCTTCACCTGTAAAAAGGCTAGTGGGTTTCTTGCTACAACCATTGAAAAGCAAGCGGTAGAATCTCTCAACGGTTGAGTTGGGAGCGGAGACGTAGGCCGGGTTTTTGGCCGAACTCCGTTATCAATTTTGTGTCTTGCCTATTTTATTTCCGCTGCACTTTCACTTTGATTTTAATTTGTTAATCTTTTTTTAAAAGGAAATTCACCCCCCCTCTTGCCATCACTCCCTTTTTCTCCGCCTATCAGAGGTGAGTAGTGGGAAGCTTCTCAAGAAAGAATTGGATGTCCAACTTGAATCAAGGGAGACAAAGATTAAAAATTAGGAAGAGGAGCTAGAATCAGTAAAGAAGGATGTAGAGAAATCCAATTCTAAAGGAATGCCAAAAATGAAGGATGCCTTACACTTTATATTTGATCATCCTTCGTCAAGTGATGATAAAATGAAGAATAGGTATGCTATTTCTGAAGAGAAACAACAGAATATTTTCTCAGCTCAAAGACCAGAAAGTTTCGGAAAAGATGGTATCGGATTTGATGAATCCCCTCCCGTGAAAGATAGAAAGAGAGCTGTGAACAGTTCCATATGGGAAAGAAATCCTATAGGTGCTGGAGATAGGCCTAGAAGGACAAATACAAGAAGTAGTGGTGACATGTGCTATTTCTGTGGGACTCATGGCCACACATCAAGATTCTGTACAGAGGTTCTGGAGTACATTTCATGCTGTGAAAAGAGAAACATTAATAAATCTGAGAACAGGAAGAAGCATAACGAGAAATTAGAAAGAAGAGCTTCTCAGAGGAAAGCATATATTAGATGCTATTACTGCGGTAGAATGGGACACACCATGAGCATGTGTCAGGAAGCTCAGGAGAACAATATCAGAGGAAGAACTCAAGGTGCATCAACATCTCAGCAGAGAGATGATAAAATGAGGTATGCCTTTGAGGGAAAATGTTTTATATGTTCTCACTATGGGCACATGGCGAGACATTGCAGTAAGAAGAAAGCAGGAAAGGGAAAGGAACAAGAAAAGAGATCTCCACCACAAGAAGTGTACAAGAAAGAATCCTATACTGGGAGACAAAGTGGTAAGGAGAAGAATAGGCTTCGAGCCTCGGGGAAATCACATGGAGCTGAATGAAAGGTGTATCAGTCGCCTCCTCTATCATACTCACAACAGCTCTCAAGGAGAGAATGTGAGAAAACCAGGAAGATTAAGGGAAGATCTACTCCAGCGGTGATAAAGAAGAATGGACGTTCAATGGAGGACCCACCACCAATGAAAAATAGGGTGGTGACTCATAAATCTGATAAAAGGCAGATAAGCAAAGAATGCATCGAAAAATCCACATGCCGTGTTTCTCAGCGAGAAGTGAAGGAAAGAGGAAGACCCCTAAGATGGGAGAAGAAGAAATGGAAGATGCCAAATAGAGAGGTTTCTACTCAGAGAAATAATCAAGGAATGTGGAATTTTGGTAGAACCTCAAAGAAGGAAATGTGTACCAGTGGGATTATACACCAAGCGATGAGAAAGGCTGAGCCTACCAAATCTACATATCAGAAAAAGGCTCAGAATGTAGGCAATGAATGCCTAGTCATATGGCCAGAACAATTGATGTTGGCTGGGCAGTTGGAGGAAGCAAGAAAGGAGTGTGATGCTCTCCAAGAAAAAATCAAAGGGTTGACCCATCAGGATCAACCATCATCCTCATCTTGAGGATTTCGGAAGCTCCCCTCTCCCTATGTATATAAATGCTATTAACTGATGATCCGTGTGTTTCAGGTTTTAGGGAGATACAATCCAAGGGGAAGTGGCATCTAAGGATGCGATTTGGAGAAGTGATGTGCTCCAGAGTTTCAATTGATTCAAATCAGGTATCAATGTTGATGATAAAAGGGAGCAACAGAGCACAACAAGAAGTGTTTGTGTTATTGACTTTGTCTCTTGTTTCCTATACCGAGTTCCAACTCAGTAGGCTTAGAGATTTTGTTAATGGCTCAACTATTAAGGGAAGATGGGAAAAAATGATGCAGGAGGAGAAGAATGACGTTTATGGGTCTAACCCCAGGAAATGTTGCATAACATAGGGGGAGCATTTAACAACAAAATCAGATGCCAGATCCATCAAGGAAATAATTGGATGACCCAGCACAAGAGTTGTCTATTGAGATAAGAAGTACTGTGGGAGAAGCAGCAATGATCAATCATTTCATGATTATTTATTTTGTTCTGACATTGTGTTATCATCTGACTGTTTTCAGGATACCAAGAAGCTGCGAGAAGTAGTTGAGAGGAATGATTCCACTGAACAATGAAACATTGAGAAATTTTTTGATAAACGTGTTAAGGAGGAAAGCAACAAAGGGAGAGCATAAGTGACTAATGCTGATTTAGAAAAGAAAAATCCTCATCTGCACAATAGTCAAAGAGATGAGCTGAAATTGACATGAAAAATATCATTGCTGGAAATGAAAACTGGGTTCAGGCCATGAACGAAGAGCTTGATCAGATTGAGAAGAACCAGACATGGGAGATTGTTTCGAGGCCAGCAGACAAGAATGTCATTGGGACCAAATGGGTCTATCGCAACAAGATGAATGAAGATGGCACAGTGATTCGGAACAAAGCACGACTAGTGTGCAAGGGATACTCCCAGATAGAGGGAATAGATGTTGATGATACATTTGCACCGGTTGCAAGGCTGGAGACAATCAGATTATTTTTGGCCATAGCAGTGAAAAGAAAGTTAAAAGTGTTCCAGATGGATGTCAAATCCGCATTCTTGAATGGGGTTCTGGAAGAAGAGGTGTATATTGAGCAGCCAGATGGTTTTCTCATTCATGAGGATGGGAACAAAGTTTGCAGGATGAAGAAGGCATTGTATGGGCTGAAACAAGCACCAAGGGCATGGTACTCAAGGCTTGATCAGTACTTGAAGAAGCTTGGTTTCCAGCATGGAGGAGTTGACTACAACCTCTATTTCAGCAATGACAGTAATCAAAGGATGATGGTTCTAGTGTATGTCGATGACATAATTTTTGGCGGATCAGATGAATCTCAGTGCAGACAGTTTTCCGAATTCATGAAAAATGAGTTTGAAATGTCAATGATTGGAGAATACAGGAAAATCATGGGAAGTCTGTTGTACTTAACCGCAACAAGGCCTGATATTGTTTTCGCCACATGCCAAGCAGTGATATATCAGATTAATCCCAAGGAAAGTCACATGCTTTCAGTGAAAAGAATACTTCGGTATATCAAGGGCACGATGGACTTCAGCTTGACATACAACGACAAATCTCATATAGAGTTATTGGGATATACTGATGCAGACTGGGCCGGTTCAGCGGATGATAGAAAATCAACGTCAGGTGGTGCATTCTATCTTGGTGGATTGTGTATTTCTTGGCTAAGCAAGAAGCAAGATTGCATTTCATTGAGCACCGCAGAAGCTGAGTATATTGCGGCCACACAAGCCTGCACACAATTATTGTGGATGAAGCAGCAGCTTTAAGATATGGGAGTTGAAGTGAAGTCTCTGATCGGAATCCAGTGCGACAACTCAAGTGCTATAAATCTTAGAAAAAATCCCATCCATCATTCGAGGACAAAGAACATTGAGATTAGGTATCATTTTATCAAGGAGAAGGTTGAGCAGGGAATCGTGAAGTCGGAGTACGTGCCTACAGAGCTACAGGTTGCAGACATTCTGACAAAGGCCTTACCCAAGGAAGCTTTTGAGAGGCATCGACTGGCTCTGGGAGTTCAGTCGATTCCCCGCACTTGAAATAGTGTGGATGTGGGACCCCCCCTCTCCCCGAGGTATGATGTGTTTTCCCTACTGTGCTAATGTGTTCTCTACTATGTTACAGACTACAAAGGCGTGACCTTTGGGTTCGTTGACAAAGGGGGAGAAAAGTGTTTGTTAATGGGGGAGAAAATAGTGGTTGTTCAAGGGGGAGACAGTGCGAAGATTTGATAAATCATTTTTGATACGGGGAGAAGCTGACAGGTGGAGCAGTCAGAAAGGGGGAGAAATGAGAAAGGGGGAGAGAATTTTAAATATGACGATGCTTGAAGTGATCGATCAAAGAATAGAAATCGCGACAGCTGAGGATCGTGATAAAAGTAGAACAGTGGTGTTGGAATGGTGTGAGACGGTGTCCAGCTATCAACAATTGGTATCAACTTAAGAATTCACCAATTGGTATCAGTGTGGTTCAACAACTGGTTTTATTTTAAGAATTGGTATCAGGGTGGAATCGACAATTGGGGTCTGGCATGAAGTGATTCATTGATGAACTTTTCATACTACTCTTGTTTCTCACACCGAGCATTGCTCATGTGGGCTTAGAGTACGTGTTAAGTGAATCCTTGAACGCTATCAGAATCGCAAGAGGCGAATGGTGGTAGCGGCTGGAAGAAGACTCAGTGAGGTATCAAAGTGTGTAAAATATTTCTGAGCAGAGTTGTGAAGAGTTGTCAACAAACCCAAAGGGGGAGATTGTTGGGCAAAAATCCCTCAAGGTAACATTGCAGTATTTTTGGGTTGATTGTGTTTGTTGACAAAGCAGGTTTCCATGGAGAACTGTCGAGTTCCCGAGAAGTTGTTGACATTACATGTTGACAAAGAACTATGACAAAGGAAAGGACGATCTGGAGGCGGTACAAAAGAGCAGTACAATGTGGCTCCGTTTCCCAGTGTTTGCCAAATTTTTGGGGTCCAAAATTTGGAGTTTGGTGAGCATCGCGAAAAGAGGATTTCCATGAAGAGCATAATTTTATATGGCAAAGGCACGAATTTCGCGAAGATAGGATGCATGGTTTAGAAATCGCGAAGACCAGAAGAATGGAGGCGGTGATGCTTCGCGATTACGTCAAGCTTCGCGAACGACAGAGGCTGAAGCGCATCACGGCAGAGAAGGGCTTTGCGAGAGAGATTCGCGGAGAAGGCGCGAAGGAATGATGGGCTTCGTGAGGGAGCTTCGCGGCGAAGGCGCGAGCCGCGAAGGTAAGTTGACGGTGTTTCTTCGCGACTACGTCAAGCTCCGCGAACGGATAATTGCCGTGGAGCTTCGCGATTTGGACAGAATTCCGACAGAAACTTTGGAGCTTCGCGATTTGAGGTGACGTGTCGTTGACTTCGCACGGAAAGGACGAGGGTCGGTGGAATCACCTATAAATATAGGCCGACCCCTTCGAGCGAAGTAGAGAGAATTTTCAGAGAAAATCCATTGCTCTTGGTTCGCGGAGGTGGTTCGCGGAGGCAGTGTGCTTCGCAAAAGAAGGATCTTCGCGGCAGCTATTGTAGCTCCGCGAAAGGTGTGTGCTCCGCATTGGCTTAGTGAGCTTCGCAAGAGAAGTTTCTTTGCAACGAGTTGAGCTTCGCAGGAGTTCTTTGCGAGAGAGCTTCGCGAGTGAGCTTCGCGAGTGAGCTTCGCGAGTGAGCTTCGCGAGTGAGCTTCGCGAAAAGACAGGAGCTTCGCGAAGGCTTGTTTGAGCTTCGCGAAATTGGGAGCCTAGTGAAGTAGGGTGCTTCGTGAAGGTCTTTCCAAAGTGAATTGCCCAGTGTTCAGAGGCAAAGAGGTATTCATCTATGGGTGAATGTTGAACTTCAACAGAGCATCTACATATAGATAAAGATGCATTCCTTAATGGAAATGAAGAGACCTACAGGTCTATAAACTGTGAGTGGATTCCTTCCAAGAGCAGTGAGCTTAGGAAGAGGAAGAAGGTGGTCCTCTCCACCGGCAGTGAGCCAGAGAGAGAGAAACAGGGAGTGACCCTTGGGAAAGCAGTGAGCTGACCCTAAACATTGTATAGGCAGTGAGCCTAGGCATAGTAGTGATCTAGCCTGAACATTGTAATCCACAACTAGTGAAGTCTAGTGGAATTTGGTACGAACCGGCAACTTGTCAGCGTATGCTCCTTGGACGTAGCCCTTAGTGGTGAACCAAGTAAAAATCTCTGTGTCTTCCTGCTTACTTTCCTGCATTGCATTCAAAGCATCATCATCAGGTAAAGGAAATAAGTGATCACAATAACCACACAAGTGAAAACAAAGCGACCCTTGTAACAAAGAGGTAAAGATCCAGTGGGGCGGGAATAACTTTGAAAAAGAATATCCATACCCTGATTCACCCCCCCTCCCAGGGTATATAGGCCCCTATTGGCCCTAACAAATACATTTTCCATTCTTGAGTGAATAAGAAGTTTACATTGTACGATATCATTATCTTGCACCACTTACGTAGTAGTGATGGAATAATCCCACCCTTGTTCCATTAGATTCAGTGTCTAATGACGCTGATTACCCTCAAGAACAAGAGTTTTAGTGTAGTGGAATACATAGTTAACTTATTACCTGTATTTGTATGATTTAACCATGGGCGGTTCTCTCTTTTATTCTAGCACATTCTCCTTCCTTTTCATGTATTTTTGACACTCTTTAGAATGTGTCCTTCAATCCCACACATGAAGCATTTCACAATCCCTTTGAGGTAGTTCCCAGGGACTATCTTTACCTATTTTTGGAATGTGGGTCATTGAATTTTCTACCCACATTTGTTTTTAGATCCATCATCTTGAAAATAAATAATTCCTTCCATATCACCATAGCCATCAAGACATTATCCATACCTAATCTCCAGTTTGATATCACATTGAATAACTTCTTCATATCTCTAAAAGTATCGAATTGTATGATCCTTTTGAAGGTGTGGTTTTAATCCACAAAAGAATCTAACAATTTTTCTATCATTGATGATAACAAAACCCGAAGCGTAACTTGAAATCCATGAGAAATTCTCTTCATATGTTTTGACAGATTCTCTTTATTTTTTCATATGCTGAATAAATTATCTCTCCATCTTCATGCAAATAGTACTTGGGAAATAGTTGTTAAGAAACATTATATTAAAGTCTTCACATTCCATCTCATCAATTTCATCACTTAGCTTGGTGTTCCTAATAAAATCCCACCATTGATTAGCCTCAACATCTATATGATAGATGGATAGTGTCACCTTATCTATCTCAGAATAGTGAATCATATAAAATATCTTCTCTATATTATTGACACGTTGTTCTATAACTAGTGGATCAGAAGATCCATGAAACGCTGGTGGTCGTTTCCGTATAAAACATTCATTAGCCATTTTCTTCCTCTTTGGTGAAGGAGGAATTTCTCCATTATTCTAGTTATTTTTTATAATCTGATATAGTTGGGTATGAATATCCATGATGTTTTGAACTCCACCTCCCAAAACAATCAGGATTTCTTTCCGGAAATCGTTGCATTTGACCTCGTATGAGTTTTTTGCCTCGTTTCTCATTGTGCCAACAATTTTCTAAATTAGAAAAGGTTAGAACAAAACATAATTAAACAAGTCCTGAATAACTTATTCATTTGTATGATTTATACTAAAAGAATAACATGTATGATCTCTATGTAATGCTTAATGTGTGAATATTTTTACTTCATCTCATGCTAGATGTTTTCTCTAGGGTTCACTAATCCTAATACACAAATTAACTAAACCTTGAATCTAATACCATCTATAGAAACCAAGCTATTTCCAACATTAATATTAAATAAATTTAAAGATTAACAAAAAAAAATAGTATTACAGATATAGGATCCAATGTTTTATTGTCTTGGGAAAACTAGGACCATACATAAAAATTACAAGATCAAGCATAAAAATTTATTTAATTCCTTCTTCTCCAGCTTCTTATTAGCTCTTAACCTCTCCTTACTACTTGTAGCCACATGAGGATATACATAAAAAGGGTTGATCTAAAATCCTAGTACGAGGTTATATAAGAACAATATTTCATGGGTTATGCATAATCATAACCTAGAAAAAACATCATTAACATGAGAAGAATCATTAATAAAAGACTTGAGATGTGGAAATGCATAAAAAATAAAACATCACATATTAGTGATTAACAACCAAACATACTTTTGAGAAAATCTAGAATATTTTTCACATATAATTTCACTTAAACATATTAGATTCATCAATTTACCCAATGCATTGGACTGCTGTATAATTATGGGGACATCTGTGACATTGAATCATTCATACTGTGCTATATAATTTCGGGTGCATCCGTCACCTCATAAAATTATCATTATCATGCATGCCACAATGAAATATATCAAAATTGAACATTAATAACCCCTGTAAAGGAATGAGTTTAATCTCATAAGAACACATTCATAAACATTGGGTTTCAGGAATAAAGTGGGAATAATATACTTGATATGATTACCATCAACCTTGAGTGAGAAGTAAAAGGTGTGTTTTTTCAAAGTAGTGTTATTTTGGGAAATATTTGACTAAAATAAACATTAGTTAAAAAAATGTATATCCCATAAAATATAATAAAATTATGATGAAAAGGTTTTTAATTAGTGACAAAAAAATGTAGTGATCATGGGAGATGTCGGATAAAGAAAGTTGGGTTCAAGATTTTCCCTTTACCTTGTATCTGAACACTTTTTATCATTAATGCCATATATAACCACATTAGATTATTTATTTATCAATTACCAAACCTTTTTATCATGAATATTGTTCATTATGGTTTCATTATGTTATTTTATGGCCCTTTGGATGAGTTATATATTTTAGAAAACATTGTTTGGGAATGTTCATTTTTATGGTTTTCTTGAGTGGTTTACTTGTATTCTTAAATGAATGTTTGTGTAGAACTTGGATAAACATCCAGAAATGATATGTCATGTTATTAATGATATTATAAAAGTTTAAATTATCTTTTAATTAATTATATTAAATACCATGTGGATGAATCAATTGATTAAAATTAAATAATGATTGTTTTGGGTTAATTTGGGCGGTTTTTTGACCACAACAAACTTGTTTTGTTTAATCATGTAGTAATATGTACATTATTTTGTTCCATAATATTAAATAAGAAATAATAAATATAATATATTCTGGTTCAACCATTAATATTGTATCATGATCATATATGATGGTAGAAATGGAATAAAGAGAAGATATCGTTCTTGAAGGTGATAGATTAACACCTTATGAAGAACGTTTCCATTTTATAATATAAAAAGAATAAGAGAAGGGGGTTGGATGGTATAATATCCCATTAGTATCATAAAATTCCATTATATGTATGATACTATATTTACCATATCATGTGGATGAATATAGTTGGGGAGATATTAAGAAAATAACTTGAAATTGAAATAGAACTAAAGGAAGTGAGAGAGAGCGAGAGAGAAAAAAAAAATTAAATCTTGAATCCTCCTATAGAGATCATATATAAGGAAGCTAGGATTGGTATTTCGATGAGATCAAAATCTCTTAGATGTGAGTAAGGGGATAGGGAAGATTTTTGGGAAGATTTTAGTTTTTGATTGATGCTTGATAGGTGTGAGAAAATTAGGGTGTGAAGGGTGGTATTTAAAGTGGAGGGGAGAGGGGTTTTATCCATATAATATTCATTAATTTATTATATCTCTACAAGAAAAGGAATAGTGAGTCTCACATGACCATTAATCGTAATTTTATTACGTGAATCCAAACCAATTGGGCTTACATCATCAGAACATCATGCATGACTCTAAAATTAGCTTATTTACCATATTTTGTAAATTTTGATATTTCACTATTCATCACAAGTTCATGTATTTCAGAAAACTCTCTAATGTTCACCCCACCCATGTTTTGAAATGTAGAATCAAAAAATGAATTCCATTTTTCAAAAATAAATCTCTAAATATGATAAATTTAATATTTAATTAAAATAATAATTTACTTGAAAATTACAGATTTGAAAATTAAAACTGATTTTATTATGCTTTCAAAAATTATGTAAGGTCTTATCCTGAAACTATAAGACATATAATTGTTAATTTATAAACACATTTTATAAAAATAAATTTTCTTTTAAATTAATTAATTAATTATAATTAATTATTATGACTTTCAAAAGTACCAATAATTTTACTGTGGTCATATTGTCACTTATATGATGCCTAAATTTTATTTAATCACTCAAGGGTTAGGTTACTATTATTTTGAATGATTTTATAGTCATATGGGTAGGATACTATTCATAAGGTCATGTTACTATTAACCAAAAAATTATGTTTTTCCTATCGGACTCCAAAAATCTTACTGATCGCAACCATGTATGTAAGATTTTCAAAATTCAAACCATAGAAGTGGAAATATTATGTTTAATGGTCAGATAATATTTAGTATCATTCTATGTAATTTTTTTTCCTAAAGTGATTATGCACTAAGGCATATTTATAAGAAAGGGATTCCATTGATAAAACATTGGGTCTTTACAATTATCCCAAATAGTGATCTTTTAATAATATTCAATTATAATATTCATAAAATAAAATCATGAATTGTTGATTATCATAGAATCATGATGTATTTATTTTTGAATACTATATTTATTAACATATAATATCATTTGATTCATTTGAATTTTTATTCTAGAAATCTCATCCTTTTGAATAAAAATCTAAATTTCACAAAGGGACGACTCTAATGATGTTCATGTTTCCCTTCTAATGTAATTATTTCGTCTTAAGAAGATATATATTTTTTATTTATTATAATATAATTAATCAATAAATAAATTCAATTATAAATGTTATGTAATAGAGTACTCTTTTACTGTGGTTTTTTCACTTACAATGTACTATGTTACTCTTATGTAGTATTGGTTTACCCTTCAAAATTCATGGGATACCCATTTGATGTAGTGGGTTAACCTTATTTACAAATGAGTTACACATATAAAATATGTAATCACTCTTTAAAAGTCACCAAATAGACTTCTGAAGTGCTTCATTTACTATTAAAAAGTCTGGCAATTTCATTTTTCAATATCAATCTTAGAAAAGACTTATCTGAAGTCATACAAATCCAAAATTCATATTTCAATCCAAATTCAATAACTTCATCATATATCACCAAATATATAAAAATTAAATTAACCATTTCTCTTATTAATTGAAATAAACTTCAAACACCTCACATAAGTTTTCAATGAACTGTGGTAGATGATATACTCATGTACAATATTGAATGAAACATCATGACCTCTATAAATCCAAATAAACATAAAATTCTTCAAACCAACACACAGTTGATATAAACTAAAAAAGTAGTTTTCATATTGCATTATAAATCTATTTATTGTTTTCCATACTTTAGCTGAAACTTCTCAAAAATTGAACCCTATTCAATAACTTATCTAATTAAATATTTTTAATATATTCCAGTTTAATCTCTACAAAATGCTATTTAGACTCCACTATCAACTATTGTATGTTGTGTAACACATAATTTTCGGAATTTTCCACTAAATTCCTTGAATAACACATGAATAATAAATAAATATTATAGTTGTAACTTTGAAATTGTCTAGATTTTTAGTCAAATATAGTATTTCTATTCTTCTATACTAAGAAAATTATACATAGTATCTTCAAATTTGTTGGTTGGTGGATTCTTCCCACATTACCCAAACACTCTAAGTCATCTTTATTTCAAATACTCATTGACAGAATATACAATGAACACAAACCATTAGGTACTTTATTATTCAATGACTCCATTGATATTTTATATGTATCATGAATAATAATATCTATATAATGTGTCCTATAATATCCATGAAACAATGTATATGAATTGTGTCAGGTGCATCAATACCCCTTGTAATGGGCGACTTTTGATAAATTTTATAGTAATGGATTATAATTAATTGAGATAAAATATATCATTTATTATAATTAATAATGAATACCTAGTATTGTTCCATGTTATACCATAGGCAGTGTTAATACAATATTTCTATCTATTTTAATATTTGTTGTATTGATACTACCATATAATGTCAACTGTTATTCATTTCCAAGGAATTCTAGAGTATAATGGTTAATAATTCACTAACTAATGGTGTCTCAAGAACTAGAAAAAAGTTTTAAGGGAATAAAATATTTTTATGTATAAAAATTACCACATTTCCCAAGTGAGGATCTATTATAATAATGGATTAAAAAATAACCAAAATATAAAATCATTATTTTTATGTAATATTTTCATTACCAATGTGTTTCATGGGTTTAACGAAGTAATCATCAATGGAATTCTACATCAGAATCATATCTAATGACTACAAATTCTCCAAAAATATTTTGAATAACTTTCTTATAGTCTCAATAAATTGGTACAAAATGTATTAAATTTGAGTAAAAGAAAACAAAGGGATTATAATATCATGTATCTTAAATATCACAAAAAATGTATCTATGAATAAAATTTTAATAGAACCATTAATTAATTAATAATCCTTTAATGATAAATATTTTTTTAAGAATATAGTCAACACACTACCCCTAACATTATATATAATATATTATTCATTAATTAAATAAATATCCTTTAACTATTCAATGGAATTTTTATAAGTTATATATAAAAAATAAATAACTAAATGAGGTATACTGTAAAATAAATAATTTTTTCAGAGAAAAAATAATAATTTGATATCACATATTTCATTATTAACACTTTCCATGATCACCCATATTTTGGTTAGTGATATATCTCTAATGTTTCTTGTGTTATAGGCATTTTTATTTATAGAATAATTTAAATTTGTATTCAATCCATTATATTTTATTTTTTGATCCACATTATGGTTTTTTACTCATGAAGAGGCGCGATATTGGAAAGGGAATTTTTATTTTGAACATGTATATTTCATAATTTCATTAATAATTAAATTACTATATCTTAATTAATAATTTTTATTATATAAATGGAAATATAAAATACATATCAATCATAACTAAGGAACCACTTATGTCACCACCTATATGGAGTCTACCACTACATTTATTTTACCAATAGATATATATCATTACATATTCTTAAAATTGTGATTCTAGATAGAAATATATGTGATGTTGTTTTTATTGAAGGCATTTACAATGAATATACTTTTGATATTATTGGGGATGAGAATATAAATTAAATAATTAATCATGAATTTTTTAGAATCACCATGATTCGTGAATATATTTTTAATGCCTCTTTAATTCATAATTAATATTTCTAAAATATATGTTTTTAAAAAAATTAACTATTTAATTTTCATGTACACATTATATAAAAATTATGTTGTCTCATCTGGAAAGACAATAATATTTTATTCATCAATCCAATCATTACATGTACTCTATAATATGAATTGGAAGTAAATTGTATTTTCATAAAATCACCACATGACTAGAAAACCATTAAGAAAATTTAGTAGATGTAATAGTATTTTTATCAGCTATCATGGAAGGTTTATATTATTTATATTATCTATTATTATTATATTATAATATTATTGATAAATTAGTTATTACTTCTAAAATATTTTTTATGAAACGTTTTATTCAAATTATAATAAATTTTATCATTATGCTGATATATTTAATGTATTCTATATATTAATATTTTTAAAATCAACCATACGGGAAGGAATTCATTAATTATTAGGAAATTTAGTTTACTATTTGATATACAATATTAGTTCTATGTGTTTTATAATAGGTAAAAGCATGTAAGATTCCTTTTTTATCATGGTATTATTTTTTTATCATAATATGATGTATAAAGATACCAAACTTAAAAAATAAATTCATAGATATATAAAAATGATCATTAGTGACAGTATTTGAATTTATTTACTATTATATCATCATTAATTAAAATATAACTTAATTTTCAATATTTTATCGTGTATATAGAAACAAATAATTTTTTTCAATATTATGTCAGTAAATTAATGATATTTATAATAATTTTTCAACCAAATATATTTACCTATAAATGTAATTATGATACATATCTTTTTATTATATATTTATGTTTTTCAAATATTTATTAAATAAAAATAAAAATATATATATATTCAATAATAATAACAGATATTCGACAAATCAAATTTAAAGATTCAATATATTTCTTTATTGATGGGTTTACCCGATTAATGGTGTTAGAATGTTTCCAAAATCCATGAATTCTTATGTATATATTATTTAATTAGATTTCATCTATAATTTAATTATATGTACTTTTTTAAAACATAATAAAGAAGAAATATTTCTTCATTATCACTATCAAATTTATAATTTATGTGTCCTTGTTAATTTAAAAAAAGTGTTTTAAAATAGTATCATGATAACACATGTATAAATTAACTTATCATTTATTTTTAATTTATTTTATTTAACTTATTTGAACTCATATTTGATATAAGAGATCATTTTAGTGCGGTGATATTGGTAACGTTATATGTTTACATACAGTATATTATTATTATAAGATAAATAAAATGTGTAACTTATTATTGGCATTTAGATGATTTGAATGGTTTATACATGACTTATTTTTAATTGAAATTTATTTATGGGTTATTGAAAAATTTTAATATTGATGAATCTTTTTGTCAATTTTTTACTTAATTAAATTAACAAAGACATTATTTATTTATTGTTATCTCATGGTACCTTTTCCAAAAAAATGAGAAATTACCATATTACAACTATCATAAATTTTAGTGAAACTAAATCAGTAGGATATAATATTACATGTATATTAGAGTGAATTATGGTTTATTCCAATACTGAGTCTATGATTTTAGTTTTATTATAGTAGATATTACAAACATTTACACCTCATTTATGTTTTATACCCCGATATTGTAATTTTACATTAATAATATCATGGTTAAAGTATTTTAAAATGTGATATTATGAACAATTAGTCATCGCATTAAACCACAACCTTGGACACCTTATTACAAAAAATTAGTCTTTCATGAAGAAATATATATCTCGAAATTAGAGTATTTTCTTATTCATTGTGAAAATTATATAGATACGAATGTGTATTTATTTCCATGTAGATGTATGTATTAATAACTAATATTATTTAATAATTTTTTATAATATTTAATACAATTTATTGAGCTGTTTTCAATGAAAAAAACATAAAACATTTTTATAGAATTTTTATTTTGGAAAAATTGGATTATATAATATATTAATTAATTAATTGATATGATTTCTTAAATTTTATTTATTAATTTTGTTGGGAATTTTTGACATCATTGTAACACCCCGTGATATTAAAATATGAACTTAATAATTTATATCTTTTATGAAATAAAGCACCATGTGTATAAGGGAATATAACATCCTAATAGATTACAATATAATTATGTTTAAATTAATTAAATAACTTCTAAAGCTTCCAATTCATATAACATCGGATTTGAAATAGACATGATACTCTCTTAAAATATTATTATTTAAACATTACCAATACAACCTAAAAGTTAAATTGTATGGTTTTTGTAGTATTAAATAAAATATGAAAATTATATGTTTTAAATATGTATAAAAAAATATAATTTATTTTTATTTTTTATATATTAATTTTTATGAATTTTGAAAAGGAACAATTTTTTTTTCTGAAAAAACTGTATTCCTCAAAACATCATTTTTGTTTCACTCCGCAAGAAAAATTTATAATTAATTTTTAACTCATTAATAAAATTTAGTTTGAAAATAAAAGTCATTTTTGTGTCTAAATAAAAAAATTATCATTGTGTGAATTTTTTTGACTCTTACAAAAAGTTTAATTTTTTTAATGAATAGTTATAAATACTGTTTTTTAATTGAAAATATCCAGTTTCTTAAAATTATTTATGAGGTTAAATTATTTTTCAATTAGGGATTAATTAATATTAGTTATATAATAAATATATTTATAGAATTTATATGAATGGAATAATTTTAAAATTGAATTTTGATATAAAAACATTGTAAACATTTTAACATTTTCTCATTGATCACCTTTTTTCTCATCCCGTCTTGTGATTAATTTCAAATCATACTTATCAACATATGTGGGGTGACATTTAAAAAATTATTAAATATTTGGAATCATCATAATTTTTACTATAAAATATTTCCATCTTAATTTTTTATCATAATGAATATTAAAAACATTAAATAATATTTATAGTGGTTAAGTTAAAAACGGATTTACTAGGGGTTAAACTAAACATATATGGGTAAATATGACATAAAAATGTATAAAATATATTATATAAATTATTTTATATCTTATTATGTATAATTCCATATAATACTCAATGTTTTTATCCTTTTCCATTAGAAAAACATGGGTACACCCTTTTCTTTTGAAACATTGCCAGTGTGTCTCTAACCTCTCATTAAAAGGACAAAACATATCCTCCCTCCTTTATAAAATAAAAAACTTTTGGTATGACAACTGTCTACTTGAATCTCCTACCATGTTCTCTACCATTATCCTATAATTCTTAGCTTTGAAATAATGAAAATCTAGAATGTATTTTGGTGCAATCCTATGGAGGTTACCCAAATAAGAGGTAATGTTCTCTAATGGGTGTTTTATATTATTTAT
This sequence comes from Viscum album, assembly GCA_963277665.1. Lineage (NCBI taxonomy): Eukaryota > Viridiplantae > Streptophyta > Magnoliopsida > Santalales > Viscaceae > Viscum > Viscum album. The sequence goes on from OY728155.1 coordinate 799,299,155, forward strand.
TCCTTAACAAAATTAAATTTTTAATAATAAATAATGATATAATAAACTATTTATCTTAAATATATATTTAGTTTTTAGGTAATTACCTTATTCATCACCACTTCCATCAAACGGGTTATGAAATTATCATTCATGTGTACTGTAGACTACCTCCTCACGAACTGATGTCATTCAGTTTTATATTACCATCAATAATGTTCAGTATAATGATGAATATTAAGTATATATATGATAAATATATTGTAATTATATTTTCAGAGTCATCATATCATAGATATATTTTTACAAAAAATTCATTTGTGATATGATAACATTGCTTTTTTGTACGATGTACAATTGTATCACGAAGCGATGTGATTCATCTTTCACTAATGCTTTACATGGATGTTTATGAGGAAATATTCAATGATTATAGATGATATAAATGAAATAATTATGATATAAATTACATATTATTAATATTATAAGGATAACATATCATTTTATCTTATACATTTCACTAACTAAAAGATGATAACATAGTTTGTGTATGTGTGGACTACCGCCATCAGGATGTGCTGTGACTGTATTTTAATTACCACATAATGTGGTTGATACATATAAGTATATTTAATGAAATTATTTTTTATTATGGTTATTTAGATCATTTATTAAATGTAAAATATTACTTTTCACATTTCCATATTGATCATTAATGAATGGAAGTGTGACTTATGTGTATGTATAGCCTCCTATCTCAAGGATCATAAGATATATAATTTATCATAATCATTATTCATGATTCGATTCAAAAGAATAATTTAGTTTTAAATATTATAATTATTTTTTGATTATTAATTTTTAAATGCTTAAATAATTACCACATTGATGATTGTTAGCCAACAAAATTCATTTTTGACACAGAACCAAAATATCATCAAAATATCTTATGTAAAATTAATTGATTAAGTAAACACATAAACATAATAATAAGTGAAATAAATGGAATAATAAAACTGGAAAAGTCTATTAAGAAATTAAATAATTAACATAAACTTATTATTCAGGATTATAAAGAATGTACTGGATGATTCAGACACAAGTTAAGGGATTATCATCTCACTTTTTTTTTCAGTGATACATACACTATATTCACAATTTGATTACTTTATGTGGTGGATATACTACCACATTTTATGTTATATAATGAATTAATTTATCATAATGGAATTTAAATTTTTATTTAAGGTTATTTATTTCATTGGGATTATGTTAAAAATGGGACTGATGTGGAAATGATTTATTTCAAATTCTCATCATTATATGGGATAGTTTTTTATTAAGTCTTCATTGGGGGAAATTATTTGATATATATCCCAAAATAAATCATTTTTTATTCTTTTAATTTTATTAATTATTTTTTTAAATTAATAGTACCATTTAACACTTCTTGGAAATTTAAATTATTTAGACTATGTTTTTAATAAAATTTTATATTATTTCACTCTTTGGTTGTAAATCCATTAACATCCAAATCCATATCATTTTAAATTTTTGTAAAAACTGTTCAATAAATCTATAATTGATTTATTTATAACAGTTTCCTTAATTTTAAAAATTTTATGAAATGTTTTTAAATTAATATTTGTTTCTTCTTCCGATTAACTAACATTTATAACCTTTTATAGTGTAAAATAAATGTTCTTTTTATCTTATATGGAATGTATGAAATTACCCACCCTCATGAACATCATGTCATTGAAGATTACATTGAATTTTTATAAAGTTATTCTTATAAATATATTTTCCTCAATATTTTGAATATTATTTTTTTAAAATTAATTTTCAAGGAAAATTTCTATGACAATATTTTATGAATTTTGTGGTATTAAAATAAAAATGGGAATTTAAATGAAAGGATATCTTTCTCAAGGAATGTTCCAATTGATTTTTCAAAGTCATTTTTAATATAAATATAAATCTTTTGTTGTTACTTATTCATTATTGGGTATATAATCAAATGATTCCATCATTATTATTTATTCAGATGATTTATGATAATTTTCACTAGAGTTGTATTATATTGATACCATTCGTTTTACATAGGGTGGATTATGGTTAGGTTTCTTGATTTGGGTAATTATATACATTTCATATGATAGTTTTGAAAATTATTTTTGTTAGGTTTCACCCCTTTCATATGAGGAATTAATTGGACTTATTAAGTGATGGTTTGGGCCCACTATAACCCCTAAATGAATCATAAGTTCTAATGAGACCAACAAGATAGGGATTTGGCCAATGTTTTTCACAATTATATAGATTTCATGGAATAATAACTTAATGGTATTAGATGTCTTCGTACCAGGCCTTGACGATATGTTTTTGAAGTCTATCATTATGAATTACATCATTATGAATATAGTTATTGATATTCCATGTTATTATTTTATTAGCTTGAATATCCATGGTTATGTTTTTTTCTCATGTAATTAATTATATTGTATTTTTTATCATCATTTATTAATGGAATATTATGATCAAATAATTATTAAATGGAATGTTTTTCAGTTATTATACTTTCCATATTGATTATTCCTTTTTTATTTATAAACTACTTTGTACACATACCCTTAGAGAGCATCCAATCTCTCAACTCACTTATGTTTTATTCTCACCTAGATATGATGATGATTTTAATTATTGATATACATGTAGCTCTAAGAGGAATATTTTAATTATCAATGAAATTTATTATTATTATTTTTGTGTTCAAAAATATAATGTTAATTTCATGTATGTATCTAATTTACAATGATTTCAAAACTAATTGGTCCTTCATAACGTGATTCCTTGAATATTTTTTCAACATAATAATGTAGACACAAGATTCAATCTCGTGAGAATAGGGGAACTAAAATGGTAATTTTATTTTTCAAAATTGTATATAATATTGACTATTTATCAATATATCCCATATGAAGGGTGTTACTTCCAATATTTTTACTAAATTATAAAATTAAACTAGAAAACATATCCATAATATTGAATAAGATATTAAAAGGAAAAATTGAATGAAAAGAAAAAATAAAACATATCTCAATAACCATATTATATTTATTATTATGAAGAATAATATATTGATCCCTTAAAATACATAAAATTGATCCCACCATTAAATGTATCCACCATGAAAAATGGAATGATTTGAAGCATTGATTGACCACCGCTCATTAAAATATTAATCTGACATCATCTCAAAGTTAAATAAACCGAATAATTTGATTAAGATATTTTTATTTTGTGTGGGTGATATTTTATTAGAACAAACGTTTTTTCCATTGATATTGTTGGAACCATTATAATGTATTGGAGTTAATTATTACATGCTGGAAGTGGAGTTTTGATATAGTTTTGTGTTTTTTCAGTCTCATATGGACTTTTTTAATTATTTATATATATTTGGATGAGTTTTGATGTGTTTTAAGTGTGTTTTGAAATGAATTAAAGATTGACATTGAAACCATGTGGCCCAACTCACTATAGAGGCCTCATATTACTAAAAGAAACCATTTAAGTAATTTTTATATATAGAAGAACATATAACCCTAATTTAATTATATGAATAATAATTTAAATGTAGTATTCATTATGGAAACACAACATATAACAATATAAGAAAATGTGTAAATATAGATAGTCATGTTAAAACATTATTCCATATGTGGAGACAAAGAAAAAAGAGTTCAATAGTGTAGAATTTAGTATGTTATCATCATGATATAGTAAAATGAGATTCACCAAAAAACATTATATTTCACTATAATATTATAAATTTTTTATTATTAATGGAATCTATGTTCGGATCATATTTTTAGTAATGGTGATCATTATAAAAAAAGGTTAGAAATCAATGATGATTTGGAATATTACACAATTATTTTTAAGGAGATATATACTTTATCTGACGTAGAATTCATAGATATAGGGCTATCACATAATCATACCATAATAGATTATGTTTTTATTTAATCTAGTAAATTTTAAGATCATAACATTACAGTAAATTTCAACATTCCATGACGTAATTATTCAGAAAATGTTTACCAGATTTATCATTTTTTAAATAATAGGGACTAATAATCAGATTAGCGGTTTTATTGAAAAAGTGTTGAATATATTTAGTGTCCAATATTTAATTGGAACATGTATAGTTCAATGAGGATTATTTTTAGAATATTTTAAATGAAGGGAAGGGCGTGTGATAAGAGATTTGAACATATGAGATGAATTGGTAAATTTGGAATAGGGAGGGAAATTGAGGATTTAGAATATAAATTGTGAAAATTTGGATTAATTTATTAAAATTAAAAAAACCAAAAAATGAACCTCTTTTATTAGTGTTTTTAATATATATATTTTCTTATGAGTAACGAGTGTGCCAATAATTCATTTAAAATGTATTAATGAAATTAATTCTCATATAATAGAATACATTGACCCATCTATTGAAAATTTTTCTTAAAAAAACTATTACATTACATAAAATGTTTACTGATTTTAGTATATAAATTTATTATCAATATATGAATCATAGATGCATCTATTACAAGAGAAAAAAGTTTATCAACTATTATCACTACATTTACTTATCAATATTTAAATAATTTCTCTATTTAGTTGTCATGGTTATATCAAACTATTATTTCCATTTCAAGAACTCAATTTATAAAAAAAATTGAAGTAAAAAAGAGTTGTAAAATTTATTCACCCCCAATGTAGTGAATGGGATGTTTTGGTCATGAAAATTTGTATTAGGGATATAATTGTTTTCTTAAATATTTTATCTGATAGCTAAAATATAATATTTTAATGATCAAAATGATGTCCAAAATTTTATATCTTGGACTCCATTTAATCTATTTTATTTTCCATCAAAATCATGTTAACTGTGTTAAGGATTTATCTATGATAGGAGTAGAATTTAAATTGTTCAATATATATGAGAGCATATAAAAAACATAATCATTATAAATATCAAATTAATTATAAATAAGGCACCTGTGATATACATCAATTAAATAAATATGGAATAAATCGGAATCAAGATATTAATTAGAAAACTAAAAGATGAAGTAAAATTCAAATATAGTTCATAATATGAGTTTGTATTCAATATCTTGATCGAGCGAAAACATTTTTGGTAAATTGAATTCTCTCATTATATATTGTGGATCTATTTGTTGATCCAATTATGAGATGAAATATGTAAAAATATTTAATAAAATAAGAATAATATTTCTACATTTGTACAATATAATTTTTTCTTGACACATTTTCCAATGTTTTTTTGGATTTTATAGTATTTTCTCCTTTATTTTCCATTAATTCCTAAAAATGACATAATTATTAGTGATTCATTTAATTGCTAATTTATTTTAAAAAGTACTAGATATTGATATTTGTTGTGATTACTATTTTTTTGGTTAAATAAATTTAATACAAAATTAATATTACTTAAAATTAATATTTCCACTTGTGAAAATTTTCCAAGTGGAGTTATGGATGATTAAGTGATATTTTCAAATTTTTTTATAAAAAATGTTGTTGTAATAACTTCATATGAAGAACGCATGGGCATTCCATATATAATAATATTTACATTCCAAATGAATATCTAAATGTGATTAAAATGACTAATGTATGACTAATTTGGATTATTATCACCCCATATGATATTAATTAACACATATTTTTTCTGGAAGAACAAGTGTATAATAATTCTAAATGTTCAAATCATGATTATTATTCTATTAAGACAATGAAAAATGATTTATTTTTTCTAAAAAATCATAATATAAATCATAGGGATTATGGGGTCTAAAATAATTTAATCAAAGTGAATCTACTTGGATAAGATCACAAAATTCAGGTGGAAGGCTTCCCACACTAGAGAAAACAATCTTAGGATCTTCTTAAATTCCCTTAGAGACTCAAAAATCCTTTACTTTTTTACTTTACCACCCCATAGGGAGTAATATAATATCATTTTGGATGTGAATTTTCATCATTAGATGTGTTAATAAATGGATCGGGATTTGTTATTCTTACCACATATAGAGTTTTTAATCACTAGAGAGTTAATTTCAATAGAATAATGTGATATGTTATAACCAAGGTAAACCTTCATCCCTTTAACTTGTGTAAAGGAATCATCCATGATAGATCCACCTTACCATTAATTCTATTTAATTCTACGAGTTTCAAACCATTGTGATCCATAGACACTCTTCATCCAAACATCATGCCAAGGTTACATGACCCATCCACATTGAGTTTGAGACATCCCAAATGGGGATTCCAATAATACCATATCCCTACTTTGGGAACTTTTTGTACATCCTCTATGATAGGTAATTTTATCCTATATGTATTATGATTTTTCAATGATTCTCTTATATCCCATTGTTTTATCTATGATTACAATTCAACTTCTTTATATTTGGACTGAACATACTTATAAACTAAATAATTGATTATTCCTTTGTTTCATGTTTTACTTCTAGTATTTCAAATAGTCTACCATCACAAAAAATTATGCATTACCATTGATGTTTTCACATGATCCTAAAAACAATCACCTTGCAGACCATTTTCAAGGAACTCAATACATGGGAAGAGTTTCATGTCAATGCCAATATTATTTCCATATTTCATCCACACTACTGATTTCCAATATCTATTAATAAATAATTTGTTTCTTGATTCAACATAGGAATTCCAACAACACTATCACATTGATACTAGAGAGGCACCCTTCCTTCTTATATATTTATCTATATGAATTCAATGATTATAAATCCTCCAAATTAAGAAGTTATATTTGATGGTAATTCATTAACACCTATAATGGCTCATACCACTAGTGATTTCATTAGATTTGAGTTGATAATACCTACAAAACCTTTCCAAAAAAAATTCAATTCCAGTGATTTAGTGGAAATAAAATGATCACTCGTATAAGATATATCAATGTTATCAAATATTTACCATTATATATAGTCGATGATGAAATGAATGAATTAGGGGTATTAGATATCCTAGGGAAAATAAATACTTGTAATTAGACCTCCTTGGAACCAATGAGGTTAAAAAGCCCATTTTCTGAAGTAGAAATTGATATCACCACATTCGTCAACCAACCAAGAGTGATGGATGTGGATTGTAATGTCCCCACTATGTTTCATCCACATCCAAAAAACCTTCCCTCTAAAATCCTCAAGAACCAACCCTTATTTTCCATTAATGAATTTATTTATAGGGAGTGACCATCAAGGACCTACCAAACTAGATTAGTTTACAAAAATTTCATTGATCCCTCTACACTATGAAGATTAATTCACCCATCATGTATAGGTCTGGCGATCCTCTTCTACGCAGACTAGTGAAACATTCCATTATAATAAAATTCCCAGATAATTTTTTTTCAAATATTTAAAATATTCTATATCAATATTTAGTATCCATCAGATCTAATATTCCATGCATAGGGGTAGAGGTAAATACATGCTTCACAAGTTTAATTATGTCATCAAAAAATGTATGTTATCTCTTAGTTCTCGGTATGGATAGTGACTTAATTAACCACCCCCTCACAATGTATTGTGCATATCCTTCCTAGATAAGAAAGATCATACATGTACTCTTATGGTAACTATGTCTTGAGAATACCCAATACTTCTTCCATGCATTTTAAATGAGCTTTTGAACATAACCTTGACAAGATAAGGCAACTTTTATAAAAATTTATTTTTCCACACGCCATCAATTATATTCTACCAATAAAATATTATGGTATCTGATTGATCTTCCCCCTTCCATAATGAATAACATCCCACCACACATGAAATTAATTTTAGATACACCATTACAATGACTCTTGTATTTTAGGGGATTAATACTTCCATTATGTATACTCTTCTCAAGAACTCTACATAGAGGGCCATATACAATGATTAAAATACTAAGAGATATGGTGTATCCCTATTTGAGGCAATTAGATGATTTAAAAAACATCATATTTTTCAAATTATGGATAGTAAGATCCCGGAGTAGCTAAATCATTTGAAAAATTATCCACACCCCTATTTAAGGAAACACATGAAGTCCATCACCCTGAACATTTATCCCCACACTATTATCGAATACACCTTATCAATATCAATATTTTTAAACATATTATAACCATGAGACTTCTTGATGAGGTTTATAAATATTTTATGAGAAATTATAATTGTGGATTAGGGGTACATTCACTTGAAAAGACATTATTTCTATTCAAACACCTAGTGAGGAAGATTTTTAAAAACCTCCAAATGATAATACTAGCCAGTTTTCTATAAGAGACATTACATATACCTATGGGAATTTTTTTTTAAATATAATGGGACATTAAATTTCATAATAATCATGAGTAATGCTACGTTGAACACCAAAGGAAAATGTACACCATGAAAAAGAAATCATGGATAGATCCAATGGAGGACTCCTTTGTTATGTTCCTAAGAGGGTAGATAAAATGATTTAGGAAAACCATCTAGCCCAAGGAAAATATTATAGTTAAGCAAGTTGATCACATCCATTATATCTAGAACAACCTAAATGTCTGAAAAAATATTATTGATGAAGAAAGCACTAGATGAATAAATTTATGAAGACCATCCTGACCACATGGATAACAACCCTACATATTCAGATTAAAATCAGCAATAAAGGATTTGAACTAATTTTCATTATTACCTACCATTGTTTATGGATCATTAAAAAATGACCCATATTCCATGATACTATTTTGGATGATTACAGGTTTCTTTTTATTTATTAATTCATGAAAACTCCATGTTTTTATCACCTTCTTTTATCCATATAAACCATTTTTTATCACAAACAAATCTCTCTAGTTAATGAAAATTTTTACTAATTAGGTTCCTCTTGTTGACAAGGTTATCGAAGTTATCATCATCCAAATCATTTAATAAATGAGTTTCAATGTGGTGAAATTTTTTCATGATTCCATCTAGATAGGTGAACAAAGAGGGATGAAGACCTTACCATGATTGTAGGTCCCCTATCAGTTTTTTGGGCTTAATTTGATAGATAATCCATAAAATCCCAAGAACAATTTTATTCCAACACATACATTCCATCAATTTTTGATTTAATATAGTATCTCAGTGTTTGGGAAATTGAATTCTTGATGATAGAATTTATGATTTTGATTTATTGAAGAAGATAAAGAGAATATTTAAAAATTCTATAATCAGTTATGATAATGAGTAAATGAAACAAGAGATATGTTTCTCTATCTAAACATAGGCAATTTCAATGAAAAACTACTATGGATGTGTATAAATTAGTAGGTCATAGATATAAGGTTATTTCACATTAAAATCATTTTATTTATCATTTTATAATAATAAAATAAATTCCAATGGTTGGTTTAAAGGAATCATAATCACCATATTCTAGAATAAATGGTATGTATCCTATACACCCATATAAGATTAAAGCCAGCCAGGTCAAAATAAATTTTCCCAATTCCATATTAACTCTTAAGGATGGAAGTTATAGAAGATTAAATTCCACTATATGGTTCTCTAATGTTTCAATATAAATTGGATCATAAATCACATAGAAAAAAACATATACAGTTTATGATATTCTTTGGAATACATTGATTAAGGATTGTGCCCCGTGGATCCCATAGAATCCATGATGTTGTAATGATAATTTTTTATAATCTATACCTAAAAAAATAATAAAACATCAATGAAAATCTTATTAATAGTGCACAATCTAAGAGAGAGGTTGAATATTTTGGGTTCTAGGGATTTTTTTCATCAGGGAATTCAATGAAAACTCATGTGCATCATGTGGATAGGACCAATATTATCAATACGATTTGGAAATCATATTTTTTTTGTGAGAGTTTCCTAGTAACATATATTTTGTTCTCAATAAATGTTAATTCAATTTTCAATTAAATATTTATTCCAATTCATAATTTTTATTCTATTAGACTATTTTATTTTCAATTGAAATAATGAACTAAGCCCCCTATGGATGGGGAAAGGTGACATCCAACATCCCTTATTATTGAATTATAATGGATCATTGTTTATTCTTCTCTAGTTTAATCTAAGGATATTTCATTTCATTACGTTAAGAAAAGGGAGATCTATATTTTCACTATATGTGAATTTATTATCACATATCTTGATGTTGTTTTAACACATCCCCTTATTATTCAACATCACATATTCAATAGATATTTGTGAGTTATATTTTTAAAATTCACTAATACATAAAAAAATATTATAGGTGATGAAATGGTAGGTAGTGGTCATTAGATATCCATGAATAAAAGATTTTTACAATTAAGGGGTTGTTTTTTGAGATTGTATCAAATTAATGAGAGTGAAAGGAATTTTTTAATTGAATCGTACATCATTTGGATGGTAAGGTAGAGGTAATATCTAAGGTAAAACATTGGAATCATAATTTATTTAAAAAATTATTTACATGGAACTAAGAACAAAAAAACATGGTTACATGGTTCCCACTATCACATGAAACTACACACATTTGATTTTTGGAAAATAGAAAAATAATCATGTAAAAACCATTTTCACACAACTACTATACTTTCTTTGGTTTAAATACTAGTACATATAGAAAATTAAATGATAGTTTAATTAATAAATTGGAACCATTTCCAAGGTGGAAGATCAATATTTATTGTAATCTTTTTGTTTCATTTTATGAGATGTTATTACTACAATGCTAGATTAAGATCATATCACCTCTTTGGTTTTGATCCAAATAATGAGAGGAAATTTCTTTTCAGAGAATGTAATATAAGAAATATATAACAGTATAGAGTTGAGTTTGTTATTATTTAATTTATATTATCTCTATAGATTTATTCAACTTGTGATATAGATTAATTAGATAGTTATAAAATGGATGTCAATTTTTTAAGAATAGATATAATAAGTTGAGACATGATTGAACCAAATTTTAAATATCATAATAATCAATTTATGATACCAAAAAAACTTATAGGTTTTGAGATTAAACATGGTATGAACAAATTGTTACCAATATTCCCCTATTTATAGGGCTATGAACTGCAAAATAATTTGAAATAATTCAATTATGTATACACCAGTTTGAATCTATTAGGAGTTCCAGAATCCAAAATCAAGTGGAGGGAATTTTTATTTTCACTAGATAGTTCAACTAACGATTTTATATACATGAATAAAAGAGTGAAGTTATATGTTCAAATTATCTCCATAGAGAATCTATTTTTATTGCCTTCCAAGTTTTAAGAATAAAAACATTTAGAAAGAATATAAAGGGGAAAAGTATAGAAAACAATAAATCTCTTTAGGATTATCTATAGACGTTCAAGAAGATAAGACCCAGTTAACCACAAAAAATAAGAGTATAAAATCATTTTCTTATACCATTGAATTTTAAAAAATGACATAAACTTATTATCCACATCTTGAGAATGAGAACTAATAGAAAAGTGTATAACTAGGGATGGTTAATTAATTAATATGGTATCTAAAAAATGACATTGATTTGTACTAGGATTACCATAATATATTTCATGACTTAATAATTTCAAATTATCATTTTTGTGAATCTAGAATTGAGTAACTAAAATGTCATGATTGAAAATTACCACTAAATAGAGTAATAGAATCACCATTAATGCCATAATTGATCTAACAAGATTGAAAATCTTAGGATAACTGCAAAAATTAGTTCCCCAAATTACATTACACTATGTTATATGATTCTATATATCAATGAATATTCCATTAGTTGACCAATAAATATTGGATGTTTTATTCCACTTTATAGCGTGGATTTTTATCCAATAATCACAAAGGACTCCATTGAAAAACTCATACCAAAAACAAAAATTCTAGAAAATAAATATAAACACAAATCCTTCATCAATATACTAAAAACAAATAAAGATCCATGATTCATTCATAAAGGACATTCTATGACAGTTCAAGGAGTATCAGATTGATCAAAACACCACTTTAATAGGAAATGTTTCTTAGAATAAGGTTTAAAAACCCATTTTCATCATATAAATACTAATATGAAAATATTGATAAATCTAGTTTCAGGTATACTCCCATCTCAACCAATTCCTGAACACAAGGGAAATGAGATTACTATTTCTTCATGGCATCGTAGGAATGTTTATATGAATGAGAAAACTCTAGTATAACTTTAATCAAAAAACATCATTGAGCAGGAGAAAGGTTCTATGGAACAACATAATGATAAAACTATGATAAAACAAAAGAATAATTATGGAAAATAAATGATATGGTGGATGTTATACCATATCAATTATCATTATTCCAATCAATGATGGTTCCACCAATGAAATAAAATAATTGATTTACAGAAAAGTGTTCTTCCATACATTCAATAAAATAGATAAAATTATACATTTTCTTGAAGTAATGAAATTTTTTGAGGAATGTAGAACATATTTATTAATATTTTATTATGAGGAGAAGGATAGATAATGATGGAAGAATATTATTATGTTTAAATTTTTATACAGTGATTTCACCATAATTTCCCTTCAAATAACAATGACCCACTTAACTTCATTTTCAACTAAACTATTTGTATATTTATTATATATAATAACCAGTGTGTATGATAAATTTATTATGGGAATTTTTCACTTGTTCAATTCTACTATGTATGTAGGAGAACTCAATTCAATCGAAGTAATGGTTCAACTGTCAAAATATTCTAAAACATATTCTATGTGAATTTTGGAAGATGTTCTTATTGAAGTTCAATATCACATATTCTTAAGCAATTTATGAATCTTTAATATTGTAGTGATAAAGGAATTCTCAATCAATTATAAATTTCTGGAGGAAATTTATAAAAAAATCATTGACCATAATAAATGTATATAAATGGAATATTTCTATTGAATTTTCTGAATCCACTATAAATTTCAATATCATGAATTGTAATAAATTTTATATTAAAGAGAAAAATATTTTCACACTATATAACTATTAAAATAATTCCTTATCAGATTAATAAAATCATATTTTAGATAAAATCATCCATTTATGAGCAAATATAATGTCAAAAAAACAATGGATAACAAGGGTTTTTAAAATAAACTAAAACATTAACCATGTTTGTGTGTGATATTTATCAATAATACATGTTTTAAAAAAATTAATTTAATTTAATTTTTGATTTTAATATATTTTTGAAAATTTTACCATTCATATGTATGATTAAAACATGAGTAAAGTTGAACTGATATGATCATTGAAAAAACAAACCAAATTGTAAAATAAATTTTTACCAAAAATAAAAAATTTATTATCCTTTTAATGAATATAACCTATGGTAATCAAAAACTATTGGATAACCAATTGTGAAATAAAACTAATAATTTAATTAAAAATTGGACATTCGGTGAAATACCTAGAATATTCCCCACTGTGTACACACACTAAATTGTTCTTGAGGGTCTTAAAACCAGTAAGAAAAACCCAATGATGGATAAACACAAAATTTATGGATTAAAAAAATTGATTGACCAATTGATTATGATCTAGAATTATATATCAAATATTTGATTCGCTGTTGGTGATCCCATTTTAGATTCTCCCATAAAAAGTAGAATAACCATTTCAAAAAATGATAATAATGAACTGATTAACACATGGATTCAAAATAGTTTGAGTGTATTTATTTACTATTAGAAACTAATCTATGTTATCTAGAAAGAACACATACACTTTTACCATTTTGAACTAATGATTTAGATACTGATGGGGAAGGGACATTGTTTTTCATTATCTTCTATCACTATTTTTAGGTCCTTGTTTCAAGTGAAGATTAGAATAGAAACAGAATAACTAGTATATGTGGTTCAATTTCATGCAAGATAATTCTTTTTAGTTTCTGAAAATTCCCAGGTACGTTTAAACTCTAGATTGTAAGTAAATTTTTATACTGTATTAAAATACTCCAGTATGTATTCTTTAAGGGGTTCATAATTTATATAATATATTTTTTAATTTTTTTAGGAATAATTATTGTTTTTTAAAGTGATTCATTTAAAATAAATTGGACTTGAATTTGGGTAATTCCCATATTATTATGGAAATATAAACTCATCAAGGATATTTCATTTCCCGAAAAGGTATTTAAATAGAATATTATACGACTTATTTCATTTAATTTCTACTATACCCCACCATTATTGGAAATGTTAGCTCATTTAAATGTCACATTCATTATTCTAAGATATTTATTAGAAATTTGTAATATACATTATCAAACAAACATGCACAATGTAAGATTATTTAAAAGGATATTGACTTCTTATATGATGAAATATTCGATAATTATTTTGATGGGATATGGGGGAGATTGACCACAAAACCTATAATTTAGACACCAACTTATGATATTTATTTTTAATTATATTGTGATTCATTTAAGAATGAGTTTGATCTATCTATGACCCATAAGACTAATGGATACCATCATGTGAGAGCTTATGATTAAAAAATACTGGGATGAGCATAAATTAATTATATAATATCTTTAAAGGAATTTGTATCCATTTTCTCATATGAAAATCTTCATATATAAATATTATGAACTAGATTGCTAGTGTAATCAGCCCATACAACACTAATGTACTTAATGAATAAAATGGAATAAAAACAAAGGCTATTATAGTGGATAAAAAACTTATAATAATTCAGTATAATTTATATTGACAACAACATCTGGGAGAATATTTTTATAGAAAATATGAGTAGAAATTACCAGACTATTAAAGATATAATCTATACAAAATTACTTATGAGTGTTTAAATCTATAGTTAGAAGATCTTTGTGATAACAAGTAATGTACCATAGTTTAGGAATGCGATGGGTTGAAATGGTACATAAATTTTACCTTTCTTATTCTATAAAAATATTTTATATTGATGATATCATTTTGAATGTTCTATGTGTGAGATTATCCTTACTTATGGAAGATATTTAGTGATCAGATTGTAATGAGATGTATTATGGATGATGAGGTACCTTTTAAACTCAATTTTTTTCCCACACTTTTGATGGGAGAAAATCTTCTACATCAGTAAAATCCTAAAAACATCTTAGAGGTTAGACTCTAATATCCTTACAATTTTAGTAATTATCACTGAATTTAAAAATCTTTTAAAAGATATTGGTTCACTAGAGGTGTTTCAAATGGATTATAGATTCCCAAAATAATAATTTTTTTTGAAATAATTGGTTTTTAAGTTGTTAACATTAAGGGTTACTTTTATATATCTGTTTGAATTAATTATTTCTTATAGATAGTGTTATATGTATTTAAATATATTAAAGTTATATCTAATCACACTAATAATTATAATGTTGTTGTAGAGTTTCTCTTATAATGTTTTTTTTAGGTTTACAATACCCTATTAAATCCATAGTGGTTACAGAAATATTTTTCATTATCAAAGTATGAAATTAATCTTGAAAAGGTAAAATGTTCAACACATGACTTCCACTGCCTACCATCCACATCTAAATGATCATTTACATGTTTCTAATGAATAATTAAATTGAAATCTATAAAATTTAGTATGAATAAGTTTTAAATATTATACTTTGAATATGGATGATGTGTTATGGCAATATAGAACTACATTCAAAAACCCTTGTAATGTATCCTTATTAAAAGAAACTATATTGAATTCTATAATTTTACTGTGGGTCTATAGAATCATACATAATTGGTCAAAAATAAGTTAGTTTTTGTGAAGAGAAAGGCCAGATAATGGAGGATGTTTCCAATACTTTATTTAGACGAGATAAGGAGTCAAGCATTTAAAAATATATTAATGTAAAATGAATCAATAAAACATTCCATAATAATATAATTCAAAAGGATAATTTTTAAGTGGGATGAAGTTCAAAATTTCACATCTATATTGAATCCCATGCAGGTTAATTCTGGTTATAAATGTACTAAACCCTAATTGCCCCATAAAAACATTCCCTTGTAGTGTTGTATTTATTATTGAGGGAAAATTGTAGAATTACATTAAATTAAATCAAAAATATCTAAAAATTTTCAAAAACAATATTTTAAAAGATACCATATATAGGTATACTATATTTCCTACTAAATGTGACTACTAGAACATGGTTTTCTCCTTTAATATCACTTATTTTTGGACTCCATTATCTTTTCTCATTTTTTTCATTAAAAATATTGTGTTGAGAATCACTATGTTATGTTTTAGGAATCACATTAGGGTATGTGACATGTTATATTAGATTTAAAAAAAACATTATGATCTATTTTTTTAATATGTTTGTTTATTTTGATCTAAAATGAAATTATAAAACACAGTCTTAATATTGGAAAATTTATATGTCACGGTTGGACCATTCAAACTCTTATTATTTGAACACAAAATATACAAAATAATGTAATATAATTCAATTAAATATATATTTTTACATTTTAAAATTATATTTATGAACTTGAACATGTATAACTCTTCAAAAATGAATAATTTAAAACATATAAAGCTTATCCAAATGATATTTTGATAGACCATTTTAACTTGGAAGATTAATAATGTTATCGAAATCATTGTTGTTTAAAAAAAGAAACTTTTTTGTATGTAAACCATTAAATATGAGTTAGAGTGACCTAAAATATGGCGGATTAGTAATTTATTCCATGACATGACTATTATACTTAGATCTATGAGATTGTTTTTGATTTTTTTTGGTTCTTGGTTAGATACAATTTCCTAATATATATTATTCAAAAAACTTGGATGGGAAGAGTATAATAGGTTCTATTTATCACATGGAATACAATAATTTTTCAGATTAGGATGGTTTTTAAAAATGATAAAATGATGTCTAAAAATATTTTATTGGATGAATTAAGGATGTTCAGAGATGACCAGTGGGATGTTGATACTAGCAAAGATGTACTAATAAAATTGAAACTCATTATGCTGTCAAATAAATAAAAATAATTTTATAGGAATTAAATTGATGATTACATTTTAGGTGACATGGTACCATTCTGAATTGGTGGAAATGATCTTTCTCACTTATTGGTGTGATTATGAAACAAATTTTCAATATTTTTTTAGATATTTTTTTTATTTTTTCACCATTATTTTTATTTTCTTATTAATAATTTAAATAATTCTTATAGATTTAATTAACATAAAATTTACTATAAAAATTATTAATTCATATGATTTAATGTGGTTAGTTCCCATTAATCCCATAGAATGAATATCCTACCAAATTCATTCAAAGATGGATATTTATATGTATTAAAACTAGAAATTCATACTTTCAGATGATTAAATTGAGTTTTTTTTTCATTTACATGGGATTAAATAATTATTGAAAATCATTTTATAGGAATAAAATAAGGTTATGTAACCTAATAATATATTTACCATATAGATTTCAATATATCTTCAATTAAAATATGTCACATATGATTAAGTGGGAAGATTGTCACCATATGTTAGAATAACCTCCCAAAATGTGCAACAGAAAATCATATATATTTATGTTGGTGAAGTATATAACAAATTATAAATAATAACAAGGATATATCAATTATTGATTATTGTATTTATGACTGAATATTATAAAAGAATACGTATTTCTTATGTAAATTTTTCAAATGGTGATAAAAACATAACGAAATGTTTTAAAAGAGAATTTATGGAACCCAAAAACCATTAGATTCATAAAAGGTCAATGTAACAATCCGCATTACAAAACTAAAATATCACATCCATTTAAGAACTCATTCTGTGGAATAGAATACAAATAATATATCTACCCATATTTGATTAAAATGAATTACATATACCACATTTTGGAATAAATAGTCGATATCCTGGGCTATAGTATAAGATAATATCTAGTCACATCAGAATAAAAAGAGTTTTTGTCAGATTATATACTCATGTTGATTTTTCCATGACATTATATTTGATTTTCTAGAGATTAATTTGATCATCATAAAGTAGATCTCAAATGAAAATTAAAAACCAACATAAGTTCAAGACATTAATTTGAATCCATTAATCATGGAATGTTGGATGTGGAGTCCATGTGATTAATGAGGGGGGAAATAGAATATCTCATTCACATAGATAGACTAAATGTGTAAAATTTAATGATAATTATTTATGTGGATATAATCCTATATATATGAGGCTGTTAGTCCCATGTTTTGTTTTGATTGTATTTGTTTTCAATATATCAATATGTTTATTATGTTGAATAAAAAAATGATGATAAAATTAATATAAATATGGATTAACAAATGTTATGTGTGATTCTGAGAATCAAATTCATAACCATCAACATAAGGATTGTACTCACCATCTTAATCTGGAATATTCATGTTTCATATATTTTTTATTTTATTACTGAAGAAATGAAATCACCATACATTTTAAAAATATTTGGGTGATCGAACTGACCAGCATATTTAGAATATTGGATATATAATGCCTAAGAATTTCAATTGGATTGGGAAGATTTTTTTTAGAGGAAAAGTCTCATCGAGCTCACCTAGCGTCTAGAATGAAGTTATAATTATAATGAGTAATAGTATCAGATTTTTCCTAGATCTGATGAAAATTTAGTAATGATTTTCTCTTTTATAATTAAAAAATATTGTATTTCATTTGGTAAACTTATGATTCAAGCTTGAATAAAGAAATGGGGAAGAAATGTTGTCAATCATATTGTGTCGTCATTGGAAAATAATGAAATTTTTGGAATTTTGGAAAGTTACAATACATTTAAATGATAGTTATATGATGTTAAATATAATCTTCAATATATTCTAAGTCATGAGTAGGTCATACTGAAATATAATGTTAGTAGAAGAAGGGTGTTTATGAAGTTAAATCATTCTAGTCTATGTCTCTTGGAATGAGATCACTGGTTGTAGAAATGTTTGTTGGATGAGAGGGTTGATTAGATTGTGATATTATAGATACAATGGTTTTCAATTTGACCAAAAATCAATTAGATTAAAATCCAAATATAATTATTCTATGCGAACTGTATTCAAATAAGGAAAGAAGTTGTTGATGTTGGAGACGTTGGACCGGTCCATCAGATGTGGTGCGCCATCGATCCTTCTTAATGAATTATGACCCCAATTCATTTCGTCTGTATCTTTTTTACATATATATAACTTTGTTATTAGTTTTTGAATTGTTTTGTGTGGACGTTCTTGAAACAGATAAATATAGAGAATAATATAATCTTGTAGTATCCAATATAAAGAAAATTTTTAGAGAATATCAATAATGTAGTCAACCATTTCTTATCAAGATTATTTTTTATTGTTTTCTAGATGGAAACTCTGATTTTCTTATAATGTGGTTCAATAGAAAAAAGACGAGCTCTGATTTATTTTCATGAGTATTAGATATTCTAGTGGGTCAAGAGAATGAAGAACTATTTTCTATTATAAAAATTATGTCAAGGTCCATAGCACTATAAATAACATCAAAAAATATCATAATATTTTGGATCCTTGGTTTGAATAAATTAAAAAATAAGAATTGATCCAACCAACCAAAAAGGATTCTAATGGGGTACATCAGAACGAGTAGTTGGATCCATAGATGATTATGAGAAGAAATCTTATTCCCATATGTTTCATTTGGTGAATAAGAACATAATGAAGAATATTTTCTCTTCATCCTAGTTTAGAAACAAAATGGTTTTAATAAATTCAAGAGATCATCATAATATGACATTTTTTTTGTTTTGATGAAATTTCTAGTTGGTCAAGGAATATTGGTGTGACCATATGTTTCAGTCATAATAAAAAAATAGCACTGTTAAATTAGAATTTGACTGATGTTTTTGAATAATGTCTAAAGGAATTTTTTGTCGTGAGATGATTTGATATGTTTTTAGATTAGTTGAGAAGATTTGAGGAATTCATAATTGCATCCTTAATTCAATAAAAATAATGATTTTAGTAAATTTAACTAAGTAGGAAATGAAATTTGAATCTTTTAAAAAAAATTGATTCCTTTAAAATGGGAAATTACTTTTTACATTCTTGATGTGAGTAATATTTTAGAATAAAGTGATAAAATATCCAAAATTATATGGAGAATAATTTTATGGAGTTTTCATACCAGAGGAAGTTTTCTGGACAGAATATAGAAATAATAAGAGACAAGATCATTATTATATTTCTATCATATTAGGCTTGATAATAAGATTGGGAAATTCTTATTGAGATTTTTAAACTGAGTAAGAGGAAGTTCATATTTGTTATAGTGGTATTATGGAAAATAAATATCTCATTATTGATAAATGAAGGACATGGGAATCTGACTGGGACATTAGACTGAGTATCATAACAAATTCTAGAGGATGTTTTTTGTAGTTACATTGTCAGAATGTGAAGAATAAATTTTGAAGAAAACACTTTTTAAATTTGATCTATTATCACCATAAGATTTTGGTTATAGAAATTTTGTTGTACCATTTGTCCTAGAACATGCATCTACACTATCATAATGTTTCTATAGTGTTACATGAGTGTAATGAAATATCCTATTCATTGTATCAAACACAAAAGTAATGTTTTCTAGTGGTTTTTGTGGTATCAAATTTTTTTCAAACAATAATATGTACGTAGATACTATTTTTGAGTTGCGGATCATGTAAATTTTTGTGTTCATTTGGATGTGTGTATGATTTGTTTTAAGACGTTAACGAAATATTTAATTGGAGGTTAAGGTTTATTCATTAGTAAGGAAACATAAAATTAAAATATATCACTGATTTACCCCGCCCCCTCTCAGTGCAACATGGATCCTGGATGAGCACTAAGAAGTGGTATTATAGAAATGTTGCATTCTATTATTATTTTTTAATGGTTTTGAAAGAGTTGTTGTGATTGAGAAACTTAACTTCCTGAAATTTATGGGGATTCCCAACATAAATAATATAAATTATCATATTTTGAATGGAATATTGTTTCCAAATCATATGTCCCTTAGATCTGATGTTTCAAAATATTATATAGAATGCTTTCCTCATACTGCTGAGAATTACCCCATTTCAAAATCTAATGAGGAAGACATTCATAATAAGGGAATATATATTACTTTTTTACTCTCATCACTTTCAAAAAGAGAGTTTTTATAGTAAAAGGAGTTTCAAAGTCCAATGATATTTGGGATAAGCTGGGAAATATTCATGAAGGTAATAAAAATTTGAAGAAATAAGAACTATAAATATAGAGATTGGAGTATGATGATATAAAGTTGGGAGATTATGAATAAATTTGTGAATTTTTTAACAAGGTGAATGGATTTTTTAGCAATATTATATGCCTTGTTGAAAATTTGTAAGATTGTACAGTTGTTGAGAATATCATGAGCAACATTCCTGAAAATTATTAGGCAAAAACATTGTTCATTAGAAGATAGAGGTAATAATATAGTATCTCTGTATGATTTTTATATTACTCTGTTCACATATGGGATGAAAGGGAAAATTTTATAAAGGGAAAAACAAATTTTGATCATGAAATTTTTTTAATATCTACCAAGAATCAAAAACCCATGGAAGTTTTTGATGAAGATGATCATGTAGATTCCGATTTCAAAAATGAAAAATGTAAACATCTTGATGAAATTTTATATTTTTCCTAAAAATATTAAAATAGATACATATAGGAATAAATGGAAACATACCTTACAAACGATTGGTTGTGAAGAGATTGAGAACACTGATTCGAATTTTCATTATAGCAGTGATAAAGAAGAAAGTGAAAAAGAATAAATTGATAAAGAACTAATAACTCCAAGAATATCATGGATGAAATAGGGTATTACAGAAAAATTAGATTCCAAGAAGAAATATACAAATTTCACTAAATACAAAAGGGGTATTTTTTATAAATAAAATGATAGAAATGAATTTAAAAATGTTTCTAAAGAAAACAAATTTATTGAAATAAGTAATTAGGAGAGTTTTTCTAGAAGTGAAAATAGTTGTTATGAAATATAAAATAGTGAAGCTATATCTGAATAAACTATTGTTAAGGATGTAGGGAATAAATTTATTATAATAGTTAATGATGAAGAATTCAGAATCCGATGTTCTAAATAAAAATATACTCAATTATAACATCAACTAATTGAAGAATTAAAAGGTTTTCTGAGGAATATCGGGAGGCTTCACAATGATATTAGGAAGATGAAAAGTTAAGACAGTTCAACTAAAAATCAATAATGTTCTCTTGATGATAAAATAGAAATATGGGAATAAATATATGACTTGATGAATTTTATATATAACTAAAAGAATCATAATGAAAAACTAGTATTAATGTTGATAGAAGAAGAAGAGGAGTTGGAACCAGCACAATAAAATACATTATAATGCTAAAAATAGGGTTATAATTTTTCATATTTCATTATCTAATGTTCGTGAATGTTTTTATAAGGATAAACCTGATAAGGAAAAAAACAATTCTTTCAAAGTATGAGAAGAAATATGAGAAAGTTATGTATGTGGTCATGATAAAAAAGCCATAAATTTTGGTGTTTCTAAAAGTCATGATTCTGAAAATGATTCTATAACTATTGGTTCTGATAAGGCTAAAAAGAAAACTATGATGAAAATATATAATTGGGGTAATAGTATAAATATTTGTGGCGAAAAATGATCTTTTAAAAATGATAAGAATGTTTTTGAGAAACATGTGAATTTTGTTGACATTATGGAAGTTACTGAGTAAGGTTATCCTTCAATTGTTTTTTAGGCAATGTTGTGGATTCATAAACATTCATAAAATGTTTTGGTTGAACCAACAACATTATTACTATTCCACTAGATATATAATGAATGTTTTTAGAGGTACCCAATCCTCTCAGAGTAAGAAATCTCTTAAAGGTATATTGAAACCTATGAAAAATTAAACTACTGATACTGAAAAGATATAGTGGTTAGTTATTTTTTCAGAACAAGTAACAAAGTATAGAAATTTTGAATAAGAGAAAAAATAAAAAAGAATCAAACGGGAATAAAAAGGGGTTTGAGAAAGATAATAAAGCCGATAAAAATATATCAATAGATTGTGACTTGAAGAACTAGAAATGATTCTAGAGATGTGAGAAAGATGGGAATGTTATTAAAAGATACCTGAATATATCTTCATCATATTAACAAGACATAAATAAGATTTTAGAAACTAATGTTAACTTATATGTTACTAAAGATGAAGAAATGTTGACAAATTCATTATAAGATTATAAAGATGAGAAGCATTTTGTTACAAAATCATAGAAGGATGAATACAATAAAGAAAAAACATCCAATGAAAAATAAAATAAAAATTATAACAATTCAATACTGAGAGATGACTCTCAGTCCATTTTTTCTTCTAACAAAAACATAGGTTCCTCATTATCTAAAAAAATGTATACTTTTACTAAATTATAGGGAATTTAGGGGGTCAAAAAATGAATCCAATGTCAATGAACCTATTAATATTCACGGAAATAATGTAATGATTTTAAAAAAATATTAGTTTTTTGAAAGATTAATTTTTATACAGCTGAGGATTCTGATATGTTTGTTGATATGGGTGCATGTTCTCTTTATCTTACAAAAATTCTTTCAATGATTTCCCAATTCATGAGAATGTTGAAAGGGATATGAAAAGGTTTTACATGTTTTTTTATTGGAAAATATTGATAACCTTAATTATACACTCTTTTTTATGCATCAAGTTATCACATGTAGTCATAAATTTTTCAGTAAAATTATATTTTTTAAGAAACTCATGTGATACTTATGTTCTCCAGAATATGAATTATAAAATACTAAGATGAATATTTCCAACCCTTGGAAAAGGCATCAATTTTTAATAAGTGAGAAACATATCATGATGACCCCTATTAATTTTTTTTCAATGATTATAAGATAAAATAAATATGGGAGGAAGAATGTAATGGTTAAAAATAAAAACATTTAAAATAAAACATCATGTGGAATTTATTCAAAGTGATTATTTGGTGATGATGTGGGTATTAACAACAATCACCAAGGGGGGATTGTTAGTCCCAAGTGGAATTGATTGTTTTATTATTTTGACATAAATAAATACATGGATTATATTGAAGAAAAAGTGAATGTTTAGAAAATTAATGTATATATCGATAGAAGAAAGTTGTGTGTGAATAAGAGAATCAAATCTAGAACCATCAGTATGAATATTGGACTCACCATTGTAATTTGGATGTGGCTTCTATAATAGGTTTATTATTTTCTTGTTTAAGGAAAGCAATCACCCCACCTAGTAAAATGTTTTTGGGTGATCATACTGACCATCATATTCAGAACATCATATTCAAAATTCTTATAAAAATGCATCAGATTAGGAGGATGTTTACAAGAAGAAAAGGCTCGTTAGACTCACTTTGGGTCCGGAATAATTTTTTGAGCGTAATGTGGAAGATAAGGAGATTCTGAATGGATCTGAAAAAAATATAATGATTCATTCCTATTTTTTAGTTCAAAAATATTATTAGGTTATCAGGGAAACACGTGATGCAAGAATTAGGAATTAAT
The DNA here is from genome assembly GCA_963277665.1 of Viscum album. Classification (NCBI taxonomy): domain Eukaryota; kingdom Viridiplantae; phylum Streptophyta; class Magnoliopsida; order Santalales; family Viscaceae; genus Viscum; species Viscum album. The sequence continues at coordinate 799,323,914 of OY728155.1, forward strand.
AAAAGACAAGAAATGATTCCAATAATATTTATCCTCGATTTTAAACGAATGAAGTTGATGGAAGTATGGAATGTTACAATAAATTACATTAAAATTCTGATGATGGTGGATCAGATATTCATAATACTCAAATTCATGAAGAGGCCATGATGCCTGATTATGTTTATAGAATATAGAATTTGTAGATGGGGAAGATTTCTAGTCTTAGTCCATGTGTATTAGATCACTAGAAAAAGAATTTTTTTTGGATGAAAATGTTGGTCAGAATATGAAATTATGATGATAATGAATGTTTTTAGTTAAACCAAAAATCCATGATAAAAAAGAAATTCTTAGAAAGAATTTATTTAAATAGTATTCATAAAATGAACGAAGTTGCTGATGTTGTAGCATCTGGAACTGATCTTTTGTACATGGTGTTCAACTGATCCATCTTAATGGATACAAACACTAATTTATTTCATTAGTATCTTTTTATATTGGATGCAATGTTTTTTTATTATATATAGAACTAGTTTGTTGGGATGTTGTTAGTAAAAATAAATACCAATAAGAAGATATGTTTTTGGTGACTTATTTGGAGAATAAAATCAATGATCATTCATTAATGTTGCCAAACATATCTCATCAAGAAGTTTTGTTTGTTTTTTTCTTAATGGATTAATTGTTTTCAATTTCATGTTTGTAATGATCAAAAAAAATTAATCTAATTTATTTTCAAGAGATATTTTTTTCATATCGGTCATGAGAAGGAAGAACTTCTTTTTATCATAAAAATTTCTTCAAGATCCATTATACTTTAAATGAAGCTGATAAATATCACCGGATACATTTTCTTCGGTCAGATGAAATGAATAAAAGTATAATTTTTTCAACATTCCACAAAAGATTTGTTAAGGGGGATATGAGAATAGGAAGTTGATTCTAAATAACATTATGAGCATATATCATATTAGCATATGTTTCAAAGGGTTCAGAGAATTGTAATGAAAAATATGTTGTCACCATCAAAATGAAGAAATTATATTGATTGTTAGTATCATTAAGTGATCATAATAATGAAAATTATTAAGTTATGATGAATTTTAATGTTGTTCATGTAAAATTAGAGTGACCTAATATCTCCATTATAATAAAAAATATTCAATGTGAAATCTAATCGGATTGATTTTTATGATTAAAGTCTGAATCATGATGAATTCTTGATAATATTTTACATGATTCTAAAAGAGTTTAGAAGATTTTAAGAAGTCATTAATGCATCCAGAATTCATAGGAAATCATGTCTTCATGAAATTAAGATGACTATGAAATGATTTTTGAATCCTTCCTAACCATTTTTGGATTCCCATAAGAGGAAAAGTACCTTTTACTTTCCAATAATGAATAATGTTTATTATAGAAGTGAGAGAATCCCCAAAATTCTAGGGAGCATAAGCTTCCAGATTTTTCTTACTAAAGGAAGGTCACCAGATAGAGGAAGGAAATGAGAAGATAAAATATTGTACTCATTTATAAATCATATTTTTTAGATAATCAAAATGGGAAAATAATTTTGATATTTCCAAATCGAGGAAGAAGAAGTTAAATTTTTTTTAGAGTTATTTTAGGGAATCAATATATTGGTTTTGATAAAAGTAGATGTGGGGATAAGATTGAGAAATATGATTTCCGTTCACTATGAAGGTCGGAGCATGTTCTTACTTACTGGTGGGTATGAATGTGAATAATTGTTTTTAAAAACATATTTTTGAATGTTGATCAAGCATGATCGTTACATTTTTATTACAAAAATTGTATTCTATCATTTCTTCTAGAAGAAGAATATACACTATCATATTATTTCTATAGTGTGAAATGAGTGTAAGGAAACATCTAACTCATTTTATTCTATATAAATTGATTTTCGTACAGTGTATTGTGTTGTATTAGACTATTTCCAAACCAAACCAAGGATATAGATACTATTTTTGATTAGTGAACCATGTTTTTTTTGGTTCTTATAGACGTGTGTGTGATTGTTTTTCTCTAGGGAAAGAAATCATTAATAAGATATGATTGTTGTTTCCTTATTAAGGGAACATGAGAAAAAATTATATCACTGATTCACCCCCTTCCACTCTTAGTGATACTAGGATCCCGACTGGGAACTAATAGAGAATTCATTAAGGATTAAGGGAACACTTCATTCATATGCACATTCAAGAAAAAGAATTTTTTCCAGGTGCTGAAATATATTTCTATCTGACCTACATAGTGAACTTATATGACTCATGTGTTGTTATAGAGTAGTCAATATACTCACAATAAAGGGGAACACAAGACATTATTCAAGGGTTTGGAATTTTTTTTATTTTATCATCTTAATCAATTATATTCCCACTACTAATGGAACTCCACGACTCTTGGGGCCAATACAAGGAGATTTTCTCCAAACCTTATATTTAATTCGAATAAATTGATATTTATTTCACTCTTATATAATTTTTGTGTGGTTTTTATTATATTAAAAAGTTTTACATATCAATTTATTAATGTATTACAGTTAAATCTTCCTTATCATTATTTTATTTTCACTCAATCCATTTTTCTTCCTCATATATTTTATAATGGACACTAGTTCGGATGATTAAATATTGATCTTAGATGATTGTTCACATTGGTCAGGTGAGGTCTAGGTATACCTTGGTCAATTCATATCCCCTATTTATCTATTTACACCAAGTATGAGTAGTTTACAATTATATAAGATAATTTATAAGAGAGTTGAATAATTTTTTAGATAGTGAATCTGGATTTAGTGGTTAAGGGGGATAAAATGTTCAAGGTAAGTAATCACTATTATTTCTTTTAAAACACTATTCATTTTCAAAACATCACAGACACACATTGTTATTTGGATATTATCATCACCCAAACACATAAAAAGTTGAAACATTGAGTATGAGTACCTACTCATGAAAAATTATGTGGCACACCACTATTACATTATTATCATGCCAAAATATTGAACTTCTTAACCAACACCTAATATTTACATCAAAAGTGTTATCTTTTCGAGTTGGAAATATTTATGTTCTATCACTTGTTGAATTATATTGATATTTGGTCACATTTGGGATGAGTGTGAATAAAAAATAAATGATATGTCATTAATCTATGTAGATGAATATTAAAAACATAGATAAACATGATATTAATGATTATTGAAATAATGAATTAGAATTTTGTTATAAATTTATATCACTTGTGTAATGAAAATGGAAATGATTGAAAGGTGTATTTGAGGGTGAAAAAACATTAGCATGAATTTATGTGTAATATTTTGTTATATCATGTAATGATTCACAATGATTAATGAATGTCAAGAACTTTATTTTTATTACTAACCAAAAAAAGATGTTCCCCTAAGGACATATTTGAAATCGATAAACAGAATTGGGAAAAGGTTTCAATTTAAATGATTATAGAAAAATAAAGACGTTATTATATTGAGATATACTATGACTACGTTGAAACTATGTTAAACTCAGAGATGATGGATGTTATGATGGAAATGGTTGAAAAATCATAATTTGAAAATGGGTAAAAATCATCTAAAAGTGATCATAAATCTATAAGTAGAACATTAAGGTGATCCTAAGGAGCTTGATACAAAAATGGATGATGAAGAAACCAATTTTTTTAATTTTTAAATTCTCTTTAGATTCCATTGACCAACATGAATTTAATAAAACTCGGTTATAGAAGGTCATATAAACTTTTCGGATTTATTAAGAAAAATCCAAGTACAACATAAACATCAAGAGGAAAAATAATAATAATGTGATTAAAGACTATAATTCATGTATTTTTAAATGGAATATAGAATGTTAAAAATATATAATAAGTGGTTATAATATTTTTGGAAGTAGTATTATATAGAAATGGAATCATGTTCTTCTAAGTATATGTAACATCCTAGGTACATAAAAATATGAAATTTTCATATTTACTAATATTTGTGAATAAAATTTTAATATCACTTTAAAGGGAATTCTATGTTCAATGGCGTACCCAATACGCAATAATGAGTTTCTTTGAAATCATATGTTTCACACTAATAATTTAATAATATTATTTTAAATGGTAGTTAACGCCTAGCCATTGTAATGGAGGTAATGAACAGAACTAACTAAAAAATGATTATATATATTTGTTAAATATTTTAACAATTACCCAATAAATTATAGAGGATTAAAATTCAAATGAATCCAATTTTAAGAATAAATATTCTAATATTATTTAAAAGGTCGATTAACCGCCTTTTAATGAAAATCCCTTTTTAAATCTACTTTTTGTCAATTTTATATGTTATATATGAAAAAATAAAATCCTTCATTAGAATCGGGACATACAAGTGTACTTTGTGTAATTGTTTTTTATATTTCCGATAAAGTTCATTATAAATTAATAGTGAAAAATGTTGTATTTTAATTCAAAACCTCTATTTAATCTAATTTATTTCTATGGTTAGATTATATTTTAAATTGGTTTTAAAGTGTAATTAGAATATATTTTTTCCATTTAATTCAATGGTGGTCATTGGAATTAATTTCACCTTGAAATTGGACAAAAACAAGTGTCAATCTTTTGATAGATATTGTTTCTTAAAAACACGCTATTTGTTTTGACAGCGGGAATTAGTTATAAAATTAATTAATGAAACTTCTATGTTTTGAATTTGGTAAAATGGAAATCATTTTTTATTTGGAATATCATATTTACTTTGGATATATTTTTGTTATTTTTCTGAAAAATGTTCATTTTTAATGAATAGTGACAAATACTGCATTTTACTTCAAAACTTCTTTTTCATCTAATTTAATTATATAGTCATATTGTCCTTTTAATTGGTTTTAAAGTGTAATTGAATTATGTTTTTATCACTTAATAAATTTTTTTTCATTGAAAGTAATTTCACTTTTCAATTGGACGTAAAAACAAGTGAATCTTTTGATAAATTTTACTTCATAAAAACTCGTCTTCGGTTTTGACAACATGAATTATTTTTAAATTAATTACTGCAATTTCTGTGATTGAAATGTGGTAAAATGGATTCTATATTTTGAATCATAAGGTCCAAATTATGTAATTAAGACTTTTTTGTTTTTGAACATTATGAATAGTAACAATGACAATTATCATTAATAATCATGATTAATTAGTAATCTGGTAGTTAAGGGTAATAAAATAATATCATAATAATATAAAATGACCCCAACATGTGTCCAAATCCTCTGTTCTGAGTCATGTCCTACCATGGGAAGCGTTTTACCAAACTGGAGGGCCCATGGAGTTACATGGGTGTGATAGTGACATTTATGACATTATTTTTAAAAAGAAGAGAAATATAAGAAAGGTTTGTATATCCTAAGTAAAAAAATTTAATTTTTCTTAAATAAATTATCTCTTATACTATAAGTAGTCACTGGAGAGCTAAAAATATTTCCCACATCATGGTATTTGTTTTATAATTTTTATACAATAAATAGACAAATTTATTTATGACACCATGATGATGTATTGATTACCTTATTAAGGAACAATAAAAATAAAATGAAAAGATAAGGTAAAATCTAAGACATACACTTGTTGAAAACATATTGGATGGGTGGATTACAAACCCTTATCACCCTATCCTCAAAATAAATCAGTGTGTGACCTTTAAAATATAAAAATAATTTTATAACAAAGTATCATATCAAGACTTTCCAAAAGAGGCCCTCCTCCCTTTTATAAAAGGCCCCCACCTCTACCCCCTTACCGACACCTCTCAAGCCCTTGGTTCATCCAACCTCTACACATATTATCTCTCATCATCCCTCTCTCACTCCTAGAAGCCTCACATTGGGCATAAGTATAAGGACCCATCCTTAAAACATTACATAATCTTGAAATAAATGAAAAATTCACCTTGAGGATCTTTTCAGGAATATAGTTTTAGAGAATTATTCCATAACTATTACATCTCAAAAGATTACAAAGTATACACTTCTACTCGGTTTCCATTTTTTCATAAAATAAAAACACTTAAAAAGAAACATGTCCAGTTCCATGTTTTAGAAATCATGTCTTTCCTGGATCCCATCACTGACCCTATTCATCTTTAAGTCCTGTGAAAAACATTTCAAAAACATGGGATAGGCAAAAAAACTCAGTAAGGGATAAAAAAAATAAGGAAAACTATTAGTTTCTTAAAACAACAAGTAAATCATGAATATTTCATCTTAAGTAATAATTTTCACCTTTATGAAGTATTAAATAGTCTTCACTTAATAAAAGATCATTTCTTACCATTTTGTAACCAAAATATCACTATAAAACCCATATAAATAAAACATAACATATAAAGGTAACTTGAGACATAAACATACAAAAATGGAATAATCATACGGTCGACTACCACACATATCACTAAATTGATTTTCCATAATACTGACTTCCATACCCAATGCATTGGAGGTTATAACGTAACCACCTGTCCTGGTTTTCATAGCACCGCCCGTCATTTGATTTATCACGTAACCACCCATCAAATGTCCAAGTACCATTATAAAATCATAACACATACAAAAATTATAAAGGAAAGAAAACATTTCCACATTTCAATCACAATATATCACTTAAATATAATGACATAAAAAATCCATTATCAAAACCATTTTTCAATACCAAAATACATAAAAGAGTATATTGTATTTATTTTCCTTTTAAATACATTACAGATTGTTAAGGAAGCCAAAGATCAAATAATACTCGCGGTGGAAGAAAGGTCGTAGTCACAGCGTACGTTAAAAAGAAACATAATTTTTTTCATTTAGTAAAAAACTTCATAGAGAAAATAATCCTTTTGAATAAAATTGAAAGTCAAATAGGTTTATACACCGTATAAAAGAAAGTTGTGTATAAAACAAAATATGCCTCAATGAAAGGAGATTGAGATGACGTCCCTTACCTCATGTCCAACATGACTCGATATTTTTATAATTTCATGAATAATAAACTATAGTTAATTTATAATTTATTAAGAAGATTTTCCAAGTTCATTATTCCTTCTTATTACCATGTTATGAACATTATGTAATCATTTCAGTTAATAACGGCCGTTTTGTCGATCATTGTTACATGAGTCAAAAATAAACTTCATATAATTACAAGTTGATCATGTGGTAAAACATCCATTATCTCCATAATTATATTAATGATTTAGATATCATATATATCATATATATCCAGTATATACATGCATTTATAAAATTACATAACATTTATAGGTAAGAATTGAAATGCACCGTTCATGGAGACGGTAAGCCGTACGTATGCATGAATGCTGCCTTCATTTCAATTTCATATTTAATGGAATGAAATTAAAATGATATAAAGTTATATAATAATTCCAGTATAATATCATATATAATATCATTACCTCCTTCCTTTATACGTCCCACATATGGCATTAACGATTCAAATCACTTTGAGGGGCGGTAGTCTTCACTTCCTAAAATGAAATTATCACATTATTCCATTATGGAAACGAAAAAGGAATTCCATAAATGAAGAATACAGAAGCATAAGGAAAACATAAACATAATATATATCATATATCAATACAGTGACATCTTAATGGCCACCATGAGTGGCGGTAGGAGATAATTCAACAATCATCGTTTTGTGAGGTAGTAGTTAGCCGTCCATAGAAACAGTATGTTCTTCACCCATTAGATGATGGTGTGTGTAAGGGTAGATCGAATAATTCTTATAAAAACATACTAATATATTGAATATACTGGTTTTTTTACATAATAAAGTAATAAATAGTGTTTAGGGGGTTGTAGAAGCAAAATAAAACAAAAGGACATAAGAGAAGACATTACCTTTAAATCGGGTAACTCCCCTTGGTTTGAAACAAAAGGGTCTCATCAAGAGCTTTCTACCTAAGGTAAGGGTTCTAAGATGAATAGAGAGATGTGGAGAGATAATTTGAGCAGGGGATAGATGAGACAATGTCTTGAGAGGTGTGGCTAAGGGGGTAGAGGTGGGGGCCTTTTATAGGAGGGAGGAGGGTTACTTTTGGAATGTCTTGAAATTTTACTTTATTATAAAATGATTATAAAAATTTGAAAGGTCCCACAATGATATATTTCGAGGATAAGGTTATAAGGGTTATAAATCCACCCATCCAATAAGTTTTTGTCAAGTTTGAGTCTTATATTTTACCTTAACTTTTCATTTTATTTAAATCGTTAATTAATTAGGTAATCACTCCATCATCATGGTTTCATAAATAAATTTATTTATTTAATGTCTAAAAATTATAAAAAAATACCATGATGTAGGAAAGATTTTCAGACATCCAATGAATATTTATAGTCTAAGATATAATCTATATAAACATTAATCAAATTTTTTTACTTATGTGATACATACTTTGGTTATAGTTTCCTTTTTTTAAATTATATAATAAAAGGTCACTATCACACTAAAGTGATTACATGGGGTCAAAAAGTTGGCACAAGGCATCCCATGGTCGGCCATGACTTAGAAAATGGGTTTAGAGACAAGTTGGGGTCATTTTATATTTTTATGATATTATTTTATTACACTTAACTACCTGATTAATAATTAATCACGATAATTAAAGGTAATTGTCGTGGTTACTATTCATAATGTCCTAAAACAAAAGAATATTAATAACATAATTTGGACCTTCTGATTCCAAATATTTAATCCATTTTACCAAATTCCAAACACAGAAATAGCGGTAATTAATTTAAAAATAATTCCCATTGTCAAAACAAATAGCGTGTTTTTAAGAAACAATATCTATCAAAATATTGGCAATTGTTTATGTCCAATTTCAAAGTAAAATTAATCCTAATGACCACAATTGGATTAAATGGTAAAAATATATTTTAATTACACTTTTAAACCAATTAAAAAGATAATCTAACCATACAATTAAATTAGATGAAAAAGTAGTTTTGATGTAAAATGCAGTATTTTTCACTATTCTTTAAAATATGAACATTGTTAGAAAAATACCAAAACTTTATCCAAAGTAAATTCCAATGTCCCAATTATAATGAATACGTTTATTTTGAAAAATAAATCTTATAAAATTGTCAAAAGTTTGATTTAAAATTGGTTTTCCATCAAAAGGCTGTAAAATAATCTTTTAAAAATATTAGTGTATTCTATGATTAAGATTGGATTTATTCTAATTTTAAGCCTCTAAAACACTATATAATTCATAAATAGACATATATATAAAAATAAATTATTCGTTACATACTTTGGATGTTACATCCTTCAGCCCTTTAGGAATTTGTGTCCCCACAATTTATTTACTTATCGAATAAGTGGGGGTATTTCTCCCTCCTTGCATTTTCAGATTCCCATGTTGCCTCTTCAACTATATGGTTTTTACATAGAACCTTTACTTGATGAATCACCTTATTAAGAAACACTTTCTCCATGTAGTCAAGAATCTGGACTGGTTTTTCCTCATAAGATAGATTCTCTTCCAGAAGAACTACACCTGGACACATAACATGAGATGGATCTAGCATGTATGTAACGACCCAAAGTTTCATTAATGGAAAATCCCTCTTGATCCAGTTAAATGTTTCTTTATGAAAAATGTTTTTATAAGATGTCAACTTCTTTAAGTTTTATGTTAAGATTTGTGATCGTTACTTTTATAGCCGTTGAACAGTGATCATCTGGGTAGTTTAAATATAAGTCTTTAACGAACCAATTTTCTACTCAGACAAAGGAAGCGATGGCCTCATCCAGTAGAATTGCCCCTTACGAAGCCCATTTGTCGGAGCTCGGAAAGGAGGTGGCGTCTTTGGGCTTTGCCCTTGACCAAGCCCAAGCTGAGCTTCATCAAGTCAAGCTCGAACGTGATCGTCTACGGGAAAAATGGAAGTTGATAGAGATTACCACTCGAGCGATGTTATCCGAGCAACCCCAAGAGTCTGTCACCATCGCACACCTTACCCTTAGGTCTTATGCGGCTATTTTAAGGGGTTATGTAACAAATAAGTAGCACCATGTTCATGTACATTATTTTTGTATATAATAATGAATATAATTTCTAGTCATTTTTGATGCATTGTAATTAGTTTTTAAAGTACAAATGATGTTTTTAGTTATTATTTAACTAAGAATTATATTTTATTAAATTAAAGGATTTTTGAATTAAATAATATTTTAATTAATATTAAATTAATTTTTTTATTAAATATAAATGATCTTATAATTTTATGAATGCAACTAAAATTTTTATTAAGGTTTGAAAGCCATTTCTGTCAAAACCCGTGAATTTTTTATAAATGTCGGTTTTTATTTTAAAAGTGAAAATTCACATATTTAGAAAATTATTTAGATAAAATAAATATTATTTTTGGAATCAGGACGTCGAAATTATCCAAAGGTGAATTTTTCATAATTTTCTGAGATAGTCAAATTTTTGGGTAAAAATTAAATACCATTTAAATATATAATGTGTTTTATGACATCATAATGACCCAATGGTGATGTAATAAAATACCATAATCCTTATGTTCGGCCAATATGTGTTTTATCAATAAAATAATGAGGTTTTGGGTATGTTTGACTCACTTTTCAAAGCATTAATGGAGCCCTCAAGACTTATTCAACACTTTGCCTTTTTAAATTAATTTCCATGGAAGTGTGACTCACCTCCACATAAGCAACCATAATTTTTTAATAAGTTCGGACCTTGGCCTTGTAAAATATTGTTTTCCTCTTCACTTTTCCAGAAACCATGGGCAAATACCATGTGATGGTTTGTGGTTTGGATTATTTTAATATAAGGGGTCCCAAACCTAAATAATAAAGAATTCTCTCACCTTTCCTATATAAACCCACCCAAGCTCCCACTTCCTCCTCACCCAAAGCCCTTGAAGTTCGTCCAAACTCTGCCCTACTCTCTCTAGAATCCTCTCAAGGTGCCCCAAGCTCCCAAGAAGCCTCTCACAAGCCTCTCTCTAGCCTTTGGAAGCACACTTCCAAGTAAGGGTTTTTTCTTCCTTTCTCATTTTTGTCAATTTTCTTTAAGTTGTATTGCCCTTTTAATTTCATTTATTAATGTTGGGGTATGGTTTCACACCTCTCCCATACTGCCCTTTTATAGTTTGAATGATGGGAGACCCCTTTCTCTCTCATTAAATTCCTCCCATGTACACCCGTTACTATGCCGAAATTCCGAAAGGAACCTTTTTCTCCTCTTTTATATTCAAGCAATACTTTTGTATCATGAATCTAAATTCCATTTCTATTGTTGGGACATGTATATATATGATCTCCTTACTGTCCATTACATGTAAATATGATGAGGAACCCCTTTCTCTCTCATCAACCTTTTTTATGAATTCTTATGTCACGCCGTTATGCTGCCGAAATCGCACCAATTTTCTAAGCCAATGTCTTTGTGTAGTGAATACCATGCCCATTTCTCCATCAAGGGTATTCACCTTTATGCTCATATACGTATTGATTGTAAAGTTTCATGTTTGAATTCCACATTCCTTTATCATGGAAGAAATGATTATGTTTTATGAATCCATGTTTTATGATCCATGTGGCACACTTATGCATGAAATGAAATGTTTAAGAAGGGTGCGCCCTGATAGCGCTCCAATGCATTGGGTAAAGTATAGTATCATGATACGTCATGTGCAATGAGTGTTGACTCATGCTAATTCTAGTGCAACGAGGGTTTACTCGTGCTTCAAGTGCAATGAGGGTTTACTCATGCTTCATGTGCAATGAGCCTTGGCTCATGCTAATTCAATGTTAAGTGTTGTTGCCACATTTCCATGTTATGATTATCATGCTTTATCATGCCTTTATGTTCATGTCTCTCTTATGCTCTATTGATATGCCTATTGCCTAACATGTATTGTACTCCTCATGTTATTCATTATGTACTCCCTTACTGGGCTTTATAGCTCACCCTTTTCTTTTGCATGTCCTCAGGTTATCCCATGCAATGCTAAGTACGAAGGAATGTAGTGGTCATGTAAAGGAAGTTTTCAATAAGGATGTTGTATTTCAAGTTTAAAGTTTTTATGTAATGATCCTAAGCCCCAAAGACACTAAACCTCTCGATCTTCTTTGTTGTATCAAGTGAAGTTTTATGTAATAAAGCATGTTTAAGTTGAAATAAAAAGCAGGGTTGTCATAGTTGGTATCGGAGGATAGGTTTAGTTATTTTTGGGATTAGGAAACCCTAGTAAAGCCTTAGATACAAGACTAAGCATAATAAAAACATCCCTAAATTTTGGTAAATACTAAGTAAGTGGTTTATCAAACAAATACATCCCTGTCTGGATACGAGCAGGTAGAGGCGGCTCTGGCACAAATGTATCCTAGGGGTAAAACCCGAAACCTTGAGTTTAAAGTCGGAGACATGGTGTTTTTATGCATATCTCTGTGGAAGAAGGTCATGAGGTTTGGAAAGAAAGGGAAGTTAAGTCCAAGGTACATCGGCCCATTCGAGATTCTTGATCGTGTTGGGGCTGTGGCCTATCGACTAGCACTTCCACCTACTATGGCCAAGGTGCATGATGTCTTCCATGTATCCCTCTTAAGGAAGTACATACCAGACCCTTCACATGTACTCTCTTCCGAGGTGGTACAATTAGAAGACGATCTTTCTTATGAGGAGCAACCAGTGAAGATCTTAGATCGTAGAGAAAAGGTTCTACGAAATAAGACAATGCCCCTCGTCAAGGTGTTGTGGAGAAACCACAAGTTTGAAGAAGAAACTTGGGAGTCGGAGGATATGATGAAGCTAAGTTACCCACATTTGTTTTAGTGTGGGAAAAGGAAAATTTCGAGGGCGAAATTTCTTAAGGGGGGAATGTTGTAACGACCCAAAGTTTCATTAATGGAAAATCCCTCTTGATCCAGTTAAATGTTTCTTTATGAAAAATGTTTTTATAAGATGTCAACTTCTTTAAGTTTTACGTTAAGATTTGTGACCGTTACTTTTATAGCCGTTGAACAGTGATCATCTGGGTAGTTTAAATATAAGTCTTTAACGAACCAATTTTCTACTCAGACAAAGGAAGCGATGGCCTCATCCAGTAGAATTGCCCCTTACGAAGCCCATTTGTCGGAGCTCGGAAAGGAGGTGGCGTCTTTGGGCTTTGCCCTTGACCAAGCCCAAGCTGAGCTTCATCAAGTCAAGCTCGAACGTGATCGTCTACGGGAAAAATGGAAGTTGATAGAGATTACCACTCGAGCGATGTTATCCGAGCAACCCCAAGAGTCTGTCACCATCGCACACCTTACCCTTAGGTCTTATGCGGCTATTTTAAGGGGTTATGTAACAAATAAGTAGCACCATGTTCATGTACATTATTTTTGTATATAATAATGAATATAATTTCTAGTCATTTTTGATGCATTGTAATTAGTTTTTAATGTACAAATGATGTTTTTAGTTATTATTTAACTAAGAATTATATTTTATTAAATTAAAGGATTTTTGAATTAAATAATATTTTAATTAATATTAAATTAATTTTTTATTAAATATAAATGATCTTATAATTTTATGAATGCAACTAAAATTTTTATTAAGGTTTGAAAGCCATTTCTGTCAAAACCCGTGAATTTTTTATAAATGTCGGTTTTTATTTTAAAAGTGAAAATTCACATATTTAGAAAATTATTTAGATAAAATAAATATTATTTTTGGAATCAGGACGTCGAAATTATCCAACGGTGAATTTTTCATAATTTTCTGAGACAGTCAATTTTTTGGGTAAAAATTAAATACCATTTAAATATATAATGTGTTTTATGACATCATAATGACCCAATGGTGATGTAATAAAATACCATAATCCTTATGTTCGGCCAATATGTGTTTTATCAATAAAATAATTAGGTTTTGGGTTTGTTTGACTCACTTTTCAAAGCATTAATGGAGCCCTCAAGACTTATTCAACACTTTGCCTTTTTAAATTAATTTCCATGGAAGTGTGACTCACCTCCACATAAGCAACCCTAATTTTTTAATAAGTTCGGACCTTGGCCTTGTAAAATATTGTTTTCCTCTTCACTTTTCCAGAAACCATGGGCAAATACCATGGGATGGTTTGTGGTTTGGATTATTTTAATATAAGGGGTCCCAAACCTAAATAATAAAGAATTCTCTCACCTTTCCTATATAAACCCACCCAAGCTCCCACTTCCTCCTCACCCAAAGCCCTTGAAGTTCGTCCAAACTCTGCCCTAAACTCTCTAGAATCCTCTCAAGGTGCCCCAAGCTCCCAAGAAGCCTCTCACAAGCCTCTCTCTACCCTTTGGAAGCACACTTCCAAGTAAGGGTTTTTTCTTCCTTTCTCATTTTTGTCAATTTTATTTAAGTTGTATTGCCCTTTTAATTTCATTTATGAATGTTGGGGTATGGTTTCGCACCTCTCCCATACTGCCCTTTTATAGTTTGAATGGTGGGAGACCCCTTTCTCTCTCATTAAATGCCTCCCATGTACACCCGTTACTATGCCGAAATTCCGAAAGGAACCTTTTTCTCCTCTTTTATATTCAAGAAATACTTTTGTATCATGAATCTAAATTCCATTTCTATTGTTGGGACATGTATATATATGATCTCCTTACTGTCCATTACATGTAAATATGATGAGGAACCCCTTTCTCTCTCATCAACCTTTTTTATGAATTCTTATGTCACGCCGTTATGCTGCCGAAATCGCACCAATTTTCTAAGCCAATGTCTTTGTGTAGTGAATACCATGCCCATTTCTCCATCAAGGGTATTAACCTTTATGCACATATACGTATTGATTGTAAAGTTTCATGTTTGAATTCCACATTCCTTTATCGTGGAAGAAATGATTATGTTTTATGAATCCATGTTTTAGGATCCATGTGGCACACTTATGCATGAAATGAAATGTTTAAGAAGGGTGCGCCCTGATAGCGCTCCAATGCATTGGGTAAAGTATAGTATCATGATACGTCATGTGCAATGAGTGTTGACTCATGCTAATTCAAGTGCAACGAGGGTTTACTCGTGCTTCAAGTGCAATGAGGGTTTACTCATGCTTCATGTGCAATGAGCCTTGGCTCATGCTAATTCAATGTTAAGTGTTGTTGCCACATTTCCATGTTATGATTATCATGCTTTATCATGCCTTTATGTTCATGTCTCTCTTCTGCTCTATTGATATGCCTATTGCCTAACATGTATTGTACTCCTCATGTTATTCATTATGTACTCCCTTACTGGGCTTTATAGCTCACCCTTTTCTTATGCATGTCCTCAGGTTATCCCATGCAATGCTAAGTACGAAGGAATGTAGTGGTCATGTAAAGGAAGTTTTCAATAAGGATGTTGTATTTCAAGTTTAAAGTTTTTATGTAATGATCCTAAGCCCCAAAGACACTAAACCTCTCGATCTTCTTTGTTGTATCAAGTGAAGTTTTATGTAATAAAGCATGTTTAAGTTGAAATAAAAAGCAGGGTTGTCAAAATGTACTTCCTTAAAATTAAAACATGAAAACATTGTGTACCTAGAACAAACTTGGAGGTAAATACACTCTGTACGCAACTGATCCAACTTTATCTAGGATTTAATAAGGTCCAATGAACCTCAGACTCAAGTTTCCCTTCTTACCAAAATGCATAACACTTTTCCATGGAGAAACATTGAGAAAAACATGATCACCTACCTCAAAAAAATATCCTTCCTCCAGTTATCTGCATAACATTTCTACATGCTCTGAGTTGTTCTCATGTGCTTCTGAATCAACTGAACTTTATCTACTATCTCTTCTACCAATTCTAGTCCCATCAACTTCCTTTCACCCACTTCATCCCAAAAATCTAGAGTTCGACACTGCTTCCCATATAATGACTCAAACAGAGCCATCTGTATGCTGGAATGAAAAAAGTAATTATAAGAAAACTCAACCAAAGAAATATGTTGGTCCCAAAATCCCTGGTAATCCATCGTGCAAGAACATAACATATCCTCCAAGGTCTGAATTATTCGTTCTGACTGCCCATCCGATTGAGAATGAAAATCTGTTGTAAAATTTAATTCAGTACCCAACGAATTCTAAAGGCCTTTCCAAAAGTTAGAAGTAAACCTGGGATCATGATCAGAAACAATGGAGATGGGAATTCCATGTAACTTGAATATATCTTTAGTATACAACCGAGATAGTTTATCTAGATATAAAGTATCATGAATAGGATATTAATGAGTAGATTTAGTCAATCGATCAACAATAACCCAGATTGAATTGTTACATCCAGATGTCTTTGGTAATCCCAAAACGAAGTCCATGGATATATTTTCTCATTTCCACTCTAGCACCGGTAATGACTGAAGCATACCATTCAGCAATTTCTGCTCTGCATTAACCTAATGAAAATTCAAACACTTCACAATAAAATCAGCAATATCTCTTTTCATTCCATCCCACCGGTAATACTCCCAAAAATCTCTGTACATCTTATTACTGCCAGGATGAACCGAAAAAGGGGAACTATGAGCCTCACATAACAACTCATTCTTCAAATATGAATCAGAAGGCACACATAATCTCTTACCAAACCTCAAAACACAATCATTATCAATGTTAAATTCATTCAAATTACCCTTCTGAACCATCTCTACCTTTTTATGCAACCCACTGTCTTTGTTCTGCACTTGCATAATTCTGTCTGATTGAGATGATCTCACAAACACCTAAAATAAATAGAGGAACATCCTGCATGAACCACTTCTATTCCAAATTTCATCAAATCAAAAACCAAATAATCTCGTTCCAAACGTAGCATAGTTAATGAATCATTAATTTTTCGACTTAAAGCACCATCCTCCTTATTTTCTTTTCTCGAATGGTAATGAATCGTACAGTCGTAATTCTTGATTAATTCCAGCCATCTCCAATGTCTCATGTTCAATTCTTTCTGAGTGAATATATACATTAAACTTTTGTGATCGGTATATATTTCACACATTACTCCATACAAATGATGCCTCCAAATTTTTAAAGCAAAAACAAAAACATTTAATTCCAAATCATGTGTTGGGTAATTTAACTCGTGAGTTTTCAACTAACGTGAAGCATAATAAATTACATGATTATTCTACATAAGGACACAACCAAGTCCTTTAAATGAAGCATCACTGTAGATAACAAACTCACCATTTCTGGAAGGTAGTACCAAAACTGGAGCATTAACCAATCTTATTTTAAATTCCTAAAAACAATCATCACATTATTTTGTACAGATAAACTTAACACCTTTTCAAGTTAACTTAGTCATTAGACTAGATAACTATGAAAAATTCTCAACAAACCTCTGGTAATAACCTGCCAACTAAGAAAACTACGGATCTCAGTTATATTTGTAGGTCTTGGCCATTCTTCAACAAATTTAGTTTAAGAAGGATCAACAGTTAGGCCATTTTTTTGAAACAATGTGATCAAGGAAAGAAATTTGTTGTAACCAAAACATAAACATTCTGAATTTTACATACAGTTTATTTTCCTTTAAGGTTTGCAAGATAACCCTTAAATGACTTTCATGTTCCTCTTTACATTTTGAAAAAACCAAAATAACATCAATGAACACTACCACAAAATTATCCATGAACTCATGGAAAATTCTATTAATTAGATCCATGTATACAGTAGGTGAATTGGTTAACCCAAAAGGTATAACTAAAAATTCATAATGGCCATATCTAGTATGAAACACGGTCTTCATAATTTCTTTTTCTTTTACTTTCAACTGATGGTACCCAGACCTTAATTTAATATTCTAAAAATACTGAGATCCCTAGAACTGATAAAAAAAATCATCAATATGAGGAAAAGGATAGATGTTCTTAATAGTGATGTTATTCAATGCTCTATAATCAATGAAAAGTCTCATTGAACCGTTTTTCTTTTTAATAAACAAGACTGGAGAACCCCATGGTGATGTTCCAGGTCGAATGAAATATTTATCTAATAACTCCTGTAATTGCTTCTTTAACTCTAAAATTTCAGCTTGATCTATTCGATAAGGGGTTTTTGAAATTTTCTTAGAATCAGGAACTAAGTCAACAGTATATTCAACTTCCCAATCAGGTATAATACCAGGCAAAGGAAAAATATCAAGATACTCAATTACCACTGGAATATCATTAATCTGAATAGTTCCATTGTTTTCAAAAATATGTACAAGGTAACATTCATTTCCTTTGTTTTCTAGTTTCTCAGCATACTGATACGTTATCAGAATCAAGGGTTCATTCTTGTACATAAATTGAAAATCTTACTGAAAAGAAACCTCTTTAGCTCTGCAGTCATTCTTAGCATGATAAATAAAAATCCATTCTATGCCCAAAATAACATCAAGCTCTACTAGAGGCAAACAAATAAGGTTTTCAGGTAGATTCCTTCCGCACATAAGGATAGGAAGGTTCTTATGATTTATTTTTATCTCAAAATTTCCTCCAGGTGTTTTTACCAAAAGTTTAGGATTCATATCTTGAGATGGAATTACCAATTTACTAGAAAACTTCTCAGAAATGAAAGAATGTGTAGACCCTAAATCAAACAACTCATTAACATAATCTGAACAAACAAACTGTAACACCCCAACACTAGATTCCCAGAGTTGGTGCATTATTTTAATACATTGGCATGATTACAAGGAATCAATTCCGGAACGACCAATCAGATTAGCTGTCTTGGAAAATATATTTCATACATGAACACTACATTACATTTTTCTAATATACAATACAAAAAAATGTTCTTTGAGAATTACATTATTCCCTTTATCTTAACCCTGCATATCGATCATAATACACTTCAGGGAATCCTAGGAAAAATAAAACATAGAAAGGGGTGAGCTCAAATGCTCAGTAAGGGTAAGAAATATAGTGTAAGATAACATAAATATTATTCTTCGTGAATAATTGAAAAAACATGCCTTTACCAACAAAAAACATGAATAATTTTATCACAAGAATATGAGATGAGTAAATAATTCCATAATAAAAAATAATCATGGGTATTATACTAGTCGAATGACCACATGAACCGTCAATTTTGTTATCATAATGAGGGAATGTATAATGCCGGACATTCTGAAACATTTTGTCAAGGCCTCGGCCAATACGTCTAAAAATGATTATGGCCTCGGCCAAAACCATATATCAAATTGGAAGAGGCCTCAGCCAAATCCACGTCTAGTTGTGTCATGAGACCTACTAATGCATCAAGGAGCTATAGAGAACTCCACTTGTCACTTACTATGTCCAATACATTCCTCATATGAAAAGGTTTAAACATATCATAAACATTCATATTAAAACTAGAAAATGAAATGTCAATACTTTCTCCACAAACCATGAATGGTATAAAAATAACACGTCCATAGTCAAACATATCACAAAACCTTAAATAGAAAATGGAAGTTTTGTACCATAATAAATCAACTTCAAATAAGCTTAAAATCCATCAAAGGATGTTGACATAAATAAAATCGAAACTTTTTGAGAGAAATATATATTTTTTGAAATAATTTAAATGTAAAATAATTATAAAAGAAACAATTTACTTTGAAAATATTCTTATAAGCTTCTAAGGGAAGCTTATATGATTTTATAATGGTGTAAAATAGCCGAACCAGCCATATATGTTAAAAAAATGCATTCTTACATTAATTCTGTCGAAGAGGTTAAAAAGAACCTTGTTTGGAAAACGACGGAAAGATTCCATTATATACATCTTATAAAAAGTCAAACAAGGGTATAAAAGACTTTAACTCATATTCTGTAAAATAGTAATAATGTTTTGAAATACATTTTTAAGAAACATGGATGTGGATGATAATGAGGTCCCAATAGATAATTTCGTATAAATAACCTCGGATAATGAAGAGATTGTGAAATAAACCCTTACCTCTTTGTAATAAATCAAGTCATATGAACAATAGTAAATAACCACCAAAAGAATCATATAATATCATGAATATAAAGAGAACCATGATAATTTATATATCAAATGGCAGTACAAAATACACCACATGCAATAAAGAAGTGGTGAACAATAGAAATCTCACGGAATTAAAAGTGAAATAAGAAACCCCTTACCTTGTGTCCGACTTGACCCGTTCGTTCATTAATATCCTGAATAATAAACTAAAGATAATTTTTACATGCTTAAGAACCTTTTTAAGGTTATTATTCCTTTTATATCACTTATTACTATGTTATATACATTATGTAATCATTTAAGTTAATAATGTTCGTTTTGTCGATATTTGGCACTCGAGTAAAAAATGAACACCTTATAGTTACAAGTTGTTCACATTGTCAAAAGATCATTATATCCAGAATTATATTAATAATTTAGATATCATATATATCATATAAATCGATTATATACATGTATTTATAATAGTACATATCATTTTGGGGTAATAATGAAATGCACTGTTCATGGAGAAGTAAATGTCATACGTACGCATG
This sequence comes from Viscum album, assembly GCA_963277665.1. Taxonomy (NCBI): domain Eukaryota; kingdom Viridiplantae; phylum Streptophyta; class Magnoliopsida; order Santalales; family Viscaceae; genus Viscum; species Viscum album. The sequence continues at coordinate 799,344,502 of OY728155.1, forward strand.
AACGCTACATTCAATTTTATTTCATATTTTAATGGATATAAAACATAATGATACATAAGTATATTATAATTCTAGTATAATATCATACATAATATCCTTAACTCAGTCTTTTATACATCCCACATATGGTATTAACGAGTCCTATCACTTTGAGGGGGTGGTAGTCCATACTTCCTCCAATGAAATTATCGCGTTTACCCATAATGGAAACCATTAAGGTATGCTATAAAAGAAAAATACAGAATCATGAAGAAAACATAAACATAATATATATCATATATGATTACAGTTCCATCATAATGGCCACCATGAGATGCGGTAGGAGTTAATTGAACAATCATCGTTTCGTGATGCATTTGTTTACCATCCACAGAAACATTATGTTTTTCACACATTAGATGGAGGTGTGTGTAAGTGTAATCCAAATAAATCTCATAAAAACATACTAGTATATTAAGGATACTGGTTTTGTTATAAAATAAAGTAATAAAAAGAGTTTAGGGGTTGGAGGAGTAAAATAAAAGAAAAGAATTTAAGATAAATTGTTACAATTAATTTGGGTAACTTCCTTTGGTTTAAACCAAAAAAACTCCTTGAAGTGCCTTATGCCTAAGGTAAGGCATCTAGGAGGAGGATCGGTATGTAGGGAGCTTAATTTGGAAGAGTTTGGACGAGCCTAAAGTCTTTAGAGGTGTGAGGAATTGGTTAGAAGTGGTCTTCTTTTACAAGGGGGAGGAGAGGCTCTTTAGGAAAGTGTGAAAATATTATTTTATTATATAATTATATTCGATTTATAAAGGTCAAAAAATAATTAGAGTAGAAGACAAGATGACTCATGGTTGAAATAAAATCATCCAATAAAAATTGGACATGTTTTTCATATTATTTTAATATTTATAATCTAATTTATTTAAATCATTTATTAATGAGGTAGATACTGCATCATTATATTGTCCTAAATAATTTAATGTATTAGATGTCTAAAAATTATAAAAAATTCCATGATGTAGGAAATATTATTATATTTCCAATGAATATTTATAGTCAAAAAAATTACTTATATAACACCTTATAAAAATTAATTACTAAAATATTTTTGTTTTTGTCAATTTTGCCGTTACATTAAATTAATTAATCTAAAGTATCATTATCATTCATAAGTGGCTCCATGGGGTCCCAAAATTGACCCAACGATGCTCATGGTCGTCAATTACTCATCCAATAAGGTTATGACATGTGTTATGGTAATTTTAATTATTACAAAATTCTTTTTACCTTGAATTACTCTATTTACCTTTAACCACGGTTAATAAAAGAAAAAAGTTACTATTCACCAAAAATTATTTTAATATTATTTAACCGCATTTTATTCCTTAATATTAACCGTGTCTCTCGGATTATCGAAATTCAACTCACAGAAGCGGTAAAATTATGTTTTATGGAATTTTCAAATTCTCCTAGGAGGTGGGTAAAAGACGGTGAAAAGTTCAATAAAATTTTTTATATATGTAAAATAATTATAAACGGAATCCAATGAATTATAATGAACTTCTATAAGTATTATGTATTTATTTTGACTTAAATTATTTTAGAAAAATAAATAATTATTTAAATAAAAATTCGGTTTTAATGTATAACTTAGTGATTTTCACTATTCATCAAAAATTGAATGTTCTTCGAAAAATACAGAAAAATCACCCTAAGCTAATTTTGATATTCCAAATTCAAAAATTAAGTCTATTTTAACAAATTGAAAATATAGAAGTATCATTTATTATTTTAATATTATTTCCCGTTGTCAAAACCAAAAGGAGTATTTCTAAGAAATAATAACTATCAAAAGATTGACACTTGTTTATGTCCAATTTGAAAGTGAAATTATTTACAATGACCAGCATTGGATTAAATGGAAAAAATATAATCTATTTATACTTCCAAACTATTAAAATGTATAACTTAACACTATAAATTATATCGATTAAAAATGTTTTTTTTAATTAAAATTTAGTAATTTTCACAATTCACCAAAATATGAATGTTATTAGAATAATACCAAAAATTTATCAAAACTAATTTTTTATCTCTTGTTTCTAAATAAGATGTTTATTTTTTCAAATTGAATATATAGAAATGTCAAATATTGGATTTAAAAAAAGGTTCTCCCTCAAAAGGCGGTAAAATTTCATTTTCTGAAAAATACTTCATTTATCTTAAAAAATTGAATTTGTTCTTACATTGTGTCTAAGAAACTCATAATATGTATTCTAAAATTATAAGGATTATATAAAGATTAAAATTTTGTTAATACTATTCATAACCAATTTTTAACGGCTAGTTTGGTAAGTTGTGGTGTGCCTGAACTCGGTGTTGTGTGTAGTGCAAGTTATTGAATTAAATAGGAGAAATAACGTACTATGAAATATTGGGGTGCTACATTGTTACCTCTTCAATAAATTTCATCCTCACAAATTTAAATTGTTCTTCCAAAATAAAAGGTTGAAAATATAAAATACCTTTGTGGGAAAACCCACATCATAAATTGGGTAAATAAAATTTAGACTTAATAATAAGAAAAGGGGAATGAAAAAGTCACCACCAAATTATGATCTCGATTAGGAGAAAATTAGTGGAAATTAGTGACACATAATTGGAGGGAAATCCTAATTATTTATAGGGAGTGATTCAGGTCATTAGTCATAGACAATTGTAGAATTGAGGGCCTCAAAACCATCAATCTATGATGATTTAAAATATCATCGGTTCAACAAAACATAAGGTATTAGGATAACACATATTTAGTTTTAAGATTCCTTACCAAAAGATTAAGAATTTATTTCTTAATTGAATAAGAGAAGAAATATATATATATATATATATATATACATGATAAGTAGAGTTTCATCCTTTAACTAATTCCTACCACAAACTCATATTTCACTCCAAATGATTTCAAAAAAAATTATATTTACCTAAACCGTATAAGGTTACAAAAATAATGACTTTATATTTCATTTATAAGACTATTAAAAAAATAAATTATACAAACCAGTACATCACGTAGTCCATTCATAGGTGATGCACCTTTTTCTCTCTTCGGTTGTGGGTTCAAGTCTCATGGACTTGTCAGAGGTGACTAGTAGTCGCCCGACCTCTAGGTTGTGCTTTTTATAACAATTATAGCATCCTGCCTCTTTATAACATAACTTTCATTCCATTACATGGAACTGAGGATCTTTAAGGTTTAGTGTCTTGGAAATAAGGAGCATAAAACATGAAACAAAAAAAAAACATTCTTCTTAAACACTTGAAAGGATTCTCCTCATGTTCACCCTAGGCTCATTACTGAATCTCATGACCTGGGGACATACATCAAAAGGAAGGGTGAGCAGAATGCCCAGCAAGGGAAACAAGTGAAACATTTTATATATGAACTTGAGATACATCAATAAAGTCATGAAAAGAACTTTAAGGCATGAAAATGAAATCATGAGGCATATAAAAATAAAATTTTTTCATAACTTGAAGATGTGGCTAAATCATTTAACATAGACAATCATGAACATATCACCAAGGTCCATCCCCAAGGTGTCATTTGAAAATTACCAAGGTTATTCACCAAGGTATCATGAAAATTGTAATCTCTAGTGGTTACATCATTACCCAACGCATTGGAGTGCTATCAGGGCGCACCCTTAAATTTGCCTTTATTATCATGTGATCCACATATATCATCATCAAACATTTCATAAATAACCCATATAGCATAAAATAAATGGGTTTCATTTCATAATCATAACGTTTTAAAAACTGCTTTAAAGACATGATCTTTACATCACTTTAAAACCCACAGAAAAGGAAGGTGGGTCTCATGTATGTAAATCCCGGAATTTAAAATAGAACATTTTGGGATATATGTGAATACCCCATTAGAAGAAATAGCTTTGAGTATTCACTTAATAATATAAAAGAACTTTAGAAAAAGAGAGAGACATTTTGAGATGGAAATTCTGCAGCATAACGGCTATGTTACGAGGTTTTAGAAGACATTAAAAAGAGAGGGAAAATGGGTCAAACATTCATAAATGACCCATAAAACAGTATATGGACAGAATAAGAAGGATACATGATCATGATAATGAAATTTCAAGGACATACCATTTGAAATGAAAAACATGGAAGGAATACAAAAATTAGATTTCTCTTATGAAAGTTCGACAGCCTAACGACGTTACTTAAACTTCAACAAAAATGATTTGAAAAGATAAAATAGGGACTCTCATCATGTGAACATAAGAGTTCAGTATGATAGATATAGAGATAATTCCCCAACATAATTAAAAAGGAACTTGAAAGACTTGACATGAAAGTAGAACTTTGAAAAGAATGAGAAGGGTGAAAGAATCCCCAAAATAATTCGGCAGCCTAACGGCGCCACTTAAAACTTAAAAATACTTAATTGAAGAGATCAAATGGGGTCTCTCATCATATTAACATAAGAGTACAGTATGATAGATATAGAGATCATACCCCAACATAACAAAAAGGAACATGAAAGAATTGACATGAAAGTAGAACTTCAAAACGAGAAGGGTGAAGAACCACTTAAAAATTTGGCAGCCTAACGGCGCCACATAAAACTTCAAAATACTGAATTGAAGAGATCAAATGGGGTCTCTCATCATGTGAAAATAAGAGTCCAGTATGATAGATATAGAGATCATACCCCAAAATAACAAAAAGTAACTTGAAAGAATTGACATGAAAGTAGAACTTCAAAACGAGAAGGGTGAAGAACCACTTAAAAATTCGGCAGCCTAACAGCGCCACTTAAAACTTCAATATACTGAATTAAAGAGATCAAATGGGGTCTCTAATAATATGAAAATAAGAGTCCAGTATGATAGATATAGAGATCATACCCCAACATAACAAAAAGGAACATGAAATAATTGACATGAAAGTAGAACTTCAAAACGAGAAGGGTGAAGAACCACTTAAAAATTCGGCAGCCTAACGACGCCACTTAAAACTTCAAAATACTGAATTGAAGAGATAAAATGGGGTCTCTCATCATATGAACATAAAAGATAAGTATGATAAATTTAGAGATCATACCTCAACATAATAAAAAGGAACTTGAAATACTTTACATGAAAATAGATCTTGAAAAATGAGAAGGGAGAAAGAATCCGTTACAAAAATTTCGGCAGCCTAACGGCGCCACTTAAAACTTCATAAAACGAAATAATGGGAGTAATAGGGGATGTCTCATTATATGAACATGAAAAGGGCAGTAAGAGGAGTATAAAGGAACATCCTCCAACATAAGAACATGGAGCATAAAAGGGATGACATAAAAGAGATTACTTGAAATTAAAGAGAGAGGTCAGATCCCTTACCTTAAAACATAACTCTAAAAACTCAATGTTTGGGACCTTGAGGGATTGGAGGCACCGTGGGAGGACTCCTTGGGAGGTAATGAGACCAGAAATTCGTTGGGGGAGAGTGGGGAGTCTAATGGATGAGAGGATGGCTTGGTATTTATAGGGAAAGTGAGGGGACAAGGCATTAATGGCAAAGGGACACCTCATTAGTGGTTTTGGCAAAACCATGGGCTTGCCCATGGTATTTGCCCATGGTATTGGCCACTTGGGACACCTCATACCTTATCTCACTATTCATAATTCGAACATATTGATTACAAACTTAATACATCATTTAATGATGTCATTAAACACTCGTAACTTAAAAACTGTATTTTCACTATTCATCAAAAATTCAACTTTCTCAGAATAATACCAAAATTTCACCATAACCAAATATCAACGCTCTGATTACAAATATGAACTCCATTTTATAAAAATAATTTTCTAAATATTTTTAAATTAAATTTTCAATAAAAACACTATTCACTGAAAATTCATTTTTTTCAGAAAAAACCCCAAAAATTACAATAGCATAATATCGGTGCTCTGAGTTCAAAAATGAAATCCGTTTTATAAAAAAAATTATCTAAATATTTTTAATTAAATTTTTAATTAAAAAACACTATTCACCCGAAAAAACTAATACTTGAATAATAATTTATGAAACCGTTATTTAACCATTTTATTGAATCACATTACTTAATCAAGGTGCCTAGATTATATTAATACTTTCTTTATGTGAGATTACTAATCCATTTGGACACATTACTAATCCTAATCATAAAATTACTATTCATAATTTACTATTCATCAAAAATTAAGTTGATCTTATTAGACTCTAAATTTCGTACTGAACATAATTGTAGAAGACCATTTTTCGAAAATCATTACACACATTTTTAATTATTTAAGGTTTACACAACCATTTTTAAAATATCCTTCTTTCTAAAATTCATCAAAAATATGCATACTATATTTATCCGGTCATTGGAAAATTCATAAACTTCATCATAAGAAGAAATCCCAATTTTTATTTAAAACAAAGGATTACACAAGGCAGTTACAGTCTCCTTACATAGCCCCTTATCACACCAGCATAAGACCTAAGTGTAAGGTGTGCTAAGGTGAGAGAATCTAAGGGAGGCTCGGCCAACATCGCACGAGTAGTAATTTCTATCAGTTTGAACTTCTCGTGAAGTCGATCCCGTTCTAGCTTTATACGATGAAGTTCAGATTGGGTTTGGTCCAGAGCGAAGTCTAGTGGTGCTACCTCCTTCCCAAGTTCTGTTAGATGGGCTTCGATTGGTCCAAGACTACTGGGTGGGGCCATTGAATCTTCTTTCTATATTAATTAACCAAGATTACTTGTATTTAGAGACAATAATCAAAACGTTTAGTTTCCAGTGGTCATATTGACCAATGGTCATATAACAGTCAAAAACCAACACTATCATTTTAATTATACTCATGTTATCAAATGAAACATTTTTGTTGAGTATAAAAATAAAATAAAATAACACATAAAATTAGGAAACAAGATTTATTCAACATTTCGGTTTGTTACAATCTTCCCCCCTTAAGAAATTGCGTCCTCACAATTTTTTTTTAAAAATTAGGTTTTGAAATTTCATTGAAAGTCCCACATCGGAAAAGGAGTCCGTAAAACTATTACTTTAATAGAAAGAAACGGAAGTATGAAGGTCACCCGAGTTAGGCCATACTACGATTCCATGTAGGAAAACATAGACATGGAGGAGAAAACAAATGGTCAAGTTCTGAGGGAGAGTGACAGAGAACATGATTAGGAGAAAGTTAACCATAAGAAAATCAAAAAATTATGATATGTGTAAACGATCTTTTATTACCTAGTAGGAAACGTAAACCAACAACGTTTTTGTTTTACATTCCTTTTCATAATTTTGAGGAATTCATTTACAACATAGAACAAAAACATAAGGAAATATATCTACCTTCATGTAGAGTTTCACCCTTTAATAAGTTTCTACCAAAACTAATATTTTCTCCCAAACGATGAGCATTCAAAACTACTTGGTCTCATCAAAACACAAGAATCATCTTCTAGAGAATCACATAATCCAAAAAAGATTAACTATCTTTAAACATTATCCCAAAAACAGAAAGGGTAAGGTTAAACAACTCTACAAAAAGGAAGAATCACATAGGAATGGAAACTAATTTTAAACTTTCAATGTTCCATGGTAATACCCAAAGTTCCTCATAGACCATCCCATAAATAACGATCCTTAAAATTCCTCAAAATAAACCAAACTAAGATTGAAACCCAAATATAAGAAGGATTTGATAACATAGTCTTCAAAAATAAACTTCATTGTTCATATCCAAACAACATCAACCACTCCTAACATCTTATAACAAAATTATCTAAACTAAACATATTTTACCCAAGATTAGTTAATCATTCCCATAAGTAACCTAAATTACTATAAGTCCACCATAATTTCATCGATTCTTCAAAATATAAGTCAACCTTACACCTCAATGAAAATACCATAGTAATCTATTTACCTCGATCATATAGGGTCCCTAAAATAGTGAACGTATTCCAAAATAATAATCATCTTTTAATCCCTTAATCACCTCTGTCGTATTAATACGACAATCGTCGCATTTCCTATCACATTGGTTTTTGGGACATGTTCTTCCATTTCCCGCCATTAACTAAGAAAAGAAACTATAATTTAGGGGCTTATTTACTTAGTTAATAATCATGAAAAGGAAACTTTAAGCATAAAAGGATACAAATGTAAAATAAAAGTATATCCTAACTTGTGATCCCCTTGGTTCCAATCCAGGTTATCCATGATCATATATTCTTATGTGAATCTTTATTTTGTTTTATCCTTGTTCCTTTAATAATGGTTCATACTAAGCTTATGAATTTACCAAAGCATATCCCCAGGGAGTGTCGTAACCAAGAGTGCAGCAAGGCCCGTTGTCGTGTACCAGTTCCCGTTCGAGTCTAGCTCAAAGCGGTGTTTTCGGGTTTTACCCCTATGTACATCTATTCCAGATCCACCTCTACCTGCTCGTATCCAGACAGGGATGTATTTTCTTGGCAACCCCTTACTCAATACTCACCAAAATACCAGGAAGATTTCCTATATTTAAACTTTTCTATAGGGTTCTTACTAGAGTTTTCATATCCTAATTTCCACAAATAACTAAACCATCCTTTGATACCAACTATAGCATCCTGCCTCTTTATAACATAACTTTCATTCCATTACACAGAACTGAGGATGTTTAAGGTTTAGTGTCTTGGAAATAAGGAACATAAAACATGAAACAAAAAAAACATTCTTCTTAAACACTTGAAAGGCTTCTCCTCATGTTAACCCTAGGCTCATTACTGCGTCTCATAACCTGGGGAAATACATCAAAAGGAAGGGTGAGCAGAAGGCCCAGCAAGGGAAACAAGTGAAACATTTTACATATGAACCTGAGATACATCAATAAAGTCATGAAAAGAACTTTAAGGCATGAAAGTCAAATCATGAGGCATATAAAAAAAACTTTTTCATAACTTGAAGATGTGGCTACATCATTTAACATATACAATCATTAACATATCACCAAGGTCCATCCCCAAGGTGTCATTTGAAAATTACCAAGGTTATTCACCAAGGTATCGTGAAAATTGTAATCTCAAGTGGTTACATCATTACCCAATGCATTGGAGCGCTATCAGGGCGCACCCTTAAATTTTCCTTTATTATCATGTGAGCCACATATATCATCATCAAACATTTCATAAATAACCCATATAGAATAAAATAAATGGGTTTCATTTCATAATCATAACGTTTTAAAAACTGCTTTAAAGACATGATCTTTACATCACTTTAAAACCCACAGAAAAGGAAGGTGGGTCTCATGTATGTAAATACCGGAATTTAAAATAGAACATTTTGGTATATATGTGATTACCCCTTTAGAAGAAATATCTTTGAGTTTTTACTTAATAATATAAAATAACTTTAGAAAAAGAGAGAGACATTTTGAGATGGAAATTCTGCAGCATAACGGCTATGTTACGAGGTTTTAGAAGACATTAAAAAGAGAGGAAAAATGGGTCAAACATTCATAAATGACCCATAAAATAGTAGATGGACAGAATAAGAAGGATACATGATCATGGTAATGAAATTTCAAGGACATACCATTTGAAATGAAAAACATGGAAGGAATACAAAAATTAGATTTCTCTTATGAAAGTTCGGCAGCCTAACGACATTACTTAAACTTCAAAAAAAATGATTTGAAAAGATTAAATAGGGTCTCTCATTGTGTGAAAATAAGAGTTCAGTATGATAGATATAGAGATAATTCCCCAACATAATTAAAAAGGAACTTGAAAGACTTGACATGAAAGTAGAACTTTGAAAAGAATGAGAAGGGTGAAAGAATCCCCAAAAAAATTCGGCAGCCTAACGGCGCCACTTAAAACTTCAAAATACTGAATTGAAAAGATCAAATGGGGTATCTCATCATATGAACATAAGAGTAAATTATGATAGATATAGAGATCATACCCCAACATAACAAAAAGAAACTTGAAAGAATTGACATGAAAGTGGAACTTCAAAACGAGAAGGGTGAAGAACCACTTAAAAATTCGGCAGCCTAACGGCGCCACATAAAACTTCAAAATACTGAATTGAAGAGATCAAATGGGGTCTCTGATCATGTGAACATAAGAGTCCAGTATGATAGATATAGAGATCATACCCCAAAATAACAAAAAGGAACATGAAAGAATTGACATGAAAGTAGAACTTCAAAACTAGAAGGGTGGAGAACCACTTAAAAATTTGGCAGCCTAACGACGCCACTTAAAACTTCAAAATACTGAATTAAAGAGATCAAATGGGGTATTTAATCATATTAACATAAGATTAAAGTATGATAAATATAGAGATCATACCCCAACATAAAAAAAGGAACATTAAATAATTGACATGAAAGTAGAACTTCAAAACGAGAAGGGTGAAGAACCACTTAAAAATTCGGCAGCCTAACGACGCCACTTAAAACTTCAAAATACTGAATTAAAGAGATCAAATGGGGTATCTCATCATATGAACATAAAAGATCAGTATGATAAATTTAGAGATCATACCCCAACATAATAAAATGGAACATGAAATACTTTACATGAAAATAGATCTTGAAAAATGAGAAGGGAGAAAGAATCCGTTACAAAAATTTCAGCAGCCTAACGGCGCCACTTAAAACTTCATAAAACGAAATAATGAGAGTAATAGGGGATCTATCATTATATTAAAATTAAAAGGGCAGTAAGAGGAGTATAAAGGAACATCCTCCAACATAAGAACATGGAGCATAAAAGAAATGACATAAAAGAGATTACTTGAAATTAAAGAGAGAGGTCGGATCCCTTACCGTAAAACATAACTCTAAAAACTCAAAGGTTGGGACCTTGAGGGCTTGGAGGCACCATGGGAGGACTCCTTGGGAGGTAATGAGACCATAACTTAGTTGGGGGAGAGTGGGGAGTCTAATGGATGAGAGGATGGCTTGGTATTTATAGGGAAATTTAGGGGACAAGGCATTAATGGCAAAGGGACACCTCATTAGTGGTTTTGGCAAAACGATGGGCTTGCCCATGGTATTTGCCCGTGGTATTGGCCACATGGGAAACCTCATACCTTATCTCACTATTCATAATTCGAACATATTGATTACAAACTTAATACATCATTTAATGATGTCATTAAACACCCGTAATTTAAAAACTGTATTTTCACTATTCATCGAAAATTCAACTTTCTCAGAATAATCCCAAAATTTCACCATAACCAAATATCAACGCTCTGATTACAAATATGAACTCCATTTTATAAAAATAATTTTCTAAATATTTTTAATTTAATTTTTAAATAAAAACACTATTCACCGAAAATTCATTTTTTTCAGAAAAAACCCCAAAAATTACAATAGCATAATATCAGTGATCTGAGTTCAAAAATGAAATCCATTTTATAAAAATAATTATCTAAATATTTTTAATTAAATTTTTAATTAAAAAACACTATTCACCTGAAAAAACTAATACCTGAATAATAATTTATGAAACCGTTATTTAACCATTTTATTGAATCACATTACTTAATCAAGGTGCCTAGATTATATTAATACTTTCTTTATGTGAGATTACTAATCCATTTGGACACATTACTAATCTTAATCATAAAATCACTATTCATAATTTACTATTCATCAAAAATTACGTTTATCTTATTAGACTCTAAATTTCGTACTGAACATAATTGTAGAAGACCATTTTTCAAAAATCATTACACACATTTTTAATTATTTAAGGTTTACACAACCATTTTTAAAATATCCTTTTTTCTAAAATTCATCAAAAATATGCATACTATATTTCTCCGGTCATTTGAAAATTCATAAACTTCATCATAAGAATAAATCCTAATTTTTATTTAAAACAAAGGATTACACAAGGCAGTTACGGTCTCCTTACATAGACCCTTATCACACCAGCATAGGACCTAAGTGTAAGGTGTGCTAAGGTGAGAGAATCCAAGGGAGGCTCGTCCAACATCGCATGAGTAGTAATTTCTATCAGTTTGAACTTCTCGCGAAGGCAATGACGTTCTAGCTTTATACGATGAAGTTCAGATTGGGTTTGGTCCAGAGAAAAGCCCAGTGGTGCTACCTCCTTCCCAAGTTCTGTTAGATGGGCTTCGATTGGTCCAACACTACTGGGTGAGGCCATCAAATCTTCTTTCTATATTAATTAACCAAGATTACTTGTATTTAGAGACAATAATCAAAACGTTTAGTTTCCAGTGGTCATATTGACCAATGGTCATATAACAGTCAAAAACCAACAGTATCATTTTAATTATACTCATGATATCAAATGAAACATTTTTGTTGAGTATAAAAATAAAATAAAATAACACATAAAATTAGGAAACAAGATTTATTCAACATTTTGGGTTGTTACAATCTTCCCCCCTTAAGAAATTGCGTCCTCGCAATTTTTTTTTAAATTAGGTTTTGAAATTTCATTGAAAGTCCCACATCGGAAAAGGAGTTCGTAAAAATATTACTTTAATAGAAAGAAAGGGATGTATTAAGGTCACTGGAGTTAGCCCATACTAGGATTCCATGTAGGAAAACATGGACATGGAGGAGAAAACAAAGGGTCAAGTTCTGAGGGAGAGTGACAGAGAACATGATTAGGAGAAACTTAACCATAAGAAAATCAAAAACTTATGATGTGTGTAAACGATCTTTGATTACCTAGTAGGAAACGTAAACCAACAACGTTTTTGTTTTACGTTCCTTTTCATAGTTTTGAGGAATTCATTTACAACATAGAACAAAAACATAAGGAAATATATCTACCTTCATGTAGAGTTTCACCCTTTAATAAGTTTCTACCAAAACTAATATTTTCTCCCAAACGATGAGAATTCAAAACTACTTGGTCTCATCAAAACACAAGAATCATCTTCTAGAGAATCACATAATCCAAAAAAAATTAACTATCTTTAAACATTATCCCAAAAACAGAAAGGGTAAGGTTAAACAACTCTTCAAAAAGGAAGAATCCCATAGGAATGGAAACTAATTTTAAATCTTCAATGTTCCATGGTAATACCCAAAGTTCCTCATAGACCATCCCATAAATAACGGTCCTTAAAATTCCTCAAAATAAACCAAACTAAGATTAAAACCGAAATACAAGAAGGATTTGATAACATAGTCTTCCAAAATAAACTTCATTGTTCATCTTCATACAACATCAACCACTCCTAACATCTTATAACAAAATTATCTAAACTAAACATATTTTACCCAAGATTGGTTAATCATTCCCATAAGTAACCTAAATTACTATAAGTCCACCATAAATTCATCGATTCTTCAAAATATAAGTCAACCTTACTCCTCAATGAAAATACCGTAGTAATCTATTTACCTCGATCATATAGGGTCCCTAAAATAGTGAACGTATTCCAAAATAATAATCATATTTTAATCCCTTAATCACCTCTATCGTATTAATACGACAATCGTCGCATTTCCTATCACATTGGTTTTTGGGACATGTTCTTCCATTTCCCGCCATTAACTAAGAAAAGAAACTATAATTTAGGGGCTTATTTACTTAGCTAATAATCATGAAAAGGAAACTTTAAGCATAAAAGGATAAACATGTAGAATAAAAGTATATCCTAACTTGTGATCCCCTAGGTTCCAATCTAGGTTATCCATGATCATATATTCTTATGTGAATCTTTATTTTGTTTTATCCATGTTCATTTAATAATGGTTCATACTAAGCTTATGAATTTACCAAAGCATATCCCCCGGGAGTATTGTAACCAAGAGTGCAGTAAGGCCCGTTGTCGTGTACCAGTTCCCATTCGAGTCTAGCTCAAAGCGGTGTTTTCGGGTTTTACCCCTATGTACATCTGTTCCAGAGCCACCTCTACCAGCTCGTATCCAGACAGGGATGTATTTTCTTGGCAACCCCTTACTTAATACTCACCAAAATACCAAGAAGATTTCCTATATTTAAACTTTTCTATAGGGTTCTTCCTAGAGTTTTCATATCCTAATTTCCACAAATAAATAAACCATCCTTTGATACCAACTATAGCATCATGCCTCTTTATAACATAACTTTCATTCCATTACACGGAACTGAGGATCATTAAGGTTTAGTGTCTTGGAAATAAGGAAAATAAAACATGAAACAAAAAAAAACATTCTTCTTAAACACTTGAAAGGCTTCTCCTCATGTTCACCCTAGGCTCATTACTGCATCTCATAACCTGGGGACATACATCAAAAGGAAGGGTGAGTAGAAGGCCCAGCAAGGGAAACAAGTGAAACACTTTACATATGAACTTGAGATACATCAATAAAGTCATGAAAAGAACTTTAAGGCATGAAAAAGAAATCACGAGGCTTATAAAAATAAAACTTTTTCATAACTTCAAGATGTGTCTACATCATTTAACATAGAAAATCATGAACATATCACCAAGGTCCATCCCCAAGGTGTCATTTGAAAATTACCAAGGTTATTCACCAAGGTATCGTGAAAATTGTAATCTCTAGTGGTTACATCATTACCCAATGCATTGGAGCGCTATCAGGGCGCACCCTTGAATTTTCCTTTATTATCATGTGATCCACATATATCATCATCACAAATTTCATAAATAACCCATATAGCATAAAATAAATGGGTTTCATTTCATAATCATAACGTTTTAAAAACTACTTTAAAGACATGATCTTTACATCACTTTAAAACCCACAGAAAAGGAAGGTGGGTATCATGTATGTAAATACCAGAATTTAAAATAGAAAATTTTGGTATATATTTGAATACCCTTTTAGAAGAAATAGCTTTGAGTATTCACTTAATAATATAAAGTAACTTTAGAAAAAGAGAGAGACATTTTGAGATGGAAATTCTGCAGCATAACGACAATGTTACGAGGTTTTAGAAGACATTAAAAAGAGAGGGAAAATGGGTAAAACATTCATAAATGACCCATAAAACAGTAGATGGACAGAATAATAAGGATACATGATCATGGTAATGAAATTTAAAGGACATACCATTTGAAATGAAAAACATGGAAGGAATACAAAAATTAGATTTCTCTTATGAAAGTTCGGCAGCCTAACGACGTTACATAAACTTCAACAAAAATGATTTTAAAAGATAAAATAGGGTATCTCATCGTGTGAACATAAGAGTTCAATATGATATATATAGAGATAATTCCCCAACATAATTAAAAAGGAACTTGAAAGACTTGACATGAATGTAGAACTTTGAAAAGAATGAGAAGGGTGAAAGAATCCCCAAAACAATTCGGCAGCCTAACAACGCCACTTAAAACATCAAAATACTGAATTTAAGAGATCAAATGGGGTCTCTCATCATATGAACATAAGAGTACATTATGATAGATATAGAGATCATACCCCAAAATAACAAAAATTAACTTGAAAGAATTGACATGAAAGTAGAACTTCAAAACGAGAAGGGTGAAGAACCACTTAAAAATTCGACAGCCTAACGGCGCCACATAAAACTTCAAAATACTAAATTGAAGAGATAAAATGGGGTATCTCATCATGTGAACATAAGAGTACAGTATGATATATATATAGATCATACCCCAAAATAACAAAAAGTAACTTGAAAGAATTGACATGGAAGTAGAACTTCAAAACGAGAAGGGTGAAGAACCACTTAAAAATTCGGCAGCCTAACGACGCCACTTAAAACTTCAAAATACTGAATTAAAGAGATTAAATGGGGTCTCTCATCATATGAAAATAAGATTCATGTATGATAGATATAGATATCATACCCCAACATAACAAAAAGGGACATGAAATAATTGACATGAAAGTAGAACTTCAAAACGAGAAGGGTGAAGAACCACTTAAAAATTCGGCAGCCTAACAACGCCACTTAAAACATTAAAATAATGAATTGAAGAGATCAAATGGGGTATCTCATCATATGAACATAAAAGATCAGTATGATAAATTTAGAGATCATACCCCAACATAATAAAAAGGAACTTGAAATACTTTACATGAAAATAGATCTTGAAAAATGAGAAGGGAGAAAGAATCTGTTACAAAAATTTCGGCAGCCTAATGGCGCCACTTAAAAATTCATAAAACGAAATAATGAGAGTAATAGGGGATCTCTAATTATATGAACATGAAAAGGGCAGTAAGAGGAGTATAAAGGAACATCCTCCTATATAAGAACATGGATCATAAAAGGAATGACATAAAAGAGATTACTTGAAATTAAAGAGAGAGGTCGGATCCCTTACCTTAAAACATAACTCTAAAAACTCAAAGGTTGGGACCTTGAGGGCTTGGGGGCACCATGGGAGGACTCCTTGGGAGGTAATGAGACCAGAACTTCGTTGGGGGAGAGTGGGGAGTCGAATGGATGAGAGGATGGATTGGTATTTATAGGGAAAGTGAGGGGACAAGGCATTAATGGCAAAGGGACACCTCATTAGTGGTTTTGGCAAAACCATGGGCTTGCCCATGGTATTTGCCCATGGTATTGGCCACTTGGGACACCTCATACCTTATCTCACTATTCATAATTTGAACATATTGATTACAAACTTAATACATCATTTAATGATGTCATTAAACACCCGTAACTTAAAAACTGCATTTTCACTATTCATCGAAAATTCAACTTTCTCAGAATAATCCGAAAATTTCACCATAACCAAATATCAATGCTCTGATTACAAATATGAACTCCATTTTATAAAAAAAAATTCTAAATATTTTTAATTTAATTTTTAAATAAAAACACTATTCACCGAAAATTCATTTTTTTCAGAAAAAACCCCAAAAATTACAATAGCATAATATCGGTGCTCTGAGTTCAAAAATGAAATCGGTTTTATAAAAATAATTATCTAAATATTTTTAATTAAATTTTTAATTAAAAAACACTATTCGCCCGAAAAAACTAATACTTGAATAATAATTTATGAAACCGTTATTTAACCATTTTATTGAATCACATTACTTAATCAAGGTGCCTAGATTATATTAATACTTTCTTTATGTGAGATTACTAATCCATTTGGACACATTTCTAATCCTAATCATAAAATCACTATTCATAATTTACTATTCATCAAAAATTAAGTTGATCTTATTAGACTCTAAATTTCGTACTGAACATAATTGTAGAAGACCATTTTTCGAAAATCATTACACGCATTTTTAATTATTTAAGGTTTACACAACCATTTTTAAAATATCATTTTTTCTAAAATTCATCAAAAACATGCATACTATATTTATCCGGTCATTTGAAAATTCATAAACTTCATCATAAGAAGAAATCACAATTTTTATTTAAAACAAAGGATTACACAAGGCAGTTACGGTCTCCTTACATAGCTCCTTATCACACCAGCATAGGACCTAAGTGTAAGGTGTGCTAAGGTGAGAGAATCTGAGGGAGGCTCGACCAACATCGCACGAGTAGTAATATCTATCAGTTTGAACTTCTCGCGAAGGCGATCCCGTTCTAGCTTTATATGATGAAGTTCAGATTGGGTTTGGTCCAGAGCAAAGCCCAGTGGTGCTACCTCCTTCCCAAGTTCTGTTAGATGGGCTTCGATTGGTCCAAGACTACTGGGTGAGGCCATCGAATCTTCTTTCTATATTAACTAACCAAGATTACTTGTATTTAGAGACAATAATCAAAACGTTTAGTTTCCAGTGGTCATATTGACCAATGGTCATATAACAGTCAAAAACCAACAGTATCATTTTAATTATACTCATTTTATCAAATGAAACATTTTTGTTGAGTATAAAAATAAAATAAAATAACTCATAAAATTAGGAAACAAGATTTATTCAACATTTTGGGTTGTTACAACAATCCCCAAATAACTTTAAATATAATATCCAATTTCAAACATAATCCATTCCAACCATTAGACTTATCCGAAATACTTTTATCCGAACTCTCAGTACAAAATTTATAAGTATGTTAAACATAATGAGGATCTTTTTATCCAAGTAATAACATGTGATCACCTTCATCATGTATTCTTTTAAAACACTGCAAAATCTTGAAATACCATAAAACCTTATTGATTACATTCATGATCCCTTATTCCTTATAGAATACTGGATATACTCCATCTATCCAAAAATGTTTTAAACTACATCAATGATGGAATATAAAAATCATTAATCAGTTTCATGGTAGCCCTAAATATCGAATATAATTTTTCCAAATCAACCATCTCTTAATCCAAAATCACTAACTTGTTATCAAGACCATATTAAGGATTAAATTTCCATCAGCAATGTATTTTTCCAAAAAGTGTATCTTAATATTATTTCACTTTTCTTAGGATCATATAATCTGAAATCCTCAATAAAATAGTACTGTAGTACAATCCTTATTTATCACTATAATTCATATAACCAGCATACTGTTGATACAACACTCAAATGAAATAATTATATAATAACAATATAAGAACCCTAGTCATTCATCTACATCTGAGGTAATATCATAACTTCATTATTATCCAATAAAATCATTTGCGGTATACTCTTATGACTCGGACATTGATTCGCGTAGTGTCTCAGCACCTTGCAAATAAAGAATTTTACATTTGAAAACTTTTTCTTACCCTTGTAATCATGTACTTTGTGTCCATTTTCTCTACACTTATAACAAAACTCCCATTTACTTCAATCATTTACCACGGTGATTATTTCCACATTTATAACATATTGGAAAATCCTTCTTTCTCCTATTCCCTTTATCCATCTTTATCTCTACCATCCTTTTCATCTCTTGCTTCCCTTTAAAGCCATAAGACTTAGAGAATTATTTACTTATATTACTAACACATGATATTATTTCTTTATATGTTAAGAATACATGGGAGACTATTTAACTTCTAAATGTGGGCTTAATACCATGAATGATATGACCCTTCTTACTCTTTGGATGATACGTATTTCTGGAGTTCTCATTCCTTCTACTGGGCACCATTTCAAAACAATGGCATACACTAGGCCAGTTTATGAATCACAATTCATAATTCCAAATATGTAAAATACCTAATATAAATTGAATAGTTTATGGATATAATCCATAATAAAAAAATGTTTTATTTGAGGAGATATATACTCATAAACCCTTCATAGTGTTTGTAATAAAAATGAGAATTATCCTAAGCATATCCCCCAGGAGTGTCGTAACCAAGAGTGCAGCAAGACCCATTGTCGTGAATGTAACACCCCGAGATTTTATGAAAAATTATCTTTTTAATTTCATTAATGTCTTGTGTTATACGCTACACCAAAGGATCTTTCTCAACACACATCCTTGAATTTCTTTGCATTACATGCAATCGCGACCTTCCTCGATAGCGTGTGTAGTACACAATACTGAGTTTCACTAAACAACGATATGCAATTAAAATATTATTAAAACTAGCCGTTATGAATAGTATAACCACCTTTTAAAATTTTAGAAATTTTATCTCTCAAAATGCACTTCATTTTTGGATTGGGAGTATCGAATTTAGCCTAAGGTGAAATTTTGGTACTTTTCGGATAACTTTAATATTCTCATGAATAGTAAAAATTACTAAATTTAAATTAAAAACAACTTTTTAATCGAAATAATTAATAGTGATAAATTATTAATTTGAGTGGTTTTAAAGTATATTTAGAATATATTTTTACAATTTAATACAATGTTGGTCATTGGATGTAATTTCACATTTAAACCAGTTATAAACAAGTGTCAATCTTTTGATAGTTATTATCTCTTAAAAACATGCCATTTGTTTTGACGATGGGAATTAATTTTTAAATTAATTAATTCAACTGATATGTTTTTAATTTGGTAAAATAGACATCATTTTTGAGTTCATAATATAAAATATAGCTTAGGTCTAATTTTTTGTATTTTTCTGGAAACTTTCATTTTTTGATGAATAGTGAAACCACTAAGTGGTAGTTAAAAAATGATTTTTTCATAAAACATAATTTTACCACTTATGTGAGTGGAATTTCAAAAATCCGAGAGACACGGTTGATGTTAGTAAGTAAAATGTGGTTCAATGAGATGAAAATAATTTTTGGTGAATAGTAACTTTTTACTTTTTTTTACCACGGTTAAAAGTAAATAGGGTAATTAAGGGTAAAAATGTTATTATTATTATCCTAACACATTTCCTAATTCTATTGGATAAGTTTAATTCGACCAAAAACAACCTTAGGAATAATATATGACCATTTAGTCCCACTTGGATTAGATTAGGACATTTATTATTATTTAATTCAAAGAAGAGTTAAAAGAGTTAAAATCAAAGTTTATTTACTAAAACATTTTTAATATAGGGTTATACATAAGATAAATTAGACTATAAATATTAATTAGAAATTTAAAAAGATTTACTACATAATGGTAGTTTATTTATAATTTTTAGACATTAAATAAATTAATTTATTTATGACACAATGATGATGCCGTAATTACCAAAATAGTGAAAAATTAGAATAATTGATATTATAAATACCCAAATAAATATAATTTGAGACTTTTTATGAATTAAACTAATTTTATAGGTTAATATGACATGTTATTATTGATTTAATTAACTTTGTTTGAACTAATCATTCTGTTATGATTTTCACAAAAATAAATTACTAAATAGTGTCCAAATTGACATAAAATAGTTTTTAAAATAAATATTATATTATTAATTGTTATTTTATTCCTAAAAATCTAAGGTTTAGCCATATTACTTATATAAGGTTATATATATTAATAATAAACAACTTGGGGTTCGTTTGGCTTGATATAGTATGTTTATTAACCTTATAGTGTAATAAAACAAGAAGACACGGTAAAAGTAAAATTATCTAACATAAAGTTAAATATAAATGATAAGTTTAAAATAGGAACCTAAACTTGTATAAATTCTATTGGATGAGAGGATTGCGACCCATCCACACCTTAACTTAGAAATAAATCAATTTGGAGCTATTTAAAACCGAATTTGGCTTTAAAATAAAATAATATTTTTAGTTATTCCAAAGGTGGCCCTCTGCTCCCTTATAAAAGGGAACCCCCTCCCTCTCTTCCTCACACCACATTGAGCCTTCAAGCTCGGCCAAACTCTGCCAAATTATCTTCTCCACTTACCTAGAAACATATTAGAGGTTCTGGTCTTCCTCAAAGACCAATTTTAGCGCCCTAAGAGGAGGTCTCAAAGAGGCGCTTCAAAGAAGAGGTAATTTCCGTTACCGATTCTTTCACCTTTATTTCTTCTTCCACTTATTCTTCTTAGGTTGTTTCATTATGAAATAATAACATCAGTATCAATAATATAATGATATATTATTATAAGTATGCAACAACCCTATTTCACCATCTATCCATCCTACGGAAAACGAAATCACCGCGCGTGCGTACGTACGGAATACCGTCTCCACGCCCTGGTGAAATCTATTTTCCACCACCACCTTAATTGGATGGGTATAATGGTGTAAATAATAACTATATATGAATAATTTAAAGTGATATTGATTCTGAAATAGTATAAATACACTCCAATACAGTCCCACGATCATGAGAACGATATCATCGCTCGTGCGTACGTACGGACTACCGTCTCCACGACGCGATGAGATTCATTCTCCACTTTAACCTTTCGTGAATGATTATAAAGTATATATAATAAGTAATCATGAAATATATGACATAATAATGATACTTGATTTATGTGTATATATATGTATGTCATCTACTTAATTCCATTCAACTCAATAAGGAAACAAAAACAATGTTCATGCGTATGTACGACCTACCGTCTCCATGAACGGTGTATTTCTTTCCATTTACCGATTTATTATATATATGTATATTCTGAATATATATTATATATAAATCATTTTTTATATTCTGGAATTAAGTAATCATGATCTAAGTAATCATATGAATAATTACAAGTCAAAACACGGATGACAAATGAAACAATTTTACCAAAAACACTCTTTAACATGGAATTTACAAAAGAACGGGTAATATAAAGTCATAAGTGAACCATATATGATATCATAACAATGAGTATGATTCTGGAATAATTCAATGACATTATTTAAATCATTATACAGGAGTTTCGGACACTTACGAAGCAAATCAGGCCTAAGGTAAGGGAAATATCACAATCTCATTTTTATCCGAGATTGTTTTTACTTTGGAATTTACTGGGGTGTATTTTATCATCCACATCCATGTTTCCTCAATATGTAATATTATTTCCATCCACCTACAATTTTTTAAAACCTATTTTAACCTTTATTGAGTTTTTAGTTAAAGATATAAAAGGAATCTTTTGTCGTTTTTCGTACGAGGTACTTTTTTGACTTTTCCAACAAAAGTACGAGAAGAATGTTTTTTTAAGTTATATGAAATGAATGTATTTTTAAAACATTATTTCCAAGAATATTCCTTTACAAGTTTTCAAGTTTATTTTTAATAAACTTCTTTTAGTTTAGAATTGTATGACATGTTAAGAAAGGAAAAGTGTTTTTGAAGTAGAAAGGATATTTTCCTTAAGAATGGAGTTCAAGTGTTTTATCAAAATTATTTTCCATCTAAGATAATAAAGGGTTATGTTTCTATCCCTATTATTACATTTATTTGATTATGTTGTGATGGAAATATTTTTATGAATTCCTTTATCCTATATGAATTGTTTTATGATGTCATGATGTTTAAGATTCCATTTTTTATTACATGGGTTATGCTATGATGTATGGTTTATGATTTTGTGGCACACATAAGAATGGTATCATTATGATATGGGTGGGAACTATATCTCCCTCCAATGAATTGGGTAATGATTTTATATCTCATGAGATAGACATGGCTGGAGCGGTAGGTTATACCGGTTCAGTGAAACAGGACTGAAACGAGGAGTGAACTCGGTTCAGAAAGGGACTTTGTCCACTAAGATAGTCTTGGCAATGAGTCTTGACTAATAAGAAATTATTCTCTATGATTATGTGTGTTTGCCACAAAGTTTCATGTTTTAAGTTATGATTATTGGGATTACATTTCACTACTATGATTTATCCCATGTTATGATGTTATGATCTCTTTTGCAGGTTAAGATTTCCAAAATGTTATGTTCTTATGAATATGATGTGATTGATATTTCTTTTGTTTACCCTTACTGAGCATTTGAGCTCACCCTTTTATGTTTTATTTTCCCCAGGATATAAAGAAAGGTTTTAGGTAAAAAAGAAGAAGATCATTATGAGAGATGTTGAAGATCTTTCACCACGATTAGAAGATTATATTCCGAGTTTCCAAAGACACTAAACTATTACGGTCCTTGTGTGTGTGTTTTTGTTATGTACTAAGTATTCCGAAAAAGTAATGTAATGTCCATGTACGTTAAGCTTCGGGTCTCTATAGTTGGTATCAGAGGAAAGGTTTAGTCAACCTTTGGAAACTAGGATGCTAAAACATTAGTGAGATCCCTAGAGATATTTCAAAGGTATGTCTAGGGATGTCCCTAATGATAAGTATACGTATAGGATATAGTCCTAGAACTGTGGTAACGATCTTAGAATTTAACCTAAGATGTTAGATATTGAAGGTACTCCCCCTTTATTATATTGTTTTCCCTAGCGTGTTTTTTACCTCTCACACTATTCTTTTTGGGTTTTAGACGATGGCCGGAACCCGAAGGAACCGTGTTGATCAATGTAATGGAAAATGAAATGATTGTCCTCCTAAACAAACAAATGTTATGGGAGATGGAGTGCAAAATCTTATTGCTATACTTACACAAGCTATGAATCATTCTGGACTTCCAAATGAGCAGAGAAGGGAACAACATTCTATTGAGTCCTTCAAGAGGCAACGCCCACCTTCTTTCAGTGGGTCTTCTGATCCACTTGTTTCTGAACAATGGATCGGTACCACTAAAAAGATATTTTCAGTTCTTCAATGTTCTGAACATGATAAAGTCATCTTAGCAGTATATCGTTTGGAAGGTGAAGCTGATCAATGGTGGAATCTTTTCAAAAATACGAGGCAAAGAGATGAAATTGAGTCCATGGAATGGGACGAGTTCAAGAACTTATTTTTCAATAAGTACATCCCTCATATTCTTAGAACAAATATGGAGAAGGAGTTTCTTGAACTAAAGAAAAAGGATGATGAATCTGTTGGTATATACGAAGCGAATTTTACAAGGCTTGCAAGGTATGCATCTGGATTTATCATGCAACCTGAAAGTAAAGTTGATCAATTCTTCAGTGGCTTAAAACCAAATCTTCGAAGGGCATTAGCTATAAGAGACTTTAGAAGCTATGAAGAAATTGTGCGTTGTGCTATCAAGGTAGAAATGGAAGTTGGTGTTACTTATCCATCTCATAATTTTGACAAGAAACAAAAGATGGAGTTCAAGGATAAATCTCAGAGTAATGGTGAAAAGAAGATGAATGTTTCCTTATGCTCAAAGTGTGGAAAGAAGCATGGTGGAGATTGTCTTAAAGGGACAAGTAAATGTTTCAAATGTGGAAAGGAAGGTCATCGGGCATTTGAATGCCGCAATTATGGGAAGAAGATGACTAATGATGCAAACAAAGGAAGGGATACATCGAATGAACCTACTACACTTCAATGTTTCAAGTGCAAGGAAATGGGGAATTATGCTAATAAATGCCCCAATCCAAGGGTTAGTGATGATCAACATGAGCAACCAATTAAGGCAAGGATAAAGGGAAGTCACATGCGATCACTATTGGCGATGTTGAATATGACAACAATGTGGTGGAATGATTAAGTGTTTATGTAATGGGATTCCAAAATAATGTTGTATATAGTATCGTGGAATATTGGAATATTTATGTATTGGTATATTGTGGTTTTCAATGGTACCGGTAACTATGGAATGTGATTGAGATATTTTTGGAAAAAAAGATGATATGCGCATAATGAAAGGAAAACGAGAAAATGAAATGTTTGACCATATTCATGAGCTCATGACTGATATAAGGAGAAGGTTATATCATTGTTTGAGTATATAGAATTTTTGGATTTTGGTATGTGGAAAGAGTTAACTTTTGACAGCATTCATGTTTTCACAAAGGTTCAATGGGTATTAATTCTTCAAGAGAATACATGATTAAGGTATTCACATGTTTGTAATTTGACCAACAAGACATATCTTATGATATATGGGAATCAACGATGGTATTAAATATCTGGTAATCATTTTCACTATATTATGAGAGTGAACTGCAGTATTATGGATAAGCCTAAAGATTGGAATGGATTGTGATGGACATAAGTTAGTATTGTTTAAGGATAGAATTTTTTTTGATATTATTGATTGGGTGTTATAGTAATATAGTTTTAGAAAAAGGACAACCTGCAGGATGGGCGACATCCCATCACGTCGGACAAGGCTGTGGGAATCGAACCCACAATCGAAGTGCGACTGACCTTTATCGCCTACCAATGGCCTACATGAAGTCCCTGTTTAGTAGAAACTAGTTTTATTATATTAAGCAGTATAATATAAGAAGTATAAGTCCATTTTAGGAACCATATATGATTAATCTCACTATAGATAGACTTACGTATTTTTTTGATAATTTTTCTAACCTTTTGTTTGAGACAAATGGAACGACCTCTAATTCTATCACATGATTTGCTAACACATCACGAATGACAAATTCAACTTCATTTCTTTAAGAGATGAAGTGGAAATTGTTCAAAGAATGACAAACGGTGAGACTATACCAAAATCACGAAAGTATTTCTTCTAATTCCAATTTCATCAACTTTAGGGAAATGATCTTGAAAACCAAAAATGTTGTCCTAGTGCTCTTATATTTGATGAATTAGATGGTACCTTAGATCTTCACAAATTGATGGCTATGTGATTTTTGGGTTTTCCATAGCCATGTTCTCTACCACTCTCCATCAGAACACGATGGTTAGATGTCTCTTCCATATACATATTTTCACCTATGTGGAAACCCAGCGATTAGTTTATTTGGGTAACCGTTACGTTTCATAATTTTGTTTTTAAAGATTGGTTTTGGTATTCCTTTTTACAATGTGGGTTTCTATTAAAGAAACTTTTGAATAGTAAACCATCTATAACCCCGACGAATTTCGAGGGAAAAATTCATTTTAAGGGGGGTGGAATGTAACACCCCGAGATTTTATGAAAAATATTCTTTTTAATTTCATTAATGTATTGTGTTATACGCTACACCCAAAGGAGCTTTCTCAACACGCATCCTTGACTTGCTTTACATTACACGCAATCACGACCTTCCTCGATAGCGTGTGTAGTACGCAATACCGAGTTTCACTAAACAACGATATGCTATTAAAATATTATTAAAACTAGCAGTTATGAATAGTAATAAACACCTTTTAAAATTTTAGAAATTTTATCTCTCAAAATGGACTTCATTTTTGGATTCGGAGTATCAAATTTAGCCTAAGGTGAAATTTTGGTACTTTTCGGATAACTTTCATATTCTCATGAATAGTGAAAATTACTAAATTTTAATTAAAAACAACTTTTTTAATCGAAATAATTAATATTGATAAATTATTAATTTGAGTGGTTTTAAAGTATATTTAGAATATATTTTTACAATTTAATACAATGTTGTTCATTGGATGTAATTTCACATTTAAACCAGTTATAAACAAGTGTCAATCTTTTGATAGTTATTATCTCTTAAAAACGCGCCATTTGTTTTGACGACGGGAATTAATTTTTAAATTAATTAATTCAACCGATATATTTTGAATTTGGTAAAATAGACATCATTTTTGAGTTCATAATATAAAATATAGCTTAGGTCTAATTTTTGGTTTTTTTCTGGAAACTTTCATTTTTTGATGAATAGTGAAACCACTAAGTGGTAGTTAAAAAAATGAATTTTTCATAAAACATAATTTTACCGCTTCTGTGAGTGGAATTTCAAAAATCCAAGAGACACGGTTGATGTTAGTAAGTAAAATGTGGTTCAATGAGATGAAAATAATTTTTGGTGAATAGTAACTTTTTACTTTTTTTACCACGGTTAAAAGTAAATAGGGTAATTAAGGGTAAAAATGTTATTATTATTACCCTAACACATTTCCTAATTCTATTGGATAAGTGTAATTCGACCAAAAACAACCTTAGGAATAAAATATGACCATTTAGGCCCACTTGGATTAGATTAGGACATTTATTATTATTTAATTCAAAGAAGTGTTAAAAGAGTCAAAATCAAAGTTTATTTACTAAAACATTTTTAATATAGGGTTATACATAAGATAAATTCGACTATAAATATTAATTAGAAAGTTATAAATATTTCCTACATAATGGTAGTTTATTTATAATTTTTATACATTAAATAAATTAATTTATTTATGACACAATGATGATGCAGTAATTACCATAATAGTGAAACATTAGAATAATTGATATTATAAATACCCAAATAAATATAATTTGAGACTTTTTATGAATTCCACTAATTTTATAGGTTAATAAGACATGTTAGTATTGATTTAATTAACTTTTTTCGAACTAATCATTCTGTTATGATTTTCACAAAATTCAAATAGTGTCAAAATTGACATAAAATAGTTTTTAAAACAAATATTATATTATTAATTGTTATTTTATTCCTAAAAATATATGGTTCAGCCAAATGACTTAGATAAGGTTATATATATTTATAATAAACAACTTGGGGTTCTTTTGGCTTGATATAGTATGTTTATTAACCTTATAGTGTAAGAAACCAAGAAGATACGGTAAAAGTAAAATTATCTAACTTAAAGTTAAATATAAATGATAAGGTTAAAATAGGAACCTAAACTTGTCTAAATTCTACTGGATGAGAGGATTTCGACCCAAACACACCTTAGCTTCTAAATAAATCAATTTGGAGCTATTTAAAACCGAATTTGGCTTTATAATAAAATAATATTTTTAGTTATTCCAACGGTGCCCCTCTCCTCCCTTATAAAAGGGCACCCCCTCCCTCTCTTCCTCACACCACTATGAGCCTTCATGCTCGGCCAACTTCTGCCAAATTCTCTTCTACACTTCCCTAGAAACATCCTAGAGGTTATGGTCTTCCTCAAAGACCAATTTTAGTGCCCTAAGAGGAGGTCTCAAAGAGGCGCTTCAAAGAAGAGGTAATTTCCGTTACCGATTCTTTCACCTTTATTTCTTCTTCCACTTCTTCTTATTAGGTTGTTTCATTATGAAGTAATAACATCAGTATCAATCATATACTGATATGTTATTATAAGTATGAAACAACCCTATTTCACCATCTATCCATCCTACGAAAAACAAAATCACCACGCGTGCGTACGTACGGAATACCATCTCCACGCCGTGGTGAAATCTATTTTCCACCACCACCTTACTTGGATGGGTATAATGGTTTAAATAATAACTATATATTAATAATTTAAAGTGATATTGATTCTGAAATAGTAAAAATACACTCCAATATAGTCCCACGATCATGAGAACGATATCATCGCTCGTGCGTACGTACGGACTACCGTCTCCACGACGCGATGAGATTCATTCTCCACTTTAACCATTCATGAATGATTATAAAGTATATATAATAAGTAATCATGGAATATATGACATAATAATGATACTGGGTTTATGTGTATATATATGTATGTCATCTACTTAATTTCATTCAACTCAATAAGGAAACGAAAACAGCGTTCATGCGTACGTACGACCTACCGTCTCCATGAACGGTGTATTTCTTTCCATTTACTGATTTATTATATATATGTATATTCGGAATATATATTATATATAAATAATGTTTTATATTCTGGAATTAAGTAATCATGATCTAAGTATTCATATGAATAATTACAAGTCAAAACACGGACGACAAATGAAACAATTTTACCCAAAACACTCTTTAACATGGAATTTACAAAAGAACGGGTAATATAAAGTCATAAATGAACCATATATGATATCATAACAATGAGTATGATTCTGGAATAAGTAAATGAAATTATTTAAATCATTATACAGGAGGTTCGGACACTTAAGAAGAAAATCAGACCTAAGGTAAGGGAAATATCACAATCTCATTTTTATCCGAGATTGTTTTTACTTTGGAATTTACTGGGGTGTATTTTATCATCCACATCCATGTTTCCTCAATATTTAATATTATTTCCATCCACCTACAATTTTCTAAAACCTATTTTACCCTTTGGTGAGTTTTTAGTTAAAGATATGAAAGGAATATTTTGTCGTTTTTCGTACGAGGTACTTTTTGACTTTTCCGACAAAAGTACTAGAAGAATGTTTTTTAACTTATATGACATGAATGTATTTTTAAAACATTATTTCCAAGAATCTTACTTTACAAGTTTTCATGTTTATTTTTAATAAACTTCTTTTAGTTTAGAATTGTATGACATGTTAAGAAAGGAAAAGTCTTTTTGAAGTAGAAAGGATATTTTCCTCATGAATGGAGTTCAAGTGTTTTATCAAAATTATATTCCATCTAATATAATAAAGGGTTCTGTTTATATCCCTATTATTACATGGATTTGATTATGTTGTGATGGAAATATTTTTATGAATTCCTTTATCCTATATGAATTGTTTCCTGATGTCATGATGTTTAAGATTCCCATTTTTATTACATGGGTTATGCTATGATGTATGGTTTATGATTTTGTGGCACACATAAGAATGGTATCATTATGAGATGGGTGGGACCTATATCTCCCTCCAATGCATTGGGTAAAGATTTTATATCTCATGAGATAGACATGGATAGAGCGGTAGGTTATACCAGTTCAGTGAAACAGGACTGAAACTAGGAGTGAACTCGGTTCAGAAAGGGACTTTTTCCACTAAGATAGTCTTGGCAATGAGTCTTGACTAATAATAAATGATTCTCAATGATTATGTGTGTATTACACAAAGTTTCATGTTTTAAGTTATGATTGTTGGGATTACATTTCACTACTATGATTTATCCCATGTTATGATATTATGATCTCTTTTGCAGGTTAAGATTTCCAAAATGTTATGTTCTTATGAATATGATGTGATTGATATTTCTTTTGTTTACCCTTATTGAGCATTTGAGATCACCCTTTTATGTTTTCTTTTCCCCAGGACATAAAGAAAGGTTTTAGGTAAAAAAGAATAAGATCTTTATGAGAGATGTTGAAGATCTTTAACCACGATTAGAAGATTATATTTCGAGTTTCCAATGACACTAAACTATTACGGTCCTTGTGTGTGTGTTTTTGTTATGTACTAAGTATTCCACAAAAGTAAAGTAATGTCCACGTACGTTAAGATTCGGGTCTCTACAGTGAACCAGTTCCTGTTCGAGTCCAGCTCAAAGAGGAGTTTTTGGGTTTTACCCATAGGTACATCTATGCCAGAGCCGACTCTACCTGCTCGTATCCAGTGAGGTGTGTATTTTCTTGCAAAACTCACAAAATCTATACATTAAAAAAATTATAATAAGTCCTTATATACTAATCCTCAATGTCTATCTTAGGTTTATGTGCTCTAATAAGAGTTTATCTAAATCTGGCTTCCAAGGTTATTGCTAAACATCCTCTGATACCAACTATAATTCCCCAACCCTAGATTCTTAGAGTCGGTTCATTATTTTAATACGTTGGCATGATTACAAGGAATCAAGTCCCGAAAGACCGATCAATTTATCAGTCATGGAAAATAGATTGCATACATGAACATTATATTATATTTTTCTAACATACAATACAAAAAAAGTTCTTTGACAACATAGTTATTCCATTTAGCTTAACCCTACATATCAATCATAATACACTTCTTGGAATCGTAGGAAAAATAAAACATAGAAAGGGGTGAGCTCAAACGCTCAGTAAGGGTAAGCAATACAGTGGAAGATAACTTAAATATTAATCATAGTGAATAATTGAAACCACATGCCTTTACCGACAATAAACATCAATACTTTTATGGAAGGAATATGAGATGAGAAAATAATTCCATAATAAAACATAATCATGGGTATTATAGTTGTTTAATGACCACATGATCCGTCAATATTATTTTCATAATGAGGGAATTTATAATGTCGGACATTCGGAAACATTTTTTCAAGGCCTCGACCAAGACGTCTAAAAATGATTAAGGCCTCGGAAAAAACCATATATCAAATTGGGAGAAGCGTCGACAAAATCCACGTCTAGTTGTCTCATGAGACCTACTGATGAATCGAGGAGCTATAGCGGGCTCCACCCGTCACATACTAAGTCCAATGCATTCCTTATATGAAAAGGTTTAAACATATCATAAACATTCTTATTAAAACTAGCATACGAAATGTCAATACTTTCTCTATAAACCATGAATGGTATAAAAATAACAAATTCATAGTCAAACATATCACAAAACCTTCAATACAATATGTATGTTTTGTATCATAATAAATCAACTTCAAATAAGCTTAAAATCGATCAAAGGATGTTGACATAGATGAAATCAAAACTTTTTGAGTGAAATATCTCTTTTTGGAAATCATTTAAAAGTCACATAATTATAAAAGAAAAAATTTAATTTGAAAATATTCTTATAAGCTTGTAAGGGAAGCTTCGACGATTTTATAACAGCGTAAAACAGCCACACCCACCGTATAAGTTAAAAAAAGACATTCTTACCTTAATTCTATCGAAAAGGTTAAAAAGGACCTTGTTTGGAAAACAACAGATAGATTCCTTTATATAATTCTTATAAAAAGTCAAACAAGGGTATAAATGAATTTAACCCATATTCTGTAAAATAGTAATAATGTTTTGAAATACATTTTTAAGAAACATGGATGTGGATGATAAAGAGGTCGCAATAGATAATTACAAATAAACAACCTCACATAATGAAGAGATTGTTTAATAAACCCTTACCTCGTTGTAATCAATCAAGCCGTATAAACAATAGTCAATAACCACCAAATTAATCATAGAATATCATCGATATAAATATAACCATGATAATATATATATCATATGGCAGTACAAAATACACCACATGCAATAAAGAAGTTGTGAACAATGGAAATCTCATGGAGTTAAAAGTGAGATAAGAAACCTCTTACCTCGTGTCCGACTTGACCCGTTCATTCTTTAATTTCCTGAATAATAAACTAAAGTTAATCTCTACCTTTTAAGAACCTTTTTCATGTTTATTATTCCTTTTATATCACTTATTGACATGTTATAATCATTATGTAGTCATTTAAGTTAATAACGTTCGGTTTGTCGATATTTGGAACTTGAGTCAAAAATGAACACCTTACAGTTACAAGTTGTTCTAATGGTCAAAATATCATTATATACAGAATGATATTCATGATTTAGATATCATATATATCATATTTATCCATTATATACTTGTATTTATAATAGTACATATCATTTTGGGGTAAGAATGAAATGCACTGTTCATGGAGACTGTAAGTCGTACGTACGCATGAACGCTACATTCATTTCTATTTCATATTTTAATGGACTTAAAAGTTAATGATACATAGGTATATTATAATTCTAGTATAATATCATATATAATGTCATTGAATCAATCCTTTATACATCCCACATATGTTATTAATGAGTCATATCACTTTGAAGGGGCGGTAGTCCACACTTCCTCAAATGAAATTACCACGTTTACCCATAATGGAAACCATTAAGGTATTCTATAAAAGAAAAATAAAATAGCATGATGAAAATATAAACATAATATATATATAATATATGATTACAGTTCCATTAAAATGTCCACCATGAGAGGCGGTAGGTGGTAATTGAACAATCAACGTTTCGTGAGGCGTTAGTTTGCCATCCACAGAAACATTATGTTCTTCACCTATTAGATAGAGGTGTGTGTAAGTGTAATTAAAAATAATTTTCATAAAAACATCCTAGTATATCGAGGATACTATTTTTCTTATAAAATAAAGGAATAAAAAGAGTTTATGGGTTGGTGGAGTAAAATAAAAGAAAAGAAGTTAAGAGCAATTGTTACCTTTATTTTGGGTAACTTCCTTTGGTTTGAACCAAAATGACTCCTTGTAGTGCCATCTGCCAAAGGTAAGGCTTCTAGGAGGAGGAGAGGTATGTAGGGTTCTTTATTAGGAAGATTTTGGATGAGCCTAAAGGCTTGAGAGGTGTGAGGAATTGGTTAGAAGTGGTCTCTTTTTATAAGGGGGCGGAGGGGCTCTTTAGGAAAGTTTTAAAATATTATTTTATTATATAATGATATTCGGATTCTAAAGGTCCAAAAATCATTAGCGTAGAAGATAAGATTACTCATGGTCGAAATAAAATCATCCAATAATAATTGGTCATGTTTGTGATATTATTTTAATATTTATAATCTAATTTATTTAAATCATTTATTAATGAGGTAAATACTACATCATTAAATTATTCTAAATAATTTAATTTATTAAATGTCTAAAAATTATAAAAAAAATATAATGATGTAGGAAATATTTTTATATCTCCAATTAATATTTATAGTCCAAAGGATTACTTATATAACACCATATAAAAATTAATTACTAAAATGTTTTTGTTTATGTCAATTTTTCCTTTACATTAAATTAATTAATCTAAAGTGTCATTATCAGTCATAAGTGGCTCCATGGGGACCCTAAATCGACCCAAAGATTCCCATGGTTGGAAACTACTCATCCAATAAGGTTAGGACATGTGTTAAGGTTATTTTGAATTATAAAAATATTCTCTTTACCTTGAATTACCATATTTACCTTTAACCGCGGTAAATAAAATTAAAAAGTTACTATTCACCAAAAAATCATTTTTATCTTATTAAACCACATTTTACCCCTTGATATTAACCGCGTCTCTTGGATTTTCGATATTCCACTCACAAAAGCGGTAAAATTATGTTTTATGTGAATTTTCAAATTTTCCTAGGAGTTGGATAAAAGTCGGTGAAAAGTTTAGTAAAATTTTTATATATCTAAAATTATTATAAACTAAATAAAATGAATTAAAATGAACATATATAATTATTATGTATCTATTTTGATATAAATTAATTTAAATAAAATAAATAATTATTTAAATAAAAATTCGGTTTTAAACTTTAACTTAGTGTTTTTCACTGTTCATCAAAAATTGAAAGTAAAAAAAAAAGAAAATTCATCCTAAGTTAATTTTCATATTGTGAATTCATAAATTTAGTCTGTTTTAACAAATTGAAAAAATATAAGTTTAATTTATTAATTTATGATTAATTACCATTGTCAAATCCAAAAGGTGTATTTTTAAGAAATAATAACTATCAAAAGATTGACATTTCTTTATGTCCAATTTAAAAGGGAAATTACTTACGATGACCAGCATTGGATGAAATGGTAAAAATATAATTTATTTATACTTCCAAACCATTAAAATTTATAATTTAACACTAAAAATTATTTCAATTAAAAAAGTTGTTTTTAATTAAAATTTATTATTTTTCACTATTCACCAGAATATGAAATTTTTGAGAATAATACCAAAAATTTATCAAAACTAAATTTTTATCTCCTAATTCTAAAGAAAAAGTTTATTTGTTCAAATTTAATATATAATAGTGTCAAATATTGGATTTAAAAAAAGGTTCACCCTCAAAAGGCGGTAAAATTTCATTTTCTGAAAAATACTTCCTTTATCTAAAAAAATGAATCTGTTCATACATTATGTCTAAAAAACTCATAATATGGATTCTAAAATTATAAGGATTATATAACATTTAAAATTCAGTAAATACTATTCATAACCACTTTTGAACGACTAGTTTGGTAAGTCGTGGTGTGCTTGAACTCGGTGTTGAATGTGTTGCATTTTATTGAATTACAATTAAGAAATAATGTACTATGAAATCTTGGGGTGATACACAAACAGTGTACCTGATACTACTTCATTCAAAGGCCCAACATCTACTGAAGTAGTTGCAAAGGATTTCACCACCCCTTTCTGCTTGTAGTCTGGTTGCTTTCCCTCAGTTGAGTTCTTCATTAGACACTCATTTTCATAATGTCCCATTTCATTACACATAAAACATCTTACTGCTGTATTTTCATTGCATGCTTGATCATTTTCCTTATATTTACGAGCAATATGACCAGACATACCACACCGGAAGCACTTTACAGACTTGGATAAACATTCTCTAGGATGCATTTTACCAAACTTCTCACAGGATGGATATTTGGTTTTCTTACCTCTAGGCTTCTTTGATGAATTCTTTCCCTTTCCCTACCAACTGGACCTCTTATTCTATTGTTTGGCAAAGAACACATGATTATCCGCAAACTCCATTTCCTCCTTCTCCGCACATCGAAAAAGTTTTTCCTAACTTTTGAACTCACAAGAAGCTAAATACCTTCGATACATTGTCTATAACCCTGAGT
The DNA here is from genome assembly GCA_963277665.1 of Viscum album. Lineage (NCBI taxonomy): Eukaryota > Viridiplantae > Streptophyta > Magnoliopsida > Santalales > Viscaceae > Viscum > Viscum album. Next base: position 799,380,078 of record OY728155.1, read on the forward strand.
AAAAATGGTTGTTTTAATATCAAGATCAGGTATGAAATTTGGAGTATACCTTGCCATTCGAGTAAACATTGTTTCATAAGCAGCCACTGAGTCATCCTCCTGCATCAATTCTAGGAATTGTTTTTCCATCTAAAGACGAACCACCTTAGGAAAGTATTTCTCAAGAATCATACCTTCGAATTCATCCCAGTCAAGATCATCAATCTCTTCACTGTCCCTGATATTTTTCACCATCGACCACCACTGATCTAATTCACCTTCAAAACAGTAAATAGCGAGACTAACCTTTTGTTTTTCTGAACACCCCATGACATTAAATATCTTCCCCAATGCTTTAATCCACCCTTCTATTAGAACAGGGTCTGATGATCCTCTGAATGATAGGGGATGTTGCCTCATGAAATGCTCAACTACTAACATGTTCCTCTATGGTTGATCTAAAGGTTCTGGTGTATGGATACCACTACCATTTATAGACAGATTTAACTATGCCATCACTGCAACAAAATGTTCAGTTCCGATTCTTACCATCTTAGGTTGCGGATTTGGAAGGTTGTTTTCCTCCTGAAGTCATCCCAACATAGAAAACCTGTTTCCTCTGTGGAAAACCATTGTGAACACAGAAATATCTTAGGTGAATAAACATTTTAATTTTTAAATACTATATCATTTCAATAATCCCATAAATTAATTTATGGACATGAATTTAACAATATCCTAACTCCTAAAGTTTCCTAAACCGACCTTTGATACCAACTATATGGACCCAACCTTCAAACATTACTTAATCTTGAATTAAATGAATATTTCACATTGAGGATCTTTTCAGGTTTAGATTTTTAGATAATTAGGCCATGATTATTACATCTCAAAAGATTACAAAGTAGACACTTCTAATCAGTTTCCATTTTTTTCATAAAATAAAAACACTTAATAAAAACATGTCCAATTACATGTTTTAGATAGAATGTCTTTCCATGATCCCATCCTGGACCCTATTCATGTTTAAGTCCTGTGAAAAACATTTCAAAAACATGGGATGAGCATAAAAATATGAGTAAGGGATACAAAAATAAGGAAAACTATTAGTTTCTAAGAATAATAAGTAAATCCTAAATACTTAATCATAAGTAATTCTTTTCACCTTTATGAAGTATTAAATACTCTTCAATGAAAAAATATCATTTCATACCCTTTTGTAACCAAAATATCACCATCAAACCCATATAAAGAACACATAACATATAAAGGTAACTTGGGACATAAACACAATTAAATGGAATAACCATTACAGTCGAATTCCACACATATCACTAAATGGAATAGCCATACGATTGACTTCTATACCCAATGCATTGGAGGTTATAACATAACCACCCATCCTAGTTTTCACGGCACCACCCGTCATTGGGTTTATCATGTAACCACCCGTCAAATGTCCAAGTACCATTATAAAATCATAAAACATACAAAAAATATAAAGGAAATAAAACATTTCCACATTTCAATCACATTATATCACTTAAATACACTGACATAACAAATCCATTATCAAAACCATTTTTCAATACCAAAATACATAAAATAGTATATGGTATTTATTGTCCTTTTAAAAAAATTACGGCTTGTTAAGGAAGCCAAAGATCCAATAGTACTCGTGGTGGCGGAAAGGTTATAGTCACTGAGTACGTTAAAAAGAAACATAATTTTTGTCATTTATTAAAATTCTTTTTAGATAAAAGATTCCTTTTGAAAAAAAGTAAATGTAAAAGGGGTTTATACACCGTAAAAAAGAAAGTTGTGTATAAAACAAAATATGTGTCAATGAAAGGAGATTGAGACGAAGTCCCTTACCTCATGTCCGACTTCACTCGATCATTCTTCAATCTCCTGAATAAAAAATAGAGTTAATTTATATTTTCATAAGAACCTTTCTGAGTTCATTATTCCTTTTATATCACTTATTTCCATGTTATGAACATTATGTAATCATTTAAGTTAATAACGATCGTTTTGTCGATCTTTGGTACATGATTCTAAAATAAACTTCTTATATTTACAAGTTGTTCATGTGGTAAAATATCCATTATATCCAGAATTATATTCATGATTTATATATCATATATATCATATATAACCAGTATATACATGCATATAAAATATTACATAACATTTAGAGGAATGAAATGGAATGCACCGTTCATGGAGATGGTAAGCCGTACGTATGCATGAACGCTACTTTCATTTCTATTTCACATTTAATGGAATGAAATCACAATGATATAAAAGTATATTATAATTCAAATATAATATCATATATAATATCATTAACTCCATCCTTTATACATCCCACAGATGGCATTAATGATTCAAATCACTTTAATGGGGCGGTAGTCCACACTTCCTAAAAAGAAAATTTTTGCATTTTTCCATTATGGAAACAAAAAATGTATGACATAAATAAAAAATATAGAAGCATAAGGAAAAGAGAAACATAATATATATCATATATAAATATAGTGTCATCTTAATGGCCACCATGAAAAGCAGTAAGAGATAATTGAACACTCATTGTTTCGTGACGCAGTAGTTCACCGTCCACAGAAACAGTATATATTCTTCTCCCATTAAATGGAGGTGTGTGTAAGTGTAGCTCCAATAATTATCATAAAAACATCCTAGTATTTTTAATATAGTTGTTTTGTTACAAAATAAACGAATAATAAATGTTTAGGGGGTTGGAGAAGCAAAATAAAACAAAAGGACATAAGAGAAGACATTACCTTTAAATCGGGTAACTCCCCTTGGTTTGAACCAAAAGGGTTTCTTAAAGATCTTTATGCGAAAGGTAAGGATTATAGGATGAAGAGAGGGATGTGGAGAGATAATATGATCATGGTTTGGATGATACAATGGCTTGAGAGGTGTGGGTAAGTGGGTAGATGTGGGGGCCTTTTATAAGAGGGAGGAGGGTTACTTTTGAAAAGACCTGAAATGTTACTTTATTATAAAATGATTTTAGGAATTTGAAAGGCCCCTCATTGATATATTTCTAGGATAAATGGATAAGGGTTCTAAATACACCCATCCAACAGGTTTTAGACAAGTCTATGTCTTAGATTTTACTTTATCGTTTCATTTTATTTAAATCGTTCATTAATGAGGTAATCACTACATCATCATGGTGTCATAAATAAATTTATTTATTTAATGTCTAAAAATTATGAAACAAAATACCATGATGTATGAAATATTTTTATCTTACTAATGAATATTTATATTCTAAGAGATCATTTATATAAACAAAAAAAATTGTTTTACTTAGGTGATATATACTTTGGTTATATTTTCCTTTCTTTAAAAATTATATAATAAAAGGTCTCTATCACACTAAAGTGATTCCATGGGGTCCCAAAGTTGGTAAAAGGCATAAAATGGTCGGATATGAATCAAAAAAGGGTTTGGACACACAATTGGGGGTCATTTTATATTATTATGATATTATTTTATTACTTTTACCTACCCGTTTACTAATTAATCACGATAATTAAAGATAATTGCAGTCGTTACTATTCATAATGTCCAAAAACAAAATAGTATTAATTAAATAATTTGGAACATAATATTACAAATATGGAATCCATTTTACCAAATTCCAAACACAAAATTGAAGTAATTAATTTAAAATTAATTCCTGTTGTCAAAACAAATAACATGTTTTTAAGAAACAATATCTATCAAAAGATTGACAATTGTTTATGTCCGATTTCAAAGTGAAATTAATTATAATGACCACCATTGTATTATATGGTAAAACTATAATCTAATTACAATTTAAATCCAATTAAAAAGATAATCTAACCATATAATTAAATTAGATGAAAAAGCAGTTTTGAAATAAAATGCAGTATTTTTCACTATTCATTAAAAAACGAACATTGTCAGAAAAATACCAAAAATTTATCCAATGTAAAATCTAATGTCCGAATTCTGAATAATAATTTTATTTTGAAAAATAGAGCTTATAAAATTTTCAAAAGTTAGATTTAAAAATGGTTATCCATCAAAAGGCGGTAAAACAATCTTTTAAAAATATTAGAGTATTCTATGCTTAAGATTGGATTTATTCTCATTCTAAGCCTCTAAAACAATATCTAATTCATAAATAGACATATATATGAAAATATATTATTATTTAATTACTTGGTATGTTACAAGAAGTCTTTCTAAGGAATCATTTGGCTCAAATCAAAAAGAGTTTCCCAATTTAGAGGTAATGTCTTCTCTCGAGTTTCTTTCTCTTGTTTTCCTTCTTCAATCACCACTATCTTCTTATTATTTGATCCCATAATAACATCAGTATCCTCAATATACTAGGATGTTGTTATGATATGGATTCTACCAACACTTACACACACCGTCGTCTAATGGTTAATGAACATACTGTTTCTGTGGGTGGCGAATTACTTCCTCACGAAGCGATGATTGTTCAATCTTCTTGTAACTCCTCCCATGGGGGCCATTATTATGGAACTATATTTTTATATGATAAATATAAAATTTATTTCCTCTATATGCTTCTGTATTTATATTTAAAACATACCTTTATGCATTTCATGTTGTGCAAGTATGATAATTTCATATGAGGAAGTGTGGACAACCGCCCCCTCAAGTGATGTGACTCGTTCATGCCAAATAAGGAATTTATAAATAATGTAATTAATGAAATTATGTTACCTATATAACATATATATTATACTTTAATTATAATATATCTATGTAAAATTTAGTTTTAATGTCCTTTAATATGACAAAAAATGAAAGTAGCGTTCATGCATACGTACGACATGCCATCTCCAAGAACGATATATTTCATTTCTTATCTCCAAACATTGTTGAATTTTATTAAATACATATATAATGGATATATATGATATTTAAGTCATTAACACCAATCCGTATATGATGTACTTATAACTACATGGACAATTCTCTTCAAACATGATGATTTTTACTCATTTACCGAACATCGACAAAACGTTTGATATGAACTCACATAATTAACTAATTATTATAACATGGTAATATGTGATATGAATTGAATAATAAACATCAAAGGTAGTACTTAGAAATTATAAATTGACCAAAGTTAATTATTCAGGAATATAAATAAATGAATAATAAAAGACGGACTTGAGGTAAGGGATTTCTTATCTCGCTTTTAATTCAGTGAGATTTCCATTGTTCGCCACTTATTTATTACATGTGGTGTATTTTGTACTAACATTTGATATATAATATAATGACTATATTTATATTAATGGTATTCTATAATTCATTTGGTTCTTATTATCTTTTGGTCATATGACTGGATTTATTACAACAAGGTAAGGGTTTTTTTTATCTCACTATTTATTCCCGTGAGATTCATGCTATATTTGTCACTTTTGACCCGTTATTCTACTATTTGTGTAATATATTTTCATTTATGGGTATTTAAATCAACATTGTACATTCCTTCTTTCATGGGGTTTATGTTTTTAAAGTTGCCCAAATCGGTAAGGGAACCTTTCACCCTCCTCTTTTTAAAAGACTTATTTTTTAGGTCTTTTAATTTACATTATCTTAACATTGGGATATTTTTTTATAAATCCTTATTGCTGTAAATTTTAGGTGCATGTGATGGGATACCCTTTTTATCTCTCATCAACTCATTTTCTGAATTTTAATATGACATTTTTAGGCTGTCGAATTTCTATAAGGGAACTTCTTAACCCAATTTAAATTCATTGGGTTAAACATTTACTTCTTGATTATGTCATACAATGAATATGTGTGGATGAGCTCTGATTTTTTTAAACTTAATACCCACTTATATTGGGTGTATTAATATTTTTCACACATAATTATATAATTGATTTACCCTTAATCTAAGGATTCTGTCTTTGTATGGGACTTCGTCTCAATATCCTTTCATTAAGACATCTTTTGATTTCTACACGACATTATTTTATATGGTGTATAAAACCCTTTTGACTTTTCATTTCATTAGAAAGGAATCTTTTTACACGAAGTGTTTTACTAAAATACAATATGAATGTTTTTTTGTCTTGTGTATGCATCGACAACAACTTCTCCTCTGCTGCGACCATTATTTGAGTTTCGGCTTCCTCTACAAGCCATAATTTTTTTAAAAGAAAAATAAATACCATGTTTTACTATTCTTTTATTTTGGTATTTAAAATGGTTTTGATAATTTTTTGAATATATTAATGTGTTTTGTTGAAATCTTGTGATTGAAATGTGGAAATGTTATGTTTCATTTATGCATGTTTTATTTGATACGATTATGTTATAGTTCTTGGGAATTGTTTATGAATTCCAGTGGTTCTGTGATAAACTAAGGGCGAGTGAGCCCGAGATAGCTCTCCAATAAATTGGGTAATGTGAAGGAGTTAGACGCTAAGGTTTCTCCAAAGAGATTTAGGGAATATACTGTGATGGGTATTCCAAACATAATCATGAGGGTTACTCCCTACGTAAGAATGTTATGAATGACTCAAGATACCTTTATGTCTTATGATTTATATGCGTTATTCAAAAATATTATGATTACATAAGGTATGTTAAAGTTCTTATGTTTTATGAGTAAAGTATGATTTCATTGATTCTATGTATATATGTAATAATGGTTTCTTTCAGTATTTTTATATCCCTTACTGAGCTTTTTATGCTCACCCCATGTTTTTGAAATGTTTTTCATAGGAAATAAAGTTGAATAAGGTCAAGGATGGGATCATGGAAATGTCATGCTGTCTAAAACATGGAACTAGACATGACCCTTTTTACCAAGAGTTTTTATTTTTTGAAAAATGGAAACTGAGTAGATGTGTCTACTTTGTAATCATTGAGTTATAATAGTTATGTCCAAATTATCTAAAATTGTAAATCTAAAAATATCCTTAATATGAATTATTCATTCAATTCAAGATTATGTAATATTTTAAGGACATGTCCTTATAGTTGGTAATAAAGGTCGGTTTAGACAACATTCGAGGTTAGGGTATTCATTAATCGTAAGTGACATTTCAATAATGGTTAGAATTTCAGAAAGAGTCATAGATAAAGTGAATGATTTTAAGATAACATGAAAAATTATATCTTAGTATTATATGATGATTTTAAGGATATACTCACACTGACCTTTTTGGTTTTTGTAAATGGATAGAACTACTAGGCACCAAAGTAACAGTGGATGTGAACAATCCTGTGACTGTTTTATGAACAAGAAATTGAATGATATGGGAGCTTAAATGAGAACTCTTATGGTTATTCTCAACCAACTATCTCGAGTCATGACTAACCACCTAAACCTTAGTGATTTTTATAAGGCATCGTATATGCGAGAAACACATCCCTACAGAAGTTCGGGAAATTATAATAAAGGTATATATGTTCAAAAACCAATGTGTCAAAGATGTGGAAAGAAATACATAGGAAAATGTTTCAAAGGGACATAAAGAAGCTATAGATGTGGAAATTAAGGTCCTAAAGCAAGAACCTACCATGGAAAAATGAAGCATCTAGTTGACTCTAAGAAAGGGAAAGAAGTTATTTCTAAAGGACCAATTGAATGGCATAAATGTGGTGTGCATGGTCATTATGAAAACACATGTCCTATGAAGAGATTTCGGGAATGGGATCACCAAGATTGTACAGATATGTTTTTACCAATACCTAATTCAATTTCTATTGAGGATGAAGAAACTGACAACGACCAATGAAATATATGTATTATTTCTTAACATATGTTTTCCTATTGTTGAATCGTAGGATATGATTCATGATTTTTTTGTAGGAGAGAAGTATTTCAGAATAAGATGGAAAGTAATGGTTAATGGATCATGAAGAATGTTGAATGAGTAAGAAGTCAACATATAAGGGATTCAGGATTTATGGTAGATTTTAGGATGGTGAAATGCTTAAAAGTATTAAGGCTCTTTTGATGATGAGATTACATTAGAATACATTTTATAGTATGTGTAACCTTGATGTTTGATATATGAAAATTTTATTCAAGGAATATTTATCTTTTCTTTTGTGGATATAGTTATAAAGAACCATTTGGGTTTATATGATTCTTTAATTTGAGGCAATTACAAGTTAATAAATTTTGGGATGCAAAACAAAAAATTATTAGAAAAACATTGGGGTTAAAATATGTTATGGTTATTTTTGATGAATTTATCTCTTTTTGGGAATTTTATAAAATTATATAGTTTTTTAAAAGAGACAACACACAGACCGTGTGAAAACCCATCGCGTCGGACGAAGGTGCGGGAATCGAACCCACAACCAACGTGCTACTAGAATTTGTCACCTACCATTGGGATACGTGAAGTCCCTGGTTTGTATGACTAATTATTTTTATTTATATGATATTATGAATTAAGAATAAGTTGATTTTGGGTTATCTATGAAAATGATTATCCTATCATGTAAGATATGTGATTAGGTTAATTACTTTTCAATATGAGAGTTTAAGAGTAACTGATGTTCTTTGGAGATAAATGTTAAGATTTATCTTGGATGACTATGTGATTAAATCCTTCATATATTTGGGTTTAAATATAAGTTTGGATTAATTTGAATAATTTTATGGATATCTATGTATTAAATGGTCTTTGATGAACTTTGGGTTTTGTTGGACAAATTTTAGAGATTAAGAGTAGTTTTTCTTTTTGCGAATGATTATCCTTTTTGGGGATTATATGATCTTGTACTAACCATTTTGGTTTTGGTTAAGGTCTAATGACATGGGAAGTATATATTTCATCTTTTATCGATTATGTGATTATCTCGATGTTGATTTTAGTGCTCTTAATGCGAACAAGTCATCTTGAATACTCATCATTTGGAGAAAATATGAGTTTGTGTTAGAAATATAGTAAAAGATGAAAGTCTACATGAAAAGTGAGTATGTTTCCTTATGTTTTAGTTAATCTCATAAATAAATTACTTAATGAAAAGTAACTTAAAATAAAATCGTTTTCTTTTAACTTTTCCTACTGGGGAATCAAATATTGTTTAACCAATCACAATTTTGTGATTTTATGGTGGTTAACATTCTCCTAAACATGTTTTATATCACTCTCCATCAGAACACGATGGTTTTTTTTCACCTCCATATCCATTTTTTCATGGAATCATAGTATAGTTTATGTCAGGTGACCATTTTAATTCTTTTTCTTTCTTTTAAAGTGATAATTTTATTGAATCATTTTCCGATGTGGGGCTTTCAATGAAGTTTTCGAGCCCAATTTTAAAATTGCGAGGACACAATTTCTAAAGGGGGGGGGGAGGATGTAACATCCCAAGTAAATAAAGAATATGACAATTTCATATTTATTAATATTTCTGAATAAAATGTTAATATTACTTTAAAGGGAATGTAATGTTTGATGGTGTACCCAATACGCAACAATGAGTTTTTTTTGGAATCTTACGTTGCATACTAATAATATAATAATATTATTTTAAACGGTAGTTAACGCCTAGCCATTTTAATGGTTATATGTTTGTTAAATATTTTAACAATTACCAAATAAATGATAGAGGCTTAAAATTTAAATGAATCCAATTTTAAGAATAAATATTCTAATATTCTTTAAAAGGTTGATTAACTGCCTTTTGATGGAAAACCATTTTTAAAACTACTTTTTGTCAATTTTATATGTTATATTTGATAAAATAAAATCCTTTTTTAGAATCTCTACATCAAAATATACTTTGGGTGATTTTTTTTTAATTTTCCTATAAAGTTCATTTTTTATGAAAAGTAAAAAATGATGTATTTTAATCCAAAATCTCCTTGTAATCTAATTTATTTATATGGATATATTATCTTTTTAATTGGTTTTAATGTTTAATTATAAAATAATTTTACCATTTCATTCAATGGTGGTCATTTGAATTAATTTCACTTTGAAATTGGACATAAACAAGTGTCAATCTTTTGATACATATTGTTTCTTAAAAACACTATATTTGTTTTGACAGCGGGAATTAATTATAAAATTAATTAATTCAAATTCTATGTTTTTGAATTTGGTAAAATGGAAATTATTTTTTAATTTTCAATATAAAAGTTACTTTGGATTAATTGTTTTTTATTTTTCGGAAAAATGTTCATTTTTAATGAATTGTGAAAAATACTGCATTTTACTTCAAAACTTCTTTTTCATCTAATTTAATTATATCATTATATTTTCCATTTAATTGGTTTTAAAGTGTAACTGAATGATGTTTTTATCACTTAATAAAATTTTGTTCATTGGAAGTAATTTCACTTTTCAATTGGATGTAAAAACTGGTCAATCTTTTGATAAATTTTACTTCTTAAAAACCCGTCTTTGGTTTTGACAACAAACATTATTTATAATTTAATTACTAAAATTTCTATGTTTGAAATTTGGTAAAATGGATTCCATATTTGGAATCAGAAGGTCTAAATTATGTAATTAATACTCTTTTGTTTTTTAACATCATGAATAGCAATGATGGAAATTATCTTTAATTATCATGATTAATTAGTAATCTGGTAGTTAAGGGTAATAAAATAATATCATAATAATATAAAATGACACCAACATGTGTCCAAATAATTTTCTTTGATTCATGGCCAACCATTGGAATAATGTTACCAAATTTTAGGGCCCATGGAGTCACATGGGTGTGATAGTGACATTTATGACATTATTTTTAAAAAGAAGAGAAATATAAAAAATGATTGTATATCCTAAGTAAAAAAATTTTAATTTTGTTTAAATAAATTGTCCCTTAGACTATAAATATTCATTGGATTGATAAATATATTTCCTACATCACATGATTTGTTTTTATAATTTTTATACATTAAATAAATAAATTTATTTATGACACCATGATGATGCAGTGATTACCTCATTAATGAACGATTTAAATAAAAAGAAATGATAAGGTAAACTCTAAGAAATAATCTTATAGAAAACCTACTGGATGGGTTTATGTCGAACCCTTATCACCTATACTAAATATATATCATTGTGTGAGATTTGAAATACGAAAATCATTTTATAATAAAGTAACATTTCAAGACTTTCCAAAAGTGACCCTCCTCCCTCTTATAAACGCCCCCACCTCTACCACCTTACCCGCACTTATCAAGCCCTTGGATTTCCCAAAATCATCTCATATTATCTCTACACACCCTTCTATCACTCCTATAAACCTCAATTTTGGCATAAGTCTTTCCAAGTAAGCCTTTGGCTTAAATAAAAAAGAGTTACACGATTTAGAGGTAATGTCTTCTCTCGAGTTTCATTATTTTATTTTCCTTCTTCACTCACCACTATATTCTTATTATTTGATCCCATAATGACAATAGTATCCTCAATATAATAGGATGTTGATTTGATAGGGATTATACCTACACATATACACACCTCCGTCTAATGGTTAAAGAACACACTGTTTCTGTGGGTGGCGAATTACTGCCTCACGAAACGATGATTGTTAAATCTTCTTGTAACACCTCTCATGGTGGAAATTAAGATGGAAATATATTTATATATGATAAATATTATATTTATGTCTCTCTATGCTTCTTTATTTATATTTAAAACATACCTTTTGGCTTTTCATGTTGTGAAAATGCGATAATTTCATATGAGCAAGTGTGGGAAACCACCCCCTCAAGTGATGTGACTCGTTCATTCCAAAAATATAATTTATAAAGAATGTAATTAATGAACTAATTTTACCTATATAACATATATATTATACTGTAATTATAATATATCTATGTCTAATTTAGTTTTAAAGTCCATTAATATAACAAAAAAAATGAAAGTAGCGTTCATGCGTACGTACGACCTACCGTCTCCATGAATGGTAAATTTCATTTTTTATCTTCAAAAATTATAGAATATTATTAAATAAATATATACTGGATATTTAAGATATTTAAATCATGTACACCATTCCGGATATGATGTACTTATAACTACATGTACAATTCTCTTCAAAGAAGTTTATTTTTGACTCATGTACTGAACATCGACAAAATGTATGATATGAACTCTCATAATTAACTAATTTTTATAACATGATAATATGTGATATGAATTGAATAATAAAAATTAAAGTATGTCCTTAATAAATTATAAATTGACCAAATTTTATTATTCAAGAATATAAAGAAATGAGCAGGTCAAGTCAGACTTGAGGTAAGGGGTTTCTTATCTAGCTTTTAATTCCGTGAGATTTCCATTGTTCGCCACTTATTTATTGAATATGGTGTATTGTGTACTTAAATTTGATATATATTATCATGATTCTATTTATATTAATGGAATTATATGATTCATTTTGTCTTTATTATATTTTGGTCACATGACTCGATTTATTTTAATGAGGTAAGGGTTTTTTATCTCACTATTTATTCCCGTGAGATTCATGCTATATTTGTCACTATCGCCTTTAAGTGGTATATGTACTTCCCATTATTATAATATATGTGTAATATACATTATTTTATGGGTATTTAAATCAACATTGTATAGTCCTTCTTTAATGGGGAGTACGTTTCGAATGTTACCCAAATCTGTTGGGGAACCTTTCACCCTCCTCTTTTTAAAAGTCTTATTTTTGTTAGGTATTTTAATTTACATCTTCTTAATTTTGGGATATGTTATTATATATCCTTATTTATATAAATTTTATTTCCAAGTGATGGGATACCCTTTTTATCTCTCATCAACTCATTTTATGAATTTTAATGTGATTCCATTAGGTGTTGAATTTCTGTAAGGGAACTTATTAACCCAATTTCAATTCATTGGGTTGAACCACTACTTCATGATTATGTCGTACTATGAATACGTGTGGATGAACTCTGATTTATTTTTACTTAATATCCACTTATATTGGTTGTATTTATATTTTTCACACTTAATTATTTAATTGATTTATCTTTAATCTAAGGATACTTTCTTTGTACAGGACTTCACCTCAATCTCATTTCATTAAGGAATCTTCTGATTTCTAAACGCCTTTATTTTATACAGTGTATAAAACCCTTTTGACTTTTCATTTCATTCAAAAAGAATGTTTTTACATAAAGTGTTTTAATAAATTAAAAAAGGAATGTTTTTTTGTCTTATGTATTCGGCAACAAAGACTTCTATGCCGCTGTGACTGTTAATTGAGTTTCAGATTCCTCTACAAGCCATTAATTTTTTTAAAGAAAAATAAATACCATGTTTTAATTTTCTTTTATTTTGGTATTTACAATTTTTTGATAATGTTTTGATTATATCAATGTGTTGTATTGATATCTTGTGATTGAAATGTGGAAATTTTATGTTTCCTTTACGCATGTTTTATGTGATATGATTATGTTATGGTTGTTGGGCATTGTTTATGAAGTAGTGTGGTTGCGTGATAAAAAAAGGGTGGGAGATCCCATGATAGCTCTCAAAAGAATTGGGTAATTCCAAGGAGTTAAACTCTAAGGTTTCTCTGAAGATATTTAGGGAATATACTATGATGGGTATTCCAAACGTAACCACAAGGGTTACTCCCTAAGTAATAATGTTATGAATGCCTCAAGTTACAACTATGTATTATTATTTCTATGAGTTATTCATAAATCTTATGATTTCATGAGGTATGTTAAAGTGCTTATGTTTTATGAGTAAAGTATGATTTCATTGATTCTTATGTATACATGGACTAATGCTTTCTTTCCGAATTTTTATATCCCTTACTGATCTTTTTATAGTCATCCCATGTTTTTGAAATTATTTTCATAGGACATAAAGTGGAATAAGGTCAAGGATGGGATCAAGGAAATGTCATTCTATCTAAAACATGGAACTAGACATGACACTTTTGATCAAGAGTTTTTATTTTTTGAAAAAAATTGAAACTGAGTAGATGGGTCCACTTTGTAATAAATTAGATGTAATTGTTATGTCATAATTCTCTAAAACTCTAATCCTGAAAAGATCCACAACAGGAATTATTCATTTAATTCATGATTTTGTAATGTTTTTATGGTCGGGTCCATATAGTAAATGATACAATTAGGTATTTTTTTTATGAAGAGTTGAATGATTGTCCTGAATGAGGCATGTGTAGTGTTGGAATAATGTTTAAAGATAAAAAACAAAATACATGGTTAAAAGTATAAATTTTATGAAACTAAATAATAATATGATGGGATGGATATTATGAATAATATAGGAACATAACATGTTATGTATGGTTTTTAACAATTATCAAACTATCAATAAATGGTAAAATATTTCAAAGTCATTAATATACGGAGAGAAGATGTATAAAAATTTGTTATTTTGATGATGTATCAATTATATGATTTCATATTCCATGAAAAAAATATTTTTATGAGAAAAAACTATATTTTCATGGAGAAACACCTTGAATTCAACTAGTGATAGTGTAAACATTTCTTACACCTAAAAGAAAAAACTATTTCAAGGGGTTTTTTTCTTCACTAACATTAAAAATAATGTTTCTGAATACATAAATAACGATGAATTTAAAATGTATCAAATATACTATCATTGATAATTAAGAAAATATATGTAATAACCATTCATTTTTGAAATATATTTCTCTTTTTTAGGAGGAAGAGTATGTATTCACTAGATGTACTAGAAGAATTGAGAAATGAACATCATATATCTAATCATACATGGTTATTATTTGTATGACATGTAATATCATGGTAGAATAAATCCATATATTAATTTTTTTAATAAAAAAAGGTATTATTACAAGAATTCATTATACTAGGTTCAAATTGCATATGACTGGGAATTTAAAAAAATTCGTGTCTGTGAACGGAATTTTGGATGATGTTTTTTATTTAGATATTATGGTCCATTAAAGATCAATTTATGTGGAAAGAAAATAATTTTTTATGATTAATTAAATAATATGTATATTCATTACATGTATGTACTTTATCATAATATTCTGCGTGTGATCCAGTTGTGTGACAATATACACGAAGTCACATTCAAGCGAAATGGTTTTCTAGTCAATAATGATTCTAAAAATTATATAATGAAGATATGGAAAATAAATGAAAAAATGTTTAAATTTGATTACATGGAGAGAAAATATATCCTTATAGTGGAGTTGTGGGAATATATATAGCATTAGAGGGTTTTGTTAATGCATCAAAAAATAACAGTTAATTCATCAATGTTATCAATTAAATTTGGAATTCCTAATTTGATGTGGCATACAAATAGAAATTGAGAAAATTAAATTAAAGGGAATTTAATGGGAAATTATGAATAACAATATAATAAAATATAATTAAACATAATTTATTTAATTTATACTAATGTGTTTGGACTAATGTTACTTCATGTAACATGGAAGTATAGGTACACTATTTTATTTATTGATTATTATAGTATAATGGGTCATATTTAGTTCATGAAGACCAGAAAATGATGTCATTTAATGAGTCACCTATTTCAATATTTGATCTAAAAATGAAAAAAATCAATAAAAAATCAAATATGAAACATTTGACTAGGGTACACCTCTATTGAATTGGAAATTTATTAATAAAATCATGGTATCAAGAATAATGTTTCATATATAAGAAAAATATGTAATATTTTAGTGATGAAACTAGATTTTGAAGGGATTATTGATGACAATACTTATTGAAATCCTTATATAATGGATCTATAAGATGAACACATATCATGTTTCATTTTACACAAAAAACATATCCTTGATATTTCCTGTATATAAAAAACACCATAAGAATTTGGAATGGGGGGATTTAAATTTTTAAATAAATTTGGATGTTCAGAAAAAAATACTACATATTGATCAAAATAGTAAATCAAGATTAATAATATGTTGTAGGTTATCAATACATTTTCAAAGAAAAATAAAAAAAGTGTAAATCCTAATCGTTTTTGAGCAAGATAATAATGAAAATTGAGATCCATTATGTGAATTTTTTAGATGATAAATCTAGAAATAATTTACGAAATTTTTTGTTCATTAGATGAATTTTTTATGTGGGGTATGTTTTAATATTTTAGATGACTCAAAAAATTTACACTATAAAAGAATACCAACATTAATTCATTGGATTAATAGTTGCCACAAATTTTGAAACTAATTAATTAGTGTATTAAAAATATAAGGGAAATTTATTTTCCTAGTTTCATTAGAAATTAATTTATTATTATTAAACATAAAGTATTTGGAGTATCAATAACACTGGTATATTTTCTTATGTGGAACGAAATATATTTTAATAAGAATTGAGAGGTGAATAATGGGTTAATGAATTTAAAAAAAATAATAGAACAAATTGTGAAAAATAAAACATTGGAGGTTACGGGGAACTAGATGATCACAATAACATCGATAATAAATGTGGATTTTACGAAAAAATATCATTATTATGGAAATTTTTTCAGAAACAAATCTTGATTATTATAACAATAATATTCTCAAATTCAAGGCACTAATATCAGAAAACTCCTTAACCAATTATGATACATGATTCAATATAAATTTATTGGTTGTGGGAATTCATGGGCTCATAAACATTTTCTCAATTGATATTATGATGGAATTTTTGTATAGAGTACTCAATGAGGTATTTCAAATATAACAACATGTGGGTTTTTTAAAAATTTAAGATTAATGATAATTTATTATATTAATAATTTAATTTTAATATTAATGAAAGCACATAGGGTTTGTTTTTCTCAGTTGGACTTATTATTGCGTGAGATTGAATTTATAAAAGCTTCTTTTAACTAAAATATAAGTTTGAAATCAACCAATGAATATTTGTTCCTTTTACATATATATGACACGAAAATAATATATTTCATAAAATATAAAAATTATACATTGAATTTATATTTTTTATGATCTTTTAGTTTGAGATGTTAATGATGGGAGAGTAATGAAAAATTCTTATATTAATATTGAACCAAAGAAAGGTATACTCAGTTATTTATTTCAAAAAATATACAATGTAATTATTAATTAACTTTTAGATGTATGAAGACAAATTTTGTTTTAACACATAGTGTAGTTGGAAAAATATTAAAAAGAACTAATAAAATAGTTCAGTGGGTCCTACATTATAAAAAATAATTATTTCGTGTTTTTTATAATTGTTAGTAATAAGACCAGACATAATTTATATTATATTATTTTCTATACTATTCTAGAGAAATTTAAAGTAGCAACACAACATGACTATGAATTGAATCATTTGGTACACTCAATGTACTATCAAATGTGATTTAAAATTTGATTCATGAAAATATTGATAGGAAATTTCCTAATTTTTTGTGAACTATATTAGAGAAGTTGTGGATTGAAAATTAAAAGGATATGAAGGATTGTTTATTGTATAAATTTTATTTATTGGATGATCAATGAGAAATAGATAAAATTCCATTTCTGGTCTAAAAATAATATAGTTACACAAAAAAATTTGTGCATAGTTTCTATGGGTAAAGGAATAACTAGAGAGTATTTTGAAGATATGAAAATGATTATGGTGATTCACAGTAAAGAAAGTGTTCAGTTTAATTGATTAAGATCATTGTACAAAAATCTCTGATTATGTATAATGAAATCAGATATCATTTTGTAAAATACACGGTAGGGTAATTATTGATAAAGACGGAACATATTTTGAGAAATTGGTATGTGGAAGATATTTTCCTAAAACCATTAACCACATTGATATTATAAATAAATCAATTTTACCCAGTTATTTAACTACCTCCCACATCATTAATAGATTTTAAATATCAACTCCCTCCATATAAATTGTTAGTCTAATATAATATCTGTTATTTGACATGAAATTATGATTTATCTGTAATGTAACAGTGGAATAAATGGATATATCCATGTTCGTGAAAATTAGAAAATGTTTTCAAATTTGAAAAATATGGTGACATGTTTTAAAATACATAAATAAATAAATATTTTTAAAATTGGTATAGAGAATGAAAATAATTGAGAGGTGAAATAGAAAACATATCATCTAAAGGGAGAGTCTAAATTAAAGTTGGAGATTGATAGACAATACTGGGGGATATAGGATTCATGGGTGGATGATTGTGGGAGGAGTTTTAAAGAGTTGTTCATTGTTTTTTCATAAGAAAATTCATAGGGCTTATATATTTATTGGGAATTTATTACTCACTTGTTCTATGAGTTTCTATATAAAACATACCTCATGTAGACTTTGGGTAATGGATAGGTTATTATTACAATATTTACATCATTTTATGATTTATTTCACTAAATTTAAGTGGAGATGCATAATATTATTAATAAAAAATGGAAAAAATATTGGATTCATGGTTACCATATATCGGGTCGGTTTTAAACCATTGTAATGTGTTGTATTTTTTTATTATAGGTTATGAGATGTGTTATGAAGTTGTTTTTTACTTTTTATAAATCAAATTTTCCTTGTTATAAATATTAGTAGATGTTTTAAATAGTTATGAAGAGTTTTAGAACGGTTTTTTGGTGATAGAAAATTCATAGTAGAACTATATTATTTATTTCATGAATGTGGTATCATAATAGTGAAATGGAGGTATTTGGATAAATATTAAATACAAAATATAATTCTTTAAAACATTATGTATATTATTAAATATTTTTTAGATTTAATAATTACAAGAATTTATCACACACAAAATTAGACAATGATATTTTGGTATAAATCAAGAAAAAAGGCCAACCATTTTTTCCCATTAAGAGAGAGTCCATGTTACAATAGTTGATTGACCCTGAAATGGTGAAGATATCATAATGTAGTAATCAATTGTATATAACCATATAATTTAGTGTTTCTCAATAGTATTATAATCCCATGATTATTTCTTTCCACTCTAGTTGGATGAGGATTATAAAATTACATTCTCAAAGTGATAATTACACAAAAATATGTTCTATAATATTGATGACTTGGAGGATCATGTCAGAATTTCAATGGATATTGAAAATGAATTTGAAGAATATTTAATCAACCTATGGTCAAAAAAATCACATCAGTATGGGTTATGTTACACTATAATGAGTTTTTGGTTCATTATGCCACAATAAATGTCATTACATCACGATATGTTGATCTTCTTTTTATTTTAAATATAAGATTTTTTTTGGAAGATGAGTTCAATGAATTTAGTTTGGAATTTTTATTTATAATATTTTCAATGTCTTTCATTGAAGATAATTGATGAAAACATGGCCAATTCAATAGGGGTATAAATTTGATAGTTTTCATAAAGAGAGAATATCAAGAGATAGGAAATAAATTAATATAAGGTGAATTCATACAACTTGAATTAGTAGAAGATATTTTTTTATTAAATAAAAACATTAATGCTATAGAATTATATCTTAATATTAAATAATGATGAAGTTGTCGTAAGTTGGCTCCCTAGAACCAACTCATATATGTACTTTAATTAACATTATATGTATACAACTTGATATATAAATCTATTTTCCATACAATAATGTTATATATAATTCTACAACCACTATATTTATCATAATATCAATCAACTAAATTCTATATAAAAAATATACAGAAATTAAAATCCTACAATGAGAACCTAGAGATATAATGATAGTAATCTTAAAATTACGTCATTTGGTCTTGATATATCATGAAAATAGGAAAGAAGTTATTTGTGACCAGTAGGTGTTAGGTTATCATAATCACTTAGACCTCTTCTCATAATTTTCACACTAAGAAATCATGAGTATATGAGATCCTGAAGATAGACCAACCAATAGTAACACCACAAGATTTAAGTGTCACTAGTAGTTCGTATTAATGAACATGTGTAACAATATCCTAAAATGATATCACTATCATTGTATACTATTTGATTGTATTCATTTATACAAGAATAAAACTATGAAATTGATTTCACTGTGATTTAGCTTGTTTGGGAACCTCATTAGTAGTATGACATTTATTGAATAATTACGATAGAATTTTCAACTTATAAAGGAATGTGATATCTCTGGCATAATCAATCAGGATGGTAGTACTTACATTAAATCCATGGCCATGGTAGAAGAAAAAAAGTATATAATCTTAGGTAAATGAATATTAATGAAATAAATGACGATGAAAGATCATATTCATCCTTATTTATGAGATATCCTATTATAAATAAAATTTATTTTATGGTGGGAGTTCATTCGAATGGTTTTCAATATTGTGAAATTTCATTATCCCCATAGGGGGATTTAATGTGTTTCAACACTCTGATCATGATCTATGAATAGAATTAACTACTATCAATATAAGGTCCTATAGTTTCATACTCATAAGTATATTCCAATTTCAGTCAAATTTTGATGACTATGAGTATTGGACATAGGGGGCACCAATAAGGGGTGTGAGTGATTTCTGAGAATAAGTGGATGCCAATGGATAAATAAATGCATTATTATTCATGTATATAATAATTTGTTTTGAATACACTAATTAAATGGCATACAAGGTATTAATTTAATAGATGAAAAATATTATAAGAATGGATGATATATAAATATTCATGTTTCATTAAATATTTTTGTTAATTAAGAGACCTGATGACATCATTTTATCTCATAATATATTTTATATATATTAAAAATATGTAATAAAAATGAAAACGATGTTATGAAATAATTATTTTTTCATAAAGTCTCATTTATGGTTTATTTAGTTGTAGTAATTTATTGGAGGGCTTGGGAAACCTTCCACATGTTTTGATTCACACTATATATGAAAGAGAGAGCTCTTTTCTGAGTGACTATTCATCCACTCTAATTTGAGATCTCTTATCTCATACTTCCCACATACTAGAGTGGTAATCCCGAAATCAATGATTTTGATATTCTAATCCATTTTTGTATCTGAATAATGGGATAGTGATAATTTTTGGGAAATCAAAGGCTTTATAAGACATCTAATCTATGACCCAAATTTTGATGTTCGGAATTTCCAGTGACTCCTGAAGTGTGTATGGAATATATAAATGTATTGGACTTTGGATACATCAAGAAACATTATCCAGTGATACGAGTTCAATGAAAACACCTTCATTTTTAATAAGGAATTTTTGGAATTTTTTTTCTCAAATTAATTCACAAGATATTCACCTCCTTAACTAGTTCATGGATCATATAGGTGATAATTTTATGTCGATATAGTGAAGAAAATTTAAAAACTATAAACCTTATATTTATTCTTCATTCCCACATACCATGTTGAGTTACCATTTTTATCCAGTTTTATTCAATTTTATTGAAATTATTGTGAAAAATAAAGGAGGTTATTCTCATTGAACATTGTCTCAATGTAATGAGTGGAGATATAATTAGTAGGGGATAACCTTGGATACATAGTTATTCTTTCCCAAACCAAGTAATAATATATGTTGTTTTTTAGTTTTTATATCAATACATCATTGATGTATACTCCATGGGTAAGAGGACAACTATGTCTAACCACCCATGTTGTCTTACCCCAATGGCTAAAGCATGTTCTTCGTCTCACCATGCTAGAAACGAGCATTGAAGTATCATAAAAATAATTGTGGGAATTATTTAAATCTCATAATACATATTATATTATGGAATCAATTAGATTGTCCCAAAAAATCCAAGAAATCATATATTACCAGAAACCACACCGTAAAGGTAAAAATTAATAATTTAATGAAAATGTAAATATGAATAAAAAAATATGGAACTTAATAAAACCCATGGGTCTATCTTGATGTGGCTATATGACACCATCATCCCAAACGATTGTTAGGAAACACAAAAGGGGAGAGAGATCCATTATAGAACAATGTTCACATTTCCTATATTTGGAAAAATCATGGAAACATATTCCCAAAGGAAAATTTAAGGTGTGATAACTAAATATCAGTTGGATTCTGAAAAGAATATATGAAATTTATATCATTCTAAATCCATTAGTTATTTTATAAAACATATTTCTAAAATGGAGAAATACTTTCATTTCGATATAAAATAATCCTTTGGGTTTTTTAAAACATGACATATTAATTAATGAAATGTTAGAAGCCATAACGTAAATCTATGAGGAATAATAATATGTACAAATTATATTTCAACAATTAATAACCATTTCATATATGGAAATAACCATATCAAATAAATTTTCATGTAATGTATCTAAATAGTACCAATATTCCAATCAAAACTTAAGGGATTATATATCTCATACAGATAAGAACAATATATATTATAAGTTACCCATATAGTTCGAAGACATTAGTTTCCTAGAATGTCTATCTAGTAAAAACCCTGGCATAATGGGAACCCCCCATAGTGTTAAATTAGCCTTCAATGTCTCAAATTTGTATTTTTTCTCCATACCTCAATGTATTCTCTATGTTCTAGTACAATATCAATAATTTCATGGATCTAAGTTCATGTTTTAGATCATTTTCCATGGAAATGCCTTCCATTTTTATTCACACACTTTTTATAGAAACATTTTCTATATAAATACTCTCATACATCAATACTTAAAACCATTTCCACTTCAAAACTAACTCTGTGTTATTTCACAAGACAAATAATGTGTATCAAAATGGATTTTAATAAAAACATAATTTTCGTAAACACTTCCATATCTATCAATGATGAAATTAACCTATCAAAGATTTTAAAACATTTATTAAAATAAAATCCAAAAAAAATCTATGAACACATCATGCCATGGGAATGATCTACAAGATAGAGATATTGACCACAATAACAAATAAATCACGGATTTATTCCAATATAATTATGGGAAATATATATATATATATATATGGTACATAAAAACCACAAAATGTATGAATAAATCCAATTAAAATCTTAATCACCAGAAGATACTAATAAAAAATAGAGTAATTAAAAAAATAAATATCTCATTACATGCTTGATCTATAATCTAAGCCAAATTGAAGTGAGAAAATGATTTAATAGAAGGTAACCAAGTAAAAATATGCGTCAAATCCCTCTATTAGGGATACAAATTGCTGGAGTCACCACCCCATTAGATCATGCATGGATCAAGAATTTCATATTTTGAAACCCCCACCATTATACCTAGGTTTAATGCACCACAACTATGGTTTATTATCATAGAAATAGAAAATTAGAACTGGACATATCGTGTCCTCTAAACCCATGTTGTTTTTCCTTAGTGATGGAATCAACCATGCCCATTATGAGGCTTATTTTTCATTATGTGTAGGTAATCCACTACTTTTCTCAACCATGGAACATGCCTAGAAATAGTTATTTTTTCCAAACTATTTCATTGATGGGACATGTAGGTATTTTATGGAAATAACCACATTGGTCTTCCTGACCATTTTTCAATAGAGTTCCCCATTTACATCTTTTTAGTCCATCATGCTCCTATAATGCTTATGAACCCATAATGAACAATAAATATGGGGTTTCAAACTTAACTCCACATATCTGGGTCTGAAAATTCTTCTGGGGATAAAATCTTTCTTCTCCCATACAGTTTTAGGATCCAAAATAGAAAATGATATAATGACATTAATCAATCATCAAGGACTTATGCTCCCATTTCACATGGATCAACCTAGAATACTAAAATATCACTCAAACCAATGGATCATATTTCCATTAAGCACATTATCCCTCCAAACAACCTTATGAATTTGTTTTTTAATCATTGAGGTGTAAATTTAAATTACAATATCCTCCCACATGGTTATGTGGGTAAGATGAAATTGATTACACTTTAGTTTAGAAACATGGAACATGTTGGGGATTTATGTCAAAGGAGTAGATAAATCTAATAGAGAAGTCACCTTACCATGTCTCTCCATAATCTCTAAGGGATCAACATAATGAGTTTCTAACTAACCCTTCCTCCCTAAATGTCTATGTTCTATCCAAGTTGAAACTCTATGAAAAATCCAATCACCTATAAGAGACTACAGTATATTATTATATAAATTAATATATAATTTCTTGAAACTATGATCTATCTCTAACCCTTCTTGGATTAAATGTATAATATCCATTATCTAATAAATGATACTCATTCCAACCAAGGAACATTATATGACCACTACCAAACAAATATGTGATATATAATGCCTCACATATAATGAATCAAATAGAGTATACATATCAAATCATAAATATTATTGGTATATAATGACTCCATAATTGGAAGATGTTTCACTGATGAACCACTGAAGTCAAGAACAATTAATTGATGCATGTATTTAAGAATTTGGATATTTCTATAATACTGGCCACCCATCTTTGGAAAATATGACTTTCTTAACTTCAACTACGAACTCATCACTATCAGTATTCCTCTCCAAAATAGTGATGTAAAGAGGGGGGTTGTATCTATACTGATATCTGATGGAACAACATGTATTACAATAACCATTCTCACATAAAAGATCATAATATTATATACTGTTAATGACTCCCTTATTGGTAGAAAATTTTCTAATTTAATGAGTCAATTAATAGTCATGAATATAGAATACATACAAAAATTACTATGACAAATCCCAATCATTTAGTATATGTGTATATCAGCACATTTATAAAATATAATTTGTAAGGGTTTTATAAACTAGTTGTCCTCTAATGGTTCTTTTTATTTATATGACATTTTAAGGAACATAGACCCAAAATATGAAATCAATCATCTCATTCTTGTCCAAAAATTACGACGTATTGGTTCATGTTATATATTTGTAGATACATTATGAATAATCCAATTATAATAGTTTTTATTATCCATCAAATCAGGTTTTATGGGTATTAGAACAACCATTAAACCTCAGAATATCTAACCCCCAATGAGATACTAAGACAAATTACCCAATGTGTCCCAAACACAAAATACCTAAAAAAATAACGATCAATCCCAATCCACAAACTATATAATTGGACTATAATCATCTGAAGATGAACTTTCTTGTGTAAAATCATAGAATTCATTTTTTATCTCTAACTACATCAAGGTGAATCTTAACAGACAAGTTGATCAAGAACCATTCCTCCATTAATTTTTTTCAATACCTGAGTAAGAATATTATGGTCACTACATCTATGACAACAGTTCCATTTCCTGAAGTGTATTAAATCTCAAAATCACAAGTTTGATATTACTCTACCCATTTTCATGGTCTCAGGTTTAAATCCCTTTGAGTGGATATATACTTTCGAAACATATGGTCTAATTAAACTATTAACCACTACAATAACAGGTAGTGGATCAATTTCATAATGGATTTTTTTACTACCACAAAATCAAGGTTATAAATTGGGTAGTTCATATCATGAAGGTATAATTGATGAGATCCATAGGATACCACATATCTCCCCAATATCAGAACACAACACTAACCCCTACATGATGAATCGTAGTAAATATCATATCCACACCCCAACTAGAGAAGAGTCAAGACTATAGAAGATGTCAATATTTCTTTCACCTCCTTAAAGATCTCTACAACAGATCACTCTAAATGAAAATCACACCATTATGGGTTAACTCAGTCCTTGGTAAAGAAAATTTAAAGAATCATTGAACAAAGAACCTATAACAACAAGATAATCCCAAGAATCTCAGGATCTCAAGAACATTTAATGATACTCCAAGGACATCATTTCACGAACCTTCTCATGATCCAATGATAAAATTTCCATAGAAATCACATGGCATATAAATTTCATCTCTTGAATGAAATACTAAGATTAAGATTGATTCTCGAATATATGATTTAATTTCAACATCAAAATTTTATATTCAAATACAAAGAATGATTCTATTATGTTCTTGTATAAATAAGAAAAATTTCCAAAAAAACCGACATGAGAGGGTCTCAGAATAGATGGAAGATTGAATGCATAAAAACCATAAAAATAATAGGATAATTAGTAATGAAATTAACTATGATATTATAATTATAATTCCAATAAAATCTTTTGAACAATTAATTTTTAATAAATTTATCTCATACCCTCAGTTGATGGTACCACATTCACATAGAAATCATTGAAATCCACAAGGATACCATAAGATAATACAAAACTTCATTGATATTATACAAGGGATATCTTTTCTTTAACTATCACTTCGATGAGTTTCTAATAATCAACACATAGTCAATGAAACCTTTCTTTCTCTTTTTAAAGAGAACTATTGATTCCCATGGTGAAACTTTTAGTTAAATAATTACCCTGGAATCAAGATCCTCAAGTTGAACCTTTATATATTTTAATTTATTAGGATTTATATGTTATGAAGGTAAAGAAATGGACCATATCATAGGAAGTAAGCCTATACATAACTTGACTTCCCTCAGGGGAAGTAACATAGAGAAATCATCTTGGAAAACTACATGATACTCACTCACCACAAGAGGAAGTGGGTGACTAATACGTAGACAAAAAACATCAAGAAACATTTTAGAAAAAAAAACATAACATCATTTTATCTCTTTGGTAAATGGGACCTCCCCTCTTATAAATAAGATAACAATCACAATTGAATGCTTGAGTGGCTCTATTAGAAGAAAAAAAAACTGGACCTGATGATGAATGGATTTGATCTTGAATTTATATTTGATCATAAAATCCATGTCAATCATGAGGTGAAATATGTCATGATTAAGAAGTAAAAAATCTCAAATGGGTTCATTTTGATTTTTATTCACCTGACACATGGTAAATCTAAAAAGGTACTCAAAATTCTCTCTCAAAGGATTGGAAATAGTCAGTATAAATGGTAAAAGATACAAATGAAAACCCAAAAAATCAAATATCATAGATGAGGAAATGGAATGAATTTCATCCGTACCATAGGAGTTCATAACAATAAAATAAACACCATATAACATACAAATCATGATATCCAGTCCTACCACTAACTCCCCTAGTTTATACATTGATACATAGATATGTCAATACTCATCCTTGCTGTTGTCATAGTAGGAAACTCAAGAGGGGGAAAGAATTGAGTTCGAATAAAAAAATTCTATCAAAGATTGCTTATTTTAAATTTTCCCCCTATTAAAAATAATCCATGTCAATTTTTGTGGATTAAATAGAGTCCTAAATGTTAAATTAATTTCTCATGTGATTTCTTAGTTCTCCACTATAATAATTAAATGATTGATATAAATTATAAAACAAAACTACTAGTTTAGAACTATTATAAACACTTGATAAACTAAAAATACGAGTTTAACTGTGGTTGATTGAAATTTTTTATAAAAATTATAAAATAAAATAAAAAAGACAAAGTGAAATTTGAAACAAGAGCATTAGTCTGAAGCCGAGATGTAGTACTCACCACTAGGTGATCACCTTCCACCAAGAAGTTTAAATTAATAAACATGTTTTATCCACACCTGGGATAGAGTTCACAATAGAACACAATGCTCTCTAAGTGTCCCTTAACGTCTACCACAGATCATCATGGAAAAAACAACAAACATGTCTCATAACACCTCTTATACTGTTTTATGTGGGATTCAAAAGGATAAATATAGTGTGATATTGAGGATATATTGTATCCTCCAGTAATGTAAACAAGTCAGTGTGTGTGTAACAGAATGATATACACACTGCTCAAAAATGTTACTAAATGAAAAAAACATAGCCGTAGATGTGGAGTTAGATTTAGAAGTCTCTATGTGTTATGTAGTGCATCTCTTGACTCATTTGATGATGTGGAATTTATATTAAAGTTATCAACTAGAAGTTTAAAATAAAATAGATTTCCTTAGCCTCTGTGTTCTGGCTTCCATGTGTATGAGATTTTTAGATTATTGTTCGAAAGATGTTCAGGTCAGCTCAACATGTATAGCTCGATTTCCTGATATCCCTGTATGTTATTCCTTTTTAGTTCTTATGGTTGGAATTATTCTCGAGAGTTTTAGGATCTATTCTATTTTGTTTTCTTACTTATATTCTGTGTATCATTGAATTATCCATTTTGTTATACTTTTATCTATTGAGGTTCAGCAGGCATAATTATCTCCCCATGTGCATGTACCTGGTACTATCCTCTAAATATCCTACAAAGAACATTAATTAATGTTAGAAGCATTAATTTTTCAAAATATTACCATTAAATATACACTTGAATTAATAAAAAAACTATTTTATAACAATCCATGAGTCGTATGTATCGTTGATTCATTATCATAACTCTATTGAGATCGGTGACTCTCTATATCGGTGAGTCCTTTCCATTAGTATCAGTGAATTAGGGAATCATTGAGTCATTTGTAGTATCATTCTGTCTGAGAATCGGTGATTCAACATCGGTGACACTTTTTGAACTATCTGTGTGTCGTCAATTGGTGACCCATACATCAGTGAGTCCTTTGAACTATTGTTGTGTCTCCCATCACTGTGTCACCTATCAGTGTGCTTCTTAACTATCTGTGCGACCAATCATCGGAGACATTTCCAGCATTGTGTCGTTTGTTCTATCCGTGAGTCCTGCATTGGTGTCTTCGTCGATTAGTGAGTCCTCATCGATGAGTCAGCCATCATAGATTCCTCTAAACCCATCATTGTCTGAGACCTTAATAAACATACAAAGTGTTTGTCTTATATATAATCATACTATATTAAGTTAAATTCATAAATACATGTAAATATTCAAATGTAAAAATATTTAAAATAAATATCCATATTTTATTGATTATTGAAATTTATTATTCCATGTGACATAATTTATTTATTTTTAAATATTCACTGAATGAACTAAAATTAGTGATAACATAATTTGTGAACAATCATGATTTTTGAATTGGTATGATTTTTTATTTTAAAAAAAAACTATCTAACAGAGGGTCGAACAATATCACCCTTTTGGATAATCACAAGTCATGGCATGAATGAGTTATGCAAGATGATACAAAGTAAGAATTACTTGTCTTTACATACCAACAGTGACTATGAATTCTCAATATAACTGTATGGTCTTTCCTTTTATGATCCCCCTAAATAATTGTATAAGAGAAAATATAAAAGGTTCTTACAATAGAGCTATATTAGATTAATTTCATGCTTTTCCTTAGTAAGTTGTATTAGAGAAGTCTTAGTGATTTATATCAGAGATGGGATATATGTATATATATTCTCTCTTGATTACATTTCATCTTTCCTATCCAATAGTTCTCCCCCTTAGGTTATGAATTTATGTCATCCATAGATTTCTCCCCCTTTGGGGATTAGAAAAAAACATTAAATGAAACATAAAGGATAAAGAAATAGAAAATAGAGAAACTTGAATCACATTGAAGAAAAAATGATATTCAGGAAAGTAGAAAAGAGAAAAAACATCAAAATATGATCATCAAAAAATAAAGTACAGATCCCTATAAAAGAATGATCAACATATAAGGCTTAGGATTTAGATGAGCTTTCCCATTGTCTGAAGGGTCAATAGTGGGTGAAGGAGGTGGTTGTGTGGATATAGGAAGGGTTGATCGACTGGTTACACCAGGTAATGTAACAGTTGTAGGAAATTAGATGAAAGTCTTCGTCCCTACTCCTAGAGAACACATCTGGGAGGCAGTTTTTGGATCATTGAAATGATCTAATATAAAGTGCGAGACACATAAATCTAAGCAGGAGGCAGTGAAGCAGATCTAATGGAAGCAGCTAGAGGGACCACTCTAGCTTTAGACCGTACATGTAGGTAAGGCTTCAAAATATTCATAAAATCAGTAATGATTTCAACCCCATATTTCATGACCTTTTCAAAATCATCTTTTTTGACATGAAATTCTCTAAAGTGGGTGTATAATCTTTAAACCGGATCAATTGATTATTGAATTCCTTAGTCACTGGTGGTATCTTGAGGTTGCCATCCAAGAATTTAATTTTGGTATTCGAATCATTTTTTATGTATATTTTATTAAAATACTTCTCCACATTCTATCTAATATCTTTTTGAGTTGCAGTTGCTTCATTTGAATACTATCTCACAATGTTATATACATTTTCACTATTCTTTTTCTCTTTAGGAAGGGTCTATTTATTAGATTCATTCTGAATGGACAAGAGAACCTCTCTTATCAAATCCTAAATGACCCCATATTAGCAGTGGGTTGGGTAACACAAGAACTAGAATCTCCATAAATCATCATTCCAATATCCGCATTCAAATTTTTTAGATATGCATTATGTATATGTGTAACAAGGTTCCCAAGAACCTCAACTACACAAGAAAATGTGATTTTGAACTCATTTTTTAGAGATACAATTTCATGATACATTATCTTCACATCTCCCACGACTAAATTATTTCTCACAATGGTCTCAGTTGTAGTGATAGGATTGGGTTGTATTTCTTGAATTGCCATTCTAGAAATCTGAACAACAAATGCTTCTAAAATACTCATAGATGTAGAGGCATCATTTTCTAATTGAATAGAAGAACTTATAGATTCATAAACATCAACCTTGAATTGTTCGAGATCAGTATTGGTGACATAGTCACTAGGAATGTTTTGTACAATAGGCTCATTGAACCTAGTTAAGGATAGCGAGGAATGGCAGGTAGGTTCCACATCAATATGTGAAGAAGAAGGGGAAACTGTTCCTTCATCCGAGTAACCATATTCCATCCTAAACAAGATATATCCTGGATACCTATTCCACTAATTAGAACATGTTTAATCTCTAGGCTCTAGAGTATCCTATTCTCACTCTTCTACCTTGAGTCTCCATCTAATTTTGAGGCATAGGTACAACCTGATCATCAACTTCTTCCTCTGGACCTCCTACAAAATTATCATCTTGTTCTTGAATGATACCTTGATCATCATCAGGGTGGTCATGTCCATCTTCATTGCCAACATCTCCATAATCTGGTCCATCATGGTCAACATCATTCTGTGTAACATGATTAAAACCATAATGTCCATCAGGGTTAGCACCATCATATCCATTAGGATTATCACCATCCTTCCAATCAACTGTACCAAATGATTCTTCTTCATGTTTATTCAAAGACTCCAAACCAAAACTTACTACTTCTTTGGTTTTAACCAAAAAGTCACTCACATTCTCATTATCATCATCCTCATCCTCATTTTCATCCTCCTCCTCATCATCATCAGTCTTTATCTCATATCCTTCAACAAAAGAGACATCGGTATCTTCCTCATCTTCATCATTATCTAAAAAAGGTCCAAAAAAGGTAATTCTAATGGTGGACATTTTGGTTTATATGACACTTCTCTAGGGATTTCATCAATATATGGTCACTCCTATCATCTATAGAAGATCCATTTTATCATTGCCTCTCTGGCTCAACATGCTCTTCATCTGAATACAACACCTACTCTCCATGTTTATGGACTAGATCATCTTGATCCATTGGTCTGGTAGGATGATAAATAGATTTATAATCCTTATAAAATTTCTACTTATCTACTACCCAAATTCTTCTCCATGGTTTCCAGTATATTTTCATTCTTTTTTAGATGTCTTTTTATAGACAGAAGCCACTACATGCTGTAATCAACTCATCTTCATCCTTCACACATCCTAGCCTCTTAAACATTACAGAAATCACCCTCAAATAATGAAAAATGGTTTATATTTTAGATAATTTTATCATTTCAGAAATATGTACCATAAGGTACATACATAGGTTCACATTCACCTTATTCTTCAAAAAATAAATCAAGATGGCATCCTGATACTTTAAGGAAGATAAAACATCCATATATGGGAATATTTGGTGTTGGATAAACTTGAATTGCATTCCAGCCTCTCCATATAATTCTAAATCTATTACCCTCTTTGACTCCTTATTTCTAGTTAACTACTTCGAAGAATTTTCAGAAGGAAAAAAAATAAAATATATTGGGAATGTTACCCTAATAGTCATCAAAATATTCCCGCATGAGGAATCTTTAAGCATTCAGCCCACTCATTTAAAGAAATTGAAATCTTCTTTCCCTTTATCATAGATTTGTTCGGAGCATCATCAGATCATTCCCAAAGCACTTCCAAATATAAATAATATGGGTGAAACAATGTGGGATACTATGTTATCTCATTAAATTCAAACCATCCAATCCACCCTTCTAATTCTAGAACATTTAGCAAAAGATACTTTCTTGACAATAGGAATTTTTCATACACCTATTTCTCGGGTGTTGCTACACTGCATTCTTAATCTGGATTCATTGTAATTGAGCACTGCTCAATTTTCCTTTCTGGCACTTGGTTGATGGTGAATTACATGATCCATTCATAACATGCCTTTCACTCGCCATTCTGAAGGTGTGGTTTTGAATAAGGAAGTCAAAAGCTGGATGGTTTTAAGGTAGTGAGTGTAGTAAAGGGTTGAATTGGAGAAGTAGTTTGGATCGATTTAATTTTATCATTCAGGTTTTATACAACATAGAATAATAAAATAGAATATCAGTAAAATAAAAAAATAAAACTATTTCAGTTTACATAAAATATAAAGACCAACAAATTTACTAAAAGGTCCCTAATAGTACCAGTTTAATAAAAATTATCATTGGTCTCATTTGTTCAGTATGATAATATCGGTATCAGTTTTACACTAATTAGATCAGTCTCATGTGATCATTTTCAAAAGATCAATTTCAAATCGATCAGTTTCACACTAATCAGTTTCACTCTTATCGGTGTGACATAAAAAATGGATAAGTATAAACAATCATTATAAATATATCATTATTAGTTCATGTCTTATGTAGGTAATTCTATCAATGTTTAAGGGTTTGGTAAATAATTCATCAAGATGATGTTCAGTCCTAATAAACTCAAGAGTTATTTCACCTTTTTGATAATGGTCTCTCAAAACGAGATGTCTTACATCAATATATTTTTTCTGGATTGAAAAGTTTAATTTTTTGAAATGTTAATAGCACTTTTATTGTAAAAATTTACAGGTATATGTCTAAGATCAAATCCATTGTCTAATAATGTGTGTTTCATCCATAAAATGCATGCACATCAACTACCAACATCAATGGGCTCTTCTTCAGTAGCTGATAATACAACAAAATTTTGCTTTTTCCTGCACCATTAAATTAGAGACTTTGCAAAAAGTAAAATGTGTCAGAGGTGCTCCTTATATCTAATTTACACTCATCAATGTTAGAATCATAATAACTAACCAAATCAAAATTTTTTTTTCTAGGGTAGAACAAACCTAAATTAGTCTTATATTTGAGGTATTTGAAAACTCATTTAACAACATTTCAATGTGACTCTTTTGGGATTGATTGAATTATTTGAAACATACACACCCTAAACATAATGTTTGGTCTTCTATAAGTTAAGTATAAAAAGCTCAAAATCATTCCTCTCTAATAAATTTGATTAACAGATTTCCTATTTTCATCAACATTTAACTTTCAAGTAGAACTCGTAGGTGTTTCACTACTCTTAATGTTATCAAAGGCATATCTTTTAAGAAGTTCATTACTATATTTACATTTATTTAAAACAATACCTTATTTGTTTTGAAATATTTGAAATCTAAGAAAATATTTATGTTCACCCATCAAAATCATTTCAACCATAGTTTTCATTATTTTGGAAAAATCATTTCCTAATGATTTTTTGTGGATCAAAAAATTATATCATATACATATATTAGAGATATTAAAAAATCTTTAGAAATTATTTTTATAAATAAAGTTTAATCCAAAACCCCTTTTGTAAAACCATTAGAAATAGTAAAGTTACTTAACCTATCATACCAAGCTCTTGGAGTTTGTTTCAAACCATATAAAGCTTTAGTTAATTTGAAAAAATGATTTCGAAAATGTGGATTTCTAAAACATGGGGGGTTGTTCAACCAAAACATCCTCAATTATATAACCATTTAAGAATTCACTTTTGACATCCGGTTGATAATGTTTGGAATATAATTTGTTTCATAGGAATGTTAGATACTAATGGCTTCAAGCCTATCTACTGGTGTAAAGGACTCCTCATAATAAATGCCCTCTTCTTGACTATAGCCTTGTGCAACAAATCTGGATTTTTTTAACTATATTTCCAGCTTCATCTACATTATTCCTAAACACCCATTTAGTTATAATGGTCAAGATAACTTTCGGTCTATCATAAATATTCCAGAGTTTATTTCTCTCAAACTGATTAGGATCAACTTTCATTGCCACCAACCAAAATTCATCATTAATTGCACCATTGATATTTTTAGGTTCATGATGTGACAATAATGCTTGATGTTAAACCTGATTTCTAAAGTAATCACTATTATTTGTTCTTTATATAAATCTAAAACTATATCTTCTACGGGTAGGATTTTGAGGGTTTTAGTTGGTCCAGTAAATGTAGGGCTAGTTATTTCATGATTATCCCATGGTTCTGGTTCATTTTGGCTAGAATCTAGAGAATATCTAGAATTGGTTGTTTTAATAGAATCCTTTATAGGATGGCTATACGGATTATCATTAATTACATATTGGACATAACCTATTCAATATTTTCTTAATAGGTATTAAGTTCATGTGGATTTGTTTCATCAAACATGACATGAACTGATTCCTCCAGACATTTGGTTCTTTCATTAAAGACATTATATGCTTCACATGATCTTGAATACCCAATTAATATTCCATCATCAATTTTAAAGTAATATTTATCTTGATTTTCATAACTGTTGAGAATATAAAATTTACATCCAAACAAATTAAAATAATTTACCTTGGGTTTCCTATTATTGTATATATAATAAAGAGTTTTCTTAAGATTTTTTCTGATTACGAAGCTATTTATTAGATATGGTGCTTTATTAACAGCTTCAACCCAAAAATAAATATGAAGGTCATATTCATTGAGCAATGTTTGGGAAATTTCATATAAGGATATGTTTCTTCTTACTACTACACCATTCTGTTGAGGTGTCATAGGGACAAAACAGTTATTCCTATAGCCATTATGTGAGAAAAAGTATTTAAATTCATTATTTTCAAACTCACGGCCATGGTCATATATTAAAGGTTAAATTTTATGGCCACTATGATTTTCTAGAGTCCTATCATACTTGGTAAAATGAGAGAATGCTTCACTTTTTTAATCTAAGAAAAAGGCCCAAGTATACCAAGAGAATTCATCAACCAGAACATAAATACAGTGCTTCCCATTGAGAATTGAAACTCTAGATGGTCCAAACATGTCCATGTGAACCATATTTAGAGGTTTATAATATGTAACTTCTTTCATTGGTTTGAAAGAGATTTTGTATTGCTTTACTTTTTGAGAGGGATTGAACACTCTATTGTATGGAAACTCTAGTTTGGGAAGGTCCTTAAATACACTTTTTCTAATTAATTTATTAAGGTAGCGTAAATTACAATGTCCTAGTCTTCTCTGCCATATTTACTTAGTCATGAAACATTCTTTGATGCTAGTGTGTCTATGTTTAAAACAAATATATTATCATTTCTAAAAGTAGTAAATACTACGTTATTTTTGTCATAAAAAACATGGAATTAATCATTTTAAAATTTGACATTAAATCCATCATCAAATAGTTTTGATATTCTATGAATGTTGTATTTTAATCCATCAACATAGAGTACTTCGGAAATTGAAATAGAGTTAGGGTTACCAATATGGCCCAAGATGATGATTTTACACTTACCGTTGTCACAAAATATGACATGTCCTCCATCAATATTGATAAGATTCTTGATGACTGATTTGTTTTCTATCAGGTGTATTGAGTATCCACTATCCATGTACCAAATATTTCTATAGGAACACTTAAGGTAGTTTTGCTACAAACAAATTCATCCAAGAAAAGATTTTGGTGCCCATATTTGTCTAGGTCTAAAAAAATTAGTAACAAATGATTTAGGAAACTACACTTTTCTTATGAGTTTCTTATTTTTATGTTGTAGTTTATTTGAAAATTAAACAATATTTGGACAAGAAAAACATGATGCATTAAAAGCTTTTTTCAGAAATGGACTTGTAGTAAAATAATTATTTTTGGTAAGAGGATCAGAATTTCCAAATTTAGTTATAAAATGTGTTTTAGATAAATTTCTTTGTCCTGACTGATATCATATTCTAGTAGTATAGAAAGGATCTATTTTTATACTAAATAATTGATTAAGTGCATTTTTTTCCATCGGTAATATTTTCAAGATCCTTATTTAATTAATCATTAGATAACATTAGGATATTATTTTTCTTTAGTAGTTATGCATTTTTAAATTTCTCAACATCAATTTTGGATTTAATATTTGATTATAATTCATATTGTTTCTTTAATAATTTATACTTATCATTCCATTCATTAAATGTTTTTTATATCATTTTAAAATACTCTAATAGTTCGTCATTTATCATATTTTCATATTCAGATTCATCTCTAGAATAATATTCATTAAGTACGAGTGATATTAATAGTACATGTAATGTATTTTTTATAAATCACATGTTTTACATATAATCTTCCCCATTATGAGAAGAAGGATATTCACTGGAGTTATCCTCATATGCACTCCGGGTGGATTTCATTACTTTCTTTTATTTTCTATATTTATAATCATACTACCTTTTGTACATTAATTTCAGACAGTCATCTTTGATATTACCTCTACTTTTTCATTCCTAGAAAAAATATCTTCTTATTTTCAAGCTTATTCATTTCCTTTTTGTAATTCCCTTTGTTGTCATATTTTCCTTTATGGTTGGGTTGCTGGAATTCCTTTCTATTTCTGAAAAATTTCATGAATCTCTAGGCTAGCTGGGCCATTTCATCATCACTGCCTGAAGCTGATTCTTCACTACTTGTTCTATCAGTAGCATCTTGAAATTTATCTTTTCCTTTCCTCTTAAAAGTGGTAGTCTTAAAGGCTACAGATTTTCTCTTTGAAAATTCCCCATCTTGATTCACCTTTAGTTCCTCTTCATACATCATTAATTTTCCTATTAGTTTCTTTACTGGCATTTTATCAATGCCTCATGATTTTCTTATGGATACAAATGTTCCTCGTCATATCACTTGTAAACATCGTTGAATCCTTATGATATGCTCCATTGATGTTATAACTATTCCTAATGAAATCACGGTGTTCACAATGTTATTAAATCTGAGATACATATTAGAAATAGATTCATCAAGACTCATTCTAAAATTGTTTTATTTAATAGTATAATTATTTAATCTCATCTCTTTCACATTAGTTTTTCCCAAATGGGAAATAGCTAAACTGTCCCAAATTTCATGATAAGTTTTACAGAATAAAATGAAATTAAATTCTTCCTTTTGTTTGTGAATAGTATAATGCATTCGTATATTTATATTTATTGTTATAGGCTATCTTGGTAGCTTCATCCCAAGTGTTTCTATTAGTATCAGGGTGTGTATATTAACTTTCATTAGTAGTCTATTTTTCAAATCCCATGCTTTATAAATGTATTTTCAATTTAAGATTCCACTGAGAATAATTATTCCATTGAAAAAAGGTGGTCTATTTGTTGCATCACCATCTAATATATTGTCTAAAATATAATTTTCGAAAGGATTTCAAAAGATAAAATTTATAAGTAACTGAAATTTTAATATCATTAAATACCACTAAAATCAATGTCGGAAAGATATTTGAGAAATAATTTTTGAAACCAAATTGTTTTTTAAAACTAAACCATTTGCTATGATACCAAAATGTTTTCTGAGTAGGAAACTCAATAGGTGGGATAATGGAGTTCCTATAAATATTTCTGTCAACGATTCGTTCTTTGGAATTTTACCCAAATTAATAATAATACATGTTAATTTATAGTGAATTTATATGAGTCCTGAATGTTCAATTAATTTCTCAAGAGATTTATTAGTTCTCATCCATACTAATGTAATGATTAAATTAAATTTTGAAGCTAACCTACTAGTTAAAAAATTTTAGAAACACATAATAATATGACTATTATAGTTTAACATTGTTTGAATGAATTTTTTTTATAAAACATAGTAAAATAAAATAACAAAAATGGCTTATCGTAATTTCAAAAAAGAGGTTCAGTATCAAGATGATAAATATTCCACTCCACTTGGTGATAAACCACCACCATGAAGTTTATATTAACAAACATGTCTGATACACACCCGAGATCAGGGTTCACAGTAGCACATGAAGCTATCTAGGACACCCTTTACATATACCACAGTTCTTCGTGAAAAAACAACAACAATGCCACACACGACCTCTTTCACTGTTATATGTGGGATACAAAAGGATAAATAGAGTGTGAGATTGAGGATATCAAGTATCCTCTCTTAATGTCTGGGAGTTAGTGTGTGTGTAACAGATAGATACATGCACTACTAAAAATGTATCTAAATGAACCCAATAGAGCTAAATATGTAGAGTTATGTTTTGAAATATCCTTGTGTTATGCGCTACATCTTTGGATTTATTTGATGAAGTGGAATTGATTTTCGTGTTCTCTTTAGGATGTTGACTTCAATATAGAGTGTTGTAGATTCTATGTTCTGTATTGAAGAAGTATTAGATGTTCATCTTCTTGTTCAATAGATGTTCATGTCAGATAATCATGTTTATCTCAATTTATTTCTATCCCCATATGTTCTTCTTTTTGAGGTCTTGAGTTTGTATGTATGCTTAAGAGTTGTGGGAGTTCTTCTATTTTCTTTTCTTACTACTATTATCTGTATCTTTGAATGATCTGGATTTTTATCCTTTTATTCTTCAAGTTGAGTAGGAATAATGATCTCCCCACGTGCAAATACCTCATACTATCCTCTGACTATCCATCAAAAAGAAATAATTCATGTCAGAAGAATTAATTTGTCTAAATATGAGAGTAAGATATAAAGATGAATTAATAAAATAAAAACAGTTTTTATGAGTATCATTGAGTCATAAGAATTGGTAATTCATTAGAATCACTCTATCAACATCGAAAAATCTCTGTATTGGTGAGTCCCTTCCATCTGTATCGGTTACTCTAGGAATTAGTGAGTAAATTGTTCTATCGGTCTGTCCGAGAATTGGTGAGTCATCATCAGTCACTCATTTTGAACTATTGGTGTATCGATCATCTGTGACTCTTCCATCGGTGTGTCCTTTTAACTATTGTTGTGTCACCCATCGGTGAGTTTCTAATCAGTGCATCGCTTCAACTATTGGTGTGACCAATCATCAGTGACTTGTCCATCGATGTGTTGTTTGTTCTAGCGGTACATCCTACATCAGTGTGTTCTTTGATCGGCGAGTCCTCATCGGTGAGTCATCCATCAGTGTCTCCATTGAACTAATCGGTGTTAGAGACCTTAACAAACATACAATGTGTATGTCTTATACATAATAATACAAGATTAAGTGAAATTCATAATTATTTTTAAATATACACATTTAAATATATTGAAAGATAAATATCCATAATCTACAGACATATTGAAATTGACTATACCATGTGACATAATATATTCATTTATAAATATTCATTTACATAATTAATATTGGTTATAACATAATTTTTCAATTATCATGATTTCTAAATTTTCATTATTTGTGATTATTAAAAAAACTATATCACAAACGATCTAACACATGCACTTCTTAAAATCCTAATAATGACCCTAGGAATGGGGTTTGGATCTGACACCTTTTGGTTCATTAAATATAAATATAGTTCCATTGGTGTGTGTGGATAAAAATCTAGTACTCTATGATTCCCTATAATTGAAACACTTAATATGACCTAGTTTACCACATGTCTGGCATACACATGGCATAGTTGTATAGTTATGTTTTATTTATCACTTTCCCCAACACTAGTAATAGACCATTTGTCCCATCCCTATCAACTATTTTATACTCACGAAACCACCAAAATAATCTTTATTCGTTTTTAGGGAAAAATAAATTTTTTGGATATCTCCTTTGAAGGAAAAAACCTTAAACATTTTCTATTATACTGTTTTTGAACTAGAATTCACACTCAAGACTCTTTTTTATTAGTATTTTAGAGAATTAGGAAAAACTATTAAAAAGTAATATCATACATTATATCTGTAAAATTATACTCAATATCCATTTTTTCTAAAACAAATCATTATATATTTCTTGAAAACATTTCATGACACTTGACATGTATTCATTTTATATGTTACACATCCTATCAAAAAAAATTAAAATATGGGATGGAAAAAATAATCTCACTAAATGATATAAGAGTAAGGAGATAGTTAGTCCAATGAAAAAATTAACACTCTTATAATGTTTAACTATATCTTTAAGGATCATTATGAACATAAAATAAAACATATCCACATAAAAAATATATGTTTTTCTCAAATAAAATCATTAAACCCAAATCATGTAATTAATTTCTCTTCTGGTGACATTGAGAGTCATACTCATGAACCCCATTTCAAACCCATTATAATTGGAAAAAATATATGGCCACCTAAAAAATTTTCAAAACCAAATTCACTTGTTGAGGGATTACCTCATTCTATCTACGAAAGCACTTTTTAAAATAAAAAGTGACATCTCAATTATATCATGGCCCCCACATATTAAGTTGTAATGGAGTTTCCCAGTGCTATCTGGGCAACCTTATGTTTAATTATCAAGTAACATATAATTAATCAAACATTTTTTTCCAGAAAGTTTTTATCATAAATATTTTTAAAAAATCTTTTAAATTAAATATAAAGTCATTTTTTGATTTCAAAACACACTTTTTAAACGAATTTTAAAATAGAAACACTACACACATGATAATGAAAAAATTTTCATTTAAAATAACTAAGTAAAATTATATAGAACGTATCCTAGTGTTATATCATTATGACTGTGGTAAATTCCACTAATTCTATATATGATAAAAATCATTGTTTTTGACTTTTGTAAAATGAAATATTTAATGAGTATTTTTCAATTGAAAGTACCTTGAAAATATAATACCATTGAAGTGGGAATTAATCAAATAAATAAATTATGTGTATCCCCTATAAATGCACATAAAAATTGGAAAAACGAAAAAATGTATTAAAATTTCAATTCAAACATAATCTTGGTATGACATAATAAATAAGTATATGTTAAACTAAAATAATGAAAATTTAGTTAATAAATCCCATAAAAATTGTCATCAGTAAAATAGTATACCCAATGAAAGTAATAACTATAAATTGATACAATGAATTAAATGATTAAAATTATATTCATGATTTGGTATATAAATGGGAAGTATATACATTAAACCTAATAAATAAGTGGCGAATAAGGTATAAATCTCATAGATGTAAATGTGAGATGAGAAACCTTTTTTATCACATTCCTTTAGTTGTGAATAGTTTTTGACATATAAAATGGTTTAAAGAATGTTATTAACTAATTAAAAAATAATATTCATATTTATATTGCGTCATTTTTGAATTTATAACATATAATGACCCAATCATTAAAAATATTTCATTATTTTCAACTTTTCGGGTGCGTTCATTTGATGGTTTTGTGATCGGTTCTTCTGTGTATAATTATGATAGTTCTTGTAAAATTAGATTAATACACTATAAGTGGAATAAAATAGTATTAATGAACATCGATAAGTGTTTATGGTCCCATATACAATTTTGGTTATATATATTAGTATGATTCATTTCATCAACATTAAATGAAGAATGTTTAGTTTATTTTTGGCAATTTTTCAGAACACCATGAAC
Source organism: Viscum album (assembly GCA_963277665.1). NCBI lineage: Eukaryota > Viridiplantae > Streptophyta > Magnoliopsida > Santalales > Viscaceae > Viscum > Viscum album. The sequence goes on from OY728155.1 coordinate 799,421,962, forward strand.
CCGTTTCATCTTATTTACTATTATGAGTTTATGTTATTTATAGAAATTTAAATTGGTAATAATAAACCAATTTAAATATTATTTTCAAGAATTATACTCTTATGACCATCCAAGAGGACAGTAATGGAAGGTGAAAATTCATTATACACAGAGATGGTTAACTGCCATAATTCAGACAATGGTTTTTTTCATTGAATAAGAGGAGGTTTGAAATGAAATTGATATTATATATTCAATAAGGAACATAAAATATAGTTTATACATTATTATTTATAATTATTATTTTATCGGTGATGTATAAGAGGATAAAATAGAATATGAAAATAAAATAAGTGATGTGTTTTGAGAAAATTACCTCTTGAATATCACATCCTAGAGGGACCACTTGAGGACCATAGAGATATAATTTTGGTGAGAAAAAAAGAATGAAGATTTGGGTATTTTGAGGTGGGGATATTATTGAAGTCATTAAAAAAAATATTTAATAAAAAAATCCAACCACATTGACATGCTATTAATTTTAAAAGATTTTTCCAAATAATTAAAGATTTAAATTATTTTTAGTGTCTATAAACACATCTACCAACCATAATATTTTTTTATTTTTATTTATTTTTATCCTTTACCATTAAATTTTAACATGTTTCATTATTTTATTAATATCATGATAAATAATATTTTTTTACCATGGTTTCTTTTTTATGATTAAAAATTGAAATGAAACATATACCTAACTTTTTTCCTTCTGATTCCAAATATTTAATCCATTTTACCGTATTTGATTATAATAATGGTTAAAATGAGCTTTAAATATAATCCCAAAGACACAATGAGAAAACCAAGTTTTAAAGTGAAAAAGTTCAGAAAGTAAAAAATGTTTTTATTTCCATTTTAAATGTGAACATGATTCTAATAAAAAAAATTTAATTTATTTAGTTATTATAGATATATTTATACATTAAATCCATTTTAAAATGATAACATAACATTATAAACAAATTATAAAAAAATCAGCTTCTAATCAAAATTGCTTATTTTCACTATTCATCAAAAATGTATATTCTTTGAAAAGTAAAAAAATTTAAAAATATGATAATTTTTATATAATTATTTCAAAAAAATGATTTTTTTTGTAAATAAATTATATTATTTTTTATTTTTTGTGTTAAAATATGTGCTCCATTAAATGGTGGTAGAATTTCCTTTTAAAAAAAATACATTTTTTATTTAAATTTGATTTATTTATTATCATATACCGATCAAAATTATGGAATGAATTTTAAAAATAATAATTAGATTTAAAAAAATAAATTAAATTAATATCGGTAAATAATATTGATTTATTTAGTACATTAAATTATTATTCCATTGGTGAATAAAATTAGTTTCTTATAAAAATAATTACTTCATATTCAATTAGTTTTTATTTTTATTTATAATTAATTAGAAATAAATTAATTCAACTAATAAAAATGTTCAAAAAATAATATCATATTTTAAGTTTTCTCATATATTCTTTCATTCCAATGCCGAGGTGATAAATATCACATTCCAATAACTATGGTTTGTTGTTTTTTTAAGATTGATGTGGCATAACTTGTATGATATTGAGAATAATGTTTTATTATCAAATATTTGGGTGCTACGTTCTCCCCCCCCCAAATAAATTTCATACTATAAATTTGATCATGGTATTAATAAACTAGGGTTTTTATTTTTAAAAAAACATTTTTTGAAATTCTACATCAGAAATAAGGACAATATAAATTCCATTTGAAAAGAGATAAAGCAACATATGAAGGTCACATGAAATAACACATATTGTAGTTCCATTTATAAAAATAAGGACATGTATGAGAAAAATAACTATTAATTTATTATGGAATGTGATGGATAACATTCTCAAAATAATTATAACAACCAAAAAACCAAAAATCAATGATGGGATAAAAGGCCTTTGATTCCTTGGAATGAAATTTAAACAAATAATTTTTCTTTTAAAAAATATTTTCTTAAAACTAAATAATTATTTTACTAAATATACTAACAACATAATTAAACCTACCTAATTTAGAATTATAATATAATTCATTAATCAATTCCACTAATATCTCATTATTCCTCCAGATGATGACTACTCATGATGAATTTTTTTACCTGGATAATCAAAATCAAAATCTATAGATCAAAATATCCAAAAATATATAACTATATATTCCCCCATTAATTAGGAAAAAACAAATCATAAGTTTTTTTACAAGATAATGTAATTCTACAAAAATAAAAAATCATTATATGATGAGAAACTACATTAATTTCTAAAATTCCATAGTAATATATAATGTTTAAGATAGATCATTAGAAAAATAACTTTAATTGAAATTAATAAAAATATTATAGACAAAAACATGTATCCCAAAAAATAGAAGGATTTGATCACTTATTCTTCTGAGAAAAATATAATATTTATCTTCAAATAATATTAATCTCTATTAATGTCTTATACAAAAATGTAATTTCCCCAATGTCATAATCTCTTGGATATCAAAAATCACCATAAATCCACAATAAAATCAAATATTATTCAAAATTATAAACCATACTTTATTCGTAAAGTTTTTATAGTATTCTATTTAAATTAGTCATATAGCATTCATAAAATTTTCAAAATATTCTAATATAACATTAATCATTTAATCCATAATTCATTTTCTAGCAACACAGTTATCTATTCAATAAATCACATGTTCATAAAATCAACTTATTATGATTCCATAAATTTTTTTAACTAAAAATAAAATTCTCTAATAAATAAAAAGTTATGTAGTCTCATTTTAGGTGATTTACCATTTTATATCTTGGGTTGTTGGTTCAATTACAGTTGTGATTTCATATGTGATAGGTTGTCACACAGTATAAAGTTTATCAATTTTGAAAAATATACAATTATTATAAAAATTCCATAAAAATGATACAAAAAATTACAATAATATATTCAAACTTATATAAATGTTTTATCCTCAAAGGTTACCTCCTACATTTCATTTTTTGTCCCAAAAATTAATATCATAAAATTACCTCAAAATATAATATCATATAAACCTCAATGGTTCTCCATAGATTTTAAAATTATTTCCCAAAAAAATAATGGAATGTTTTCACAAATATCATTTTTCATATCATATACAAATTGGTTTCATGTAACTAAATCATTTAACAACATTTTATAAATGTCCCATAAATTATATCCATTAATTAAAACATAAAAAGTGGGGGGAAATTACATTAATCATATGATTATCCATGAAAAAACATCTGGCTCAATTGAGATTTATCGCTTCTCAATATGTCCCAATAAAAACTATAGTAGAAGTAAATGACTATTATACACCTTTATTTTTCTGATCATAATTATTTCTATACTGTGAAAACAATAATTGGATACACATTATCATAATGAACCAACCCATTACATATTAAACACATAATTGTTTGATGATTATCAGTTACCCCATTATTTTATATTTAGGGATATTTTCTTTACAATCAAGAATCACATGACCAAACTAACCACAAAGAAAACACGTCATGGATCATGTCCAACATTCCTTGAAATGTCATTTTCCGCAAATGCAACACTTTTTGTCTTACATCCAGATGTCGTATTTGGATGCTTCTCTATTTCTTACCAACATAATTATTTCTTACAATAGTAATCTCATGGAACAAAACTTTCTGAAAACCCCATCCCATGTTTTTCATTTTAATGAAAAAAAATCTTATAAATTTAAAATTATCTTGTGTTCAATTATCTTCGTAGACTCATTTTCATTCCTGAGTAAAATCTGTAAATTTTACTATCAATATTCTAAATATAATTCTGAACATAGCTTCCCAATTTTGTTATGTTTTCTTCACGTGCGACCACTTAAACGTAAAACTTTTTCTTCAATTCCATGAACTGTTTCTCTATCAAAAGTTGAATAAACATTGTGAATTATTTATCACGTAATGTATTATTAAAATATTACCATTACATGGATTAAATTTCATCATTATCATTAGTATTCTTAATAAAATAACATCATCAATCATTTTCACCTTCAAAATGAGAAACAAAAAGAGTTAACTTTTAATGTTTCAAACATCCCATAACTTGAAATTTATTCTCCTGGGAATTCATTAATCCTATGACTACCATTTGGATATATGATCTATTTAATTATGATGGATATTCCCCTTAAAATGGTATACAATAGACATATTTTTCAATGGTGGATTTATTTCTTATTTTCCAGGGATACTGCAACTATTTATAGCTTATGTCAACATGGCCATCACTAAAAAACTATTCTATTGTGATTCCAACCATCTCAGGATGATGATTTAGAATGGTATTTTCCTCTCCATCCATTTTAACTACAGTTTCCCTATTTCCACTATAGAAAAGAACTCTGAATTGAAATAATTTAGATAAGAAAACATGATAATATTTTAAAGCTATATCATTTTAAATTAACCCTAAGGTAAAACGTGTTAGGGAATGTTATTAACATTATCCTAATATCAAATGTTATCTAAACCATTTTTTGATACATACCATAAGGACTTGACCTTAAATATTCCATTTTCTATAGTTTTTTAAAAGATTTCACACATGAGGATCTTTTTAATTTAATGTTTTAGAGATTTCAAAAATATATATTTCTAAGTAAAACCATACATTGAAAGTGGACACATATACATATCATCCATCTGTAATACCATATTAAACTCTTTATAATAAAAAAATATTTTTTCTTGTAAACTCTTCCTGACTCCCAACATGACAATATCCTTCCCCTTACACATACAATGAATTTTATTTGAAAATGTGGCATTGTTGTCACCAGAAAACACATCCACAAAATTAATCTAATGTTTCCATAATTTATCCAAGAGTGTATCTCATTTCGCAAGATTCGATTTTACTGGTCATAAAAGAAAAACAGAGTTATGAATTTGGATCTATGGTCATTCGAAGTTAGTATTGAAAAATAGCTTGCAAAACCCATTCGTGGATCTTCCTCCAAGATCACGAAGCAAGAATTGAAGGCTTGGCATGTCTCCTTATCTCCACAACTTCCGTGAAGTTGTGACGAAAGCCTCTATGATCTAACAGATACGTTCATTACTACTACATAGAACCATGATGGAATCCTCTGTGAGTATGAAAAGAACCATGACCGACATTGAGAATCGTGATGGAATCCTTCACGATTATGATGGATCTTGCCCCGACCACGAATCATCATCCTCTTCTAGAAATCCATTTTTCTTTTTTTGGTGATCCCCGCATACCTCTTTTGCCTATAATTACCTAGCTCACCCCCTTTATAATCACGGTTAGGGAACTCTTTTGTCAGTCGGTCTCCCATTTCATAGTTCTCCTGAGCACCATGAAGTGATGTCCTTTTCTAAGTCTTATTCCCTCCGTGAAGGAGGGATTAACTTTTGGGTTTCTCAGGGCTCCATGAATCATTAACCCATTGCAAAGAACTCTCCAAATATTTTTCTCTTCGCTAAGGTGACCCCTACTTCATTATTTTCCTTCCTTCACAAGGCTCCTTCATGAGACCTCAAGCTCTGTGAATCCCTATCATTAGTGAGACCCCATGATTTGTGAACCTCTTTCCTCCGTGAATCCCTATATTCATGAAGCTCCCACCTTTACACCTACCAAATAATATTGCAGGTGTTGAGCCCCCATACCACCGATCAGGATGATTTTTAACTTATGGATCTGATCCTCTGGGCCGGTCCCTTCGCTACCAGCACTGACCCCCATGAAAAATGGAGAGTCTCACTATGAACATTTTGGTCCCATTTGGAAATATTTTAGCTTGCACCCTTATTTTTAATCCACTTCCACCTATAGAATACCATGGGTTGAGATGCTCCTCCAAATTCAATTAAACGCATTTGGTCAACATATTCCCCAATGTTCCATTTATCCTATCATGAGTTTATATTCTCATCATCAATTCATTGGGAACATTTAGTCGAACCCTTACTCAAGAAACTCTTCCAAACCCATTCACCTAGATCCTTTTTCAGGATAAAAATGAAATCACCGCTCTTGGATAAGTCCCACACCTGCCATTTCTAGGTGCATTATGCCTAAGCGTCTCCTCTACATGACTATAAAATTTAGTAACCCCTATACAACAGACATAAGATACCTCTTGTATCTTGTTCCAAATAAGATTTTCCTTATAATCCAACCATAAGATGCCAATAGTGCTTACTACATTACATTAAATTGCAGAATTACATATAATTCCATAATAAGGTTCCTCTTGTTCCAAATAAGAGATTCCTTATGTGACAAACATAAGAAGCCTCATACCATGATTTCGGTGGTGTAGTTTCAAGAGTGTTGGTATAAGTTCAAGAATTCCATCACTCCACATCTTGCATCTTGTGTCCTTAACTCAGATGTTCATCCTCCTTAATTTTTTAAAAGAACCCCTAACAGCATGGTCTTGTTCCACTTTGGCTCACCTACTATTTTAGGAAAATTCCCAGGAAAAACTTGGACAACACTTTGATTTTGACCATGTGTTTTGAATAAAGTCATTAGATAGTCCTCATTTTCTAGTTTCTATCTCATTCTAACCTGATTTGGATGTTTTTTTGCACCATGGTTAGTATCTATCTTCAATCATAATGCCACCACATCTTGTTTGAATGTTGAGGATTTCATTCAAACATTTAAACTCCCTTTTTTAATATTGATTCCAATTCAATTGGTTTTATCCTTCATGTGCACTAGCACATAGGTGTAGGCCCCAATTATATTCCGCAACCCACCAGTGAGATGGGATTCCCTCATGGCTAGGCATGAGGAAGACATTATGGAAGGAGTACATGTGTAATCCCCATCCACCATTTCCTCTCCTTAGCGGCACCTGGATAACTTCCATTTGTAAGACCGATCCACCATTCCATGCATAATCACCATCATCCATTGATGCTCCATAGCAGCCCTTGTGAAATTACCCTTCATAAACCTCTTTAATCATTTGTACTCCTTAGTGGCACCCATGTATCATCCATGAATAAGACCCTTTACCATTGTCGCTCCTTAGCAGCACCTGGGCAACATCCATGCGTAAGCCCCTTCCACTATTGTTGTAGAATAGCAGAACCTGTGCATTAACTATACATAATTCAGTTTAACCATTGTTTCTACTTAGTGGATCATGGGCAACATGCCAGCGTAAACCCTTTCCGCCATTTACACTCCAAAATGACACTTGAGAAATGTCCATGGATGTTCCCCTTTCTCCATTTCCGCTCTATAGAAACACTCAAGCATCATCCATGGAAAAACCCCTTCCACCATATCTGCTCCATAGCGGCACCCAAGCAGTGTCGATGAGTAAGCCTCATTCACCATTTCTTCTCTTTAATAGCTCAATGGATTCTTCCATTAATAAGCCCCATCCACCATTTCCACTCTTTAGAGACACTTGGGTAGCTTCCATACATAGTCCCCTTCAATCATTTCCACTTTATAGTGGAACCTGGTCTGAATCCATGTGTAAGCCTCATTTACAAACCTTTGTGGCCTCACCTTTGCAAAATTGTCATTAGGTCTATTGTTTCCTCTTGTTTCTCACACTAAGAATGTAACACATGAGCTTATAGTAAACAATGGCCATGTCATCCTTCTTGGGCTTCTTTAGTCTGTAATCCACATGCACTTTTTTACTGAACTATCTGGACATTAATCCTTTCCCTTTTCATGAAAGGGATGTAGGATGCCTCTTTAATGTTTAATCTAATCATACATCATTCCCAAACACTTCACATCAGTTTAATCATATCCCGCATGACATTAAACATTATGCTCCTTTTTTCCAACATGACTCTAAATATATGATTTCGAACTACATGGGTCTTGATCCCTCTCTACTAGATAGGGTACAAATGAAGCCTCCCTGAGGTTCAATCCTAAGCACTGGTAAACTTCATTTTCCCCTTTCATGGGATCCATATCCTTGGTCCTCCCTTTTGTGGTGCTATTTTAGTTGTTGGGAAGATACCCATGAGAATTAACCACCCTCAATCCAAATGCCTCCAACCAAGATTATAAGTCTTGTGATGGGTCTCTAACCACAGGTAAGCCCCAACATGTCTCTGGGGTGTTATCTTTTGTCTACTCCGTAATTATATGTCCCATCATAGACTACATAGACTTTTATTCCTCACTATGGGGATATGTAGGAGGCCTCTTAAAAGTTTCATACCATCATCAATTTCCCATCCTAGTATCTACTTTTAGACTTTGTGTTTCGGGAAGATCAAGACATAACTCAGATGTTATATTCCTTTCTGGCCCGCGTCTATGCGCTCTATTCTGACGGTCCACATCCTCATGTGTCCCCTATCATGATCAAAATAAGTAGACATTGTTTCTCATTCATGAGGATATGTAGGAATCCTTCATTAGGTTCAATACCACCACTAATATAACAACCCTATTCTTTATTACACACTTAATCATGATATATTTCATAAAACCTTCACCTGGACCAATATAAAATATCGATAGGTCTAGTGTCTTTAGGTATTATGAAAATTACATAAAAACATGAAACATAAAATACAGATCTTTATTTAAAAATTATTTTACATGACCATGTGCATTCCTTCATACACACCATTGCATTTGATAACCCGTGGACATGCATAAGGAAAAAGTGAGATATAAAGCACAGTAAGGGAGTAAACAAAACATAACATTAAAAATATATAACATGTTAGGAAATAGGAAAACCAATGGATCATAATGGAAACATGAACATAAAGTCATGATATAGCGTGATTATCATTACACAGAAATGCGGAGACAACATTTAACAAGATTTTCGCATGATCCAAGTCTCATTGCACATGGATCTTGAGTAAACCTCATTTCACATGAATAAGCAAGAGTAAACTCTCATTTCACATGACATATCAAGATTTTAATCATTAACCAATGCATTGGAGTGCTATCAAGATTCAACCTTTTTATTAATTTCATTTCATGCATATGTGTTCCACAAGGATCATATAACATGGATTAATTAAACATCATCATTTATTCCATGATAATAAAATGTGGTATTCATACATGGAAATATATAATCAATAACTTTTTTGATGAAGTAAGTGCCTTAGTCAAAGACTAAGACAAAATTTATTAAGATAAAGAAAGGAACTACATGAGTATGTAGGAAGAAATCATATTACAATATTTATGATAAAGAGGGAGAAGATCAACAGAAAAATCATCCCACCAAGTTATGCCCTGATTGATTCCATTGTTGGAAAGAACTTATCCAATCATGTTTTCTTCTTGAAAGGAATGACTGGTGATGTATATCATATCTAGAAGTGAATCAAGGAAACTCATCTAACGGGTAGTAAGCGGCAAGGCTAGATTCACCAAACCATTCTAAATAGCTTAGACAATTGTGGTTGAGTCACTTTCAATCTAAATGTTATTCCAGCCATATTTCTTGAGGAAATAAACAGTATTAATCACACCCATCATTTCCACTTCTAGAGAAGAGGTCGTTACACAAATACCAAAGAAGAATCCATGCCATTGACCAACATGGTCTTTGTAAATAGCACCACATCCCATAAGCCTCGGGTTAACGTTGAAAGCTCCATCAACATTCACATCGATCCATCCTGGGAGCGGTGCTTTTGAGAACACCTAAAACATATTCTTCGGTTGTCTGTAGAGTCAATATATCTTATGATGATGGAGGTTCTCAATATATCTAATACATTTTTCAAAATAAGCTTTCTAAATCAAAGGAAAAACTCTAATGGAATTGCGAATCTGCATCCGACCTATATTAAGAATGAAGGAGTAATTGTTATGGATAATATCTTTCCTATCATACCAGTCCACATGGAGGAGTTCAGTAACAATAGTTAAGAAGTGATTCTTGATTTTCTTTGAAGAATCATGCCCCACACAACATTTTAATTCTGTGAAAATAGAGTCAAGTAATAACCAAACGTAGTCAAACATGTCACTAATATAATTCCAAAGGGATGAAGATGTAGCACAAGAAAAAAATAGATGGTTATTATCTAATCTATGTTGGTGAAAAAGTGACCTTGGAGAAAAGTTGGAGATCAAAAGTCTAAATAAAAACCTCAGTAAGGATATATTTGTGAGCTATATGTCAAACATGAATGAGTCTTGAGGGTTTAATCTAGGGTTTTTCAAATTATTTCAACCAACCAATGAAAATATCAAAATTTATAAAATTGTGGTTGTAAAAACATTTGGAATCAAGAAAAACAATGTGGGAAGGCTCCCAAATAAAGAAAAACATCCGAGTTTGAGTATGAGTAATTATCAATAACATGAGTGATATTATCAGGAAAGATGAAGATGAGATATTGAAAGACATCCTTTATAGTGCGGTTGGTGTTTTCCTGAGGAGAATTAGGAGGTAACATAGATATTATGGGAGAACCAGTCTAGTTGTCGAGCCAAAAATTCATTGATGAATCTGCACTAACCATCCATCTTGAGTTTGCCCGGATGTTGGAAAACGATCACCTAATGGGTGGCTAGAAAGATGTGCTAAAATAGTTCAAATTTCATTTCACTAACATTATATGGTATATTTTTTTAAGAAAAGAAATGGAGTCAGGGTTGGTATCAATAAATCATTAGGTAAGTCTGGATTGAAGGGCCTCATTAAAAAGCTTGATATTTTTTATGCGAAGACCACCCTTCTATAAAGTTTCGCATCATGTAACCCAAGGGATGGTCATAATCCTCCTTTAAAAAATGCTTCTAGTACAAAAATAAATTTTCATATAATCATTAATTTTCATAAAGAGGCTAGCATTCCATTTATAGACCATCAACATGTAGACCATTTTAGAGACAATTATATATTTAACCCAACTGATCCTACTTTCCATGGAGAGGAATATTCCTTCTCAGAGGATAGTTGATTGATAACATAGTCATAAATAGTGGAAAAGTTACTAGATTTAGGTGTTCCCCAAATTAAGGGAACTCCCAGGTAGGTGAAAGAGAAGGATCCTTATTTTATTCCTAAACTATTGATGATATTACTTTTCCTAGTAGGAGAGAAAAATTTTCCAAAGAAAACAAAAGATTTTTTCTATCATATATTTTTAACAGAGATTTATTCATAATGAGATAAAGAATTTTTTAAATTTTGAATATTTCTTTAATTTCCTTGTAAGAACAGGATAATTTCATGGGCATATAAGAGATGCGTAGGCACATTTAGGAGTCTTTATGCCTGAATGGGTTTAGGTTTGTTGTGATCAACAAGGAGAGTAAGTATTCTACTAGGATAATATTCCACAATATCAAAGAGAATGGAAGATAAATGATTTCTTTTTATAACACCCTTGGTTCATTTAAAATAACCCATATGGGAGACATTAACATGTATTGAGATATAAGCCGAAATAAATAATGAGTTTATCTGACTGATGAAGGTATCATTAAAACCAAATCCCTAAAGAACGTTGAAAATGAATCCCAAAACAATGGTATCAAAGGCTTTCCTAATATCTATTTGAATAGAAAGATTTCCTCCTCTGATAGGTTTATTTATAGTGTTGGTGGCTTCCAGTACAAGGCAGATGCAGTTTTGTATTGACCTTCCACTGATAAAACCAAATTGGTTCTAAGAAATAATTTTATTACAGAGAGTATAAAGTTTTTTGGTGAGAAGTTTTTTTAATACTTTTTTAGAGAGAGTTGATAAAATCAAGAGGTTGGAAGAGATGGTTTTTAGAGGTGTTGGCCACTTTAGGAATTAAAAGTAAGAAATTTAGTGTTAAGGCCTTAAGGGAGGACAACACTTGAAAAAAAGGATTTGAAAATTTCGTAATCATCTATGTGGAATATCTCCCAGTATTGTTGAATGAAACCATTGTAAAATATATCAGGGCATTGGGCACTATCAAGATTCAGTCTAAAAAAGTGCCTTTGATTTCATGGTCAAGAGGGATTCTCAAAAGAAATTTATTGCCTTCATCATTTACTATAAGTGTAATGACCTTTGGAAGGAGGTTTTTGTTTTCATTTGGTCCATTGAAAATATTGTCAAAATAAGAGACAACAAGACTATCAATGGCCACCTCAGAATCAATGATGGTGTTATTGTCCCTAAGTAAAGAAATAGGTCTACAAAATATCGTTATTATTTTGAGATTGTTTTAGAAATTTGTTTTTCTATGACCATCAAAAATCCATTTTTCTTTGACGAATTTCATACATAATATGTCTTTAAGTATAGGAAGAGAATTGAGTTCCCTAGAGATATTGATTTCAATTTGGGGATCTAATGAGAAATCATCTCTAGTAGCGATGTTTTGAATTTGGCTCTGATCATTCACAAGAGTGGAGATGTCATAGATATTTTTTATTTTTAGAATTGCACATCCTTTGAGACATTGTATGAGGTGTTTTAACTTAGTGATATAGGAAAAAGTATCGTTATGATTACTCATAGACTCCTAAAACAATTTATGATGTTTGTGCATTCCATATCAGAAGAACAAGAAATATTAAATCAGAAATGAAGAATGTGTTTATGTATTTTGGATAATATACTAACAAGTATGGGGTTATGGTCTGAATGATGTTTGGGTAATGTTATTCTAGATATGGTGTCCCAGTTGTTAAGAGCTGAAATATTTGTGAAAGCCCTATCTAGTTTTCTAGACAATACCCTATTATAGTGTCATCTATACCATGTAAACATTTACCCAGTGAGGTTAATTTTTTTAAGGTTACAATATTCAATAGATGTTCTAAAATATCTTGTTGAAATATAAGAGTATGAAGGAACAATTTTCTCACTAGAGTTATGAATATCATTAGAATCAAGTATCACATACTAGGGGTGATGAAAGTTCTTAGATAAAGAATAAATATCATTCAAAAGAGGCCTTCGGTCATGATCTCTATTCTTAACATAAACCATGGTACAAAAAATATGCATTCCATCAAGCGAAAAGTCATTAGTAAACATTTTTTCATAGAATTTGAAAGAATTTACATTCTATATAGAGGAATGATAAAAACCCAAACGAGATTCCACAATGGTACCATCTTTTCATGCAACTATAAATTTTTAACTGAAAACACATAGATGATTAAATTTTAAATTAATGTTGATTTTTGGTTCAATAATAGTATATATCTTAGGTCTGTGATTCATATGAATTCTTTTGGGAATAGTCAATGTTCCATGGTTTGCAATAACCTGACAATTCCAAAATAAAATATCCATTAAAACATGGATTTAAAGAAAGAGCCCCCATTTTTCTTTTTTAATACACCCGGGCCCTTATTCCATGTTGATCTTCTAACATTTTGAGAAGATTTCATACTAGTATTCTTATCTAGTTTTCTCATAGGAGAAACAACAGATTGGTTAGCAGCACACGTATTAGCAATAGACTGGTTTTTCTCAGGTGACTTAGGAATCATGGGGGTGGTCATGGGATTATCCACTGAATCCATAGAGTTAATCACTACATGTGTGACATTTGGAATCAAAGAGACAAGCTGCATGTATACTGCCTCTACGTACTCATTGGTTAAATCATTTTATTTTTCATACCTGGATAATCATTTACGGCAGTCATACAAGTGAATGTGCACAAAACTGGTGTAGACTGTGTGCACCCTGCTCCTGAATTTTCTTTTGATAAAGCTAATTTAGTTTCATGAGTAATACCTGTATTCTCATTTAGGAGGTCCAATGTTGCAGTTTTTTCAATGGTATGTACAACTTCACCATTGTGAGTCAAATCCTTAGGGCCACCCATCTCTTTTGATAGTACACTACCAGCTGGAGTATCTCCATTTACAATATTTCCAGCTACATATTTGTGAGTCCACTACATAGAGACACCCATATCTTGTGACAGTGTAATACAAGCTGGAGCATCGCTATTTCTATTCTATAAGGAATCCATTGACTTTTCAAGAGCCTCCTGTTGCTTCTTATGGATGGAGACCACTTTGTTTTCTATGGATGAAACAATGAGATTCCCCCTGGGTGTTCCAGTACAACATACAGAAAGTAAAGTTTCAACAAATTCAAGTCAACCTGAGTCTTATAAAGTGATATCATCCTGGGCCAATTCACAAGCATCTATTGTCACGACCCGCCCTCGGGGTCCGTGCCGTGACTACCCCAAGCCCGCCTTCCATAGGCCAGGGGCTGGCGACTAGCACCAAGGCGTAAATCCCAGTAAAAAGGGAAGGCATTGCCTTTGAAAAGTAAACACACACCACAGAGTAAACAAGCGGAAAGTAAACACTAAACAAGCAGAGTACAACTGAAAGTGCGGAAAAGTAAATGGGCCAGTATACAAACCCAAACTGAAAGTAAAGTACAACTCGAAAAGGGAAAAACAGCAACTGAAAAGTAAAAGCTGCTACTCCGAGCTGTCCACTGGAAATCCCACCTGAAGGGTGGGTACAGATAGCTCCTCTGCTCCACGGGTCCCGCCGTCCGCTCCGAGTACGTCCCGCCCAGTGGTCCACCTCCGGGTACCGTCCCGCTCTACAAGCCTCAGCTAAGGTCAACGCTGTCCGTCGTCTGCAACCAACACAACGTAGTGCGGGCAAAGCCCGTGCATGGGTGAGTATAAGCTACTCAGTAGGGACCCCGAGACCCCTGAAGGTCTCTCAAATCCACAAAGGATAAACCACGAAGAAAAGTACAATCACGAAGTAACATCCGACACTGCTTAGGTATATGCCCATACATATACCTAAGTCATCAATTCAGATACGCTCCAACCTCCGAGCCCAAGTACAACTCAGTCCACGCAGGAAAGTATACGTAATCCACAAAGGGAAGCAAAACATAATCCACACAGGATTGCACAACACAATCCACACAGGAAAACAACAGGATTCAGCTCACACAGGTATTCTTCTTCAAGGACGATAAAGATGATCACTGATCCATCTAAGTCGTCGGACCCACGAAGGATCGATAGGTAACTAACCCCCGCAGAAGACCCACACAGGATCGGGCTCACACAGAACCTGTAGGCGCTGGCTCACACAGAACCGCTGAGCGCAAGGACCCACACAGGATCGGGCTCACACAGAACCAGTAGCACTGATCCACGTAGGATCGCTGAGTGCTGTAGTCGTCGTCGTCGAATCCACACAGGATCTCTGTACTGTCATCGTCGAATCCACACAGGATCTCTGTACTGTCGTCGTCGCAGTCACAGTAGCAGTCGTAGCAGTAGTAGCAGTCGCAGCCAGCACTAGGGTTCCCGCACACAGCAAGCTCGTACGGAGGATCCGCTCCACGAGCTGAGAGGCTGATACATCAACTGTCACGAAGACCGAAGTTGATGTATCCAAAAGTTCCGTATCGACAACAGGAACTCAACGCAACAGACGGCGCGTCGATCGGACGCCCGGTCTGAGAGTTATAGGCATTTTCGTCTCCGGGGCCCGGTTGGTTTTTAAGGCTAAACCAACCCGACCATACTCCACCTGCGTCCAAACCTCGGGCGGAGTATGCCAAAAGATCCGTCTCACTAAGAGGAACACAACGCGACTGACAGCGCGTCAATCGGACGTTCGTAGCTCAAGATATGAGCGTTTCCGCTCCGAAGGCCCGGTTGGTTTCGTGAACGAACCAACCCGGCCGAACTCAAAGTTTACTGAAACCTTGAGTGCGATATACCGAAACGACCGTCTCGATCCAAGGATCGCGTTACCGTAGACGGTTCGTCATTCGAAGGTCCGAGGCTCAAGTTATGAGCCAAAAACCAAAACTGGTCCGAAACGGGGGGTCCGGGTCCGGGCCGACTCGGCCCGACCCCCCCTGGGCGGCGCGGTGGCCGGCGGCGGCGGCCGGCGGCGGCGGACGGCGGCGGCGGCGGGCCGCGGCGGCGGCGCTTGGCGCCGCACGTGGGTGGCGGCACGCGGGGGCTAAGCCCCGCGGTCCTTCAAGCGGCGCGGCCTTTGTGCCGCGCCGGTCCTTTTAAAACCGCCCCCCCCCTCACGTGGGGGGGCCTGCTGGCGCCGAACCAAGGGGGCGCTGCCCCCTTCCCTCAAGAACCGCCCCCCCTCATTAAGAGGGGGGGTTTTAATGGATGGCCGGGGGATTAATTCCCCCGGTTTTTAAGACATCCGGCCGGCCAGCAGCCGACCGGTTTTCTCAAACGGGACCGGAATTTCCGGTCCCTTTCTTCGGCATCCGACGCCGGCGGCCCGGCCGCCGGTCTTTCCTTCCGCCGCGGCCCGGAACCGGCCGCGGTCTCCTCGTCCCGCCGCGGCCCGGAACCGGCCGCGGTCTTCTCGTCCCGCCGCGGCCCGGAACCGGCCGCAGTCTTCTCGTCCCGCCGCGGCCCGGAACCGGCCGCGGCGTTCGTCATCCGGCGCGGTGCGACGGCACCGCGTCCCTTCGCCGTGCCTTGAATCCTTCCAACGCGGCGCGACGGCGTCGCGTTCTTGAAGACTCTCCTCGGCGTAGCGCGACGGCGTTGCGTAAAATATAAGCACGATCATCCGCGTGGTGCGACGGCACCACGCCACTTGCTTTCACCGCAAGAATTAAACAAGAACGATGGAGGGGGGGGTTCGGCCGTGTTCGTGCGGTCCGGCCCCCCTCACGTTAAAATAATAACGCAACTCTAAATTAAATCAAGTCACACGTTAGTCTTGATAGAAACACGATCAAGAATAAAATAAGAAAACCAAAAGAAAACGACAACCCCTACCTCGGTTAAGGTTCGAAGATTCGTCTACGCTCCGCGGAAGACGGCGTCGCGGAGGTCGGGTGTCGCGGTCGTCGTTCGTCAAATCCGTTGACGAAGAGTTATGCCCGAAGAGACACGACGTTGGCGGATCTTCGTTTGCC
Organism: Viscum album; assembly: GCA_963277665.1. NCBI lineage: Eukaryota > Viridiplantae > Streptophyta > Magnoliopsida > Santalales > Viscaceae > Viscum > Viscum album. The sequence goes on from OY728155.1 coordinate 799,438,920, forward strand.
GACGAAGAAGGTCCGAGGAGGAAGAAGAGGTCCGAAGATACCGGGTCTCCGAGTCGATGATCCTTGACGAAGTGTTGTCGTTCTTCGTTGAGGATGAAGACGTTCTTCACCGGAGAAGATGAAGAGGAGCTCTCAAAAAGCTCTCAAGGGAATAAACCAACAACCCATAAACAAATAAGATTACATATTATTTTATTAACACATAACTCAAAAGAATTTCAAATGTTTGAAATTTAAAAGAGTTAACTCCCAAAATTAATTAAGAGTGACATAGGCCAATTAATTAGGGGTTAAGTACGTTGAGAGAATTTGAAAAGAAAAGGGGTTCGTGTGGGCCCCACCACACTTAATCCTCCCAAGGGAGGTTAAGTGGGTGTGGGTCCCACTTCCAACCTCCTTTGATAGGTTTTTAAATAAGTTGAAATAAAATTTGTCTTACACAAATTTTATTTAACTTAACTGAAAAACCCCAAAACGTAACTTTCAACCCGCAACAAACGCAACTCCCGATAAGGTCTCATTAAGCGAATATCGGTGCTGCGAGTTCATCGGTGCCCTCGGATTTCAATTCCGAGTACCGGATCAAAAGTTAGGAATTCCCGCTCGTTCGTTCACTGAACGTACCCGAGCCAAACTTCAGAAATTAATTCCGGGCACTCCGGGCCTCGGAATCAGGTGCCGTCAGAAACCGCGCTCTTGTAAAATTCTAAAGAAAATTAAGAAAAAAATTTCCCTTGAATTTTACGGGTCTTTACATTACTCCCACCTCAGGACTTTACGTCCCCGTAAAGATATAACAAAAACTAGGGAAACAAATGAGGGTACTGAGCACGCATCTGAGCCTCCCGCTCCCATGTGCTCTCCTGGAGATTCCCATGCTGCCATCTGATGCGCACAAGAGGAATTGATCGCCCACGCAGGACCCGCTCCTGTCGATCCTCTATCTCCACCGGGACCTCCGTAAAAGTCGCCCCATCGTCAACGTCAAGCTCCCCATGGTCAATGATGTGCGTCGGGTCGTGCACGTATCTCCTCAGCTGGGATACGTGGAAGACGTCATGCACCCGGTGCAACTGAGGTGGTAGAGCCAGGCGATAATCCACCTCGCCAATCCTGCTGAGAAACTGGAAGGGTCCGATGAAGCGCGGAGATAACTTGCCGCCTCGGCCAAATCTCCGAATACCACGTCGAGGTGAGACCCGCAAGAAGGCGTGGTCGTCATCCTCGAACTCCAGTGGCCTCCGCCTCCTGTCAGCGTATGACTTCTGCCGGCTCTAAGATGTCCTCATCCGCTCCTAGATGACCTGGACCTTCTCTGTCGTGGCCTGGACCATCTCCGGTCCCATCAGAGCTGCAAGATTTCTCCTTTGCCGAAAAGAGAAATCTGGTCTAATCCCCTGGATGAACCACATTCTTTGCCTAAAACAGTCAATCCTAACATGGATGATACTAATCCATACTAAGGATGACGTCGTAAGGCCTCGACGCTACTACTAAGAGATTCAACCGTTACTCTCGCCTCCAAGGGTTGAGTCACACTGTCGGCATCAGTGTGTGGTAACTGGGCCTCCTCCAGTAGATGTCTCACAAGTGAGGGTCAAGTCAACAGCCAAAACCGGAACCTCTTAGTAACATTACGATAGAGGACAGGAACGAAAACATCACAAGGTATGCGTCTTTTATTATTGCAGCTCGTAATACAAGACGCTACACAAAAGCAACATCAACATGGAACTAGAAGTACAAAAGACGTATCCACTAGTTCCTCCCCTGTCCACCTGCTCCCAGAGCTCCAACATTTGTCGCTGCCTCAACCTCGGTGGCTCCCTCCAAGCCTGCGGATCGAGGAGTCGGACAGTCACGTGCCAGGTGACCCTTTCCGCCACAGGAGTAACATTGTCCGTTTCTGGCACGCCTGGCTCTGACCCCACCTCGGGTGCCCCGCACCACCGGTCCTGAAACCCGAGATCCCCCAACTGCTGGTCTGGTCCTCCTGGACCTCTGCATCATCTGTCTACTGCCCACAGATGACTCGGCTTCTGATCGAAAAACACGCGGCAAAGGTAGAATCTCCTGTACACGCTCGGGGTGTAGAGATACTGGCACAAACTCCACCCTGAAGAAGGTCTCGAAGTCTTCCCATGTGAAGTCCATCTCATCGCAAAACTGAAACAAGTGGCTCCACCACCTACCTGCTGCTGCGTGTAGTAGGCTCGCAGCGAGGACCACCATGAGGTCTGCTGGTGTCCTCACTAGCCTAAACACTCGAACCACTGCCTCCAGCCAGTCCTCTGCTGCCTGGGGATCCGTCTCCCCGCGAAACCTGGGCGGTCGCTGGTGCTGAAACTCATGCAGTGCGCTGAGGCGACGTGCATCGTCAGCGGCTGCTGCTGGAAGCATCGGGGGATCGGCGGGTAAAGCTACCGCCGGTGCCACTACTGGCAAAGGGCCCTGCACCGAGGCCTCACCGCTCGGTGGGCTGTCGTCTCGCTCGACTCTCGGAACCCTAGCTGGCTGCCGTCGCGGGGCCATCCTGAAAAGGAGAACAAGAGCACCACAGTCAGAACAGTATACCTGGTGAGCTGGCACAAGTAATCACAAGGAAAACTTGAGACTTTCATAAAGCAGATCAGCATACCCGGTGAGCTGACACAAGTAATCACAAAGAAAACTTGAAACACACACGCAACCAATGTTTTCGTGCATTAAGTCGGAAATCAGAAGTCAGGGTCCTGGTGTACGGATACGTCGGCCGCCGCACCAACACTGGACTCCCTGGACTGATAACCACACTCAATACGCTAAACATTATTGCTTCACATAGAAAAGATCAGAGTTCGCGGTAGAACCGAACTCCTCTGATACCAATTTGTCACGACCCGCCCTCGGGGTCCGTGCCGTGACTACCCCAAGCCCGCCTTCCATAGGCCAGGGGCTGGCGACTAGCACCAAGGCGTAAATCCCAGTAAAAAGGGAAGGCATTGCCTTTGAAAAGTAAACACACACCACAGAGTAAACAAGCGGAAAGTAAACACTAAACAAGCAGAGTACAACTGAAAGTGCGGAAAAGTAAATGGGCCAGTATACAAACCCAAACTGAAAGTAAAGTACAACTCGAAAAGGGAAAAACAACAACTGAAAAGTAAAAGCTGCTACTCCGAGCTGTCCACTGGAAATCCCACCTGAAGGGTGGGTACAGATAGCTCCTCTGCTCCACGGGTCCCGCCGTCCGCTCCGAGCACGTCCCGCCCAGTGGTCCACCTCCGGGTACCGTCCCGCTCTACAAGCCTCAGCTAAGGTCAACGCTGTCCGTCGTCTGCAACCAACACAACGTAGTGCGGGCAAAGCCCATGCAGGGGTGAGTATAAGCTACTCAGTAGGGACCCCGAGACCCCTGAAGGTCTCTCAAATCCACAAAGGATAAACCACGAAGAAAAGTACAGTCACGAAGTAACATCCGACACTGCTTAGGTATATGCCCATACATATACCTAAGTCATCAATTCAGATACGCTCCAACCTCCGAGCCCAAGTACAACTCAGTCCACGTAGGAAAGTATACGTAATCCACAAAGGGAAGCAAAACATAATCCACACAGGATTGCACAACACAATCCACACAGGAAAACAACAGGATTCAGCTCACACAGGTATACTTCTTCAAGGACGATAAAGATGATCACTGATCCATCTAAGTCGTCGGACCCACGAAGGATCGATAGGTAACTAACCCCCGCAGAAGACCCACACAGGATCGGGCTCACACAGAACCTGTAGGCGCTGGCTCACACAGAACCGCTGAGCGCAAGGACCCACACAGGATCGGGCTCACACAGAACCTGTAGCACTGATCCACGTAGGATCGCTGAGTGCTGTAGTCGTCGTCGTCGAATCCACACAGGATCTCTGTACTGTCATCGTCGAATCCACACAGGATCTCTGTACTGTCGTCGTCGCAGTCACAGTAGCAGTCGTAGCAGTAGTAGCAGTCGCAGCCAGCACTAGGGTTCCCGCACACAGCAAGCTCGTACGGAGGATCCGCTCCACGAGCCGAGAGGCTGATACATCAACTGTCACGAAGACCGAAGTTGATGTATCCAAAAGTTCCGTATCGACAACAGGAACTCAACGCAACAGACGGCGCGTCGATCGGACGCCCGGTCTGAGAGTTATAGGCATTTTCGTCTCCGGGGCCCGGTTGGTTTTTAAGGCTAAACCAACCCGACCGTACTCCACCTGCGTCCAAACCTCGGGCGGAGTATGCCAAAAGATCCGTCTCACTAAGAGGAACACAACGCGACTGACGGCGCGTCAATCGGACGTTCGTAGCTCAAGATATGAGCGTTTCTGCTCCGAAGGCCCGGTTGGTTTCGTGAACGAATCAACCCGGCCGAACTCAAAGTTTACTGAAACCTTGAGTGCGATATACCGAAACGACCGTCTCGATCCAAGGATCGCGTTACCGCAGACGGTTCGTCATTCGGAGGTCCGAGGCTCAAGTTATGAGCCAAAAACCAAAACTGGTCCGAAACGGGGGGGTCCGGGTTCGGGCCGACCCCCCCTGGCCGGCGGCGGCGGACGGCGGCGGCGGGCGGCGGCGCGGCGGCGCGGCGGCGGGCCGCGGTGGCGGCGGCGGCGGGCCGCGGTGGCGGCGGCGGCGGGCCGCGGTGGCGGCGGCGGCGGGCCGCGGCGGCGGCGCTTGGCGCCGCACGTGGGTGGCGGCACGCGGGGGCTAAGCCCCGCGGTCCTTCAAGTGGCGCGGCCTTTGTGCCGCGCCGGTCCTTTTAAAACCACCCCCCCCCCCTCACGTGGGGGGGCCTGCTGGCGCCGAACCAAGGGGGCGGTGCCCCCTTCCCTCAAGAACCGCCCCCCCTCATTAAGAGGGGGGGTTTTAATGGATGGCCGGGGGATTAATTCCCCCGGTTTTTAAGACATCCGGCCGGCCAGCAGCCGGCCGGTTTTCTCAAACGGGACCGGAATTTCCGGTCCCTTTCTTCGGCATCCGACGCCGGCGGCCCGGCCGCCGGTCTTTCCTTCCGCCGCGGCCCGGAACCGGCCGCGGTCTCCTCGTCCCGCCGCGGCCCGGAACCGGCCGCGGTCTTCTCGTCCCGCCGCGGCCCGGAACCGGCCGCGCTCTTCTCGTCCCGCCGCGGCCCGGAACCGGCCGCGGCGTTCGTCATCCGGCGCAGTGCGACGGCACCGCGTCCCTTCGCCGTGCCTTGAATCCTTCCAACGCGGCGCGACAGCGTCGCGTTCTTGAAGACTCTCCTCGGCGTAGCGCGACGGCGTTGCGTAAAATATAAGCACGATCATCCGCGTGGTGCGACGGCACCACGCCACTTGCTTTCACCGCAAGAATTAAACAAGAACGATGGAGGGGGGGGGGGGGGTTCGGTCGTGTTCGTGCGGTCCGGCCCCCCTCACGTTAAAATAATAACGCAACTCTAAATTAAATCAAGTCACACGTTAGTCTTGATAGAAACACGATCAAGAATAAAATAAGAAAACCAAAAGAAAACGACAACCCCTACCTCGGTTAAGGTTCGAAGATTCGTCTACGCTCCGCGGAAGACGGCGTCGCGGAGGTCGGGTGTCGCGGTCGTCGTTCGTCAAATCCGTTGACGAAGAGTTATGCCCGAAGAGACATGACGTTGGCGGATCTTCGTTTGCCGACGAAGAAGGTCCGAGGAGGAAGAAGAGGTCCGAAGATACCGGGTCGCCGAGTCGATGATCCTTGACGAAGTTTTGTCGTTCTTCGTTGAGGATGAAGACGTTCTTCGCCGGAGAAGATGAAGAGGAGCTCTCAAAAAGCTCTCAAGGGAATAAACCAACAACCCATAAACAAATAAGATTACATCTTATTTTATTAACACATAACTCAAAAGAATTTCAAATGTTTGAAATTCAAAAGAGTTAACTCCCAAAATTAATTAAGAGTAACATAGGCCAATTAATTAGGGGTTAGGTACGTTGAGAGAATTTGAAAAGAAAAGGGGTTTGTGTGGGCCCCACCACACTTAATCCTCCCAAGGGAGGTTAAGTGGGTGTGGGTCCCACTTCCAACCTCCTTTGATAGGTTTTTAAATAAGTTAAAATAAAATTTGTCTTACACAAATTTTATTTAACTTAACTGAAAAACCCCAAAACGTAACTTTCAACCCGCAACAAACGCAACTCCCGATAAGGTCTCATTAAGAGAATATCGGTGCTGCGAGTTCATCGGTGCCCTCAGATTTCAATTCTGAGTACCGGATCAAAAGTTAGGAATTCCCGCTCGTTCGTTCACTGAACGTACCCGAGCCAATCTTCGGAAATTAATTCCGGGCACTCCGGGCCTCGGAATCAGGTGCCGTCAGAAACCGCGCTCTTGTAAAATTCTAAAGAAAATTAAGAAAAAAATTTCCCTTGAATTTTACGGGTCTTTACATCTATAACCAATTTTTCTCTCTCCCCTCGGATGCATTGATTAGTATTTCAATTCTCATCTTCGTCCACCCAATCATCCTAGGTATTACCCAAGAACTCTCCCAAGCAAGTTGTCTTCTAAACCTAGACATAAAATTTCATCTTTGAGGGCATAAGATTTTTAGTGGTAGTGAATTTGTTCTTTATGATCCATCAATTTTCAGGCCATCCATCATCACTTGGATGTGAATCTTGGATTTTCACTACTCTACTTTTCTGTAAAGTATGTCCTACAATTTTACAAAGTTCGCAATATAGTGGCATGCATTGGAATTCAACTCAAACCTCTATTTTGTTGTCATTTTCCTTGGAAAAAATATCCTTAGGGATTTTAGAGGCGATATCCACTTCTACCATCACCCTTGAGGATGATCTAATTTCATCATTAAGGATTTTTTGATCAATTTTGAGAAGGGTACCTATGAAGGATGCAATATCATTCAAGATCGTGGATGCCATAGAAACACATTGAGCCCGTGTAGTCTATCCCAGATTTCGGACATGGTGTTCTTAGATATATGCGGATTAAAGGAATAATCCCATTATGAAATTTGAAGAACATTGGGATTAAGATATAGGTTCCCTAGTTTCCAAACACTGTGGAGTTCCTCCAGGTACCTTAACTGCAAATGAGAATAACCTTTTCCTATTTCCACAAGCTTCCAATCAGAGAAAACCCAAACATGTGTAATCCTAGTTTTCATATGAGAGTTCGATCAGGGTTTATCTCCATTGATATAAGAAATTCGACTCATAATTGAAAACTTACATAACAGTGAAAGTTGTTGGAGAGCCTTAGGGTCGGATTTATCTACGAATCTACCATCATCGAGTTTCTTGAAAATAGGTTCTTTTGTCGAGGTATATTTACACATATTGATACCTTTGAGCGCCTCAACCAAGGATATTCCTTCCAGTCATTCAAACAGAAGGAATTATCCATTCAGAACCTTCACTTCCCGGTCCTAAATGCATGTAATGGAATTTAGACTCATAAAAAAATAATTGCTTGAATGTAAATGAGGAGAGAGAAACCCCTTACAGAATTTCAACATGGTAACAGGGGGTCCATGGGTGGAATTGATGAAACACTACGGTAAAAACTGTCTTTTGTGACAGGGTATTTACGACGTGATTAATTACCATCGCAAATGGTCCATCCTAGGGGTTATTTGCGACCGGGGGTTTGTCCCGTCACAAATAACATGTTATTTATGACGGGATTTGGGGTCCTATAACAAAAGGTAATGCGCGCGTTAGCATGGGATGCACGCTAAATCATGGGAAGGTTATTTACGATGGGGGGGGGGTCCCGTCGCAAATAGTGTGTCGGCCGAAGGGTATTTCCGACATCACTCGTCGCAATAACCGGCGGTGAAAAATGAGTTTTTGCGACGGTATGTTGTCCCATCGCAAAAGGTGTGTGGGCAGGTCACCTGTTGTGATGGAACCCATCGCAAATAACCTTTTAACTGTCACACGTAATTAATGAGGTCGAAGGTATTTGCGATGGGAACCACCGTAAATAACACTATTAATGATGGGAATCTCATCACTAATAGTCTTGTCGTAACTAATCTAACCTATATATACCCCCCTCCACTTTTCTTGCTCTTACTTTCATTTCTCACTTCCCCTCTCTCACTAAACTCGAATTTTAGAGTGAAAATTTCTCTCAGTTATTTTTTTTACAGAGAAGTTGTGAAGGCGCTTACACCAATAGGAGATCAAGTTTAAAGGTATTTATATTTGATTTAATTGAGTATTAATGTAATTTTTTTATGTTAATTTTAATTATTGTTGATAAGTTGTAATTAAATTAGATGTAAATTGTTTAGTTATTAGTATTTTAGTAATATGTAGTTATAATAAGTAATAATTAGTAATAATTAGTAGTAATTAGTAATAATTGATGGTAATTGGTACTAATTAGTAGTAATTGGTAGCAATTAGGAATAAATAGGAATAATTAGGAATAAATAGGAATAATTAGTAATAAATAGTAATAATTAATAAGAATTAGTAATAATTAGTAATAATTAGATATAAATTGAAAAAATAGGAATAATTAGTTTTAATTAGTAATAAAGAGTATTAATTAGTAATAAAAAGTAATAAATAAGAATAAATAGGAATAATTAGTAATAAATAGCAATAAATAGTATTAATTAGTAAAAAATAGATATAATTAGAAATAATTAGGAATAAATGAGAATAAATAATAATAAATAGGAATAAATAGGAATCATTAGTAATTAATATGACTAATAAATACGAATCATTATTAATAAATATGAATAAATAGTAATAAATAGGAATAATTAGTCATAAATAGGAATAATTAGTAATAAATAAGAATAATTTGGAATAATTACAAATAAATAGAAATAAATAGGAAAAAATAGGAATAATTAGTAATATATATGAATAAATAGGTATAAATAGAAATAAATAGGAACAAATAGGAATAAATATGAATGAATAGGAATAAATAGTAATAAATAGTAATAAATAGTAATAATTAGTAATAATTATTAATAATTAGTAATAATTAGTAATATTTAGTAATAATTAGTAATAAATATGAATAATTTCTAATAAATATGAATAATTAGTAATAAATATAAATAATTAGTAATAAATAGGAATAAATAGGAATAAATAGTAATATCTATTTCACTAGAGCTACGATCTATTCTTGAATCGTGATTCCCCTTCAATTCCAGTTTGGGTAAGTCTTCCTCAATTACCTATCCCATTTCAAAACCCTTTGATTTTATGTATGCTAGGGAATTTAGTGGGTCAATTTCTCTATGTTGATACACGTACTACTTCTATGTTCCATCTGATCAACCCACGCATGACTGTGGATGTTGATGTGTCAAGGCCACTAGTCGTGTGTGTATGGATTGAATCCGGCGAGGATGTACGGTGTAAGAAGCCAGTGGTCTTCGACCATTGGGCATAGTTATGCTCATCTTGTCATAGACTAGGTCACATGGACGCCAACTGTAGACAGGATGTTCACTAGGGGAAGGTTCTAGTGTATGTGAGGAAAGGAGAGAATGTTAATCAAGCGACTTATTTGGCGATCCAGGTGGTGGAGAGTAAACCAGCGACAAAATAGTTTGAGGAACCCTCTATGTCGGGGGGTTATTTTTCAGCTTAAGAATGATTTGAGGGACATGAATACTGGTAACATTGTGGAACAACGGACTGATGATCCATCTTCATGACCGCATCAAACTGAAATTGGGTGTTTTTCTATGAAGGAGGTTGTGGCCTTGATGGAATGGCTGGAGATAGAACCCCAAACCAATTCAATTCAGAGTGCTTCCATAGCAGGGGTCATCAAACAATCACCAGGAAAGGGATTGGCTTGTGATGGTGTTCAGAACAACAATTCTTTTGAGTGTTTGGATACTGATGAAACTATACAGGAGATTTCCTATAAACTGTATGGAAGAACAACAGAAGGTGTGAAGTCTAAGGAGGAATCTAGAGTATCTAAGGCTCATGAGGAGGTGAAGAACCCTAAGAAGAAGAAGGGGAGAGACCGCAAGGATAACATGAATTTACCAGAACCGATGGGAAAACGATCAGGTAAAAAATCAAAACCATGAGAGAAAGAAATATCATCTGCTTCCAGGATTGATGTACATGAGAAGTATCAAGTTACGGTTCATGGAATCAATAATGACATGCTGCTTGTGAGTGGTAAATCTACCGCAAAATGTACCGAAACGAAAAAAGGTCTCTAAAGAACATATCCTCCACTCTAAGGAGGAAATGCTGGAAGAATTCCTTTATGTCAACATCCCATATGAAGATGCTCAGATGATGAAAAGACATATTGAAGTGGTGGTAAAAAGCGAGCATGATAATTGGATTGAAAAACAGGATATGATCCTAATGAGAGGCTTCAAGGATGGGAAAATCAGCAAAGAAGAGTATATTCAAACTTGGCACAAAATGGCGCCTTGTTTCAAAGCTGTTATCGGTGAAGACCCTAATGTTAAGGTATCGATTATGAACTAGAAACTTTATAGAGAGGAAAGTACCAATAGGCTATGGCTATGGTTCGATGGCTTTGCCAACTCTTATGAGGCTTCACCTCCAGATTGATTGGGACAGGTTTCTCACTTAGCCTTAAAAATAATTTTATTAATAAAAAGTTAATTTTCAGTCAAAAAAGGTAATAAATAGTAATAAATATTAATAGTTAGTAATAAATAGTAATAATTAGTAATAAATAGTAATAATTAGTAATAAATATCAATAATTATAAATAAATAGTAATAAATAGTAATAAATAGTAATAAATAGTAACAATTAGTAATAAAGTGTAATAAATAGTCATAATTAGTAATAAATAGTTATAATAAGTAAAAAATAGTAATAATTAGTTTTAATTAGTAATAATTGGCAATAATTAGTAATAATTAGTTATAATTAGTAATAAATAGTAATAAATTGTAATAAATTGTAATAAATAGTAACAAATAGTAACAAATAGTAATAATTAGTAGTAATAAGGAATAAATAATAATAATTAGTAATAAATAGAAATAGTAAAAAATAGTTAGAAATAGTAAGAAATAGCTAGAAAGAGTAAGAAATAGTAACAATTAGAAACAATTACTAAGAAATAGTATCAATTAGAAACAAAGAGTAACAATTAGTAACAATTAGTAACAAAATTTAACAATTAGTAAGAAATAGTTACAAACAGAAAAAATAGTAAGAAATATTATAAAATAGTAATAAATAGTTATAATTAGTTATAATTGGTAATAATTAGAAACAATTAGTAACAATTGTTAACAATTAGTAAAAAATAGTAACAATTAGTAACAATTAGTAACAATTAGTAACAAATAGTGACAATCAGTATGAAATAGTAAAAAGTAGTAACAATTAGGAATAAAATCAATTGTAATAAATTGTAATAACATGTAATAAAATGGAACAATTTCTAGTGGATTGATGACACTTCTTTTGCAAGATGAATCTTCTCCATTTAACTTTCTTTGACTCAAAACATTATGAAAAGTATGTTTCTACATAAGCATATCCAATCTTGTATGCCCGATTTTGAATATTCATTCATAGGACCAAATTTTTTATAAATTTTTCAGGTGGTGACATTTGAATGAAGATAATTCATCGATGAGGAGGGGGATCTTTTGTCTGATGGACCATTTACTTGCATGTTTCTCACATATAAATCAAAATGATGAATTTTCTCAGAGGTACGCATATAAATCATTGTATGCATGATAATGAATATGCATACCTTCGAGAAGATTCTTCATTGTGATTTCAGTGAGAGAAAGTTTCAAGTAAATGAGCTGTCGGACAAAAGTGTAGTCATCAATCCACTAAAAATTGTTTCTCCTGAAATTAATGGTAATTATTAAGAAGTAGTTGTAATTATTTATATTTTTTTTTCAGATAGTGTTTTTATAATTTCAAATTATTCAAAAATTGTTATGATTATATATTTTTTAGAAACATATGGAACAAGGAAATCAAAATTTGTCATTATTAGATGACCGCGCTTGGATAAATCAGCGCAGAAATCCCAATGATTCTAGATTAAATCCTATATATATTGAGGGTATTGAAGCTTCCTTTTAATTTCCATCATCAAAACCAGAATATGTTTTAGAAGAAACAATTAAGTGACCTTGTAAAAAAATGTGCTCTGAGAACATTTGACACATTTGACAATGTTGAAAGATATCTCTTGCGGTTTGGTTTTCAACCAGATTATGTTTTTTTGGTATCAATTCTAAGAGCACAGTTCCAGCAAAGATACTAATAACTTGATTCCAGATCCATAACGGTTTCAAAATTTAGTACATGATGTTGCATGTCCCTCTGTTCAGAAAACTGAAACTCAAGATGATATTGATTTAACTCTTGAGTTGGTACCATCTGAATTTTATGGGTTGTTGAGGTCTACTGAGGAAGTATTATATCCTGGTTGCAAGATAAGAAAATTAGAAGTGGATGAAAAATTTATGGCTATTAAATCAGATAATGAAATTTCAAACAAATATTTGGATCAGATATTTTTTTGGTTAAAACGCTATTTCCTGAAAGAAATGTGTTACCTACAAATTACTATGAGAGTAAGAGGCAGGTTCGTAATCTCGACCTTAGTTATCGAAAGATTCATGCATGTCCAAATGACTACATCTTATATTCTGGTGAAAATGATTTGTTTGATAGTTATCCCACATGTGGAAAATGGAGGTATAAAGAAGCTCAACCAGGGAAGTCTGGATCGATTCCAGTCATATGAACTAATTACAGTTTCTGTCTTTTATATTGGTAGAAATATTGCATAATTTAATTTAATTTTATTTTTTAATATTTTATTATTTATTATTAAAATTATATTTTTTAATATTTGTTTATTTAACTAATAATAATAACATTTTATGATTTTCTTATATTTTTTCTTTAAATATTGAGAATTGTAATAATTTATTATTTTTTTATTTTTTTATAAAATTAATATTAATTTTTTATTAAACAATTTTTTTTTAAATATATATATTTTAGTATTATATTGTTTAATGTCTGGTTATTTTAATAATAATAATTTTTATTATTTTCTTATTATTTTAATAATTTTAATATATTTTTTTCATCAATCATAATTTAATTAAATACTTTTTTTATTATGTTTAGTATTTGCGACGGGACATTTTGCGATAGGCTCCCATCACAAAGAATCGAAATATAATTTTTTATTAATAGTATTTGCAATGGGATGACAACAAGTCGCAAATAGTATTTGTGATGGGCCCGTCACAAAAGCTTTTTATATATAATGTATATAATCGAAGGATTCATTGCAACGGGGAACTGCCCTATCGCAAAAGGTTTATTTATATATATAATATATATAATCCGAGGATTATTGGTGATGAGGACCTTTCCTATCGCAAATACTAATTTTTGTGACGGGCTTGTCACAAAAAATAATATTTTCGATGTTATTTTCTGCAATGGGCTATTTGCGACGGGATCCCATTGCAAATAGGTCTTGAAAAATATCTCTTATTCTAGTAGTGATAGAGAAAGGGGTCTCTCATCATTCCAACATAAGGAGGGAAGTATGGGGGAGGTGAGAAATCATACCCAGACATTTGTAATTGAATACAAATTGGTATAACAACATAATAAGATATTAGACAAAAATGAAAATGGAAGAAATCTCTTACTTGGAAGTGTGATACCAAAGGCTAGAAGAGGCTTGAGAGAAGCTTCTTGAGAGCATGGGGCACCTTGGGAGGATTCTAGAGATAGAAGTGCAGAGGTTGGTTGAGCTCCAAAGGATTTGAGGGAATAGTAAGTGGGAGCTGGGGTGGGTTTTATATATGAAAATAGGGGGAATTCTTTATTATTTAGGTTTTGGACACTACACATTAAACTATTAAAAACCACAAACCAAACCATGGTATTTTTCCCAGGGTTTTTTTAAAAAGGGGTGTGGAAAACATTATTTTAAAAGGAAAATTTACTATCTTATTAAAATATTAGGCTTGATTATGTGGAGTTGAGTAACACAGTCAAGAAATTAATTATAAAATGTTAAAATGTTTTATAAGTCTTAGAGGGTCCACTAAGGCACCATAAAATTAGTCAAACAAATATAAAATCACATTATTTTAAATTTAAAATGTATATTTTCTGAGCACACCTTTTATATTATTTTATTACATCACTATTGGGATATTATGATATCATAAATAACATTATATATTTAAACAATATTTAGTATTTACCCAAAAAATATTTTATCTGAGAAAATTATGAAAAATTCATTATTGGATAATTTCAACATCGAAATTCCAAAAAATAACATTCATTTTATGTAAATAAATTTCTAATTATGTGAATTTTTTATTTTAAAATAAAAACTAACATTTACCATAAATTCATGGGTTTTAAATAAACGTCTTACTAACCTTAATAAAAATTAAAATTGTATTTATAAAATTTGATGATTATTTATATTAATTAAAAATTAATTTATTAATAATATTTTGTTAAAATATTATTTAATTGAAAAATTCCATTAATTATCATAATATATTTCTTAATTTAATATTAACTTAAAATAATATTTGTGATTTAATAACTATTTACAATGTAACAATAATAAAGTGAATTTATATTAATTATTCTATAAAAAAATAATGCAAATAATCATAGTGCTAGGGTCTTGTTACAGAACTCCTTATAACACCCGCATATGACCTAAGGGAAAGGTGTGTGATGGTGATAGACTCTTGGGGTGGATCAAATAACATCTCTTGTTCGGTAATCTCTATCAAATTCCACATCTTATGTAGGTGGTTCCATTCAATATTATCATGTTGAAGCACTACTTTGGCATGGTAGATAGTGAGGCCCAGTGACACTACCTCCTTTCCATTCTCTAAAAAATTGGATTTTTATGGAGTAATTCTACTAGATGAGGCCATCACTTCCTTTGTATGAGTAAATTGGATTAGTTAAAGGCCAATAATTATTATAATCATGTGATCATTTTTCAACATCTATATTTGAAATAGTATGAAATCTTACTATTATTTTAAAATCCAAAACCATAAAACCTCAGATGTGCATATGTTTTATATAACCATTTTACATAATGATACATTAAATTATATCAAGATGAATTTTCTTTAATAAAAGTTTGTGTTTTTAAAATCTTCCCCCATTAGGAAATTTCTCCTTCAAAATTTCATTTTCCCACACTAAATTAGATGTGTGTATCTCGACTTCATCACTTCCCCTAATTCCCATGTCGTTTCATCAAACTTGTGGTTTCTCCAGAACACCTTGATGAGGGGTATTATTTTATTTCATAAAACTTTTTTTCTATGATCTATGATCTTCACCTGCTTCTCTTCATAGGAGAGGACATTCTATAATTGTACCACCTTTGTATTGAGTACATGCAATGTGTTAGGTTTGTAATTCCTCATGAGTGATACATGTAATACATCATGTACATTAGATACATTTGGTGGGAGTGTTAGTCGATTGACTAATGCTCCAATGCAATCAAGGATCTCAAAAGTGCTGATGTACCTTGGACTAAGCTTTCCCTTGTTCCCGAATCTCATAACACTTTTCCATGGTGATATGCAGTGTAATATCATGTCTTTGGCCTCAAAATATAGGTCTCAACAGTGATTATAAGAATAGCTCTTCTATCGACTCTAAGTAGCATTAATGTGTTGTTGGATGGTCTTAACCTTCTCCACCATCTCATCGATCATTTCTGGACTCTGGAGTTTTCCCTCCCCAACTTCATCCCAACAGGCGGGTGTTCTGCACCACTTCCCATAATGTTCTTCATAAGGATCCATTTGGATCATTGGGTAGAAACTGTTATTGTAAGAGAACCCAACTAGAGGAAGATGTTGATCCCATTCTCCTTTTAAGTCCATTGAGCATACTCTAAACATGTCCTCATGTTTTTGGATAGTCCTATCAGAATGTATATCAGTTTTAGGATGATAAAATGTGTTGATGTTCAGCTCAGTATTCAGATCATTTTGAATACATTTCCAGAACAAGTAGGTGAATATTAGATCTCTATTAGATAAAATGGATTGTGGTACTCCATGAATCCTTACCACATCTCTGATTATATATGTGTCAATTTATCCAATGATAAATCCTCCCAAATTTCAATGAATTGTCCAGTATTTGTAAGATGATCCACAATAACCCAAATATAATTGTTTCCATTAGATATCTTCAGATGTCCGATGACAAAGTCTATGGTGATGGTCTCCCATTTCTATACTGGTATGGGAAATGGTTGAATCATACCCTTAGACTTCTGCCTCTCAGCCTTCACATGCCGATATACCAAACCCTGTGATGTATTCTTAGTTATCTACATCTTCATGTTACCCTACCAATAATGCTCTCAGAGATCTTGATACATATTTGTGTTTCCTAGGTGATTAACAAAATTTGAACTCTTTTCATCATCAAAAATTTTTCTCTTTAACATGGTATTTTATGGAACACAATATATTTACCCAAATCTCAAAATTCCTTCTTCATTAACATTGAGCTTCAAGGACTTCCCTTTTCTGATAGTTTTCACTTTCTTCTGAATTCCCACATTATCCTTTTGAGCATCATTTGACCTTTCTAAAATTGGTGGTTGAGCAATAATTTGTGAAATGGTTTATATTGTTACCTTATTTATGATTCCCATGTCCATCTTCATAAAATCTATGAAGATTGTATCCTTTTCAATTCTCATTAATGATAGATTTCTTGGGTCCTTTCTACATTGAGTATCATCCGCCATGTTCTCTTTCCCATGGTTGTAATGGATTGAGCAGTCATTATCATTGATCTGATCTAACCATCATCTTAGGTAGATATTCAACTCTCTCAGTGTGAATATATACTTTAGGATTTTGCGATCTATCTTTATTTCACACTTCTCCCCAATGTGGTAATTTTTCTAATTTCTTAATGAAAAGAATACTTTATCCAACTCCAGATCATGTGTCAGATAGCTTTTCTCATTAACAGTACATTTCCTTGAAGCATAAGCATTGGCTTTGACATTTTTCATCAACACACTACCCAAGGACATCTTCAAACCATCACTAAATACCAAAAAAAATTCTCTACTTGTGTGTAATGTGAGAGCATGAGTAGTGAAAAGCCACCTTTTCTACTCTTTGAAGCTCTAATTGCATTCATAATTCCTATCAAACTTGACTCCCTTCTATGTTGGATTGGTAAAAGGGTTTTACAATCATGATAAATTTCTCACAAATCAATGATAATATCCAGCTAACCCTAGGAAGCTATGAATATCTTTTACTGATGTTGGCCTCAACCATCCCTAAATTGCAATATCTTGTAGGGATCCATAGATATCCCATTTCTTGTGATGATATGTTCCAAGAACAAGAATTCCATGAACCAGAACTCAGATTGGCTATACATTTCATAGAGCTTCTCCTTTCTCATGGTCTCTATTACAAAACATAGATTTTTCTTATGCACCTACATGGTTTTGGATTATATTATAATATCATCTATAAATAATACCACACATTTATTGAGGTAATATATAAAGACTCTATTCATCATGTCCATGATGATTACAAGAGAATTATTGAGTCTGAAAGGCATTAATATGAATTCATATTTCCTGTATCTTGTAAGAAAATGTTTCTTAGGGATATCCTCCTTCATCACCCTTACTTGGTAATATCCTGACCACAAATCCACTATGGAGAATTATTTTACTCTATATAGATGATCGAACAAGTCATTAATTAATGGAAGAGAATATTTTTTTCTATAATGATTATTTAGAGCTCACGATAATCAATACAAAGGTGCATTGAACCAACCTTCTTCTTGATGAAGAGGACTGGCGAACCCCATGGTGAAGCACTGGGGATTATATACCCTTTATCCAGAATCTTCTATAGTTGTTTCATCAACCCCTCAAGCTCCACAGTTTCCATTTTTTATGAATTCATGGATATTTGAATCATCCTAGTAAAAGATCAACTGAAAATTTAACATCTCTTCTAGGAGGAAGACTTGACAATTCCCAAGGAAACACTTCAGTTAATTCCCTCACAAAATCAATGTCTTCAAGGATGGTTCTTCCTTAGATTCAATCATCTTAGAAAGACACACTTGCTCATAGGTCTGTAATATCCATGGTTGAGATGATGGTTCTAAAGAAGATTCATCCTCCTCCTTGCACTTGTACAAAATCGGGGGTCGATCCTCCATAGGGATGGTGATTTCCTTCTCATAGAAATTTATGTTTTCTCTATTTAGGTAAATCCAATCCATTCAAATAATTAAATAAAATTCCACCAAATGGATTTTGAATAGGATACCCAGGATGTTCAACCCATAAATTATGATAGGGGAGGAGTTATATTCCTAGGATGTAATGATTTTGCCATTTTTTTCTCACCGAAATCGTTACTTTTATGATTTTTGGTGGTTTTGGAATTGTTCTACTAGGCATTCGGGATATAAAAGAATGTGTAGAATGAGAATTAAAAAGTGTGTTCACGATTCATGAATGAATATCTACCATACCTTTCACCACTTCGTTGTTAGGGTTCACTTAGGTTGGAGTGATGGAAAAATCTCTCCCTTTCTTCCATGGAGTTTGTTTGATGGCTCCGAAAACCCTGGGCTTAAGGAAATAGTTTCCCAAGTGACCTAGTTCTGCGCAGTTGAAGAAATGAACAATGCATTGAGGGTCGAATGGAGCATTCCTTTCCTCTGTCACAGCTGCGAGTTTTTCATGTTGGCAGTTTATGGCTAGTTGTTGTTCTCCTCCACACCTAAATCATTTCCTCATACCCTTCAGGAAAATTCGGGGGTGCTTCTTTCCACACCATTGGCGTGTTGGGTGCTACATTTTTTTATCACTGTTGTATTTATCCATCAGATCACCAGAATTAAAGTCCACCTTACGCTTCTTATCCCCCTGATTCCCCTAAGATTCATGGATCTCCATTTCGACCATGAGGTAAAATTGATAAATTCCTCATAGCATTTGAAGTCACAGATCACTAGGTCTTCCAGTAGGCTAGGGTTTAGATAACCAAATATGTGGTCAATGATGAAGTTAGGGGTAATTAAATTCCATATACATACTGTGCAAGCCTTGTGATGTTTTCCTCGCATGCTCTGATGGATTTATCATCTATTTTCTTGAGGAAATGGAAGTCACTTTCCATCCTATGTCGAAGTGTGCATGGAAAATATTTATTGAAAAAAGATTTCTAGAAATCCATCCATTTTAATTCTTTGATATAATCCTCAGGCATTTTAGTTTTTATAAAAGTCCACTATTTATCATCTTCACCCTCTATATGATTATAATCTATAATAACCTTCTCTTCTTCAGAAGATTAAAGGACCGAGAAGATCTTATCTATGGATTTGATCCATTTTTCGGCTATTGAAGGATCATATGATCCATTAAATGTAGGAGGCATTTGTCTCATGAAGATCATAATTGTGGCTTGTTCTTTGTGGGGGGGGGGGGGGGGGTTGAATGTTCCCCTTGACCCAAGTATGTATTCAAAACTAGAGGTAACTGAGAGAGTATCATGATAATTTTTGTGAATCTTGCTCCCATCGGATTGGGGATCTCATTAGAATAGTCATCACATTGATCTTTGTGTCAGTTTTTTTATAGAGTCCTTTTATTACTAGCCATTGGCTGAAATAAAAGGAATGTTTGGGATAACACATAAAGGGTAATCTAAAGATAAAATTGGGTGACTTATAATTTACTTTTATTTCTTTAACTTATGAATTTATAGGATTTAATCTATGTTATCCATGATCTACTTCCCCACATATATTCTTAGGGGAGTTTGTTTAACTCCTTAATAATTTTTTATACTATGATTTATTATTTACCGAAGCATATTCCCCAGAAGTATCGTAACCAAGAGTGCAACAAGGCCCATTGTCATCCACCAGTTCTTATTCGAGTCTAGATCAAAGATATATTTTTGGGGTTTACCCCTAGATATATTTATGCCAGAACTGCCTCTAGCTGCTCGTATCCAAACATGGATTTATTTTCTTGATAAAAAATTTAATCAATACTATCCAAAATTTATGGATGGTTATATTATACTTAGTCTTATCCCGAAGGCTTTCAGTAGGGTTTTCTAATCCTAACCCCAAAAATAACTAAACTTATCCTATGATACTAACCATAATAATCATTCTTTTTATTACACACATAAATAAGATTTATTACAAAAAAACGTCACTTGATACATCATATAAGATCTAGTGGTCAAGTGTATTTAGGGATTAGGAAAAATATATAACAATTAAAACATGAAATGCACATGTTCATTTAAAACTTTTTTTACACGACCATACACATTCTACCATACTTATCATTTCATGGGATAACCTAAAGACATACAAAAGAAAATGGTGAGGTATAAATCCCATTAATGGAGTAAACAAGGCATAACATGAAGAATATATTACATGTTAGGAAATAGTCTTATCAATGGATCATAAGAGAAACATGAACATAATGGAATGATATAGCATGATTATGATAATATGGAAATGTGGAAACAACATTTAAAATGATTTTATCAGGAGACATGAATCATTGCACATGGATCAATAGTAAACCCTAATTTCAATTGAATTAGATTGTGTCAAACATCATTTCACATTATGTATGATGATACTAATCTTTACCAAATTCATTGGAGTGATATCAGGGTGCAACTTTATTAATCATTTCATTTCATGCATAAGTGTGCCACATTGATCATATAACCTATCTTCATTAAACATAATAATTTATTCCATGATACAATAATGTGGAACAAATACATGAAACAATATAATATATAAGTAAATGTTCATAAAGGTGAATACACTTTATAGAGAAATGGATATGGTATTATAGAACAATGATTTTCCTCGGAAAATCGCGGGGAAAGTTCAGCAACATAATGACCTGACATATAAAATAATAGATATGGTTGATTAGTGTAGAAGGGTTGTATCATAATATTTACATGAAATATAATGTAAGGTGTCATATAGATATATGTCACAACATATTTCATTGAATTTAGATTCATAAATCAAAATAATTTCATGAATGTAAATGAGGAGAGATAAACCCCTTATGGAATTTCAACATGGTAATGAGAATACATGGTAGGAATTTATGAGAGAGAAAGGGGTATATAATCATTAAAAAATAAGTAGGGCCATATGGGAGATGTGAAAAATCATAACCCAACATTTTTAATTGATAAAATAAGTATTATAACAAAATAATTAAATTTTGGAGAAAAATGAGATAGTAAGAAATCCCTTACTTGGAAGTGTGATCCCAATGGATTGGGGGAGGCTTGAGAGAAGCTTATTAGGAGCTTGAGGAACCTTGGTAGGATTCTAGAGAGTGTTGGGACACGGGTTTTTGATCCATACAGGATATTAGTGAAGAGTAAGTGTGAATTTGGGGTGGGTTTATCTATGAAAAGAGAGGGAATTCTTTATTATTTAGGTTTTAGACACTACACCTTAAAATAATCAAAACCACATACCAACCCATGGTTTTTTTCCAAGTTTTTTTTCCAAAGGGTTGTGTAAATAATTACATTATAAGTCCCATGGATGAACGTTTTATAATATTACACTTTCTTATGTGGAGGTGAGTCACTCTATCAAAGAAATCATTTTAAAATGTTAAAATGTATTATTTGTCTTGTAGGATCTAGTAAGGCATCATATAATTTATCAAAAAAATATAAAATCAGATTATATTATAGTTAAAACATATATTTGAATAAAATACCTTTTATAGTATTTTATTATATCACTATTGGGTCATTTTGATGACATAAAAACATTATATATTAAAACGATATTTAATTTTTACCCAAAAATTTGACTGTCTTGGAAAATTAGGAAAAAATCACCATTGGTTAATTTCTACATCCTGATTCCAAAAATAATATTCATTTTATCTAAATAATTTTCTAAATATTTAAATTTTTACTTTTAAATTAAAAACTGGAATTTATAGAAAATTTTGTGGTTTTGAGAAAAATGACTTTCAAACCTAAATAAAAATTTCAATTGTATTCATAAAAAAATTATCATCATTTATATTAAAAAATAATGTTATTAATAATATTTTATTAAAATATTATTTAATTCAAAAATACCCATTATTTCATCAAAATAGATTTTTTTAATTCAATATTTACTAAAATACTATTTGTGTTTTAATAACTATTTACAAAGTAATAATAATAAAATGAATGTATATTACTTATTCTATAAAACAAATAATGCACATAATCATGGTGCTAGGGTTTGTTACATAACCCCTTATAACACCCCACATATGAGCTATGGGTAATTTGGGTATTGGTGGAAGACTCATGGGGTGGCTTGAATAACATCGCTCGGCTGGTCATCTCTATCAACTTCCACTTCTCTTGTAAGTGGTTCTGCTTAAGATTAACATGTTGAAGCTCATCTTGGGCTTGGTGAAGTGCAAAGCCTAGTGACAGTACCTCATTTATAGGCTCCAACAAATGGGCTTTACATGGATCAATTCTACTTTAAGAGGCCATCACTTCCTTTTTCTGGGTTAATTGGATTTGTTAAACCATTATATTTATACTAATAATGTGATCATTGTTCAATGGATATATTATCAATTGTAAATATTCTTAACTGTATATTGAAATCCAAAAACAAAAAACCAATGAAGTGCATATGTTTTATATAAAAATTTTACATAACAATACATTTAATTAGATCAAGAATAACATTCATTAATAAATTATTGGGTCATTACAACTACTGTAATATTTATGATGGTTCCATCTCATTAATCATCCATACTCTGGGTTCCATTCCAAATCATCCATCTTGATCCTTACCCTAGACACCACATCCCAATGTAATCATTTCAACCATCCAATTGTTTCCCATTGTGGAACCTAGGTAGATTACCATGCATAAGACCCACACAATCCAGATCCATCCAGCCAAGAGATTCCCTCTTGTGAGGGGCTACTAACCATATGTATTCCCCATCATATCTCTGGGTTGTTGTCCTATGTTTACAACCCGATTTCAACCCTTAGCAACTCAAAATACTTGGGTTTTGATCCCTACCTTCTAAAATGGGTACCTAGGAAGCCTCTTCGTGGTTCCATCCCATCCAATGGTAATCGCTGTTATTCACTTTTCGAGGGTGTGCATTCCCAAATCCTCCCTCAGTGGTGTCTATATCAGACTTCACGGTGTGATATTTTCCCTTTATGGGACACACCACCCTCGGTCTTCTCTCATTGAGTGTTCTGATACAATTATCCAGTGTCACCCATTCTGGGGTATAATTTTCCTAAACCTCCCTCAGTGGTGTCTAGATCATACATCACGATGTGATTTATTTTCATTATGGGACACACCACACTATGTCCACTCTCATTGGGCATTTTGATCCATTCATCTGGTGTTTTCCTTTTTTGGGTGAACTCTCCCTGATCCACCCTCAGTGGTGTCGAGATCAAACTTCATTGTGTGCCATCTTCCCTATATGGAACACACCATCCTGGGTTATCTCTTATTGGGTGTTCATATCAATCCACTTGGGTAAACAATCGATGTTCTCCCTCCAAGGGATATACCAATATGATCCACCACAATTGGGAATTATGATCACTCTCATTTTTTCTCTATAAGACGTTAAAATCATTGAATACCATGTGTTAAACATTGGAAGCGGAGGAAAACCTTGGAGACATGTATTTTTTATAAGATACCAAATGACCTACAAGGTATTACTCGAGTTCTATTCCCTTTAGATTCCCTCGTTCGAGGAAGAATACATGTCTTCCATTGTCCACATATCCAGAGATTCCCCAACATGCCTTATGTTACCATATAATCCGACTAAATTTTGATAACCTGTCGAGACCCCTTGGAATGTCCATAATGAAACAGTGTAATTAATAGGAATAAAAAAATATAGGGAAACATGAATGAGATTTACAAACCGTGACTCAAATCATTGGGGGTGACCAGGACTAGATGATTAATTCTGGGGAGAAATCCATTGAAGGAGAGACCAACATCACATCATCCCATTTTGATCATGGAGAAAACATCTCTAAAGAAGTTATGAATGTTTCCTGCCTTTGGAAAGTGGGAATGCCAGGAAACAATCAGAGCATCACAACATGACTATGTGTTCCCCAGTGGAAAGCATCAGAAATAAATGGTGTACAAGATTTGAATCACATCTCCTTTAATACTGACTGGAAAAAAATATTGAGCAATTCAAGGCATCACCAATGTGAATCCCCTCTTCTTCATACTTGAGAAGATTATTAATAATCCTTCTGTGAAGGTAAGTGTCCATAAAATCTTCACAGACTCTGCCAACATCATATTCCATGCAAGGGGAATCTGACCCATCAACTCCATTAGCTCCTGGATGACTTCATCCCCTTCATAGGCCGCATCGAGAACATCCAGCCCCCGAATCCATCAACTCCTCACTGAATCAACTGCCTTCATAGGTTATGTCAAGGTAATCAACCCCCTCACTCTATCATCTCTTCACTGACTCTATCACCTTCATAGGTCAGATCGGGTGTATCGGTCACCAGACTCCATCAGCTTCTCGCTGAATCCACCACCTTCAAAGGTCATGGTTGGGGAATCTACCCCCTACTCAAATGGCTCTTCTCCAACACTTAGACCATAACATGCCACGCTGGGGGCATCCACCCCCTAACTCAAACAACTCTTCACAGACTCAACCACCTTCATAGGCTGTACTGGGGGAATCCGCCTAGGACTCCATCGTCTCTTCACTGTCTCCTCTACCTTCATATCTCATGCTGAGGAATACCCCGCCGAACTCCATCATCTCCTCACTGAATCATCCCCCTTCATAGGTCACATTGAGGGAATCTTCCCCCAAATCCAATGGATCTTCACAAAATCTACCTTTTATATAGGCCATGTTGGGGGAATCCACCCCCGACTCCATCAGATCTGTGCCGACTCTTCCACCTTCATAGGAAATTTAGGGGGAATCCAACCCCGACTCCATCAACTCCCTGCCGACTACACCACCTTTATAGGACGCATTGGGGGAATCCACCCCAACTCCACTGGATCCTCACCAAATCTACCACCTTCATAGGTCATGCCAATAAAATACTCCACCTACACCATGAGGACCTCACCAACTCTACCTTCTTAATCAGTTTCGCCAGGGGCATCCACCACCCCTCCCTCAGAACTCCCTTTTCTCTTTGATGACTCCACCACCTTCATAAGATACCCAAAGGGAATCCACCTTGACTCCATCGACTCCTTTTTGACTCTACAGCCTTCACATGCCATGTAGAGGGAATCTACCCCCTGACTCCACCATATCCTCACCAAATCCTCCTCCATCATATGATGCACCAGGGGCATACACCCCCCCAATCCATCGACACCTACCAACTCCCTCTCCATCAATGGTCGTGTCGGGCGCGTACGTTTCCAGACTATATCGGCACCTTGCTGACTCTTCGGCCTTTATAAACTGTGCTAGGGGCATCCTCCCCCCAACTTGATTGGCACCATACTGACTCTACCACCTTCATAGGCCATATTGGGGGCATCTACCCCCCCACCCTACTCCATCGGATCTTTACATTCTATGCCACCTTCATAGGTTGCACTGGAGGCATCCTAACCCCAACCCCATCGACTTCTCACTAGATCTTAAGCCTTAATAGGCCACGACGGGGGAATCCGTCGCTTGACTTTATCATCTCCTCATCCACCCTGCTGCCTCCAAATTCCAGGCTAGGGGAATCTGCGTCCCAACTCCATCGGCTCCTCACCGACTCTACTACCTTTAGAGGCCTTGTCAAGGGATTCTTCTCCCAACTTGATCTTCTCCTCAAAGACTTTTTCACCTTCATAGGTCGTGTCGAGGGAATCCTACCACAACCCCATCATCTCCTCGCTAAATTATATTCCTTCATAGGCCACCCTAGGGGTATATGTCAACCAAATCCAAGGGATCCTCACCAGCTTGACTTCTTTCATAGGCTGTGCAGGGGACACCCCCCACCCCCGAATCCATCACCTCCTCGCCGACTCCACCACTATTATAGAACACATTGGAAGCATCCATCCCCAACTCCATCAGATCCTTGCCGACTCATCCACCATAATAGGTCAAACCAGGGCATCCTCCCCTAAATCCATCATATACTTGCCAACTCTACAACCATCATAGGCTGCGCTAGGGGAATCCGCACCCGGCTCAATCAACTTCTTGTGAATCCACCACCCTTATGGGCCGCGCAGGGGGAAACCATCCTAAATCCAATGAAATATCTTAAATAGAACTAGAAGCCATTGTGGAGGTCCTCCTCGCACTGCTATCCATTAGGAATGTACTTCCTCCCTGTGGCCATCATCAGCTATTGTAGAGGTACACCCCACTCTACTATCCATTAGGAACAATGGTCCTCCCTGTGGCCATCATCAGCTACTATGGTGGTCCACCCTACAATGCTATCTTTTATGCACAAAGGTCCCCCCCAATGACATAATCATCTATTGTGGTTGTCCTCCCCGTTCTTCTTTTCATCAAGCATTATGGTCCTCCCTATGTCCACAATCAGCTACTGTGAAGGTCCTCACAACAAAACTATCCATCATGCATGGAAGTCATCATTGTGGCCATCATCATCTACTGAGGAGTTCCTCCCTGAACCACTATCATACATCATAGAAGTCCAACCCACCATCATCCCCAAGAATTATGGAGGTCCTCCCCACACAGATACCACCAGGAACTGATTTCCTCCCCATCTCCAACATCAAACAGCATTGAGGTCCTCCCCGTTCATCTACAAAACCATCACGGAGGCCCTCCCCATGTAAAATCCATGATTTTCACTGATGAACTAGTACTAGGAACAGTTTGATCATTTCTCTTCACCGGTTACACTACATCGTGAGATGTCACTCCAAGCATCCACGACATCTGGGCTCCATTGCCCCATCATACCAACAATACTGTCATCCATGCCTTCTTGCCTCTAACATCTCGTCATGGAGATGCTCCTGGTTACATAATCTTCCCACCTCCATCACCACATTATAAAAAATATACAGGCTTCCATGCCTACTGGGATCCATCACGCCATCATACCAATAATACATGATTCTATTCTTCTAGGAATCCATGCCTTATGGGCTCTATCACGCTATCATACTGACAATACAGAATTCAACTCCTTCTCGGCTCCACCACCCCATCATTCCAACAATCCAAGATTCCATAACTTCCAAGATAAGTTTCCACATCGAACCGACACTCTATACTTATGTGCCTTTTAGGATCCATATCCCCATCATACCAATTATCTTGGATTCCAAGCATTTAGGGATCATTTTCCCCATTGTACTAACTCTCTAGGGTTTCGCACCTTTAGGGAACCATTTCCTCATCATACCGATACTTCAGGTTTCCACAACTTCTGGAATCCAATGCCTCAGTGTACTGATGATCTAGTATTCTATGCTTTATAGGATTTCATGTATTCTAGGATACATCACACCTTCATAAGAACGATATAGGAATCCATGAAATCTACTCACCATCACTCCATTATTACAATGATCTATGCTACCACACCATCTGGTCACCATCGCCCCATCGTACTGATGATCCAGGCATTGATGCTTTCTTAGCGCTGCCTCGCCATTGTACCAATGCTCTAGGAGTCAATGCCTTTCTCGCTCTGTCTCCCCATCATACCGACAATCCAGTCTTCCATGCCTTCCAGGCACTATCACCCCGTCGTACCAATGTTCCAGGATCCCATGCCTTCCAGGCTCAATCGACCAGTCATACCGACAGTCTAGGTTTCCATAATTTCTATGATTTAATTCCCTATTGTATAGACATTCCAGGAATCCACACCTTTCGGGATCCATCGCCCCATTGCAACGAAGATCCAATATTCCATTCCTTATGGTCTCTATCATCCCATCATTCCGATTCTCTAAGTTTCATTAACTTCTAGGATCCATCACCCTGTCGTATTGATGCTTCGAGCTTGCACACCATCCTGGATTTTTCGCCCCTCTAGACTGAGGGAATTCTATCATCCCTTCCACCCTTATAAAACATTATTCCATCCCTACTAGTACACTACATCAATCATAGAGGTAATCCCTATGACATCAATGAAAGCTAGTGGAATGCTCACTATGATGTATCCCAGTTCACCCACCATGCTTACACTGGGGGAATTTTAGGGTAATCCTATCATATGGATTCCCCCATCCTCCCCAAGGATCTCAGACTATCCTACTGGGATATAGAAGACAATAAATCTACTGACACAAGCCATTTAATAATGTCCTTGTTGCATGAAATTAAACTACATAAAATCCATCGTGTGGGTCACATTATGTTAAACTAGGGGATAATGTATTGGTCACATGGTGTTATACTATGACAAATTTCGGTCAAACCTATGGGACCTAAAACCACAACAACTGTGGTCAAATCTATGCAACTGTAAACGACAACCCCTTCTTGTCCTAATCAAATGATATTAAACTGTAGGTTGAAAAATCATTACCATATGACGTTAAACTAAATTTTTATATTCCTCATCACATGATGTTAAAATATATCCTTACCCTGTGTCAATCACAAGAGGTGTTATATACTATGTATGAGATGGCTCTATATCGTCATCCTATAATGTAAAACAGTATAATTCCATGATCTACTAAATGAGAGAGTTCTCTAAATTCAGAACTACTATACTACCATGCCACATTAATAATCTACCATAGGAAACATATCCTTTAGAAGAGGTTCAACTCCCTCATTTGAATACACCCTGTTGACTTTCTCAAATGTGTTGAGGCCTAGGACTGAGAGTGTTGGACTTCAAATGGGCATACACCGAATCCATTTCCATGCTTCGCATTGTCCCTTTATTTAGTTTCCCATCTTCTTCATGTCTGATGGGACCCCCTAATGGCCTGGTCTCACACCACATTTCCTCACCTACAATCACGACCAACACCTCTAAAGACATTAAATATACTTTTGATATAGGTCTCGAATTTCAAAAATGGTTAATGGTTTACCCTAATTTTTCTATCTTCATTCCAGGTAACATGATATGGATTTTGTGTTTCGAACATTTTAAATAGTTATCCTCCTTCATTACACCACCAATATTGTGATCTAGATATTGAATGTCTGGATTAATGTTTTCCCCACCTCTCTATGTTTAGGTGGAACTGCAACACCCAAGGTGTTACCCTTTCATGCATCATATCACATTTAATAAGTAGGTCAGGGTGACAAAAATATTCCCAGACAGAAATCTCCATTCCCCTTTCGTTGATATTTCAGGTGTCAGGAATATCTCATCATTACACCTTGTTTCCTACATCTAGAATGACTCATGTGGGATTAGTAGTTTTTATAGTATGTGTACTGATAATGTTGAGTGACACAAACATCATCTTACCGCATGACGTTAGACAATATTATCATCTTGCATGATTTTAAACTATTCATCTTCATCTCGCATGATGTTAGACTTTTAAATTGTCGTGCATGATGATAAACTATTCATCTTCATACACATGATGTTAACTTGTTATATTGTCCTGCATGACATTAAATTATTCATCTTTGTCCCTAAAAATGTTAAATATTTATATCGTCTTGTATGATGATAAATTGTTCATCTTTTTCCCACATGACGTGAAACAGTAATATCAACAGGAATGATGTTTAACTATTTATCTTCTTCGCACATGATTTTAAACTATCATATTATCCTGCATAGTGTTAAAATTCTCATCTTTGTCCTACATGTAGTTAAACTTCTATATCATCCTACATGATGTCAAATTTTTCATCTTCATGCTGCATGACGTTAAACTATTATATCGTCTATCATGACTTTAAAATGTTCATCTTTGGGCCCCATGATTCTAATATGTGATATTATCCTTCATGAAGTTAAATTGTTCATAATTCTCCCCCATGACATTAAACTAGTATATCTTCCATTGTGACTATAAATTGTTCATCTTCATCCCACGTGATGTTAAACTATTATATCTTCCTTCATGATGTTAAACGTTTCATCTTCATCTTTCATGATGTTAAACTATAATATCATCCTTTATGAAGTTAAACTATTCATCGTCGTCCTACATAATGTTTAAATATTATATCATCCTTCTTGAAATTAAAATATTCATCTTTATCTCGCATGACGTTAAAATATTATATCATCATGTATGATATTAAACTCTTAATATTTGTCCAACATGACATTAAAATGTTATATCATCCTTGTAATGAAATGATCTTTTATGAATAAAATTTTATTTCATTTAATTTGTTATGGATATAAAAAACACATGAACTATTTTTTTATTTTTCTAGTTTAAATTACCATTAATCATCATTACCATTGATAATATGGCCATTGAAAAGTGATCACACAACTCATCAAAATATAAGACTTTAAAAAATATTTTCAACATAGAAAAATGATAGAATGACCTCATCCTATAGAATCAGGCCATACGATGATCACTTTTCAGATCATGGGAAGGAGGTTATGTCACTAGGATTCACTCTAGACCGATCCCAAGATGAGCATTAACACATTAATCTTGAACAGAGTAACTTACAGGAGAAGATCATGTTAATATAGTTTACCACCCGAGAGATGTTATTCAAGGCACCCCAAGAGTCTGTCAAAATCGCACACATTACCCATAGGTCTTATAAGGGTGTTATAAGGAGTTATGTAATAAAGTATTAGTTAAACATTGTATAATCCATTTTTTTAAATATTATTTTTATTCCATCAATTCCTTTATGCGAATAGTCTTTCTTTAAAAAATGATAAATTTGATAAATTGAGTTTTCAGGTAAAAGTTGAAATTTTGAGAAATATATACATTATTATATTAAAATAAGGGTTTTATTAATAATATTATAAAAAAATAATATAAATGATTATTATTTTAGTTACATATCCGTAAATTATTAGGTAATTAAATTGATAAGAGTTATATTTTTTATACGACAAAACATAATGATTATTTTTAATTTTTTTAAGAATTAATGAATGTCTGAAATAATTAATTTTTTAATAAAATATTATTATCAAATAACTTTTATGAATAATAAATGAGTATATATTTTTTATGAAGTCGAATGAAATTTTCATTAAGGTTTGAAAACTGTTTTTATCAAAACACATGAATCTTCAATAAATGTATGTTTGAATTTTACAATACAAAATTCAAATATGTAGAAAATTATATATATATATATATAATGAATTTAGGATTTAAAAATTATCCAATGGACAATTTTTCATAATTTTCTAAGATGGTAACATTATTGGGTAAAAATTAAATATCATATTAACAAAATACGTGTTTTATGAAATCATAATGAACCAAAAATGATGTAATAAATACTTGAATGGGTACTCTATGGTGAATATATTTTTTACCAATAAAATAATTTTATTTTAGATTTTTTTGATTATTTTATAAATATTTTGCGAGTCCTCTAAAATGTATAATATATTTTAGGATTTTAAATTCATTTCTTAAATAATATGAGTCACTTCCACATACGGATGGATAATATTTTAATATTTTACATATAAAATAATGTTTTCAACTATTCCTTGGAAAAAATTACATGGGAAATAACCATGTTATGGTCTGTGTTTTTGATTATTTACTTAATATGTTCGAAATCCTATGTTTGTGAAATATTAAAGAATTCCCTCTCCTTTCCTATATAAACCCACAGAATATCCCAATTATTTTTACTAAAAATCCTTGGATAATGTTACTAATATGTCATCACCTCTCTAGAATCCACCCATAGTGCCCCAATCTCCCAGGAATCCACTCTCAGCGATCTCTCCCACGCCATTGGGATCACACTTCCAAGTAAGGGATTCCTTCCTTTCACATTTTTTCCATGTTACTATATTTTGTTCTACCATATTTTCAATTAAAAATATTGCGGTATGATTTCAACATCCCCCATACTTCCCTACTTATGTTTTTATTATTATAGACCCCTTTATATTTCATTAACGACTTCTCTATACACCTATTACCATGCCGAAATTCCGTAATGTATTTATATCTTCTTATTTTCATTCAATTGTTTTGTCTAAATTTTGGATCTAAATTCCGTGTAATATACTGGGTTATTATGTTTCATGATTCCATTACGTTCTATTCCATTTATAAATGACGATATAACCCTTCCTCTCTCATCAACCAAATTTATGAATGCCTATATAACGACGTTATGCTGCTGAAATTGAACAGCGATTTTCTAAGACAAAATCATCATGTAGTGAATAACGTACCCATACTTATATCAAGTGTATTCACCTTTATGAATGTATTTTTATTTATTATATACATAATGGGTGTATTCCACATTATTTTATCATGGAATAAATAATGATGTTGAATGAATCAATGTTATATGATCTATGTGACACACATAAGCATGTGATTGAAATGAATATGAAGGGTGTTCCCTAATAGCATTCAAATTCATAGGGTAATGTTTAGTATAATGATAATTCATGTTGGGATAGGGATTTACCTTCTTCCATTTAGGACATGTGTCCACCATGTTGGGATAGGGGTTTACAAGATTCTTTTATGCTAATGATGTAATATTTAAAGTAATTTCAACATTTCCATGTTTTGATAATCATGTTATATCATGCCTTTATGTTAATTTTTCTCTTATGATCCATTGGTATTCTCATTTCCTAACAAGTATTGTATTATTAAAAATATTCATTTTTACTCCCTTACTATAATTATACTACAACCTTTTCTTATGTACTCCCTCAGGTTATCCTATGCAATGCTATGTGTGAAGGAAAATTGTGGTAATGTAATAGAAGTTTTCAATAAATATATTGTACTCTATGTCTTAGTTTGTCATGTAATATTCATAATCCCAAAACAAACTAATAGTCTATCTCTTATTGGTTTTATTATGTGCATGATTATGTAATAAAACATGTTTAAACGTGTAATAAAGAGAATGGTTGTTATAGTTGGTATCAATGGATAGGTTTAGTTATTTTTGGGATTATGGTTATAAAACTGTAGTGAAATCCTTAGGGATGAGTCTATGTATAAGAGAAACATCCCTAAATTCTGGTGAGTTTATAGTATATGGATTATCAATAAAATGCATCCCTGTCTGAATACGAAAAGGTAGAGGTGGCTCTGGCTTAAATGTATCTATGGGTAAAACCTGAAAACACCTCTTTGAGATAGACTCAAACGAGAACTTGTGCATGAAAATGGACCTTGCTACACTCTTGGGTTAACTCTCCAAGTGGATATACTTTGTTAAATTTATAATCTTAGTATGGACCATAATTATTGTAAAAAAATTCCATCAGAATATACGTTAGGAAATAGATCATGGATAACATAGATTAAATCCTAGAAATTCATTAGTTAAATAGATAAAAATAATTTATAAGTTATCCCTTTTTGTAATTGGATTCCCCTTTATGTGTTTTATAGTTTATAATACATATCACTAATTTTTATTTAATTCTATCTAATAGATGGTAATTTTAGGACTCAGGCTAACAAATGATGTGAAGAGAAATGTGAGGACTGTTCTAGTGAGGTGCCCAATCCAATGGAAGCGGGAATCGCAAACATTTTCATGATACTATATTAGTTATCTCAAAATTGCAACAGAATAATTAGTCAAAAAAACATCAACCCCCCCCCCCAAGAAATAAAAATTTTCAATCGAGAGAATCATGAGACAAAGACCTCCTACTTTTAATGGTTTATCTGATCTCTCAATCGCCAAAAAATGGATTAACTCGATTGATAAGATCATATCCATACTTTAGTGTTATGAGAGAGAGATGATTATTATGGATACTTATGGTATGGAATGTGAAGCTGATGAATGGTGGAAATTGATCAATAATATGAAGCCTGAGGAAGATATCGAGGTGTTGGTATGGAAGGTTTTCCAAAAATTGTTTTTCGCTAAATATTTTTCCATCACCCACCATATTAAGATGAAAATAGATTTCCTTGTAAAAAACAAAATTGACGATGAATCTATTCGGATGTATGGGGAAAACTTTTCCAGACACACAGTATATGCCTCTAGTTTTGTTTTTATCCATGAATTCAAGTTAGACCGCTTTTTGGTGGGATAAAACATAGCCTACAGAAAGCCCTGTCGATATGTTACTTTGATAGTTATGAGAAGATTGATTGATGTTACCTGAAAGTCATGATGGAGATCAGTGAATCTCATGTGTATCAAGGGGATTAAAATTGGAATTTGGACTTTAATTCGGGTACTCTGATGGAAAAAACCAATGGTTCTATGAAATTCCAACATCCTACTTGCCAAAGGTGCAGGAAGAATCACCTTGGAAATTTCCTAAAGGGGACGAGGAAATGATTAAGGTGCATAATAGAAGGTCATATGGATAACGATTCCTGATGGGAGAAACCCACTATTATGCCAGAGAAAAGGAATGATCCAAATGACCCTGATCACATTGTTCATTTCTACAACTACAAAGAATAATGTAACTTTGTGAACTAGTTACTTAAGGCAAGGTTAATTAGAGGAAACCAAAAAATTCCCAGGCATCAAGGGAGAGATTCATTCATCACTACCACTGAAGGGAATCCTAAAAATGTGGTGGTGAAAGGTATTCTAGTTATTCATTCAAGAATCATAAATGTAATTTTTGATTCTAGTTCTATGCATTCTTTTATACCGTGAATGGTGATTAAAATTTTTCAAAACCACCGAAACTCTTGGAAGTATAGATGTCTGTGAGAATAGAAAATGAGGAAATTATCACATCCCATGAATATAACTCCTCCTCTATCATAATTTGTGGAATGAACTTCCTGAAGTACCTCATCATACTTGCTCTGGTGGAATCTGATGAAATTATTGGCATGGATTGTATTTCTTTATATAGATCCAGCACAAACTATCGCGAGTGAGAAATCACTCTCTATATGGTGAATCGACCCGAGATTATTTACAAGATCAAT
Organism: Viscum album; assembly: GCA_963277665.1. Classification (NCBI taxonomy): domain Eukaryota; kingdom Viridiplantae; phylum Streptophyta; class Magnoliopsida; order Santalales; family Viscaceae; genus Viscum; species Viscum album. The sequence goes on from OY728155.1 coordinate 799,474,155, forward strand.
GAGGAGTATGAGTCTTGAATATCACCATCGTCTCAAGAATAGATATTACTTTTCTATGAGATTCAATATCATCTTCATATAATTATGTCTAAGGAAGAAACCATCCCTAAAGGCAAGCCTATTGTAAGGGTATTCGCTGATGTGTTTCCTGAGGAATTTCTGGGTTTTCCTCCTAAAGAAGATATTGAATTCTTGATTGATCTTAAACTTGGGGCATTTACAATATCCAAACTCTCTATAGAAAGGATGTTGTGGAGCTTGAGGATATAAATATAAAACTAAAGGAGTATCTAGATAAAGGGTTTATATTCCCAAGTACTTCACTATGTGGTGCACTAGTCATCGTCTTCTAGAAGAATGATGGTTCAATGCACCATTTCATTGATTATCGTGAGCTTGAAAAAAATCATGATAAGAACAAGTATAATTTTCCATGAATTGATGAGTTTTTTGATCAACTATGTGGAGCACAAGACTTATCCAAGGTGGATCTGTTGTTTGGATATTACAATGTAAGGGTGAATAAGAACGATATCCCCATTACTTAATTTCATACAAGGTATGGGCACTATGAATTCACAGTAATTCCTTTATGGATCACTAAGGTTCCATAAATCATCATGGAATTGATGAATATAGTCTCTAGATATTACCTCAACAAATTTTTTGTGGTCTTTATTGATGATATTTTAATATACTCTATATCCCAGAATGGGAATGATGAGAATATAAGCACTATTCTAGAGACCTTGTGAAAATAGAATCTATATGACATGTAGAGAAAGTGTGAGTTTTCGTTGATTTATGTCTCATTCTTTTGGTACATCATCATAAACAATGGTAAATATGTGGATCCTTCCAAAGAAAAAGAAATTTATGGATGGCTGAGGCCAACATCATTGATAGATATCCCAATCTTCTTGGGGTTATCAAGATGTTATCGTCTATTTGGGTGAAATTTTTCATGATTATAAAACCCTCATACCAAGATAACATGGACGGGAGTCATGTTATCTTGGAATGATGAATGTGAAGAAATCATCATGTATGTGAAGAAGAGGTTTTTCATTAACCTTTTTCTCACACTACCCAAAAGTGGGGAGATTTTCATAATCATCAACGATTCTTCGAAGAAGGGCATGGGATTTTTGTTGATGTAGAATGAAAAATTCATCACCTATACCTCAAGGATATTGAAAATTCATGAGAAAAACTATCCTACAATTGATCTGGAGTTGGAAGATGTGATCTTTTCATTGAAAATATGGTCGCATTATCTCTTTGGGGAACCGTGTGAAATGTATATGGATCAAAAATGTCTCAAATATATATTCATAATTTAAGAGCTAAACATGAGATAATGAAGATGGTTAGAGCTCATTAAGGATTATGATTGGTCAATCCATTACCATCCTGGGAAGGATTACATGGTGTAAAATTCTATAAGTAGAAATGATCCTTCAATTCTATCATTGATGAGAATTGACAAGGATTTAATATTCATAAATTTGATGAAGATATACACGGGGACCATAAATAACGGAACAATATCAATCTGTTTAAAAATTATTGATCAACCACCTCTTTTGGCATTTTTAAAGGATTATCAATAAGATTTTTTTGGAATTCAAAAGAAAGTGGAAACTCTCATAAAATGGAAGTCCTCTAAGTCTATTCTTAATGAAGAAGTAATTTTGATATTTGGGTCAAGACAATGTGTTCCATAAAATATAGAGATAAAGATAGAACTTTTCGATGATTCAGATAATTCAAATTTCTCTCTCCAACCTACAAACACACTGATGTATCAGGATCTCTTAGGGAATTATTGGTGGGATAACATGATGAAGGAGATCGTAGAATACACGTCAATGATCCTGGTATGTCAGCATGTGATGGAATAGTGGTATAAGACTAAGGAGATGATGTGACCATTACCCATACCAACATGGAAATGGAATAACATCACCATAGAATTTTTCACCGGATATTCGAAGACATACTAGGGAAATAATTACATCTAGGTTATTGTGGATCATCTAAAATGACTGCCCACTTTATTGCAATTTGAGATGATATCTCTTAGGATCGACTGGAACAAATATACATCATATAATTCATAAGGCTTCATGTTGTAAAACTACCGATGGTATTTTATTGAGATCCAAGATTCATCATTATGTTCTTGAAGAGTCTCCAAAACACTATGAATATTGAGTTGAACTTCAGTACAGATTATCATCCTCAAACGGATGCCCAATCTAATTGTAGTATCCAAAAACTTGAGGACATGTTGAGAGAATTCACAATGGATATTAAATGGGTATTGGATCAACATCTTCCTCGAGTTGAGTTCTCTTTCAACAACAGTTCCACTCAAGGATCCAACTGGATCCTTATGAAGCCCTTTATGGGATGAGGTGAAGAAAACTGACTTGTTGGGATGAAGTTAGGGAGAGAAAACATCTTGGTCTAGAAATGTTTAAAGAAGTGGAGGAGTAGGTTAATACCATACATTAGCACATAAAATATGATTAAAGTTGAAAAAAGTTACATGTAGACAACTATCGATGAGAACTAGAGTTTGATGTTAGAGATATGGATTGTCTTTGAATATCTCCATGGAAGAGATTGATATGATTTGGGAAGAAGGGAATGGTTATTTCAAGGTACATCAACACTTTGAGATCCTTGATGCATCAGAGATGTGGTATATCGACTAGAACATCAACCGAACCTATCTCATGTAAATGAATTATTATATGTACCACTTTTAAGGAAGTACATAGGTGACCCATCACATGTACCCAATCCAGAGGTTGTAAAATTGTAGAATGGGAATTACTATGAAGAGAAGCCGTTGAATATCATAGATAGTAGGAAAAAATATCTATGAAATATGACAATTCCCATCTAAAATTGTAGTGGAGAAACCACAGGTTTGAATAAGAAATTTTGGAACTGGAGGAAGTAATGAGGGAGAGTTACCCTCATCTATTTTAGTGTGGGAAAAGAAAATTTCTTGGGAGAAATTTCATAAGGGGGGATTTTTTTAACAACTCGATCATCCATGAATTAAATTACCTTAATTTTTATTTCTTATGGATATAAAATACACATGTACTCTTTTTCTTTGTTTAAATTACCTTTATATATTGTTTGCGTTGATAATATAGGCATTGAATAGTTCTCAGACATGTGATATAAATAGAAGGCTTGAAAGAATCCTTTCAACATAGATAATGGAGAATATGTCCTCATCTAGTAGACTTGGGCCATACAATGATATTTTATAAGATCTTGGGATGGAGGTACTATAACTAGGATTTCACTTGACCAAGACCAAGTTGAGCTTCAACATGTTAAGCTTGAACGAAATCACCTACAGGATGAGTTCATGTTAGTTGAGATTACCACCTGAGTAATGTTATCTGAGCCTCCCCAAGAGTTTGTCATAATCGCAAACCTTACCTTTAGGTCTTATGTGAGTGTTATAAGGGGTTTTGTTATAAGGTATTAGTTACTTATTATATAATCCATTTTTATAAATAAATTTATTATTCTATCAATTCCTTTATGAGAATAGTCTTTCTTAAAATATGTTAAATTTTATAAATTGAGTTTTTGGGTAAAAATGGATCTTTTGAGAAATATATACATTAATATATTAGAATTTTTTTTTTTATTAATATTATAAAAAAATTCTTATAAATTATTGTTATATTAGTTCATTATCTATAAATGATTAGGTAATCAGTTTAATAAGAGTTATATTTTTATACGATTAAACAGAAAGTGTATTTTAAAAGAATTTTTATTATGGAATTAATGAATTTTTGAAAAAAAATAATATTTTAATAAAATATTTTTATAAAATTACATTTATAAATAAAAAAATTTTATATAATTTTTAGGATGTAGAATTTAATTTTTAATAAAGTTTGAAAACTATTTTTTTCAAAAACCCATGAATTTTGAATAATTGTCAGTTTCCATTTTAAAAGTTAAAATTCACATTTTTAGAAAATTATTTAGATAATTTGAATATTATTTTTGGAATCATGATATTTAAATTATCCAACTATAATTTTTTCATAATTTCTACGACAGTTGAATTATTTGGTAAAAATTAAATAACTTTTAAATAAAATGTGTGTTTTATGACATCATAATGACCCCAAAATGATGTAATAAATTCTATAATGGGTATTATAGACCCAATATATGTTTTTAAAATTAAAATAATATTATTTTATATATGTTTTACATATTTTATATAGCCTTAGTGAATCATCCAAATATATAATATATTTTATGAATTTAAATTCAATTCTTTAATAATGTGACTCACCACCACATAAGAGAGGATAATATTTTAATATGTTCTGCCACTGGACATATAATATAATATTTTCTACTCATCTTTGGAAAAAATGGTAGAAACCATGGGTTGTTGTGTGGTTTTTAGTATTTAATTATATAGGTTCTAAAAACCAATGTTTGGGAAATATTATTGAATTTCCCTCTATTTTCCTATATAAGCACAACCCATATCCCACATATCTTGACTCAAAATACTTTGAGCAGGTACCTACTTTTTCCATTCCTCTCTAGAATCCCCCATGGCACTGCAAGTTCCCAAAAAGCCTTTCTTATGCCTCTCTCAATCCTTTAGGATCATAATTCCAAGTAAGGGATTCCTTCCTTTCTCATTTTTGGTCCAAGTTTATCTATGTTGTTTTACCCTTTTATTTTCAACTAAAAATGTTGGGGTATGATTTTTAACCTCTACCATAATTCCATCCTTATTTTATAATTATGATAGAACCATCTCACTCTCATTAATGACTTACGTGTACACCCGTTACCATGCCAAAATTCCATAAGAGATTTCTCTTTAGTTATTTCCATTCAATAATGTTTTCTATATTTTTCATCTAAATTACATTTCATATGTTGGAATATTATTTTAAATGATTAAATTAATGTTTATTTTGTGTATAAATTATGAGAGACCCCTTTTCACTCTCAACAACCCAATTTATGAGTCTCTATATAACACGATTATGCTGCTGAAATTGCATCGTGATTTTCCAAGCCAATATTATCTTGTAGTGAATAACATAACCATTTCTATATCAATGGTATTAACCTTTATTCACAAATATTTATTTATTATATACACTCATGTATGTATTCCCCATTCATTTATCATGTAATAAATGATGATGTTGAATGAATCCTTGTTATATGATCTATGTGGCACACATAAGCATGAAATTGAAATGATTATGATGGGTGTGCCTTGATAAAACTCCAATGAATTGTGTCATTTTTAGTATAATGATATTTGATGTTGGGATAGGGTTTTACCTAATTATTTTTAGGATATTTTCCCACCATGTTGGGATATGAGTTTACTTGATTCCTTTATATGAATGATGCAGTGTTTTATGTTGTTTCCACATTTCCATGTAATGATTTATCTTTTGGATTCCAAACTTCATGTTTTATGACATGTACGAAATGGATCTTCCTCGGGAGAATGCGCTTCACGCGCTGCCTTCTTTTCAAATTTTTTTTCTCGTTTCATCTTCCCTCGCCTGTCCTCTGCCGCTCCCATCAGCTCCGACGGTATTCCTCCCCATCTCTCCTTCTACTCCCTCGATGTTGTCTTTTCCCCAGCCGTCGTTGGATCCTGGTCCCTCAGGTTATGCTGCCTCTGGCCCAGATCTTCCCTCCTTATCTCCTCCACGTTCGAGCCCTGGCACTGGCATCTCCTTCCGAGATTCTCTCTACGGTATGTTCTTTTCCCCTTATTTCCCAACCGTTCTCATGCCCATGTCTCAGTCGTTGTGGGAGGGACGTTGCGTTCACCTGGATGTCCCGGTGTCTGCCTTCGAGGAAGCAAAGGCCTATCTGAAATGGACCTTGGTTTCTTGGTTTGGGGTGGCTAGGATGCCGCTTGCTTTCTTCTAATGTTATGATAGATCCTGGGGCCTTCTTTTCCCGGCGCAGATTTCGGTGATCCACATAAACTCCTTTTGCCTTATCTTGTCCTCGGAGGTTGAATTGATTCATGCGTGGTGTAAAGATCCTCGATCTTTGGGGCGATGGAGCTTCAGTCTCTCCAGATGTTCTATGGATGTTCATAAAGGTATGGAGAGTCTGGTGGCTATTGTGTAGCTCTATCTTCCTAGTCTGCCTTTACCCTTCCAGAATGATGGCTTCCTCAAAGCGATTGGGGACTCCCTTGGGGGATTTCTATGCTCGGACGTGGGTACCAGATGTGGCTCTTCTACCTCGGTGGCTCGTATTTAAGTGGAACTAGACCTCTCTGAGCCACTACCGGATAATATTTAACTTTGGATCGAGGGTTCACTATGTTCGTTGCAGGAAATATCTTACCCAGTCTATCCAAGATTCTTCTCCCATTTTCTTCTTCCAGGCCATTCTTTACAAGTTTTCCGCCAAAGGAGAAAGAATGATCGTCACCGTCCTCTCTTAGCGGCTGCGAATAGGGTGGATCCTCCTATGACTGCTTCGATGAAAGGGACCCTGGTGGCTGTTCAGCCCTTCAATGCTGCCCCTTCCCCCTATCCCTAGTCTAGATTAAATGTTCCTACCTAGTTTTAATTCGGTGTTCCCTCTTGTCTGTCATGAAGATGTTCTCACGACATGTTGGGCTCTTGATCCATCTGCGACAAGCTAGCTTCTTCCACTACAGGTGATCCCACCTCCCTCCTTTTTCCTCCAATTCTTCCAATCCTTCCTTGAGGGGTAGTAGGAGTTGAGTCATGGACTCACCTCCATGGTTCCTAGCGCCTATCATCCGCCTGTCCTGGTCTCTTCTTATACCTCTGTGGATGCTAAGGAGTGGTCTATAGTGGAGGTTCCCCAGCCTTCAAATTTTCCATTTGGCGTTCTCCCCATGCCTTCAACCTTGGCTCCCCTTTTTCATATAGCAGGGTCTCCCTCCCCGAAGGGAGATGGTCTTTCTATCTCTCCACATTGCTGAGGCAAGTAGTGTTTTTGCTCCCAGATCAGTTTCTCTACCCCAGTACCGCTGCTCTCAAATAAGACTGAGATGTGTACCAGATCCCTATCTACATCCAGATCCCCGGAGGCCAATTTGTCCTCCCACATCGAGAAGTCTATGAGTGATGGAGCCAATCCCAGGACACTCTTCCACCAATGATTCCTTTAATCATCTGGAATGCTCGGTGCATAGGCACCCGGGTTAAGTCGGACTTCCTCGCTTCGGAAATCTCTAAGCACAAGGCTACTATGGTGGCCATTCTTGAGCACAAACAACCCCCTTATAGGATTGGATATTGTTCTAGAAAATTCAAAATGCATGGCTACATGAATGCTGACCCTTATAACCATCATATTTGGATTTTTTGGTACAAGAAGAGTAATGTGGTTATGGTTCAAGAAGGTGATCAGTTCATTACAGTTAATGTGAACCATGGAAACCACTCCTTCTTCATTTCCTTTGTCTATGAGAGATTTGACATACATCAAAGAGAGTCTTTCGGTAAGGATCTCATTTCGTTTGATCCTGACCGGGTTCCATGGATTGTTGGTGGCGATTTCAATGTGGTTCCAGATCCGACAGAGAGGAAGGGGAGAGGCCCTTTCCCTAAGAAATCATGCCTCAGTTTTATTCAATTCATGGCGGCCAAGGGGCTCTCAGACCTTAGTTTTGTGGGCGACCATCTTACGTGGTGTAACAATCAATGGGGACATCATCGCTCATGGGGATGCTTGGATCAGTGTCTTGGAAACATGCATTCCTTATCCTCATATTCCCGCTCAAAGGTTAACCATCTGGTTCGCGGGATCTCTGACCACTCCCACCTCTTGATTTCTCTATCTTTAGTGCAAGAGGGCCAGTACCGGTTCAGATATAGCCAAATTTGGGTTGGTTTTCCAAGTTTCCAGTACCTGGTCAGTACCTCCTGGGCAAGCCCTCCCAGGGAATTAGGTGGTCTTCTCTTCATAATAAGTTATGTCGGCTGAAGTTGAAGCTCTAATTGTGGTATAGAGACTTGTGCCCAGTTGATGGGGATTTGCAATCCACCATGTAGGACATAGAGTGTCTTGAGCATCTTCTGGAGGATGGATAGAAGGATGGGGTTTTTAGGAGATCTCTGAGAAAAAGGATCTTCTGGAGGATTTTCTCCTAAAGCAGGAGTGCCTTGCTAGAGAGAGAGCGAGCATAAAATGGCTTAAAGAGGGGGATAGTAACAATGTATTCTTTCATGCAGGCATAAAAGATAAGAAGTAGCTAGTTAAACTGAATATTCAACTGGATGATGGCTCATTCCCTGAGGATAGGGATGTGGTGGGAGGCATGGCCAACTCCTACTCCTCTGAGCTTCTTGCTGGTCCTAAAACTCTCTTGCCTAATGGGTACCCCTCAGAGAGCACATAGATCTTTGATTCGTTTCCCTCCCTTGCCTCTGATGAAGTAAATGATCTCTTGGGGACTGTGCCAGATGAGAAAGAGATTACGACTACTATGTTGAACTTGAACCCTGATAGCATGGAAGGTCATGACAGCTTCCCAGGTACATTCTATGGGTCTTCTTGGGAAGTAGTGAAGGATGATTTGATTTCTGCCATTCAAGACTTATTCTGGGGTCGTATCTAAAGACGTGTTTCATGTGCCACTACATTAGTGCTTCTCCCGAAAAATCAAGAACCCCTCTTCCATTCTGAATTATCATCCAGTGAGTATGTGCAATGTCCCCTATAAAATTATGTCATACATCATTAATTCAATGTTGGCTACTCATCTCCCACGGTGGGTCTTGTTGAAAAAACATGGCTTTGTTAAGAGTTGTTCTATTCAGGAGGCAATTTCTTTGGCCTATGAAATGTTCACGGACATTAATGTTAAAACCAATGGTGCTAATGTGGTCATCAAGCTCGATATGAACACGGCTTTTGATTGGGTTGAATGGAGCTTCATCAACTGCATACTTGCAGGTATTGGTCTCAACTCTAGAAATGTCGATCTTATTTTTAGTTGTTTCAGCTTTGCATGGATCTCAGTGACTTTCATGGGAAAAGCCTATGACTTCTTCAGATCCACTTGCGACCTTAGGCAAGGGGACCCAATTTCACCTGTCCTTTTTATCCTTGTCCTGGAGGTTTTGAGCTGCCTCCTTCAGTGGAACTTGAACAAAGGTGACATCCTACCTTTCATAAGGAAGTGGAATGATCCATGTGTGTCCCACCTCATTTTTGCGGATGATACCATCTTGTTCCTAAATGCATCCATTCATTCCTTACATGGCCTGAATAAAGTGTTGGAGGAGTATGGTCACTAGAGAAGGAATATTATTAATTACAACAAGAGCACCTTCTATATATCTAGCAGGTGCAGCTCCCTGTGAGTCTATGCTGTGAGAAACATTTGGGGTATGCAGATTTGGTCCTTTCCTATGGAATACTTGGGTGCACCCATCTCATCTGGAAGGCTGCACATTAAGGATTTTGAATCCCTTCTCAGGAAAATTAATAACCGGGTGCTGAACTGGAAGAATAAATATCAGTCTTTTGGTGGGCGGATTACGATGGCCAAAAGTGTCCTTTTAGCTACTCTAGTGCACACCCTCTTGGCGCTTAGTGTCCCGAAAGGTGTCATTATTAACATCGACCAGATCATGGCACGGTTCATCTGGGACCCACATTCTGAGGGAAAAAAACACTGGGTATCTTGGCACAAGATGGCACACTCGGTTAGCGAAGGAGGTGTGAATGACTGCGATCTAAAAGATACCCTTTCATGTATGCATGCTTTCTTCTCATGGAGTGTTTTGGAACACCGTACCCTTTGGGGGATTTCTATTCAAAACTATATTTATCAACATAATTCAATGGCGATATTTACCTCTCCTTTAGGGTTGATCTTAATTCCCCTTATCACCCATCTCCGCCCGCATTCCCGCCAGATTGTCGTGGTGGGTGACTTCTCCTTCTGGCACTAAAATTGTTGTGGTGAGGTTTTTGGTTTTCCTAGATGCCCGACCACCCACATCACCGTCAAAGAATCATGTTGCCTTCCTTACTTTATTAATGCAGTTCTGATCACTGAGCATATGGATCTCTTCAACCTCATTGAGATGAACACTTCCCCCGATAAATGTGTTTTTACCCCTTATCCGTCTGGTTTATTCTCCTCGAAATACTTGCATCACATCAATAACATGCAGCTCCATGCTGATACTTGGGATGATGGACTTTGGGATAAGATTATTCCAACCAAATAATTTTTTTTACCTTGCAGATCGGGAAAGGGGCTGTTCCAATGGAGGAAAACATCAAATGATTCGGGATCAATCAGGCTTCCAGGTGTGGGTGTTGTATGACACCAAGCGAGGAAATCACAATACACTTGTTCTTTGAAAGTGAATGGGTGCATGAGGTGTGTAAATTCATCGGGGTAATTTACTGATATGTCTATAACTTCAATGGAGAGCCTCTCTTTCATGGATAGGTGGTACCATGGCTCGAACGTAGGTGGTCTAGAAGAAATGGCCCACACTGTGATCTTGCATGCTATTTTCTGGTGCATCTGGAAAGCCATGAATAATGTTCTTTATGAAGGGGGATCCATGTCAATTCTTGCTATTATAGTGGGAACAAGAAACCTTCTCATAGATTTCAATTGGATTTTCCACTACCGGGAGGAATTTCCTTCACTTGTCTGGCTCCAAACTGGTCCTCGGACTTATAATCTGACCAGCAGCAGTGATAGGGGTAACTGGGTCTGATGATTCCAACCTTTGAAGGGCATGAAACTTAATAAAGATGTCTTGGGTTTACTGGGAGTTATGCGCGGGGTTGGAGTGGTGCGGGATGCAAATGGGCCGGTCTACTTGGCTTTCTCTATCAGACTCAGTCCGGGGACCTCTCTTTAAGAGGAGGCCAAGGCGTTGCTCACCGGACTCACCTAATGCACCTAGAGGAATTTAGACATCTTTGAAGTTGAAATTGATTCATAGTTAGTGCACAAATTGCTACATGACTATGTCATCTCCCCCTGTTCGATCAACTTAATTATTAGAAAGTGTCAATGAATTCTCAATAATACCACTCAAGTGGTGCACACTTGGAAGGAGGGGAACAATGTAGCTGATTAATTGGCCTCGTTGGATGTCCCTAGTTCTAAGAATATTTTCTTGCGTACTATGGTTAGCATGAAGCCTGAGGGGGTCAATCTAATTAGGGGGGGGGGGGCTCTGGGGCATCATCATTTTAGACCTCCTTAGTTCAGTCTCTTGGCTCCAAGGGTGCCGAGGGCTGACCTCTCTGCTCTCATGTTTTTCTTCGAATAAATATCTACATGATGATGATGTAATGATAATAATGTTATATCATTCATTTATGTTCATATTTTTCTTGTGCTCCATTGATATTCCCATTGTCTAAATTGTATTGTATTCTCCATGTTATGCTTATTTTACTCCAATATTATGCTTTATATCTCACCCTTTTCTTATGTATGTCCTCAGGTTATCCCATGCAATGCTAAGTATGAAGGTTATTTGTGGTCATGTAATAGATTTGATCAATAAAGATGTTGTGTTTTATGTCTTAAGTTGTCATATAATGTTCCTAAGACCCAAAGACACTAGGCTTCTTAATCTTCTGTATTTTATTATTTATTTTTTATATAATAAAGAATGTTTAAATTTTTAATAAAGAGAAGGGTTGTTATAGTCTTGAATGATGTTAAACTGTCCATATTTATCACACATTACGTTAAACTGGTATATCCTTCTAAATGTTTTTAAACTATTCATCTTCATCCCATATGTGGTTAACCTATTATAACATCCTACATGACTTTAAAATTTTCATCTTCATCCTAAATGATGTTAAACTATTATATCGTCCTACAGGACTTTAAATTGTTCATCTTCACCCCACATGATGTTAAACTATTATATCGTCCTATATGATGATAAAATACAAATGGTATGAGCACTACAACCATAAACTAATATCTCTATCATCCTGCATGAAAATTAACTACCAATGGTCTGAACTCTATGACCTTAAACTAAGATCGTTACCACCATTCATGACGATAAACCTTAAATGGTCTAAGCTCTACGATGTTAAACTAATATCCCTCTCGTCCTGCATAAACATAATCATTAAATTTTATGAGCTCTATGACATTAATCTAAGATCCCTAATATCTTTCATGAAGATAAACTAAAAAAATGTTTGTTCTCTATGACCTTAAACTATGATCCATTCTGTTCTGCATGTTGATGAACAACAAGTGGTAGACACACATCATAGTCTGGGCTCTATGAACATAAACTAAGATCTATTTCTTCCTTACCGCAAGACATTAAAATAAATGGGTACCTCCATGCTTCATGTGTTACTTCTTTTGGATCTTCATTGTATTTTGCATCCAAAAGGACCCCCCTTAGTGGCCTGGTCTCATGCCACCTTGGCTCACCTACCATTCTGGGCCAACATCCTAGAGGATCTCAAACGACAATTTGATACACGTCTTGTATTGTGAGTATGGTCGAGGGTCGATGTTCAATTATCTTTCCACATTCTCGGTCACACCATTGGGATACTGTGTTACGATTATTGTAAGTAGTAATCCTATATTGTTATCTCCATCACCATAGTTTCCCAAATATTGGACTTAGGGATTTGCATTTTTCGGCCCTTCTATCCCACACACATGACATTAAACTGGTCATCTATGGTCTGATCTCCATGAAATTAAACTAAGATATTTATTTCCCTGGTAGATGATGTAAAACATCATGGATTACTTAGAACTATGTATGGTTTCATTACAATCATTATGGGACACAAAGAAACACCCAGACATTTTGTCTTCGGGTCCACCACCAGGTCACATAGATCCTACCTTCCTTCTGGCCTCTCAACCTAAGTATCCCAGAGCACATGATGCAATGTGGAATTATTTTATCCTATCCACATTAGGATAAAAACCACAACATCACATGTCCCCCTTCAATTATATCCCATATGTTTTTCCTTTCCTCGTAATGTTAATCTAAATGTAATTTTAAGAACCACTTATGGCTTGATTCCTTCCCTTGCAGGATACATAGGAACACCTAGGAATTTTTTCTCCGAGTCCAGAAATGGATCCAAAAATTATTTCTTATGTTCATCTCCAAGGCCATGATTATTATAAGATTACATGGTACGAAATGAGGAATTATTTTGTCCCATTCATGTCGAGTTTTCAACAACCGCATCATATACCCCTATGGGATTTTCCCTTTCATCTACATCCATACCACATTATTTAATCATCATGGAATATTTAGAACCACGTACAACTTGATTCTCATCCTTATTGTATATGTAAGAACACTTGAACATTTTTCCTCTAGGTCCAGCCCCATGTTCCTAATCCTTTTTTCTGCCCTTCTAGCCATATCATTATTGTATGAGTTCTACGACCTTAAACTAAGATCTAACTTGTCCGACATGACATTAAATTGTCCTATAGCACTTTAAATACATTATTCTGCAAAGAATTATCAGCCCTTTCTTGATGATCTTAAAAGGTATGTACCCTTCATCCAACAAGATGTTAAACTTCATGACATGTTTTTTAAAATACCCCTTTTTTGGACCCTTGGTTTGCATCTCCTCCTTGGAGTGCGTGGTGTGGCATCAGGCTTCATTTTTACACTCACGCCCGGATATGTTTTCCATGATATAATCATTCCTTCTTTGAGACATTCCTTTCAAAAACATCCATAATACAATATATTTAATATCAAGGAATATAGATAACTACATAATGCTTGATTCCAATCCGTATGGGATATGTTGGAACACAGAGTCATTTTACCTTATGTCAAGCCCCAAATTCACTGATCCATTTTTCCACTTTCTTCTTCTCACCCCCTCAAGTCAGATGCCAACAGTTGAGCCCTTCATCCTCTTTCCCATCACATAAACATTCTTAGAGGCACTACGATTGAGAACCTAGAGGGTTGGATCCTATATGGACTGGATATTATTCCATTTACACTCTTAATTCATCCCTTTGTTTGGGTATTCATCATATATTACATTTGAAAGGAGCCCCGGGCAGCATGGATTCTCATCCTTATGGTTCACCTACCTTTTTGGGGAAACGTCCTAAAAGATTTCAAACTACATTTCAGATATTTCCCATTTCACGAAAATGGTCAATGGACAACCCTTACTTATTTACTCCCATCCTAGGTCCCATGATATAGATTGCGTGCTTCGAATATGGTCAATTATTATCCTCTCTTGTTACACCAACACAACTATGCCCTTATTATTGGTTTTTTGATTCACATCCCATTCCATTTCATCATGTCCAGATGAATCTTCTACACTCCCAGTATGATCCCTCCATGTACCTTTGTACGTTGAGCAGGTAGACTAGTGCCACTGGGTTACCTTAGACTTCATACTATGGATCCCCTATTGTGAGCATCTATGTGAAGTAATAATCTTTTCCAACCCTTTTTTCTCACACCAATAACAGATCACAAGGGTTTAGGGATCCTTGATAATGGTTATACTTGCATGGAAAATCCCTCACACCTTATGTTCAAAACCATATGACCGTAAACGGTGTGTGGGTTTTTTTCACATGAAGGGGTAATGTTGTGCAAACTTCTTCTGTCCTCATTCACATTGGATGCATGTCGTATTTCCTCCATGGGGAGGCCTTTCTTATGGTTTGAACTCAATGATCTTAAACTAACATATTTAATGTCCAAATTCACATGATAATAAAATATGTAGTAACCTCAATTTTCCTTTTTTAGAAGATATTTCCACCTCTAATGTAGGCCATTTTCTGAATATTCCTTCATGAACTACACGTTTCTTGATTCCTACTCTCGCAGGCTACGTAGTGACACTTAGACACCTTGTTCTTAAGACCCGCCATAGAGTCACCCATTCTCCCTTTTTGGACTCTCTCAGTCTGGGTTTCCCATTGAAGATGATTAGGTTGTGTTGGGTACATTTATTTTTTTCATTCATGTTGAGTTTCTTTGTCGCATCCTTCATTTATAACATGTTAAAGGGTATGGTTCAGTCATGTCACATGGCATTAAACTGTGGGACCATCTTCCTGGCTGCCCAATGAAAAATGGAACCACATTGTGTTGTTCTTACATGATAGGTCATCACCCATTGCACTGGTCCCCACCATGAAACTTGTTAATACCAACATTTTCTTTATTCTTGTATCAACACATAGAATTTAAATCCTAGGTGGGATCCTAAAAAAAGTCACACAAACAAAATAATAAAGAAGATATATATACTACATATTCTCTCTGTTCAGGGATCAGAACTGCATGACAAAATTTTCTCTGGAATTAGAACCTTACCATTCCATCTTCATGAACTATGTGTGGCTTCATTTTGTCCCTTTAAGGACAAGTAATTTCACCTAGATTCTTGATCTTTGGTCCCGCCTTATTATTGTTTCCCCATTTTCATCATCCTCAGTGCATGATGTTGAATTGAAATCATACCCCGAACAAATTCAGGAGATCCCAGGACAATTGTGGGTGCTTTATCTTCCTCACTATCAAAGAGGATTTCCCTCACCAATGTTGGTGTCTAGAACACTTTTCTTTAAGAACTATGTGTGGATTGATTCCCATCCATATGGGATATGTAGCGACACCGAGACATTTTTTCTTCAAGGCCAACCCAAGGGTCGTTAAACCTTCTCACTTCTTATCCCCAATAATTCTCTAGACTAAATGACCTTAATCAAGGTGCCTATAGTCTTTGAAACAACAATTTAAACTATTATCCTCAGTCCAGGTAGTATGACCATTAAAACTATGTGTGATATCCTGGTCATAGGATGTTAAACTATTCCATGTGTCGTCTTCACTGAAAGATGATAGCTATGTGTCTATCATCCCTTATTTCATGAAGTAAAACTACGAGGAATTAGAGTCCCTCACAAGTGAGGTATTTTGCGGAGTAGGTTTGATCTTTTTCAGATCGATATTCTCCCTCTATGTGCTTTTGTCACGGTGGAAAAATATTAAGAGTATTGGAATTCATTTGAACAACCCATCACTCCACCGCTTTATTTATGTTCTGTCTATTTTGGACCATCATTACCTCTAACATCCGAAGAAACCCAGTATTTGATAGGATGGTCAACTTTAAGTGGTCCCCTACCATCTTGGGTTAATGTTTCGATAGAAATCAGAAGACACATCAATTTTTTCCCTGTATTTCGATCATGGTCACCAATTGGACCTCATTTTCCATTCCCCAATTTATGGTAACATGATATTGTTGTGGAATTGTGATCATGGTTAGTTTTTTTCCTCCATCATCATAATATTCTCATTTAATTCTGAATTCTATTTATCGTGATTCACACTCATCATTTCTATTTGATAATATTGATTCCAATGACCAATAAATTGTCCCCTTCATGCACCAATGATCATTAGAAGAAGGAAGTTGGATGTTCAGATATCCTGATTCTCCAGTTGCAACCCCTCTCATTCGGGACACTATCAATTGTGATCAACGCCCTATTCAGATCTCAAAACATCTTCTATTGTTTAGCATTATCGTATAGGTTATTGATCTTATATTGTCTCTTGTTTCCCATAAGGTGATAGACCCACAAGGGCTTAAATATTTAATTGGTTGTTTCTTCAATGTGATCGATACATAACAGAACCCATGGTATGAGTTTTCCGTAGCTGTTTCTTAATAATGTGGTCCACCTAACACTAATCGTCCCCGTTGGAGCCATTCTAAGGTGGCATTTGTCAGAATTGAAAAATGCATCCACAAAATTTACCAAATGTTTACATACATGATCCAAGAGTGAATATTATTTAATAAGCTTCTATTTTAATGGTTATAGAGCCTAAATGGAGGTATGGATTATGATTAATGGTCATCCAAAGTTAGAATTGAATACTGGTTCACAATACCTATTAGTGGAGCACGCTCCATGATTGCAAAGTAATGGTGGAAGGCTCTGTGAGTACGATGAGCTCCAGGACTATAGAGAATCTTTGACAGAAGACTCTACAATTTGATATATATTTTTTCAACAACAATAGAGCACCATGATGGAAGCCTCTATTAGTATGAAAAGAATCATGACTACTTTGGAGAAGTGTGATGGAAACCTTCACAATTATGAATGATATTCCCCCAATCACAAAGCACCATCATCATTGCGGTGTCCCTTTTTCTTCGAGAGAGCCCCAAAAACTTTTATTGCCTATAAATAGCCATATCACCCCCTTCATAAGCATGGTTATCTTTCCCATTCATTATCTGATCTACCATTTTGTGGTGCTACTAAGAACTATGAAGTGATTCCCATTGCTAATGTGTTAGCCACTTTTAGGTTGTATGAGGCTTTGTAAATCATTAATCCTTTGTGGAGCACTAGAAAAATATTTTTCACTTTTCTAAATAAAATCCATGCTATACTGAATTACTTCCATCACGATGAACCCTTCCTTCCCAAAGTTTCTTCATGAGACCATGAGCTTCACGTATACCCATCTTTCATGAGACCCTATGCCTAATGAATGAATTATTTTTGTGAAGCACAATCCATCATGAAGCTCAAACATTTGTTCCCACCAGTCCATACTGTGAGGTTTGTACCCATCACCCCTAGTCGGGATCATTCCCCAGCTACGGTCCCAATTCTACTTGTCGGTCCCATCACAACCTTCACTAACCCCCATTCAAATTGGGGAGTCGCACCATGAACTTTTTAGGCCCGGTTGGAAACATTTTACTCTACCCCTTATGTTCAGTCCATATCCACCTATATAATACAGTGGTTTGAGAAACTCCTATGAACATTTTTAAACACCTTTGGTAGACATATTCCCCTTGGTCTCTTTAATATATCATGAGTTGAGATTCTCGTCATCAATTCCATGAGTGCCTTGATTCCAACCATTCCTCAAGAAACTCCTATAAACACACTCACCTAGATCTTATGCTAGGTTTGACCATAAAGGCACACTCTTCCATAAGTCACACCCCATCCCTTTATAGGCACCTTATTCCAATCATTTCTCTCTACATTACTATAAAATATAGTACACCCTATATGAAAAACATAGGATGATTCTTATTATGAATAAGAGATGCCTTATATGCCAGACATTAGATTCCAAACGAACCAAATGAAACTATACCTTGCAGTGAACCAAATGAATTATCTCAAAGACTGCAAACCGTACCACCTCAAATAAAAAAGAAACGAAAACCATTAATCCAATGAAGACATTATACCACTACACACATTCATACCAAGGGAACACAAAAACAACACCACCAAAACCATCACAAAAATAAAATTGATCATCCACCTTCAATCCCCTGCGAAATCATCCTAACAGTTCACTGGAACTGGAGAAAGACCCCAACAACATCGTCGCTATGTGCCTCCAATAACACCTCCTATAAAAAATTCACCACAGAAGAACAAACCCAAAAATAGATCAAACTGAAAATCATTACCAGAATCACCATATTCCAAAATAGTATTCAACCAACCCACGACAAATCAAAATAATAGAGAAACAGAAAGAGAATACAATTCACAATGATATTTGCGATGCCTCACCACAATTCAGAACCATATCTCGTCACCGCCTCTGCAATCTCTCTCAGAGACCTCATTGACCCACCAAATTCACCCCCAACCGGAAATGACTAATCATTAGCCCTCGACTAGGAGGATCTGTTACAAAGACCGCTATCAACACAATGCTACAAAATGAAGGAAATGTGAGCAAATGGGGGAGAAGACATAGATGGCCACGCTAATGAAGATCCTCAACGCTGCCCCTATGAGTGGAACCAACACCACAAAAACTTCGATATGGATGGAAAAAGAGATCTCAGATGAAAATCTATGGCTAATAGGAGAGGCGGTGATAGGGGAAACCCCTATAGAGGAAGCGCCCCTTACTGGCTCATCTGAACACACTCTATATGATGCCCCATTCCTTGATTACAGTCGTGTAATTTCAAGAGTGTTGGAATCTGTTTGAGCATTCAATCACTCCAACTCATGATTCATGTGTTATTCATTACGATATTTTTCCTCTTTCATGTATGAAGGGACCCACTAATAGCCTAGTATCATGCCTCTATAGTACACCTACCATTCTGTGATAATTCCCCAGAATAACACGGATGACATGTTGAGTTTTTTCCCATGTTTTGAATACAGTTAGCGGTTGGTCATCGTTTTTCTAGTTCCATATTAGGCTAACACAATGCGGTTGATGTGTTGTGAACATAGTCATAATCTATATTCCTTCATAATTTCACCCTCATTTTTTTAAAATTTATTTATGTGATTCACACATTCCATCTACAATTAATCAGATTTATTCCAATTCCCTTAGCGTTTTCCCCCTAGTGCACTAGTACATAGGTGTAGGACCTAATTATATACCTGAACCCACCAGTAAGATGGGATTCCCCCATGTCCATACTTGAGTAAGAACTTACAGTCAATTTCTATTCTTAAGCCCCATCCATAATTTCATCTCCATAGAGGCACCCAAGAAGCATCCATTGTCAAGCCACATCAACCAGTGTCTCTCCTTAGCGATACTCGGGAATCATCCATCCATATGCCCCTTACACCATTTTTTCTCCATAGCGGCACCCATGTAGCATCCATGTGTAATCCCCTTCCACAATTTCATCTCCTTAGCCGCACCCAAGAAGTGTCCATGCATATTCCCATTTATCCATTCCCACTCCTTAGTGGCACCTGGGCAGCGTCCATGCATAAGCCCCTTCCACCATTTCTGCTCCATAGCCTCACAAGTTATCATCCATGTGTAAGCCCCTTTTACATTTTCCGCTCATTAGAGGTACCTGGGAAGCATATGTGCATTATCCCCTTCCACCATTTCCACCACATAGTGGAACCCGGGAAGCGTCCATGCATAATCCCCTTCCACCATTTCCACTCGTTAGAGCCACTCGGGAAGCATCCTTGACTAAGCCCCTTCCCCCATTTTTTCTCCATAGCGGCACCCATACAATATCCATATGTAATTCCCTTTCACCATTTCCACTCCTTATTGGCACACAAGTTGTATCCATGCATAATCCCCATCCACCATTAACTCTCCATAGTGACACCCGAGAATCTTCCATGCATAAGCCACATCCAGCATTGCCTCTTTTTAGTGGCACCTGGTCTTCATCCAAGTGTAAGCCCCATTCACCACCCTTTGTGGTCCTAGCATTTAAGCATGATTTTCAGGTCTTTTTCTACTTATTCTTTCTCACACTGAGCATGAATCTCATGAGATTAGAGTAATCAACGACCATGAAAACATATTTGGAAAATCATTGTTTTTATGTCCCATGACCCCTTTTTCCTAAATACATGGAATTTTATCCTTTCCCTTTTCAGAAAACGTATTTAAGTAGCCACTTTGAATTTCAATCCCATCACACCTTAGTCCTGACCACTTCACATTGGTTTACCTTATCCCACAAGACATTAACCTGTCTAACACTTTCTCCCACATGATGGTAAACTGTATTCTTTTGATCTATGTGGTTCTTGATCCCTATCTCTTAGTGAGGGTTTTTAGGAATCCTACTTGAGGTTCAACCCCAAATATTAGGAAACTTCAGTATCACCTCTTTCAGGACCCATATCCTTGGTCCTCCCCATTCTTATGTTAGACCGGTTCTCGGGAAGCTAACCATGCATATGCCACACACTCAATGAATACCCCCCCAACAAAGAGTGTCCCTATTGAGATAGGCCTCTAACCACATGTATGCCCGACCTTGTATCAGGGTCGTTAAAAATTGTTTACACCCTGATTCAATGAACCATCCTGAACTATGTGGATATTGATTCCCTACAACATGGATATGTATGAGGCCTCCATGAGGTTTAATCACATCATCCATTTCACATCATGACCTCTCATTTGAGCCATTGTGTGTTGGGAAGATCATACCCTAGGATAGTGGTTCTATTCCATTCAGATCCCCACCCATGCACTTCATTCTCATGGGTCACCTCCTCATGTGTCCCATCACCCCCACCAAGTTACATGGACATTGATTCCTATTCACTAGGGTACATAGTAAGCCTACCATAGGTTCAATCCCACCACTATTGTAATATTCTTCTTGGTTCCATCTCATTAACCATCCACACACTTGGTTCAATCCCTCATCATCCATCCTAATCCATACCCGAGCCACCACATCCCAGTGAGAACATGTCATCAACCCAATTGTTGCCTTTTACGGATACTAGGAAACAAACCATGCATAATCCTGGAACAATAAAGATTGATAAAACCATGATTTTCCCTCTCACAACGGGATTCTAGCCGTGGGTAATCCCGATCATATCTCCATATCACTTTCCATCATGTACACCCCAATTTCAATAATCACATATTCAAACTATGTGGGTTTGGATCCATAGAATCTAAATAGGGTGTGTAGGAATCATCTTCGAGGTTCAATCACAACCAATGGAAAAGCCTGGTGTTCCCATTTCTAGGGAGCACTTTACTGGGTCTACCCTCAGTGGTTTCTAGATCGAACATCATGGTGTGATATCTTAACTTTATGCGATAAAACACTGTGGGTCCACTCTCATTGAGCGTTCTAATCCAACAAACTGGTGTCCCCATTTTTGGGGTGAAATATCAATGATACACCATTAGTAGTGTCTGGATTAGGCTTCATGGTTTTATATATTTCCATTTGGGACACACCACCATAGGTACGCTCTCATTGAGAATTATGATCCATCCATCCGTTGTTCTCCTTTTGGGGTGAACACTCCCTGGTCTTCACTTTGTGGTGTCCATATCTGACATCATGGGGTGATATCATTTCTTCATTGGACACACTATCTTGGGTCCACTCGTATTGGATGTTCTGATCCATTCACCCAGTAAAAATAGTAGGTGATCCCTCCAAGGGAGATATCAATTTGATCCACCTCTATATGGAGTTATGATCACTCTCATTCTATCTATGCATGATGTTAAAATCATGACATGCCCAGTGTAAAACATGGTATGCAGGGGAAAATATAAGAGACATGCCTAAGATATTAGATACCCTAGGACCAACATGGAATGCCTCAGGCTCTATTCCCTTGTGATGCCCTCTTATGAAAATTAATACATGTATTACAATGTCCATTCTTCCATATATTCCCCAAAATGCCTGATGTTACCCATTAATCTGACCAATGGTTTCTGCCCTTTCAACACCACTTGGAATTTCTAAAAATAAGAAGTTTAGATTACTAGAATCCCCAAAGACATGGAATTTGAAATGGGATTCACGAACCACGAATCAAACCTATGAAGGATACCTGGACCAGGATATTATTTCTAAGAGGAATCCATTGAAGGAGAGACTAACATCCCATTATCCTATTTTGATGAAGTGTATAACATCATTGAAGAAGTGATGAATTCCACATAACTTTGGAAAGTGGGAATGAGAGAAACTATCATCCCATCATAGAATGATGATATGCATCCCATCAGAATGTGTCTGATAGAGGTATGTTTAAAAAAACTCAGTATAGTATATCTAAGAAAAAAAATCATTAGTCTAGTGGAAAATAAAAATTCATAAAACATTTACATTAATATTCATTATTCATTGATAATATGATATAAAATATTGTGACATAAAAAAAAGCATACATTTTTTCACAATGATCATTATTAAAATCCATATAAATAAATCAATACATCTCTTGGTGACTTAGACCATCAAATTTATAAACCACATTTCAAACCCCTTTTAATTGGAATAACCATATCACTGAATTCCATAATTTTCATTACCCAATTATACTATCATGATATTACTTAGTGTTGTCTGGAAAACCCCTTTCAAGGATATGATGGGATTTCCTACTACTATCTGAGACACACAAGGTTAATCTATAATTGGATTTCCGAGAGCTATCATAGCCACCCCATGTTATGTAATAACAATAATTTTCATTTTTATCTGGGATACTCAATGTTTAATGATCACAAACCATATAATGAATAAAAAAATTTAATTATTTCAATTTTTGTATCCTAAAAAATATTAAAAAAAAACTAATAGGAAAATCACTTAAGTATTTCAAAATACCAACTAGTCTAAACGAAATTTGAAATCAAAACATTGTTCACATAATAAAGAAACAATTTTATTTATAAATAACAAAGAAACATTATATAATAAATTATCTTAACATTAAACCTTATTAATTGTGGGAAAATCATCTAATACATCATAACATAAAAATATATATATATTTCAGTTCTTTAAAAATAAAATTTAAAAGATTATTTTTCAATATAATAATCATTGAAAATATAAAATTATTTATATGGGAACAAATCAAATGAATTTATTATGTATCTATAATATAAATCCACCCAAAACAAGTGGAAATGCAACATAATATATTCAAAATAAATTTGAATCCTAATATTAGGATTAGATAATCACGAAGTAGAAGTGTAACTCAAGGAATGAAAATTGAGTTAATAAATAAATTACACTTAGTAATAAGTCAAACTGTATACACCATAAAATTAATAATTATCAAATGAAACACTGAATACAAAATAAAATTATATTCATGATATTATATATCAAAGGGATATATATACCATACATATGAAATAAGTGGTCAATAAGTCATCAATCTCATAGAATTAAATATCAGATGAGAAAATACTACCTATTTGGAACCACTAGTATAATTGTTTAAAAAATGTTATTAACTCATTTAAGATCAATATTAATATTTATAATAAATTTTATGAGTATTTTATAACATCTAATTTCCAATTCATTAATAATATTTCATTATTTTCATGGTTGCAGATGCGTTCATTACATGGATTCATGATCGATTTATTTTTGTATAATTATGGATGTTCCATTAAAATTGGATTAAAAATTAAAAGGTATAATAAAATAGTATTACAGATCATATATTATTTTTAATGGCCCCATATATTATTTTTTATCATTATGTGAGGAAGATTCATTTGATAAAATGTTATTGACAAAAGATTAGGTTATTTTGACATATTTTCTGAACACCACGAACAATTTTCCTATATTTTAATATTGTGAGTATATATTAGGTCCAAAACATGAAATAGGTTATAATATACCTATTTCGGTCTTATTTAATTGTAATTATACTTTTATGAACATCCATAAAATCATTAATGGAAATGGTAAAATGTTATCCATGAAGAAGCTTAACCTCCATAATCTTGATAATGGATTAGTTTCATTGAATATGACGAGTTTAAAAATTAAATTGATATGATAAGTTCCATTAGAAAAGTTAAAATATAGTATAGAAATTATTTTTGAGTTTCATCACATTATGTGTGATGTAGGATGCTGGTCGGAATAGTTTACCCAAGAGGGGAGGGGTAAATTGAGTAACTATAAAAGTTTCTGTTAAGAATATTATTTTCAAAAGAAATTATTTCCCCAAAAATAGATACCACCCAGTTAATCAAGGTTATACTATTATAAGAGTTTTCCTTTTTAAACAGCTTCTTAGAAAATTGATTAATTCTGAGTAATCATAATTTGTATTATTAATATTACTTTTGAAGTAATCCTACTAATAAAAACTAGTTATAAATTCTTTCCAAGACTAACTATCAAAGTAAAATTAGTGATTACTGGATTATGCAATAAAGTAGTAAAATAGAGAAGACTAAATTTAAACAGCACAACGAATATGAAAAAATAGGTTCAGTCTCATGCTGAGACCTAATCCACTCCAATTGGTGGTAACCTGCCACCAAGCTATTTGTATAAATAAACTTTTTTCCACACCCTGGATCAGGGTTAACAATAGTACACAGACTGTCCAGGTCACACAGGGACCTCTTCCATAGTTTTAGTGGGTAAAAAAAATAATAACCATGCTGCACAGTGACCTCTTCCATGGTTTTCGTCAGTAAACAGATTTTTAAAGAGTGTTGTGTAAGGATTTTAGTATCCTCCAGTTCATCTCAGGAGCCAGTGTGTGTCAAAAAAGACAGGGGCACACACTACTCATAATGCAAATAAAAAGATGATCACAGTCAAGAAATCATATATATATAAGGTTAGAATTCTCTTGTGTGATGTTATTGCAGATCTGAACTTCTTTGGATTTAAGTAGATGAAGCTTTGATTCATTCTTTGGGTGTTGTGTGAAAAATAGAGTTTCGTGATTCAACTTGTGTTCTTCCCATGTTTTGATAATGTGATGATGTTCTCTTGATTCCAGTGTACTTCATATGTTCTTCAGCAGAGTCATATTTCATTCAAGTGAAAATGCTTCCTAATGAAAATCTTGCAATATGTTCTTTGTAGTCATGCTCAGAAGCTTGTATTTTATTCAGTATCTCTCTCTATTGTTCTGGGGGAACACTCTGATCTTTATCACCGAATGAATGAGTTTTATCTGATAGGTTCCTTGTGTTCTACACCTCTTACCTCATACTATTTCTACAAAGAACCATTAATTATGTTAGTGCATTAAAGGAATCAAATATGACCATTAGGAATTAAACTGAAAGATGAAAAAATATTTTAAGAAACAGTATCATCGTAAGTTATGAAAACAGTGTCTGCTTCACATGGTGTCTAGGATGATAATAGTGTTTTTGTGTCATGGTGTCTCATTTACGGTGTCTTTTTCATAGTTTCATGTTCACGGTGTCTTGCTTCACGATGTCTGGTTTACAGTGTCTTTCTTCACGATGTCTGGTTGACAGTGTCTTGCTTCACGGTGTCTTGTTCACGGTGTCTTGCATCACAGTGTTTGGTTTACAATTTCATGCTTCACAGTGTATGATTTAAGGTGTCTTGCTTCATGGTGTCTAGTTTAGAGTGTCATACTTCATGATTTCTGGTTTACGGTTTCTTGCTTACAGTTTCTGGCTTCACGGTTTCTTGCTTCACGGGGTCTTGTACTTAGGAAAATAACTATATTCAGACTTAAACAGTGATATGCATGAAATGCATGAAATGGATTGATCTTAAATATTAAAATTCATGATATAACTTTAAACATAAATACACATGATTGGATATAATTTATAGGAGTTAACTAGGTTGAATAAGATTTTTGATCATTAAAACATGATTAATACATGAGGAGTCCAATAATCTCCCCATTTTGGTGATCAAAAATCATGATCAGTTGAAGTGTAAATTGGATGCAACTATAGAGAAAATAACATATAGAAACTTTATGCAGAAACTTCTCCCCCTTTTGGGATTATTAAAAAGTTGAAATAAGAGAGGGAAACCAGTGCACATTCCATTAAGAGTAAAAATAGTTGAGTACAACATAAAGGATAAATACAAAAACAATGGCATTCCCATCCAAAAGGAGTAAGAACTGGTCTTCTTCAGGGACTGGCCTTCTCTTTTCCTTAATTAGTAGCAAAAGAGGAATCCATTGGGCAGTGGTTGATGTAGAAGAAGAAACATACGTCGTAGATGAAGAGGGTAAAGGGATACCTTCAAAGACCAAGGGAGCCAAGGTAGGATCAGTAGAAGATCTAGGGATTTGCTGATCAAGAATCACAAGCCTGATCTGACTGAGAGTGTGGCCAACAGACATGGTAGTTGAGGCTAAGGCAGAAGTGAAGGTAGGTAGCCCATGTATGAGATGTGGAGCCACTAGAGCAACAATTGTTGTACTCTATACATGAAGATAAGGTCTCAGGAGTTTGATGAATTCTGCAATAATCTCTCCACCATACTTCATGGCTTTTTTAAAGTCATCTTTGTTTTCAATAAACTTTTCCAACAATCAGGTAAACTCGGTTAGCTTATGGACTTGGGTTTTGATGGCTTGAGTCACATGAGAAAGTTGTAGATTCTCTACAAGGTATTTGAAGTGGTTGGTCATATCTGTATTGGAGAAAATTCGGCTGAAATAGAAATCAACATTCTTAGAAATCTCTTTCTAGGCATCATTTTCAATCCTGGAGTGAATTTGAACAAGGTCAAGAACAATATCACTGTTTTTGACAATATCAGATAAAGAAGACATATTAAAGCCCCTGAAAACATTCTGAAGCTATTCTTTGACTATAAATATAAGTAAAGTATTGTCCAAGGAAGGTTTAGAGGATTGACCATAGGTATTAGAAGCTTTGACGACTGTTGGCAGAGATTTGAGACGATTTAGTACCTTTTGAATACAACCAGTGTACTCATTAGTGAGTTTATTAAGGTTCACCACAAGCTCTCTCATTTCACTCAACATCTGTTTGTGCCTTTCCACAATATTTTCATTGAATGAATCCAGATAAGGCTAAATCTGAGACACAATATCACGAGGGATTTGAGAAACAGTGGGTTCTAGAGGAGCAGCAACATGCTCGGATCTCGAATTCACATCTTTCTTCATGTCTTTAGCCATGATTATCAGGGTTGTGACTTCATTACTGATAATATTATTTTCAACTGGTACTTATTGAATCCCATGGAGCATCTTAGGTTTTATTTTCCAAATAATCTTTTCCAATTATAGTGAGGAATCTCTCTCACTTAAATTTGACACAGGACGAGGTTGAGAGTTCATATGTTTCTCAATGCCAGATAAAAGAATATCTCAAAAAAAATTCAGAAAATACTTAGTGACAAAGGATGGCTGTTCAGATAAAGGTTCAGGTGTAGGAATTGGTACATGGTCAGGTTCAGGTTCAGGTTCCTTCTCAGGTGCAAAGTTGGTGAATGATTTCAACTAAAATTGGGAAGAAAGATCAAGACCGGTTGCAGTAACCTTCTGAGACTCATTCACATCATAGAAACTATGAAATTTTATAGAGTTTCCGTAGGACTTGACTCAGTTGGATGTGAGGCTTCATCAGGCTCAAGATTTGGGGTTTCCTCCCCCTTAACAGGTGCCCCATTCTCATGACTAGGAGGCTTTGGATCTTGGTCTAAATCCACACACTCATCTCTATGTTCCTAATTCATTTCCTGTCTAGACAGCTGAAAGGCCATCTCCATCATCTCTTCAGTATAGGGTATGATTTCAGGAACATATTGTTCCACAGGGAGTTCCTCTAGATTTTCTTCTTGCAAAACAGGGAGTTCGTCTAGAGTCTCTTCGTGCACAATAGGGAGTTCCTCCAGACTCGCTTCTTGCACAACAGGGAGTTCTTCCATATTTTCTTCATTCACAATAGGGAGTTCTTCTACTGTAGGCTCTTCTATGGCTTGCTTCAAAGATTCTGTGACAACTGATTCTTTTTCAGCCTCGGGTTGTATTTCTAGATTGTCATCGTCTCTAGGGGCATGAACTTATTCTTTAATAACAACATCAGGAACAATAGTCCTTTCTTCCTCAACAATAACTTCTTCCCTATGTGGTACATCATCATCTTCTTCCTCTTCTTCTGAATACTCAACATGTTCATCTGGTTCCAAACCAATATTAGAAATGTCTTTATGCCTTGATGGATAATCCACATGATTAATCTTCTCATAAACCTTATCATTGTCTTCCACACATTACTTTTTCAAATGATTCCAGATTATCTTCATTCTCTTGATTGTGGCTTGAGAGAGACAGTACTCACAGTCCATAAATACTTCTTCATTAGGTCCAACCACACCTTTTAAAACAATCATGGCTAATATCAACCGAGAGTAGAATAGAGAAGTGGACTTGGATATAACTTTGATCAAATCGCACATATGGTGAATTATGTACTTGCATCGGTTGATCTTGTGTCCATTTTTCATAAGGTGAATCAAAAACACATCTTGATATTTTAACACAGAAAAATAACCTTTTCATGGACTAACATGATTTTGAACAAACATAAACAGAAGCCTTGTTTGTCCATCTAGTTCAGTAGCGATGGTCCTTCTCTTGGTGCCATTTCTGGTTAGGGTTTTTAGAGAATCTTCTAGATCAAAGAAATATGTTAAAGGTGAAGTTTCTCTATGATAATCTTCACATATACCTTCATGAGGTATCCTAAGGCATGCCGCCCATAAACGCAAAGAGAAGGATCAACTTCGTCCACTAACCCAGATACACACAACATAACTTTCACCAGAATCAAAAGAGAACTGTACGTATTGGTAGAACTGAGCCACTAAACTAGGATAGATGGGTCTATTCTCCCTTGAGAACCACTCTAACTAGACTTTTTCTTTTAACACTTTCAAGACGATAGATTTTCTTGAAAGAAGCCATTTGGGGTAGATTTCATTCTCAGGAACAACACTGCAATTTAGCAGATTCAGATTTAAAGGTCCTTCAGGTGTCATCTTAGATGCAATATTCATCTTCTTCGGGCTGCGCCTCTCATGTGTGGATGATGAAGAACGTTTCATTCTAGGCATAAAATGAAGGTTCGAGAGAGAGAGAGAGAGAGAGGGTTTGAAGGTTGAAAGGGTTCGAAATGAGTGAATAAGAGAAAGCCCGAGTGAAGAACTGAGTGAAACTTTTTGTTTTATCATTTAGGAATTCTAATCCTCACAAAAATAAAAAAAATGGGAAAATAAAAGAGGTGAAATAATAATTACCACGATACGGGTTTAAAGAAAAACATAAAGAATTTTGATAGAGAGACCATGAGTGGTCGTCATGGTGAGACAGTAAGTGGTTGTCAAACTAAGACAGTGAGTGGTCGTCACGGTGAGACAATGAGTGAACTTTTCAATGCGTGTTAGGGTGAGATAGTAAATGTCAGACTGTAAGTACAATGTTCTAACGGTGAGACCATAAACATAAGAGATAGTAACTGAGAAACCGTAATCATGAAACAGTAAAGTATAACATAGTAAAATTTCTAAATGTAAGACAAGTAAGATATCAATTTGAGATTTATCAGGACCAGATCATGTATGATGTAGTATATTCTCTCAGAATTTAATGGTTTAGTGAATATATCAGTAAGTTGATTTTTTGTATCAATGAATTCCAAGGTGATATCACATTTTTGATAATGATCTCTCAAAAAGTGATGTCTTACATCAATATGTTTTGTCCTAGAATGTGAAACAAGATTTTTTGTGATGTTAATAACACTTTTGTTTTCACAATTTATTAGTACATGTTTGAATTGATATCCATGATCTAGTAATGTGTGTTTCATATAGATTATTTGTGCACAACAACTACCAGCAGCTATGTATTCATCTTCTACAGTGGATAATGAAACAGAATTTTGTTTCTTACTACACCATGATACTAGTGTCTTTTTAAAAAGGTGGCATGTTCCATATGTGGTCTTTCTATCTAACTTACATCCACTGAAGTTAGCATCAAAATAACTAACTATTTCAAATGGGTTTCCATTAGGATATAATAGTCCTAGATTGTGTGTGTGGTTAAGGTATTTGAAAATTCTCTTTACAGTATTTAAATGAGATTCTTTAGGAATTTCATGAAAACAAGCACATATACACACATTAAACATAATGTCCAGATAACTAGTAGTTAAGTAGATTAAACTTTCAATCATTCCTCTATAAGTGGTTTGATCAATAGATTTCCCATCTTCATAAAGATCCAACTTATAGGTGGTACTAATGGGAGTGTCACTACTTTTAGTTCTATCCAATCCAAAACATTTTGGAAGATCTCTACTGTATTTACTTTGATTTAGAACAATTGCATCATTATTTTGAAAGATTTGAAATCCACGATTGATTTTTAGTTAACCCATTAAACTCATTTCAAATTCGTTTTGCATCATTTTAGAAAAATCAATACATAATGAATTTTTTGAGGATCAAAAAATAATATCATCTACATATATTTGAACAACTAAAACATCATTTGAAATTCATTTTATAAAGAGGGCACGATCATCTATTCCTTTTGTAAAACCTTTGGAAATGAGAAAAGTACTCAATCTGTCATATCAAGCTCTTGGAGCTTGCATTAAACCATATAAAGCTTTCGATAGTTTGATAATATGATTGAGAAAATGAGGATTTGTAAATCCAGGGGGTTGTTCAACAAATATATCCTCAGTTGTATACCCATTTAAGAATGCACTCTTAACATCCATTTGATATAGTTTGAAATTAAGATGTGCAACATAGGAAAGTAGGATTCTGATGGCTTCAAGCTTGGCAACTGGAACAAAGGTTTCCTCATAGTCAATTCCTTCTTCTTGACTATAGCCTTGTGCAACTAATATAGCCTTGTTTCTAACTATATTTCCAGATTCATCTACCTTATTTATAAACACTCATTCTGTACCTATGATGAATGTGTCCTTGGGTCTATCAATAAGTTTCCAAACATTGTTTATTTAAAACAGATTATGTTCTTCTTGAATAGCCATTACCCAAAATTCATCATTGATGGCATCATCAATGTTTTTAGGTTCAAGTTGTGACAAGAAGGCTTGACGTTCAACTTGATTTCTAAGAGAAGCTCTAGTTTGTGTCCCTTTCTCAAAGACTCCTACAATATCATCTAAGGGATAGTTTTTAAGGGTTCTAACCATTACAGAAAAATAGGGACTAGTGATTTCAGGGTTATCAATAGATTCAGATTCATTATGACTCGATTGTATGGATTTTCCAGAATTGGATGTTTTCACAGATTCTTTCAAAGAGGAATTTGAGGATTTTTAATTGATGTTTAGATTTGATACATCATCCTCCAGATTTTCTAGGATGGTTCTAGGCTCATGTGGATATGTTTCTTCAAACTTGATATGAACATATTGTTCCACACATTTAGTTCCCTTATCGAATAATATATAATCATTAGTTAATATTGAGTAACCTAGGAAAATTACTTCATCACTTTTGGATGCAAATTTTTCAAGATTATCCTTAGTGTTGAGAATAAAGTCTTTGCAACCAAAAACTCTAATGTAATTGACCTTAGGGTTCTTATTATTCCAAAGTTCATGTGGGGTATTTTTGATAATTGGTCTAATCAAGACTCTATTTATTATGTAGCATGTTTTATTAACAGCTTCAACCCAAAATTAAAAAGGTAAGTCATATTCATTAAGTATTATTCTAGCAATTTCTTTTCGGTTTATATTTCTTCTTTCTACAACACCATTCTGCTGAGGTGTTTAGGGGTAGAGAAATTGTTACTATAACCATTTTGTGAGAAAAAGGATTCAAACTCTATATTTTCAAACTCATGGCCATGATCACTTCTTAATGATTTAATTTTAAGGCCACTAATATTTTCTATAGACTTGGAATACTGAGTAAAATAAGAGCAAGCTTCACTTTTGTGATCCATGAAGAAGGTCCAGGTACATCTTGAAAAATCATCTACCAAAACATAAATATAGTGCTTCCAATTTAAACTAGAAACTCTAGATGGTCCAAACAAATCCATGTGAACCAATTTGAGAGGTTGAGAAGTAAAAACTTCTTTCATTGTTTTGAAAAAGATTTTGTGTTGTTTTCCCTTTTGACAAGGATTACATACATTGTCATGTGGAATCTCAAGTTTGGGTAATTCTCTATCTATGCCTTTTATATTTACCTTTTAAGGGAGTGAACATTAGAGTGTCCTAGTCTCCTATAGCAGAGCAGATACTCTTTATAAAATACACTTAATCATGAATTTTTTTTGATGCTATAGAATCTAAATTAAAAGAATAAACATTTTCATTCCTTGATGTAGAAAATACTAATTCATATTTAGAGTTAATGAAATTATAGGCATCATTTTCAAATTTAAGATGATATCCATAATCACATTATTGTTAGATAATATGCAGATTATATTTTAATCCATTAACAAATAGTACTTTAGAAATTAAAATCGAATCCGTATTCCTAATCTGGCCTAAGCCAGGGATTTTCCCTTTGGCATTTTCACCAAATGTGACATGTTCTCCATATACTTTTATCAGGTTCTTGAAGCATGAGTAGTATCCTATCATGTGCATTGAAAATCCACTATCCAAGAACCATAGATTCTTGTAGGAGCTCTTTATGCAGCTTTCCTATAACATGATCTAGAAAAGATAGATTTTGGTACCCATACTCGTTTGGGTCCAGTAAAATTAGTAATAAGTTCTTTAGGAACCCATATTTCTCTCATAGGTTTCCTATAAGCATTATGTAATGTGTTTGAAAAATAAACTGTATTTGGTGCACAAAAACATGAAACAATATAATATGTATCATGAAATGAGCTACTTGAGTTGTGTCGAGAACTGAGAACAAAACTATATATCCTAGACTTTGAAACAAAATTCATTCTACAAAGGTTTCATTTACAAGGTTGATAACCAATTCCAGTATTGTATTTAGGGGAAATTTGTTTTCCAAGAATTTGGGTAAAGGTATTTTTCCCATTAGTAAACTTTTATAAGTCATTTTTTAATTCCTAATTAGAAATTTTTAATTCACTATTTTCATTGAGCAGATGATCATTTTTCTCCAATTTTGTAGTAAGTTGAGATTTAACATTTACTGTGAGAGCGTGTTGTTTCTTCAATGATTTATATTTATCTTTTAATTCATTACATGTCTCTTCAAGAATGTTACAGTATTCAAACATTTCTTCATTAGTCATATTTTCATAGTCACTTTCCTCTTCAGAATAGTATAAATTATGTACATAATATTTCAGTGTTACCTCATATGTGTTTTTCATAAAACACATATTGGATTTGTTAGCACGTTCATCATGTGATGTCTCTTAGTCACTTTAACTATCCTTAGAGGCCCTCCAGGTTACATTCATTTACTTTTTTACTTCTTGTCCTTGTCCTCATATTTCTTCTTATACTTCATCTTTGGATAGTAAGCCTTTATATGTCCTTTGTGCTTACATTCATAGAATACAATTTCACTAGTTTTGTTACTTCTTTTCGAGCCCTTTTTCCAGTTTCCTTTTAGATCATACTTTCCATTGAAGTTAGGCTTTCTAAAAAAGTTATTTTTTTTGTAAAATCATTTGAATATTCTTTCCAGTTTAGCCATCTCCTCATCACTTTCAGGTGATGATTGTCCAGTGGTGGAACTTTCTATAGAAACTTCCAGTTTCCCTTTGTCTTTGTGCTTCGATAAGGTGGTTTTGAATGCTACAGATTTCCTTATTGGTTCATCCTCACCTTCTTTGTGGAATTTCAGCTCTTCCTCATGCATCATCAGTTTCCTAATGAGTTCTTTTACAGGTAGCTTGATGATATCGCACGATTATCTAATAGAGACAGAGGTTCCCCTCCATCTGTCATATAGACATCTAAGGATTTTCATGATCTGTTCTTTGGCAATGACTTATCTTCTAAGAGAAATAATTGTGTTGAAAATCTCATTGAACCTGAGATACATGTTAGAAATAGGCTCATCAGGTTTCATTTTAAAATTATCATATTTTATTGTATAAGTGTAAAGTCTCATTTCCTTTACACTAGATGTTCCTTCATGTGAGACAGACAAGGTATCCAAAATTTCATGGGCAGTTTTACACGTAGAAATCCTATTAAATTCTTTATCTACTAAGGAAAATTACAAAGCATTCATGGATTTTCAATTGTAATTGTAAGAAAGTTTGGTAGGTTCATCCCATGTAATTCTATCAGTCACAGGAATTTTTTATTCATCTATAATGGATGACCAAATTTCAAAACTGATAGTCCCTAGATGAATTTTCATTTTATTTTCCATTGAGCATAGTTGGTTCCAATAAAGAATGGTGGTCTGTTGGTTGCAACATCTTACAATATATTATCCAAACTAATGTATTACTTTAATAGAGCTATAAATTTAGAATTTATAGAAATTTACAGATCTTTAAAGTACAACTAAAATCACAGTTGAGTAAGATTGCACAGAGTCCAAATAACGTAACCTCTGATACCAAATGTTGGTCGGAGTAGTTTACTCAAGAGGGGAGGGGTGAATTGAGTAACTATAAAACTTTATGTTAAAAGAATATTATTTTAAAAAGAAATGGTTTCCTCAAAACTAGATACAGCCCAGTTAATCAAGGTTATACTGTTATTAGAGTTTGAATTTTTAAATAGATTCTTAGAAGATTGATTAATTCTCAGTAATCATAATTAGTATTATTAATATTAAATTTGAAGTAATCCTACCAAGACAAACCAGTTATAACTGTTTTATAAGACTAACTATCAAAGTGAAATTAGTGATTTCTGGATTATGCAATAAAGCAGTAAAACATAGAAGACTAAATTTAAACATCACATCGGATATGAAACAAGTGGTTCAGTCTCAAGTAGAGACATAATCCAGTACACTTGGTGATCACCTACCACCAAGAAGTTAACATTAATAAACTTTGATCCACACCCTGGATCGGGGTTAACAACAGTACACAGACTATCCAGGTCACACAGGGACCTCTTCCACAGTTTTCGTGGGTAAAAAATAATAATTACCAGGACACACAGGGACCTCTTCCACAGTTTTTTTGGGTAAAAAAAGTTTAAAGAGTTTGGTGTAAGGATTTCAGTATCCTCCAGTTCAGCTCAGTAATCAGTGTGTGTCAAAACAGAGAGGGACACACACTGATCATAATGTAAAAAAAATATGATCGCAGTTGAAAAAGAATATATAGATAATGTAATAATTCTCTTGTGTGATGTTATTGTTGCTTTGGACTTATTTGGATTAAAGCAGATAAAGCTTTGATTCTTTCTTTGGAAGTTGTGTGAAAAATAGAGTGTCACGATTCAACTTGTGTTCTTCATGAGTTTTGATAATGCGAAGATGTTATCTAGATTCTAGTGTACATTGTATGTTCTTTAGCAGAGTCAGATTGCATTAAGGTTAAAATGATTCCTTCTGAAAATATTGCAATATGTTCTTCATGGTCGTGCTCACAGGCTTGTATTTCTTTCAGTATCACTCTCTATTGTTCTTGGGCACACTTCGCTCTTTATCTTCGAATGCATGAGTCTTTTCCGACAGGTTCCATGTGTTCTGCACCTCGTACCTAATACTATGTCTACAATGAACCGTTAATTATGTCAGTGCATTAAAGGTTTCAAATGTGACCATTAGAAATTAAATTGATGGACGAAAAAATTGTTTAAGAAATGGTGTCACAGTAAGTTTTGAAAATGGGGTCTCCTTCACATAGTGTCTAGGATGATCATGGTGTCTGAGTGCCACAATGTCTCATTTCAAGTTTCTTGTTCATGGTGTCTTGTTCATGGTGTCTTGCTTCATGGTGTCTGGTTTACGGTGTCTTTCTTTACAGTGTCTGGTTGACGGTGTCTTGCTTCACGCTGTCTTGTTCACAGTGTCTTGCTTCATGGTGTTTGGTTTATGGTGTTTTGCTTCACGGTGTGTGGTTTACAATGTCTTGCTTTACGATGTCTTTCTTCATGGTGTCTGGTTTAGGGTGTCTTGCTTACGGTGTCTGGCTTCATGGTGTCTTTCTTCACAGTGTCTTGTACTTAGGAAAATAACTGTATTCAGACTTAAACAGTGATATGCATGAAATGGATTGAGCTTAACCATTATAAAGCATGAGAGAACGTGAAACATAAATACACATGATTGGATATAATTTATAGGAGACAACTAGGTTGAATAAGATTTATGATCATTAAAACATTATTAATACATGAGGATTCCATCATAAGAGATAATACAATAGAAGAAGAAAAGAAAATAAGAGAGGTGTTTTGAGAAAACTACATCTTGAATATCACCTCCTTGGGGGTGGATTTGTCCATTTGGATAGAGATTTAGAACATAAAAATAATTAGTGTGAGGATGATATAGTTTGAAAATGATTTTAGGAAAATCAATACATTTAGGAGATAAGGGGTGGTATTTATACTTGAGTAGGGGTGGTTTTAATTGATTAAATAATTATTATTATATAATGAAATCGAACCACATTAAGGTAAAAATAATTTACTATAATTTTTATTATAATTATTGATTTAAATTATATTTATAGTCTACTAACACATCAA
The DNA here is from genome assembly GCA_963277665.1 of Viscum album. Classification (NCBI taxonomy): domain Eukaryota; kingdom Viridiplantae; phylum Streptophyta; class Magnoliopsida; order Santalales; family Viscaceae; genus Viscum; species Viscum album. The sequence goes on from OY728155.1 coordinate 799,511,186, forward strand.
AATCCTTTAAATATTATAATTTTTATGTATTTTAATCTTTCACCTACAAACATTAACCAGATTCATTATTTTACCAATACCATGGTAGATCTTACTTTTTACCATGGTAACATTTTATGCCTAAAAATGAAAATTAATATTAAAAAAAATTACCATATAATTCCAAATATGGAATATATTACAAAATATTCATTTCAAATAATTTGAATTATTATATATAAAAATAATCCCATAGATGGAACAAGAAATAGATTTTTTAATGTGAAGAAGTTAAATAGTTTGAAATGTTTTTATATAAAATTTCAAAGTGTAATTTATTATAATGACCTAAATGTAATTTAAATAATTATTCATTAAAAAATAAAAAATATAATTTAACAATGAAAATAAATAATATGAAGAATCATTTTTCAAATAAAATTCAGTATTTTTCACTATTCATCAATAAATGAATCTTCCTCAAAAAATACTAATATTTCACCAGAAGATAATATTGATATTAAGATTTAAAAATTGATATTTATTTTAAAAGAAAATTATAATAATGTAAAATTTTTGTTCTAAAATAGGTGCTTCATTTAATGTTCGTTAAATTTCTTTCCTAAATAATATATCTTTTCTTGAGTAAAATTTGATATATTTATTTTATTAATCATATAAAAATTATTTGATGAGTTTAAAAAATTTAGTTTTTATGAATCATAAGAATTCCAGTAATATCATTCACTATTGGTGACTAATTTTCTTTATCCATATAAAATTTCACTGGTTCATGAAAGTAGTTTTTTTATAAAAACAATTACCTTATATTAAATTAGTTATTAATTTAATTTATAATTATTTGGTAACAAATGAATCCATTTTATAAACATTTGAGAAATATATTTTTATAATTTATTTAAAATAATATATTAATCCAGTCTAACAGAAAAATGATAACTGGAATGCTTAAAATGTTATTTTTAGTTCTTTGATTAAGCCAAATGTGGCATATGAAGTATTATTTTGAGAATAGTGTTTCCTTTTAAAATATTGTGTTGTTAAAGTCCTACTGTCATTAAATCTCCACCTAAAATTGTCTTCTTATCTAATTCTTTATCATCCATAGATTCTTTATCAACCACATGGGAAATGCTCGTAAGGTACAAGAGTTTGTGAATCAAAATAATATCATCCCAAAAACCCATTTCCAACCTCTAATATTTATGGTATTCATTAGAAACAATATTCATTGATTGGTGAACTAATTTTTTTTATTAATAATCTATAATTTAATTATCCCTTTACTCCATGGTTAATAATTTCTATGTCTTCATCACATGTTACATTTTAGGATAAAAATGTTATTTGAAGGAGTAATTTATATTTTTATAGGTTAGATCTTCATGAAACATAACCTAAAAAGTGATTAAAAACACAACCTTCTCACCCACTCAAGAATATATGTAGGGAAACCAACCATTTAGTATTATAGAGAGTTAAAAAAGATTAAAATAAACTCATTCATCTTGATAAATTCATTTGATTCTCTATATCTCATGTCCATGTGAATTATAAGTGGTTACAAATTCAAAAGCTCTATATCTTGGTCACCTTTCTGTTTTTGTTCAAACCTAACTACAAAGCCTAAGGACTGGATCTTTTAGACTGTTGTTTCCACCAATACCAAGTTAGCCATATGATTTTCCATAGTGCAAGGCTTGAATATTCTTCCCTAACACTAAGATATGGTCTTCTACGAATATCAATACTCTTTAGAAAAAATAAAATGAAAACTATATGGAATAAAAATGAACTCATTTATTGAAAGTCAAATTCAATAAAATGAATAAAAAAAGTATAAACTTATAAAAAATTATTCCTGAAAACCTCCAATACCTCATGGTAACTCATGAATGTTTTATGAAAGTGAGGATCCCAGAAAAATCCCACACAACTTCATGATTAAAAGAACCCTATGTATAGTCTAACAACCACATTCAAACACAATATCGTGATAGACAATCATTAAAACTATATTTAATAATAACCAAGACATTTCCAACAAATTTGTATTAGGCCAACCATGGTTAACCCAAATGACACTGAAATTGGCCTGTGATATTACCTTAAATTCCTTTTAGCTCACAATGAAAAAGAGTCAATCACAAGGGTATCATATAAAGAACCATGGGAACAATTTCACCATGAATAGATACATTATGAGAGGAAAACATATACAGTATCATAACATATACCCAAGATACATCATTTTACAATGGTAACCTTACCGTAAAGGTAATATCGAACAAGTGGCTAACATGGTAATGAAAAAAAACTAAAAGAGCAATAACAAGGATCTGAAAGTAATTGATGTGCCCATTTATATTTGACCATATGTCACCAACATCCCAAAATATTTGTAGGAAACAATAACTAATCATTATATCCTGTATGTGATGCTCTTAACATTAACTATATCATATAAAACCACGGTTACAAATGACCAATGGAAAAGAGGTGTATGATCACTGAATATCTGTATGACTCCACCAAAATATAAACAATGTTTATATTAAATAATTGATTATATATTTTATAAAAAATAATTCTAAAATAGTGAAGTCATTTTTTTCTATATAAAATAATAATTTTTTTATTTTCAAAAAGTATCCAATTTTCATGTAAGTAGTGAAATAATGCATGGAATATATCCTTGATGCATAGTCCGGTGTATAAAACACATTTTAAGAATAAATATCCCTATAAAGTGGGAAATAACTCATTTCAAATAAATATGTATTTAATATATCCATACTGTACCAAGGAGGTAATAAAAACCCAAGGGTGTGCACAACTCAAACAAATAAGAACACTTCCTCGAAAAAATGACCCATATAGTCTAGGAATATCAGATCCCTAGAAAGCCTAACCACTAAAAATCAATAAATCAAGGGGAAATCCTCTAGTGATTATTCAATACACTTGGGATCATATATATATATATATATATATATATATTTCCTATATTCCACGGTTTTGTGGATGTCCCAATATATTTCCATTCTATTCCACAAAACTTGTTCACTTATTATAGAATTTTCCATGGTAATCCAATTCTTTTCCTTGAGAATATTTTCATAAAAAAATTTCTTTATAAATTACATTATAATAAAATAATTGAACACACATTTAATTTTCAAAACTACATTTATGTAATTTCACAAAACACACCATGGTTATCAGATTGATTTTCAAAAAAACCATATTTTTATAAACACATCCATATACATTAATGATCAAATTAGGTTATCATGTATTTAAAATATTCAATATCATAAATAAAAACCAACAGAATCAAAAGAGTATAATAATTATATGGTAATTACCATGGGACAATGACACCTACAACCTGAGAAAATAAAACCTTGTTTCCTTTGAAATTGTTGATTGGAACAGATTATTAATGTTCCACATTATCCTTGATCTGCATATATCAAGACAAATAACAAGTTAATCACAATAGAAATATACATGTTGAGAGAGTAAGGCCAAAAAAATTCTAATAAATAACTAAATATTGAATCTAAGAAAAAGTGAAGTGAAAAAAAATGTTTAATACAATTTAATTGGGACTAAACAGACATTAAACCCCTTTATTAAGGCATCGTACAGTATGAGTAACCACCCTGGGATGTTCTAGCACTAATAGAGTGTTAAAAATAATAAAAACCCTAGATCTATTCCCTACTGAAATCAACCACAATAGTAGTGGCTTCACCGGGTAATATATAATGGGAACTGACCACACCCACACCCTGAAACCCATGCTATTTTGTCATGGTCATGGCCTCCACCACACTGATTATGCGGCTTATTTGACATAGATCACATAGATACCACTAGTACACTCCTACATATGACACAACCTATACTAGAAATTTTTAGGTTTTCTATTTCACAATAGATACATAGAAACATACCACAATCATTCTCATATACTTTTCACAACATAATTCCAAAAAAACCTTTTATTCCACATTCCCACTCCAAGTATTCCAAAACTAAAATGAAAAATGTAAAATAGGTTTTTATCTAATTAATCCTTTTCTGATGTGAAATATTATTTATATCCATTAGTGGTGGTATGTGTAAAACTATGGTGTCACATAATTTACATTTTAAAATTTTTTGTCTATTTATTAACATTTACCATGATAGGTTCGTATTAATTTTTCAAGTATGAGAACATGATGTAATAAAATTTTAATCAATAAAATAAGTTGCATGATAATTTAAACCCCATCCTAAAATTTTTGTGATTTGGACACTATGGTGGAAATGTCATTTTTAATCATGTGTTTCTTAAAGTACCTTTTAATATAACTCCTTAACTAAATAATGGATCTATTTTAAGGTCATATATTTTCCCAATTATGATAAAATATTATATTTTAGATTTATTTACTATGAAATTTACATTTTATTCAAAATTTATCAATTTATTTTAAAACCCCTTTAACACTAAATTATTATTTAACATATCTTCATCTTGTGTAGTATATGGCCTAAAAAGAAGATAATAAATTATATGGAGTTTCCACAATGATATGTCATATCATTCACGATGAACACCCTAACATGATGAAAAAAATAATTTCATAACACAAACCATGAAGTGGTCACATTTAAAATTTAATTATTTATGATTTTAAAAACATTGAAAATAATATAATACGTACACTAAATCTTCATATATGATACCTAATACATCATAGTTCATTATTATTATATCAAAAACTACATTTAATTTTATTATCATCTATGCTCTCCCAAATTCGTAAAAATCGTTTTCCTCAAAATTATTCCTCATTCAATATCATAATGTATAACAATTTAAAAATTTGTTCCGTTAAATTTTTTTATAGATTCAATAAATCATAACCATATGAAAAGTGTGGCATTTAAAAATCATTCAATTATAGATAAGAAACAAAGTTGAATTAAATGATCCCAATAAAATATAATCCTATATATATGAACATTTAAACCATACAATGTATCTAAATATATAATTTTAATTGTCTTATAATCCATTTATCCATGAAAATTATCGAATAACTAGATATGAAATATGTTAATATAGTATAATAAAACCTATACATTCACATTTTTCTGAAATAGTGTTAGTGTTTCCAATTAATACAATTCACTTTATTTATCCATGAATATAATAACATTAAAATTCACTCAACATTTCATGGTCATGAGTTCACATGTTATAATTCATTGATGGTCCTAAATATCATATATGATATATATAAGGAAATATACCATATTATATAACTAATACTAACCACATTATACGAATAATACAAATGAGTCTCACAATAAGATCATTTTCATGGTCGATATACAGAAGGTCTCAATGATTGAGGGTGTGCATAAGATATAACATGATAACCTCATGTAATAGGGATTAATAAAATCATACTACCATAATAAAATCAATGAATATATATATATATATATATATGAAATTAAATGTAATATACTTCATCAGGTCAGTCTACATATCATACCATGATTTATTTTATTGTTAGTATAATTTATGTCACATACGAGACAATATTGAATATAATTTAAATATCTCATAAAAAACTGTAATAATACATCAAGATATTAAATAATGGACATTTCAAATTCATAAATTTAGGGGGTTTTACTATACTACTCTTGATGTAAAATATATTGTCCACATAGATAAGTGATAAATAAAGATTTAACTTTTAATGAGGATAGTATAAATTTACATTATAAGAAATGATATTATCTAAATTCTCAAGCATCAAATACCCAAATGCAATACATGACCCTCATGTATATTATATGATGATGAAATTATTAACCGATCTTCTACATTACTCTCTAGAACTATTAAAAAAATTACATCACACATCATAATGATTTCATGAAAGATAATGTTTGATTGTACGATATTTTTGGTCCTTTGATGACACCAAGGTTCTTTAGAATTTTAAATCGCTCAATTTTATCATAGTAAAAAGTAATTTATATAAATATTATATGATACACCATATTTTTAATTATTTACTATTTATTCTAAACTATTTATTTTGGAGCATCCAAGGTAGTGATATACTCTACAATTATATTCATATTGTATGAGGGGTTTTATTTAAAAAAAATTAAACTAATATATCAATGTATGATTAAAAATAACAAGGAATAATATCATGAATAATCCATATTAGTTTATAAGAAATAATTGTTTAAACCCAATTAAAGCATATCATCAACATCAACAATGAACTACAATTAACCATAAAAAATTTCCAAGGGTCTACGAACATTCCTTTTAGAAATCTATTGAAATTCACTGAGATTGGATTGGTATCTACCTATAATTCTAAAATTGTATACTATATTAACTCAAGTAAAACAAATTCCATAAATGATAAATTTATTTTTTAATTTATGTTGAATATTATCCATTTGTTTACTTTATAACCCTTTATAAGGAAATTTATCATTTATAAGGCTCAAAACAAGAAAACCTACTAAAGACCCCTCCTTGAAGTTATGAATTCCTTAAATCATTTTCCAGTAACATTTTTTGTTTTATTAATCTAAAAAAATTATTATTTTTCTAAATCAATGTGGTCCATCAGACCCATTATGTAGGTTATTCAACCAATGTCTTCTATTGAAAATAAATTTCCCAACCATACCTTTAAATAATCTAATGATGGGATATTATTCCTGACATGAAGTATGCCATCCATAAACAACAAAAAAATTTAGAAACAGTCCCAATAATCCTATTTTATAGAAAATAAATTACCATGTTTGTGATGAAACTAACGATATTAAATACATCTTAAATTAGAATGTTTTCACTAAAAGAATATTCATCAATACAATAATTCACTATTTATAATTACATAATTTTGAATCATAATTTTGATCCTAAAAATCATTAGTTTATATCATATATATTTATTTTGATACCTTTCCAATGAGGAATGTTTTTTATGAAAACATAATATTTCCAATTAACATAATGATATACTGTATATTTCTTTATTCAAATTGAATTTATAATCACTATGAATAGAATTGTTTTTTTCATTATTCATTACCACTTTCTAGTATTTCATAATTATTTGTAGACACTTTACCATATACAAATATTTTATTATGGGTACCCCACTTTCACCTTATATGTCTCATCCCTTCATGTGTATCTAAAAATTCTAAACATAGTAATTTGCAATGGATTTTATCATATAATTGATCATTACCGTGAATTTATACAAATAAAACACTCAATGGACTCTTAGGTGCTAGTAGGTTCACTTTTATAACTATTATTTCAACATTAATATATATCTAAAATAAATATCTCTAAAAATCCTGATGAATCCTACCAGAACAATGCAGTTTTCTATGTAACCTAGGTTATTTCAGCTTCAATACGATCATATGGAACCATCTCTATTTATATCTTCAAAAAACATTCAAATTTTTGTTGTCATGATTTTTCAATGTATAACTTTCCTCACAACGAATGATTTCTAAATTTTTTCCATTGCATGGAAAACATCATTATGATCTTCTAAAATGATTTTTAGTGGGACTGTAAAAAATAATTATAATATATCACTAATAAAGCTAATGAGTATGTCTATTTATGAATTTTTACAATTTTTATCAACATTGTAGAGTTGTAAATAATTCATCTTAAAATTACAATCAGTATTCTTCCATATGAATATCTCATATGGTGTAGTTTGGACATCCCTATTCTACATTTATTCCCCTAGATAACATCACCAATGTGATTTATAAATGTGACTCTAACTCATCATCAATTGAACCACGTTCAAAGTGGTAAAATTGTTCTAGTTAGACACTTATTACCACAATAGAATTCTTAGAGGGGTGAGTTTTGAAATAATTACATAATCTATTTGTTGATCTATAAATTATTTGCTATAGTATTCATAATTCATATCTGATGGAATAATATTAAAACAATTACCATGTATATTATTTTCAATTTTTTAAATCGAAATTTTTTACTACTTTCAAAATTTTAACTCATAATAAACACATAACAATTACAACTGATGTAATCAAAAACTGATCTGAAAATTTTAAATCAACAACATTACTGTATAATATTTATCTATATGAATCATTACGTATTAGGTCAAATGGTGTACTAGAACTCTCATATTTTCCACAAATAGGTTCTTTGACATTTGTTATAATAAAAATTTCAAATAATGAAATTATTTATAAATAAAGAATGTCCCCAGCTGATCTCTGTAGACCCTTTGAATTTATTTAAAATTTATATTTCCAAGGTAATTATAACAAAGATAACTAAAATTAAAATAAACCATATTGGATTTATTATGTTGAATTTTATATACTGGATTTTCTATATCTCTAATTCATAAATTATTAAATATATTTTAATTCCATAAAATACTTCACTAATGAATATAGGATAACTCTTTTTCTTAACCCATAATAAAATCCACCCCTTATCATAGTCAAAAATATAAATAAAACATATAATTATATATGAAACATAATAATTTTTATTCTTTTAAAATTAATCAACTAATAATATATTTATCATATTTTTATAGCACAAATTTAAAAAATATTTCCCCATTAAATCATGTAGATCGATATTTATTTTATAAATTCAATATTATTTCAATTATTTTTTATAAAAAAAATATATTTCTAATGTATAAACCATATACAATTCCAATATATCAGATATACATAAATTGAGTACAATATCATTCACATCCTTATTCTAAAAAAAACCTCTCATGGAGGGAAGTTCTAAAATTTTGATAACAATATATTAAAAAAATATTTCAAAATTATAAAATTGATAAAAATGTTGATCAGGATGAAATCCATGGTTTATAAAATCAATATATTTATTCTTTGTGTTTCATATTTTATTTCATGATAATAAGGTCTTCAATTGAACATTCTTCCACAAAATTTATGTTTTGATACATCATAACTATTAGATGGATAAGATCTATAATTAATTATGGTATAACCTAGATAAGCGTAGAACATAATCCATTAATATAACATAATGAAAATAATTACAATAATATTATATATTACTTTTCGATCATTAGGTGGAAATATCTTTCTCCAAATTAGTCATATGAATTTTTATAACTCTATACATCTGGGAACATAATGGTTCGAGTTTCTCAGTTAAAAATTACAAATATTTCAGAACATATGTAACCATTAAATGTATATTGTCTATTGAATTGTATTTTTATGCCAAAAATAATTCATAGGAAAAAAATAGTTAGGGATACCGTAAAAAATTAACAAGGTATACAAAATTGGTTACCTTAGAATGTTTAAAAATGTTGTACTTCAAGGGATTTTATTACACTATTTATTTTTATATGAATATTTATTTCTATTTAGTCCATTATATCTTAATTTATCATTACAATTCCTCTCTATTATTAATTTTTATTGATTTTATTTCATTATTTAACATGTTTCCAAATTGGTATATGTTGTAAAAAATTGAAATTCTCTAACCCGCTTATTAATTGAAAATTTCATAAATTATAAGGATCAATTGGAAATCAAGGATTCTTAATAGATTAAAAAATTCCTCAAATGAGTATGACTAATTTGAGAAAATATGTTATTTAATAGACCTTCCCCTTTCATTTCTTCTCAGTTGTTTTCAAAACACTTTACTTGGGGATGTTGGTGAGTTTCCTCTCATTTATGTTACATCACCACCATTATTTCATGAATTTAGACTACATAAAATTTAATGGAACTATTAAAAAGAATTGAGAAGGGTGAAAATTTCAATTCATGTAATTATCCAAACTAAACATATACAATTTCTAAACTATTGAGGCTAGAACAGAGAGCCCATCAACCCTACATAAAAAATGATTTTATATTTTAGTATATTTTTAATTAGATAATTAAATTTCTAAATGTTTTTTACCATGTAGTAACAAAAATAGTAAAAAAATTGATTATATATATATATATAATAAATAAATAAAACTAGGAATGAATATTGTGAGGATTGATTGCACGAGATTTCTAGAAGTAAAAACTAATGGGTTTCAATCCCCATATGACTATAGATGTCTGATTCATCCATTATATATTTTATTTTTATTACAATTTAGGTATACCCTGGTAAATAATTTATAATAATGATAAAAAACATAAATTTAAAGGACCGGTTATCTATCATGAAACCAATTCAAGTGGGTATATGACATTAAATATGCATCCCTATATGCTATATTTTTTTGAATGGAATCAACTATGTAATGAATAGTGGGAGATAAAACAACATTTAGAAAAAATTTGAAATATCAATGTAAATAATTTTATATAATAATATAATTAATCTAGTAGATAAAAGGACATAAAAAATGATTCAAATACAATAAAACATGACCTGTCAAGTTGCATGTCAAACATAATGTTTTCTTGGAAGTCAAACAAGTATAAGAGTTAATAGAATCATGATAGAAGACACTGAAATGAAATGTTATTGAATCCAATTATTAGACCCAAATACATGTTCCAATATAATCCATAAATGACCTCATTCAAGTGTAGGGTCCCTTTCCCTTATTCATACATGCATCCATGATGTTTTACCTGATACCAAATAGTGTCTGAATAGGGTTTGATTACAACATTCTATACTGAAACCTAGTGTATATAATACAATATTCATTTATAGTTAATGAAATATTAAGATTAATAGGGGAATTAATTTATAAATTAATGAAATACATCAAAAAAACCAACATACCCTTGAACTCTAGGTTCATACCGGACATCACCCAAACCTTATTCGTCACAATGTCTAATGTCTCTATCAACTATTGGATCCTCATTTATAAGAAGGATCACCCCTATTTTTTCAGAATATCCTATATAGTACGGATCAACCATGTCATATCCCATATAAAAATCATTTACCGCTCAGTAATTCAGTAACCATTTAATAATAGACTCAATATGAATTCCCATAATTTATTTTCTTGTATGTTTCCAGGTGGAAAGACCCTACCAAGGAAAAATGATACCATATAATACTAGATTATTTTTAAATTCTCATTCTGGAGCCACATATATGTTCCCAGGTCATAATAAAATGCTAGCGGACTAATTAATCATATGATAATGGTCTCTATGTGAATTCCACTGTTATAGTATATTAAGTGTCCTTAATGGAAAATACCAAGCCAATGGAAAATTTATTCACTAGTCCCAATAAAATATAATTTGTTAAGGACTCTTTTATTCATAGAAGACATCTAGAATTATTTAAATTTACATGATATGGAAAATTTTACAGTTCATAAACAAATCTAACAAATCCTAGTGAATCTCATTTAATCAAACATGCCAAACCTATTAACATAAGAAACATTAGTTACTTATCAAATATTTCCAATTACCATCAAAATTTTCAATTAATCCAATTTTATAACTATCCTATTAGAAATAAAAATTAAATTTTAGTTTTCAGTTCATCCCAATTACCATTTTAATTATGTTATAGTCATATTAAATCACAATATCATTACAATTTCAATTCCATGAAAATATATTCACCTTCATGTCATGTGTTTATTTCCCAAGATTATAATCACAGTTACTATGGTATATGGAACTGTGATAATCCAAATTCTCAATTCACATGAAATAATCATATTTTTATGAAAAATCATAACCAATTTATAATTAATCAAGGGTACCAAGGTTATTTACATTCTTGTTCCAATATAGAGTTAAAGGTTGAAATACCCCTCAGGTGGCCTCATGTCATGGACTCAATAGCAACGATCCCAGCAGAGGATAATTGAGGTTAAGAAATATGGATTTAATAAAAATAGTGGGTTAAAAATTATTTTATCCCAAATTTAGGGGGTATATATGTGATGAAAATTATTTCGCATACCAGAAAATGAAACATAAATTAGGGAGTTATTCAAGAAAACTCCCTGCAAAAACAAATAATAAAAAGAGGTCCATGTTTAAGAATATGATCAACATAAAACCCAATTATCTATGAAAAATTCAATTTGATTTGCCACTAGATGGTTGGATGAGAAAAATACAATGAGGAAACTAGAGTATTTCACCAATTACAAGAGATTAATTAGAATTTTGGATAACAAAATAAACTAATTTATAGAATAATCAATGAGATAGATATAAATAACATTAAGAGACTTGGTGATCATTAAGTAGTGCTTAATCATTAATTATAGACACAATAAGGAATTAAAATGAGATTAAGGGGGTTTTATGTCATAAAAACAATAACCCTTTCTTCACTAGCCCATCCTAACATCATTGGGTAGCCACTGAGATCCATGGGATAACTGGTGGTTTCCACACACAAGCCACCATGATTAGGAACCCCACTAGGTGGTTGGTGGTTATCCTCTATATCGCTAATCGATCCACACCCATCACATATATGGTGGAAAATATTTATTAGAATATCGGGATCATGTTTTCTTACAAGAATTCTAGGCGACCCACCTTCTAGTCAGTAGGCTGGACCAGCTAGATAACAGTTATGTAGTTTCTAAGAACATACAAACCACCAATAGAAAACTCTATATTCCACTGGTTCAACTTTGTTGAGCACCAAAAGAATAATTATAAAATGTATTCAGCAATGAACAAGACTCATTTACCATGTTATAACATTTTATAAAAATGAAAACATGTTCAAACAAAAAAATAATGAAAAAAACACATTGAGAATGAAGATGTAAAGACCCGTATAATTCAAGGGAAATTTTTTCTTAATTTTCTTTGGGATTTTACAAGAAAGCAGTTTCTGACGACACTTGATTCCGAGGCCCAGTGTGCTCGGAATTTCTATCCGAAGTTTAGCTCGGGTACGTTTAGTGAACGAGTGAGTGGGAATTTCTAACTTTTGAACCGGTGCTCGGAATCGAATTCCGAGAGCACCGATGGAACCACAACACCGATAATTGCTTAGAAACACCTTTTCTGGAGTTGTGTTTTCATGAGAGAGGTTGATAAAAATTGTAGAAGTTAAAATAAAAATTTAACTAAAATTTTTATTTTCTCTAAGTGGATTTATGCTTTGGGTGGAAGTTGGGTAACTACCCAACTTCCCTTGGGAGGTTATGAGGGTGGTGGGGCCCACACGAACCCCACCTCTTCACATTCCTTAACTCCCTCAACTCACAATTAAATTTGATAACTTATGTTTTAATAACTTATGATATTAATGAAGTGTGTTTAATGTTAGTGTTTGAATTTCAAACTAATGTCAAGTTAATAAAATAAGTGTGGGCTTATTTTATTAAGGGTTGAATTCATGTTGTGGAGTCTTTGGGAGAAAAAGGCTAAAGAACTTGAGGAACTTCTTCGTCTTCGATGAAGAACGCGAAGAACACATCGATCTCCGATGAAGAACGTCGAGTCCTCGGAAACCGACTATGCGACGCCGTATACCACGACGCCGACAACGTCTTCTTTAGCGACGTCTCTTTCTGCGAAGGATTTTCCGCGACGAATCCTCGTTCGACGAACCTCCATTCAAGCTATGCTCGAGGTAGGGGTTTATGTGATTTTTCTTTTCATGATTTACTCCCGTTCACTATCCACATATATTCGGACTGCATGCTATCGATTTACAGGAGGAGGCCGGACCGCACAAACACGGCTGACCCCCCTCCCTTATTATTTTCTTGTTGTTGCGGTACAAAGGGATGTGACGCGGTACCGTCGCACCGCGCGAGATCTTGGGGCAAGGAATGCGCGGCTTCGTCGCGCTGCGCCGTGAAATTGAACCAAGTCGTGGCGCCGTCGCGCCGTGATGGAGAACTGAAAAAACACCGCGGCTGGAGCGGGGCCGCGGCAGAGGGGAGCGGCGCCGTCGCGCCGCACCGAATGAATGAAGGCCGCGGCCGATACCGGGCCGCGGCGGAGCGTTGGAACTAGCAGCTGGAAACGGGCCACCGGTTTCGGAGCAGGGAGGGGACCATCTGTCGCCGGTCCCGTGGCGGCAGAAACCGGCCGGCCGAGGCGGGCCGGCCGGACAAGGGAAAGCCGGGGGTTCAAACCCCTGGCCGGCCAGCTGAGCGGCCCCCATTAAGGGGGGCCGCGGTTAGAAACCGCGGGGAGCAGCGCCCCCCGCTATCCGAACGGCTCGACCGTTCGTCCGAGTCACCTGGCGCCGCGCGCCATCGCGCCGGGCCACCGGGCTGGGCCACGCCCAGCCGGGCTGACCCGGTTCGGGCCGACCTAGGGGGTCTCGGGCCGGGTTGGTCCGGTCCCAGACCCCCCATTTTCGGACCTTTTTGGTGTTTTGCCCATATCTTTGGCTACAAACCTCCGATCGACGCACCATCAGCGGCGATGTGATACTTGGATCGAGACGGTCGTTTCGACATATCACACTCAAGGTTTCAGAATACTTTGGGTTCGACCAGGTTGGTTGGGATACGAAACCAACCGGGCCCTCGGAGCAGAAACACTTATATCTTGAACTCCGGACGTCCGATTGATGTGTCGTCGACTTTTCTGGATTCCTCTTGATGAGATGGAACTTTTGGCTTACTCCGCTTGAGGTTTGGATACAGTCGGAGTGCGGTTGGGTTGGTTCGCTCATGAAACCAACCAGGCCCCTGGAACGAAAAAGCCAATAACTCACAGATCGGGCGTCCGATTGACGCGCCGTCTGTCTCGTGGATTTCCTCTTGATGTGACGGAACTTTAGGCATACTTCTCTTGAGTTTTGGATTCAGTTGGATAGTGGCCGGGTTGGATTGCACCCGAAATACAACCGGGCCCCTGGAACGGAAAAGCTAATAACTTTCAGACTGGACGTCCGTTTGACGAACTGTTAGCGGTGTTGGTGATCACGTGGAGAAACAGTCCCTATGATTTTACCCTATGAGAGTCCAAGGTACAGTTGAGATACAGCCGGATTGGTTCTCACACGAAACAAACCGCGGCCCGGGGAAGAAAAGGCTAGTAACTCACAGGTCGGGCGTCCGATTGACGCGCTGTCAGTTGCGTTAAGACCCCTGTGACGAGGCGGTCCTTTGAGATACTTCTTCGTGGAACTTCGTGATACATGTATTATTGACCAGTAGCTCGTGGATCGGACCCTTCCGAAGACGAGCATGTGGAGTACGAAGACCGTGTAGCCGACTGAGACCTGACGACTGCTTGACCGATCGACTCGGTGTGTTTCAGATAGCCCAGTGGGGAGCGCTTGGTTGTAGCGGCATACCCATGGTGGAGGAGCGCTTTGTTGTAGCGGCAGACCCGCGACACTCAACAGAAGGAGTTCCTCTGGAGGATATGAGGGGGAGCGCTTGGTTGTAGCGGCAGACCCACGGCAGAGGAGCGCTTGGTTGTAGCGGCAGACCCGCGTTACTCAACAGAAGGAGTACCTCTTGAGGCTATGAGGGGGAGCGCTTGGTTGTAGCGGCAGACCCATGGTGGGAAGCCCTTGGTTGTAGCAGTAGGCCCATAGTACTCGACATGAGGAGTACCTTAGCAGTCTTAGGTTAGTGAGCAGTACCTCAGAGTCATGATCGGACCACTATACACTCCAGAGACGGGGCTCTTCCGCAGTTACGGTTTCGATAATGAAAATCCAGGTTTGAGATGAGACTTGACCTTTGTGTTTACCTCATGAACGATATGGGTCACTTGATAACTTAGGTATATGTATGGACATATACCTGGGTTGTGGTTATCCGTTGATTTCATGATCTTTGTGTTTCCTCATGGTTGAGATGGGTTACTTGATAACTTAGGTATATATATGGGCATATACCTAAGTAGAGGTTATCTGTTGAGATCTTCTTTGTGGTTATCCTTGTTGGTTTTGGTGAGATCGTGAGGGTCTCGGGATCCCTACTGAGTATCATTATACTCACCTCTGCACGGGCTATGCCCGCACCTCGTTGTGTTGGTTGCAGATGACGGGCAGTGCTGACGGAGGCCGAGTGTTCAAGGACTGGACGGTACCTGGAGGTGGACCACCCGACGAGTCAGTATCTGGAGGTGGACTTCTCGGCGAGACAACACATGGAGGAGGTTGACGGGAGACATCATTGAGGAGCTGCGCTATCTGTACCTACCCTTCAGGTAGGATCCATGGTGGTCGATCCAGGAGCTGCGCTATCTGTACCTACCCTTCAGGTAGGATCCGAGGAGGACGACCCAGGAGATGATTCCTTTCTTCCAGCTGTTGTCTTTTCTATTGTACTTTATTTCAGTTGTAGATGTACTTTCAGTTGGGTTTGTATTCTGGAACATTTACTTTTCAGCACTTTCTTTTGTACTCAGTGTTTTACTTCCGCTTGAACTCTGTGGTGTTTAGTTTATTTTTATAAAGGAAATGCCTTCCCAATTATCGGGATTTACACCTTTGCTGCTAGTCGCCAGCCCCTGGCCTATGGAAGGCGGGATTGGGGTAGTCACAGCACAGGCCCCGAGGACGGGTCGTGAATAATTGGTATCAGAGGAGTCGGTTCTACCACAGAACTTATAACTCTGATATTTTCTTTCTGTGAAGCAATAGTGTTAAGGGTACCGAGTGTGTTCTTCAGTTCAGGGAGTCTAGTGTTGGTGCGGGCGGACGACGTATCCATACACCAAGACCCTGACAACTGATTTCCGACTTTGTGCACAAAAACAATGATTGCGTGTGTGTTTCCAGAAGTTTTTAAATATCAGCTCAAACCAGGTCAGCTCACCAGGTATAATCGTTTGACTGTGTCATGTTGTTTCTTTCAGGATGCCTTTTCACGAACGACCAGCTAGAGCCCAGAGGGATGTGCGTACTGACAGCCTATCGAGCTACGAGGCTTTGGTACAGGGCCCTCTTGCAGTTGAGGCACCAACGGAGGCACCAGAGGTACTACCATACGTTGGGCCACCGATGCCACCAGCCCCAGGAGTAGGCGATGCACGCCACTTGAGCGCGCTTCACGAGTTCCAGTGCCAGAGGCCACCCATGATCCAGGGAGAGAAGGACCTACAGGCGATTGAGGATTGGTTGGAGGCTGTTGTGAGAGTCTTCAGGCTAGTGGGAACACCAGCAGACTTCATGGTGATATTTGCCGCCAGCCTTCTTCAGGCAGCAACAGGCAGGTGGTGGAGCCACTTGTTCTAGTTTTGCGACGGGATGGCTTTCACATGGGAAGACTTCGATACCTTCTTCAGGGTGGAGTTTGTGCCAGTAGCTCTACACCCCGAGCGTGTACAAGAGATTCTTCCTTTGCCACAGGGTTTTCGATCAGTAGCCAAGTCATCTTTGGGCAGTAGACAGATGATGCAGAGGTCCAAGAGGGCCATAGCCTACCATACGAGGAGTAGGAATTGTTATGAATGCGGTGGGAAGGGTCACCTAGCACGTGACTGTCCGACTCCTCGTACAGTTCATCCCCAGGCTTTGGAGGAGCCACCGAGGTAGAAGCAGCGGCGGGTTCTTGAGCAATAGCCGAGCAGTGGACAAGGCAGTAGAGCTCCGGGAGCAGGTGGACAAGAGAGGAACTAGTGGATATGTCCCTTGTACTTCTAGTTCCATGTTTTTGTTGTATTCGTGTCTTTGTACTATGAGCTGTAGTAATAAAAAGACACTTAACTTTGTGATGTTTTCTTTCCTGTCCCTTTGTTTGGTTGATACTGAGTGGTCCCAGTTAAGACTTTTGACTTGACCCTCACTTTCGAGATTTCTACTGGAGGAGACACAGTGACCTCACACTGCTGCCGACAGTGTGACTCAACCCTTGGAGGCAAGAGTGACAGTTGGATCTCTTGGTAGTTACGTCGAGGCCTTACGAAGTCATCCATGGCATGAATGCATCATTCATGTCAGGATTGACTGTATTAGTCAATGGGTGTGGTTCATCCAGGGGATGAGACTAAGTTTCTCTTTTCAGCAAAGGAGAAATTTTAGCAGCTCTTTCAGATCGTAGGCAAGGAAGATGCAAATCATCCAGGGACGGATGAAGACTGCACCGTCAAGTAAGAAACAGGAAACCGGCGCCAGTCTTAGAGACTCGGGCGTGTTAAATGTTTCAATAAGAGGAAGCTTAAAGGAGAGATGAGTCTTCGAAGCAGCAGACGTGGAGGCAGATCTAAGAGAGTAGCGACATGCGGTTAGGGAGAGTGACCCAATGGCTCTATGAATGATTCGAGGGACAGTCTATGTTCACTACTAGCTGCTGTAGTAACAGACGTTTATACGAATCATTCCTTCCTTCCACGAATCTTGTCCCAGACCCATAGATTCCGGTAATCCGTAGACTTGAGCATCACGTCTGGAGATACCTTGGGAGAAGACTCGATAATCACACTTACACTGATAGTGTGGTCAGACCCTCGAGGTGAGAGTTTTGGTTGGAATCTCTTGGTGGCATCGTCGAGGCCTTATGATGTTGGTTTGAGTATGGACTGGGCAATCACAGTTCATACACAGATTGACAGTATTAGTCAAAAAGGTTGTGGTTTAACTACGACGTCGGGATGAGTTTTCCTTGGTCGGCGAAAAGGAAACCCCAGGCAGCACAGGATAAACTCATGCACAGGAGGGTGTGACCGATCACTCTTGAGTCTGTCAACCTTACCCTCGTGGAAGTAGTCGTTTTGAGTTTCAGTTTTAACAGGAATTGGAGACCACTAGAGTTCGAAGTTGGTGAACACGTTTCCCTATGGGTCTCACCTCGATGTGAGTTACGGAGATGTGGCCGAGGCGACAAGTTAACTCCGAGGTTCAACAGGCCTTTCTAGGTCCTCATCATGGTAGGCGAGGTGGTTTACCGCTTGACCCACCCACCTCAGTTACACCAGGTGCACGACGACTTCCATGTATCTCAACTGGGGAGATACGAGAACAACCCGATGAATATCTTTGATCATGGGGAGCTAGACATTGATTATGGGGCGACTTTTACGGAGGTCCCAGTGGAGATCGAGGATCGATAGGAGCAGGTCCTACGTGGACGGTCGATCCCTCTAGTGCGCATCAGATGACAGCACGAGAATCTCCAGGAGAGCACTTGGGAGCGGGAGGCTCAGATGCGTGCTCAGTACCCACTTTTGTTTCCCTAGTTATGATGTATCTTTACGGGGACATAAATCCCTGAGGTGGGAGTAATGTAAAGACCCATAAAATTCAAGGGAAAGTGTTTCTTAATTTTATTTGGGATTTTACAAAACGCAGTTTCTAACGGCTCTTGATTCCGAGGCCCGGTGTGCTCGGAATTTCTATCTAAAGATTATCTTGGGTACGTTCAGTGAACGAGCTAGTGGGAATTTCTAACTTTTGAACCAGTGCTCGGAATCGAATTCTGAGGGCACCGATGGAACCGCAGCGCCAATAATTGCTTAGAAACACCTTTTCCAGAGTTGCGTTTTCACGAGAGAGGTTGATAAAAATTGTGTAAGTTAAAATAAAAATTTAACTACAATTTTTATTTTCTCTAAGTGGATTTAAGCTTTGGGTGGAAGTTGGGTAACTACCCAACTTCCCTTGGGTGGTTATGAGGGTGGTGGGGCCCACACGAACCCCACCTCTTCACATTCCTTAACTCCCTCAACTCACAATTAAATGTGATAACTTAAGTTTTAATAACTTATGATATTAATGATGTGTGTTTAATGTGATTGTTTGATTTTCGAACTAATGTCAAGTTAATAAAATACGTGTGGGCTTATTTTATTAAGGGTTGAATTCTTGTTGTGGAGTCTTTGGGAGAAAAAGGCTAAGGAAATTGAGGAACTTCTTCGTCTTTGACGAAGAACGTGAAGAACACATCGATCTCCAATGAAGAACGCCGAGTCCTCAGAAACCGAATATGCGACGCCGTATACTGCGATGCCGACGACGTCTTGTTTCGCGACATCTCTTTCCGCGAAGGATTTTCCGCGACGAATCCTCATTCGACGAACCTCCATTCAAGATACGCTGGAGGTAGGGGTTTATGTGATTTTTCTTTTTGTGATTTACACCCGTTCATTATCCACGTATATTTGGACCGAATGCTATCAATTTACAGGAGGAGGCCGGACCGCACAAACACAGCCGACCCCCCTCGTTTATTATTTTCTTATTGTTGCGGTATAAAGGGAAGTGACGCGGTGTCGTCACACCGCGCGGGATCTTGCGGTAAGGAATGCGCGGCGCGACAGCGCCGCGCCATGAAATTGAACCAAGTCACGGTGCCGTCACGCCGTGCCGAAGAACCGGAAAAGCACCGCAGCCGGAGCAAGGCCGCGGCGGAGGGGTGCGGCGCCGTCGCGCCACACCAGATGAATGAAGGCCGTGGCCGATACCGGGCCGCGGAGGAGCGTGGGAACCAGCAGCTGGAAACGGGCCGCCGGTGTCGGAGTAGGGAGGGGACCAGCCGTCTCCGGTCCCGTGGTGGCAGAAACCGGCCGGCCGGGGTGGGCCAGCCAGACAAGGGAATGCCGGGTGGTCAAACCCCCGGCCGGCCAGGTGAGCGGCCCCTATTAAGGGGGGCCGCGGTTACAAACCGCGGGGGGTAGCACCCCCCCCCCCCCCCCCCCCCCCGCTATCCGAATGGCTCGGACATTCGGTCGAGTCACCTGGTGCCGCGCACCAGCGTGCCGGGCTGCCAGGCCGGGCCGCGCCCAGCCGGGCCGACCCGGTTCGGGCTGACCCAGAGTGTCTCAGGCCGGGTCCGTCCGGGCCCAGACCCCCCGTTTTCGGACCTTTTTGGTCTTTTGCCTATATCTTGGTCTACAGACCTCCGATCGACGCACCGTCAGTGGAGATGTCATACTTGGATCGAGACGGTCGTTTCGACGTATCACACTCAAGGTTTTGGAATACTTTGGGTTCAGCCGGGTTGGTTCGGATACGAAACCAATCGGGCCCTCGGAGCGGAAACACTTATATCTTGAACTCCGGACATCCGATTGACGTGATGTCGACTTTTCTGGATTCCTCTTGATGAGATGGAACTTTTGGCTTACTCCTCTTGAGGTTTGGATACCGTCGGAGTTCGGTCGGGTTGGTTCGCTCATGAAACCAAACGGGCCCCTGGAACGAAAAGGCCAATAACTCACAGGCCGGGCGTCCGATTGACGCGCCGTCTATCTCGTGGATTTCCTCTTGATGTGACAGAACTTTTGGCATACTTCGCTTGAGTTTTGGGTGCAGTTGGACAGTGGCCGGGTGGGATTGCACCTGAAATCCATCCAAGCCCCTGGAATGTAAAAGCTAATAACTTTCAGATTTTACGTCCGTTTGAAGAACCATTAGCGGCGTAGGTGATCACTTGGAGAAACAGTCCCTATGAGTTTACCCTATGAGAGTCTGGGGTACAGTTGAGATATGGCCGGATTGGTTCGCACACGAAACCAACCGGGCCCCGGGGACGAAAAGGCTAGTAACTCACATACCGGGCGTCCGATTGGCGTGCTTTCGGTTGCGTTGGGACACTTGTGACGAGGCGGTCCTTTGAGATACTTCTTCGTGGAACTTTGTGATACTTGTAGTATCGACCAGTAGCTCATGGAGTGGACCCTCCCAGAGATGAGTGTGCGGAGTACGAAGACCGTCTAGCCGACTGAGACCTGACGACTGCTTGACCGATCGACTCAGTGTGTTTCGGATAGCCGAGTGGGGGCGCTTGGTTGTAGCGGAAGACCCACGGCGGAGGAGCGCTTGGTTGTAGCGGCAGACCTGCGGTACTCAACAGAAGGAGTACCTATGGAGGCTATGAGGGGGAGCGCATGGTTGTAGCGGTAGACCCATGGCGGAGGAGCGCTTGGTTGTAGCGGCAGACCCACGTTACTCAACAGAAGGAGTACCTCTTGAGGCTATGAGGGGGAGCGCTTGGTTGTAGCGACAGACCCATGGTGGGAAGCGCTTGGTTGTAGAAGAAGGCCCACAGTACTCGACAGGAGGAGTACCTCAGCAGTCTTAGGTTAGTGAGCAGTACCTCAGAGTCGTGATAGGACCACTGTACACTCCAGAGACGGGGCTCTTCAGCAGTTACAGTTTCGATAATTAAAATCCTGGTTTGAGCTGAGACTTGACCTTTGTGTTTACCTCATGATCGAGATGGGTCACTTGATAACTTAGGTAGATGTATGGACATATACCTGGGTAGTGGTTATTCGTTGATTTCATGATCTTTGTGTTTCCTCATGGTTGAGATGGGTTAAATGATAACTTAGGTATATGTATGGGTATATACCTAAGTAGAGGTCATCTGTTGAGTTCTTATTTGTGGTTATCTTTGTTGGTTTTGGTGAGACCTTGAGAGTATCGGGGTCCCTACTGAGTATCGTTATACTCACCCCTGCACGGGCTATGCCCGCACCTCATTGTGTTGGTTGTAGACGACGGGCTGTGCTGACGGAGGCCGAGTGTTCAAGGACTGGACGGTACCTAGAGGTGGACCACCCGACGAGTCAGTATCTGGAGGTGGACTTCACGGCGAGACGACACACAGAGGAGGTTGACGTGCGAGAGAATTGAGGAGTTGCGCTATCTGTACCTACCCTTCAGGTAGGATCCGAGGAGGACGACCCAGGAGCTGCTTCCTTTCTTCCAGCTATTGTCTTTTCTATTGTACTTTCGTTCAGTTGTAGTTGTACTTTCAGTTGGGTTTGTATTCTGGCCCATTTACTTTTCAGCACTTTATTTTGTACTCAGTGTTTTACATCCGCTTGTAATCTGTGGTGTTTAATTTATTTTTATAAAGGAAATGCCTTCCCAGTTATCTGGATTTACGCCTTTGGTGCTAGTCGCCAGCCCCTGGCCTATTGAAGGCAGGCTTGGGGTAGTCACGGCATGGGCCCCGAGGACGGGTCGTGACAGAAGAGATCCTACAACCACCCCTGTATATATCAAATTTACTTAGGGGTGTTCTCTAAAGAATCATTGGGGGTCGCCGTTTAATAACTAAATCCTCTAAGACCATATATCAAACTCATACTCCAAGGATATTTTTAGAATGTTAACATTCTACCATATCACTCACAATATAGGAATAGTCCTTCCTATGAGATTCTTCTTACTATGTTCCATTATATAGATTAGAAGCTTCCCAAGTTGTGCATCAATATCAATCTCAATGTAATTAAAATATATAATGTGTGATGTGATAGGGATATATATATATATAGTTGACACACATGAAACTCATCACACATGAAATTGAATCACTCTATAAGGGATAGATGGTACACCAATAGATAGACCATCTCCGTTATCTTGAATGCCCAAATGGCCCTAGTTGACAACATTCCCTACATTCAAATATATAATTTCTCCATTCTAGGAGACACCTAATGATGAAATTTATGACCTAACATTATCTTTATTAGTAATATTTGACATTAAATATATGTTTTTTGGTTCCTCTGTGGGCTCTCCAAACACTTCTCCATTAATTATAACCCACCAGACAAAACCTATAAGGGACTAGGTCAAACCAAAGATAACTCGCCTAAATATATCCACCAAAAATGGGAAGGACACTTCATCCCATGTAGCTTCCTGCAAAGATCTATTTCGGTTGATTAATAAAATATGATTCTATATATGAACTCCATGAGTGCTATAATTTACTCCCAAGAGTCTACAAAATCCAAAACACTTACTCGTAACATATTCTCTAGGAAATGAGTCATATATATTTATTTCCCATCATTCTAAGGATTATTTGTTATGTTTAAAGGAATCTATGATCTATGATCCTCATAATGTCTCTACATGATTTATGACAAGAAACAAGTGTCTCAATTAGAAATGATTCTCATCATAACACCATGAAATAAAAATATATCCAACATGAATATATTACCTATTCCATAAAAGTAGAAGGTATACCTAATATTAATGTAGGGCAATAACATCATCAGTTAATCTATGATCATACATATTGCATCATTTATCTAAGTTTTCTTTTTTAATCATGTTATAGAGTCCATGCTGAATTTTTCTTAATTCTATTGTGTAATGGGAAATGGCTACAACAACCTAGTAGTCCTAGTGGGAAATCCTTCACCTACTGATTGGAGAAACATATATCTACAAATAATGATTTCTCCCATTTAATCCGTGGACACCCGAACTTATTATAGAGGTCATGATAGATTTTTTTCATACCTGGATACATCACAAATTTAAAAGAATGAAAATCCTTAACTAACTCCTCATATAAGCTCAAATGAACCCAAACAGAACTTTTGAAAAATATAATCCTTTCACTTCTTATAAACTATACTAATGATGGATCTCTGCCATATATGTTGTCCCTAAGAGATGAACCCACTAAATCTTATAATTTCCCTCTCATAATATGTTCTTGGAGTAAGTGAACCACTGATGTTGAAGTCAGAGCCTAATTCCCTTGAGTCTCATAAGAACAAAAATTCATATAAGAAAAGAGTTATATTATCAAACACACATCAAAGACCCTAAAACTACCTATGACTATATATTCCATGTTAAGTAATTATCAATGGAATTTACCTTTCATGGAATTTATTTCTTTAAAAAGTTGAAAAAATAATGGTATGTGAACCAAAACCTTTGTCAAAGGTTCAACTCTCACTTATATAAGATTTTAATGAGGTTATGATGATCTGTGAACACCAAAAACATTCTACCCAAAGATAATGTCTCATTTATCTCAGGAAATGTATCATCATTGAAAACTATAGATTATAAGTGAGAAATTATCCTCATGTGGCCTCAAAATTATTGATAAAAAAGGAATCACCAAATACTCCTAGATTAGAACTACTCCAAGTATGAATGTGGATGCATTAATGTATAAGGTATATTTTGAAATCGCTTTAGGTATGGTGAGGATTAGTTTTGAGTTAAACAATCTGTTCAACTTATAGAAATCATCCCTGTGTGAAAATAAGAAAAGAAACAACACCCATTTCTTTCTCAACAAGAACATCACTTCTACTAAATAAGAGTTTTTCTAGATGAAACATCTATAAAATCCTTTCAAACTATGAAATTTCTTCATCTAGGAGAAATTATCATCTATATTTCATTATACCATGGCTTCCAAATTCTATGGTTCCATGAATACTTTATCCTATTAGACAACAAGACCCAAGAATTACTTTTTTATGAATCCATAATTGATGTTTATATAGATTTATATATCAATTATTTTCACTCAACAAACTCATGATATTACAAATATGTTTGGAATTATTGTTTGTTGGCTTTGAATACACAAAGATTTCATCAATTAAATAAACAAAAAATTGTTCTAGAAATGTATCAGATATTTGATTCATTGGGGACCAAAAACATTTTGGTGCATTTGTTAGACAAAAAGGAATCACCAAGAACACATTCAATATATAGCTAATCCTAAAAGTAGGATGGGTTATATTGAATTGTCTCACACACAACTAATTTTACCCTAACATTAATAAGATCCTTGAGAATATTCAAGCCATTCACAAAAAATCAAAGAGATCATTAATGTGTGGGTGAGGATACCAATTTTAGATAATCATCTAGTTTAGTATTTGTTAATCCACACATAATCACAAAGTCTCTTCATCCTTATTGGAAAATCATATAAGAAACCCATTGTGATTTAATAAGATGTATGATTCCATTTTCTTTCTAGATCATCCAAATACACATTCAACTCTTGAAGATCCACGGTTCACTTATATAATGAAGGATAAATACGAGTTCTATTACCAGTTTATAACTAATAGTCATACCAATCTCCCAAAAGAGTTGTAATATGTATAAATATTCGTAAATAAATCATTAAAATCATCCACTACTAGAGAAAAATTACTCTACTACCTCCCACCATAATGAAGAACATTCTATGATATTTGAGTATCATGATAGTAAAATTTACACTAAATTGGACCTACATGACCAGCCAGAATATTTTATTTTATTTTATGAATATATATTCCCCCATAAAGGGATTGAAAATTAATTCTCCACTGTTAATAGTCTATATGATCTTGGAAAATAAATATTAAGTCCATATCTAGAATAAAAAAAATCCTAGCATTTTGGGAATGAATTGATCCTAAAATAAATGAAATCCACCAATGCCAAGACAACAATGCATCATCTAATACCCGTTTGCTAAAACCCTTGTCATGTGTTGGTGGTAAAAAATCCAAACAATATACCCAAATACAAACCCAATATGTTGTAAATTTGGCTTGATAAAAATTATTAAAATTATCATGATTCAAAAACTGATGGCAAATGTAGATGTAACCAGACTCATTCCTCTGATTATGGAATGTATTGGATCTAAATAGCTAGGAGTATACTATATAGAAATAATCTAACACATCTTGTTACCTTTGATAAATTCTTAACCCTTATGATAATCTATTTGACTATTACTAAAACTCTAGTTTTAGTATTCCATATTTCCTATACTGACCAAAGAATATGATGGAACTCTAGTTACCTCTCTAGTGTGTGGTTGTTGAATCCTTCCCAGACTGTGGAACTTGTCATGATCCTCTTCAATAGCTTGAATACTAAGGTTTCATCTAGAAACACTATATATAGACCATCCTACAATAATAGTGGAACTCCACTCTAGGGAAATGACACCAGAAGTGACTATGACCAACCCATCCACGTTGAAAACACTACACTTGGTCATTGTCTTGGGGAAGATGTCCACTCCCCTAGATGTTGTGACAAAACTATTCCTATAAGTGACATTGATAGTTTCACTTCTTGTTATCTACAGATTATCTCCATAATCATCCTAAAATTACTACATGCCCACCACTCAGGGCCTCAATCAGTTCAATTCTATAATGAGGGTATGATTTGTTATGTCTATGAAGTTGCATAGTCAAAATATATTTTCCTCTAAATAGACCTAATAAAAATATAATACTTGAAGAAGCTCAACCTAACTATCTCATCATCTTCCAATGTTTAAGAAAAATGTAGATAATTGGTGAGACATCCACCATAGTCTATCACTAACATGCTCCCATGTATCAATTTAATGAACTCCCATGTTCTCTCATCCCTTAACATCTCTAGATAGAATTGGATAAGGATCATCAACTCAAATACCATAATGATTGAGACCTATTACTATATGGATTTCTCCATGTTCGCCCACCTATTTTTGGTCAGTCCTCATAGAATGCAGGATATAATATCCACCCACATGTATGTGAGTGCCTCATTATCCTTTAAGATGATCTAGAATATCTCAATACAGAACTCAACTGCATGGGGGCCCCATACATAGTAAATGTAAGAATGTTATATATTTATTAATCTCTCTTCCAATCAATCATTTAAGGCACAATACAATCAGTATATATATCCATGGATCATATGACCCATAGAAACTTTCTTGAATCATATCATCCATCTGGTTACCCATAGCCAGTAGAAGTATTAACATAGCAGTATAAGTGGAGTGATGATTATCCATGTGTTAATGATCAAATCAAGGATGACATTGAGATATTTTATCAAAAATGGTTAATAGAGTCCTCAGATGTTTTGATACAGAACAAGATCAACATTGGGTGACAAGACCAGAATAGGGAACCATAGACACCCAGATACTCAATAACATGGATTAAGAAGTGAATTGGAATATCATAACAGTTCAATTTATTCCATTTTATCAAATATTTAAACAGATTATATTTCATTGTTTTGACAGTTCAATATGTCACTTATGATAAACATGTCCCTGACATGGAAAATGCATGTCATCATATATCCTTACTTACCAAACATGATGCATCCATACTCCCCCTGTGATGTACCATCTCCTAAGTAATCTCTCATAAAATAGTTACATCAAATGGAACTACAACACACATGGATAAATTTATTCAAAACTATAACAACAAATATCATGAACCACAATCCAATCCCTAGGAACTTGTTTTATCAACTTCATATGTGTTAGTTAATCCCATGTTCATAGTCATTACCATGCTCTAAAAAAGTAGTGTATTATGTAAAGCATTCCCAACAAGTATAGAAATAGAAAAATAATGACCTCTGATATAACATTGTAATGTCCACATCCCAGTTCTAAATCACGTTACTGAGTTGGATTGTTATTTTAAATCATGAATTCCTCCATGTGCACCAGAGGCTTCCGACTCACAGAGAGGGTGTTAGGAATATAGTGGGGAGACTACCCTCAAAAACAAAGAAAAAATTATAAGTATAAGTAAGATGATAAAATAATAGAATTAACCTAGAATATTATTAGTCACAATTAAGTGAAAGAAATGTAACAAACCTTTACATTCAATAAAACATGTCCAACTAAATTTCATGTTTAATCCATATAACCAAAAGACTAAATGGACTCTGTATAAGACACCCTAAAAATTCCTAGTTTCAAAACCCATGATTTTTCACATTACCATATTCTAATACCATCCAGAAATAAAATCAATCATGTACAAGGTCCCTTCCCCTTGTTCATAAATGCATCCATGAATTCATTCATGACATTGAATATCACTGAAACAAGTTGGGAGTAAAAATCAATAGGTCAACACCCATGGTGTCTAAACTATCCTGTAAAAATATATATTGCATTCAAAATTATGATAAAAAGGGAAATTAATTTATCATTTAATGAACAATATAAAATCACACTCCTAACCTCTACGATAGATTTATCCAAATACACTTCAACATAATGTTATACTTCAATGTAAAGAGGTGTATCCTCATACCTATGATGGATCAACCATAACATAGGTATATTCTCCTACATAGGATGAATATAAAATTTCATGTATAAAGTAAAAAATTAATCACTATTAGGAATCATGTAACCATGAAATATTGGGCTCTATGAGAATTCTTATGCTATAATCACTTAAATATTCAATGGGAATAAGACAAATCATAGGGGAGAAGTAACTGTAAAATACCATGCACTATGAAAAATCATATTCTAGAGTCTACCATGTGTTAACATACATAAGATCATTAAAATAGATAAAGTAAAAATACAATAAAATTATCTATGGTAATATCATGCTAGATCCACTTATGTAGTCGTAGGGAACAATATCATAGAAATAGAAAAAGAATTCGTTGGTCCAAGGGTGAATTCCCAAGTTAGGGACAAATACGTGCTGATTTGACATCAAGACTTTTTAAATTCCCATTAAATGGATTATTTCTCTATTCAAAAAGAAATGAAACAATATCTAATGAATTTCAATTCATCATCATTGGAAAACATAATAACACTAGCCATAATGGTTATTTATCTTGAATTTCCTATTATAATCCATTTATTCAATTATTCAATGTTAAATATAACCATATTAATTGTAATCACTCATTTTATCTTAGAAATTTAGAAAAATTATGATTTTTATTCAAGGATATTTATATTCCATCGTCTTATAATACCAAATCAAATTACACTCCAATAAATTCATATTCATGTTAAGTGTTACATTCCAATTTAAATTACCACATTTATTAATTTGTTCAAAATCATATTATTCAAAATTATCAATTCTCAGAATAAATCACTATTAATAGAGATAATAATAAATTTCTAATTAATCATGGGTAACTTGGTTCATTCTCTTCATGTTCATACCAAATGTCAATGGTTGGAACAACACTTGGGTGGCTGCATGCCATTTTCATAACACCATTAGACTCAATGGTGCATGAGGGTGGATTATACAAACATATTTCATAATTATTATGGGCTACCAATTAAATTATTTCATTTTCAAGGCTTTCCAATTTGATTCCACATATTGGTCATACCAAAAAATTAAATAGACCTTATGGAGACGTTCTAGACCACCCACTATATGAATAGTGAAGAAGAAGACATCCATGTTTGAGCGATATAAAAATATAAATCAAATAAATCTCCAGTAAACCAAATATATCACATATTTTTCTTATTTTAATAAGAGTATCTACTGAGGAAAATCAATAATTTTAACAAATACTATGGAGGATGGACTATTCTATATCACCATAGCGAAGAAGAAAAGGACATAATTGGAGATTCCTTGAGAACTTGTAGAACATTCAAAGGATTATATCCAATATTTGCGTTAAATAATAGATTAAGATATGTTAATGTAGGATTTAGTTTATAATAAGGAAACTTAAACCCATTCATTTCCATTCCATATTAACACTATCAGGTAGCCGATGGTGTCCTCCAATAATCCAACATGTTTGGAAACCCCACTAGCAAGCTAGTGGGTCTCCTATATGAGACCCATCACACCTATACCCTTATATGTCTTGTGGGACTCATCATCCACCAGGTTGGCCTCTAGTATCTTTATTAGGCTACATGGAATCCCATATGGTGACTAGTGTTATTCACCAATTTTCCTGTCATTATGTATCATCATTAATCTTTCTAACCACCACTAAATAATGATATCACCCAATATTCCATCTTCTTCAGGCTCATGAACACCTATGAAAAAAATAATATATTTTACCATGGTTTTATATTTTAATTAAACTCAATGAATTCCAACAAAAAAACACATAAAGAAATGATCACCTAGAAAAATACATGATTGTACAAACATAGTGAAAATACACCTAAAATGACATGGTTGGGTTACAATAGGGATCAAATAGTTATATGAAATCCATGGAATGAAACTATTCATTAGTTCAAACCATATCCTAACCTTACTATTCACATCCAATAAACTTTATTTCCTTAAAATGATACATCATGTATGCTATTTTACTATATATTGTGGGTGTGGTACTTTTTTTGTTCCAATTTCTATGATACATCATATGATATTTTTCATAATTATTAATATAATATAAATTTATTTATAAAAAGGATGGTGGGGTTGAATTTTTTAGTAGCTCTCCAGAAAGATCCGAAAAATAATAGTTCAAGTCCCCTTTGCGAACTAAAATCCATTTTTCCTAAAAAACAAATTTTGTGTATTATATCATGAAAAAATTATATAAAAAACAAAAAATAATAATATTATAGTGATATAAACATTGGATAAGTGTATACAAAAAATTCATGGTATTAACTCCCCATACATCTAAACCCATCCCCAATTTAAGTGCCCTCAAGGTTTTCTCGCACGGTTAGACAAACCGTACGATAACCATGCGGTCGCTACTACCATGTCAAACACTCCTCACATTGTTAGACTGTAAGGTTAGAAAAACTTTGCACTAACCATGCATTAACCACTGTCTCCCACACTAACTATGCACGGTATGGAAGCACATTTTAGATAAACTGTGGGCAGCCCGTGCGAAAGCTACTACCCTTTTTTCCTTAAAATCCACCCAAACGTACCCCAAGTCACCTTGACCTCCTGGAATGCCTCTAACACCACCTTTTCACCAAGTAATTGACTGAAGAGGTATGGGCCATTACATTAGATACCTCTCAAAACATTCTAGTCCTCGAGATTCCAAAACCCACATAATGAGAAAACAAAACATGGTCTGAACAACCACCCCTCGAGATACATCTCAAAAGATAACAAGCTACAAAAACCAAAAAAGGAAGACATCACATAAACATGAATGTTTCATAACCACAAAAGCTACAACAATACATGAAAGGAGTTAAACATCAAACAACTCTGGGAAATGAGCACATATCTGGGACTCACGTTCCTAGGTACTCTCCTCCAAGCCACTGTGTCGCCACACGACACAAACTAAATGAATAGAACACCCGCACAACTCCTTCTCCTAGTGGTATTGGTTCTCCACAGGTCGTTCCTCAAAGGTTCCATCATCATCAACATCGATCTCTCCCCAATTTATGATGTGAGAGTCATCGTGAAGAAAACGATGGAGCTGTGATACATGGAAAAAATCATGTATCCGACTAATCTATGGGGGGAAGTGCTACTCAATACGCCACGGCTCCAACATGATCTGACACCTCAAAAGGCCCAAAAAACTCGGGAGAAAGCTTACTTCCATGAACAAACCATTGCTTACCACGATGGGGAGTCACCTTACGAAACACATGATCCCCAACATTAAACTCTAAGGGCCTCCTTCTTTGTTCAACATATGCTTTCGGACGATCCGGAACTATCTTTATCCTCTCATGAATCACCTGGACCATTTCTATTTTTATTCCTCACTAGTTTCGATCTAAGAATTGGTGACTCTCCAACCCCAGTCCAACACAACAAAGAACGGAAAGGTCGTACATACAAGGATTCAAATGGCGTCATACCTATGGTGGAGTGAATACTATTATTGTAAGCGAACTCCACCAAGGGTCAGTGCCTCACCCATGAACCTCCAAAATCAAGAACAAAAGAGTGTAACATGTATTCAAGAGTCTAGATAGTTCACTATGTCAAACCATCCATTTGAGGATGAATAGCAGTGCCAAGGTATAGTTGAGAACCGAAATCACGTTGGAGACTCCCCACACCCTGGAGGTAAAATGAGGATCTCGATCAGAAATGATCATCCTAGGGACTCCATGATGTCTCATCACCTCCTCTAGATACTGCCTCGACAAAACGTCCACTAAACTCGACTCCTTGGTTGGTATGAAGTGGGTCGATTTTGTTAAATGATCCACTACCTCCCAAATAGCATCATGTCCATTCGGAGCTCGAGGTAATCCAGTAAAAATGTTCATTGAGATGTCCTACCACTTCTACTGAGGAATATCTAATTGCAGGAGGAGAACACAAGGAACACGGTGCTTAGACTTAACCTTCTGACAAACTAAACATCGGGACAGAAACTCTGCAACCACAGGCTTCAGCCCAGGCCACCAAAACTGGATCCTCAAGGATCAGTACATCTTTTTCACTCCACGATGTACTGCTAAAGGCGAACTGTGTAACTCTCTGAGTACACTCTCGTGAATCTTCAAGGGATAAAAAAACCTTCCAAGATACAACACTCAGTGTTTTTAATCCTCTTCCCTCCCCACAAAGTGTACCGCGCTTGGGTCAGCAATGTGAAAAGAGAGATAATGACCCCCGAGTCCTGCCTCCAGTAGGCCCCAGGTTGGTGACTAGCACCGAGGGTATAATAAACACTCAAATGGGAGGCATTACCATATAATAGAACACATGAGGAAGAGAATAAAAATTCTTTATTGTCAATTTTTTCAAGCGACGATAATCAACACACAACTGCAAACTGCCATCGACCTTCTTCACAAACAAAACTTGTGCACCCCATGGTGAGACACTTGTCTGAACAAAACCACACTATAACAGACCATCAAGCTGTATATGTAGCTCTTGTAACTCAGAAGGGGCCATACTATATGGATACATATAGATTGGAGATGCTCTTGGCTGTAGCTCAATCCCAAAATCGATCTCTAGTAGAGGGGGGTAATGCTACAACATCTTTTAAAAAGACAGCATGGTACTCCTCTATGACCCTAGGAAATGCCAACAGCTGAAACTATGAAGAACTCAGCATCAACTCAGCCATCATGGATGACAAGGATGGAACACGCCTATGACCCATCCGAGGGTCTCGCTCACCAAAAGACAATACTTTCTCTCCATCTGCACCAATAAAGACGACCTTTTTCCAGATGCAATCTGCAATATCCTGCACCGAATACAACCAATCCATGCTGAGGATGACATCATATGGTTTTATTCATAAACATAGGAAATCTCCCCAAGTGCGGTGTTTCCCCTATACTAGCTCACTGTCTCAACATACTTCAAACAAGTCAGCTCGACCTCTAACAGGCGTAGTCAATGCCAAGGGCACTGGGAGCCTCTCTACCTCATGTCCCAAAGCATGGACAAGGGTAGGTTATATGAAGGAGTGTGTCACTCCTGATTCAAACAAGGAATACACCAATGTAGAAAACATGAAAAGGGTACCTCAAACGACATCTGGCTCGCCAGGAGCTGGCAATGCTTGATCATGTAGTTGACCACGACCTCCTTCATGGCCTCTCTGACCCTGAGTACGACCACCACCACGGCCACGCTCTGCTCTCTAAGGATAGGGAGTGTCATGGGGTTGTCCTATGCCTACCACATATACCCTCTGCTGATCTAAAGTTGGTGAAACTAGCTGCTGCTTCCTCGGCCGGTACTGCCTCGACGGAAGAACCTGGAGTGTAGCGCCCAGTGCACGATGATCACTCGGAATGTTTGGGCATTCCCGCTGCTGATGGTCGCGACCACCACATGAAAAACAAGCACCCGATCCCTTGGCAGTTGCTGAGAGTTTCTCCCTCTGGAGAAACGAGATGTGAAGGGTTGGGACCTACCCCCAGCTGAATAGAAACTCTTCTGCCTAGAAAACCGGGAACCCCAGACAAAAGCCTTGCTTCGGGAGGGATCATGATGACCCCCCTCTCATGATGATCTCGTCCTTTCCAAAGTCCTCTCGACAACCTCTTCCCTCACCCGCACCTCAATATATGTCTTCAGTATAAATGGGGTGACTTGGCACTGGATCTATGGATGCAAAGCCTCCACGAAATGCCACACCTTGGCCTCCTCATCTGGTAACAGGTCTGAAGCATATAGTAATTCATTCCTGAAACGGATTCCAAACTCTCAAACAGTAGAGGTCCCCGGTCGAAGGGTAAGAAGCTCCGAGCGACTGGATGCCTTCGTAGTCGAAGAAAGGTACATGACTCTAAACTTGTCTCAGAACTCCTCCCATGAGATTTTTGATTCCTCAAGAAGCAAGGCTTTGGTCCGGGGTTCCCGGTTTTTAGGGCAGAAGAGTTTTCATTCAGCCGAGTGTAGGTACCATCCCTTCGTATCTCGTTTCTCCAGAGGTAGAAACTCTTAGGCCTATGACAAGGGATCAAGCACATGTTTTTCTTGTGGTGTTCGTGGCCATCAACAACGGGAGTGTCCGACCATTCAGAGCGGTCATCGTGCACCGAGAGCTACGCTCCAGGTTCCTCTGTTGAGGCATTTCCAGCCGAGGTAGCAGTTTCCAGTTGCACCAGCTTTAGATCAGCAATGGGTAGATGGGGCAGGCAGAGGAAAACCCCATGATGCTCCCCATCCTCAAAGAGCAGAGTGCGGCCATGGTGGTGGTCTTCATCAGGGTAAGAGAGGTCGTGGAGGAGGTCGTGATCAGCTTTATGCTCTAGCATTTCCAGCTCCAAGCGAGCCATATGTTCTTCGAGGTACCCATTGCTTGTTTTATACCTTGGTGTATGCCTTGTTTGATTCAGGAGCGACACACTCCTTCATATCACCTACCCTTTCCCATGCTTTGTGACTTGAGGTTGAGAGGCTTCTAGTGCCTTTGGCATTGCCTACGCCAGTTGGATATTGAGATGACTTGTTTAAAGTATGCAGAGACTGTGAGCTAGTGTTGGGGAAACGCCACACTTGGGGAGTTTTCCTATGTTTACAAATAAAACCATACGATGTCATCCTTGGCATTGATTGGTTGTATTCGGTTCAGGCTATTATGGATTGCTTAAGGAAAAAGGTCATCTTCATTGGTGCGGATGGAGTGTAAGTGGTTTTTGTTAGTGAGCGAGACCCTCAGATGGGTCATAGGTGCGTTCCATCCTTACCATCCATGATGGCTGAGTTGATGTTGTGTTCTTCAGAGGTTCAGCAGTTGGTGTTATTTCTAGGGTTCTAGAGAAGTACCCTGAAGTCTTTCCATAAGAGGTTGTAGCATTACCCCCACGACGAGAGATTGATTTTCGGATTGAGTTATATCCAGGAACGTCTCATATCTCTATGTCTCCATATATGATGGCCCCTTCTGAGTTACGAGAGCTACGTATATAGCTTTATGGTCTATTATAGTGCAGTTTTTTTCATCCATGTGTGTCCCCATGGGGTGCACCAGTTTTTTTCATGAAGAAGGCTGACGACAGTTTGCGGTTGTGTGTCTATTATCGTCGCTTAAACGAAGTGACAATAAAGAATCACTATTCTCTTCCGCATGTGTTCTCTTAGAGGGTAATGCCTCCCATTTTTGTGTTTATTAGACCCTCAGTGCTAGTTTCCAACCCTGGGCCTACTGGAGGCGGGACTCGGGGGGGGGGGGGGGGGTCATTATCTCCCTTTTCATATTGCCGACCCAGGAGGGGTTACACTTTGTGGGGAAGGGGTCGTGACAGAGACTAAACAGTCTTCTGTGACTGCATCTGAAATGGAGCCATCGTACTTCTATAGACTCTTGTACTGAAACTCTCAGAGTGTCTTCCTCCAAGTGTCGTTGTCGTCAACCTCTACCCTGTGGCGACCTGCTGGAACATCCTACTGGATGTTTTCTATGCAAACATGATAAGAACGTTGACCTGGAGAAATATCTATAAAATAACAAACTTTTATAGCTCCTAAACCTAGAATATGGAAGTATCAACATTAATTAATTAATTGTTTTATTTTATTAATTTTAGCTTAACCTATCCCAAGGTCTACCCATTCAAACATAGGCACAAAGAAGAATGATGCATGATCCTTTCCTAGGTCTCTACCCTGCAAGTAGTATCACCTTGTTTAGTAGCCATTGTAAACAAAAAGGTCCATACATCAGATCATAGGGGTCCCTAAAAGCCTATGTCTTAGCTGGTCTCCAGTTTTTACCTCACTTTCAAAACATGAATGACACAGTTGCCCAACCAACCCATGCAACCTCACCTGAGCCAAACTCCAATCTCCATCCTATCTCTCAACCAAACCTCTGTACCACTCTGTCACTACCCCATCCCAAAAAGTTTACCCCTCCTGGGTCGGCAATGTGAAAAGGGAGAAAATAACCCCTGAGTCCCGCCTCCAGTAGGCCTCGGGTTGGCAACTAACACCGAGGGTATAATAAATACACAAATCGGAGGCATTACCCTCGAAGAGAACACATGCAGAAGAGAGAGATAAGATAGACACCAATAAAATCCAACTCAGAACTGAAATATAAAAGAAACCCAAGTGCATGTATGTAATACCAGGAAAATGTACTATAACTAAAATGGAAAAAACTGCAAGTACCCAAAAGAAAGTGAAAATAGTAGCAACCACAAGCCCGAATAGCTCCTCCAACCACAAGCTAGTAGTAACCAGCCGGATCTCTAACCTGCTCCACGTGACCCAAACACAGTTTATATACATAGGGTGAGTATAATAGTATATTTAGTAGGATCCTCCATGAAACCTCTCGTGCAAAAGTAAAGAAATCGTGCTAAATCAAAGTGAACCACAAGTGAAACTAACTCGTCACCTAAACAGATATACTATGTTCCCTACCTCACCATGGATACTCTCTCCAAGTAACGCATACAAGAATATATTATATAGTAAATAATGTCAAGGGTACCCCGTTACTACTTCCCCACTGGTTTTCCACTTTTCCACAACGTCGCACATCCTAAGGATCTCTCTCCAAAAAGTCTTGCCCGCAGACACCTGGGCGAAGCACCACACCATCCTCACTACCAAAAGTAACCAAGTAGTTTCCGAGATCCACCACATCTCGCATAAAGTGTATCATACATCGGGTAGTATACCTCAGGCCATTACATCCCATAGATCGAGTAAAGATCCTCAAGACATCACAGCCTATACACATTACACATATAGTAGTCCATAGGATACTGTAGCCAGAATATATGTGTGTGAAAAACCACAAGCCATTATAGCCCTCTACACATATATATGGGGAAAACTAACCATTGTGCCTAACGACACATGTAACTACCAAGAGAAGAGAGTAGGGCCAAAGGGGGTAGTCAGCCATCCATCCACCCACCAGAATTTTGGGGGAAACACCCCCAGGGCTCAGAATCCATGGGGTGTTAGTTTCCCTTACTGACTGGGTGGCGTAGCATATAGAAACACAAAAAGTACAGAATATAGTATAACTCGCAACCACACTATGGGAATAACCTAGTCTTAGACACACTGCAGCTAACATCTCTCAGACTCCGGGCTGCTACTTCTAAGACATGGTATCCTATATGAAAACAACCACTTAAAGAGTTTTATTAGATTACTTAATTCCATTTTTATTAGTTCCACTATATGTTAATTCATTCCATAAACATTAATTAACCATGAACCACTCCACAATAGGCTTCATTAACATCACACCCAAAGTCCACTGTCCCTTTAAAAAATTACAACCTCACCATTATGTTCCAGTGAACTCCAACCCCATGGGTTAACACCATTTAATCAAACATTCATTATAGAAACACTTTCCCATATTCCCAAGAATTTTGGAAAAGCATTCAATGCTACTAAAACAAGGGGGATCAACATGGTGAGTATATATACTACTCGTTGACTCATTGACACCTATAGCAAGAGAGTAGACCAATCCTCCCTGGAGAAGCTAAACACGAAAAGCACGTGTCATACCATGCGTGTCTTCGCCTCTTTCGGAAGAAGGGTAAGCAAGACCATATTCCTTGAGTAGTGGGGAAAAGTAAAGCAGATAAACAACCACAGAACTAGAAAGCATCCAAAAATCACATCCATACCACTCCATCATCCCTGGTGTCCTCCCTCACACTCTTATGCATAAACCAATGCATCTCGCCACTCTAGGCGTCATCCGCTGCCACAACCAAAAGGCTTCTATTCCCCCACACATCACAACACCCCTCCAGGGTTACGTCTAAACACAAGAAACATGAAAATCAACCATCACATCAATTGGGCTATGGCCCTTTAATAATCAAGAGGGTAACTCATAACCCTTCAAGGAATTATCAAACAATCAAATCTTTAAACCATCTTGAATTGACAGATTTACAATCTGTTGGTTCCAAAATCGGAAACCTAACCAGTAAGCTACCTCAAATGATTATACATGCTTACTATGCCAATTAGATTAACATAAAATTACAACAAGAACCAGATTCGTTTTCATGCCTCTTTATCTTTAGCCAAACAATTATCAATTAATCTTGGTTTACGTTCTTTACCGATTTCCATGAAGAACAACAGCTAAGCAAAGCAAGCATAGATATCACACTATCTAGCAAAAGAAGAGGCAATAACATACGATCGATACAATTTCATTATCCGGTTCAAAATATTTATTATGTCATTTACATTGTCATCAAGTGGGATTTAATATGCTAAAAATACAGTAGCACGTAAAAGAAAGAGAAGTAACGAATCCACTACCTCAAAGGATTTTTTCGAAAACCCCAACAAATGAAGAACACACAAGAAATCTGGGCTGATTCACTAAGAATCCTCCTCATATATCTTCTCCTAACAAAACCATGATAAAATCTCAGCATATTTGGTATCCACACACTTATATCTACTCATAACGGGCGTGGATCTATGAAACCAACAGAAGAGGAGAAGTAGATCTAAGTAGATCTAAGAAACCAAACAAGAACAATCACATACCTCAATAAACTGGCTTCAATTCTCCTAGAGAATCCTTCAGATCACCTTCAAAATGCTTGGGAGAGGTTCTCCAACCTTCAAGGAAGGGTATTCCTGAGTTATGGAAACTTAGGAGCTTAAACGATCAAGTTAGAGGTGAAATGGTTGAGATCCGCAATTTTAGGATCTAGTTTAAGTGCCCGCACAGTTTTCTCGCATGGTTAGACAAATCGTTCGCTAACCGTGTGGTCGCTACTACCTTGTAAAACACTCCTTGCACGGTTATACCACATGGTTAGACAAACCATGTTCTAACTGTGTGTCATCCATTGTCTCCCACAATAACTATGCACGGTATGGCCGCACAGTTTCGACAAACCATGTGAAGCCAGTGCGAAAGCTACTGCCCTTTGGTTTTCCTTAAATTCCAGCCAAACGTACTCCAAGTCACCATAACCCCCCTAAACACCTCTAATTCCACCTTTTCACCATGTAATGGACTGGAGAGGTCCATGCCATTACATCAGATACCTCTCAAAACATTCTCGTCCGTGAGAATCCAAAACCCACCTAAAGTGAAAACGAAACAGGGTCTGAACAACCACCCATTGAGATACCTCTCAAAAGTGAACAAGCCACAAAAACAAAAAAAGGAATCCATCACATAAACATGATTGTTTCATAACCACAAATTCTACAACGATACATGAAAGGAGTTAAACATTATACAAATATGGGTACTAAGCATGTATCTGTGTCAAAAATTCCTAGGTACTATCCTCTAATCCACCTTGTCACAACACGACATGAACTAAAGGAATATAATGCATACGCAACAATTCTACTTGCGGTCTTGGATCTCCATAGGTCGCTCCTAAATGGTTTCATCATCATTAACATCGATCTATCCCCAATCAATGATGTGAGAGTCATCATGAAGATAATGACAGAGCTATGATACATGGAAAACATCATGTTTCCGACTCATCTGTGAGGGAAGTGTTACTCGATACGACACAACTCCAACACGAGCTAACACCTCGAAAGGCCCAAAAAACTTGGGAGAAATCTTACTTCCATGACCAAACCTTCGCTTCCCACAATGGGGAGTCACCATCACAAACACTTGATCCCCAAAATTAAACTCTAAGGTCCTCCTTATTTGATTAGAATATACTTTATGACGATCATGCGCTATCTCTATCCACTCATGAATCACCTGGACCATCTCTGTTGTATTCTGCACTAGTTCCGCTCCAAGAATTGCAGAGTCTCCAACCCCAGTCCAACACAACGGAGAACAGAAAGGCCAGCCATACAAGGCTTCAAATTGTGCCATACCAATGGTGGAGTGAAAGCTATTATTGTTAGAGAACTCCACCAAGGTTAAGTGCCTCACCCACGAACCTCCAAAATCAAGAACACAAGAGTGTAACATGTCTTCAAGAGTATGGATGGTTCGCTCTGTTTGACCATCCGTTTGAGGATGAAAAGCAGTACTAAGGCATAGTTGAGAACCGAAAGCATGTTGTAGAACTCTCCACACCGTGGAGATAAAATGAGTATCTCGATCAGAAATGATCATCCTAGGGACTCCAGGAAGTCTCACCACCTCCTCTAGATACTTCCATGACAAAACATCCATTGATCTCGACTCCTTGATTGCTATGAAGTGGGCCGATTTTGTTAAACGATCCACTACCACCCAAATAGCATCATGTCCTCTCAGAGCTCGAGGTAAACCAATAACAAAGTCCATTGAGATGTCCTCCCACTTCCACTAAGGAATATCTAATGGTTGGAAAAGACCACTAGGAACATGGTGTTCGGCCTTCACCTTCTGGAAAACTAAACATCGAGACATGAACTATACAACCACACGCTTCAGCCCAGGCCACCAAAACTGAATCCTCAAGGATTGGTACATCTTTGTCACTCCAGGATGTACTGATAAAGGTGAAGTATGGAACTCTCTAAGAACCACCTCGTTCATTGTCAAGGGAACAAAAATCCTTCTTTGATACAACACTCAATGTTGTTTATACTCAGTCCAAACACCATGGGCCTCACCACAAACAACTCGGTCTCTCCAAACCTCCACCTCAAGATCTCCCAACTGGGACTCTTCCACCTTCTGCATCAGGGATGACTGTACCATCATCAGAAAAAGACAACCTCTACCACCAACTTCTCCCATATCGAGATGTAGTGCTGACAGCTCTTCAATTACTGTCCAAGAATCACCGGATTCACACACAGCATTGCTACATGACTTTCAACTCAGCGCATCAGCTACAACATTCCCTTTTCCAGGTGTATACGATATTTCGAAGTTGTATTCTTGTAAGAACTCCATCCACCGATGGTATTGTAAGTTCAGGTCATGCTGGGAGAAAACATACCTCAAACTCTTATGATTGGGGAAAACCACAAAGTGCTCAACAATGAGTAAATGTCTCCAAAACTTCAGAGAAAACAACACGGCTTCCAACACAAGATCAGGGTTGGCATAGTTGTGTTCATGGGGACGTAACTTGCAAGACCCATAAGAAACAACTAACCTTAGCTGCATGAGAACACAACCTAACCCCAAATGTGAAGCATCACAGAAAACATCAAACTGAACTCCCTCAGCTAGAAAACGAAGGACTAGAGCAGTTACTAACTTCTCCTTTAGATACTCGAAATCTTCTTGACATTGATCAGTCCATATGAATGGATGATCCTTCCTGGTCAAAGCTATTAGCGGAGTCGCAACTCATGATAAATCAGCTATGAACCTCCTGTAGTAGCCCGTGATACCAAGGAAACTTCACACCTCTGGCACTATCTTGGGGGCTTCCCAAGACAAAAATACTTCCATCTTCGATGGATCCACAACTAATCCCTATTGGGAAACAACATTCCCCAGGAAATGGACTTCTCAAGCCAAAACTCACACTTTGACAACTTCCCAGATAGCCAATGTTGGCGAAGAACTCCCAAAACAGCTTGTAGATTCTCTGCATGCACCTCTTCAAATGTGGAGTACACAAGGATGTCATCGATGAAAACCACCACAAAATTGTCCAGGAACTCACGAAACATAGCATTCATCAATCACATGAATATAACTA
Source organism: Viscum album (assembly GCA_963277665.1). NCBI lineage: Eukaryota > Viridiplantae > Streptophyta > Magnoliopsida > Santalales > Viscaceae > Viscum > Viscum album. The sequence continues at coordinate 799,553,719 of OY728155.1, forward strand.
GAGAATTCATCACACCAAATTACATTACAAAAATCTCATAATTCCTAGGATGACAATGGAAAGCAGTCTTCGGGAAGGCATGGAAAGAAATATATTAGTTATTTTTAATGATATGATCACCAGAATCTCTATAAAACCATTGATAAGTTGAGAAATTCTATGTTAAAACTTTATAGGTAGATAGTGTAATATAACTTCCCCACACATCTTCAAATCAAAAAATAAAGTCAGAATATTTCATACTAAATTGATGGTATATATTAGTTTGTTTAATAGTGGTCGGATTTCCAAAATAGGGGTTTTCAGAGTTTATTTCATAAGTTATTAGTCTTATTATGGTATCTAATTGACATTAGATTAATACATATTTTTTAGTTTAATAAAGAAAATCATAAAGTAAAAATATCACTATTTTTATGATGATTTTTTTGGATTTTATGAAATAATAGTGAGATTGTTATCAATTTTGATTCAAAACATTTTAGTGAAAGATTAGTGGAAAAAATAAAATAAGGTTAAGAATTTTTTTAATATCTTATATGTAAGAACCATGAACTTCCGTTCAGGTATGGTTTTCCTTTTCTATTCATTTTTTTTGAAAAGTTGAAATTCCAAAAATCGTCTAAGTACTCGCTATGTACTTTATGAGTACACACCATGCACTTTCTTGCCACAGGAGACTGTGTGCTAGCTATGTAGTAGCCACACACATGACTGTGTGGGAGTGACTTGGAGACCACTTAAATTGGAGTATGGAAAATGAAAGTACACGTCATGTACTCTAAAAGTGCAATCCATGTATTTTGTTTTTTCCATTAAACGCACCGGGGTCGCGTGTGATGGACAAAACCATATCCTTCTAAACCTAGTTCATCTGAGAGTGCTGATCAGCCACAAATCTTTGAGGATCCCCCAAGACTCCATTCATCCTCCCAATCAAACACTGTCAGTTGCGTTGGAATCGCAATGGGGAGTTCTTCCTTCTCCTATAGCATCGTTTTCCAATTCCTCCACTTTTCCATGTTATTGTGGGTTGAACGTTTAATAATTTCTTATAGATCTTTGACGTTATAAGTAGATTCAAGCTTTGAGGTTAACATATAGCGATCTCCTAACCCCGAGGTAGGTTTTTTGTGCCTTTTTGTTCAATGTGTTTGAGTATTATGTGTAAATTCCACCAATTCTCATGAATGGGGTATTGCGTGATTACCATTTTACCCTTGTTGATTTCCTTCCATGCTTGTATGCCTGTATAGAGGTAAAATTGGGTATGAATCAGGATAATTTATATGATTTGGATGTATTTCCTATGAATGTTTTGTTTACGACCGCTTAGTCATGTTTTCCAGTTTGGCAGCCTTGCCTGTTTTCCATGCCTATTGCTGTAGGATGGAGAGCTTGTATTCTGACATGCTTTTTAGTTTGTAGATTTTTTATCCATGTATTTTTATTGGTTTTCATGGCCATATTTCATTGCTATACTTGTTGACCGACATAGGGATGTGATCACTTGGTGTAGTAGACTATACGGGGAATTGACTAGGTGAGCTTCCTCAGAATGTCTTTGAGCACTTTTGGCAATAAGGGTGATTGACCGATTGAGAATCCTCAGACAGCCTAGAACCATTTTTGGCTATAAGGGAATTTTACCGAGAGAGATTCCTCAGAGATTACATGGTTGTTTTAGACTATAAGGGGATTGACCGCGTGAGCTTCCACAAAGATTATTTGTTTTTATTCCTGAACTTTTTAGACTATAAGGGGAATGGATGGAGACTGCTCCCTCGGAGAGTCTATGAATGAAATGGTCTATAAGGGTAATTAAATGAGTGAGATTCTTCATAGAGTCCTTAATCGTGGGGCTATAAGAGGAATTGACTGTGTGTGCTTCTTCAGAGAGTTCCTGACTACCTTAGACTATAAGGGGAATTGACTGTGGGTGATTCCTCAAAGAGTCTATATATACTGAACCAGAGAGGATAGTTTGTGTGCACTTCCTAGAGGTTTATTATTCTTGATTGATTTTTTGACATGTGGGACTGTTTACTACTGAGCACCTTCATGTTTACAGTTTCTGTACTTTTTCCTACCATATATTCACTGACTGTTAGGCACAGATCTTCAGGTGGTTTCCTACTGGGATTTAGTCTCACATCCTATTTGGGTCATGCTTTCAAGCCCAAACAGATTATATTTCTAGAGGTATATATAATTAAAATATCCCTTCCACTTTAAGTAGTTGACTTGCAGTGGAGTTGGAGAGCATGGGACCAAGCTATGGCTTGTGATGCTGAGGAGTTTATCAGCTTTCTTTTGCACTTTGGTTTAGCACTATTTTATTCTAGCATTGTGACCCATTTGGCTGTTTTCCAAGAAATATATATCATACATCATTATATATATATATATATATATATATTCTCTAGTTGTTTATTATTTTATCCTTTCGTTGTTTACTATTGTTCGATATTTACTATTTCTGCTATTGCATGTATTTGTTTACTTCTACTGTGTACTCTTCCAGTGAGGGCATAGTTTCCCCACTATCACACCCAAGGCCCTCACTACTATTTGGAAGCCTCTGGAATTCAGGGAATTGCATTTGAGGCCATGTGACCAACAAGGTATGGGGTGGCTCTTTGTGGCATCCGGAACCTATATGTTACAAAGTGGTATCAGAAGAATTTTTTTTCTCTTGATTTACTATTTAGAGCCTTTATCGTGGGATAAGAAGGAATAGGTACTTGGTAATAAGTTGTTCCCGGTAGTAGCTGACCCATGTATAGTGAAAATCCAATCTACCTCATTTATTGGAATTTTATGGTTTTGCGTGTTTACGGTTAATCTGGTTTTCACCGTTGGGTGACTCACATGTTTTGGGTCATTACCGTTGATGTTATTGAGGATCTATTTCTATTGCAACCCAATGAGATGAGGGTATGTCATCTCATGCATCATATAGGAACTTGCTAGAAATCACATGTCATGCATTTTTTCCATGACATCTATGATGCATTAGTGATTGCATGCTATTGTGATAGATGTTGTGTAAAATATGCATGTTGTTGTGACGGTTTCCTTGATAAAATACCTGTTGTTTGATATGATATTGGTTTTTGTATTTTTTTTCATGAATGGTTGACAAACATTGGTTCTTGAGGTGATATGGGCCCTCATGGACAAGAATTTGGTGGTTCATTTATCTTTTTTCCTTGTTATAAAGTGTACATGATGCCAAAAAATTGATTTATGGGGAGTATGGGCCCTCACTGATCAGAATTTGGCACTTTCAGTGTTTGTTTCAGTGTTTTCTGGGTTCCATAGTAGTTTTTGAGGCTCACTGTCTGGAAAACCCCAGAATACACGCCGCATAGTGTTAAGTACAAACCATGTGTTCTTCTATTCGGGAAGAAACTATTTTTCTTAAGTACACACCGTGTACTTTATGTACATTCCGTGTAGTCTCTAACTGTGTCGTAGGATGGGTGGGTAGAGATATGGGATGGGGAATGTCTGATGAGAAAATGCCATGTACTAGATGAACATGCTGTGTAGTGTCGACCTAGTGTCCACCCATGTAACCAACAACATGGAAGGATAATACCTTAAGCTATACAGGTCATGTCCGTGTTGAACACGCCCTGTATTCTGACCCAGGCACCCAGTCGTGTCACGAACAACACGGGTCAGCGTTATCCCTTCATGAACATGTCCTGTCTGTTCAGAACACGCCATTTACTGTGAGCTGTCTATCAGGCCATGTCACTAACAACACAGGAATGGTGAAGCTTGTATAGTACATGCCATGTCCATCATGAACATGCTGTATAGTCATGTATTAGGAGAGTCATGTGGCTTAACCGTGTAGAATAACATGGGAAGGGGAAGATGATTCAAGTACACTCTATGTGTTAATACAACACATTGTATGTTTGGGGTGTTACACGAATAGTTTAGGCAGGAGTACATGCCCATGTAAATGACTTCAGGGAACACGCCGTGTAGTTAATGTACACACTGTGTAGTCATGTTTTGTAAAATATGTGTTCTTTCTTCCTTCTGTTCTCTTCTTGCATTCCTTTTTTTAGTCCTTGACAATCTTGATATAAGGTGTGCTTGACCTTGAAGAGTCATGCCACCGAGACATCCTCAGGTAGTGCGCCAGTTGCCAAATGGTGATTAGACACCGGACATGGGCGATCAGGGACTACCTACAGATCTTCCTATTATGCCAGCCTTGGCACCAGCTGTTGTACTTGACATAGGTGCTGATGCATAGTTCTGGGAGAGATTTATGAAGATGATGCAGACCTTTTAGAGGGTTCCGCATCCTACCCCATTGATGGATGATTTGATGTGGGTCTTACAGCAACAGAATCCTCCTACATTCTAAGGGGATGGAGGACCCCAGGCTGCAGAGTCATTGATAGAGGCCATGCTAACAATTTTCGAGCATCTGGATACACCTCCAGAGAAGAGGGTGAATCTCCATGCATATATTCACTGAGACTCCTCCAAGAGGTGGGGTGATGTGATCTCACAGGTGGGCCGCTAGCATAATATGGCTTGGCATGATTTTCGGCACATCTTCTATGATTACTTCTATCCGGAGACCTTCATGACCAATCGAGCCCTAGTGTTCATGAGTCTGGAGCTGGGTACTCTTACTGTTATTGAGTATTTCTCTCTCTTCACAGAGCTGCAGCATTTCATGCCTATTCTAGGAGGTGATGAGTTGTTTCTTTCACAGAAGTTTGAGGATTGTCTGATGCATGACATCCAATCTCCGGTAACATCTTCAGGTTGATTTCGATATCTTCTAATGTCAACCTGTCGCTGATAATAGAGTATAATCATTGGGATTCTGGAGCTGTGATCCATGGAGGTTGGGCATCCAGAGTTAGTGCTCCACCAGCTGATAGAAGGATGTGCCCTAGGGAGACAACACGAGGAGATAAGAGTAAGAGGGATGCATCTTCCGCTAGCCATGTGGTGTGCTAATAGTGTGGGAGGAGCATGAATATTGGTCCACGTTTCCCAAGAGACCCTATGGAGTGCTAATCTTGCAGAAAGATGGGCCACCTTTAGCATTTTTTCAGTTCTTCTCACTAGTAGCAGGACACATGGGTTATTCTATTACTCCACACTTAGCAGAAACACCACTAGTTTCCCACCAGTCTGGAAACTGGAGTTCTTCTGGCCGTTCAGGCCGAGGTGGAGGTCATGGTTGTGGTAGTCAGTCATTGGTTCTTCAGTGAAATCAGTGTGGATCAGCTCAGAGGGGTCAAGTAGGGTCACAGGGCCGCAGTACAGGCCAGACATTTGTAGTGGAGTAGACCCAGTAGGACCAGGATCGTGTTTCCTCCACAGTTCGAGGTACAATATTAGTAGCCTCAATTTTAGCTTCTTCTCTTTTCGATACCGGGGATTGCCATAGATTTATCTCTGTTGCTATTGTGGAGATTCTTGGGCTTTTCATCTTTTCTTCTGCCGATGTTTCTAGAACATCTATTGTACGTCAGTGCAGAGAGTTCCCTTTATAGGTTGGTGGATGTCACTTTCTCTAGGACCACTATGTCCTCGAGATGACAGGCTATGATGTCAATCTCAGAATGGACTGGCTAATACCATTACATGAATTTGTATATTTTTATCATCATATGATTAGTTTCATATCACCAGAGGGTGGATATTTTCTTTATACGAGTGAATGGGATGTCTAGGAGACTGGAGTAGGTCAAGAGCATCATGGGTTGGGAGGAGTCACAACCCAGATTGCTAGTCTATTTTTGGATGACTAGGGGACTTCACAGTTAGACTTACCTCTAGTGGTGGATCATTTTTATATGTCTTTCAATAGGTCTTTTCAGGTTTTCAACCACAGCGTGAGGTAGAATTTTCTATTGACCTTGTTCCTAGAGCGTCACCAGTGTCCATTCCTCCTTTTAGGATGGCTACACCAGAGCTGCAGGAGCTCAAGAAATAGTTGGAGGAGTTACAGGCCAATGGATTCATCTGACCCAGTACTTACCCTTGGGGTTCACCTATCCTGTTTGTGAAGAAGGCAGACAATAGTCTTAGGTTTTGTGTGGATTATCAGAAGCTAATCTAGTTGACGGTCAAGAACAGATATCCCTTGCACAGGATTGATGATCTCTTTGATTAGATTTGAGGAGCTCGTGTGTTCTCGAAGATCGACTTGAAGTCTGATTATCATTCATTTAACATTAGACCATATGATATACCTGTTACAGCCTTCCAGAGAAGGTATGTTCAATACAAGTATATGGTTCATCCGTTTGGTGTCACGAACACACCTGCAGGTTTTATTGAACTGATGAACCGAGTGTTCCATCCATACTTGGATTCCTCCATGGTTGTTTATATGAATGATATCTTGGTGTACTCTCACACTCTACATGACCATGCTACCCGTCTTGAGATCATTTTGAGTACACCGAGGGAGAATCAGTTATATGCTAAGCTCTCAAAATGCCACTTTTGGATGGACCTGATTCACTTCTTGGGTCATGTTATCTAAGAGACATGAGTGTCAGTAGACCCCGAGAACGTGAGAGTTTTAGTTTCCATAGAGTATCCGAAAACGTCTTTGAGGTGCGGAGTTTTCTAGGGATGGATGGATACTACATATGTTTCGTACAAGACTTTTCATGCTTAGCAGCACCACTGATGGGTTTGACTAAGAAGTGTGCGAAGTTCTTATGGTCAGATTCTTGTGAGTCATCTTTTCAAGAGCTGAATGTGAGGTTGACTATAGCACTGATATTAGTCTTTATAGAGCTAGGAGAGGGCTATACTATTTACTTTGATGCTTCAGGTATCAGGCTAGGAGCTGTGCTTCTACAGGGAGGTGGAGTCGTTGCGTATGGGTCTCGGCAGTTGAGGCCACATGAGAGGAATTACCTGACGCACGATCTGGAGTTAGAAGCAGTTGTTCATTCCTTACGCTATTGGAGATTTTATTTTCTGGGAGAGCACATTGTGGTTTTCACAAACCACAAGAGCCTCAAATACATCTTCACTCAACATGATCTGAATTTTAGACAACACAGGTGGGTTGAGTACCTACAATCCTTTGACATTGTGCTTGCCTACACGTCTGGGAAAGGCAACGTAGTGGTTGATTTGTTGAGCAAGAGGACTCAGATATAGGCAGTTCAGGAGGCCAGTAGTGAGTGCCAGCTTATGGCTATGTTCTCTGAGATGCATTTGGAGGTGCACGACAGATAGGGGAAAACTTTTATATCTTCTGTAGCTGTTACCTCTACTCTTATTGATTGAGTTCCAATGAGGTAGCTATCAGATTATGAAGGCCTAGTCCTAAGCAAGAGTGTGTCATGAGAAGACCCTATTCCTTGATGGACCATAGGAAAAGATGATATCTTTTGTTTCCAGGGTCATGTATGGGTTCCAGTAGAAATACGTGAGGAGATGATGCTGGACTTTCTTTCCTTAGTTTGTGAAGTTCATCCTGGTGTCTCCAAGATGTATCGTGACCTACACCTTTAGTATTGGTTGACAGGTATGAAGAGGGACATTGCTGGTTTTATCATGAAATGTTCCACTTGTCTGTATTTGAAGGAAGAGAATCAGTGACCAATAGGTATTTAACAACAATTTCCCATTCCCGAGTGGAAGTGGAATGACGTCGCAATGGAATTCCTGTCCAGTTTGCCAAGGTCGCCTAGAGGGAATGAGGAAGTTTGGGTTGTCGTTGAAAGACTCACGAAGGTCGCTCACTTCTTTACGATCAAGGAAACCTTCATTGGTGGCGAGATGGGATGGATGTACATATGTGAGATTGTACGTCTGCATGGAGTTCCAAAATCAATTATTTCAGATACGGATGCACGTTATACTTCTTGGTTCTGGTGGGGGGATTCCGAAGGATTTGTGTACACAGGTAATTTTGAGTATAGCTTACCAACCCATGACAGATGAACATTCTGAGTGTAAAATTCTGGTGCATGAGGACATGCTCCGAGCATGCATCCAATATTTTAGAGGTTATTGGGAGATGCATATACCTCTTGTGGTGTTTTCCTACAAAAATAGTTTTCAATTGACTACTCAGATGGACCCTTATGAGGATTTGTACGGTAGGCCATGCCGATCACCCTTATATTGGCTGGAGGCAGGAGAGGCGCCTTTGATGGGACCTCATCTTGTTTAGGAGACCACAGAGAAGATAGAGTTGATTCAGAAGAGGATGGATACTGCTCAGTCTTGACAGAAGGCTTATGCTGGTCAAAGGAGATGACCGCTAGAGTTCATGGTCGGGGATCAGGTTTTCCTATGGATCACACCAAGGATGGGACACAATAGGATTAGAAGATAGGGTAAGCTTTCACTAAGGTACGTTGGGATGTTTGAGGTTTTAGAAAGAGTTGGTATGGTTGCCTATCGGTTGCAATGGCCTCATAGGTACTGGGATATGAACGACGTCTTCAACGTTTCTCATATTCTACATTACTTCTCAGACTCGTCTCACATCTTCCAACCTGAGGAGGTTGATCTCGAAGTGGATGCATTGTTTGAGGAGCATACTATCTGGATTTTGGATCGTTGTACAATGGTTCTCCATGGCTAGTCTGTTCCTCTAGTACGAGTGCTATGGCAGCACGGGCGGGTGCAGGACAAGACTTGGGAAAGAGAGGCCGATGTACGAGCATAGTGGCCGGAGCTGTTCGAGGTTTATTCTTCTACACCACGCTAGAGAAATTCAGGGATGAAGTTTTTTAAGTGGGGATGTTTGTAAGAACCCAAACCATACATTCATGTATGTTTTTCCTTTTCTGGTCGTTTTTTGAGAAAAGCAGAAATTATGGAAATTTATTAAGTATAGGTTTTGTACTTTATTAGTACACGCCATGTACTTCCTTGCCGTAAGAGACCGTGTGCTGGCCGTGTAGTATCCATACACACAACCGTGTGGGAGTGAATTAGATGCCTCTTAATGTGGAGTACGGAAAAGGCAACAAACACAGTGTACTCTGAATGTACACATAGTGTATTTTGTTTTTTTCATTAAATGCACCGGGGACACGACTGGCGAATTGAACCGTCTCCTTCTCAACCTAGTTTGTCCGAGAGAGCTGAGCTGCCGCAGATCTTTGACGAGCCCCCAAGCCTCCGTCCAACCTCCTAGTAAAACATTGTTAGTTGTGTTGGAATCACATCAGTGAGTTCTTCCTTCTCACAGAGAATCATTTTCAAATTCCTTCTCTTTTCCACATCATAGTGGGTTGAACTTTTTAGACGTTTATTTAGAACATTGATGTTATATGGATATTCAAGCTTCTAGTTTCACATATAGCGATCTCCAAACCCCGTGGTAGGTGGTTTGTTCCTTTACGTTCAATGTCTTTGAGTATTATGTGAAAATTCCACAAATACCCTTGAACGATGTATTGGGTGGTTACCGTTTTACCCATGTTGATTTCCTACCGTGCTTGTATTCCTATGTAGAGGTAAAATTGGATATGAACCGAGATGATTTCTATTCTTTGGATGTATTTCCCATGAATGTTCTGTTTATGACTGTTTGGTCCTATTTAGCCAGTTTGGCTACCATTCCTGTTTTCCATGCCTGTTGCTATAGGATGTAGAGTTTGAATTCTAACATGCTTGTTATGATGTAGACTATTTACCCAAGTAGTTATGTTGGTTTACTAGGACATATTATATTGCTATGCTCCATGACCTACCCATTGCCGTGATCACCTGGTGTTGTAGACGATAAGGGGAATTGACTGGGTGATCATATTAAGAGAGTATTTGAGCACTTTTGGATATAAGGGGGATTGACCGAGTGAGCATCCTTAGAGATCCTAGAACCACTTGGGAATATAAAGGTAATTGACCGAGCGAGATTCCTCAGAGAGTCCTTCATTGTTTTAGACTATAATGGAATTTACCGCATGATCATCCTTAGAGAGTCTTTTTTTTATTCAAGAAATGTTTAGACTATACAATGTATTGATGTTGAGTGCTTCCTCAGAGAGTCTATGAATGACCTGGGCTATAAGGAGAACTGGCCGAGTGAGATTCCTCAAAGAGTCCTAGAACATGGAGCTATAATAGGAATTGACCAGGTGAGATTCCGTAAAGTCTTCCTGACTACCTTAGACTATATGAGGGAATTGACTATGAGTTATTCCTCAGAGAGAATTCATATACTGAACCAGAGAGGATAGGCTGGGTGCACTTCCTAGAGGGTTATTGTGCTTGATTGATTGTTTGACTTGTAGAACTGTTTACTGCTGAGCGCATTCCAATTTACTGTTTATGTACTTTTACCTGCCATATGTTCACTGACTGTTAGGCATAGATCTTCGGGTGATTTCCTACTGGGATTTAGTCTCACACCCTGTTTGGATCATTCTATTGGGCCCAAACTGATTATATTACTGTAGGTATAGATAAGGTAATGTTCCCTTCTACTTCAGGTACTTGACTTGTTGTGGAGTTGGAGAGCATGGGACCAAGATATGGCTTGCAATGCTGAGGAGTTTGTCTGCTTTCATTTGATCTTTGGTTTAGCACTATAGTATTCCAGCATTGTGACATGTTTGGCAGTTTTCCAATACATATGTATCATGCATAATTTTATATATATGTTTTCTCCAGTTGTCTATTATTCTAGTCTTCAACTGTTTATTGTTGTTGGTTTTTTACTGCTTCCGCTATTGCATGTATTTTTTTACTTTCGCTATGTACTCTGCCAATGATAGCATAGTTTCCCCACTATCACTCCCAAGGCCCTCGCTGGTAGTCAGCAGCCTCTGACATTCGGGGGAATGCGCTTGAGGCCATGTGACAAACCGGGTACGGGGTACCTCTGGTTGGCATCTGGAACTGGGACGTTACACTATATTTTTTGAATAGTATGTGGAAGGATAAGGATTCAATTATAGTCACACACATATTTGAGTATTTAGTTTCATGTTTGAATACTTAATTACTATTCTATCTTTAATATCATGCATCTACCTAATTTTGTTTCATATAATTAATGAGGCACTACATTGCAGGATTATAGATATTTACTACTTCATATGTTTATTTTAATACTACTAATTTATCCCTGAATTAAATTTCCATAAATTGTTAAATTTTTCTAAACTAGTGAATACCTATGTTTATTTTATTTAAAATGTTTCATTTCCCATGGGTGAAAATATCCTCATTCGGGGTCTGATGATATCATGATTTACTATATAATTACACAATCACATAAATTTTCTAAACTAATTTTTTATTAAAATGTAAAAATAATATAATCAATTTCACTACTCAGTTGTTAAAATTAATTGATTCAAAATATGGTAAAATGGTCAATTACACCACTTTTGATGTTTTCATGGTGGGTGTAGGTGATTTGGACAACCTAAGATGATATTAAAGAGAAAATATATGACACCATATATGATCCTAACAACACAAATACACTTAAATCCACATTCCCAGAAATATCAGTATACAATTAGGATTATAATTTTTTCAATGATGAAAATTTTGATTAATAATTCCATTGAAGATAGGTTTCCCAATTGTTCCATTAAGGATCCAAAATAGTATCATAATAATATAGAGTATTCTCTATTCATTTTATTGGATTAACATATATAATTTAAACATAAATTTATTGTTATACCATATATTTCCAAAAACAATTTTTTGAAGATAGCAAGTGGGTGTGGATATTAATTTTTTGTTTTGTAAAAATTTAAATGGTACTATCTTCATTCCCAAATCATTATTTCATGTGGTATTGAAAAAAATTATATTCCTAAAACCACCATCAAATATTAATAAAAAATTAATCCATGGGAACATCATTTGGAGTCTTTATCAAGGGAAAAATAATGTAAATTTGGAGAGATTTAGGGTTCTTCTCATCTCCATGGAGGTTCTAGTGCCCCCTATTAACATATAGAGAGCATAAATAAACAATTACATCCACTTGAGCCTCCTCCATGACATAATGATGTGTTAATAATTTATTGAGACTTATATGAGAGATTTATGTATAAAATGAGTGGGAGTTCTAGAAATTATTTTCATACTATGATAGTTTATTTTTGGTTTGTTAGCATTTCATTCAATTGTATCTTAATTATTTTTATATTTGAATGTTTGTTTTGGGATAGTGAAGGAAATTTCACTTTATTTCTAATTTATCATGGTTGGATTTTGAGATTGTGGAATATTTTCTCTTGACTAGACTATTGAATAATACCATTCCTTCAAAAATATTTGGGTTACAATTTTTATTTGGGAAATATTATACCATAAATATGTTCTTGACCATATTCATATGACTATTGCGTGGATATTTAGTTCTATATTAATCAATATAATGTCTGTCAGGGTAATTGGGATTTTGGATGACCTAATTAAATACATGCTCTAAAACAGAATGAAACTGTAATAGAAATGAACATAAAAGGTTGTTTCATAGACTTTAAATTATCACATTCTTATATTTCTCCCAACAACAAGTTAACTTTAAAAAATATATTTTTTTCATAATTATTTCACATAAAACTATATTAAAAACCACATAATTGTTACATTTTATATTAAATTATCCCAATATTCTACTATTTTTCTCTATGAGAGATGACATAGGATATGAACTATACAATTAATCTCATTAAAAAAATTAATAGAAACCTCATTAGAATGCATCTAATGTTTTTAATATGAATAGTTTCCAAGGATATATCCTTGAAAATAGTTCGAATGTTTTTAAGAGATGAAGTAAATAATTTAGTTTAGTATAGAAAGAACATAAACCAATCATAGAATCCAAAACAATATATTCATGTCATATTATCCAGGTTGACCACCTTTTATGTTATATTCTTAAAAAAATTGGTTTAATGTTGTGGGTTGCATCCAAAAAAAAATTCACCGTATATCAAGGCCCTACACACAATCAATTATGTAATGACATCATGGGTGTAAAACCATACCCTTTGAAAAGAAATGTGATACTATAATGAATCTCACCAGTATCCCATATCATCTTTCAATCCTTGCAACACTTGATCTAGCGAGGGAACATCAACATGCCTTCATCAATTCCCTGAATATACCCCTAGAATTTGAGACTAATGTGGATTTCATTGAAGACTATCATGAAAAAAATAAGAGATTAAATAGTTTCATACCACCATCTCATACTCTAGGAGATATTTTGATATAGTTACAAATGTACATATACACCCCTTCTATATTTTAGTAATGATCAATGGTGTTGACCTGATATAATGCATAGTTGAGAATGGAATAGGTTTTGAATATTATCAAATCTCAGAGAATCCAAAATATGTGATATAAAATGTTCAATATATCCCAACTAAAGATGAAAAATATGGAGATATGAAACCTCTGAAGAAATACACACAGTAAGATCCAATTAAAAGTCTAGTTCATTAATTTTGTATCTAAAATAAAATTAATGGTAGTTTTATAGTGAACTATATTTAACACATTAATGAGGAGTAATTGGATATAATTTCGAGTAGTTTTCCCATTATAATATCATCAATACATGAAATGCTCCTTCATTGGTGAAGTAGAAGTGCTATATAGTGATCATACCCACTTTGAATCATGTAAAACCCAATACATTGTTGATGGATGCAATAAATGGTGTGGGAATAAATTATAGGTTAAATGTTTTGTGTTTTTCATTTGTCATATATTATTAAAATCCTAGTAGATGGATCTCATATATGTATTGATGAGATGTTTTTTACTACTACAGAATCATCTAATGTTTTCTGATCTAGATTCTTGTACCCCACATAGATTTTAGAGAAAATATAGTTTTCCCAAATCAGATACTACTCATTTTATTTATCACTAATATTGAAGATAAATAAACCATCCCCATAGACCACATTAATGAGTTCCCCATATTCCCATTAATTTGTATATAAACCAAGGATATCAAAGAGTGTAATTGAACAACTAGAAATTGATTTTTTTTTATTTTTTTATAATCATGTTGAACGGATGATGAATTTGATGATCATATGGGAATAGAACTTTGGCTACCAATAACATGCTATATACATGACCCAAATGATAGGTATCCAATTTTGATGATCATTCCTCCATATAAAAGGGTGAATGCACCTCACAACTAAATATAACAACAGATTTGACTCCCCCCCCCTTTCCCTCATGTTATTCATGAGGAAGAGTTTGATATACCCTCTATTTAGTTGTGTAATGAGTTTACACCATCATGGACGAATTTATAAAGGTGAACCTCTATACCGAATAATATCCTAGGATTCTATTTATTAGTTTTTTTATTCCTCTTTAAAATTAATACTTGTAAATTTCATTTCTGATGAACACCCAGAGTGATTTTTTATATAATTACAAGGAGTTTCATGTAATTTTTCTTTACATCTTTTCCATTAACTTGGGTGTTCCTATTGGACACCATGAAAAAAAAGACAAACCTAAAGAATGAAACCTCCAACTAATCCACAGAAAATGATGCAGTTTAGAAATGTTTCAATTTCACCTTCATCATAGAGGTTAAATACCATAAATTGATAGATGATATTGTCCCATTAATGAAGAAGAACATTAAAATAATAGTTTGTAATGAATTTTATAATATCAACAACCACCACTTAATGTTTGACTTTTCTATCTTAGTTTTAGAGTTTTGAATTGAGAAAACAATTTTCTTGGAATCCATGTTATTCATTATTGGATATTATAAATAATATTTAATCTAGATGCATCCAAAAATAAATTGGATTGTGTAATCAGGGAACCCCATTGTAATATATTATTAACAATTTATTACCTATGGAAAAATTAAATTGAAAACAACATACCTATGGACCATGCATCAAAATATCAAGCCCCTCAAATATAATATTTTGAATAGATTCATGGATGGTTTTTAGAAAATCATTCCAATACCAATGACTTCACAATGATCTTAAAAAATTGTATATCTTATATCCCTCCCAAAATATTAAAAACCACCCCTTGAATTGTGAATTGGGTTTCACCTATAAAATTTACAAAGCTTACTTATCTTGTATAGAAACCTCATGAATGACTAAAATAAGATCTTGGTGTTCATTATGATTCCTCCTTTTTATAATCTTTGAGATTATTGATGATTTCATGGGATTATGGTCATCAATATTCATTTTTACGAAGATATTAATAAAAAATAATTAATTCATGAAACTAAATATGAAAATAATGTTAAACTAGTGATATGAATAATAACAAGGTGAAATAAATAAAAATTCATTTTAAATACTAAATTATCTAGTTTTGATGCCTCATATCTTGGGGAATCACTTGATCCTATATGTGACAGACCTGGGGAAATATTTTGGTTCCCTTTTATTTCTAAAGGAATGTAAGGGTATATTGAATTCTATATTCTTAGAAAGTCACATGATGATATATAATAAAGAAAAATATTCTCCCATGGAGAAAAACATCCATTATATGGACATTAAGATCCTATGTTTTCATCATTATCTATAGAATCCTATGGTCTTAATCTTCTGTTGCATCAACCCAGTGAAATAAATCCTCAATCACCCAATTTTTCATGGATTATTATCTATGTGGGTAATTATAATTTTAAATTCTATATCATGTTCATCCATCGTATGTTCATCAAGGTAAAATATATAATATATTTCATTTTGGAACACACATCCATTGTGCCATTTATTTCGGACATTTTGTTTCTCGATGATCCCTATTTCTCAATTATTGAAGTGGTATCATAGGGAAAGAAAACTATGTTTGTTCTTCATAATTATTTTCTAGATAGAGGATGAATAACCTTAGACAATATAGGTTTTGATTTGTATATTTTCATTTTATTTTGTAGAAGGCATTCATCTTCATGTTATACATGATCATCCTTCCAGAGGTTTAATGCCCTGACCCTAGTTACCTAGAGTCAGTGCATTATTACATTACATTAGCATGATCACAAGAGATAAAGTCCCAAAAGTCCAATAATTTTAGTAGCCTAGGATGTACTAGATACATAAATAAGTTATACATTACATTTTGAAATGAAAAATCAACAGTGTGTCTCCATTGAACACACTCATATACCTTATCCTATCCCTATAGGTCAGTCATAATATAATTCATCGCATAAGAGGAAATATTTAACATAAGAAATGGTTGAGCTAAGATGCTTAATAAGGATATGAATATAGCGGAAACTATCATAAATAAGCATAAACATTTATTCCAATGTATACTACCAAAACTCAAACCATTTAGACATAAACTTCAAAATAATATTGAAAAGGTAAATAAAATAATTACATTTACTTATACACATGGATATTTGTTTCGTAGTTCCTTGAAACATGTGTTCTAGTTTTAAGAATCACTACTTCCAGGCAGTTTACATTGGATTTATTCATGGAACTGGAAATATATAATAGTTCTTTATTAAAGGGGACCTTTCTTCCAAAGGTAGGTGTTCATTAAGTTTGATCTTTATGATACTTAGGAACTTACATTGGTCGAAAGAATGGGAGTTCAGACTCATCACACCCTTTTGGGGGAATTATTGTCTACTCCGGGACTCTCTTTGTAAATTTAAGATATTTTCATTTGTACTTGTTAATTTACCAAGAATTATATAAGTCTCCCTTTTAATTTACAATCACTTATTAACATATGTAAAATTTTGAATCATTAGTATGCATTCAATGTTCTTCATTAATTGGGATATCAGTATGCATTAGAGGTTCTCCATCAATGGTATCCTCTAATATAATATTTCATGATTTATTTAATCACCATTATGATTATACTGGTTATTTAAGCCACTCAGTGGGGAACCCTAAAATTAATTATCACATAGGGAGATGAAGGCTTGTTTTGATATTGGGATAATTACCCTTAAATGGGTTACCTATATATCCTTGTGAAAGGAATCAGAACCCTCGTAGTTAGGTGAAACATAATGGGACACATCATACCTTTTAAGGTCATGTGATAAGGACCTAACCATACAGTTTAATGTCACGTGGTAAGGACATCTAAGAGAAAGAAGCATAGTCAATGATTCATGTGGGACTAATGCAGAACAAAACCCAATGAACTTCGAAAGGATATGGGATTCTAAGTTATATTAGACCATATTGGGAATATGTATCAAGGAGAACATGGTTGATTTTAAAATTTTGGGTTTAAACCTCAAGGAGGCTTCCTACATATCCCATGTGGATTGGAATCAAAGCCCATGTAGTTCGATAAGTCTAAAATAAGAGTACAGTCCTCTGAGAGAAATGAGTTTGGGATTACTTCTTAAAAAGGATTCATGATGATTTAAGGATTTAATTTGTGGATTATTCATTAAAAGGATGCCCAGAATAAGGGAATTATGGTTGGATTCCAGAGGAGGATGTCTAGTGATCTTGGTCCCTGAATAGGATTCCTATGTATCCCAATTATGGTGGGAATCAGAGTTCTCATAGTTTGTTCTATCATGAGTGTTAGTGGAAAATTTTTAATCATCATGAATATCTAATCCTACATGATTCATGCTCTTTGTGAGAAACAAGATGATATGAAAGATTCAACAATGACACATGAAATTTTCCTCCTCTGTTGGTGGAAGAGGGTGCACCTATGGCGACATAAATGGACGAGGCCTGAGTTGACCCGAGAAGAGGGAAAGGCGATGAGCCTTCCCTCTATTCACATTACATTGGACAATGGTACAATAAAAGGAGGAACAAATGAAGGATATGGGCTTATACATGAATGGCTGCCAATGGTGACAAAGCTCAACGGGAGAGGGAAAGGGTAATGGGAATCCCTGTGCCCATCACTCATCAGGTCTATGGCACTGAACAAGAGAGGAGGATAAGTGATTCTACCTCCTACAAGAAAATATAGGGGCATACCCTATAATGGATGCCCTAAATTTGATCCTGGTAGGGGAGGTAGGATTATCCTATGCTTTTTTGGAATATAAAGTGTGAATAATACCTTCCCTACCAAAGACCTAGTGTTCTAGATCATCTCTTTGAGAAGGGAGAGGCCAGTACCAAACCCACCTCCAAATCGAGAACCTTCCAACACTCTTTCCGGGAAAAAGGTCCATGTGACTGTGGGTATAGAAACCCACAAACACTACATGAATCATAAATCCCTTATAAAACAAATTTGGGAAACCTATGACTGTGGATATAAAAACCCAAATAGAATACATTATAATGTTCCATTCCCAAAGGTTTTATATGTCATGAGGTTTTGGTGGTGTCTTTAACTTAGACCCTTTCTGATAAGGGAACCAAAGAAAGAGATACCCATCCATGAATGGATTTAAAGAAGGTACTTGATTTGGTATGAAATCATTATACCAAGATCTTCCGTGTTGGTGCCTCACACAAGTGTACCGCGTAAGTACCCTGTGTTATTGTACTGCACATCTGTACCGCGCTGGTATGTTGCACATGTATGGCATGTAGGTATTCCGCGTAGGTGTGTATGATGACTGAATAATGTATTTCACAAAGGATAACCAAACCTATGTAAAAATTGTAAAAGACTTTCAAAACATGCTTATTTCGTTTAATTATCTCTTTTATCGTGATTTAGAGAGCTACCTGAGACAATTTGATGGATCTAGGCAAATGATCTATGCAATGGGAGCTACGGAGAGTCTTTTAACATTTTAAGACCTGAAATGTGGAGCTCGAGGGTCTTATTTATAGGCATGGGTGGGCTTGGTCGAAGGAATGTTTTTCTATGCTGTTACTCTGTGTTTCTTCTCCATGCAGCTCTAACACGTAGGGGTGTAGAAATTATGCTATCATGTAGCTATTCGATATAGATGTTCCTTGAAGGTCTATCGCGTAGGTCTATCACGCAGCTCTTTCGCAAAGATCTTTCCTACAGATTTTCTTTAAATCCTTTTGAAGTATTTGGATTTATATTGAATTAATAAAACCATTCCTTGGAATTTTGAAATATTCAGGGCTATCTTCATAGTCATTTTTTTCTTAAGTGGTTTCAACCAAATCCCCCCTTTGGATTGGATTCAAAGAGAAAGAAGGCCGAGTCCTGAGGTAAAATAATAGGCAAAAGAAAATGGGGTAATAGCATGACAAAACAAGTTTTCTATGGTGCAACTTCTCATAGGTACTATGAGTAGTGTTATCGCATAGGCAGATCGCTCAAGTTCACAGCTAGCTATAAATTTGTTTGATCATTTGTGGTTTTCTTCACCTTTTCCTCTAACTTTTCTAGCTCTCGTTTCATTTCCCTTTTCACCTAGCCTTAATGTGTTTTTCTCTTGCATAGTTGGCTTTAAATTTTCACTAGGTGAACCTACATTGGTAATGGAGCTACACGGAAGGACTTTATCATAGGAGTTGCGTGAGGATCCTTGTCGAAGGACCTACACAACAGACCTCGTCGAAGGACCAATGCGAACTTCTTCCTTTACAAAATATTTTTGATTTCCATTTCCTTTATGTTGAATTTTAATTAAAAATCTAAACCTAATAAGGGATGTTTGGTAATTCTTTTGCAGGAAAATGGCTCATTTGATAACCTCTAATGAAGAAGCTAAAGCTTTTCAAAATTAAATGATGAACATTGTCAGACCAGAGAATTATGATGTTGTGGAAAGAAATCTACCTGGGCTATGGAAGGGTTTACTTCTGTATCAATATGAATATCAACAATTCCTTAAATAACCTTGTATGGTCAATGCCATTTACAAGATCCCCATGTTCCATATGTCAAGAAGTATTTTCCAAAGAATAGGTTTTTCACTAATCCAACTGTAACTGCAAGAATATTAGTGAAAGGGGAGTTTCTAGTACATGAAGGAACTGTCCCTATCGGTTTCATCCTATATCAAGGTGGTAGTACTCCGGATATGAAGGTTCATGTTTTAGAAAAAATTACTCATATCTATGATTCAACTTTTCAGGATTCTCCGACACATCAGTCAAATGGTTGGAAGGAGGGTTGGGATATTCGTTCTGGAGGAGGTGTAAATCCTAAATAAAAGTGGGCATTTTGGGTGCACCAGACTTGTGCTGAATTCATTATAGAGTTATCAGATGTTCATATATTTGAATCTGTCTAGATGGGGAAACATATATTTTTAAAAATGATTTCATTCCAGAATTACTGAGCCGATGGAGTCCCCAAACGAATTCTTTCCATTTGTCTTATGGTGAAGTTTCTATTAGTCTTTGGGACATATACCAAATAACCAAAATTCAAATTCTCAGGGAAATGTATGATTTGTTTTTCTACTGGTTACAACATGGGGTAATGTTACCAGAACACCACCATTGGCTCATTAATTATTAAAAATAGGAAAAAATTACCCAAAGACAAGAAATATATTTCTAGTAGGGTGTGGATGGAAGCCTTTTTAGAACTAACAACATAGAATGGTCCCACCTATAGACATCCTACTCTTTTTCCTTCATAGATAACTGGGGTAGTTCATGAACATATTGTCCTACGTTGGAGAGAGGTGACTATAATCATAGTGGCTACAAATTCAAATGTTATATTGATGAGAATATACACTTATATGCCTTCCTTTCCATGTGGATGAGCATTTAATTGATTTCAGTTCGTGAGTCCGGAGGTGGTGTAAGGCCAGGGACTTTTTCTATCGCACATAAATTAGCGGAGGGGAAGTATATTGGGTTGGAAACTTCTGTATTAGAATGAATTTACCATCTTTTACTACATCTATACATTGGGAAGGCTCCATTTAGAATTGTAGGGTTGTTTCAAGTGTTGTGGGGCTAGATTTCCACACACTTTTCTTCATACTCTGTATTGAATTCAGTTAGAGCCCCCAATGGTCGATTCACCACATTTTTATAGAATGTTTCTATTATTTAGCCCCAATATTTGAGTCATGATGTAGTGCTAAAGGCATTGAATGTTTTAGGTTAATTCATACTCTTTCCATTTGGAAACCCACCAACAGAAACATTTATTGATGTCGGTAAAGAAAATAATTATGAGCTGAGGTCTTATATGAGGGCATTTAGGGATGGTGTATTATCAATCAGGATTGATGGAGAAATTATTTGTGAGTCTTATATCTCTTATAGGATTTCTCATCAGTTCATATTTCTTCACCAATCAATCACTTTTCCACCAACATATGTTGGACATGAGAGACACCCAATAGTAGCGAGACAATTTTGGATTCTAATAGCTTTAGAGGCATCCAAATTGTAGATTACGTTACCTTCACTGGATGCATCAATAGGATTGGAAGCTAGATATTCCAATGAATGGGCTTATTCAAATCCTCATGGGGCTTTGACGAAAGGAATATATCAAGTGGTAGCTACAACTACTGTTGCACGTGGAAATCATGGTAATAAGTCCTAGGCTATAGATGATACAGATGTTTCAGAGGTTTCAAATCCCTCAAATCATCTTTTTAGGAGGTATACCATGAACAATAGAGCTAGAGAAGAAATACCTCGAATTCCAAGGCAATATAGTCTCTTCCATCCTACATAGGTTTCTATTCCATCTATTGAACTCCCTGAATAAGAAAGGATGCCAGAAGAGGCTCACTAGTCAGAAGGTGTTGAATCTCCTTCACAATGAACCATTCTGAGATTGAAATATTTGAGAACTTTTTCCATTCATCATTGGGAGAGTGTTACATATGATCTTAGGGATGCATGGGAATTCCTCCAACATGTCATTCGAATAACATATGTTGGTGACATTAAGGCACCTTCTGATTGCAATATTTATAATAACCTAGCTAATGTAAAGGAATATATTACAGAACTGGAGGCATTTATATATGTTACTGAGGAAAAAATCCCAACCTCAAGATGCGTATCTCAAATGATGGACATAGGACTACATGAAGGGGTAATTATTGACCTTGGGGTGGAGTGGGATATTTATGTTAATACTGAGAATGCATTTTCATTTTTTTTCATCTTAACTCTTCTCTACAATTCATCATCATTAATATTGATGACAATGTATTTGTGCAGCTTGAATGTAGGGAAGGAAACTTCGGACTAGTTCTTGAATCACAAAAATATGGGCCTGAAGGCTCTCCAATTGATGCAATGAATGATCCTACCAGGTCTCCAAAACATTCTTCAAGAGAGAGAATTATGACTAGGGTAATGGAGGTGGATAATCCTAAACCATTACCACAAGTTTCTCCTTCCAAGAAGAGGGTTTTGATATCTCCCCAAGATATTGAAAATAAATTCAAGAGAGAAATGATATTGATCTGAAGTGTTCACCAAAGGATTAAGTATTCATACTATCCTTATGACATGCAATTTTCTCAGTACACTCTGGTAATCACATTTATCCTCTTGCAGGATCTGTGTCTCTCTCTCTTCTATCAAGGGACTAAGAGTTGATTCTTCTAGACCAGAGAAAGAAACCCCTGGGGAAACCCAAGTTCATGTTGATAAATATTCTATCTTAGAAGAAAAATCTTCAAAATATTCATTTCTACATGTTACCAAATCCACTAAGAGAGAGAAAACACATGGTAATATCAGTTACATTTCTCTTGAATATTAAAATCTTTTATAATATTATTCTTTTCAACCTATTTCAGAATAGTTGACTTTTCCAATGGGTCCTAAAATAACCAATGCTAATATTCGTATTGCTGTTGTAGAAAGGAATGAAGACCTAGGACAACCTTACATAAATACATATGTCGTTCCAAAATTGGAAATATCTAATGATGATATACCAATTGATGATCTGATGGAACAAAATTTCAAAAGAGACAATTTGGGAATCACCAACATTTATAGGATAACTTAAATAGAGTGGATGATATAACATTACAATCTGCATACACTGAAATTATTGAAGTCCTTAATCCAAATATTGATATTCCAGGTTCCCTCAAGGAGTTTGGGGATTTTCATAAGGAATTTGTAGAACTTAAGTCAGTATTCTTGCATTTTCCATACACAGTTGTTCTTATTTACAAGATTCATTGCATCAAAGTTCACCATATGCAGCATTATCTACTAAAAATGTTGTAAAGGATATTCAATAATGGGGAATTCCACTCTATCCTTCACCTATTGGAGATTCATAAATACTTATAGAGGACCCTATATCAAGAAATTATCCAGAACCATCAATTATGAAAACTGGGAATACTCAAGAGAGTGCCCATTCTCAAGAAACATCAACTCAACATGATGAAGTTGATAATACCAGGGATGCAACAAATCAAATAGCCAACTTATTATTAGGTAAATATCATCAGTTGTTTTGGATCGTACTCTTCTCCTGCCATTTTTTGAAATTGACTATGACCTTGATTTATCATTTAGGGTTATTAGCTTCCACAGTTAGATCAGAAGGTGAAATTTCCATGTTGGCTCAAACATCAATAGAAGGTGAAGACTCTACTGTTCCGATAGAAACAGAACAAGGTAGCTCCATAAGTTACCTATCTCCAGAGTAAATATTACCTCATGGTAGTGACATAGATTTCTACATAGATATGAATTATACTCTTTGTATGGAACGTATGAATACAGAGAGACATATCTGGAGCATAATTACAGAGAATCCTTTAGATGAACTCCAATATCATTTTTCAAAACTCCCAGCATTATTTTTTTTATTGGGATTTCATGGATACTATTATAGTCCAGTCTATGATGCAATGAAAGAGACCATTTGCCGAAGGGAGCAGGAGCGTAATCAACATCACGATTCTGAAAAGGCTAAACATCATATCAATATTGAGGGCTTCCAAGATGATGTATCTGAGTCAGAGGCAGATCATAACAAGAAATCAATCAAAATTAGCCAATAAATCAAAGAACCCACAAAGCAGTCGTTATATCTTCATCATAAACTGGATGTTGATCATAAAAAAATTGAGAAATTGAACCAAACATTGGGTGAATCCCAATTAGAGGGGATAAATGCCATTTCAACCCTTAAGTAAGCACATTGTTAGGCTGAGGAAGCTAGAGTTCCTCAGCTATCTCAACATCACAAGGAAGTTGATAGGGATTATGATGTTTTTTAACAAATGAATGCCTGACAGAGAGGCTTCGTCCTGTGGATGTCCCTCTAATTCCATAAAAATGAAATGGATTTCGTGTCTCCAATCATATTTGTTTTCCTTCTTGTTTTCCATGATTTCAATATTAATGGTAATACTGATGATGGCCATTTTTAATCATTAAATATTCATGTTATATAACGATGATTACAATGACAAGAATGGGGGTGCCCATTATTTTCTTATTAAGAAAATGGGCCTAATGAACATAGTTTTATTTTTATGGTGATTTATGGAAAATCCCACAATAAGTCATATCTTTTGACATTTTTATTGCTCAATATTACCTAAATCATACAAAATATATGTTTAGTAAGTTATGACTCAAAGATTTTTCAGATTTCCCTTTGTGGGTTCCCAATCTGGTGAGTACCATGTCATTCGTTATTGGTAGTTTTAAAGTCATGAATCTGGGACTATAAAGGGCTACTGTTTATGGTCAAAATAACTTTGACAAAAAATGTTAAATTTAATCCAAAATAAGACTTAGTGAATATGAATTTCATTAATATTCCTTAAATATTTCCAAGTGGAATCTCGATCCATGATTTTTATGGTCTTATAATTTAAAACATGAATCAACAAATGGGGGAATATCTTCCAAGAATGAAGTTACCATTTTTTGAAAAACTTATTATGGGCATTATAATATGCAGGGCCAACTTGGGAATATGCTACATAGCCAAATGTAGACATCTTCTAACTCACATGCCCGTTATGTAGCCATCTTATGAATGGCCACCTAAGGGTACTCACTATATAGTCAAGAAAAAGAGATTTTATGAATTTAACAATTTAAATCTAATAGTCATGGGAAAATAATGTTTAGCTGAATCAATACCAAAGAGGGTGGTTTTTCCAAGGAAAGGGGTTTTAATAATAAGAGGACATTTTTATGCCAACATTTTCCATGAATAAGAAAACAACTTCTATACATATTTGGTTTAGGAAGAATGGTTGAAATTTTTCAGAAAGTGGAATTTCTGATCTAAAGAAGTGCAGTTTTAAGTCATGCAGTGAGGACATTATACTATGAAGTTTTATGTCATACTGTGATCACATTATGTTGTGTAGTATTAAGTTATGCATCGAGGAAATTATGTGGCATTAATTTAAGTTCTTCAGATTTTTCCAATAGAATGAAACTCTTCTAGTTTCTTCATAAATGTTTTGGAAACATACTACCAAATTCAGTTATGGAAGGAAAATTGTAAACTGTGATTTGGGAATTTCAATATCTGAAGAATGACATGGAAAAATGGGATAAAGTAATTATAGGATTACATTTCCTAGAACGAATATACAATTATTTCACAAAACCATTACAGGGGATGTATTATGTATGGCCAATTGGGCAATATGCAGCATAGATAAATAGTGAAATCCTTTTATTGACAGGCCCGTTATGTAGGAATCATATGCAAGGCCACCTAAGGGAATGTGCTACATAGTCAGACATAAGGGTTCTTAAGAATTTTGACATTATAATGATAAAAGCCAAAGGATGTTTATGGAGATTCCGATTTTTCAAGGAAAATAGTTTGGTTTATAAACAAAGGTACCTGTATATAGAGAATGTATTTCCAACCACGATTTTCAATGAACCGGAGGAATGTGACTTTTATGAAGGTCTGACCCAAACATAAGTGTTTTGGTGTCGGTAGTTTTAGGTCAGACAACTAGGACCATAAATTGGAACTGTATATGATATGTGGCTAAGTGATTCCTATGTTATTTTATATAACATTGAACACATGGAGAGGGAAATTTGTAAACTATATTCTCAATGACTTTTAGATTGAGAGAATGATAATGGTACAAATATACATGAATGATGGTTTTTAAAATATAGATTCTTGTATATTATCATCAATGTTTTATGGGAACAATGATACTATATCCAAGAATGAGATTGCCATTATTTGATTAACTTGTAATGAGGGATGTATTATGCAGGGACAACTATTGCATATAATGCATAGAAAAATAATGAAATCATTTATCTCATAGTCCTGTTATGTATGAAACTTATGCAAGGAAACTTAAGGGAACATGTTGCATAGTCAAGCAAAAGAGCTGTCATGTTTTAGAAGTTATGTCACCAGAAACTGTATGAATGATTATGAATATTTGGAAAATATTCAATATTAAGAGTGTGAAATATAGAAGGGGTTTATTCTCAATGCACATATGAAATATTTGAATTAATATTGTCCCTAAATCTAACATCATTTAAATAGATCTAACTCATATGTAAAATTGAGACTTTCTTTTTTTCTTTTTAGAATTGACATTCTGTTTTGCAATTTAAAGCCATGTAGTGAGGATATTATATTGTGCAGTTTTATGTCATGCAGTCAAGTCACTGATAAACCCATAGTAAATTGATGCACCATATTTATATAAATAACACTTTTACCCAATTCCTAATCCCATGTGAGGTATGCTCAGTGTGAGAAACTAGGATAATTTGGGGTTTCTTCTCTAACACAAAGGTGACACAAGTAAGGAATATGGGTTTTAGATTTCCATACAGTTTAATGTCATGCGGTAAGGATGAATATGGACAGATGTGAAAAGAAAGACTTGTTGTAGCTGGATTGAGGGATAAAACCCAAGGGTCACTATGTGTCTTGCTGAGAGAATGAATCAATCCATACATATTTCTTTAAACATTCCCTAGTAAGGAATGATTCTCATATAAGGAATAATAGAGTTTTTTATCATGGATGGGCCTATGATTGAAGATCTTGACATATCTACATATCTCATATATATGATAATCAAGCCTTACGTTGTTCTTTAAACAATTATTTCCCACACCAATCAAATTTGACATGGAAAATGAGGACTATAACACATTCTAGAAGAATGATTAAATTTTAGACACAAGATAGCATAAAAATAAAATTATGAATCTTAAAAGAGAAATTTGTATAGATATAATTCATATACAGGAGATGAAAAAAGGGAAATAGAAATTGTGTGATTGCATCTAGGACCAAGATTGGAGATCCCAGCGTCTCTATGTATCTCATATAGATGAGAATCAAGCCAAACATAGTTCTTGAAAGAAGGTACCTATGTAGATCTGACTCAGATATAGGTAAGAGAGGGACTCATATGCCACTAAGGAGTAGCAATGATTTCCATGATGTTTTCTTATAGAATCTACAAACGTCAAGTAATGATGACATTAGTCTTATAGTTTAATGAAACGTAATGAGGAAAAATAGTGTAATGCAGTTTAACATCATGTGACAAGGACAAAGATACTACACATTTTAATGTCATATTTCATGGATGCATATGGCTATTACACAGTTTAATGCCTTGAAACATGGACTTTGTTCTATGAATTTTGAAGTCATGCAATATTGACATTGGGGATGTGCAGTTTTCAGTCTTGTAGCGAGGATGTATGGTTTGTGCAACTACACTAAGTATTTCTTCAATAATCTCACACTTTTTTGGAGCTGTAATGAGCTCTCAATCCATTGAGATTAAGGTATATGCTTCATTTGAGTAGAAATTATGTATAGAATACAGTCCTTCCCGCATTATCTCAAGATTTGGAGGTATCTTTCCTAGTATCATTGGAGTCCTGAGGACCAATACCAATTATCCTTGAAGAAATGAACTGAAGAGAACTCTCTTGTTAAAACCTTGGGATATTCTATTATGATATACTTCCAAATGATTAAATGTATTAATTATTTTCTCGTATAATTGTTCCATATCATCAAACCGTTTATGAGACCACTCATATATGGAAAATTGATCACATATTGGAACTCTGAGTAAAGGAAATTGGATATCATTTGGAAAAACTACTTCTGTTTCGTATACTAATGAATAGAGAGTATCTTGGGTGGCAGTACGAGTAGTAGTCTGATATGCCCATAAATCATTCAAAAGTTTATCAGGCCATGATTTCATATCTTTATCCACCATCTTTTGGAGT
Organism: Viscum album; assembly: GCA_963277665.1. Classification (NCBI taxonomy): domain Eukaryota; kingdom Viridiplantae; phylum Streptophyta; class Magnoliopsida; order Santalales; family Viscaceae; genus Viscum; species Viscum album. Next base: position 799,581,831 of record OY728155.1, read on the forward strand.
ATATTTGATAGGGTCTTGTTGAAGGCCTCTATCGGTCAATTGGACACTGCATGAAAGTAGTATGAATGGTTAGATTTGATATTATGTTCCTGATATAAATTTCTTACCTTAGTAGAACAAAAATTGGGGCAATATTTCGTCAAAATAGTATGAGGGACACCAAATATGGTGATGATATTATTTTTTTAAAAATTAACAATGATTTTGGATTTGACTTCTTTGAGAAGTATTGCCTCATCCCATTTGGAGAAGAAGTCAGCTACAGTAAGAATATACTTGAACTGCTTAGCCTTAGCTGGAGGATAAGGTCCTACTACATCCATTCCAAATGTGGAAAATGGCCAAGAGTATATAGCTCTATGTAGCAACACTGGCGTTTGGTGAATGAAGTTGGTATGCACTTGGAAGGGATTTAATATCTTAGTGAAATATGTACACTCCTATGTCATTGATGGCCAAAAGTATCCAAGCCTTCGGATCTGATCCGAGAGTCTATGCCCAGACTGGTGGGCACCACAAGTTCCGGAATGCACTTCTTTCATGATAGCTGAATTCTCTTCTCCATCAATACATCTGAGGAGGATTCCATCAATGCATTTTTTGTAAAGGATTTTTTTATTGCCTACAATATCATAAAGAGTAAATTTAGACGCTCGTTATCAGATCTATTCTATTTAATCCCTATATGGTGGAAGAATTCCATTTCGAAGATATTTAATGATGGGTGTTATCAATTCCATGGAATGACCATATGGATCATAAATTGAGCTAATACCATTAATTTCCTCCATTCTGGGTTTATCTATAGGTGAGACCACACAATGATTGGGTATGCTAATTATTGTCTCATCCCGATTTAGATCTTCCATAGTTGTAGCTGTATTATCCAGTGCATCAACTTGGGAGTTTTGTGATTGAGGGAAATAAGACAATGTTATCTCTATGGGAAATTCATCCATTAACTCTCTGACGTAATTAAAAAATGGTATTAACTCTTCTTTTCCTATAGAACATTCCTCATTGATTTTATTGATTACTAATTCTGAATCCCCTTTCACTTTTAAGTGATTCACTTGTACCTAAAGGGCTAATTGAAAACCTACGATGAGAGCTAGAAATTTTGACTCATCATTGGTACCACAACCAGACCATTAGAAGGTGTGAGGAAACACTGCCTTTTCCGGGGAAATAAGGATAATTCTTAACCAATCTTTGTAAATATTTGTATTTTCCATTATCTTCCCTATTGGACATCTAGAAGCACCATCAAAGTACATATCCGATGTTTGAGAATTATTTTGAATAATGAATAACTCTTCATTAGGAAATTTAGTATTTAATGATGTATCTTCCATGGATGGATATTCAAAAAAATGTCAGCCAGAGATTGGCCTCTTGTTGCCTTCTAAGGCATGAACTGGATATCAAACCATTGCAGAATAACCATACACTACGGCAGACACCCTGTAAGCATAGGACAACTGAGGATAAATTTGAACAGGTTACTATGAGACACCAGTTGGACTTAATGATGTTGCCATTAGTGCCTCAAATTTTGAACTGAAAATATTAATGTCAGGCAACACTTTTCAATATTTGAATACCAAGTTTCCGCATCAAGTATAGCTAGATTGATATAGTAAAGGATGTTTTCATTCTCATCATATTTCTTTTGGGCAAGGAAGGTACCTAGCGATCACTCTAATGCTGTCACATAGAGAATACGTGGTATTCCTTCAACATGTGGCATTAATACATGTGGACTGAAGAGATATTTATTTAGGGTATCAAATTCTTCTTGGCAGTCTTATTTCCAATGATAGGTGACCCCCTTCCCCATTAATTAGGTGAAGGGAAAACACTTGCCTGATAAAGAGGTGATAAAGCGCCGAATGTAGGCCAAGTGTCCTTGTAGTCCTGTTAATTATTTCAAATTTTGAGGAGGAGACATACCAAGGATTGATTATGTTTTCTCAGTATCATCTTCGATACCATGATGGGGTGCAAATGAACTTTTATAAGGTTACCCTCAAAGAACATTTTAAGGGGTTCATCTTCAACCAATGTTGCTGATGCTTATTGGATGGAATCTAAAAATCATTTAAGTGATTGGAACATTGTCTTAATTTGACCACCAATCATCCACAAAACATTCAAAAAATTTCCATATTATCAGTTTCATGTTATAATTCATTGAATGTTGATATGTTGCACCAGTATTATTTATGAAAAAAGTCATTACCTGATAGAAATAAACACCTTGAGGGGCTATAAAGGCTATAGATTATTCATCCTCTAGGGCCATACAGATTTGATTATACCCACAAAATCCATCAATGAAAGAAAGAGCTTCATAGCCAGCTTTTGCATCAATTAAAATCTATATGATTGGAACTGGAAAATCGTATTTAGGAAAATTCCGGTTAAGATCGCAGAAATAAATGAAAACACTAATTTAACCATTCTTCTTTTTTACTATGTAAAATTCTGGATATCTATTTTTTATATTGAACATTACTATCAAATTTAGCCTTTATTATCTTATCACATTCAGCTTCAATTTTAGAGGAATGAGTTGGGTGTGTTCTTCTTACTCCCTGCATAAATCTGCGATGTTTTTTTGGAAAACTCAAATGGGGGGTGGCTACATCAGGATTAATACTGGGTATTTATGTATAATTCCAAGAAAATATATCCTGATGTGGCTTTAGAAATTATGTATACACCTCTTTCTCTTCAGAATTCATGGATGCACTAATTAGAGTGGGGCTTGGATTTTCTTCTGTACCCAGATTTATTTCTCTAAGATCATGCACAATGGTAGAGACACCTTCCTCAAATGATGGAGGAGAATCCTTGAGATATTCCTTTTAAAATTCATTATGTGTTACGGCTTCTATTTATATTTTCATAGTAGATGATGAGGTGAAACTTTTAGAGTTAGGGGAGGAGTAAGTATTTTAACATCCTGAAGAATTGGACACCATAATTGACCCTTCTAATGACTAAGGGTCTTCTTATGGTAGTAAAGAGGAGATGAGGGATTGGGAATCAACATCTTTGTCTTCATCTAATATTTATACAATTAATTCTACTCTGATTGAAAAAGTAGATGCATTCTGTAGTTTAGTGGATGAAATGAATACATCTCTATTTATGCTTCCATCACTGATTTGTTAATCAATAGTTTCTCCCATGTTTTCTAGCTCAGTTACCTCAATCGATGTTATGGAAGTCACTGGAAAAGTTCTTAGATTTTGTTTTACTCTTTAAATTTGATGGATGAATCATTTCCAAACCATTTGGAACATTAACTCTGGTTATCTCCTTTGTTATGTATCTTGTTCATTTTGTGTTATAAAACACTGCCTCAATGTACTGATATTCACACATTTTTAATGGAGTGTTGTCACCATACAACATCCCAAGCTGAACATTGAAATAGTACATAAGACATTGTTGGTATGTCAAAGGTATGGCCGCATGTTGATGGAGCCAAGGCCTTCCATGTAGAATGTTGAAAGATGTGTCCTGATGAACAACCATGAAATATGAATTAGACCCAAGATCTCTAAATTGTGTTATGAGTATAATCTCCCCTAGAGGTTCTCGTTCATTGTTTCCATATCCTTGCAACATTAATGTTGAATGATATAAGTTAGATTCATTTATTTCCAATTGATGAAGTGTATGAACATGAATGAGGATGACTTCAGAACCATTATCAATAAAGGCCCATCGAATGTCTATGTCATTGACCTTTCCTGATAAAAATAAGGGTATGATATTTCCATGTGCAACATTATATTTGTCTTTATATTAAAAATATATGACTCCATCAAATTCTACAGGATCATTCTCTATATGATAAATCTCAATATCAGCAACTTTAGTTTCAAAATCTTGAGGACTTGACAAAGCCTCAATAATTGCTTCTCAAAGATCTTTTGATAGATTCAAGGAATCTAAAATTGATAAAATGGCTGGTACTTGGGGCAGTTGTTTTAAAGCATCATACTTTTGATCCATAGGTCTACGTTTAAGAGCATTAAAATGTTGTTTTTCAGGTGTCTTAGAAGTTGATTCTACTGATGTAGATGTACACCGTGTCGGAGTAGAAGCTGAAAATACTCTTGGATTTGGTAGATTACACTAATTAGGTCTATCTACTTGCTGAGAGGAATATGGTGTATCTTCTAGTTGGTCCTCCAAAATAATCCCATCAGAACCAAACCAGTCTTGCATTGAATAAACTCATTGTTTATGTGGATCCCACTAAAGGTATCGTCCACAAGTTTCTACCGCATATATGGTTCTAGTAGTGGTATAGTTAAAATGGTGGTTTCTAGAATTCCCATGTCTTCCTAAGTATCCTCTACCATGGCCTCTTCCTCTGGTTCCCTAATTAGGTACAAGTAACTCATGCACATTATAATCAGAATCATCAGTGGAAAATGGATCTTTTATGTGAATAACATTGACAGAACTAATGAACAATTCTATATCTGATGGAGATTCTACCAGATAGGTTAGTTCTAGTTGTGCCATTTGGCGGGTTAGTTCCTGTGGTTTTGAAGTTCATGGCATGAAATCATCCAGGGTCAAAGACAACTTTGGCCTTAACACAATCTCATATTCTTCTGACGGCCCATTTTCCTTTTTATCACCTCGCTTCTTTGAGGATTGACCTTTTTATGAAGGTGGTTTTTTCTATGGTAGAAGTGGTGGAAGACACAATTGGTTTTTTCAACTATGTTTGTAAAATGGAAATAGTTCAGTTAATCATTTTCCTGAACATCCAATCATCATATTTCTACAAAGTTCTACATTTGACATTCTGGTCATTCTCCTTTTTCCTCTAGATCAGTAGCAGTAACACATGGTAGTTGATCTAAAGAAATTTACAGTTTCATGTGTCCTGAGTCTACCATTTTTTATAGAGGTCCTTGGAAACAAAAAACTCCTGAATGGGATTCCCTAACATCTGGTGAAAAGGGAAAATAATTCATAAGATCTTCATCTCCTTCTTTGTTTTGTTTTTCGTCCTTGTAAACTAAACCAAATTGTTTTCCAGAGATGAGATGATGTAACTGGGAAATTTTTCATTCTAGAATGAATAAATATTGATTTTTAATTCCTCAAATTGTTTCTTCCAATGATCTATATGATCATCTTGATGAGACAGTCATTGCTGCTGACGCACTAAAGGTGGATCCTTTCTATATGATGAAGGTTTTTAATTAGAAGGAGGAATAGGTTCTAGCTTATGTTTAACGGTAGTGGCCTCTGATTTCCCAAATATCCTTCCTAGAGCTGATGGAATTACCCATGTTTTATCATTAATTTCAATAATAGAATCTCTTATCAGTTGAGAAATTGAATTACGGTCTCAAAACCCTCCTGTATATTTCATAGGGATCAATGGTGTGTGTAACTCATCACAATGATTTTCCACACAAATTGGTATCAACTCTTCTAGAGGGAGTGGAAGACTTAAAGAATATGTTAATCCTTACCATCATGCAATGAAATCTGAAACTCTTTCATTATCGCTTTGTTTATAATGGGTAATATCAAAAACCATCATCTTCGGAAGTGTTGTGCTAAATCGAAGAAGATTTTTTTTGAGGAGATATTCCCATATAGTAATTGATTGAGATTGTAAACTTGTATACTAGAAAAAACCTGGTCTCTGCAGTGACTGTAAAAAACACATAAGCTTTAATGATTCTTGTTGTTAAGGGGTTCCCATCATTGGATCACAATGAGGAACAAAATGTGTTAAGTGTTGTTCCAGATCTCTCGAACCAATAAATATTGGAAATGTAGTATTCACAAAAATATGGTGGGGGGGGGGGGGGGGGGGTTCAGGTCCACCCATTCAGGGTAAACATCAACTTCCGGATGAACGGGTGCACGTCATTCCTCTATAGCCTCCAATCGAGTCATTAATGCCTCCATTGTGTTCATAAGAATTTGGGAAATATCTGGATGAGCTGGAACCTCTGTAGGTACAACAACTAGAGCTTGAGCTGGTTCAACGATTGGCAAAACCACTAGTAATGGTGATAGTGTTTGTCTTGGAAAGCCCACCGAAATAGGCTTATCAGGATATGTCTGATCATTCCTTGGTTGTGTACCGAATAGAGGGAATTCATTATCTGCATTTGCAGTTACTAAAAATCCTCTTTGTTGAGGATCTCATATAGGATGTGCAAGTTTAGGACCTTACCAGTAAGTACGTTTAGCAGAATTGATGCTTCTAATAACTTTGTATTGATTCCTCTCAACTCACTCATTTCATCTTCTTACTGTGAAAATATTTCTTCATGTTAAATATATGGACCTTCTCTAGTGGAAATGTGAGATGAAATCTGACTTTTACTATTACCCTTGTTAGATGCCTTTCAGAGAGGTGGGAGTTAGTTATTTGAAGGCATACATAGATTCTTGGTAAGCCTCTAATTTTCGGTATGTAAACCATCTTCATTTGACTCAGTGTATACCATATTATGAACAAGAACTTCATATTATAATTCCACTGAACTAGGCTCATTTTCGGAAGGATCTTCTGCAATGGTGTTAAGGAAATTTACTAATGAAAAATGCATTGATGGAATTATCTCAGTATCATTGTATGATCATCTCCCTCTATTTCTTCCATGAGACACTATTCACTTATATGCTAAATTCCCAGGAATGTTATGGCGAATAGTTTCCCCATGAGAATCTATGTATAGTTCAGTTATGTGCTCTCTCTATGGCTTCTTCCATAATTGGGAGAAAACTAACATTTGTTGAGGAGGGGAATTTTGAAGTGAAAAATCCCCCAGCCTTGCTGGCTGGGGCAGTTACTATTCATCATCTTCTTCTAATTTCATAAATTTCATTAATTAATTTGAAGGAAGAATTAACTTATCCCTAGGCATGCGAGATGGGGTGATTCTTGAACTCCTATAGAAGAAATTCGTGCAAATTCTCTTCTGATTCTGTGAATTTTGGTTCTGAAATTAGCTTGGTGCATTAATCGACAGAAACTCAGATCATTTGTTTTGTAATAACAATTTTCTATTTAAGACATTTTCATTATATGGAAACTAACATAATATAAGTGGGACTCCTACTCAAGATTCTCAGAATCTTGATGTAAAAGTAACTCAACAACTTATTTTATTTGGACCTGACTCGGATGAGAGTTGGTTGGGGCCTTTTTTTGAGCGTACATTCAATTACATACAAAATCTATTGATTTTTCCCAACCATGGGAAATAACATTTCACGAAACCACTTTTGGAGTACTTTGATAATTTTGGAGTGTAGTATCATTCAATACTTCATGTTCACCCCATCCTCTGATACGAACACCAGATGGGGTGTCATAAATTAACTAGTTCAGTTTCTTTATAGCATTGAGGAATACATGTTGAAGGTTTATTAACTATTTTACACCTTTTTATGTTGGGAAAATGAGAGAGATGACAAGAAAATTTGGTGTTAAAACCCTTCTATTAACTTCACGTGATTTTAATATTCATCATATGGTAATAATTTAGTTATCAAATGATGAAGTGTCTTCCAAATGTTGAGGCATACATCATGTATACAATATTCTTCCATCAATTCTAAGATGTTATACTTAGAATTTTCCGAAGGCCAGAACATGACTGGTATTTCTCCTTTAGCCAATGTTTTTCTCATGTTTAACATATCTTCATAGTATTTAACTAAGGATTTCTCCACTTAGTGTGACCAAAGTGGATGCTCTGTATTAGAGGAAAAATGACCCAAGGGAGGTTTGGAGAATGATTGTTCCCTTAATTCGTCTTCTGGTTGAGAATGTGTTTCACCCGTCAATGAAAAGGCATCATACATGATTGTCCTTGTGTTTGAAATTGACTCAAGATATGAGTTCTTTCTCATCACTACATTATCAATTATAAAATTATCCTGACAATGTGGAATAATTCTATGGAGATGACATTCACAGTGAGTTCCATCATGGGGAGGATCACTATGGTGGATTATAGTAAGGGATGAATCCTCATTCTCCTTGATCTTCGGTCCACACGAAGTGTTTCCATGGATCTCATCCAGAGATAGGCACTATGGATTGAATGAATTTTAATAATGAAATCATTCATGTTGAAGTGTCTGATGAGAAACATTATAATTACATCCACCACTCCCATAATTTAGTAATGAGAGGATAGGATCTTGAGCTGCAACAGATAAATGTCTGAGGGATTCAATAACTCCAACATTAAGGGGAGCCAAATCGCTGCTTGACTGTGGATTTTCCAACCGTGTTTGATGATACTTCTTCGTGGATGTCCTCTTACACTTATTTGGGGCCACTTGCTGGCATAAGGTGTTATAATGGGTAGGTTTATGTTCCTGCCTTGGTTTGATTACCTGAAAGTACCGATTACCTCCAATTAGAAACGATGTAGGTTCTCGATCTTGTTTTCCATATGATATGGGGGAGTATGCCACATGACCCACTTGGAATAGAAAAGAGGTGCATATCTGCTCCAGGATTTCTTGTTGATGTGTCATCCCATGTGTGGGGACAAATTTATGTGTCTATTCCCCTGGTACTACTGAAGTTGTTGTTATAATATCCAAGCATGCTAGACATACTTCCCATGAAAGTCCCCAATTTTCAAATCCTGTAGAATCTCCTCAAAAAAGGGGATTTGTAGTAATTATAGATGTGGATAATAAATTTTCTCCATTGGGTATATAATCAAGATAGGATCATATACATCCTGATATACTTGTTCCCGTGGGTTATCCAAGACAGATATCAGCACCATCATCTATGGTCTTACTGGTCATTTCACCAGCTCAAGTTCGAATTGCAATACCTATATAGAATCCTACTCATCCAGATATTCCCCAAATACTTATGAACACAATTGAGTCATTAATAGCTCAATTGGAATCTATGGAGGAATGACTTGAAACAGTTCAACCGGAAAAGCGTTCTTACCCAGAATTGGTGGATGTAATTCCCCCCCCCCCCCACCAAATTTTTTGAATACCACATTCCCAATTTTTTATAGTTCGGGAAATCTGGAATGAAAATTAATACATTTTGTTTCTCGTTGTGATCCTATGATTGGAACCTCTCAAAAACAATAATTAGTTAACCTCAGGCGTTTTGTGTAATCATTACAAGGTCCCGATTTTGTTTGGTATACATGTTTGCAATCTCGATCAATTACATGGTTGGAATATCTCTGTCAGAAATTCCTTCTTCAATTTTGCTCAACATTACCAAAGAAGATAGTTTTTTGTCTTCCCAATTGTAAAAAAAGGGAAAATGAAAGAGTTTCGGGTTTCATTGCTCAATGCAAGGGATTAAAATATTCCTTAAGATTAGCACTCCCTCAAAAAGAGTTGCTGCCAATCTATGTGGAAAGCCTGCGTGATGTATTACGCACACCATTGATCCCTGTGAAATACACCAAAGGGTTTTGAGACCTTACTTAAATCAATCAGAAGATATAAGACTATATTATAGAGAATAAGGCTAAAAATATAGTAATTACATTAGTTCTAGGAAGGAGAATAGGAATGGTAGAAGCTGCTACAATTACACTCAAATAGGCACCTGTACCAGCTTGATCTTCAAGACCTTCATCATATCGAAGGGCTCTGATTCCGGAGCATCAACAGAAATGACTACCTCATCATGATGATCAAAGAGATCAAAGGAGGAAAAAGTTTTAGGAATTAAAGAATAAACTTTATTCTTTCAGTAACTAACAAGTTCTTAGTTACTTCATCTCATCCTTAGAAAATAATTTGGTTCAGTTTTCAAGGCCGAAGAAGCCAAATAAATATAGAGAAGAAGATCATCCTAATCATTTCCCCTTTCATCAGATGTTGGGACACCCCATTTAGGAGTGCATTTTTTTTCAAATACCTTCTACAAAAGATGGTAGACTATGTACAAGTGAAATTGAAAAGTTAATCAGCTCATGTAGCATGTGTTACTGGCAAAAATATAGAGGAAGAGTGGGAATTGAATGAGGTTAAAAGTAAAAGTGTGCAAAAATATGATGATTGTATGATAAGGAAAACAATCAACCAGACTCATGGTATTTTACAAACATAGTTGAAACAACCTATTGTGTCTTCTACCACTCTTGCCCCAGCAAAACCATCTTCATCAAAAGGTCCTTCCTCAAAGAAACAAAGTGGTTATAGGGCCAAAGAGAAATCATAAAAAGATGATCTTGTGTCAAGGAAAATATTGTCCATAACACTAGATGATTTTATACCATCTGTTTTAAAATCACAGGAACCGCTCCGTCAAATAGTACAACCAGAAGTAACCTATCAGGCAGAATCCTCATCCGATGAAGAATTGAATTTTGGTTTTGTTAATGTTATCCAGTAAACAGATCCTTATACCGATGGTTATTCTAATTGTATTGAGCCAGGATTCATTGTGCCTAATTGGGGAACTAGAGGAAGAGGCCAAGGTTGAGGGTACATGGGAAGACTTGGGAATTCTAGAAACCATAACTTTAACTCTACCCCTGCTCAAGCCATAAATGTAGTAGAAACTCGTGGAAGCGCCATTTTGCGAGCTCAACAAGAACACAGAGTTTCTTCCAGGAAAAACAAGTCTAGTTTTGGCAGAATTATTATGGAAGTCCGATTAGAAGCTACACCATATTCTTCTAAGTAGTTGAATATACTTAGTCAGTCTAATTTAACAAATTTAGTGGTATTTCCCACTTCTGTTTCAACAGAAAATACATCTACAACATAAGTATCAACTTCTATATCACCTTAAAACCCACATCTCCATGATGGGAAACAAATTTCTTTGGACCAAAAGTTTGATGTCTTGAAACAATTTTCCCAAGTACTGGACAAGTTATCAATTTTGGATGCATTGAATCTATCAAAAGATCTTCGACAAGCACTCATTGAGGCCTTGTTAAGTCCTCAAGAATTTGAAACCGAAGTTGCTGCAGCAGAGGTTTACTATATAGAGAATGATTCAACAGAATTTCATGAAGTCATATCATTTAAAGAAGAATATGAAGACCATGTGGTACATGGAAACATCAGACTATTGTATCTTCCTAGAAAGGTTAATGACATTGATATCCGACATGACTTCATTGATAATGAATCTATGGTCAACCTCATTCCCATTCGTACACTTTATCGAATATGGCTGACTGAATCTGACTTATCTCCTTCGACATTAATGATGCAAGGATATGACAAGAATAAACATAATACTCTGGGTGAAATTAAGATCAGAACTCAGTTTGGAGACCTTGGGTCTAATTTTGATTTCATGGTTCTTCATCCGGACACATTCTTCAGTATTCTGATTAGAAGGCCTTGGTTGCATTAACTTGCAGCCATACCATCATAAAAAACTAATGTCTAAAATAATATTTAAATGGTCAAATCGGAACATTGTATGGTGACAAGGACCTGTTCAAAACATATGAATCACAATACATTGAGGAAGAGTATTATCACACAAAAGGAACGAAGTCCATGACAAAGGAGATAATCAGAGTTAATGCTCCAAATTTTCTGGAAAATATTCCCGTAAATCCATTCACACATTTGATTAAAAATTATGTTTTACCCATCAATCAAATTGAAATGGTATATCTCAATCCATGCACTCATCCAATAATTCCCATAATGTCAATTGCGGCAGTTGAGCCTGAAAACATGGGAGAATTTACTGATGCACCAAGAAATGATGGAAGCTGGAATGGAGATGTTTTTATTTCATATGCTGAAGTACAAAAAATCTTTACTTCCTCAATCAAAATAAAATAAAATGTAGCAATATTAGAGGAACACTAAGATGTGGATTCTCAATCCATCAATCCCTCTTTACGATAGGAAGACCCTTCGTCATCAGTAGGGACAGATATGGTGGCTTCTTCATTGGGATGTTCAAATATTGAATACTCCCCTAACTCTGGGAGTTTTATGTTTTCATATACCATACAAATGTAAATAGAAGAGGTGAAACAAAATGAAGAAGAAGAGTAAAATCTCGAGGATGCTCCTCCAACATTTAAAGAAGGTGTTTCTACCACCGTGGATGAACTCAAAGAGATAAATCTGGGTGCAGGAGAAGATCCAATCCCCACCATAATTAGTGCGGCCATGACCTATGATGAGCAAGTGGTGTATATATCCTTTCTAACAATAAATCAATATGTATTTTGTTGTAATTATACAGAATTTCCATGTCTTAATCCTGAGGTAGCCACCCATAATTTGGGTTTTCTAGAAGAACATCGGGGGTTCTAGCAAGTAGCAAGAAGAAGAAAACTATCTCATGCCTTTAAAATTGAATCTGAAGATGATAAGAATATAATGGCTAACATTTTCAGGAAAGTTCAGCATCCCAAATGGGTGGGCAATATTGTCCTAGTGAAAATGAGGAATAGGAAAATTAGAGTCTGCATTGATTTCAGAGATCATAACTGGCAGTGTCCTAAAGAAGATTTTCTAATCCCGATTACATAAAATATAATTGATGCAATGACTCACTATGAAGCTCTTTTCTTCATAGATGGATATTTCAGGTACAATCAAATTCGAATGACCCTAGAGGATGAAGAATTTATATCCTTTAAAGCTCCTCAAGGTGTGTTTTGCTATCAAGTATATCCCTTTGGATTTAAAAATGCAGTCACGATAAACCAACATGCCATGCACCATATCTTCAATCCCTTCTTAGGGAAATATGTTGAATGTCACGTGGATGATTTGGTAGTGAAATCCAAACAACATTTCAATCACTTAGATGATTTGGAAACCATACTTCACAGACATTGGCAAAAAATTTGAAGATGAACCCCGTAAAATGATCTTCCAGGGTAACCTCATGAAAATTCATTGGCTTCGTTGTATGCCATCGTGGTATTGAAGTTGATCATGAGAATACAAAATCAATTGTTGGAATATAACCTCCTATAAATTTGAAAGAATTTAGAGGACTTGACGGGCACTTGGCCTATATTTGGAACTTTATTGCCAATTTGGCAGGAAAATGTTTACCTTTCACCAGATTAATGATAAATAGAAACACTCATCAATAGACTAAGGATTTCCAAGAAGCATTTGATAAACTCAAGAAATATCTCTTGAGTACACCAGTATTGATGCCACCTGTTGAAGGAAGACCACTAATTCTCTACGTGATAGCTTTCGATTCATCACTAGGTTCCTTCCTCTCCCAAAATAATTAAGCTGGAAATGAAAACATCATTTATTATCTTATTCGCACTATTCATGATGCAGAAACTCAGTTTTCAAGTATTGAAAAGTGCTTATTTTCATTAATCTTCGCTTCCTTGAAATTGAGTCATTACCTGCAACATCATGAGGTCCAATTGATATCTCATAATAACCCGCTCAAATTTATCCTCAATCGCTCTATGCTTACAAGACGTCTAGCATGGTGGGCAGTTATTTTGTAAAAGTTTGATATCTCGTTTATGCCTCAAAAGGCAATAAAGGTCCAAGATCTTGCTGATTTCTTTGCTAAGGACCCATCTATGTAAGAAAAATCGTTTAATAATGATCTTCCTGATGATAATGTCTTCTCAATTCAAGATAATTCCCTATCATGAGAAATGTATTTTGATGGTGCTTCTAGAAGTCCAACAGGGAAGAGATTGGATACTCCTAAACTCAATAAGGCTAGATTAGGAATAGTTATTATTTCCATAGAAAAGGCAGTATTTATTTATTCTTTCCTATTATTGGAAGGTGGTACCAACAGTGAAGCACAATGTCAAGCTCTCATCACAGGATTGGTATTGTCCCTTCAGGTGCAAATTAATCATTTAAAGGTAAAATGTGATTCAAAATTGGTAATCAAACAAATAAATAGAGAATATTCTATCATAAAAGAAGAGTTAATCCCATTGTGTGATTACATCATAGAGTTAATGGATGCATTTCCCACAGATCCGATAATGTCCTATGTCCTTTGATCACAAAATACCCAAGCAGATGCACTGGATAATGCAGCTACAACCTTGGAAGATCCAAATTGGGATGAGATTGTAATCTATATAACCCATCGCTTTGTGGTCTTGCCTTTTGTTCAAACCAGAATGGAGGAAATTATTTAATTTTCTCTATATCTAAATGATATGGCCATATCGCGAGATTGAGAACCTCCATCATGGATTATCATCAAAATGGTGTACTTCCTCCAAATAGGGATGAGAAGGAGCAGATCCAGCGATGAAAAACTAATTTTATTCTTTCTGATAGTCCAAACACAAAAAGATACATTAAAAGAGAGTCTTTGATGGAATTCACTTCATATGTATTGATGGAGAAGAGACTGTGGCACTCATGAATGAAGTTCATTCAGGAGCTTGTGGTGCCCACCAATCTGGGCCTAGAATCTCCAATTAGATCTGAAGGATTGGATACTTGTGGCCTTCAATGACATAGTATTATACAAAATTCATTCAAAAATTCCATCCCTGTCAAGTGCATCCCAACATAATTCATCAACCCCCAGAGTTGCTTCATACAGCTGAATACTCTTGGTTGTTTGCCACAAGGGGAATGGATGTAGTAGGGCCTTATCCTCTAGCCACGGCAAACTAGATCAGGTATATTCTCACTGCTACTGATTTCATCTCTAAGTGGGATGAGGAAATACCTCTCATGGAGTTAGGAGCCAAAAGAATCATTAGTTGTGTCTGAAATAATATCATCAACATATTTTGTGTCCCTCTAACAATTTTGACTGGTAATGGCACCAATTTTTTATTCCTCTGAAGTAAAAAAGTTATATCAGAAATAAAATATCAAATATGACCATTCATCTTGCTATCATGTGGTGGCCAATGGACAAATAGAGACTTTTAACAAAACCCTATCAAATATAATCAAGAAAATGGTGGATAAAGATAAGAAATCATGTCCTGATAAACTTTTGAATGCTTTATGGGATTATCGGACAACTACCGATACTACCACCCAAAAAACTGCTTATTCATTGGAATATAGAACTAATGTGGTTTTTTCAATTGAAATAAAATTGCCTTAACATATATTTGCAATCAGTGATTAGTTTTCTATCGATGAAGGATCTCAGAAATGGATCAATGAGTTGGAATGAGTAGATGAGAAGAGATTTCATACTTTGCATCATCTAGAAGTTTATCAGAAACGAATAGCATGATCTTTCAATAAGAATGTTTTTCTTCGTTCATTCCTTCAAGTAGATTTGGTATTAGTCCTTAGTAATCTAATGATACCAGGAAAGAAACCACCAAAACATGAACCAAAATAGGAAGGACCGTATTCCATACATAAGGTTTATTCCAATGTATCTTATGATTTAATCTCAATGGATGTGGAGATCACTAAATATCCAACCAATTCAAGATTCTTGATGAAATACTTTCCATAATTAGAAAACTACTGTGCTATCTTGAAGACTTTAAACTGTATAGTACCATGTCCTTGCTGCAAGACATAAAACTACACAACCACCATTTCCTATTTGCAAGACATTAAAATACATAACAACCATAAGCATCCATGATGCATGACGTTAAAGTGAGTAATATATTCATCCATGTTGCATGTTTTTAAACATCATGACATCATATGTATAATTAATGTTTTCAATATTAAATGTTAGAATCTTCCATAAGAAAATTTCATTGATGTCATCAATACTTCTTTGTAATACCTGAGTTCCTCTCTTTCCTATGTCGGAGTTAGATCTTCTTAGAGACCATATTTCAAGAACTATGTATGGCTTGATTCTCATTTTAAATGTGATACGTAGAGACTTCTGAATCTCCAATTATGGGCCCATCCCTAATCACAAAATTTTCTTATTTTTATTTCTCCTCTTGTATATGAATTAGTTCTATACAGAGTGTTTCCTTAAGATATATGATTTTGGTCCTTATAGCATTTCATGTCTTAAGATTTATCTCTCTCTCAGAACGTATCAGAAACCTCCATTCCTCATGTCAAACATATCATGATGAATGACCGTTTAATGAACTTCGTATGGCTTGATTCTCATCTATTTTGAGATATGTAGAGATGCGTAGATCTCCAATCTTGGGCCCAGCCTTAATAAAATAACCCTCTACATTTCTTGTATAAAAATCAAATATGCATAGGGAATGTTTTCAGAACAATGTATTAATTGATTCTTTCCACAGAAAGAAATATAGTGACACTTGGGTTTTATCCCTTTATCCAGTAACAATATGTCTTTATTTTCAAATCAGTTCATTGTTGTCCTTACCACATGAAATTAAACTGCATGGAAATATAATACCCCTATTATTCATTTGCATCACCTTTTCATTATAAAAGAAACCCTTACTCCTCCTTGTTTCTCAAATCGAGCATAGCTCACGTGGGATTATGAATTGGGTAAATGGATTATTTATATAAGGTGTTTTAATTTCTTATAGGGTTAATAATTTCCTCACTGCATGACTCAAAACTGCATAGTACAATGTCCTCACTGCATGACTCACAACTGCATTGTAAAATGTCCTTACTTCATGACTCAAAACTACATAATACAATTTCCTCACTCTATGACTTAAAACTGCACATTGTCATATTCATTCTACGGAATGAAAGGAAGTCTCCATTTTACAAATGAGTCAGATCTATGTAAATGAAATCAATCTCATATTCAATATTGATTCAAATAATTCTCAAAAAGATTGAACATAAAACCTCATCCATATTTCAGACTCATAATCTTGAATATTTACAGATCATTATAATCTTCCTTACGGTTTCTAGTGACAAAGTTGCTAAAATATCAAGAGCTCTTTTTCCTGACTATGATGCACATGCCCTTATCCGGCCTCTCACAAGTTCCCTACATAACAGGCCGGTTATCCAAAAGATGCCATTATTTGGCTATGCAGTATATGACTTAGTTGGCCCTACATAATACAACCTCTATAATAGGTTTACATGTAATGGTAACTTCTTTCATAGTTATACTATCTTTGTCCCCTTTAATCTTTGATGACAATATATAATTATGGGTATTTTAAAATAGCCATTCAAGTATAATTGTCCAATTATCTTTCCCACAATATGAAAATCATCAAGACCATGGTTTACACGTATCCTTCACTATATTTTTGATGCACTAAGAAATAACCTTGAATTAAATTGGTGACATATCATATATTTTTTCCATTTTTGGTCCTAGTTGTATAACCCAAAACTATAGGCACCATAGCTTTTACGTTTGGGTATGACCTTCATAAAAGTCTTGTTCCTCCGATTCGTTGGATATCATGATTGAAAATCCCCTTCCCATATTAAAGAAGCATTGTCCATAAATTAAACTCTATGCTTTGGAAAATATTAATCTCCATCAACATTATCCGACTTTTAGCAATAGAACGTTAAACATATGAGAGCTCTTTTCCCTGACTACCCAGCATGTTCCCTTAGGCGACCTTGCATAAGTTTCCTACATAAGATTCTATCAGTCAAAATATGGAATTATTTGGAAATGCAACATATGCCCTAGATGGCCCTGCATAATATAGGCCCCATAACGGGTTTTGTCAAATAATGGTAACTTCGTTCTTATAAAAGAATTCCTCTAATGCTTTTATCCCTTTTCCCATAACATTCCTCGGTACCGGAAATTCCTAAATCACAGCTTAAGTTTTCCCTTCCATACCTGAATATGATACTATGGGTTCAAACAAATAATCATGAAATTGGGAGAGTTTTCTCATACCTTTGTTCAGAGCTAAAGGCTTTAAATTAAATCCACACAATGTCATCACTGCATGACTTAAAACTATATAGTACCAATGTACTCGCTGCATGACATAAAACTATAGAGTACCAATGTTCTCACTGTATGACTTAAAACTGCACAACACCAATGTCCTCACTGTATGACTTAAAAATGTACATTACTAATGTCCTCACTGAATGACTTAAAAATGCATAGTACCAATGTCCTCACTGCATTTCTTAAAACTGCATAGTACCAATGTCCTTATTCCATGACTTAAAACGACACAGTACGATATCATAAATCTTCCCTTTTTTGATAAATTTTTAACCATTACACATACACCAAATTTGTATAAAAAATGGTTTTCCTATTCATAACGTATGTCTGTCTAAGATAACCCTTTTTCATTCATAAAATTCATTTCCATGAAAAAACCACCTATTGTGGTTTAAGTCACCAGAATCTTATTTCCCTCAATCTATCGACAGAAAATGATAAATTACTAAAAAAAACTATTGCTTGAACACGTAGAACGTACCCTTGGGAGGCCTTGCATAAGTTTCGTAGATAGAAGTCTTGTCATTCAAAAGATACCAGTATTTGGATATGCATCATATCCTCAGTTGGCACTGCATAACATAACCCCTATAACGGGTTTGTTAGATAACAACAACGTCATTCCTGGGAAAGACATATGTTATGTTGATACAGGTTTTTCATGACTCATCATTCCCCTTGGAAATGTATAGTGAATATTAAAGCAATTCTTAGCCTTAGATTTTTTTGGGATCAAATTAAAAAATTTATGATCAAAGCTATTCGAACAAAAATATTATCCCTTTCCAGTCTAACATGAATGACCCAAAACTGCCAGTAATAAAAGACTCGATACTCATTAGATTGAGAACCTGCAAAGGGAAGTCTAAACGAAATTCAAGTCCCAGCTCACTAAATATACATTTAATTATGATTTAGATAATATTGATCAATAAAAGAAGAGGTCAAAAGATAATTTTTTTTGGGGTTATTCATATAACCATAGAAATAGTAAAATTATGCTCATTAGGTCCCTCACATTAATAAGAATATTTTGAGCACCTCATTCTAAT
Organism: Viscum album; assembly: GCA_963277665.1. Taxonomy (NCBI): domain Eukaryota; kingdom Viridiplantae; phylum Streptophyta; class Magnoliopsida; order Santalales; family Viscaceae; genus Viscum; species Viscum album. The sequence goes on from OY728155.1 coordinate 799,600,731, forward strand.
TATTATAATAATGATTGTTTTATATGAATGAATCATTATCATCATTTACATTCCATATTAGAATCATGAAAAGACAGGAATAAAGGTTTATATGATTGAAAACAAATTTTCTTTCATTTATATAAAATTAGAGGGGCTTCCACAAAATGGAGCCTCTCTATCATGTTTTAGAATAAACTCTCAACATGTCTTTTCATTTGTTAGAACGCTTCATAAAATCTATCAGATACCTATTGAAATTGAGATAGTTGAGCATATCCAGCCTTCTCTTCCTAACGAAGTGATTCCTTTTTAGTTGAAATGGCAGTTATCCCCTCTAATTGGGTTTCTCCTAATGTCTGATTCAATTGCACATGTTTTTTAGGAACAACGTCTAGTTATTGTTGAAGAGATAACAACTCCTTCATGGCTTCTTTGAATTGTTGGCTAATCTATAATGATTTCTTGTTATTATTTTCCCCTGCCTCAACTACAACAGCTTAAAAGACATCAATATTGATGAGTCGTTTAGCCAATTAAAAATCTTGTTGCAAATTTTTCTCCTACTCCCATCAGCGAATATTCTCTTTCATGGCATCATAAACTGGCGGATATTTAAATCCACTAAATCCCAATATGCATAATAATGCTGGGAGTTTTGGAAAATGGGACAATAATTAATTTAAATGATTTTTGGCAATTATGATCTAAATATTTCACAATGTCTTCTTACGTTCCATTCCAAGGGCATATTTCATCTCTATGTCGGAATCTGAGTCACTACCATGAGTTAAAATGTACTCTGGTAACAGGTCACTTAAAGAGCTGCCTTGTTCTAATTCTCTTGGGGCAGTAGAAGCTTCACCATATGATCTAGTATCTAATAACCCTAAATGATACATCAATGTCATTATAATTTTCAAATGGAGGAAGAAAATATGATTCAAACAACTGATTATATTTACCCAATAACAAGTCAACTTCTTTATTGGATTCATCCAATGTATTCTCAGCTCCAGTGTTTTGAGTAGGTGTTTCTTGAGAAGGGGAATTTCCGTGAATTTTATCAATTATGACATTTGAAGGATCTGGAACATCTCTTAGCGAAGGATCATCCCAAGTTATTTCCCCAGCTCCGGTAGAAGGATAATGTGGAATAACTTTCTCTTGAAAAGTCATTGCAAGATTTTCTGTAGATAAAGCTGTATAAGGTGAACTTTGATGTAAATAATCAAGATAAAGAACAAATTACATATGTAAAATTCTATTATAGGGACTTAAGTCACTGTAATTCATCCTGAAAATCCCCAAACTTTTTGGTGGAACCTAGAATATCAATATTTGGATTAAGGGTGTCCATCATTTCAGTGTATACCACCTAAAATGTTACAACAACCTCACTATTTAAGGTATCCAACAAACGTTGGTTGATGTCCAAATTTTCTCGACTGACATTTTGTTTTTCTGACACTTTAATTAGTATATAGCATCAGACCTTTCCGGGTTTGGGTTAACAACAACATTGGTTTTAGATTTCTTGAGATATTCATTCCTTTCTTCTAAAGCAATAAGAATATCGGTATTGATTATTTTCAGGATCCTTGACAAATGTAACTAGGGAATGTATTTAATCATACCATGTCTTTCCTCTCTCTCAAAAGATCCAATAGCAGGTATAACTAAATCTTTTCATGATTTATCTAATAAAATTGCAGATTTGTCAGCATGAACCAGGGTTTCCCCTAGGGCTTCTTTTTATGGTCTTGAAGCATCATCTCTTAATACCTTGAGTGAGGAGAGAGACATAGATCCTATAAGCGGATAAAACATAATTACCAAATTATATTTGTCAAGTTTTATTCCCTAAGGTTCTTATAGACATACTCCTTCGGAGAACGCTTTGAATCAATATCATTGCTCTCTTGTGTTTTTGTTCAAAATATTGGGGAGAGATTGAAACACTCTTATTAGTAAGGAAAACCTGAGGTAATGGTTGAGGATTATTTGTCGCCATTACCCTAGTCATGATTCTTGCTCCTGGAGAATGTTCTGGTGACCACGTAGGATCATTGGTTGTATCGATAGGAGGGCCTGCCGGACTACACTGAGGTGATTTGTGAATTGGTCCAGATCTTCCTTCTCTAAATTCAAGCTGCATAAATATATTTTTCATCAATATTAATGATGATAAAGGATAAAGCAATGTTGAGATAAAAGAAGAAGGGAAATACATTCTCAGTGTTAAAAAAATATCCCACTCCTCCTCAGAGTCGATAATTACCCCTTCACAGACACTTATGTCCAGCATATGAGATACGTGTTTAGAGGCTGGGATTTTTTCAAAGGTTTCATATATAAAAACCTCCAGCTCTCCAATATACTTTTGTACTTCAACCAATTTATTTTCCAGATTGCAGTCAGAAGGTGCCTTAATGTCACAAATATCTGGTATTTGAATGCCATGCTGGAGGAATGACCATGAGTCCCTAAGATCACAAGTTATAATTTCCCAATGATGAATGGATTAATGTTGCACAAAAATTAATATTGGTATAGTTTAATGCGTAAGGGAAGATTCACCTTCTTATTGGAAGATTTCTTCAAACCTCCTTTCATCAGAAAGTTCATCAGATGGATTAGGGACCGCAATTTGATGGTGGTGACTGGATCGCCTTAACATTGGAGGTATTGCTTTTTTATCCTTGTTCTTCGAAGTGTAATTTATATGAAGTTGTTTTGAGGGCTCTAAAACCTCTGACAATTCTATATCATCTATGGCCTTGTATTTCTTGCCAAGATTTCCACGTAAAATAGTTTTGTAGCTTCCACTTGATATATTACTTTTGTTAGAGCCACTAGGGGATTTGAAGAAACCCAAGATTTGGTATACCCAGCTTCTAATCTGATCGATGCAACTGGTGGAGGTAATGTAATTGACAATTTGGATACCCCTAAAGCTGTTAGAATCTATAATTGTTGTTCTACCATTTATTGCTTCTCATTTATGACATATGTGTGTGGAAAAGTGCTTGATTGTTGAAGACATCTGAATTGAAGAGAAAATCTATAGGGGTAATAAGCCTCGTAGATAATTTCACCATCAATCGTGGTTGATAATACGCCATTACTGAATGCCATCATATAAGATCTCAACTCATTATTCTTTTCTTTACGATCATCAATAAATGTTCTAATTAGTGGGTCACCAAAAAGAAAGTATTTGAATTCCCCTAATACATTCAATGGTTTCAGCACCACGTCAGGTCTTATGCGTAGGGGTTGAATACTAGAAAAATTCTGTAAAAATGGAGCGAATCAACAATTGGGAACTCAAACAATATTCATCACAGAGTGTGAAGAAAAGTGTGCTGCAATCGAGCCCCACAACACTTCGAATGACCCTGAAATCCAAAATTGAGCCTTCCCATTACATAAATGAAGCAGGAGATGGTAAATTATTGCTAATACAGGGGTTTCTAGCCCAATATACTCCCCCCTATACCAATTTATCCGAAATGGTAATGCATCTATCCGTACTTTTGCTTCTATATAGTGTTTGACTTTATTTCCCTAGTGATTATAATCAACTCATTCCTGTGTAGGCCAATATGTGCCTGAACTACCTCAGTTATCTCTAGAAGTACAAATAGTAGGACACCCACAGGTTGGACCTTTATCTGATGTTGGTTCTAAGAAGCCTTCCTTCCGCACTCTAGCATGGATATCTCTCTTATCCTTATCTAAATTATTAGATATCTTAAGTAATTCACGGGCCATCAGTGGTGTTCTAGTAACATCACCTCATCTTGTAGTAGGAGGGATGAATTCATCATACATTTTCCCAGGAATGAGAATTCCAGCTATTTGGTAAACGTCCCAGAGACTAATACCAACCTCAACAAACGTCAAATGAAAGGAATTCATTTGTGTACTCCATCGGCTGAGTAATTCAGGAATGACTTCATTTTTGTAAACATAACCTTTTCCCATTCTAGACTAGTTCGTAAATATGAACATCTGATAAATATTTTCTGAATTCTGCACAAGTTCGGCATACCTAGAATGCCCACATCCACTTAGGATTTACACCCCCTCTAGAATGAAGGTCGCAATCTCCTTTAAAACCATTAGATTGAACTATTTGAGAATCCCTAAAAGTGGAATCATAACAATGTGGTCTTGGATCTACAACAAGATCTTTCATATAAGGAGTGTGTCCACTATTATGAAGGATGCAACTAATAGGGATCATACCGTCTTGTATCAGAATCCCCTTGGACTAATATTCATGCAGTTGAATTTGGAATAGAAATGAAACCAATTATTTAGAAAATACCTCTTAATAGATGTAACATGGGCATCTTGAAAAAGCTCATGCCTGTATAAAGCTATTTACGGACTTTGTGAATAGTCACACTGGTATGGAATGAATCCCTACCATTTCCCAGGAAGAGTACTTTCGACAATCTCATAATAGTCTGGCCCGATGATCTTCATCATTTCATTTTGGCGATCCTTAACATCTTCACTATGGGTCATCAAATGATTCATTCTTTCCTGAAAAAAGAATTACCAAACATCCAGATTAGATTGTAAATAAGGAAGTGGATAAAATTTGGAAAAGGACATTGTTTGCGTAGGTCCTTAGACAAGGTCCTTTGGCGAGGTCAATCGCATTGGCCATTTGAAAAGTATCCTAGCGGAACTCCATTTTTGAAGTAATTTTTTTTAGTATCTCCATAGTGTAAATAATTTTACCTTGAATGAAATATCAAGAGAATTATGCGAGAGCACAACGTGAAAAAGATGGGCGGCCGAGCTATGCAACGACAACCCTAAATTTTGGAGAAAGAACTGGTGAAGAAAAAATCACGAAAAGGTGAGACCTATTTATATGCAATAGAATACCAGTGCGAAATACCTAGGTGAAATACCTATGTGAAATACTTACGCGAAGTACTTGCGTGACATAAACTTTTCAATTCAGTAATCTATCAATATCTTTTTCCCAGGGATTCACCTCAGGACATGGCCTTCTTTTTATATTTCAGATTGAAACCTGAGGGGGGATTTAGTTGCCACTACTTGAGAATGTAAAAAAAGATAGAAAACCATTAGATATTTAAAATCCCAATGAATGCTTCAAAAAGTACCAAAGGAAGAGAAATGCACGGCAGATCTGCGCAGCAGATTTGCACAGAAGATATGCGTGGCAGATCCACACGACAGAGCAGTGCTGCCAATTTGTGTGCTTGACCTTTGTGGATGACCTCCACACTAGATAATGCTCATATCCCCCTCCACAGAGCCCCTTTGAGGCACAATTTCGTGAAATACCTATGCGGGCTACATTTCAGTGACTCAGACCATCCGTGCTGATAAATAGAGCCCTTAGGATCCCCATTTATGGACTGAAAAAAAGTAAACGACTCTCTAAAGATGCCATTGCATATCTCTTTCACCTAGATCTCCCAAATTCTCTTAGGTAGTTCTCTAAACAACAAAAGAAGGTATAATTAAAGTGTATATTCATTTTTTTAGGTTCTTCACATTCTTCTATCATCATCTATACCTATGTGGTATATCTTCGCACTACACCTCTCTGGTACAACTACACACTATACCTTTATAATAGGGAAAACAGGTTACCTATGCGGCATACCTGCACGAGGTACCTACAGGACCAATTTAAGTACCCTTCTTATAAGCCACCCATGGAAGGTTATCTCATTCCTAGGTTCCCTTTACTAAAAGGGGATAAGTTGAAGCATCCACCAAAACCACCTGACTTCTCAAACCATTAGGTATGGCACATCAACGTGTCTCCAATTTGGGTTTGTATTTCCATAGTCACAGGTTTCCCATATTGTTTTCTCAATGGGGTCAGGATTAATGTGATGTTTGTGGGTTTGTATATCCACAGTTACATGGAATTGTCTCCCAGAAATAGTATAGGGATGTTCCCAGTTTGGAGGATGGTTGGTTACCAGCCTCTCCCTTCACAATGTGGCGACCTGAAACCTCAGGTCTCCGGTCGGAAGGGTTCACTTCACACATTCTATTCTGTGCAAGTAAAATAGAATTCTCCCTCCCCTACCAGAACTAATTTCAGGAAAACCTCCCTGGTATAATCCCCTCACCATCACCCCTTCTTCCTTCCATTTGAACCCTTGTACAATGTGAAGAGAATAGAGGGAGGCCTCATCACCCACCCTCGACAACCATCACATATCCTTCTTCCATGGTCGACGTTCCCCCTTCCATCAGCATGGAGGAAAAATTTGAAATTTTGAAGTGTGATTGTTGAATCTTTCGCATCCTCTTGTTTCTCACACCAAGCATGACTCACGTGAGCTTAGAGATACGTGTTGGTTACCACATGTGAATACACACTCACCAAGGAACTATGAGAACATTGATTCCTGTTCAACTCAGGATATGTAGGAAGCTATTTCCGAGCCCGAGCTCACTCCTCAAGAATCCAACCCTAATTCCCCCAATTTGGGAATCCTCCTTATGAAGTATGCCCCAAATTCAATAATAAAATAATCAAGGAATACTTTTTAAAAATTAAGACCAAACATCATCAATCTACATGGGCTTTAATTCCAATCCATATGGGATATGTAGGAATCCTCCTTGCGGTTCAAACCCAACACTTTAAATAAACCCTGTTCTCCTTGGCCCATATTCCCAATAGAGTCTGATCCTACTTGGATACTCATATCCTTTCCATGTTCCTTGAGCTTCTTCAGATGAAGTCCCATATTATGTTTTTACTAAGCACCTTTCACTTAGAGGTCCTTATCACACGAACCTTAAAGGTATGATGAGTCCTATTAAGCAGAACCAAACTATGAGGGTTTTGATTCCTTTCACAAAGATACGTAGGTAGATCATTTTATTAGCACGATCCCAAAATTAGAAAAAACCTTCATCTCCCTGGATGATAATAAATTCCTAAGTTCCCCACTAAGTGGATTTAAAACCTTTATCATCATAACGATGATTAAAATAATCTCTAATCGGTATATTAGAGGTTACCATTAATGGAAAACCTAGAATACATACATTTGTTTCCATTGATGAAGAACCTTAATAGCATACTGATGATTCAAAATTTCACACATGTCAATAAGTGATTACAAATTCTAAGGGATACTTATGATATATTTGTTGAATTAATAAGGATTCTTGAAAATATTTTAATTTTACAGAGCGAGTCCCAGAGTTGAAAATATTTCCCACCAAAAGGGTGTGATGAGTCCGACCTCCCATCCTCTCGCCCAATGCACGTTCTTAAGTATCATAATGTTCAAAACATAACGAACACCTGCCTTTGGAATGTAGGTCCTCTTTGGATAAAGAATATTTGGATGTTTTTAATTCCATGAATAAATCCAATAGAAACCTCCAAGATACAGTGATTCTTAAATCCAGAATAGATGTTTCAAGGAACTACGAAACATATATTTGTCCGAGAATCATGACCATAAATGTTGTACATCCAAAATTGAGGTTGTTTGAAGTAGAACTGAGAACCTTATTAATGTTGGGTTTTCATTTCTCTCATTTCTATATAGACTTATTTATTTTTTGGTCATGTTGTATGTCAATAAATCACTGCGACCACATATGCTTCAAAATCCATGAACTATACGTAATAACTCACCCTCCTACTAACATTCACTGCTCTATAATCTAAAACTACTAACCATTTTCCAAGATTTAAGACCTTAAATTTTGTTATTAATCATTAATGATGTATATATATTCATTAGGGATCTTAATTAATAGTGAATTTACCATTCCCCAATTGGAATATAGACTATCCAACCCATTTTATACAAAATTCATAACCTTTAACTCCACCCATATAAGTACATGATATAAAATATTAAACACTACCATGATAATCCTATTCATATGACCATAAAATAGTATCTAGTTGTAGTTTGGGATATATATCTTGAAACATATAACCAACCCCATATTCATATTTTTATAACCTTAAACTATGGGATGATGCAGTGATATTTATATAACATTATAATATACAACTTTGGGTTCATATAAATCCCTTCTTAGAAGAAACTAAAACTCCATTCTCATATCTCTTGTAGTGGTATAATTTTTTATGTCCCAAAACAATTCTAGAATAAAAACCCTCCATATATTTTTCTATAACGAATCAATATTACAAATGTATTATGTTATAACCCTATATATTAGGACCCTTATTAAGAATAAATTTCTCCCAAAACATTAATTTTATCATTGGAATATATATATACATCAATATTTTATTTCAAAAAAGAAAATCCTCAATATATCATGATTGTACATGTACCTCAACTTAAGGTCGCCTCTTGTCCAGTGTCAAAATCTTGTATGATATGTCCTCATTATCCAAAATATGGAACCCAAATTTAGATGACATCCTTTTAATCATCCTTAGATTGTTCACCACAATTTCTAGTGATATAGTAGGGGATCCCACATTTCAAAATGATCCCACAAATCACCACCACCATATATTCCCTTTCATATGTGGATTAAAACACTTAGAGTCACAATATACATCTCATCTAATTAGATTTTCATATAAATTATTCCAAGATAATTATTGTTATAAACATTGAATATATAGAAATTGGTGTGGTTGATCAAAATTTTGGGATCACCCCCAAAATATAACCCTCTAATATTATGAATTATCTGATGGTGTTAAATGTGAAATTACTACCCAAACACTTCCACATATGTTATTAACTGTCATGAAATATCATTAATAATATATTATCCTTATTTATCTCATTAATCATAAGTCTCGTGTAATAAGATATTTTGTTATTATTTAGAGAAAATAATCCTGATTATGTGAATACAAAAAAATATTTCAAAAATCTATTAATTTTTAATACATTGAAATTAATATGGAGGGTTATCAACTAATTGGAGCCTAACATTAAATTTTTCATCTTGGGGATGCACCACTTACATTGAATACTCAATATCAATTAACATTGGAATGAGTATTTGAATATCTATGATGACCTATTCATCATCTCCATTTAAGCCTCTACATGGTGAGACATATATGACAGTTTTACATGGAACTCATCTTACAAATTCCAACACACCACCACTCTTGTAATATCTTAGTCTTGCTAAAATTCAGTTTCTACTAGTTGACCCCTCGAGAGGGGACTTCTTCATATAACACTAGATCATGATCCATCATCTATAAAACCTCCTCTTCCTATCATGAAATCAATAGTTAAATATTCTATATGGATTTGACAGTATATTCCATAGATACCTGGCATGGTAAAGTCATACTGTAGTTCCTCCAGTTACTTCTACTTGGCCAAGAATTCATAAACCACAGAATAGAGGGTATGGTATTTTAGTAGGTTATCTCTTATATTAACCGACTAGTAGAGGGAATTTATTGTCATATTTACCATTTTACAATGGAATTGTTAGTGATGATTCCATAAATTTTATTTTATTCCATTATCTAGATCGTGAATTTCCTATTTATCACATCTAACCCATGGTCTACTTCATTTACTAGAGAATAATAATTCATACATAACTTCTCAAGTGGTAGTTATAGATTCCTAGTCATAGGTTACATTTAATAAGGTTCTAGAGAGGGAAAATAGGCTTAGATCAACCAATTCTCCATTATAAGTGCAATCTAAACCTCTATAATCCTTGTATGATCATCATAAATGATAATTGTCTTAGGATAATATTCATACATTAATGTTCTAGAAGAATCTACATCCTGAGAAATAGACTCTTAAGGTCCCCACTCAAACTAACATGTTGTTTTTTTGGTAATTAACTCTTCATAAACCAATGAATCATTAGAATAGTTCACACCTATAGGTTTGAAAATGACTATTATAAATTATTAACTAGTAATATATGTTGTAAAAATAAGAATATTTACCCCATGAATACTTATCTACTTCAAAAAATAGATTATATTCCACCATTGCTCGAAATACAGGTTTTGTAGGTGTTATGTCGAGATCAGATATGGAACAAACCAAAAAATTGAGGCATAAGACAATGGAGGTAGAAACTACTACCTAAGAAGCATCATCAGTGGTGGGAAACCAATATTTAAAATATGGTAGCTCATTGGATTTGAATGCTACATCTATTGTGTAAAATTTAATCTTGTCAGTATGGGGTGCTTGAGAATATAAAATGTTGAAAATAAGGTTGAATAATGTCTTCTTATTCATTAGAAGGTGGATAGAATGTTTTCTTAAGTGGTTAAAATCTAATGTGGCTATTTGTACCCCCAAGATATGTAATGGAAAAACTCCTTAAACAACATATAATTTTAATAAATCTAGAGATATTTCTCGAACTAAAATGATTTATGGTAGCTACTAACCACCAATCCTATGGGAATACTTTTAGGGATAATCTAGTATAACATTCCTCACTAACCTATGCACAAGCAAGAAAATTTACTCTATTGTGGATCAATATTAAAAAAACAGAACAATGAAATAGTAGTATCATAGAATTACATGGATTTGATCTCCCTATCTTCCAAAATAGTCTCATCACTGCGATTTCATGTACCTAGGATTCCTCATCACTAGAATATATCTTGGTTTTATCTCTGACAATACTAATACATTCATATAATTCATCCTCCTTTACATAGAACATTTTGATACCCTGCTAATTGAATACATTGTATTAGATATATAAGTAATCTAGTTCGTCCATTTAGTTCATGTAGATTATCATTTACACCTGTAGGATCATGGGCATTACCATAGTGAACATTATTCTATAAAAGAATATCCTGATAATGTAAAACTATCCTTATATACACATTCAATTTTAGTACATCTTTAACGAGTCCCATTACTTCTAGGATTCTGGGAAGTCTATTTCTTTTGTTATTACAATTATTACTTTCACATTCACTGTCAGAGATAAATTGGGATCAACCTCGATGGTCTTGGATGCTTTTCTATACTTTCGATTCCACTTCTTGGGGTAACCTTCAATAAAATATGTTCATAGATAGGATATTTCATCTTGAATTATTATTCATAGCCTTGATAATTATTTAACAGACACAACCATAAAATAATCCTTCTTGTTTGAAAAAAAATAATTCCATGGAATTGTATGGCCCCCTACGAATCAATCCCTAGATACCTGTTTGTTCACCCATCAATGTTATCATCTACCTCCTTATTTAAATAAGATACATTGATTCCCAATATCAAGTTAATCCTATCTAGAAAATCAAACATATGAAAAATTATCCTAGTCTCAGTTCCTTTCACGGAAGGAATCTTTTAGAGAATCCAAATAACAATCAAGAGGAACTCTCAGCAATCTGAAGTTTATACTTAATGAATTAATTACTATACATAATTCATGAGATTTTAATATCATATCATGCATATATTTTACATCATTTTCATAATTAAAACACGATAAATATTGAATACACATATAATTCATGATATAAATTGTTTTACATATTTTGATATTATTAATACCAATGTATTATTAAAAATTATTACTTTAACATCTTAGAAAAAAATCTTGATAAATTAATTCCAATTATACATATTAATATATATAATTTCCAAGGGAAATTGTAAAATTTAATAAGTATTAAGAATAAATTTTTAGTAAGTTAAAAAATATCAATGAGTTAGAGAGTATTAAACCGCAACCAGGTGAGAAAACATAAATATGAGAGAAGTAACTGATTAAAAGGGAAGTGGAAATATAATATTTGTTCATAAGGTATGATAAATAGTGGTACAACCTTAAAAATATCATCATGAAGTAATTTGATATACCATGGTAAAATAATCATGATCCATGGGAAATAACATAGATGTTCATCCAAAACAATAGAATATAAATCCATAAAATTAAGAACATATATAACTAAAATCATTTACAATAATTTTTTTTTATATTTCTGATCATTATCAATTTGATTCATAAATTTGTTAAAACATATGAACATAAGCATGCATACTCATAAAATATTTATCCTACAAGATATAATGATTTACCCAATGAATTGGAGTGATATATTAGACCCAACCATCAAATAATGCTAATCTACATAAATTTTTGATACATAAAACCAATCATAAATATTATGAGGAAAAAATAAATGAATATGGGTTACAAATAATTTTTAAATGTTAACATATAACAAGAAATCAATATAGGGATCAATCAACACAAAATAATTTATATCAAAAAATAATTATTTAAAAATATCATTTTTAAGGTGATTCATTAGATGTTAGTCCATATGAAATAGACCATTTGTATATATAGGGGAAAATGTATATGAAATCATAAAAAAGGGCTTCAATAATGCCTTTTTAATATTTCATAGAAAGTGAAATTATATGTTATCTTCAACCTTATCCTAATGAAGATAACATGAAGATTTTTTAAAAATTTAATGTAATATTATATTCAACAATTTAACCAAGAAATAAAATAATGGTTATTTAAGGAAATTTGGAGTGTGAGATATATAATATGTGAAACCAAAAATAAATTCATTCTTACTCTTTTTTGTAATGCTTTAGAAAAAAAATCACAAATGAAAGAGGCATGACATTTACATTAAAAAAATTTAAATAAAATTATGATGTGTATATAAGTTAATAAACTTATCGATATAAGAATATTAAATTAATACATCATTAAAAATAAGTAATATGTATAGAGAAGGGAAATATAAAATTGAGTGGATGCAAATTATTCTTTTAAAAATTCATATTTTTATAAAGAAGAAAATCTATAAAATAATAATAGCATGATATGAAAATAATGTTTCCATTGTTATAAAGATTATATTACACTTGAAATATTGGAATATATTACTATATGAAGCATATAATTATAAATTCTATGGATAAAGATAAAAAATAAGTAAAATGAAAATAGACTCAAAATAAACCCTTACTTTAGATTACATCTTGGTAGAACATGCTCTAACATTATATAAATTCAATTTAGGTTTGTAATAATTCACTATTATAACTATAATTATATTTAATTTATTTCATACCATTCAATTACAATATCTTCTAACCTATTAATTAATAATGCGTTGTTAAAAATAATATCCAGGTGTTAATTGTAACGTTTCTTCTTATCTTCCTTCAGTATGGAGGTTCTGGTCCTTAATCCAAGATCATTTATTTATAAAGTCAATAATTTCCATATTAGTTATATATATGTTTTTATATAGTTATAAATTATTATTATAATTTTACATTATTTATGGTGTTGGTTTGTAAAAATCTATTAGATGTCTGATTTTACAAATAATGATTCAATGAAAATAATTGACTTCGTTCAAAAATTTTCATATATATATATATATATTACCAATCAATAATTATATAAATATATTACATTAATAACTATTTTATCAAGTTACATTTATTTTTGTTATGTTAATCACTCATAATATTACCATATTTCATTTTTCATGTAGGTTATAAAACCAAACCAAGCAATATTGAGTTAAAAAGTTGATTTTATAAAATGTTATTTTATAGAAAAAATATCTCATTTTTTTGGATGAATAAATTTTTATCCATATAAATTTTTTATTCCAACTAAATTTTTTCTAATAATGATAACGTTTATTATCTTGTAATTCATAATTTTTTGTGCTTTACTACTATAATTATATAATGACTTGTGATTTTTAGTCTATGAAGGCATATAAGAAATTCTTTCATTGATTTAAAATGAAAATTTACTACTATAAATTTATGGAATTATATTATATCCCCATAAAAGGATTGTACCATTGATATTTCATTTCACAAATTAATAAACAAGGGAACTTAATTTATTACATATTCAAGTTTTACATGGCTTCCCTAAACTTATCATTTTGTTATAAAACACTTCCACGTTTGTGATCATTTATAACAACACATTTTCTCTATGAACCACAACAACCTATTTTTTCACACAGGAGAAATTATGTTCCAATTTTATAACTTCATAGTTCGTTTTGTGGGATGGATCTAGTATATACATCCCCAAAAGTGATGCATGGAGAAATTCACACACCTATTAAGAGTTTTGGGGAATAATTATGTGATAATATACCATAACCACGTTATCATCAATTTTAATGGTAATGATGTATCTAGGGTTAACATTACCAACTTCTTATATATCATAAACCATTTCAAAATAGTTATTAAAAAATAATATATTTTCTCTATTTTGAACTATGAATCTCTTCAATGATTACTAACAGAGATCATTTATCATCCCTGTAATGATTTATAATGGATTTACCATTCATCATAAATTCATAAACAAAAATGGAAGCCCATAAATTTCTCTCACAACATAATCATATCATGTTATAGATCAACTGATATTCCCATATATATCCTTTTATGTTTCAATTTATATGTTATTTTTTATTCTTTTGTTATATGATAAAATGGTAAGGGGAAGTAGTTTATCCTGGCTTCCTTTGAAATCCACTGAAAAAATAATAAATTTTTTTTATATCAAAATGGTACATTCATATTTAATATCATTTTGAGGATGGTATGTAAATTTAATGTTGAAATAAATATCCAATTAATATTGTATACTTCCCTATTATTTTGATTTAAACTATGTATCTTAGTCAATCACAATTTAATTTGGTACTTCATGCATCATATCCATATTCTCTAGATATACCAATGTAACTTGATCATGTAAGAAATAATTTCAAAAAATAAATCTATGTGCCATCCCTTTATGTTTATCAACAAATACCAATAATCAATTGTTTACATTGTATGTATTAAGAATAATAATGATGAAATCTACTCTGATGTTCAATAATTTCTATAATTGTATAAGAAAATTTACAATAACCCCATCAATTTATTTACAAATTCTATTACTTTTTAGCATTATAAGAATCAAGATATATACAATGAGACTTCCTCATTATATTAAACCAAAATTTTTTCATCATATGATTATATGATTTGAGCATAGTATAAGCACAATATTTTGGGTGATGTATTAAAATTTATTTAAATGTTGAGATTCCCAAAACCACAACATTATTATTTTATAAGAAACATATGATTACTTAATTTAATATCAGAAGACATGAATAAAATATCTTATAATTCCTTATTCCATGTAATAATAAATTGTTTGAAAATTCCATTGAGATATTTGAATCCAGTGATAGATTCTATTTAGCGGTGATCCACACATGCTCCTATTATCTTCAAAAAATTTGAATTGATCATCATGTGGTAGCATGTTCAGTATATTTTATTTCATTATTCACATTTATCACTCTCCCTTATATAATGAAGTTATATCACTTTTGTGTCTTGTTCTTGAGAGAAAGAGATAAAGGAGGATTTGAGAGAAAGTTTCGTAGTGCACATTTATTCCCAGGTTTCTATTCTTTATGTGATACAAAATATACATAATGGAATATTAATAGACCTATGGATTATATTAAAATAATTATTGAATTTCATAAATGCCCATAAGTAATACAACTATCCTTGATAAACTGCAAGCCACATAATAAAAGACAGTATTATTCTTGTTTTGTTGTGCATGAAGATTTTCAAAATAAGATAAAAACATTATTTAGATTTTCAATTAATATTTCATCAGACTCAGTCATGGTTAGTTCAAAATTCTCTAAAATTTATTTAACTCAAGAATAATTAAATAATTCAAATATTATATTCATTAATTAACATTTTTTTATTAGATGGAATAGGTCTGATACTTATTCAGATGGATCGGTGTAGATGCTATAGGAGGAGATTGACCATTTGGAAGTGATGCTTCAAAAAAACTGGGATGACTCCATCTTCCTATGGCTATTTAAAAATTGATCCTTTATAGTGAAAAACCTTTTGTAGGATGATAGTGTGCTCAAATAGAGAGCTAGGGTGAGGTGGATCAAGGAAGGTGATAAGAATAACCGGTTCTTTCATGCATTTCTAGAGGAGTGGAAAAACAAAAAGGTAAAATCTGGCTAGATGATGGCTCATTATACTTTTATGTGGATGTTGCTAGTAGTATTTCATTTGATCACTTCGAATTGATGATGTTAGGTGGTCATGCAGTGACCTCGAGGGAGGTTCGTTCCAATGAAGAGCATGAGTATTTATTCTGGAATATTTCCAAGAAGGTTGATAGGGGGAATATTGAAATTCTAAAGTCAGTACTGACTAGGGAGGAGGTGTGGGACATGGATTGAATCCTTTCACTGGAGAGTGATCCTAGGCCAGATGGGTTTCCTGGGGCCTTTCATGTGGCGGAATGGGGCTTTGTGGTGCTGAAAGTAATCGAGGCAGTTCAGGATTTCATTGGGGGTGGGTCCCCTACAGGGGTACATGTGCTTCTAGAGTGTTCTTTATTTCTAATGTTAAATATCCAACATTTATTGGATCGTATACACCAATTTTTCATTACAATGACTCATATATTATATTGGAAAGCCTTTTGGTGAGGAGACTGAATAAGATAATTATGAGTATCATTTTCCAAGAACAACATGGTTTTTTCAATGGCAGAGGTATCCAAGGGCCATTGGGAGTATCTCAAGAGTTTCTTGAGGATGTGAACAAGAATGTGGTGGGGTCCAATTTTTTTTTAATATGGGTATAGAGAAGGCATATGATATTCTTGAATAGAGTTGTATAATTAGAGTCATGAGTGAACTAGGGTTCCGGGAATGGGTTTCTAAGTTATTATTCTGTTGTTTCTCATATCCTTGGATCTCTATTTCTTTGATGTGGAAGGGGTTTTGGTTTTTCAATAATTTCATAAGGGTGAGGTAAGGGGACCCACTTTCCCCCCTACATTTGTTTCATTTCTTTGGAGGTTCTGTCTCAAAACCTCCACAGAGGGATGTTGGACCAGAAGATCCCGCATTATATCTCACAGGCCTCAGATAGATCCAATTCCCACCGAATGTTTTCTGATGACATTATTATTTTTCTAAATAAAGAGTGGTCATATTTGGTTTATCTCATGTAGATAATGGGGATCTAGGGTAGTCTAAGTGAACAGTAGGATAACAATCGGAAGAGAAACGTCTTTATTTCTACTAAATTCTCAACAAGGAGGGCTCTAAAAATATTTGAACTCCTGGGGGTGCAACAAAAACTACTTCCAATGTTGTATTTAAGGGATCTCATCTCTAATGGCCCAGTGAAAAAAAATCCTTCTTTGAGGAACTTATTAATCGATTGGATGAGAAAATATGTAACTAGAAAAACATGTTTCTATCCTTTGGGGGAAGAGTGTATTTGATTAATAGTGCGGTATCTATTATTCTGATGCCTATATTATCAATCATCACCCATCCTAAGGGAATTATATCTACAATAAAGATGATTAAAAATAGATTTCATTGGGAATACAATGATTCAGGAAGGGCTCATTGGGCGTAATGGACTCGGTTGACGAAACCAGTTGAGGAAGGAGGTGTTGGACTAAGAGAATTTAATGTATCCATGAAATCAGGGTTAGCCCGATTTTATTTGTATTTTCTTGTGGGGAAGTCTATGTGGGAAAAAAATTTGAGAATATAATTTGGAAAGCATTTGGAGGATTGGGAAAGAAGGAAACTATAATGGTTGGGGAAAACAGCGGTGTATCATTTTGATATCTTCTAGGATTCTTCTCAATGTGTGATCTGTCGTGGAGAGGTGAACCTATGGAAGGATAATTTTCATAGAGAGAAGTTTTTTTCTCAGGGTTCCCTGGCATGGATATGTCTGTGAGGGAGGCGTGTCAACATCCCATATTGATGGAGACCATTACTTTCTCGGAGTAGAAGAAGATATTCAAAGAAATTGTTCTCTCCAAGGATAAAGACAGATTATGCTTTACCAAATCTAGTTATGCATCCTTTAATAATCATGAAATTCATAGCCCGATTCAATAGGGAGGAAGCCTGGAATAATGGGTTGATCGGCTTTGGTGTAAGGAGTTCCCATCAAAGATGAGTTTTCTTGTTTGGAGAGATAGAAACCAGACATTTCCTAAAGCGGACAACATCTATAAAAAGGGTATATATATTGCATCTGAGTGTTCTTGTTGCATTAATACTAAGTTTGAATCAATAGTCCACTTATTCATTGGGAGTGAATGGGCATGATGTCTGTCATCTATCTTAGACATGTTGGATAATTAAAGGTCTTCAAGTAACTCCCTAGAAGAGTTTTTCGAATGGTGGTTTTCAAGAGTGGAACAGAATGGGATGGAGATCAAGGTTCAAAACACCATTGAAATCTCAATTTTCATTAATATATGGGAGGTGAGGAATAAATATATATGAGAGGTTCGAACTTTATATTCCCTTATTCAGGTGAGAATAAAATGTTTTTTGTATGTGTTAGATTCTCTTTTGAGGGGGGGGGGTGGAATTATTTTGTGGTCTCCAGTTCTATTAACGGACTTGTGGCTCATCCTATTTTTCAGGGAGGATGGGTATGATGGAATCCTCCAATTAATGGGATTTAACAAAATGTGGATGGTTCATTTCTGAATGGGATCATGTGTGTGGGAGGGATGGTTTGAGACAGTAGTGGATCAATTTTAGTGGCCTTTAATAGCTTCTATGGGATGGATAATTAATTGGAAATGGAGGTATGGGAATTACACACTGGTGTTATGCTATGTAATATTTTATCATTGGTGATCATGGAAGTGGAATCTGACTCTAAGGTGCTGATTCGGGCTCACTACGGGAAAGGTGAGTTGCCTTGGTGTTTTACATACCTCGTTCGTGGTTGTGCATTTGAGTTTTCTAATGAATGTGTGGTTCAACATATTCATAGGGAGGGAAATATTCTTACAGATGCTCTTTCTCGGGGGAGTAGTCATGATGACCCCGTTGTGTTTTTCTCTTGGGTGGGATCATTACCTCCAGAGTGTATTGGAATTGTTATTGGGGATGCCTGGGGGTTTTATAATTTTATACCACCTTGAAGTCATGTACTATATAAGGTTCTATTTCTTTGAATAAAAAAAATCAGTCATATTCCAATCAAAGGGTTGAGATATAATATTCATTACTCATGGAAGGGGAAAATCAATCATCAACTTATCCATTAATGACATGAGAGTCAGAGAGAACCAATAATGTCCTACCCAATTGTTATAATATGTAATAATGGTTTTCCTAAGAAAATATAATGGTGTCAGTCTTGACATGAATTAATGATAATATTAATGTATAAGGTCCATTATGATTTCTCATTGATAGGAATATATGATGATACAAATACAAGAAGAATTCAAAATAGAGGCTACGTTCTAATAATCTATAGTAATAGAGCTTACCATGTATAATGTTCAGGATAGGAAGTCACATCTACATTCAAGTAATCACACCTAACATTCTTTATACTATGTTACCCATCATAGTATGTTATCAGATTGTAGAACCATATTTAAAAATATCACAATTACCCATCATGTTTCTCAACATTGAAGGAAGCATTTGTGACATTATTCATGATATGCATACTCTATAAAATTATTACATTAGTTTCTTGAAGAATAATAAAGTTTTTTAGTAAGGATTTTCTTTAATATTGCATACTTCTAGTATGCATGTAATCAAAGTGTAAATAGTTGTCCCTAATTCACCAAATCCGAAAACCTCTAAAATAGAATAGAGAAAATGCCTATTACTATTAATACACTACATAAAACATGATAATAATGATTCTTATGATTCATGTATTTAATCATGGGGTCTAACATGTTGCACCACATGGCAATACTTCTCACTATAGCCTCACTACTCTAAGAAAAATCATTCATGAGATGATAAATCTAATTTATGAGCTTCACTCACTGATGTGACCAATGATATTTTTACATAAAATTATCTATAGTTTTATCATAATAGAGTGGGGTGTGATATTTACTTCCATGTACATAAATCTCTAGAAAACTATTTCACATAAATAATTTCTCTTTACCTTCTTTAGAAGATGCAATATACTCATTCTCTTCTAGAAAATATTTGACCATATTTTTCTTTGAGCTTTTCTAGCTCACCACACCTTCAATCTAATTGAAGATGAATCCAATTTGTGACATCAGGTCATCTTGATATTTTTAAAAACGTTCACCATCAATTCCTTTGATGATTAATTCCTCATCTCCTAAAATTTTTGGGAACATATCCTTATAAACCTCTGCTACATAATGATAGTCTTCCTTACAATATAACAGAATTCACTTCGGTCAGCTCGATATCTTTCTACCACAGATAATTTTTAGGATAAATCTGGAACGATACATAGAATATCATTCTTGATAGACCCAATCATTGATGCGTATTGAATCATGGACATTAAATTTCATTCCACATTTATATAAGGACCCATATTCCTTGAAATATAAATTACATGTGAAATGGAAAAGAATCACTCCTTAATTATTCCATAACAAATGGAATTGGTATCATGTAAATGTTTTCACATTGATATAGCCCACGACTATATTTTATCTATCTTTATGGATATTGATTCCAATACTTATATTCAAACTCACTCATGTTTTTCATGGGGAATCATTTATCAAATCACAAGTTAAAATACTTTAAGAATGTCATTCCATTTCCAATAATTAGTATGTCATAAAAATATACTATTAATAAAATGACTACCCTCCTACAAGACCATTTAAAGAATGAGGTAACACATTATATCCTTACGAACCAAGATTTCATTGTGGATTAAAAAAAATGAATGTTCCATGACATGGATGCATTATTTAGTCCATAAAACTATTTTTTCAATTTTCATATCATGTTGGTATCATTTCGAGTCAAAATACCTTCAGGTTGTTTCATACATAGATTTTCCTAATATTTCTCATTAAGGAAGGATATTCTAATATCCAAAAATTGTTTTCATATATATAATCCATTTCAGAATTCATGGCTTCTTTCCACCGAGAAACATATGTTCCACTCAATGATTCCTTATAGGTTAGATGATCAATATTATGACATAATAATTAGATTCCATCATTGATTTCTAGAAAACCATACCATTATGGTCCTAAAAAATCTGATGTACTCCTTGACAGTAGTTGTGTCTGTGGAATAGTTTTTTCTTCCATGGTGATTTTTATAATTGGTTCTTGTGTCAACTATTGTGTACCTTTATCCTCAAATTTATAAAATTTATCTCACAAACACTATATCTTTTATATATATTTTTTCCTATCATGTAATATGGAATGTATTCCCACTATAAATATTTTTTATGGGTTATCATATAGTAATCATTCCCTTTCTTCTTTGGGGTATCCTATAATGGTACAAATTATTCCTCGAGGTGAATGTTTTTTATTTTATGGGGCCCATAAGCGATTCCCTAACCCACATATGTCAGCATGCCAAAAAGAGTTTCATTTCATTCCTTAAATGGTATAATATACCATCTTCCACTTTAGTTGGAACCTATTTTAGTTTTTTTTGCAATAGATACACACAAAAAGATAATGGATGACTCATATGACTCATCATTGATCTCACCATGTATATCAAGGTGTGGTTCCACATTTAATAGAAACTATTATAGTAAGGTGTATAAGGAGGAGTGATATTATATAATATCTCAGATGCCCAAAACTAATCAATGGATTATTTGTTAAGATATTCCCCGCCATGATCTGAGTGGAATTTCATATTGTTCCTAGCATACAGGTTCTCAAATTCTATATTATACTATTTGAATTTATCAAAATAATCTAACATATAACTCACTAGGTAGACATATCCATATCTACTAAAATAATCAGTAAATGTTAAAATTAATGATTACCCACCCCTGTCTCAAAATAAAATGGTCCATAAACAAATATAGTAAATTATTCAAGATTTACTTTGTCCCTTCCACAATGTCCACTAAATGGTGATTTGGTAATTTTACCTTGTAAACATGTGATACATATACTATAAAGACTAGGTCAAAGAATACATATACATTACAGCACATTTTCATAATAATTAGAACATTAAAAAATGCCCATATGCTGTATTAATCTAGTGCCATTGGAAACATTTAAACCTAATAATTGGTGCATAAATGTGCTTCATTATCCCCTAATAGGTTCTTCTTTACTAGCACACTTTTAATACACATCAGACATAATATGTATCTTCATAGCCTGTGGGAATAGAAACATTAAAAGGGGTGGTATCAGATTAACTGTTTGGGTACACAAGGGAGATTTATAAGAATAAATATGAGCATAATGTCATGGGAACATGATCATGAAATTATAAGATCATACCCTGCAAATCAAAGATCATAAAAATGAATCATAACATAATGATTGGTTGTCTTTCAGACATGAATCATAAGTAAATAAAGGACATATGTAATGGAATGATAACATAAGAATAATATATATAATTGCGGAAGACACCTATGAATATATTATTACATTCACAGTAGTGAAGTCATCACTTCCATATCCATATTAGTGTATAGAGTTTTTTACTGAACTATGTTTTCACATCATTTTGGTTGTATATTACTGAACTGATCTCACTATAAGTTCCATCACTGTAATATGTAAATGAGTTCATTCCTCATTCCAGCCATTTCTATATCATCAGATATAAATCTTTACTAAAATAATTTGAAGGAGATATAAGTCCCACACTTGTCATAGTGAAATCATACATAAATATTCTACAAAATCATAGAAAATAATATCATAAGCTATGAAATGAAATTGGTTTCATAAATATGTAATAATATCCTATCATGGAGAAAATATAATGGTTTCAAAATCATTTAATCAAATAATAACCCATTAAATGATGTGGGATTCATAAGAATATAATCCATGAAAACAGAACAGATTTTGTAAACATTATGCCATAAAGTTAAACCATTCAATGAAAAAATATGATTGGAAACATTATATCATTCCCCAAAAATGTATGAGTGATACTAAATAATATTATCTTATAAGGGAAATTATTTTTTAATACTTTAAAAAACATGTTGAGAGAAAATATGCTTCTTCTGTTGAAAAATACATCTTAAATTGGTAAAACTTTTGAACATCAATTGTATGAAAATAAGCATGATATTTATATTGAAATAATTGAAAAAAATTTGAATTTTTTTCCTTTTCAATCCTATAGAGTAGCTTAAAAACCTATTGAAACCCATTTTTCCTTCAAAACATAAAAAAGAATGGTGAAAACCTTTTGAAAACCACTTTCATTGAAAATACATTAAAAACCAATAACTAAATATATTAAAATATTTGATACCCAATTCAATAAATGTATCTTTTAAAAACATATTCTTAAAAATTATCCTTTAATATCTGAAAATGGAGCTTCAAAGAAATGATAGTGGGTTAATCGGTACTTGTTGTATGAGGTAAAAAGAATATTCCTTCTTCATGGTAAAAGGTTAAAAAAATTCTTTGGTTGGAAAGTAAAGATAATATTCCATATAAAACCAAGGTAAATGAAAAAGGGTAAAAATGACCTTTATTGATCATAGAGTATTATTATAAAATTATTTGAATCCCTTTTTGAATTTATAGTTTACATGGAACATATATTTCAGACTGAAGAGAGAGGTAAGGTCATATTTTCTTAAAAATAATTTCTTAATTATCATAATTACCAAAGAGTAGGAAAATGGAACAAATACAGGTTTAACTAATGTACAACCAGCAGAGAATAAAATTGATTGGTTGTTTTGAGAGATGGATCATGTGATTTAATCAATAAAAGCATGATCATAAATAATCCTAACAAACAATGAGATTGTTTCAATAAACTCTTACCACTTGGTAACCTTGAATTATAAGCCACATATAGGAAAATTAAATTATATAGATCTTAACATATAATGAATATAATTAAATTCATGATATAACATTTCTAATAAATTTTATACACCTCATAATTTTTTTTTGTGTATAACATCACATGTGTCTCGAAGAAGACAAATTGAGACAAAGTTAATTTACCGATTTGGTAACATTTGAAACATAAAATCATTAAACTAAATATTGTAAGATGGATATATTAATACAAGTATATTTATTTATAAGATGTATAAAATACATTCATGGGAATTATATACACCAAATATATTAAGTGAGTGGTGAATAATGCATGTATCTCATAGAAATAAAGAGTGAAACAAAATTCCCTTACCTTGAGTCTGATAAATATCATGTGTCTTTATATACTTGAATAATAAACTCAGTTTAATTAATAACTTGATTCAGAAAAAAATATCATTTTCACTCCAAATTTAATGTCCCTTGG
The DNA here is from genome assembly GCA_963277665.1 of Viscum album. Taxonomy (NCBI): domain Eukaryota; kingdom Viridiplantae; phylum Streptophyta; class Magnoliopsida; order Santalales; family Viscaceae; genus Viscum; species Viscum album. Next base: position 799,625,101 of record OY728155.1, read on the forward strand.
TACCATGTGGCATTCAACTACTTAAACAATTATGTTTAAGTAGAGTGTTTTGACTAAATTTGGGTCATGTGTTAAAAACAACTTTGGTTAGTCGACTATGGTCAGAGGGATCTTTATTTAAAATAATCTAGAATTAAAATAATTTAATACATATCATAAGTATAAATATATTAAAATTTTCAAACCAACTATTAAATATGCTTGTGAAAAATGAATCAATGTTATAATCATTGAGATCGTAGGGAGTACGTACACATTAGCAACTTTCCCATTTCTCAGTGATCATTATGGAAAAAGGTAAGTATCATTAATATTTCTATATTGATTATTATATCATAAATAATATATTATTTAATAATATATTGTAATATATATAATTATTTTCATGTAAAATTAATCGCATATTGTCGAGGAGGCAGTAGTCCCCATGTCTATGAATAATGATTCCATTGTATATGTGTGTGAAGGGGTAATAATGAAAATGGTATATTTTATATTTACATAAAGGTAATTATGTTATTAATATCATATATATGTTTTTTTAGTTACATATTTTAAATTAATAACATCCATTAAAAATTCCAGGTAGTGTGTGAAAAAATCACAAAACATTGAGGGGACGACTGTCTACCCCTCCTCAAACAAAATTATCATATTTACACAATATGGAAAGAAAAAAATACGTATTTAAAAAAAATAAAATAATAATATAGACATCATAAAGTTAATAATTAATTGGTAAAAATAGTGTGTCCATCATAATTTCTACTATGAAAGGTGGTAATGGAAAAATGAACAACCATAGTTTAGTGACGTGGTAGTTCACCTTACACATAAACAATATGTTCTCTAAACTTTAGATTGAAGTATTTTTATGTGTATGAATAAATATAATCATAACAAAAACTCAGTAAATTAATGATATTGAATTCCTAGTGTAATAATGAAATAAGTATATTATAGATGGTGGAGAAAGAAAATAAATGAATGGTGCTTAAGGAATTATGTTACAACTTCATTGGGTAACTCCTTTTGGTTTGCACCAATGGGATTCAATGGATAGATTTATTCCCAAAGGGATGATTTAATGACTATGGTATAGATTCTGGGGATCTATTTAGGTAGATTTTGGTCAATCCAATCAGTCTTGATAGGAGTTTTGAAGTGGGAGGATAGGGTGCCTTTCATAGTAGAGGAGGCGTGACACTCTTGTAATATTTTTGATTTAGAGAAACCCCACCCTAGTGTATTTAATTTAATGTGTATCCAATAATTGTCCAAAGTAGACACAAGTGAATATATGATCCAAATATGTCACAAAATGGCTCTGGGATAAATTTATATGTCATTTTTAGTTGTAAGGTTATAGTTTAGTCATTTATTAAGATTAATTTAACCTTAATCATTGTAAATAATTTTAATTACATTCACTAACATTGTTAGTAAAAAACTATTTTTAAATTACTATAAACTATATATTATGATGATTCCAAATATGAAATATTTTTTTCTAAATTCTAAAAACATATTAAAAAGAAATTAATTTAAATATAATCCCACAAACGGGACCACAATGCGGTTTTTTAATGTAAAAATTTTCAAAAGTTTTCTATGTTTTAAAGCCAATTTCAATATGAAAATGAATGAAATTACCTAAATTATATATCTTTATATAAAATTAATCAAAATAAACATTAATGTGAACATAAAATATAATTTTTCTATATAAATAAATTATATCAAGAATAAATTTTGAGTTAAATTTATGTATTTTTCACAATTCATTAAAAATGATACTCTACAGAAAAATAAAAATAAATCTCCCTAACTTAATTTTTATTTTTCTTTTAATAAATTAAGATTATATTTGCATATAAAATTTATAAATGTGCAATAAACTCGATTTAAAGTCAGTTCTCCCTCAAAATGTGGTAAAAGTACCTTCATAAAAATATCTAGTTTTATTCTTGAAATTGGGTTTGTTAATATCTTATGTCGAAAAATAAATCAAATAAATATATAAAATATTTTATTTAATATACAAAATGTATTCTATATTAATATCACCCACTTATTGTAATTAATTTAATTTTTTATGGTAAAATATCATTTTGACCATAAAAATAAAAATATTTTCCAATATATTCAATCTATTCTCATATTAATTTTTAATTAATTGGTACCCAATGAATTTATATTATATTCATGTACACCATATATTTTCATAAATTAGTTAATACTATTCATAACCATAAATTTAATGGATATTTTAAATCTTATTATATCAATTAATAACATTTTACTAACATATTAGTGTTCAGTAAAACTCGGTAAAGCATGTTACGAAATCCATTAAGGAAATTAATTATTACATTAAATGTACACTAACTTCAATGGACCAAGGTGATACTTCTAAAATTTATTTTTTTTGTAGTACATGATTATCATGGTATTTAATGAGCCAAACATAGTTATTTACTATTTATATATATAATAACTGTTTTTATTTTTGCATGAAATGAAAAATTTCAATAACAAAAAATTAAATTAAAAAAAAATAGTTCACAAAATCTTAGTGTGTAACATTATATCACCCTTAAAATTAATTTCTCCAAACAAAATACTTCTATTTTATTAAATTTTTCATACTTGAATGTTCCTTTCATATAAACCAACATCATAAAAATGAATACTAAAACATCCTTTTAAAAAGAGAACTTGGAATCATAAAGGTTACCCAATGTGACATATAAATGGGTTTCCCTAAGGGAGAACATATGTGGTAAATAAAATCATAGACATAGAAGATAAATATAACCATAATGTTCGAATGTAGAGTGACATTGAATAAGGTCAGGAAGAAGTTAACAATCCTAAAGCCATAAATCAATGATAAACTATGGTAACATCTATGAAATCAAAAATAGAGGTATTATGATAACATTTTTTATGTTTCAATAACCTTTTTCCAAAGGATAAAGAATTTATTTAAATGATATACTTTCATTATTTTAGTAAAACCACACCCTTTTTTTTCCTTGATCTACTTCACATCATTTTCCAAAATAGAAGGTGAATTTTTCAATCTAAGAGAACTATCCAATATGAGATGCATGATTTTCTATCCAATATGTCATGAGTTATCACCAACATCATTTTTCATAATATGTTATCTAATATTCATAAATAACCTTCAGATGAGGTAATACATTATTCTCAAAAAAATTATGCAAAGTTTAACTTAGTATTTCCATATATAGTTTACCTTATAAACCTTTTGAAGGTTGAGAATCCAAAACATTGAAATTAGGGTCACAAAATCATCTTAACGTTGAGAGATCATATATCAAAAAGTAACTCTAAGTTGAAACATTCCATACATTTGAATACACTCATCATATATTCTATTGAAACATGCTAATAACTTTAATTACCATAAATAATTTTCGAAAACATGAATGTTTCATTATTCCATTGATTACTAGATATATTTCTTAAATACAAGAAGATATAAACACCATCCACGATGACATAGAACACTTTTTAAACATATCAATAATCAGTTCCATGGGGATTAGGGATATAAATTTTACTAAATCAACCATCTATTTATGCAAGCAAAACCAAATTTTCTCAACATGTTGATCACTTTAACGGTTACAATCCCTTAATCAAAATTTAAAATTCTAGTGTCTTCATCACCATAAAACATATAATTTTCAATCAATATTTAAAACCTATATTGAAAATACTTATATATTTCATGATTCATATACAAATCATTGAATTCCAAAATAGATATACTCTTTTTATACATCTTTCATCTAAAACCATTACTCAGGATTCATCAACTTATTCCATAATAACATGTTCCAAGAAAATGAAATAAAAATCTTGAATTAGGGTTCCTCAACCTCAATATATTCATGATTATTATGATTAATGTAGATAATACAGGAAGAACATTACATACCATTTACATATTACTCTCGGTCTCTTAATCTTTAAAAGTATAACAAATACTTATACCAATATTCAAATTAGATTTATGTGATTTACATTAGGGAAATTAATTTTTACGATCCCATATTTTTACATCTGATATATCCAATTTGAAACATGATCTTTCAAGTTCCTATCGTTGAAAAAAATAGAAATAATAGCGTGAGAAACATTTAACATAATGGAAAACCACATTATAATGAAACCAAAAATAGAGGATATAAATATTATGGAAAATTCATTAATCCTTGACACCTCATGTTTATAATTTGTTATGAATAGAAATTATATATTTAAATCCTTCATGTTGGTTCATGGGATGTCTCTAAATTCCCAAATCATATCACTTAAGAGTGTCAAACAACATGTTTAGTATGGATCGTTGTCATGTGACAGATTACTCCAACATAGTGCCAGAACATCTAACCAGATTTGTTTCTCCATGGTACATATATTATATACCCTCACCCATATTTATTATCCATAAATAGATTTGTTAATATTAAACCACTCACTGAATCCTTTACAAATTCTAGAACAGTTTCCTTCTCTTTTCCTTGTCCTCAGACTTATCCTTTGACATGTACTTATGGTCCTCATTATGGTTTTCTCATCCTAGTTTACAACGGTTGACTAATACTTTTCAATGATACAAATTAAAATGACACAATGACATTGTACATAGAAATCACATCTCATTTTCATAATACTTAGAATATTACACAAAAAGATCACCAATGACTGTATTATCTTAGTGCCTTTGGAATCATAAAAACATAAAAAATAGTTCATAAATGAGCCATATTATATTCTAATAGGTTATTATAGACTAAAATACTTATTAGAAACAACAAACATAATATGAATCTTCATAAATTTGGGGAAAAGGAGACATAAAAATGGGTGATCTCATATTCTCAATAAGGGTAAACCATGGAGATATATAATCCTAAACCTGAGCATAAGGGTATGATAACATGATAATAAAAATAGAAGATCATAACCATCATATCAAATATCATAAACAAGAATCATATCATAAATCTTGTAAATTCATAAGACATGAATCATAATGAAATAAATAACATAATCCATGAAATCATAACATAGGAAAATTCATGGAATTATCACAGACAAATAAAAATATATAATGATTAATATAGTAGTCAAGGCATAACTACCAAGGAAAAATTAGTGGATATATTTCTTTACTGAACTGGTTTCACACCCCGTTATAACCCTGTGTTATTGAACCATTTCCACTCCTTGTTCCAATGCATTAGAGGTAGATATTGGTCCTAGAAACTCATAGTTAAATCATATATACAGATTCCACAAAATCATAAAACATCATATCTTTACCCATGAAATAATATTTGTGTCACAAACATGTAATCATATCATAACCTGTGGAAAAGAGATAGGTTTCATAATTATTTAATCAAATAATAACCCATGAAAAATGTGTGTTCCATAAAAATATAAACCACTAAAGAGAATTTTTTTTTGAAAACCTAATTCCATGAAAGGTAATAAATTCAATGAAATAATATAAATGGAAACATTTAATTATTTCCCTATAAAGGGATGAGAAACTCCAATAGATTTTATCTTAGATGGGAAATTTTTTTGAAATTTCATTAAAATCATTTCTTAAAGAAGATATCCATCATCCATTGATAATTTCTACTTAAAATGATAAACCTTTTAAAAATAATTTTCAGGAATTTAATGTAAAAGAAATATAAATTAATTATTGAAAAAAATTAAAGCATTTTTTCCATTGAAAAATTGTAGAGGTTCTTGAAAATGTTTTGAAACTATTTTCTCTCTGAGAACTTATAAATGAAGCATAAAAAACATTTGAAATAAACATTCCTTGAAACATACATTGAAAAAAAAAATATACAATAAAAATTATTTTAAAACCATTTCATTGAATGTATCATACAAAACTCTAAAAAATTAATCCTTTAAACATGTAAAGGAATCATTAACGAAATTAAAGTGGGTAAATCATTACATTCCATATGAGGTAAAAAGAATTTTCTTTTTACATGGTAAAAGGTTATAAAATATCCTTGTCTGAATGGTGAGACAAGGACTCCATTTTAAATAGTGTTAAAAGACACATAGGGTAAAAGTTTACTTTATTGATAATAAATCATTAGTAGAATAATCAGGGAATCCCTTTTTGTAAATCACTGTTTTTATTGAAGAAAGATTTAAGACTCATGAGAGAGGTAAGGTCACATGTTTGTTTTAAAAAAAATTATTAATTATATAATTTTACAAATAATGGGAAAATGGTAATAATACTTGAAGACTTAATGAATAACCATAGGAGAATAAAATACATGAGTTTTCTCAAAATATTGATCATATTAGTTTATATAAAACATAATCATAAACAATATCGATAAATGGTGAGATTATTTTAATAAACTCTTCCCACATGGTAAAATTAAATAATACTCCCCATGTAGGAATATAAAATTACATGTATCATAAAATATCCTCAAAATATGTATATACAAGATATAACATTTGAAATTCAATTTATAAACATCATAAAAAAATATTGATGTATAAACTCGCGTGTCTCACAAAGAAGGAAAATTAAGAAAAAATAAATTTAATGATTTGGTATATTTTGAAACATAAAACCCATTACCATAAATTCATAGAATATATATTTAAATACCTACATATTTAATTAGAATATCCATATAGTGAATTCTTGGGAATTATATACTACGTACAAAATAATTGTACAGCAAATAAGGCATGTATCTCCTTGAAATAAATAATGAGATGAAATTTTCTTTACCTCGAGTCTGAATTGTTTCATTTGTCCTCTTATTCCTAAATATTAATGTAATGTTAATTAATTACTTTATTAAGAACATTTTTCATGATTAAATTTACTTTTACTTAACTTATTACCTTGTTTAATACAACTGCATAAATTATTAATTTTATGTCGGGTGATTTTACTAAATTCGGTTCATTTGTCAAAAATGACAACGGTTGGTAGACTATGGTCAAATAGGTATTTATATAAACATATATAGAATAATAATAATTACATAATTATCCTTTATATAGATAAATTATACTTTAAAACCCAACCAACAAATATTGTTGTGAAAAATGAATCCACGTTACAATCATGGAGACCGTAGATCGTATGTAAACATCAGTAATGATCCCATATCTCGATGATCGTGATGGAAAGAAGGTATTTAACCATAAAAATTTTATATTGATAATTATATAATCTATAAAACATTATTTAATCATATATACTTATATTTATATTTAATTTAATGTAAAATTAATCACCACATGTCGAAGAGGAGGTAGTCCACATGTCCACGACTGACATTATCACTTTATTAGTGGGTGAACGGGTAATAAAGAAAAATTTATATATATTATATCAGGAAAGGTAATTTTTTAATAAATATAATATAAATATTGTGTATTTAACATATGTTTAATTAATACCAAACTTTAGGCTTTCCATGTATTGTGTAAATGAATCACATCACTTTTAGGTAGAGGTAGTCCACACTTCATAAAACAAAATTATCATATTTAAAAAATATAAAAAGTATAAAGATATGTGATTAAAAATAATTAAAGAAGTATAAAGACCTTATAAATATCATAAATTTTATATAGAAATATATTTTCCATCATGATTTTAAAAATGAGGGTGGAAAAGAAAAAATTATCAATCATTATTTAGTGAGGTGCTAGTTCACACTAAACACAAACAGTTTGTTCATTTCCCATTAGTTGTAAGTGTGTGTATGTGTTTGTATAAAAATTAAAATAAAATTATATAAGTGTATTTAGTGTACTATTTCTGGTTTTTAATCCTGAAATAATGATATTTTAGTGGATGGATAAAGAAAATAAAAGAAAGGATCTTAAGGATGGATGTTACATATTCTTTGGGTAACTCCTTTTGGTTTGCACCAAAAGGATTTAGTTGATGGGTTTTGAAAAAATGGTGGATTCAAGTAAGAGGGTTTGAATTTTGAATATTTTAGGCTGATTTTGGGTGATTCAATGTAGCTTGATGGGTGTGTGGTAGTGGGTGGATATGAGGACCTTTATAGTGGGGGAGGTGTGAAACTCTTGAAATATTTTGGAAAAGGAGAAACCCCACCCATGGTTTGTTATTTCATGTGGATCCAATAATGGTCTAAAGTCTAAAAATGGAGGCTAAGTTTGATATATTGTTTTATAATGTCTTCTTAACATGTTTATAGTTTATTTTGGGACACATGGTTATGGTTAAGTCGCATATTAATCATAATTTAATCTTAATTATTGTAATTAATATTAATAAATATCATTGATCATTTTTTTATAAAAACAAAGTTTTAAAAATTAGAAAATATAAATTATGGTTATTAAATTTTTTTTAATTTATTGTCCCAAATTATAAAAAAATATGTGTCAGAAATTAATTTAAATACAATCCCGTAGACGGGATGAGAATTTACGTTTTTAAAGTAAAAATGTTCAAAAGTTTTATATGTTTTTATAGAAAATATAAAAACAAAATGGATTCAAATTACCTAAATTAGATTTACTAAAAAATATAATCTCATTAAACATTAATAATTTCATAAAATATTTTTTTTATATTAATTAATTACTTGAAAAATTAGTTTTGAGTTAAATTTTAGTATTTTATACTATTCATTAAAAATAAACCATCATAGAAAATTTCCAAAAATTCACCCAAATAACATTATTATAAATTTATTTTAAAAATAAAGATTATTTTCAAATATAAAATTTATAAAAGGTCGAAATTTTAGATTTAATGTAGGTTATCCATCTAATTTCAGTAAAAGATTCGTACCCAAAATATAGGTATTTATGCATAAAATTGGGCGTGTTTATATCTTCTCTCTAGATCTATTGGATGAATGAAAAATTTATTTTCTTGAATATAAATATATATATTACATTAATATAACTCAATAATTATAATTTATTTAATTAATAATGGTAAAATATATTTTTAAAATAAAAATTATAATATTTTGTTTATATTCCATCTGTTTTCATATTCATTTTAATTAATTGGAAAATGATGAATTCATCTTATATTTGTGTAGAACATATATTTCCACAAATAAGTAAATAATATTCATAAAGTATCATTTAATATATTGTTTATATCTTATTAATATAAAATAATATCATTTAATTACTATATTATTATTCAGTCAAACTCATTCTTTCATGTGATGCAAACTGTCGAGGACAGTTAGCCTTGTGTGAAACATACACTAACCTACACGTTCCATATAGATAATGCTAAAATTTATGATGTATATAGTTGAAGATTAAATCTCTATATCATGATCAAAATAGAGTGATTTAATATATATATTAAATAATTATTTTTCATGTTATGTGATATAAAAAATATCAAAGATAATAAATAAACATGAAAAAAAGTCTACAAAATATTGAGGTGTTACATATTTTAAGTGGTTTTAATTAAGAAAAAACTAAATTTCCATTTTCATATATTTTATTCAAGTTATTTTTGTTTACATGACCTTGCTGGTGGGGACATAGGTGGTTGTTTAATGAGTATTGTTATATAGTTTCTTTATATATCTACATTACATGGTTTGTGAAATAGAACACATAATGACCGTTATTTAAATGGGATTTAACATAAAAATGATATATTAATAAAGGAATAAAAAAACATTACATTCAAAATCTAATATAAAACCGTATGTATCATGTATGTATATATAAATAATTGTTTTGGTAACAAAATTAACATAATAAAAACCATCTAGAACAAAGATCTTTCCAACCTGCAACAAGATTTGGTAGTCCTTGGTAGCTATAACAACATGTTTATCTCAACTATCTACTGATATATCAATATCACCTTATAAAGTCATTGAAAATTTATTTTGTTTCATTATTATAAAATATTTTTGAGAACTACATGATATATCTTAATCCCAATTTGTAAAAACAGATAAATTCTGCTGAATAAAAAATAAAAATGAAGACTCCCCTTTCTTCTTCTGTAGGGTATGGTTTTTTTCCCTATGGTCCTTCTTCCACCATGGGAAACAAATAAAATAATATTCCCCTACTTTCTCCTTTATCTTTCTCTTCTTAGATGGTTGTAATGAATTATTGGGCATAGAGATTGTCTTTTTTACTATATTTTTGTTCACCAAAAGGACCATATGATTTTCAAACATCTTCTCCATATCTACATTCTAAAGAAGGGAGGGAATATCTGGAAGTGACATCTCAATTGTTTCAAATCATCATTTACCATAATGAAATAGATTCTATGAGGGAGTAATGTCTGAATGTGATTGCTTCATAGTTATCAGTGGAGTTCAAACCCTAGATCCTCGTGGTTCTCAAAGTATCAAATGATCGTGACTAACTAAGGCCCATTCGGGTAACCCTCATCAATCATTATCTAAAAGAGTTAATTTGAAATATAAAACCATTCCTATCTATATCTCTTCAGGTACAAAAAACATGGAGGTTCTCATGAACTATATTCACATCTTTTTTCTTAGAATTCATGTGTTCACGAGACATATATGATATCATTAAACATTTAATGTTGACTGAATCAATAAAAAAATCGTAGATAGGGATCTCATATTCAGTCACCTCTTTGGTAGGAGTATCACACATTGAGTATTTTAACATGTGTGATTTCTATTCCTGGAATAGGACAACACCAAGGTATCTTAACCATTCCAATATGTTAATCTCTATAAGGTAATTTTATTTCTTAAACATATATAATATGGATAATTTGGAATAATAATGTTCCATTATATTCAAAAATTAAAAGAGAATATTATTAGAATATTTCATGATTATAATATTTTTAAGGAATAATAAATTAATTGATTTTTTAAAAACATCAACTATTGTATCATGTTCCAATCACCCTACCCATTGACCATGGAATGTATTTTTGTATGTAAATTGATTTTTCAAGGATACATCTTCCTCGTCGCAAAAACCAAATGAGGGTTGGTAAAGATAATTTAAATTATTTAGGTGGTCTGGTAATTGACAATTACGATCTTATAGTTTTATGATCTACTAAGTGGGTTCTCGTATACTGAAATAATAAATTGGATTTCCACATCACCTTCATCCATGTTAAATCAATTCTATAATGGTATACATCTGTTTATAAGAGATGGTTATGTCAACCCCTAACCTTTATAATAACTAGTACTCGCCCATGCTATTGCACGGTGTATTCGATAACTATTTTTTCTTTTAATTAGAGATTTATATTTAGGAATGTTCATAAAAAAATAATGTCAAATAAAATTTAAGTAGAAATTAATGGTTTTTAATAATGGAATAGAAGATCATATAATATGAATACACCATTCAAATAGTTGACAATGAAAAATGATAGAGTAAAACTACATAAATTTTTAAATATTGAGGAAGAATATTTGAATTCATTTTCAATTTCGATCACAATAACTATAATGATAAAAGTGAAGTAAAAATGTAAAGATAAATAAAAGATAAGTCAGTTGTTGTAATAATAAAATTGAAAAAAGTGAAAATATATGAAATAATAATAAATTGAATGAGTGGGATATTGGGGAAAAATAATGTGGAGTGAAACTATTCATCATGTATATGAAAAAATATGGAATGAGGGATGTAGAGATAACAATAAATGATAAAATAGACGATGCAATTGAATAAAATAAATTGATGAAGATAGAAAGTCGACTGCCACTTCATAATATTTGACAACATGAAATTGAATCACAAAATATATAATGAAAAATTGAATCTAATGGTTTCTTTACTAAATGTCAAAATTCCAGGGTTGTATATCTTTATTTAGTACCGAACCTATTAATTTTCATGGAATGATCATTAAATTACACATTCGCTAACACATAATATTTATTTTTTCCCATATGAATTTTTGGAAAATCAAATCATACAAGAATGAATTTATATTCTATATAAGATCATATTGGTAATGCATAATGGACAAAAATGATTACAGGATCACATACAGTAGTCATTTCACTCATATTTTTTATTTATGTGAAAATTGATAATACATAGGAAAGTTTCTATAAAAGAGAAAATTGGTAATGTAGATAAAAGAAAATTTAGTTAACCTAGTTAATTGTATAAGTCAATTCACGATTATTTGTCTATGGAAAATGTGAAAACAATATCCTATATATTGTGAATTTAGGTATGTGAATATATAATATTGTGAATGAAATGATAATAATTCTAGATTTCATGTATATAATTTGAATATAATTTCAACAAATATATACCCATGCATGAGTATAAAATATATAATGTATATATACATGTCATTACAAATTAATGAAATAATGTGATTGTATACATACATATTTTTATCATATATTTTGTATAAAGAAGCCTTTCTGTAGATAAATTCACTTAACGTAATATTTTTTCATAACAAATATTGAATTATAATATTAATATATGTAAATTAATGAATATTGAAACACCTACATATTCCATACTATTAAGTGAAGTCTTCTGAATAATGTAATTCATATGAAAGAGTCAGTCTCTCATAGATATAAATGAATTATCAAAAATATAATCATGCAATTGAAAAATATCCATATAGTTGTATATGTGTCCAATAAAGTGCATTTAAGAGTGTAATTGTAGGACTTTATAAAATGAATTCCTATAATATATAAACTATTGGGGGAAAGCAGTTGGATAATAATGTATAAATGTGGAAATATTTATTTACATAAGTTTCAATGTAAAATAGGATTAGGAATCTCAATTGAGACTTCTATAAGCACTAAAAATATTCACTTTTAGATGGAGTGGGAGGCCATAGAAGATAATTTTTTGTTGGAATTTAGATTATCTTCAGCATCTACACAACATTTTAAAGAGGCCTTACATTTGTTTCCCTCCTATCATCTCAAAAATAGGGCCTCAAGAAGTTATGATGTTCCTACAAAAAAAATCCAGCCCCTCTAGTTCGTCTCACTTATACAAATTATATTTCGACCCCATGGATTAGTTAAAGCACTCTTGGATCCATCAGTTGTGATCAAAATAATAAAAAAGTCATGATATATGAATCATTGGAGGATGTGACATGTGTTTATGAAATCATTCAATACCACTATATATGTCCATAGATGTATATAAATTAAATCAATTCAATCATATTAGTTTTAGTGATTTTAAGGGATTTCCAATAAATTCCCCAATACTTTCTACATACAAAAAAAATACAAAATATAATTATGTGCAATAATGAAATAGTTTGATAGAAAACTCTGATAAAAACATATGCACAGATAAATATTATAACTTGTTTCATTTACAGAGTGGTAAACTAATGGGATGTATCAATATCAACTCCATATTAACCCAAAACAATAAAAACTGAATGAAAAAAATCACAAAATCAAAACCACAAATGCAAAAAACCCCAGGAATCATGAATGAATATTCATAAAAAGGTAGATGAGACTAAGTAGACTGATGGCTTCTCTATAGGTCTAACTCCATATTTGAAGTCATTCCCCATTATACTCTTCTTCTTCAGTACTCTTCCATGTTCTCATGTCCAACCACATTACAGCCTATACTGGATACATCTAAGGGTTCTAAATTAACTATGTTCTTTCTCTTATCGTTTCCATATGAATTTATCAAGGATCATTATCCTTGAAAATCACGTTTATTATTATGGTTATAAAAAGGAACATCAATTTTATGCCCATTGTTACCTACCCAGTTTCTTCTTTGCAAATCATTTTCCTCCTCATCTATAATTATATCTCTGGTAACTCTAAAATCAGAAATATAATGAGATGGGAATGATTCCCCTTTAAGAAAATTTCAAGGATATGAAAAATCATAAAGCAGTGGTGATAAATAGAGGAAATGAAGGTCATAGAGGTGAGGAGGGCCTTACAAAGACGACATTTGAAGGAAATGGCTTGTCAGTAGCGGAAGCAAGACATGTACGTCTAATACAACCACTGGAGGTATAAATAGATTATGAAGATTCAATTTATAATAAGTCTAAATTCAATGTTTAGTAGATTGAAATATATTCAGGTTACCCGAGAATGTATAAGTACTAAAATATAAAATAATTTCTATATAGATCTATGAAGATTTAAATTTACACAAAAAAACAATACATATTCCAACAAATCCATGATCAACAAATATTTATCTAGTTGTTAATTGAATGAACATTGAAATCTTGGTGTTAGGAAAGAAATTTCTTGTCCATGAGCTTATACACATAGGAAATGATGATATACATGGCAGGAATGGTATCCCAGATACAATACATCCAAAATAGTTAAGATCCCTAGATGAAATAAGAAAAATATATTTTTCGTGTAAACTATATCTCATCAAATATTATTGATTGAAAATTCAAACGATGAAGAACATGAGATCTCTAAGGATTCACCTAATAATCCATCATTAGCTACACAATGGAAATAAGAATAGTTAGAAAGGAATTCCCCATGGTAAATGAAATAACAGTCAGAAACATTAGCCTAATATATCGCAAAGATCAAGCTCATGAAACAGGTTATATACAAATGTCATCGAAAATAAATAGAAAGAGGCAAATATTCTATATAATCGGTATAGATAATGCATGTTCTAGATATGATATATTCATATGTAACTTATTTAGTGTGTATCTACATAGTATAAAGAATAGTCATAACCCAAATATTTAATATAGATTAAGAATATTCATATAAAAATGTGTTTTTAAATTGAAAAAAATGAATTGTTGGTTTCATAGTACATAGGGTATCCAACTGTGCATCATCCATAACATGAATTGAAAAAATGGACATTTAAAATAATACTTTTCCCTCAAATAATTTAACATGTCCAACAAGATAATAAAACCTATTGGAATAAATAACTTAACAACTCAAAAGATTATTATTAAAGAATTGTAAACAATTTAATTGTTCACATAGAACTAAAATATTCGTATTAATGAATAAGTGTATGAAAATCCCATTGTCATGAGTGATGGGAATGCGTACTGTAATAACTTATTATACTCAATGAACCTACTGTTGGTAACAAGTTGGATGGATAAGGATGTAAGAAAAGTTTTCTGTTACAGAGTGTTGTTTTTTGTTGTCAAAAATCCAAATCAATCCACTTAGTAAAGAGCTTGAAAATCAGACGATGCTTTTCTGATTTGTATTTTACAATCATCATAAGTTTGGAGAACTTGTGGTTCAAGCCATATAAAAGATAAAGAGTGTAAATAAGTGTTTTTGGAATAACACAATTCAACATCATACTATCCAAAACAAAGACAAAGGAAAGAAGAAGGCAGCACACAAGTGGCATTATTTCAGAAATATGGCAAAGGAAAGAAAGTGGCGCGCAGGTATTGGCGCGCAGGTGGCGGCACACAGGTGGCGGCGCGCATGTGAAATTATTTCAGAAATATAGAAAAGGAAAGAAAGTGGCGCACAGGTATTGGCATGCAGGTCGCGTTGTGTAGGCGGTGGCATGCACGTATTGGCGCGCAAGTATTGGTGTGTAGGTCTAGGTCACGCAAGTCCTCAAAATGACTATAAATAGACGACTAAACTTTTCATTTCTTAAGGGCTCAACACTTGAGAATTATCTCTGAGATCTGGGCACACAGGTAGAGAGCTGGGTGCACAAGTTGATAGTTGTTAGAAGGTGAGAAGGTTGGGGGCATTCAGGTTGGGGGAGCACATGTGTTGGAGCGCAGGCTACACAAAGGCAGCACGTCTGAAGGGCAGTGTGCAAGAAGTGGCGCGTAGGTTCCCAGTGTGCAGGTCTTAGTCATGTAGGTCAAAGTTGGTGTGAAGGATACTTTACTCCAGGCATTCCTCCTAGATTCCGGGTAGGAAATAAGAAGAATAGGCAAACAAGTATAAGGCACGTAGGTATAGGTCACGCATGTCCAAGTGGGCGCGCATGCTATTTTTCTCC
The DNA here is from genome assembly GCA_963277665.1 of Viscum album. Classification (NCBI taxonomy): domain Eukaryota; kingdom Viridiplantae; phylum Streptophyta; class Magnoliopsida; order Santalales; family Viscaceae; genus Viscum; species Viscum album. The sequence continues at coordinate 799,641,169 of OY728155.1, forward strand.
AGGGGTTCCTGGATTCTTTTGGGTAGAAAAGTGAAGAATTGCTTTGAAATATTTGATTTGTATAATCTCATTAAGAAGCACTGATCCTTTTTTTACCCTATTTTTGATAAGAGGGAGCGCACACACTATTGGATTGTTTTCAAAGTGCTGCATGAGTGTAAGGGTATATCCACTTGTGTTCGAAATGAAGTTCTGATCGTAACGAGGATGAGAATTGGATTTAGCATATTTCATATATAAATATGATGATGTTTTTCAAATTATTTATTCTCACAATTCATATTCTTTCTGGAAATATTTTGTTTCTATACTATTGAAATAATGGGGAATTATTTCTAATCATATTTAGGACAATAGTAATCAAGTTTGGATTTGAATGAATGATGTTTTTTATAAAGAATTGGATGTTAAAAAACATTCCCTTATTAGTTAGACGATGATGATATTGATATTCAACTTATCCAATGTGAGGAATTAATTCATTATTAAAACATTATTTTTTCGAAATAAGTAATTTTATAGATATAAGTATTTCTAATCTTATTCAATTAGTATGAGATTATTGGATGTAGATTTGTTCAAAGGTTGAGAAGGTTGATGGAAATGAGAAAAAATAAACGTGATTGTTTTCTTTTAGTATAAAATCCAAAGGATATAAATGTTCATTGAAAAATGTTTTTGGGAATTTTAAAATGACAGGAAAATTATGTTAAGTGGTGAAATATCATTTGTTTCATAATCTGTAAATAGTTGAAATTGTGGAAGTCAAACATACCGGAACTGGATCAATAAACTCATTGTGCCACTGATATTTAATGTTACTCTAACACTGATAAGTCAATATTTTTGTTTTTTATCATTATGACATATATTATGATTAATAAGAAATATTTTTAGACGTATAAATTTTCTTATGAAATGTTGTCTTGGGATATTTTGTACAGTTGAATAAGAAACATTTTATGGGACTAAAATCCATCAACATTATATTCAACCATTGTCCATCAAGATGATATTTAGATTGGGTCAAGTGACCATGAAATATTTTAACATATATATCAATTGTATCAAGATAAAATAACAAACAAGATGTGTCTTGTTTGAAGACATTTTAAAAGTGTTGGTAAATGGTCAAAGGAAGATTTCATGGAGATTATGAAGAAACATATCGATGAATATGAAGTCATCATCGTAATGAAGTAATCATAATTAGAATATTGGGTTTCCAATTGGTATATATCTATGTAATGGGATCAATTTAGGTATTTTTATTTTCAAATGTGTCAAAAAAATTAGAGTGACCATGTTCCATTCTCATAATGGAAAATCATAATCAGAATTAGACTGAAGTTTTCTAATAATATTAAAGATTTATATATCTTCATGCATATAAGAGGAGAAATTCATATTAATTAATAAATCATATTAGAAAATTAGAATGGTTAATGGGATTTCGAATGAATATTTTTTAGAAATTATTAAACATTAAAAAATTCAAAAAGTGATATAAAATTTAAGATAAATTAATGGAACTAATCAAATCAATGAAATACATGATAATTATAGAACATTAAAGATTCATGAAATTTTGTAAGAAAGGAAAACCTTATAGAATACCACATAATCCATTTTTGTGTGTCTATAAATGGGGGATAATACATTTTTTATTTTGTGACTTGCATAGTTTGTAAAAGTGGTGAGTGAATTATCACATTTGTATCAAGATAAAATATTCTGAATTTTTTTGACGAATTTCTCACACTAATGTGGAAAGTAGAAGAGGGAAGATCATATTCAGTTGGTTGTCATATTGGTTTGGATAATCAAATGTGAAATTTCATAATTATATTTCCAGACTAGTATATATGAAATTCAGTATTATATCAATTGTATTGTGAATGATTATATTCCTGTATATAGAAATCAGACATGGGAATCAGACTTGGAAATCAGATTGGATTTTATTAAAAAAATCCAAAAGAAAATATCACCATCTTCTAGGTATGGAAGTGAAGATTTTTTTTAAGATCAGATTGGTGAATGTTGGTCACGAGTCACCAAACATGATTTTATCAAAAATATTGTATTATATCTGTGTGTTATTTAAAGAATGTGGACTACAGTATTTAACATAGTGATACATGATTGTAAGGGAATATCACACTCCTTTTATTCCACACAAAAGGTGCATTTTCTATTGAATTTTGTAGAATTGTATCATTTCCAAACTATAACACAGACGTATAAAATCTTTTTGAGTAGTGAACCTTATAAATTCTTGTTTTCATATGGTTTTTTTGTTTTTGCATAAAGGGAAGAAGTATATAAAAGGATTTGAAGGCGGTTTTCTTTTTAAGGAAACTTTAAAGAAAAATATATCACTGATTCACCTACTCTCCTCATAAAGATACTTGGATCCTTCATGGTCCATTGATAGTGGTAATAGAAAAGAAGGTTCTCTTTGTTTATTCATTGTTATGTTTTGAAGAAGATATTTTGATGGATAATATGATTAGTGTTAATAGTAATGAAACATTTTTCTTAAATGATATGTATTTTTATATATGGATAGGAATAATTATTCCATATATTATTTCCCTTAGGTATGATGTTCCAAAATAATTTATAGATGGTTTTCCCCCTTATTATGAGACTTCTACTCTTATAAATTCTAATAAAGAAAACCTTATAAATTATTGATGAGTTTGGAATTATTTACTCTCATCACTTTCTTATAGTGGATTTCTAATTGTAAAAGCAGTTTCCACTACCATAATTATTTGGGATACGATGAATAAATTTTATGAGTTAAATAAAAAAGTAAACAAGAAAAATATTCAAATATAGAGATTAATGTATTAATATTTTAAGTTGTGTTAGTATGAATTTGTTGGTGACATTTTTACCATGATTAATTACATTTTTTGAACTTTTAGATGTCTTAGAAAAAATTTATAATATTATTATATTATTGAAAAGGTATTAATGATTCTTCCTGATAATCTTGATGCCAATGTTTCCTTATTGGATTATAGGTATCTTGATGCATTATCTCTCGATGATTTTATTAGTACTCTCATCACATATGAGTTTGTAATGGAAAATTTTCTGAAGGAAAATGCAAAATCTGATAGAAAAATTACTTTGAAACCTACAATAATGAAATTTTAACTAAGTATCTTATTAAAGATTCTTTTTCGGAATCTTAATTCGAAAAAATATGTACATAAACGTATTTATGAAATTTCATCAATTCTTTCGAAAAATATTAAAACATGTATAGAAAGGTATAAAGGGAAACATAACATAAGTGATTTTGTTTGTAAATCCATTGGTAATTTTGATTCAAATTTTCCTCGAAGAGGGGATGAAGAAAGAATGTTAGGTAGATGAATGTATTGAATAAAATAGAAGGCCAACCACATCTTGGATGAAACTTGGTTGATAATGATAAATTCAATTCTATAAAGAAAGATAATATGATTTCCATATTGAAAAAGAGAATCATTTTATCTATTGATGATGATAGTGAGTAATTTTCCAATTGAGCTGAAAAAACACATATATTACAACAGAAAATGGGGAATGTTTTTCTAATAGTGAAATTACTTATTCTGAATTAGAAGATAATGAATTTATATTTAAAAAATTCATAAGGAATTTTTGTGAGAATAGATTCATTATTGTGGTTAATAATGAGAAATTTTGAAGCATTATTTTTTATGAATAAGAATAAGATAAATTATAATTTCATCTAAAAATAAAAATTTAATAAATGTATGTGGAATATTATGAGTCTTGAGAATGAATCAACAAATTAAAAAATGAAATACTGTTAAACTAAGGATCAATAATATTTTCTTGATGAAAAAATAATTCTATTAGAATATATTTTTGATTTTAAAAATTCTATATACAATGAAAAGAATTGTAATGAACATATAAAACTAAATTTATAGGAAAAAAGAACAAGAGTTGGAAGTTGTTCAAAAAAAAAAGCCTGAAAATGAATATAGGTCACCATTTTAATAATTACTTATATGTAGATAGTGAATGATTTTGTATGGATGATCCTAAGAAGGATAAAAATAATATACCTTCAAATGTTGAGATGAATAAAGTTATGAAGTTTATGTTTGTGGATAACACCAACAATTTCATGCAGTAAAAACATTTATAAAAATAACAAGTCTTAAAAAAAGATTACTTATGACTATGATAAGGATAAAAAAATAAAATATATCTGAAATAAAAGAATTTGGTTGATAATAGAATGTTTGGTTGTTAAAAATGTAATTTTAATAATGGTGAAAATGTTTATGAGAAAATTTTCAACGATTCTGGATAGTATGGAAGATACAGAGAAAGGTATTACTTCTATGGATAATGCTATAATTATAGTGTATTCAGACACATAGATAATATGATTTTGTTTATCCAACAACATTACAACTATTCTACATGTTATAGAAGGAATGTTTTTATGGGTATTGAATCATCTCAAAATAATAATCATGAAAAATACATTTAAAATAATTTGGAGAGGAAAAATTTGAAATTTGGGAATGGTAAACATGTTGAGTTTTTAAAGAATGGGTTCTTAGTTATTTGGATAGAACAAGTAACAATTGATATAATATTTCAAGAATAACATAAATCCCCTAATAAAAAATAGATGAAAATGGGTTTTGAAAATATAAAAGAAGTTGATAAAAATACATCATAAACGTCTGATTTGGTGAATCAAAAAAATATGTAAGATATGTGATCAATAAGGGTATGTTACTAAATTTTTTTAACTATAGTTGCATCTAGAGAATAATATATGAATAATAATTTTCAAATTATTCATAAAAAATATCATACTATAGATAAAAACAAGATGACATACTTATAAAAAGATCCTATATATGAGATTAAATATGATACAATATAATTAATGGATGAATAAAAATAATAAACACATCTAATTAAAAATCGAACAAAAATAAGAATGTATCAATGTTGAGAGAGTAATCTTATTCTGATAGTTGCTTCTATGAAAAAAATGAGGTTCGTCCTTATTACCAAATTATTTTTATACTTTTACATAATTGAATGGATTTGAATGAGTCAAAATAATGAATATTGTGTTGATCAATCTCTTAATTTTTATTCAAAATAATGTCATGATTTTACCAAAACTATGTTTTCAAGAATATTGAGTTTTAACATTTGATTATTTCAGATGTGTTCATTGAGATGGGTGTTTGTTACCATTAACATAAACAAATTATTTTCAATATTTCCCTATAGAAGAGAATGTTAAAATAAACATGAAAATGTATTACATGAAACTAATCTTATAGACCACATTGATATCTTTGATATATACTCTTGTTCTCTACACCAGGTTCACACACATTTTCTTGGAGTTGTTTATCAAAAGGATCATTATTTATGACCTTGTGTGATAATTACTCTCTCCTAATGAAGAGTTTTAACATTCATATATGAACAGATCCAACCATAAAATAATATACTTTTCTAATATGGGGAGCGTACATAAATTGATGTCCCATTTGAATGTGATTGTCAATAAGGGGGTGAGATAAGGAAAATGAGGAGAGATGAGAAAAATGGAGTAATAATGCAATGGGGAGAAAGAAAAAAATGTGGAAAAAATATATTTTTTAGCTTTTATTGTTTTTAATTAAAGTGAGTATTAACAATAAACAAAAGGGGAATAATATGGGCCCACAGTTATGATTTTTTTCTTTTTTTAATAGATAAACATTTTGAATACATTGAAGAAAGAATGTATTGTGACTAGGGTAATGGTATTCTGTATTTAAAAAGGGGGTGACTGATATTTCCAATTAGACATAGAGCAATAAAGTTGATAATAGGATCTAGGATCAGATCCAAACCCTTCGACATAAATATCAGACTCATCATTATATTTAGATGATCAGATTCATCATACTTAAGAAATTCCATCAGATTATGTTGAGTTTTACAAGAAGAAAATGATCATCAGACTCTCCATGGGTAGGAAATGATGTTCTGATCATTATGTGGATGAGAATAAGATTTAGCATGGATTTGATATCAATATGATGATTTGTTTTTATTTTCTAATTCTAAAAAAAATATTTTTTCTTGAAAACATATTTCCCCAGCTTGATGAACTAATGGGGGAGTCCATCCAATAATATATAGTACAATCGTATTCAGGTTTTGATTGGAATGAAAGAAGCTACATCAAATGATTGGAATGTAAAAACAAATCTATTATTATTAAGATGATGTTTAATTATGTCTTCCATGTATCCAAAGTAAATAATGAAGTCATGATTACAATATGATGTTTTTTGATGAAAAACATTACTGAATCTGCATATTTCAGGTCTTAGTCAATTATTATGAGATTACTAATTGTGGATTTGTTTAAGGGATATGAAGTTTGATCAAAATGAGAGAAACGAAATTTTCTGGATATTAGTGAGTCCAAAATAGAAAAGTTTAAAATATTTAGATAAAGAAGATGATGATCTTAATAATAATAAATTTAAACAAAGAAAAGCAGTGATATTTCCTTAGTATTCTAATCAAAAAAATAAAAGATGTTACTAAAGTCGATGCTGCTGGAATCAGTTTATCAGAGGTAGTGTCCAATAAATAACTAGATTTACACTGACAGTAATTAGTTGTTACATTTTCTTTACTAACTTTTTTTCCGTGAGGGTGATTAAAAAATAGTTTCTTGAATCACAAATTTTTTTTGAAAACTTTTCTTGGTAGATATTGTGAAAATTCAATAAGAAACGTTTTTTGAGACCAAAAGAAAGCAACAAAATAATCAAACATTTCTCACCAAGATTACATGTTGATTGATTGAAATGATAAATATAGTTTTGAATATCTCTATCAAGTGGGTCAAAAGATTAGAAGAATAAGAGGATTCCTACATGAAGACTTTTGAAATGAGTTTAAATTTTTTGAAAGGAAGATTGCTTGATGATTCCAAAGAAACATATTAATGTATCTAAATACATTGTCTTATGGGATTAATTGGAATGAGAATATTGGGTTTCAATCAGTAGAGAGAAACGTAATGAGATTTCTTAAGTTGTGATTTGTTTTCAAGTGGGTCAAGAAAATTGGAGAGAACAAATTTCCTCATCAAAATGATGAAATTGTAATGGAAAATAAGAATGATAATCGTAGAGATGTTTTCTAGAAAAACTCAATATTATTATTTATTTATACATACAACAGGTATATAACATCATAATCTATATATAATATTGGTTATAAAGAATAGAGAATTGTACTTGGACTTAAGATTTGTAATAAAGTTTAATTAATTAAAAATGTAAAAAATATATGATAAATTGAAGAGAATTTAAAGGTGTTGAACAAGTCACAAAAAGATTATAGATTGAAGGTAGATTGGGGGTTTGGAAACCTTGGTAAAGTGAGAAATAATTTTTCAAATCCTACTTAATCCATTTTGGTGTGTCTATAGATAGAAAATAATGCACTGTGTAAGTTGGGACTTTCATTATTCATGAAATAGGAGAGAAAATATCTACAGTTATAGTAAGAAGAATTTTTTTGAATTGTGTTTTATAGAAGATGTTTTTTGTTAGGAGAAAAATGGACCAGGGGTAATATCATATTAAACTGATTATTATACTAGTTTGGATAATTGGGCTGGGAAAATTTTGTTGATGTTTATAGATATAGGAGGAATAGGTTTACTATTTCCTGAAACATATTTTGATAAATTATATTTCATTATTGAGAAATCAGAATTGGGAATTGGATAAGGAAATATGATTGAATTTTATTAAAACATTCATAGAAACTTCTTTCCCACTGTTGTTTATATATGTGAATAATTTTTTTTGAATAAATTATTTTCAAATTTTTATCTAGAAGAACTATAACATGTTTGTTTCAAAAACATTACATTACGTCTTTTCTTCCTCATAGAGCACCTGCACTATTGTATTTAACATATTGTTACTTGTGTTTAATGGCATATCCTACTCATTGTATTCAAAAAAATGATTGTTTTCTTATGGATTGTGTGGAATGAGATCATTTACAAACCATACCAAGTAAATATATACTCTTGCTGTGCAGTGAACCATCTAAATTATTCTGTTTCTATGTTTGTGTGATTCATTTAATTTCAGCAGTGAAAAAATCATTAAAAATATGGGAAGGTTGATTCATTAGTATGGAAACATAAATGATATGATATCACTAATCCAAATATCGCCCATTGATACTTGGATACTTCTAAAGAACACAAATATTTTAGCTACAAACCATGATTCAGCTTTTCATGTTCCTAAGATACACTCTTGGGTATTCAACGTGTAGCTCAAATAGATCACACTACATGTATAATCTAGGTACAAGCCATGTATCTATTAATAATTATGACCATTGATCACACTAAATTGATTCTTGTGTATTTAGAATGAATGAAAAGATGAACTAAATTATGTGTACATTGTATAAAATTCATGTATATATAAAATTATCTAGGCTATCAGTATTTTATGATTTGACCATGTATAATGACTATATGGATTGTGTGATTTACGCCTCTAACCCATTCAAACTTCACATCAGGTAACCCATATATAGACAGTGTAATATGAAAAACCACGTGATAGGATGTCTTATAAACAAATAATGTAATTTTTTTGTTATAATGATGTAGAATGTCATGTATCCTAGGATAGGAGCTAGTGTAGTGTACTATGATGTACGTCGTGTATTCCATCTACAATCCCTGTAACGTTATATTTCTTTATATAAAATTTGAAATTCATGATAGGATATCTGGTCATACATCATCTTCTTTTAGAACATCAATATAATGAAAAGCTCTATAATTATTAATAGGTCGATAACAAGTTAAATAAAAATGGATTAAAGAAACTTCAATAGGAAATGAAAATTCATCCATAATTGTTTTGGATCGATAAGAAAATAACTAATTATAATTTTATATATTGGACATGTAATACCACATTTTGGTTATGAGTATAGTGGAAGATTGTGTTGGTGGTTGATATATTAAATTTTCATTTAATATTGATTTTCCCAAAACACCGAGTGAGTATCTCACATGTCAAATTTATAAATAATTTATTTATTATCAAGAGAAATAGTTAACTGATTAGATAATTATTTCATTGATGATTATGTCAGTAATAAATAAACAACCTTTTAAATTTATTTCTTGAAATTATGACTATCCTTGTGTATATTCCCTCTGGATGTGATCCACAAATTTTCCTATGACCTATGAGTAATGATAATGCATCTTGGGGTGCTAGAGCGACATGTTGATAGTCATTTTGTATTCTATTTTTTCACTCATCCATCAAACATTACGTTATATCTCTTGTTTAGTATGTTCTTGAGATGAAGAGATAAATAAGTCAATATATATTTTTGTTATGCGCAAGGATTCCCAATTCTTTATTTTTCGATACAATACACAATTAATATAACGTTCTATTTATAGTGCTAAGGTTTAGGTTAAAATAATTATTTAATTTCAACTTATTATTAAAAAAATATAATATTCCATAAAAATCCATACCACATAATAATATTATAATTATTATTATTTTCCAAATTTCAACATTTATAAGAAAAATATTATTTAACAAACTTTTTAATTAATATATATCATTATAATCAGTATTGGTTCTCTCGAACACCTCTAGAATTTATTAAGATACTAAATAAGAATTTAATTTAAATATTTCCCTCTTCAATAAAACTTTTTGAACCATAAAACATTAATAAAATTATCCCTTGGTGTTTATAATTAAATATATTCATCTAATTAAATTCATAAATAATTTAATTTAGATAACTAAAAACACATATCTCTGTTACCCTCACAGATTCATTCCTGTAGTCATTAAGATGTCTTTCCTATTGTATATTATTTGTAAGGCCCCATCCTAAAAAATTACTTATTCTAGTGTTTTGGAACTATAATTATTATTTGAGGAACTTTTTAGTTTTGGGTTTTAGATAATTAGGACATACTCTTACAAATTGACCCCATACATTAAAAGTGGAAACTTATTTTTAGTATCGTTTTTTTCTAAAAAATGAATCATTTTTAAAATAAAACCATATTTATTTTCATTACTAATATTCAATTATTTCATCATGAAATCTTATTTTTTCTTTATAAATTAGAATACATGTTGAAAAAATTTAAAACCTGGGACAATAAAAAATCTCATAAAGGAACTTAAAATGAAAAAAAAAACTTCAATACAATTAAAATATGAAAATCCATTAAAACCCCATTCATAAATACTCATTAGAACGAAAAGAAAAATCATGTAGGTTAATTTTTATATAACTACCATTTCACTCTTACATTATCCTTTACAAATGTAATAACTATACATTTGAATTCCATCCCCGAAGTACCCAATGCAATGGAGAGTTATAATTCGCTCAACCATTATATTTTGAACAATAATGGGGAAAAACCCTAATATATTGATCTATAATGGGTTAACCAATAATAAAAAATTTACAAGGATTATATCATGAATGAAACCCTTTAAAACTCTTTTAAACACATAATAAATACACATTAAGACATCAAAATTATATTATCTTGTAAAAATCACTTTAAAATATAAAAACTAAGAACATAATAGTGATATAATTTTATTCAAAATAAATTAGGAAAACATATAAAGAAATTTAAATTAATAAATCATCACAAATTTTGGAAAACCACTCATTTTTTATCCATTAAAAAAAATATTCTTATTGGATTTTGTAAAAAATGCTGAAATAGTAACATTAAATTTAGTTTAAAAAAATACCCTTAGATAAAACCATAAAAACATCCTTTATGATTTTTTGTGAGAAATTAGTAAATTTATTTATTAAAACATTATTTTTAATATAAATACATTCACAAAAAATATATTACATACATGGAAATGGAAGATAATTATTTATATGAATAAATCTTTAAAACATTTAAATTAATGTTTTTGTTAAAGAGTTTCTAACCTTGAGTCTGACTAATCATGTACATTAATTATATTCCAAGATAAGAATAATATGTTAAATATTTTCTTTATTTATAGAAATTTATTTTTTATTAATCCTTGTATATATGTTGTTATCATGTTAAAACAATTACGTAATTGTTTGTGTTGCCGTCGAACATTTTGATGGTATTCGATACATGAGTCCAAAATGAAATTGATAAGATATCTATAGTTATAGTGGTAATTATTGTTTGGTCTTCAGAATAATATCCATGACATTATAATCACTTTATACCTCAATTATAATTTTAAATCCATCCTTCAAATATGGATATAAAAAATGAAATATGTTATAATCCTTGAGATGGTAAGTCATACAAACACATGAGAAAGATTTTCATTTTTTAATGATAATATTTGAAATAACACAAGTATTATATATACATACATATTTTCCATAATGTTATTAATATCGTTTTAATAATTTAAATATACTTACATACATTATTCATGTGTTGTAGTGATGAAAAATGAATCATTTCACGTTGTGGAGGTGACAGTTCACATGAATGCATAAAAGACATCATTGTTTTTGTCGTCATTGAAGGGTATGAATGTAAATGATATATTACTATTAAATAATGAAATATATTTTATGTGTATCATATATAATCTTTAATTATTTCATTAAAACTAGTCATTAAAGAAAGTGATAGAAAATGAATTGTATTAGTTTTTGCGGTGGTAGTCCCCCATACACACAAACGAATAATTAAGTTCCCATTTAATGAAATTGGAGATGGATTTATGTAATGATACCAACTTAATATAATATCAATATATTAAGGAAAATACATATACTATTTCATCATATTTGATGACGATTTGACTGGTGTGGAAGAAGAAATAAAAAACACTTAGTTAAAACACATTATCTTCTTCATATGATCTCTTTTGATTAGCATGTTAACACCTCTATGGTGAGTTTTATTCTAATAAAAGATGTATATAATTTGTGGATTTTTTCTAGGAAATTATTGGGGAATATATTTTCGAAACCAAATATTTTTTAATATGCGAAGAATAGAGAAGAATGTGTTCCCTTTTATAGGAGTGGGGAGGGGCACTCGTGAAATTCTTCAAATTTTTAAATTAATATAAATTAATTTTCTAATACAATTGGTAAAAACATATTTATTTATAAAAAACAATGATGAAGGGTTGAAATAAATTCATTAAATGGTCATTAGACAAGATTGACTATTTTTTATCCATATCTTTTTCTTTTAACCCTTTTTTATTATTATAGCGATAACATGCAATTTACAATTTGAGGGTTTATATAATTACTATAAAATTGAAAACGACCAAAAAAATTTTCATTGATGAACTTTTTAGAATTACCCAATTTATTTTAAATATGGTAAAATTTTTATGAAATTTATATCAATGAATAAAATATTATTTATTTTAAAATATCATTAATGTCAATTTTTGATACTATTCATTTTTTACTTTATAAAATTATTGAAGAAACCATTTATCATTTGAAAAACTACATTAAATCATCTATAACATGGAAAAGTAATTCAAAAAAAATCATGTATGAAATCAATTTTATCAAATTAAATTAAATTTAATATTTTTAATATCATATATTTGATTCAACCAATAATTATGCAATTAATACATCATCATTATGTCACCTTTTAATTTAATTATTTCATTCATAAAAAATAAATACTCATAATTTAGGAAAAAAAATATTTCATAATTATGTTTGCAGTCTAAAATATCTTTTACATAACCCCATATAAATAATATGTTTCTTGTTATAAATAAAAATATTTTGAAATTTTATTTTCTTTTAATATAATATTATCAATACTCTCAAAAATGTGGCCTCAATGTCATGACCCCCTCCCCACAAAGTGTACCCCTCCTGGGCCGGCAATGTGAGAAGAGAGATAATGACCCCCGAGTCCCGCCTCCAGTAGGCCCCGGGTTGGTGACTAGCACCGAGGGTATAATAAACACACAAATGGGAGGAATTACCCTCTAAGAAAACACACGCAGAAGAGAGAGATTGAATAGACTCCAATCAACTCCAACTTAGAACTGAAATATAAAAGAAATCCATGTACATATATGATATGTCATGCAAAAGTACTACAACTAAATTGGGAAACTAAAAGTACCCAAAAGAAAGTAAAACGAAAGCGACCACAAGCCCGAACAGCTCCTCCTTCAACCACAAGCTAGTAGTAACTAGCTTGATCTCCAACCTGCTCCAAGTGACCTAAAAAAACAGTTTATATATACATAGGGTGAGTATAACAGTATACTCAGTAGGATCATCCCCAAGCCTCTCGTGCAAAAGTAAAGAAAGCATGCTAAAGCCTAGTGAACAACAAGTGAAACTAACTCGTCACCTAAATAGGTATAATAAGTTCCCAACCTCACCATGGCTACTCTCACCAAGTAACGCATACAAGAATATAGCATATAATAAAGAATATCAGGGGTACCCCGCTACTACTTCCCCACTGGTTTGCCGCTTTTCCCCAACGTCATACGTCTTGTGCATCTCTCTCCAAAGGCTTGGCCGCAGACACCTGGGCTAGGATCCACAATCTGCACCTCATGCACCACAAAGGCTTTCCCGAAGACACCTGGGCAAGCACCACACCATCCTCCCAACAAAAAGTAACCATGTAAGTTCCGGGAGCCACCATATCTCGCATAACGTGTATCATACATCATGTATTTTACCTCAAGCCATTATAGCCCATACAACAAGCATGGATCCTCAAGCCATTACAACCAATACACATTACACCTATAGTAGTCCATAGGATACTATATCCAGAATATATGTGTGTGAAATAACCACACGCCATTACATCCCTCTACACACATATATGGGGAAACTAACTGGTGTGCCTATTGGCACATGTATCTACCAAGAGAAGAGAGCGGGGCCAAAGGGGGTAGTCAACCATTCGACCTCCCATCAGAATGTCGGGGAAAACACCCCCAGGGCTCAGAATCCATGGGGTGTCAGTTGCCCTTACCGACGGGGTGGAGTATCATATAGAAACTCAAAAATTATAGAATATATATATAACTCATATCCACACTATGGGAATTACCTAGTCTTAGATACAACTGCAGCCAACGTCTCTCAGGCTCTAGGCTGCTACTTCTAAGACAAGGTGTCCTATAAGAACACAAACATTTGAATAGATTTATTAGATTACTCCATTCACATTTTACCAGTTCCACTATACATTAATTAATTCTTTAAACATTAATTAACCATGAATAATTTAACATTAAACTTCATTAGCATCACACCCCAAGTCAACTTCTCCATTTAAGATTCACATCACATTTGAATTCCAGTATATCCATCCCCATGGATTTTCACCATTTAATCAAACTTTAATTTCAGAATTACTTTCCCATATTCGCAGGCATTCTAGAAAAGCATCATATGCTACTAAACACATAGGCGGCTCAACACGGTGAGTAGATATACTACCCGTCGAGTCTTTTCCGCCATTAGAAAGAGCATAGAACCATCCCCCCTCAGGAGGCTAAACACGGAAAGCACGTGGCAAACCCCGTGTGTCTTTGGCTCCTTCAGAAGAAGGGTAAGAAAGACCAGCTTCCTTGAGCAGTGGGGAAAAGCAAAGCAAATAAACATTCAAATAATCCACAAGCATCCAGTAACCACATCCATCCCATTCCATCACCCCTGGTGTCCTCCCCGACACCGACATGCATAAACTGATGCATCTCGCCACTATAGGCATCATCCGCTACCACAACCACAAGGCCACCATGCCTCTACATATAACAACACCCCTCTAGGTTCACATCACAACACAAGCAGCAGGAAAAAAAATCACAACCATGGGCTCTTGGCCCTTTAACAAACAAGAGGGTAACTCAGAACCCTTTTAGAAATTATCAAACAAGCGATTCTTTAATCCATAATGAATTAACAGATTAAATCCATATGTTCCAATTTCGGAAAAACTAATCAGTAAGTTATCACAAAGATTTAACATGCTTACTATGCCAATTCTATTATCATCAAATTAGAACAACTACATCAACGACAACAACCAGATTCATTCACATGCCTCTTTATCTTTATCCAATTAATTAACAATTAATTCCGGCTTTACGTTCATTATCAATTTCCACCAAGAACGAACAACTAATCAAAGAAAACATAGATATCACTCTATCTAGAAAAACATGAGGCAAACAGTTATCACGGTACAAAGCAACAACATGCGATCAACCAATTCGTTTAATCCGGTTCAAGTATTTAATTAGGTCAATTTCATTGTGATCCAAAGGGATAAATCATGCTAATTCTATGATTTCACATATA
The DNA here is from genome assembly GCA_963277665.1 of Viscum album. Classification (NCBI taxonomy): domain Eukaryota; kingdom Viridiplantae; phylum Streptophyta; class Magnoliopsida; order Santalales; family Viscaceae; genus Viscum; species Viscum album. The sequence continues at coordinate 799,656,625 of OY728155.1, forward strand.
CAATTAGAGAATCCATGAATCCCCTACCTTGAAGAGTTCTTGACGCCCATTATCCACACAACGGGTCACAATCCTACTTTCATGACAACTACATCCACCAGAGGATGCCACAGTACGACAGTACCAACCGACCCAAAGAAAAAACCATTAGAATTTTGGATATTACTTGGTATAATAAGGAAGGGAGAAAAAAAGAGAAGATGATCCCCAAAAGAACAATGATACAACATACCTTATATCGAAGATTGATCGATACAGCTCGGTTGCATCCAAAAAAATAGAGCAGAACCAATAGGAGGATTATGATTGGATTGTGAAACTCCTACTGGAATGATTGAAAGGCTCTAGTGTCTATTAGCTAAGAACAAGGAGGAAGAACAAGGGAGAATGATATCTGGTTCCTTTTTGAAGATTTAATGAGGCGACGGTTTAAGATCTGGTTAATTCTCCATTAAAACGGATCACATTAACCCACACGGTTTGACCAAGTAAATACATCCCGACCTTAGGAATAATTAATATAGGATTTATGGAATTTGAATCGGCCATAAGAGTCCTTAAAAAAGGCTTTAAATGTATTTTACGTTAAAGGAAACGTCAAATGGGAGAAACTGTAGGAATTTGCAAACACTGTTCACATACTCATAATTTGGCAAAGGAAAGAAAAGGTCACCGTTAGACCTCACCGTTCTAGAAACATTGTTCAATTCCACTGTTAGAAGGCCACCGTTAGAAGGTTACCATTATGGAAACACTGTTCAAGTCTACCGTTAGAAGGTCACCGTTAGAATGTTACCGTTATGGAAACACTATTCAAGCCTACCGTTAGAAGGTCACCGCTCGAAGGTTACCATTCTGGAAACACTGTTCAAGGCTATCATTATAAGGTCACCGTTAGAAGGTTACCATTCTGGAAACACTATTCACTGAACCTCACCGATAGAATCACTGTTCACCTACCGATACTGTTCATAAAACTGGAAACATTGTTCACAGAACTGGAAAATTGGCAAAGTGTTGGGGATAAGAACCTTGACCTCCCGGAACACCTCCAACACCTCATTTTCACAAAGTAATGGACCGGAGAGGTCCGAGCCATTACATTAGATACCTCTCAAAACATTCTCGTCCTCGAGAATTAAAAACCAACCCAGAAGAAAAGAGGGGTCTGAACAACCACCCCATAAGATACCTCTCAGGGGAAAACCACCATGAGTTGTTCGAAAGCTGGAACAAAACTACGACATCCGAGTGTATGGGAAAAAACAATCCATATCCAAAAAATTCAATCATAACATCACAACAAGTTACATAAATATAACATGAAAGGTCTAACCACAAAGGAAACATCATTACATGAAAGGAATTAAACATTGAACAAATCTTGGTACTGAGCACGTATCTGTGACTCACCCTCCCAGGTACTCTCCTCCATGAAACCGTGTTACCACAAGACATGAACTAAGGGGATAGAAAGCCCACACAACTCCTTCTCCTTGTGTTCTTGGATCTCCACAGGTTGCTCCTCGAAGGTTGCATCATCATCAATATCGATCTCTCCCCAGTCGATAACATGAGATTCATCATGAAGATAACGACGGAGCTGTGATACATAGAAAACATCATGTATCTGACTCATCTGAGGGGGAAGTGCTACTCGATACGCCACAGATCCAACACGAGCTAACACCTCGAAAGGCCCAACAATTCGGGGAGAAAGCTAACTTCCACGACCAAACCTTCGTTGCCCACGACGCGGAGTCACCTTCAGAAACACATGAACCTTAACATTAAACTCTAAGGGTCTCCTTCTTTGATCAGCATATGATTTCTGACGATCTTGCGCTGTGTTCATCCTCTCACTAATCACCTGAACCATCTTTGTTGTATTCTGCACTAGTTCTGGTACGAGAATTGCTGACTCTCCAACCCTAGTCCAGCACAATGGAGAACTGCATGGCCGGCCATACAAGGCTTCAAACGGCGCCATACCGATGGTAGAGTGAAAAATATTATTGTAAGAAAACTCTACAAGGGTAAGTGATTCATCCATGAACCTCCAAAATCAAGAATACAAGAGCGCAACATGTCTTCAAGAGTTCGGATGGTTCGCTCTATCTGACCATCCGTTTGAGGATAAAAAGCAGTGCTAAGGCACAACTGAGAGCCAAAAGCATGCTGGAGACTTCTCCACACCCTGGAGGTAAAACGAGGATGTCGATCAGAAATGATCATCCTAGGTACTCCATGAAGTCTCACCACCTCCTCTAGATCACCCAACTGAGACTCTTCCACCTTCTGCACCAGGGATGACTGCACCGTCATTTGGAAAAGAAAACCTCTACCCCCAACTTCTCCCATATCAAGATGCAAGGCTGATATCTCTTCCATCACTCTCCAAGAATCACCAGATTCACAGACAACATCATTACGTGAAATTCGGCTCAGTGCATCAGCTACAACATTCCCTTTTCCATGTGTATACGATATTTCAAAGTCGTATTCCTGCAAGAACTCCATCCACAGACGCTGCCTCAAGTTGAAGTCACGTTGGGAGAAAACATACCTCAAATTCTTATGATAGGTGAAAACCACAAAGTGAAAACTGATGAGGTAATGTCTCCACAACTTCAGAGAAAACACCACGGATGCCAACTCAAGATCATGGGTGGCATAGTTGCGTTCATGGGGATGCAACAGCCGAGACCCATAAGAAACAACTGTCCTCTGCTACATGAGAACACAACCTAGCCCCAGATGTGAAGCATCACAGAAAACATCAAACTGGACTCCCTCTGCTGGAAGACAAAGGACTGGAGCACTTACCAACTTCTACTATAGATACTCGAAATCTCTCTAACACTGATAAGTCCATATGAACGTTTGATCCTTCCTGGTCAAAGCTGTCAGAGGAGTCGCAACTCGGGATAAATTGGCTACAAACCTCCTATAATATCCTACAAGACCAAGGAAACTTCGCACCACTGACATGGTCTTGGGGGCTGCCCAAGACACCACTACTTCTATCTTCAACGGATCCACAGCTACTCCCTATTGGGACACAACATGCCCCATGAAACGAACTTCTTGAGCCCAAAACTCACACTTCGACAACTTCCCCAAAAAATTGATGTTGGCGAAGAACTCCCAAAACGGCTCGTAGATTCTATGAATGCTCCGCTTCAGATGTGGAGTACACAAGGATTACTTCGATGAAAACTACAACAAACTTGTACAGGAATTCACGGAACACAGCATTCATCAACCCCATAAAAATAGTTGGAGCATTCGTCACGCCGAATGGCATTACAAAAAACTCATAATGCCCATGACGACAATGGAAAGCAGTCTTCGGGATATCCTCATCCTTTACACGCATCTGATGATATCCTAACCGCAAGTCGATCTTTGAGAACCAACTTGCACCCTTCAGTTGATCGAACAAGTCATCAATCCGCGGGAGAGGATAGTAGTTCTTTATTGTCACTTTGTTTAATCGACGATAATCGACGCACAACCGCAATCTGCGATCAGCCTTTTTCACAAAAAAAACTGGTGCACCCCACGGTGACACACTTGGCCAAACAAAACTGCACTGCAACAGACCATCAAGCTATATACGTAGCTCTCGTAACTCAGAAGGGTCCATCATATGCAGAGACATATAGATAGGAGACGCTCCTGGCTTTACCTCAATCCCAAACTCGATCTCTCGTCAAGGGGGTAACTCTACAACCTCTTCTGGAAAGACATTAGGGTACTCCTCTACAACCCTAGGAAGCGCCAACTACTGAACCTCTGAAGAACTCAGCATTATCTCAGCCATCATGGATGATAAGGATTGAACTCATCTATGACTCATCCGAGGATCTCCCTCACCCACAAACACCACTTTCTCTCCATCTGCATCAAAGAAAATGACTTTCTTCATGTAGAAATCCACAATATCCTGCACCGAATACAACCAATCCATGCCAAGGATGACATCATATGGTTGTATTCATAAACATAGTAAATCTCCCCAAGAGCGGTGTTGCCCCAACACAAGCTCAGAGTCTCTACATGCTTCAAACAAGTCGGATCGACCTCTAACTGGCGTGGTCAACGCCAAGGGCACTGGAAGCCTCTCTACCTCAAGTCCCAAATCATGGACAAGAGTAGGTGATATGAAGGAGTGTGTTTCTCCTGAATCAAACAAGGCATACACCAAGGTAGAAAACAAGCAAAGGGTACCTCGAACGACATCTGTCTCGCCTGGGGCTGGAAACGCTAGAGCATAAAGCGGACCATGACCTCCTCCACGGCCTCTCTGACCCTAATGAAGACCACCACTGCAGCCGTGCTCTGCTCTCTGAGGACGGGGAGCATCATGGGGTTGTCCTCTGCCTGCTTCATCTACCCTCCGGTGATCTAAAACTGGTGCAACCTGCTGCTGCTGCCTCGGCTGAAACTGCCTCAACGGAGGAACCTAGAGCGGAGCGCCCGATACATGATGACTGCTCTGAAAATTCAAGAACTCCCGCTGCTGATGACCATGACCACCACAAGAAAAACAAGCACCTGATCCCTTGGTATAGGCCTGAGAGTTTCTGTCTCTGGAGAAACGAGATTGGAAGGGCTGGGACCTACCCCCAGGTGAACAGAAACTCTTCTGCCCAGAAAACTGGGAACCCCGGACCACAGCTCTGCTTCGTGGGGAATCATGATGATTCCCCTCTCGTGATGATCCGGTCCTAGCAAAAGTCCTCTCAACAACCTTTTCCCTCGCCACCACCTCATGATATGTCTTTAGCATAAATGGGGTGACCTGGCACTGGATCTCTGGATGTAGAGCCTCCCCGAAATGCCTCGCCCTGGCCTCCTCATCTGGTAATAGGTCTGAAGCATATTGTAGAAGGTTCCTGAAATGGATTCCAAACTCTCAAACACTAGAGGTCCCCTGTCGAAGGGTAAGAAGCTCCTGGTGACTGGATGCCTTCGAATTTGATGAAAGAAACTCATCTCTAAACCTGTCTCGAAACTCCTCCCATCAGATCGCTGACTCCTCGTGATCCCCGAGGAACAAGAACCACCACTGCCTTGCTGCTTAACGCAACATCGTCACAACCAAGGATACCCAGTGTTCTTTCCGAGCACGAATCGAACTGAATCCTATCTCGACTTCCTCCAACCAGTCTTCTGTGACTGCATCTAAAACGGAGCCCTCGTACTTCTGTAGACTCTAGCGCTAAAACTCTCGGAGTGTCTTCCTCCATGTGTCATCGTCGTCAACCTCTACCCGACAGCGATCTGCCGGAATAGCCTGGTGGACATCTTCTGCGCAAACCTGACGAGGACGTCGACCAGGAGCCATAACTGTAAAATAACAACTGTTAGAGCTCATAAGCCTAGAATATGGATGACACAGCATTAATAAATTAATTGTTTTCTTTTTTTAATTTAAGTTTAACCAATCCCAAGGTCTACCCATTGAAACACATGCACAAAGAAGAATGATGCATGATCCTTTCCTAGGTCTCTACCTTGCAACCAGTATCACCTTGTTTAATAGCCATCGTAAACTTAAAGGTCCGTGCAACAGATCAAAGGGGGCCCTAAACGCCTATTTCTCTGTTGGTCTATAGTGTTTACCCCACTTTCTAAACATGAATGACATTGTTTCCCTACTATCCCATGCATCCTCACCTGTGCCTAACTCCAAACTCCATCCTATCCCTCAACCAGACCTCTGATACCACTCTGTCATGACCCCCTCCTCACAAAGTGTACCCCTCCTGGGCCGGCAATGTGAGAGGAGAGATAATGACCCCCGAGTCCCGCCTCCAGTAGGCCCCAGGTTGGCGACTAGCACCATAGGTATAATAAACACACAAATGAGAGGCATTACCCTCTAAGAGAACACATGCAGAAGAGAGGGATATAATATACTCCAATAAACTCCATCTCAGAACTGAAATATAAAAGAAATCAATGTACATATATGAAATTTCATGCAAAAGTACTACAACTGAAAGGGGGAAATAAAAGTACCCAAAAGAAAGTAAAACGACTGCGACCACAAGCCCGAACAACTCCTCCTCCAACCATAATCTAGTAGTAACCAGCTTGATCTCCAACCTGCTCTAAGTGACATGAAACAACCGTTTATATGTACATAGGGTGAGTATAACAGTATACTCAGCAGGATCCTCCCCACGCCTCTCGTGCAAAAGTAAAGAAAGCATGCTAAATCCCAGTGATCAAAAATTGAAACTAACTCTTCACCTAAACAGGTATACTAAGTTCCCAACCTCACAATGGCTAATCTCACCAAGTACCACATACAAGAATATAGAATATAATAAAGAATATCAAGGGTACCCCACTACTACTTCCCCACTGGTTTTCCGCTTTTCCCTAATGACATACGTCCTGTGCATCTCTCTCTAAAGGCTTGCCCACAGACACCTGGGCTATGCTCTACAAGCTGCACCTCGTGCACCACAAAGGCTTTCCCGTAGTCACCTGGGCGAAGCACCACACCATCCTCCCAAATAAAAGTAACCAGGTAAGTTCCGGGAGCCACCACAGCCCGCATAACGTGTATCATACATCGGGTATTATACCTCAAGCCATTATAGCCCATACGCCGAGTATGGATCCTGAAGCCATCACAACATATACACCTTACACCTATGTAGTCCATAGGATACTATATCCAGAATATATGTGTGTGAAATAACCACAAGCCATTAAAGCCCTCTACACACATATATGGGGAAACTAAATGGTGTGCTTGTTGGCACATGTATCTAACAAGAGAAGAGAGTGGGGCCAAAGGGGGTAGTCAACCATTCAACCTCCCATCAGAATATTGGGGAAAACACCCCCCAGGGCTCAGAATCCCCGGGGTGTCAGTTGCCCTTACCGATGGGGTGGATTAGCATATAGAAACACAAAAAGTAAAAAATATATATATAACTCACATCCACACTATGGGCTTTAGCTAGTCTTAGATACAACTGCAACTAACATCTCTCAGGCTCCAGGCTGCTACTTCTAAGACTAGGTGTCCTATAAGCACACAAACATTTTAAGAGATTTATTATATTACTCCATTCTCATTTTACCAGTTCCACTGTACATTAATTAATTCTTTAAACATTAATTAACCATGACTAATTTAACATTAAACTTCATTAGCATCACACCCAAAGTCAACTGCTCCTTTTAAGATTCACATCACCTTTGAATTCCAGTATCTCCATCCCCATGGATTTTCACCATTTAATCAAAATTTCATTTCAGAATTACTTTCCCATATTCCGAGGCATTCTAGAAAAGAATCATATGATACTAAACACAAAGGAGGCTCAACACGGTGAGTAGATATACTACCCATCGAGTCTTTTCCGCTTTTAGAAAGAGCATAGACCCATCCCCCCTCGAGAGGCTAAACACGGAAAGCACGTGGCATACCTGCACGTCTTCGCCTCCTTCAGAAGAAGGGTAAGCAAGACGAGCTGCCTTGAGCATTGGGGGTAAGTAATGCAGATAAACATTCAAAGAATCCACAAGCATCCAACAACCACATCCATCTCATTCAATCACCCCTGGTGTCCTCCCCGACACCCACATGCACAAACTAATGCATCTCGCCACTCTAGGCGTCATCCACTACCACAACCACAAGGCCTCCACGCCTCCACATATCACAACACCCCTCCAGGGTCACGTCACAGCACAAGTAGCAGGAAAACAAAAATCACAACCATGGGATCTTGTCCCTTTAAAAAACAAGAGGGTAACTCAGAACCCTTTTAGAAATTATCAAACAAGCGATTCTTTAACCCATATTGAATTAACAGATTCAATCCGTAGCATCCAATTTCGGAAAAACTAATCAGTAAGCTATCACAAAGATTTAACATGCTTACTATACCAATTTGATTATCATCAAATTAGAGCATCTACATCAACGACAACAACCAGATTCATTCACATGCCTCTTTATCTTTAGCCAATTAATTATCAATTAATTCTAGCTTTACGTTCAATATCAATTTCCATCAAGAACGAACAACTAATCAAAGAAAACATAGATATCACTCTATCTAGCAAAACATGAGGCGAACCGTTATCACAGTACAAATCAACAACATGCGATCAACCAATTTTTTAATCCGGTTCAAGTATTTAATTAGGTCAATTTCATTGTGAATCAAAGGGATAAATCATGGAAATTCTATGATTGCACATATACAATTAGAGAAGCCATGAATCCCCTACCTCGAAGAGTTATTGACGTCCTTTATCCACATAATGGGTCACAATCCTCCTCTCATGACAACTGAATCCACCAGAGGATACCACAGTACGACAGTACCAACCAACCCCAAGAAAAACCCAATAGAATTTTGGAAATTACTTGGTATAATAAGGAAGGGAGAAAAAAAGAGAAGATGATCCCCCAAAGAACAATGATACAACATACCTTATATCGAAGATTGAGCGATACAGCTCGGTTGCATCCAAAAAAATAGAGCGGAACCAATCGGAGGATTAGGATTTGATTATGAAACTCCTATGGGAATGATTGAAAGGTTATAGTGTCTCTTAGCCGAGAACAAGGAGGAAGAACAAGGAAGAATGATATCTGGTTTCTTTTTGAAGATTTAACGAGGCGACGGTGTAAGATCTGGTTAATTATCCATTAAAAACGGATCACATTAACCCACGTGGTTTGACCAAGTAAATACATCCCGGCCTTAGGAATAATTAATATAGGATTTATGGCATTTTAATCGGCCATTAGAGTCCTTAAAAGAAGGATTTAAATGTATTTTACGTCAAAGGAAACATCATATGGGTGAAACTGTAGGAAGCTGGAAACACTGTTCACGTACTCAAAATTTGGCAAATGAAAGAAAATGTCACCGTTAGACCTCACCATTCTGGAAACACTGTTCAAGTCCACCATTAGAAGGTCACCGTTAGAAGGTTACTGTTTTGGAAACACTGTTCAAGTCTACCATTATAAGGTCACCGTTAGAAGGTTACCGTTCTGGAAACACTGTTCAAGCCTACCGTTAGAAGGTTACTGTTAGAAGGTTGCCATTCTGGAAACATTGTTCATGGATACCGTTATAAGGTCACCGTTAGAGGATTACCGTTTTGGAAACACCGTTCACTGAACCTCACCAATAGAAACACTGTTCACCAACAGATACTGTTCATAAAACCGGAAACACTGTTCACAGAACTGGAAAATTGGCAAAGTGTTGGGGATAAGTCACCTTGACCTCCCGGAACACCTCCAACACCTCATTATCACAAAGTAATGGACCGAAGAGGTCTGGGGCATTACACTCAATATGTCATAATTTTCAAAAAAATTATTCTTTTTGTGGAAAAACAACTCACACAGTTATATTTGAACATGTGTTTTTGTAATTTTATAATATTTACTATATTATTTATACACATAATTATACATTTTGTGATTAACTATTTTAAAAACATTACTCAAGTTAATATTAATAATTTCCATAAAAGTTAGATATATAAAAAATTTAGACTATATAACTTTATATATTGAATAAAATTAAAAAACATAAAAAAAACATAAATTTCAGAAACTAATTTAATTTTAAACCCAATGATGGGACCAGAAAATGGATATTTAAATGTAAGAGTATTAAAAGGATAAAAAAGATTTTATATCCAATTTCAATGTGATGTTAATTACAAGAACTATATGGTGTTAATTGATAAAAACAATATATAATCATACTTTCATAATGTTAAAATATAAATTTCATCTCTATAAATAAAGTGGATTAAAAAAATTCATTTAAAATGGAATATTTATTTATTGTTAATCCAAAACCTGAAACATATTAGAAACATATCAAAAGTTAAACCAAAGTAAATATTAATACTAAAAAATTATATAATATTATTATTTTTCCAAATCCTAAATATAAATGTTTCAAAAATTAGATTTAAAATATGTGTTCCTTAAAAAGGTGGAAAACCTGCCTTTTTTAATACTTTTTATAATCGTAAAATTGGATTTGTTCATAGATCATGTCAAGAAAAAACATAAGATTAATTTTAATCATTATATTTAATATTATATATATATATATATATTCAATTAATAGTCTCCAAAAATAATTTTTATTTATTTATTTGTATATAAAAGACTTGTGAGATTTTAATTATATTTATGAGAAAAACATTTCCTTTAAGATTAGAAAGGATTTTGCATTCATTTATAATTAATTGTTCACCAGTGAACTAATTATATATAAATTTTTAAAACATATTTTCATGATTCATTTAATATTGTTCATTCCCTCAATTCTAATAGCTAGTTTTATTAGTAACATTAAAATAATAATATTTTTATATTCTTTTATAATCAATGTGTCATATCTTGTAATCTATCAAATATAATGTTTCATTTTTATAAAATGGGGAATTTACTTTTGACCATAATTTAATAAATGGTATCCTCACAAGTTGAGCATAGGATTTAAAACTATGGATTGAATTTTAATACTTCATTTATTGAAACCCCACTTGAAAAAAGGTTTAATAAATCTTCCACTTTTAATGAATAAAATGAAAGTATGAAGGTCACTTGGGATGAAAAATGTTAGGCTTCCATACAGAAAATTGTGGGAATGAAAGAAAAATTAAATATCATTTTCTGATGGAGAGTGATAGATAATATGGTCAAGAGAATGATAAAAAACCATAAATCTTTGATTAGTTAAACTTTCATTGATTTCAAATTAAGAAATGTAAACAGATAATGTTTTTGTTTTAAGATCTCTTTCATAGAATTATGGAATTTTTTTAGTACTTAGATTAAGAACATAAGGAAATATACATACAAGAAACTTAGAGTTTCATCCTCTAATCCATTTCCACCACAAATTCATATTTTCCTCTAAATGACGAGTATTAAATATCAATTTTTTACGTCTTAATCACTTGAATAACCTTCTAGTGAATCTAATAATCCAAAAAATATTTACTAATTATTTTACAATCTTTATAAATTATCCAAACTCAATATTTTTAGTAAATGATAAGCTAATTACCCAAAAATGAATAAAATTTATATGAGGAAAACTACTTCAATCTCCAAAATTCAATAGTAATAACGAAATATTGACAAAGTCCATTCAAAGAATAATTATACATAAAATTCGTCAAATTATAATGAATATAATTAAAACCTAAAATCTAGAAGGATTTGATCACATAGTCTTTCCAGATAAATTTTATCATTTATATCTAATTATAATCAATTACTCTTGATATCATATAACAAGAATTAATTTTCTTAGTCACAAATTCTATAAGAGAGGTAAATCATTTCGATAAATAACTTGAATAACCATTAGTCCCTTATAAAATAAAATAATCTAGAAATATATATTTCACCCATTATTCAATAAATAAAATACCTTAGTATCCTGTTTTCCATGATCATTTAGGGTTCCCAAAATGTTATTTTTTTTTCCAAAATAATATTTCATAGCTAATCACCAAATCAATTTCCAAACTCACAGTCATGTATTGGTTAAAATATAAATTCCAAAAACTAAATTATTCTTCATCCATAAAATCATTTAATTAAAAATAAAAAGATACACTGATAGGCACTTCACGTTGTCTAGTGGTAGGAGATACACCATTGACACCCTTCGATTATTGGTTCGATTTATGTGGCCTTGCTGGAGATGACATGGTAGTTACTCATCATTTGTGATCTCCTTTTCAAAAATCTGTATAATTATTATCTCATTCCCAAAATATGGTAAAATCATCAAAAATACCCAAAAGTATTTTTTTTACCTCAATGATATCGCATAACATTCAATTTTCATCCGAAATGGTATTATCCCATAATTTCTTGAAAAAATAAATGTCTCTAAAAATAATTAGTCACCTTAAAATTTCAAATTTTAATGCCAAAAGGGTTTTTAAGTAATTAAAATTATGATAATCCAAAAAATATTAATCTCATAAAAAATTTCCTAACTCTTAAGAGAAAATTATAATGTAGAATGTTTTCCAAAACATCATATGATACCAACTGTAAGGATACAACCATAATATTTACTTATTCTATATTTTCGAACAATATATAACAATTAAGGATATTTATAGTTTATAGTTATAGATAATTATGAATCACCCATATAATGTAAACCCATACAGTACAAGTGGACACTTATACTCAGTTTCCATTTTTTCCACCAAAGGAATACATTTTAAAAACATGATTTTTTTCTAAACACTTATTTAATTATTTAATTATCAAAAATTATTTTAAAATATAAAAAATAAGGCATATATAAAAAATATAAATCATTTTTTGGGCACAAAATCTAAATAAAGAACATAAAAAAGAAGGAAAATCATTAGACTAGTGAAAACATGAAAACCCATTAAAGCTCTTTTCATATAAACTTAGTATCATGAATAGAAAAATCATACAGGTACCTCGGAACATTGCTGCCATATAACTTTTACATTGATCCTTTAAAATAGAATAACTATATAGTCACATTCCATCTCCATAGTACCCAACATATAGTAGAGATATAATAGTGCTCACCCATCATAACATGATCTATAATGGGGATTAACCCATCATAGCTTGAGTTATAATGGGGATCAAACAATAATATCATTAAATATAATGGGATAAAACCATCATAAACAAATTAAAATGTAAAAATAATGAATAAATTATTCATGAGTATTTTTAACACATGAGAAAAACACTTTAAGATATCAAAATACCAATTTCTTGTAAAAATAAAATTTTAAATATAAAAAACTAATACAAATCAATGAAGTAATTTTATTCAAAAATAAATATGGGAAAATACAAATAAAAAAATTTAAATAAATTATCATGAAATAAGGAGAAACAAATATAGTTATATAAGTAAAAAAATTATACTTGGAAACATATGTTGAAATAATTACATTGAAAGTTGTTTTTTAAAAGAAAGTCCTATATATAAACCATAAAAATATTACATTTTGAAAAAATTTGACGGAAATTATAATATAAAATTACTAGAAAAATAATTTCCATATATATACATTCACAAAAAAAATTTAAATTCATTTACATTAAAGATATTGATTTAGAAGAACAAATTGTTAAGACATTTAGATTATTGTTTTAGTTAAATATTCACTTAACTTGATTCCAACAACTCAGTAAGATATTTATCATCATAGATGATAAAAATTGGAATATTAGTAACTTTATTTAGAAATTTTTCTTGTTTATCACTCCTTTTATTTGAATTATTTACATGTTATTGTAATTACTTAAATGTTTATTTTCACATCGAACGTTTTGATGATATTCATTACATGAGTCCAAAATGACTCTGATATGATGTTTATAGACAAATTTGAAATTATTTCATCAAATCAATAATAATATTAATGAAATTAAAATCATTTTATATCAAAATTATACTTTTAAATACATCCATTAAATAGGTATATTCAAAATGAATTATGTTACATTCATGGAGATGATAATCCATACGTACACATGAGTAAAATTTTCATTTTTCAACGACCATTATAGACAGAATATAAGTATAATTTTTCATTCCATAACGATCATAATATAATTAATATAATATTAAGAATTTTAATATAATTATATATAACATTCATGTTATGTGTTGATGAAAAATAAATTTCATCTCTTTGTAGAAGTTATAGTTCACACGTAAGCATGAACGACGTTATCGTTTTTTGTTCATATAAAGGTAAGAATTTGAATGATATATTATTATTTAATAATGATAAATATATCCTTAATATCATATATAAAATTTTATTATATCATTATAACAATTCTTGAGAGATAATGATGGAAAACAAATTATATCGATTTTGAAGGTGGCAGTATATCGTACACATGAAAGATTAATTCATTTACCATTTGAAGAAACTGAATATATATTTAGGTGTTTATAATTACATAATGATATATAATTATATTTATGATAATTTTGTTCCTATTTCACCATTTTTAAACATTATTTAAAGTAATTTTAATAATAAATAATACAGAAACATTTAATTATAAGGGATACCTCTTCCTCGAACGATCTCCTTTGATTAACACCATACCACGTATACGGTGAATGTTATTCCTAAAATAAGATCTCTATAATGAGGGGATAAATTGTAGGAATCTATTTAGATATATATTAGATGTTACAAATAGTTTTTCAAGTTTGAGTGAAAATAAAATAATTGGTGACCTTTTAAATGAGATGGGAGGGAACTCTTTGAATCCTCAAATTATTAAATTAATATAAATTAATTTTCTAATTCATGTGGTAACAAATTAATTAATTTATAATATAGGATGGTTATGGGTCCAAATATATTCATACATTGAAAATTATACATATATTAATATTTTCTTAATCCTTATCAATTTGTTTTATCAGTTATTAATTCATAAGATGAAACTATGTATTTTAAAATTTGAGAGACAAAATATTAAATATAAAATATGAAAAACCAGAAATTGATGCATTGACGAAATTGTTTTACATTTATTTATCATTTGGCCTATGTGTTTCGTTTTATTAATTGTATATCATTTAATAGAATATTATTTATTTAAAAATATAATTTATGTCTATTTTGATACTATTCATTTATTTGATGTTTTAAAAATATCATAAAAACATTATTTCTAATAAAAAGTCAATTAAGTCATCTATAACATGTTAAATTCATCAATAAAATTATTAGATAAAACCAATTATAGAATAATATATTTATTTTACTAATATTAATATTGTTAATTTTATTATCCCATTAATTAAGCCATTAATCTCTCATCATTATGCCACAATTTAATATAAGAATTTATTAAATAAATAAAATAAATAAATTACTGTGATGTAGGTAAACATTTTATCTTTATGAATAATATTTTGAGTCTAATTTATTTTTGTATAACCCAATATTAAAAATATTTTTCTTCTTAGAAACAAAAGTGTGAGCGAATGGTCTTTTATTTGAATATAATATTATAAATGTCATACACTCATCCAATAGGTTTAAAATGGTAAAACGTTTTCCTCATGTATTTTTTTTAAAAAAAAGAATCCAATGAAATTAGGACAAGTCATAGGTTAATTGATTAATATTTATAATATTATTTATACCCTTAAATACCTGATTAACCCTTAATTGTGTAAAAAAGTACTAAAGTCAGTATTCATAACATCCAAAAATGTAAATATTTAAATAATTTTGAACTTCGGATTAAAAATATTAATTGAATTTTTTAAAAATAAAAATATAAAAATAATATAAATTAATTTAAAATATATCATATTAACGGAACAAGAAAAAAAAATTAAATGTAAAAACGTTTAAAAGGTCCCAATGTTTATATATAAATTTTAATTGTGAAATTTATTACAATAAAATAAATAGTATTTAATATAATAACATGATCTAATAATACATTGAAATCATTTGAATATATAATTCAACTCTAAAATTAAATTTGATGAAAAAGATATTTTCAATTAAAATGCAGTATCTTTTCACATTTCATCAAAACATGAAAAATATCAGAAAATATTGAAAAAAAATCAACCAAATTAAATTTTGATATAGATATTTTATATAAGAGGTATTTTTTAAAATAAAACATAAAAAAAGTTTTGTTGAAAACATCTAAAACAAGTACGTCATTAAAAGGCAACCAAACATCATTTTTTTGAAAAAATGTTCTTTGATTTGTAAATTTAGATTTGTTCAAATATAATTACTATAAGAACCATATGATTAATGTTAAAAATAATATATAATATATATATATATATATTAAAATTATTAAATCCAGAAATGGTGATTTTCTATTTATTGGTATATAACACACATGCACACTTTTAAATATGTTTCAAGAAAAACATATCCTTTTATTTTAAAAAGGGTTTTACATTCAGGTATTATTAATTTTTAAAAAAATATTATTTATATATACAAGTTTAATCCATATTCTTATTATACAATTATTATTATGCATTACATTCATTCTAATGGTTAGGGTTTAATGTAAACATTTAAATAAAAATATATTGTTTTTCGTTTAATCTCAATGTGGTGTATCATCTATGCTTTCTAATATACAGTTTCCATTTAAAAAATAATTGTGTTACATGATTAATATCTATAAATGGGTCAAATAACCTATGTAAATGAATAAAACATCACAAAAATGAATAATATATGTGATTTCTTACTATATAACATAATCCATTTGTCACAACGTCTTATCCACTCAGTTTCACATTTTGTCACCAAACTATATTCTTGATAGTTATTTCATATACTATCTAAAATAAACACATCCTTTCACCATCAACCTGTAACTGAATGTGATGGTTCTATTCTAATAAATGGTTCATGATGTTAACTTCTATATATATGTAAGAGAAACTTCCTTCCTTGACTTATCCATTAATGACATGTCAATCGTGATGCACCCAGCATTCCCTACCTCACCGTGAAAATACAATATCACATTTTTCATTGGAATGTATTTTTCTGTGATCCATGACTTAAATTAATGATCATATTAATGCCTAATTACCATTAAACATTCTCATATATAGGAATATATTATGGCAACAAAACATTGACATTTTGAATGGAAGGATATTTCTCATAATCTCCCTAATTATATATTACAATGTGTGAACATGATGAGAGTAATCCTAAATCACAAATGAGTAGTTTCACCTAAAAATCTATATAAATTGTATCTTAACATATAACATTATATTACAATAGAACTATATTTAATAATATCATTATATAACATAATGGTTCTCATCGTAGCTGGTAAATGTTACGACAATATCAATGCGACATATTCTCGAGGTGAATATTACATTATGATAGTATAGAATAATGAAAAATATATATTAATATGTTTTATTAATATTACTTACAATTGATATACATGTAATCAAATTGAAAATGATTTAGACATAGGACACCGACTCCAAAAAGGGCCTTTTAACATCATTGTACATCCTATGTGACTAGAGAAGGATGATATATGTGTATCATCTAAATTCTATTTTTAGATCCTGTACAGATGAGACACATTTCCATGTTTGAAATCATTTAAATCCTTCCCTATAAATTTATAATTCTAGAATATTTTCTTCCTTCTTATGAAACTCGATGTCATCGTTTTTTGTCCCTTTGATCATGAAATTGTTTGATAGTTGACAAATATTTTTTGAAATATAAAATTTCATCACTATCTTTATAATTTCTATATCAATCCTTTTAATATATTTAACTATTGGATCCCATGAAATTTTCATAAATAATAGGATTTCATGATCTATTTTTCTTAGAGGATCAACCACCATGTTTTCTTATGTAGTTTATGTATTTTTTGAGAGTTCATAAATTTTATCTAACACTCACCAGCCCATTTCAAGAATGCAAAACCTATTCAATGTGAAAATATACATTACACTCTTTCGATCTATATATATATCACACATTTCATAATATATATAACATATCAATGTCGTTTTTATAAAAAATAAATATTCTTGTTCAATATTAGAGATCAAATAATTTTATTCAATAATAATTAATGAAACTATGTAACAAGGGACAACCTTTTCATTTTCTAAAGGACGCATTAAAATCCCTTCATTGATCCATCAATTTATATCTAAACCCCTACAGTAATACATGGTAGTGTAATCCCAGGTGTAGTAAAAATCCAATTTGTAAACTCTATATAGATATCATCATTTTTTTCTACCCAACGAAACTTTTCTTCCATTTATATTATCAAGGTTAATGGATTTTAAAACAAACAAATTACCAAAAAATATCTATTATATCAATATAGTCCATTGAAACAGTGGTTCACTTTTATGGTAATTTGTTTTGGCCATTATTAATAAGAATGTATCATTGAAGGATATATTAATATAACCTTAATTTTTATTAGATGACTTATGAAATATACTCATTATATCCATAATTCACACTTATTTAGCTCTACATAAAATTTCTCCATTTTTAAAGTCATTATCACAATCCTAGAATTATTTTCATGTTATTATTTAATCATAAAATAAATGAAAATATCATTAATAAATAACACAATAAAATTTATAATGTAATTTATAAATACTCCATATATAAAATCCATGAATATAAGGGTATAATTAGTATGTCTTAAAGGAATCATTATAATTTCACAGTGTCCATATCTTGTGTGAATGGTTTCTTAGGTATATATTTTTTCATTAATAGTAGTATATGGTATCAAAAATAATTATTGTAATAACCATAGACCTAGTTTTCTCAATTTGGTTCTTAATTTATTACATTGGCATAAGATATAAGTGATCTAACCCAATATGATTCAATAGTTTAGTAGTCATGGAAAAATATATACATGATGGAATCTTATAATATAATTGAATACAGAAAATGAAAATATTTATTTTATTCTTGGAAATTATTAATCCCTCAAGTATATCATTTCATGTCTATCATAGTACACTTCATGGGATCCTATAGAAAGGGAGAAAATTAAATGGGTGATCTCAGAGTCTTAGTAATGGTATGTGTACAAGAGAATGTATCATAGAATAAATAAGACATGAAGAATATTGAATGAAAAAATGATCCAAAAATAATTCCAAATTATTAATCATGTTGTCATTAATTGTATATGTGGATAACATAACTATTTTAATAATCATATATAATTCATTTAAAAATTTCATACTGATGGAATTCATAATATTGGACATCTTAAACTTATTATTGAGGTTTCATGCCAGGAAATTATACAGAAATGTGAGAGTAATAGGAAAAAAACCAATTTGGGATTTCTCATGAGACCTATCGATGCATATACTATTCAAATAACAATTCCAATCTATTCATCATATGAATATTAAATAAAAATAAATAAACATGAATTTATAATCAATAATAGTCTCTATTTGAAGAACTATCATATATAATGTCGTCTCTTTCCTTAATGAAAATGATCATAAATGGCCTATATAAATATACTCGATGGTATCATTTAATTATATCCCTAATAAATTATAATATTTCAATAATTGATTTTGATATAATTTAAAATAATTTTAAAATATCGCTGGAATATTTATTAAGATAAATACATCTTCCATTTTGAAATCCCTAATTTAAAATATAATAATTTCAAATATATTTCAGAAAAAAATTTGGTAGAAATAAATATTTATACTTGTAAAATAAATATCAAAAAAAATAGTAGTCATGGTGGTGGGAAAATACATTTGTGCATTGTACATTAGAAAAATGGATTATGTTCACATATTCAGTAAGAAGTACATCATTTGAAAAAAACTAGAAAAAATAATTTAATAATTTTTATAGAAAGTAAAATATGGTTATAAATAATTTTAATCAATCATTATAAAATAATATAAATATCAATTAAATCATGTTTAGAAAAATATTCAAACGTAATCAAAGTATTCATGATCTAATAGATAAAAATGTTGGGTTTCCAAAAAGATATTATTTTATAATTTTGAATATGTATAGAGATAAAAATAAAAGGAAAAAAGTTATAATCTCTATAAAAACTAATAGTATTATTATATAATTTGGTTTTAATATAGAAATGTCATATTATTCATTGAATGGAAACTCAAATAAAATCAATCCCTAATTAGGATGTGATTTTGAAATAAACCCTTACCTAAGGTCTGACTTGCAACATAATTTCTTTGAAAGTCATGTATAATAAATTTGTAATTCTTATAGTTATATAATAATATTTATACTTACTTGTAACATTTCATCATTGGTTTAATTATAATTCCTTCTAAAAATTATCTTTTCCAAGTATTAATTGTATTGTTTTTAGGTATGTTTCGGTTCAGTAGATTTGGTCCTTCTGTATTTCTCATGGTTCCATAATTTATCAAATTTAATTCCTAATATAAATAAAATATATATTCTATATATAAAAATTTATAAACATTATTGAAATATATACATGAAAATTAATCACATTTATTTGTGGATATGATTTTCCATATGTACTCCTGAGTGACGTTAAGATATTTTAACCAAAGAAGGGTTTAAATGGTAAATGATATATTATAAATAAAAATCATAATGAAATCATACATATTAAATATAAAAATTATATCTATCAGAAAAAACATTCATTAATGGTGGTGATGAAAAAAATACACCAATTTGTGATTTTATGGTCTATACTTACACAAAAATGATGCTTTTATTTTCCATTTGATGTAGGGGAGTTAAATAAAGGCTAATCAACTAACAGAATAAAATATTATTATTTTTTAGAAATTTAAGTTATTATAAAATTATAATTATCATAAGATTGAATTAATTTTAAAAATAAATAAATTTAAATCACTCATTTAAAAGTTGTACCTCTTCATTTGACAAACTTCATTGGCATAGACCTTTATCCTTATAAGTTTTGTATTTTGAATAAAATAATGCCTATATATAATAGAGAGAGATGTTAGGAATAAATTTTAGTAGGTACTATTTCAATTTTAGGCTCCTAATATGTTAATAATATAATACACTTGGTTTCCTTTTATAAGTGAGGTAGATGACAATTATAGATTTTTGAAAAATATTAAAATATATAAAAGTCGTATTCAAACCAAATGGATCCAAAATGAATCATATATAAATAGGGGATAATATATGTCCAGTTTATAAAAAATCAATATTATTTACAAGAAATGTTTTGGTCGTTTTACTCTTATAATTTTAGTTTATAATAATTGATCCCTTTTTAACCCATATTGTGGTTACTAATGTTTTTACCAAATTAAATCTTTAAAATAACAATAAAAGAATGGGTACTCTGTAAAAATTTTGAAATGATGATTCCAATTATAGGGTCCATTTTTCCAAATTAAATTCCATTATGTACTTGAAATAAATTTAAAAACCATCTTGTAAAATTGGATGGAAGGCAATTTTTTTGAAATATATATTTTTGTATTTATACAAATGTTTTTATAACATATTAATGATTAATGTTTATTATAATTAATTTAAATTAGTTTTTTATAAATAAATTTAATTAATTTTATTTTATAACCAATCCAAAACATAATATAATTCTTACTTGATTGAAAAAATATATTTTTCATTAAGAATCATCATTTATCACTATTCAATAACAACTTAATTTTTTCATAAAACCCAAAAAAGTCACCCTTAGTTGTATTGACATAGTGAATTCAAAAAATTTATTAATTACAACAAATAAAATTTCTATCAATAATAATTTAATGTTTTATCATATTTTTGAATGATGTAATGTTCATTATGGTATTGGTTCTCTTGAATGAAAATAATACTATAATTAAATCTCAGGTGTTACATTCTTCCATCATTCAAAAATTTAAACATTAAAATTTATAGAATTACACCTCGTGAATGATTTGGGTATTTTTTTGTCATAAAATATTCATGTTCTCACTTCGTCTCTTTTATCTTATGATTTCTCCAATGTACTTTTACCAATAGAGTCATTCGATTCCAAAAAACATGTTCTCCAGTGTCTAAAATCTAGATTGGACCTTTATAATACGATAAATTAGGATCAAATTATATTTAAATGGTTGTGATAAAATGTGTTGGATCTTTAATTTTCATGCTCAATAATAAAATATTGAAAATTTATTGATCATTAGACAGTCTAGGTGGATTTACCAAGCGTTAAGAACCAATTCATTTCAGAATTTCAAAATGAATTATATACATAAAACATAGTTTCAATCTACTTCAAATTAATAAAACAACTTTCAATGGAAACACATTCAATAAAGTCTAATCTCCCACATGAAATGGAATATCTATCCACCTATAATAAGAATAGATATTTTTTATTCTTTATGAGACCTTAATATCATTTTGAATTATGTTCACTTTCAGTTTTTTATCCTCATTGTGACATTGGACTATGTTCTTCCTTTCACGTAATCAATCCAATGAAGATATATTATAACACTTATTTCCATACAATGATTTATATGTTTCCATTTTATCGCTTCAATGGATGCTACTATTATATGAAATTTCCCCATAAGTTAAATAATAGTCCCTTATACAATGAAAGTCAATTGTGAATGATCTCAATATATCTTTTAATGTTTGAATAGTCCATTAGACTACCAATTAGTCTGAGGATGATATGTGGTTCTCAAATTTATCTTCTGGACCAGATCCATCTAATTCCTCTTCCAAAATTTTGATGCATTTCTAGGATTATAATAAGATATAATTAATAGAGTTTTAATATAAACACTCCCAACCTTATTTAGATAGATCTATTTTACTAGCACAAGAGGTATATCTTCCCTTAAAGTAAATAAATGGTTTGAATTAGTAAGTTTATCAATAATAACCCTTATATATTTAGTCATTGTTGGAGTCTTTATACATATTTATTTAAATCCCATTTTAATATCAACCCATTTGCACTCTATAATATTTAGAGGGTTCATAACTCATTTTGGGATTTTTTATTATAGAATTTACGTTGTGACAAACCAAGAATCCTAGTACATAGTTTAGAATTTCCCATTTCATATAAGCTCGCAAAAAATGTTCCATCAAATTGCAATAACATTTTTTATTCCAGACTATATTTAGAAATTTGAGTGATGGTCTATATATTATAATTCTATCCCAAATTAAGGTGTGGGTGGAACATATAAAAAAATTAAAATTATCATTACACCATCTTCATAAAAAAATCTACCCTTTTCCATCACTAAGAGATTTTGTTTTATTTAATTGACTTGTTCCATTGAGTTACAAAGATTTTATATTATTCAATAAAGATTCTTTACAATCAGTTGGAAAAGGATTGATGTTTCCCATTACATAATAATTCATATATCATATATTACAAATTAGTATAATAATGAATCACCATAAATCATCATATTAGTAAGAACATGATGATAATTCTTACTCAATAAATCAGTTAACTTATTTTCCATCGTAGGGAGGAAGTATGTTGTGAATTCAAAATCCATGACAAGATAAAAACATTTCATTTTCCCCATACTGATCTATTTATTTTTAAATATATATTTCAATATCTTTTTATCAGTATATATTTCATAGTTTTTACCGTATAGATAATTGTTCCACATGTTTGGGGAGAAAAATACATATAAAACTCAACATCAAGGGTTGGATAGTTATGTTAATTAATCTTTAACTACTGTGATGCATTGGAAACAAATTTATCATTTATTATAAAGATACATACATGTCATTTCTTTTATATGGAAGTATAATTTAGAAAAAAATTCATTCTCCTCCCAATGGTAACCTCAACCCATTTTCATTGATCAAGATCCTCTAAAACTCTTCCAAAAATTCTATAAATTCCTTTTTTATAAGAACACAACCCCATTATTTTTAAAATTAGGTTAAGGGTATCTGAATTGGGAATCAATTCACATGTATATATTATTGACCTATGAATATAGTGAAACTATATACCTTGGTAATGTTTTTCAGTGTATTTCTTCAATAAATATTGTTCCCTTAGAAGGATCTACACACATTCCATACATAGAGACAATGTTCCCAAGAAAATTATATTCTAGCATCCACAATTATCACATGATAAAAATCCCATATAACTCATTTACTTTAAGAGTCTTAACAATGATTTTTAAAAGACTCGTACGCTATTCCTTTCATTTGGAATATAGAAATATATAATTAAAAAACTCCATAATAAAATAATTAAAAAAAATATTTGAACACTTTATTAATCAAATACCAAAAAATTTAAGGTTTATTAGTCAATAATATTGCAATGTTTATAAATTACTATTGACTTAAAAATATAAAAAATGTTTTCATTTGGAAATCTTCATTCCTTACTAGCTTATGATAACAAAAGAATGAAGATAAAATGTAAAAAAATTGATTTCTTTAAGCTTGATCCAATATGCCATAAACATGAGGTAAATGATAAAAGTTATTCTTGTCATTATAATTGATTTAAATTAGCAATTCATATCCTCATAGTTACGTCATTCTTTTTCACAGAGAGAGTTGGAGCACCACAAGGAGAAACAGATCAATATATGCTTCCCTTATCAGATAACATCACTATTTTTATTTAAATCCAAAAAATAAAATATGTCTATTACATAGGGAGTCATTGGTATAAGTTTGAGTTCAAGGATGATTTCAATAAATAACTAAACATCACACTAATGAGAATGTCCAACTACTTCTTCATGAATTACATCAAGGAATTCATAAATAATAATGGAATCTGTATTCTATGGGTTACAATTGTCATTTATAGGTGGTGTTTACTCTTCTTATCTGTTAATTTCATTATAGAAAGCTATTGGGGGTGGATCCAGGCATGAATCAGTTAATTAAGCTAATATTCGAAAGAAAAGGAATTCAAAATCTTACTCATAAATCATTATCTCTATCTATTTGAAATAATTTTTCTCATTATACATTCAAATAAAATACATAATAAGTATTATAATAAATTATTCTACCAGTATGAAATGCAATATGTGAATATGACACATTAACTTTTCATATTATGGATTTACTAACATATCATTTTTAAAATAATATTTACTCAAACTCTCTTGATTGATAACTACCTTCTTAGTGTGCAGGTCAAATATTTAAATTAATTTGAAAAAACAATAGTATAAATAATTTTATAGATCATAATATAATAATAAAATGGATATATTTATTTTATTATCAATTTTCCTACCATAAAATCAATATAAATTCCACCATATGTTGTAGTAATTTCATAATCTAGGCCTTATCCCTTTCTCTTTTTTAGTGGTAACTTTCCTTTATATTTGGTGATTTTTTTAGAAACGTTGCCATATATTTATAGTTAAGTCATTAAAGATTGATGGATTATTGCATACATTTTTTAGATAATTATAACCCTTCAGTATTCACTTGAAGAAAAATTGGCTTCCCTTAAATCATGTATTAGGGTGATTCATTCCATAATTATCACATATTTCAAATTCACCCATTATATTATTCCCTTACCCACATTTTTTATCATGAGTTTTTGAACATTCCCTTATATCTCTTACAATATATAAAATTGATAAGACAAGGATATTGTTTCCTCTATCTATGTAGAACATGATATTATGTCCTCATTGAATTGGATTTTTAGTAGAAAATCTCCCTTGGATGTACTGTATTCATCCATGAAACAAAAGTGTCTATCACCCTACTTGGATTATATATGTATTCTTCCTAATAATATTCAAAACATATAAAGATGGGATAATAAATAAAAAATTATTCTTCCCTCCCTCGTATCTCAAGAATTTTATCTCCATGTCTTATATTTCTTCGTGAATAAAAGATAATTTCTAGGATAATTTCTCAAATATCCTTTCAATCCATTATTTATCTTTCCTCCAAATACTTAGTGTTTGGAATCAATGAACACCATTGATCCACATCCCCTATGGGAAGATAAAATATAATTATAACCTTCTCCCTTTGAATACATCCAAAATCCATAAATATTGTTTCTAAGAAAGATATTCAGCACTGAAGTGATAATATATATTTAATTCCATTGAATGGTATAAGATATTTTCACTTACAAAATTCTAAAATTGTTACAAAACATTGAATATCATGAGATTTATCCATATGTAAAATTTTATTGGTCAAAATGATAGTCATATACCCCAATAAAGTAATATTTTTCCCATCCCCATCCCTATCTGTATTGTCATTACCTTTAGGAAAACCACTACATAGATTATATATATTAATTATTTTACTATTCCATGCACACTGTACCATTTCTAAAAAATGTAATACACTAGAATATATTATAATGATAAAAATATTAATATATAATTTTGTAACTTTCTAAACTCATATCTTTAATAGGAAAACAAAATTATATCCAATCCCATAATCATATGCTCAGTATCATTGGGAATATTTTGAAATCATAAATATATTTTCAGATATCTCATTATTGTTTGTATAGAGAATTTTAATCCACTAAATAATATCCCTTGGAATTTTCTATATGTTTGTATAGTTTGAGGATTACTTATCGAGTTCTTATACTTATCCCAATATTGTGAAATAGGTTTATGTTATCTAATATATGTATTCCAAAAAAATGTTCGTAATGATACTTCAATACTTACTATAATACCATCTATAACAACCCCAACATTAGTAGCTCATATCTTGTGATTAATTCATTATAATAATACTAGAAACAAGTTATCTTATCTCAATAGATTTAATATATTAGGAGTGTTTAAAAACAAGATAAATTCCTGATTATATCATTAAATTTCAAGACATTAAATACGACATAGTATTTTCTTTTTGAAAATTATTATTCACTAGATAATATCATTTCTTAAAAATCATATTACAGTCCATCCAATCCTAGGTAATAAAAAAAAGGGAGACATAAAATGCTTAGTAATAGTTTTCATGTAATGAAATATACTATAGAATTAACATGAAAAAATATTATAGTATAAATAAATGGTGATTAAAAAATTATTTATAAATAATCACACGATCTATAAATTTTCCATATAAAAATAACTATTAAAATAATGTCATTGAAATCAATATCTAATTTCATAATTATGGAAAGTATAATGTTGTAAATCTTAAAATTATCATTGAGTCCTCGTTCTAAGACATCATAGATAAAGTTATAAGTGATATGTTGAATACCAAATCAATACTGCCTCATGATACCTACTAAATCTTAAATGGGATGTGTAATGATAGGTTTCATGAATCAATTTTTAAGTCCAATTCATTCATAATATTAATATACAATATGAATTAAAAAATCATTATTAATCAATAAATCATTTTTCTGATAATAAAGTACATTCTAGAAAATAGTTTAATTAATATATGGACATTGATGAAAAGGATTCCTAACTGAATAGAAAACAAATTCTGTTTCCTTAATAATATTCATTCAAATATAAGAGTACATAAAGAGAAGAAAATGAAATGAAAAAAATATAATTTATTAAAATAATAATTGGACTTAAAAATTAATGGGGCTTAATGTTGAATGATCAAATAATTACCCTATCCAAAAACATAATAATAAATAATCTTGAATAAAGATGCTATTTTGAAATAAACCCTTACCTCAAGTACGAATTACTTCGTAAGTGATATTAACCACTAGTATAAAAAATTTCAATTTTGTATACTTCTATAACATAATAAAATATATACTTATAATATCAAATATTATTACCTTATGACATTTCAACATCCGTTTATTAATAATTCCTTTTTAAAATAATCATTTCCAAATGATGTTAATTTCATTTTTCGTGTAATTTTTGGTTTGGTAATTTCAAAAAATTTATTATTTTTATGGTTACATAATATATGGAACGTTATTGATGATATAAATATCATATATATTCATTATAACATTATTTAGAATCATTATTTTATTTTAATCATGAAAAGTTAATCATATTGCTTCATAGTTTTTGTAGTCCAATCATATGCACAGGTGGTGTAATCAATTTTCAACGATTGGAAGGGAAATAAGTAAGATGACATATTATATATAAATAATCATATTGTTTTCATAAATATCATATATAAATAATATTTACATAATAAATACTAACCATGAATGGCTGAGATGAAATACGATATACATCACCTCCTAAGGCGGTAGTCTGTATGTATGCATGAACGATGGATTGGTTATCCCCTTCATTGAAAATGAGGTGAAATATGGGATAATCATAAACATTATCACATATCTGTTTATTAGAAATACTTATTTTATTATATTATCAATTGTATAAAAACTTAAATAGTTATAAGAAGAAATAAAATTAAAACACTCTATAAAAAGTTATACATCTTCTTTGGAAAACCTCATTAGGATTGCACCATAATCCTTATATGATTTATATATTGATTAAATAATAACCTATATATCATGCGTAGAGATGTGGGGAATAATTTTTTATATAATAGCTGAGTTATTTGGCTCTTTATGTGTGTATATGATAGGAGATGTGTTTTCTTTTTTTATAAGTGATGGAGAGAACAGACATGAAATTTTTCAAAAAATTAAAATATCATGAAGAAAAAATAAAAAAACATTTGATTTAAATTGAAAATGATATATGGAGTATTGAAACATTACCATCCAATAGGGTTTATATATGTTTTTAGATCATTTTAAACATAATCCTTTTTAACCATTTTAATATGTTTTAGTTCTTATAGTGTGAACTAAATGTTTTACCAAAGTTAATATTCATAATTAAAAACATGATAGTTTAGTCATTAAAAAAATTGTACATAATGATTCTATATATGTTATCAATTTTACCAAATTCAGTTTCTAAATGTGGAACAAATGAATTTAAGATTAAACTTGTAAAAGGCACTCATAATGTGCTTTCTGTAAAATACCTTTTAAGTGTAATTGTTTTTCCAAATTGAAGTATATTTATAGATAACCATATATTTATACATATATATCACATATGAATAAATAAATATTCATTATATAAAATAAATAAAAATGAAATAATCATTTTGATCTATTATTTTAGAAACATGGATATATAAAAAACCTTTTGACAAGTGAACAACATCCTCTTCCATTATTTTCTTCCTACTTATAACCATTATAAGACATATTATACTTAATACCTTAATTCATAAACTAGTTAAAGGATAATAAACAAAGGTTGAAGTCATATATTCTGTAAGGTTAGAAAAGCGGGATATAAATGATCACATAAGTATAACATGAGATTTAGTGTTTTATAACATGAGAATAACATTTTATAATCTTACCATGTAAATAATTTATCCTAAAAAATATTCGTAAACCAAATAATTGTAGTTCATAATACATTAATCGTAAAGGAATTTAGGAACATTATCCATGAGTGAAAACCATTTTCATAAGACATATATTTTTTAATATAAATATGCATATAAAATAAATAAGTTTTCTTAAGGATCATTTACAAGGATATCATAGTGGAATAGGTTCACTCAAAAATAAATCATAGAATTCAAGGTTCCATTACAACACTATCATAGTGGAAAGAGTCCACAATTGAACTGAGCTAAGTACCGATTCAATTTTTTTATCACATGAAATATCCCCCTTACTTAATTCATTTTAGGGATATGTAATTCTGGACCCACCATACACATAATTAAAATCATGAATATGTGTTTCACAATATCATTAAAGATTCCTCTTATCATAACCTATATATTTGGAATGGGTTTTATAAACTTGTATTCCTTATACATCTAGTTGAAAATAATTTGGTTTCAACAATATCATGTTATATTAATCATAAAAAATCAATATAATGAAAAGGTATTTTATCATTGGATCTTATAGTCAATAAATCCTAAGTATAATCGAGTGTTTTTTTCATTGACAAATTGATATACCATTAAAATATTAGTAATTGTTTTTGGAAAATATCCTTTCTGATTTTATAATCAGATTTTATAATCATAGAATTTACTAAATATTAAAGAAAAAATAATATGTTAAAACAAACATTAAATCATTTATATGATTTATTAAATCATTTAGTAATAAATATTCTAGAAAATTTCATTCAGGTCATATATTAAAAATTAAAAATTATATTTCTATTTTTGTAAAATGGTAAAAAGAACCTCTTTGGAGAATGAAATGAATATAAATTTTTTCCCATTTTATAAAACTATAAAAATAGAAAACTAATAATTAAAAATAATTGTAGAAAATTAAAAACATTTTATAAAATATTTTTAGAAATAATGAATATTGAAGAGAATAGATTTTCAACCTAAGAGAGATAAAGTGGGTTTTCCAAAAAAAACCATTTTATCCCTAGAGAACATAAAAAGAGGAAATTTAAAGGAAAAATATCATTTCTATAAATAAACTAGAGTACAGTAAAATATATTAATTTCTTGATATATTTAATAATATTTCATCAGTTGATATTGTTTCATAAATAATCCCAATAAACAATGGTATTGTAACGTAAAACTGTTACCCCTTTTGTTATCTTATAAATCCTAAAACCAATAAAATAATGAACCTTATATGGATAGGTATTTACCAAAAAACATTAATGATACTAATTTTAATATTCATTCATGGGAGGTATATTCACCACACAAAAAAAGAAACAAGGGGTGTATATGGCTTGTGTCCTTTATAAATAAAAGTGAGATTCAAACCACATACCACATGTCTTGATTTTCATCCAATATGTTTGAATCCCCATTGTAATAAATATATTAATTATATAAATATATTCGATTATATTAATTATATATATCATACCATGTGTTATTTACTTATAACCTTTTATCACCAATTTATTAACAATTCATTTTTGAAATCATTATTTCATGTGATTACTACATTGTTTTTCATGTATGGGTTGGTTATGCTATTTTGGCCCTTATACTTGGATTATTGTTCCATAATATTTATAATTTTATAAATGATATAAATATAATATTTATTTATCATATACATATCTATATCTATCAAAAAATATTTTATATATGAAAATGAATTACACCATTCATGGAAACATTATAATATACATATTCTTGAATGTTGATTCTTATTCATTATTGATGGCACACCAGAAAGTTAAATATTAATTAAACATCAGAAAATAATTTTTATATCACATATTTTATTTATATTGATTAATTATAAACTTATTATAATCCTTGTAAATATGAAATGAAAAACTTATTGCATCATTTTGGGGTGGTGGTAGTCTGCACGTACCGATGAGTGAGGTTATTGTTTTCAATGGATGAGAAGGTAAGAAGGCTGATATGATATAATAATAATAGAATTATAATTATGTCATCAATATCATATATATATATATATATTAAATCTATTTTTTATTTCTATCCCTGAGATATTTTGATAGAAAACTAATTACAACAGTTCACAAGGTGGAAGTCTTCTATACACAAGATCGATAGTTTCATTTAGAATTTTATGGATGGGGAAAATAATAAATTGTATTCCATTAAAATAATATTTTCAAAATATATTAATGATATAGTTATTAATATTTATTTATATATGGATATTATTTTATGGAGGTGGAAGAATAAATATAACAAAAACAAATGGTTAATAACTATACTTATTTGGTGAATTACTTTAGGCTTACATCTAAATCCTTCCTTTGATGATTTTGGGATCCAAATAGAGATTTTATTTCATAGGGATAGATCAAATTAATTTTTTGGGAAAGTATTTTTGAAACCAAATTCATCTTAAGTGTGGATAGGATATGATAGTATGATTCCTTTTTTATGTTTGTGAGGGAACCCACTTGATACCATTATAATAGAATCCAAAAAGATAAACGGATTCAAAAAATGTTTCAAAATAGAAATAAACATTAAATTTTGGTAACATAATGTCAGGATATGTCTAGAAAATAATGTTTAGTCATGTTTAAAAAAATTTACCCTCAACATTTAGTTTAACCCCCCCCCCCCCCGAGAAACCTCTTTAACCTTAACCATGTTAATTAATTATTAATGTCAATATTCAATATGACAATGAAATAATATGACCTGGTTAAATAATATAAATTATCATTATTACAATTATTTAATCTATTTTTCCATATTAAATTGAAATATTTGGATGAA
This sequence comes from Viscum album, assembly GCA_963277665.1. Classification (NCBI taxonomy): domain Eukaryota; kingdom Viridiplantae; phylum Streptophyta; class Magnoliopsida; order Santalales; family Viscaceae; genus Viscum; species Viscum album. The sequence continues at coordinate 799,688,500 of OY728155.1, forward strand.
TTAAATCTTAAATTACACCTCTAGACGTAATGAAAAACAGAATGTCTAATGAAAAATATTTTGTATGTATAAAATGTTATTTTATAAAAAATTGGATTTCAATTAATTAAAATTAACTATTTTTAATTAATAATATTATAAATTTACTAATCATACTATTAAAAAAATCTATGAAAATTTATCTCTCAAAATTATTTATATGAAAAGAATGTTTTCAATGAAAATTATTTGTATCAATATTCATTAGAAAATTAATTTTTTCTAATTTTTTTAAAAAAATCACTATAAGATAATTTTGAAATTATTAAATCAAAAATTTAATTATTTTATTAAAATAATATTTCCAAAAGTGGTAGAAAAATATTTTGTAATAGGTTCACTGTATGGGATGAATCAACTTTTTAGAAGAATATAGTTTATAAGAATAAAACTGCATTTATTAGTATATAATGTTTAAACAAAATTTGTTAAAGGATTAAAAAATTTAGTAGTATGTAATAAAATAATTTCATTATATTATTTAAAATATAGTTAATAATATATTTTATTTATATAAAAATAGTTTGGGAATCTAGATGGGGTTTTTGAAAAAAAATTATCTCACTTTTAATTGATTTTAATTTTCATGACTAATAAATTGATAAAAATTGAATTAATTTTATTCATTTGTTCACCATATAATTTATATAAATTAGTAAATACTCTTAATACTATCCAATTTAGAGACTATTTTATTTCATTATACTATATTATATTTCATTAAATCTCAGTGTTCTTTGTAACACAAGCTATCAATGAAATTAAATTTATTTGAAAAACATATATTTTAAAAACTATAGTTGATACAATATAACAAACATAAAAATAATTCCTCTAATTATATTCCATCATGATGATACAAAAAAAAGGATACATCAACCTCATCACATCCTCATGTTCCAATATATATTCCTCAAATTGGTTGTTTCACCTCAAATCTTTAAATTGGTGAGTGGTTTTGTTTTGTAGCAGGTTCCCTCTTGGATAAAAAAAATTCACGAGTTGTTCCACAAATGATAGATCCAACTACTATGGTACACTATTTGGGTTCATTACATGTTAATGGTTTGGTATGTAAATACTCAAGAGATATATATGGAAGACATTTTGGACTTGACATAGGTTTAGTGGGACTACCAAGTGATAATTTATCCTCCCTACTAAATTGTGAATTTAAATGAAGCTATTATACTGAGGGCCCATATTTCCCTTATTGTAATATCAAATAACCATCTTCCATGGAGAAATTAAAAGAAAAACATTTTCATCCCCTTAATATTCAAGATCACATTGACGATTTTCATCTTAGATTATTTATTAACTCTTAACAACCATGGTGTATTGTTTAATGGATCTATATCTTCTAGTAATTTCTCTATACTTAATAGGCTCCAATTTTGTTCTTTCATTATCTTTAACCCTTCACATTGGTGGTGTAAACTACTTTACATTAAGGAATTCATATTGATTCATCAGTGATATCGAATGAAATATGATTATTTATAACTTAGCTAGATGAATGTATTGATCCCAACCAACATTGAAATACATAGAAAATGATCTCATAAATTATTCAAGGGTTTTAATGGTTCTCTAAAACAAACCATGTGTCAGAGGATGATAAGTAGTGCTAAAACATAACTCTATATCCAGGATCTAGTGAATACTTCACCAAAACAATGAGGTAGTCCTAGTATCTTAATTAGATATTAGATAAAGTTCCCACAATGAAACCTTACCACTTCCAAAATTCATATTTTGGAAAAAAATTATCTATAATTTTATATTTTGTAATAGAAATTAATATTGATGGATTTTTAAGGTGATCAACTACAACACAAATAGTATTATTAACCTTAGATGTTTTGGGGAGTATAATGAAAAAATCAATAGTGAAAATTTCTAATTTCAATTCTTGTATGGGATAGGTTATAACATCCCATTATACCTTTTCCCATAGCCTTAAATTTTTGACATACCAAGCACTGAGATAAAAACGTAGCATTAACTCTATTCATGTTTTTTCAACCATAAATACTCTATAAGATCATGGTAAATCATCTATCATCTTGGATAAATAAATAATAAAGAAAATGGGCCTCATCCAACCGCTCCTTATTTAAATATAGTATTTATGAAACACATAAATTGTTCCCCAATCTTTTTATTCCATTATAATCATGTTTAAACTTTTTAATATTTCTAAAATTCTTCAGCAGTTCTACATCTTCCATATATACCTCTTTAAACACCAATTATGTAGATAGTTGAACAATTATTTGAGGAAGATGATTTTTCACAGTTCCTATAAAACATTCAAGATCCATACATTTTAAAAATACAAATATTATAATTTTTGTGATCCTTATTAGGGATAACATAGGATGACCATTCATCTTAAAGCATCATTCACCTTGTTCACTTTCCTATGTTGGTAATGTATTGAGAAGTAATAATATTTAATTAAAATAAACATTCTTATTTGAACCATATTCACTTATTTCTATGTGAAAATATATATTAAACATTTATGATCATTATATATACCACAATGATATAATGCTTCCGTATCTTCAATGAAAAAAACAACAATAAAATCCAAATTTTGAGTTGGGTAATTCTAATCAAGAATAATAAATTGTTTTGAGAAATAATAAATTACCATATCATTCTACATAAAGATGAAACCAATTAATTTAATGTATTTATCACAATATATTACATACTCTTCTCTAGTTCAAGGTAATGTTAGCATAGTTTCACTGAAAACCCTTTGGTTTAGTTCCTTGGAATTTAATTCACGTTCTTCTATTCTAAAGTGGTTGTATACCTACCATTTTTACATGGAGATTGGATGATATAGTCTTGATAAATTACACAGAAACCCTCCATAATATCATGAAAAAACAATATGACTAGAAATATTACTCATAGTTGTTTTTACGGTATATTATTCAATATTATTGGTGTTTGATGGGTCTATAGATATTCCCCCTATTGACATTATAAGACATAAAAATTAAACCTATTATATAAAAAATTCAAAATTAGTAAATATATCATACATATTTTCCTTCATTAGGGTCTTGAGTGTAATTCTAAAGTGATCTTCACATGATTAATTATTTTTTAGATATATAGATAGTTCTCCTATAAAGACTACTAAAAACTGATTGTGGTCATATCTAAAGTCTACATTCAATAAATCCATTAATATTTTTGTGACATTAGTAACACCAAATTGAATCACTATATATTCATATTTTACATACATTTTATATAATTGTTTCTAGGGAATATCCCCTTCTTGACCATTAATTGTTGTTAACAAAATTGATTTTGATTTTTTAAAATCGTTGATATTCATGTACTTGGTCAAAGAAGTCAACAATATCGGATAGAGGATAATTGTTCTTCATTATGATATTTTTTAGTACCTTATAACCATTGAATATTATCATTGATCAATATTTCTGATTAAAAAAGAAAAATTACACCCCAATGAAACACATTATACTAGATAAATCCCTTTTATATTCTCCTAGAGTTTCTTCGTCAAGATCTAAAACTAAATAGGGGAAATTATGTATGGATTTATGCAACTAGGTGAGGTTGCACACAAGATTTCAATTAGGAATTCATCTTCACAATTCAATAGATGACTAGTAAACTCATCCATAATGATATCAATGAATTCTTACATAACATGAATATCATTGACTTTGATTTTCCCCCAAAACATATCTGACAAATATGCATTTTGAGTAGATATCTACACACATAAAATGGGGTTAACAACCATAAGAAATTAATATTTATCATCTCATTAATAGATGACCATAGGTTTCTATGGAATATCAAAAATGATTTTCCTTCCTTGAAAATTATTATAGGTTTATATTGAAAAATTAATGTTATGACTAAGACAATATCAAATTTAATTAGTGTGATAATAACAAGACTTTCAGGAAGCACATGCCCAAAATTTTCAACTATAGATGAGTAATAGAATATATATGTTACCATCCTAACATTAGGGTCTATAAATTATAATTCAAAATCCAATAATTGTTTATATAAATTATAATTCCTTAATATTTTATCTATGGTAAATCAGGTCACATCAATATTTTAGTTTATCATTTACCACCTCAATTTAATAATTTTATCTTCAATCCCTTAATAAAATGGATATTTTTAGAAGGATCATAAATACTCATTGATCGTTGTTGTAAATCGTTAAAAACCATTCATAGTATGTATAAATCATGCCATATTTTTCTCTCTATGAAACATTAATTTTATATTTTTTCATTCATGGTTATCATATATTAAATTCATTCATTAATGTTTATAAATAATTTTTGAATTTCAAAACAAATAACACTCAAGGCTTTCAAAATGGGTTGATATAAAAGGCATTTATCTTTCCCATAGGGTTGATCAAGTCATATCCCAAGGAACACTTCTTAGAATCATTACCCCTTGGTAAAATTATTCTAGAGCTACATCCAATTGTAGTATCTTGATAAGGATGCAATTTCATATAAACCATTATCTCTATACTAAACAAAAAGTACAGTACATTAATTTTTATAGTTTTAATTTTCCCTATGATTCCCTATAGATATTTATCTTCCTCGTTTTTAATTATAATCAAACATTTATAAGATACAAACTATAGTGACCCATACTTTTCAGACATAGATATCACAACTTAATAGATGAATAGTCATTACCTAGAATAATTATCCATTACATAATCATATTGGTTTATTATGATCGAATATATATATATATATATATAACTTGTTTATAAGTTAAGTAAATTGTATCCCATAATTGTTTCACAACAATCATCATTATTATACATACCATGTTTAATACCTTTATTTATAACATGTGGATAGGAAACATATGATAGGTTTAGCTCTAATGCTCGGTAAGGGTAAATAAGTGATATACCAGTGATCAAATGAGTATAACATGTGAATAAAGGTATTATAACATGGGAATAACACTATAAAGTTATTCCTTAAATATCATAGATCAAAAACATGAGTCATGGAGAATATTTTGGTTATTCATAAGATATTAATCATAAATGAATCATAGAACCTAATCCATTAGGAAATAACATAAGAATAAGGCATAGATGTGTGGAATAAACATATGTATGGAAAATAATTTACATAGTTTCCAAGTTTCATTGCCATCAGTATTATAGTTGAATGTTTTCTCTCCCTAAACCATCATAGTTGTCAGTTTTTACTCCCAATAAAATCATATTAGGATAGTGTCCCATGCTGAACAGTGTTCACCCAACATTCTATCTCTATTTATCTCATTAGATATCCATCATTTCATAATTCACAGGCATGACTTATAATTTCAATCATACTGATAACATAATGAAAATCATGCAAATGTGTTTGACAAGATCATAAAAAATCTTTCTAGTATAACCCATAAAAAAATGGATGTCATAAACATTTCATCACACCATAATGAGTTGAAAGGAAATGCTTTTCATAAGAACTATATGAAAAAAAAGTAACAGGTTTTCTAAACATCCTTAATAACCGTCAATAATCTAGAGAATTAATATGTACGATATCATTAGATCATATATATAGTAGATAATTGGTATAATTAGTGGTTGTTTTCGTTGATGAATAGAGATACAATTATAAGATAACTAAAAAAAATAAGAAAATAACCTTTTTACATTAAAAAACAATATAACATTTAAAACATTAAAAAATATTAAATTAAAAATATTATTTTAAATTATAATTGCATATATAAAATCTAATATTTAATGCACTGAGCATTCATGATGGTGGGAAATTCTATTCATGCTGCATTAGATAAATCAAATATTACTTTTACATTTTAGATGAAAGTCAACATTGCCACATTTATAAGATGAAATGAATATTCCTTATAAAAAAATTTGTAAAAAATAATAAAAAGGGTAAATAGTATTTAAAAAATCATTAGAAAATATTAAAAAAATTCTTTAAAATAACTTTATAAAACATGAGAATGGAAGGGAAAGTATTTTTGACCGAAGAGAGATAAATTCAATTTTCGTTAAAAAACATAGTTTTAGACTCTTTCATGAATATATGGAGGACCGAAAAAGTAAATATATTTTTTAAAAAATAACCATACTAAAATAAAATAAATTACTTTATTCATAGATATATCATATTATTTCATCATTGAAAACATAATCCTATATAATCCTCATAGACAATGGGATTACATGATAATGGTGATACCACTTTCTAAACAATTAAATAATAAGACCCATGAAAAATAAATATGGATAGATATATCCAATTATTTTCATGAAATGAATCCTTAATGACATTAGGGTCATTATCTACTCTAAAAAGAATAATGAAGTGATGTATAAGGCAAATGTCCCACCAAAATAATGGTGAGATGAAAATCCATGACCTCAAGTCCAAATTTACTTCATACATGTCTGAAACTCATATATAATCAATATTATTTCATTATAGATATATTTTATAAAATTATCATATATATTATACTATATATTATATATATCAGACCTTTTATCAGTTTTTAATTTACAATTATTTTTAAAAATCATATTCTTGGTTAATAACTACATTTTTCATAAATGTTTTAGTTTAGTAGTTTTTTTACATGTAATTAAATTATAGTTATATCATCTCAATAATGATAATAACAATATAAATATCATATATATTCAATATTTTTTAATTTATATTCATCCATAAATGTTTGATTTATGAAACATTAAATCATTCATTTAGACTACAGGTTGTACATATGTATGAAAATTGTTTCCATTTTCCGGATAGATGGATAAAATAAAGGTAAATAATTATTAACCTTTTGAGTAAATTTTATATAATATATATAATATATATTCATTAAATACATTATTCTTACCATCCAGGTCAAAATAAAATTTAAAACATATCACATCCCTTTTTGGAGGGGGTAGTCCACATGTACGCACAAGCGATGTTTTCATTTTCAGATGTATTAGAAGGTAACAAGTTAAAAGTGATATAATAATTTAAGAAGTATAATTATATAATTAATATAATATACATACTTTACATTCATCATTATATCTATCCATGAGTGGTGGTTATGGAAAATGAATTTAACTGGTTCATGATGCAGTAGTTCTCCATACACATGATCACCGATTGTTTTTTCCACTTAATAGAGGTGGATATTGATATTAGTTTTGAAATTAATATTATAAAATCTCATTATACAATATAAATTAGTTTTATTATGTCAATATGTTTGTATAATATTGAAAATAGTGTAAAAATAATCAAATTAAAATGTAGGGGTACGAACTATAACTCTTCTTTACATAACAAAATTAGGTTTATACCTAAAGACATCCTAGGAGCGTTTTCTAATAAAAATAGGAAATATAGGATGTGGGAAGTGATTTAAGGAATTTTTTAAAATTATTTTATGAACTGCAAGGATCTATATTATTTTCGAGGAGAGTATATGAGTGGGGGAGAGAATAGGAAATGAAATTTCAAAAATAAACAATTACTCACATCCCCACCAACATATAGAGTCCCAGTGCTGCATTTAACACAATATTTTAAATAAAATTTCATTTATTGGAAAAATATATTTTAAAAAATCATGGGGAGTGATAATAATGTTGATATTATAGAAATAATTCAAATTATTTATATTTTTAATGAACTATTTTAAATTTGAAACCAATCAATAAAATAATAATAAATTTAAAATACTAAATAAGAACCTACAATATTTTGTAAAAAATGATATTTTTCACTATTGAATTAAAAATAAAAATTTTAGAGAATTCACAAAAATTTTACATAAGATAATATTGACATGATTATTTAAAAATTTATAATCATTTACTATAATAAAATTTCATAAAATGATAATTTATTTTTTAATAAAAATCATGAAAAAATTATCAATGTCATATTGTTTCTCAAGAAAGAAATGATTACTATATTTGAATCTTATGAGTTACAGGGATATACCTTTTTGAAGTATTTATCTCATTTATGATGAACAAAAAATCATTAATATGGGAAGAAGATACCTATTCATGATTTTAATCTTATTATATTCTTGATCAAAAATGGAGAGACATATTGAACCATCTTCTTCTTAAAAAAGAGAACTATTTTCCCCCTAGTTAAGCACATGCAAATTTGAAATAATTATAATTCTTTTAATGTTTATTCATGAATATTTATTATTAATTAGGTTCCAATATATAATTAGTTTTTTATTCTTTCATTCAACTTCTTATGACATCAATTAAAAAAAATAGATTTCAAATTATATGGAAAATATGAAATTCATCAGGAAATACATCCATGTGCTTCCTCACAGTTGACACATCTTCAATTTTTAGTTCTTCCTTGACTATTTGTTCTGGGAAAATATCTTTTTTTCATGTCCCATATTAATGAGTTTTTTTTTCATAACAGACTTCTTTATTATATATTCCTCAATAATTTTTTATGGGGTGATTATGGGAAGGAAAATTGATTTCCCTATCCCAACTATTTATATGAGATCTTTGTAGGGAGAAATAGTCCATGAAACATACAACATTGATTTATAAAAAGGGAAGATGAACTAGATCCTCCATCAGTATCATTCTAAAATAATTTATATAAGAGTATTTATATACCTTAGATACAATAATTTCACCACAATGTGTTATTATTGATAAATATGGATGTAATCTCTAAGGCTATAAATAAAAGTACACAAAAAAACTGCATGATATCAGAGACTATAAACAACCAAAATCAAGTAAGACTTTAAAATATAGATATTGGATGATAATTATACCATTAACCATTCATTATCATGATCCACGTTGGGGGTATTCAATTCATAGGTTCACCTTTGTCATATTAATATATGGGATTGATGTTGTCTATTTTCCATGGTATCCCTTAAATCAGGGCATAAAATATCATAATCCCTAAACTCCTTGAGTTTGGGGAATTGATGTATATGTGGTTTTTTTATTGTCACCTTTTAATCCTATAATTTATTGATAGTTATATTCACATACCTTAAATATTTAGGAGAATTATTGTCAAACCATCCATGATGGAAACAATTTCTTGATAGTTTAATGAAATTTATTAGGTTTTTTAAACCATATTTTTTGTAATGTAGATTGGTTAATTTTTCCACATCTGTGAGATTTATACATTTAGTTTCCATTAATCCATAATTTAGTAGTCCTCCATCCAAATTATTTTTAATAATAAGGGCCACCCATTATTATTTTAACAAGAAATTTTCATCAAAAAATTTCTCCATAGCCACTGGTTTCCCTTATAGTTAATTCCATGTAGGGAATTAGTTTGTGGCATGATTGAAGTAATGGACTCAATAGTATTTTTATTTTTTATTTCATATTTTGGAAGTTTGAGAAGATTCATGTTGTTATTAATTAACCAATATAACATATATGTGGAGCTCAATTATTTAATTCATTATTAATTAGTCAATATCCATTAGTGAGTGAAGATGGACTAGTGATTCTAGAATAATTGTTTTGGATTAATTTAAAAGAATTAGATTCTAGTATTTTGCAATTATAAATGTATAAATGTTATTTTTTTTACGAGTCATTAATTATGAAATAATTTATCATTTATTTTAATTTTTGACCACTTTTATCCACATCATAATGAACAATTTTGAAGATAATCATGCTATATTTCAATTATTTCATGTAAAATTGTGAAATTTTTTTGTTGTTATTAAAATAAAATATTAAGAATATTGGTGTATAATGGAAAATTTTATTCTTCAATTGATCGATAATTTAAAGCCTTAGGATTAATCTTGGGGTGTTTGGTAAGGCCCTATATGTTTTTTGAGTTAATTTTAATAACTCTATGAAGGTAAATTTTGAATTACACTACTTATATAAAGGTTACTACAATACTACATAAGAGTATCCAACACATGTAGAAGCTTGTTTAAAGGTAATGAAACCTCTCATAATGATACTAGTAGCTCTTGTAAGGGTATATGTAACTTCTCTAAGGGTATCCGTGGGGTTTTGTATAGGGAGAAAGTTATTACCATGTTCTAAGATGGTTTTCTACACTATGTAATCATAGGTTTATCACTATGTATGGTTATATAGGACAATATATGGGTACATTGATATTCCCACATAGATATATGGTTTATCCATAAATTATATAAGAGTAATGTTTCACTTACACTACATATATAAGGGTTTTTTTGGGTGGAGTAAATATAACCAATGCCTTCTGTAAATGTAATTTTTTGTGTAGTGTAAAGGTAATCTAATATTCCAGGACCTGTGTAATGGGAAAGGGTGTCTATATAATTGAAAATCAGAGTTGGCACTAAATTTTATAATGGTAAACTAAGGATACATAATCATAGTAAGTGTAAGATATGTAAGGATCAGACCGAGAACCATGTGCTACAACCAGGCATTGTGTGCTACCACCAATCATTATGTGTTATAACAGAAAAAAGTGAATCTATTAGGAATTGGGTGCTACCCTTAAGAACATTTTACTACTAACTAGCATCAGGTCCTAAATCTGGGATCCTAACCACTAGTTTATACCTCAACATGCTACCATTGGTCTACTACCATGAGATATGATATTCATATATCATTCACACATTACTAAAGATCTTGAGACTTGATATTCCAAAAACATAACTCAAACCTTGAAAAAAATAAGATAAACACATTATGTATATCATGATAAATACCTGTGCATGATGTTTAACATTCATTCATATAAGATTTAATTAGAAATCTTATTTAATCATCCAAATCATTTGAACTACATTCAATCAAAGAGTCATTGTACCAAAAATAATGTAAGTTGTGTATAGGAGAAAATTCATTCTCAGTATTTTGAGTATGAATACAAGAAATATATCATGTCGTATTATGTTATAGAAAAAATAATTAGGTTTCATGATGAAATACAATGACATGTTGATTTGAAAATGAATATTCAATGAAAATAAATTCTTTTTATAAAATATTTAAAGAAAAATTATTGTTTTGTATTAAAATTTTTAATTCTATGCAATTGGATAATTTTAACACATATTCATGCATAGTTAAGCTTTGGGTGTTATACTATTTGAAAAAACAAATAACAAATTCCCTCTTTTAATTAAAATGATGATACCAATTGAAAACTGATTATATATGTATAGCTTATGGTATTATATAATAAAATCATACATAATTATTGTTTTATCAAATGTAGATTACATGAGGATTATGTGTATATTTAGATGTTAAATTTAAATTAATTTGAGAATAAATTTAAATTCCTAGTGCTGTATAGGTATTTGAAATGGGAAAAGTAAATGTTCTATTTTTAACACATTTAAATAATGGAATAAATCCAAAATCGTAGAACAATATATTATTAATTTGGATATATATGTTCATTTGGGTAATGAAGATGAGTTACCGAATAGAGATAACATTTTTCGTTTGTGAAAAAAAACTCAAGGGGACCTAAAACACAAAATTATTAATAAATTCATTCAATGCCAGTAAATTATATAAGCTAGTGAGAAAGGTTGAATAAACTAATATTAAAAAATATTTGTGAGTTCATAACATAAGAAGGAAAAGGACAATAGTTCACTACATTAGAGGATAATGGACATTAAAGATGGTATAATGTAAATGCCTTATAATTCCATTTAATTTTATTTCCATTATATGGGAATTTTACATGTCCGCAAAAATTTACGGCACATGATTCCGAGGCCTTGTGTGCCCGGAATGAATTAATCAACATTTTTTCGGGTATGTTCAGTAAACATGCGAGGGGGTTTTGGTAAATTTTGAACTGGTTCTTGGAATTTAAATCCGTGGACACCATTAAACTCACAATGCCCATATTTGCTTAAGGTGGCCTTCACCTTGACTATAGTAGGTCGGGGGTAGAAGTTAGTTTTACACTTTTTCATGGAGAAATAGAAAAAAATAAAAATACTAGCATTTTTATTTTTTTTAAACCTTTATACATTTGTTATGGATTTGGGGACCACCCAAACTAAAACCCCAAATTTGAATTCAATGGTTGGGACCACCCGACCACCCGACCCCCCTTAAACTCCCTCTTTAATGAGGGAAGGTCTCTTGAACTTCCTCCACATTAATTGTGCATCCTTCAATTAATTAATAAAATAAATCCTTAATTGTGTCAACAATTTAAAATTGAAAAAAAAAATTTTATTTGGGTTGGAACCTCATATATGCATTGGGAGAAATCGTTGGCGAAAGGGAGGAATTGGGAGAACATTGGAGGAACTCATCCACCAAGGAAGAACTTCTCCTCCAAACGAATAACGTCATCTCCATAAAAAATGTACTTTAGAATCCTGAAATAAGATGACGCATGAGCCCGAATTTGGAAATGTGTTGCGGAAGCGACGATCATTGGCACCCTCTTCGCCTTCACCAATTTCACCTAACAACACATCGATGAATAGACGTCCTTCCTTCCATTCTCATCGACGTCAACAAACCTCCAAGGTAGGGTTTGATTTTTTAAATTTTCCCCTTACCCTTTCGTAAAAAAATTATCATGATTCAGGAATTAATTGGGTTGCATGCTACTCCTCTAACGTAGATGGTGTGGGCCAAACGAACATGGCCCAACCACTATGAAAATCCTTCTGTAATATTTGTTGCATTCTTCACGATGGAGGAGGAAGGGGACCGGTGCTGGAAATTGGCACCTTGTGTAACTCGAGATCTGCGTCCGACATGATGACCAACCACGATAAAGGCGGCGGCACAACCACACAACTAGGGAAGGGCTGCGGAAGAGCAAAGGATGATGCACGCGTCTACACCTCCCAACGACAAGGGTTGCAGGTTTGTGCCGTGATGGTGATGGGATGGTGGTCAGCCAGCTGAGGCAGGGCGCCACACCGTGGACCACCGGGGCCGGCCACCCAGCACGTGCCAGGCCGGACCCAGTGGGCTGGGCCAAACCCAGTAGGCCAGGTCCACCCAAACAGGGTCGGGTAAGCCGCTGTTGGGTCACGACGACCGGGTTAGACCAGAACCAAACCTGTTTTGACACTATACGTTCATTTGGCCATAACATGAGCTACTAGTGTCCATTTAATTAATAGTCAATAGCATCAGAAACGTTGGAGTGAGGTGGTCCTTTTGGTATACCACACATGATATTTGGATAAAGTTATGGTATGGTTGGGTTTTATCAAGTACGAATCCAACTGGTCCCACAGGACTAAAATGCCAATAACATACATACTGGGCATCCGATGGTTGCACCTTCTATTGCGTTGAGACCCAGTTTACATGGTGGTCCTTTGGGATACTTCTCCTTGGGATTTAGTGGAAGTTGGAGTATTGATCTGTGGTGTGAGGAGTGGACCCTCCCGGAGACAAGTGAGCTTAGTACGGGAACCCTCTAGCTGGATTTGACATGATAAAGGGATCCTTCATGGGTCTAATAATGTATTAGGATCATGTGAGGGTCTAGAGATGTACTAATATCATGTGTGGGTCCAAATATGTACTAGGATCTTGTGTGGGTCTGGAGATGTAATAGGATCCTATGTGGGTGTGACGATGTACTAGGATCCTGTGTGGGTCTGACGATGTACTAGGATTATGTGTGGGTCTCCCGAAGTACTTGGATCTTGTGTGGGTCTAACGATGTACTGGGATCCTATGTGGGTCTGACAATGTACTAGGATCCTTTGTGGGGCTGACTAAGTACTGGGATACTAGGTGGGTCTGACGATGTACTAGGATCATGTGTGGGTCTGACGATGTACTAGGATCATACGTGCGTATGATGATGTACTTGGATCCTATGTGGGACTGACGATGTAGTAGGATCCTATGTGGGTCTAATGATGTACAAGGATTCAACGTGGTTCTTCCTCTAAATAGTTTAATATGAATTATTAGTCACATCTAATCATTTTTATTACTATACCAAAGATATACCTGGTGTGAGCTGAGTCCGTACATGTTTGGTACTTTCCTTCGGGGTAATACCTTGGAGGTATTATTTTGTGTGGAATAAATGTGTCGTACTTACCTTTGTGGTATTCCTTACTTTGTGGAATAGTTGAGATTTGGGCTTTTGGGTTGGACCCTGTGTTTCTTCATGATTGAGATGGGTGTACTTGATAACTTATGTATATGTATGGGAATATACCTATGTAAGGTTGTCAGCTGATTTCATGCTTTGTGGTTTATCCTTTGTGGATTTTGTTAGACCTTGAGGGTCTCAAAGTCCCTACGTAGTATCATTATACTCACCCCTACACGGGCTATGCCTAAACCGTGTTGTGTTTGATGTAGATGACGGATAGAGCTGATCAAGGCTGAGGGTCCCAGGACTGGACGGTGCTTGGGGTGGACCATACGGTATGTCGGTATGCAGAGGAGACAGTCAGACATGAAGTACTGAGTAGGAGATCTGTACCTACCCTTTAGGTTGAAACCTTGAAGAATGACCATGTTGCAATCTTACTCTTTAATCTGTAGTATAGTATTTTAGTTTTACTTGTACCTTTACTGTTGGGCTTGTATTCCGACCCCGCTTACTTTTAACACTCTTTTTTCTATACAGTTGGCTTGTGTTCATATCTTGATGTGTGCATGGTTGAGTTTTTTTACCAGATATATAGTCAATTCCTTCCCATTTTTATGGGATACGCCTTTTGGTGCTAATCACCAGCCCCGACCCAATGGAAGGAAGGCATGGGGTAGTCACGGCATGGGCCCCAGGGGATGGGTCATGACAAATTAGTATTAGAGGAGTTGGTTCTACCATAGAACATTGAACTATGTTCTTCTTTTTAACAGAAATAGTGTTAGGTGTAGTAAGTGTGGTTATCAGTTTAAGGAATCCAGTGTTTGGGCGGCGGCCGAGGTATCCATACACAAGGACCCTGACTTCTGATTTCTAACCCAGTGCATGAAAACACTGATTTCATGTGTGTTTTGAAAAGTTTTTCTTTTGAATTCATTAGAGTCAGCTCACCTGGTATAACATAACAACCATGTTGCACCTATTTCTTTCAGGATGCCTCCATGTAGACAGCCAACTAGTGTTTCGGGTTTAGTATGTGAGGATAACCCACCGAGTGACGAGGCCTTGGTATAGGTTCCTTTATCAGTAGAGGCACCAACGGAGACCCCAACGGTACAATTACCCATTGGTCCACTGATGCCACTAGCCCCACTACTAAAAGATGCATGCAGATTGAGTGCATTGCACGAGTTCCAATGCCAGAGGCCACCCAGGTTATGGGGAGACATGGACCCATAGGCAGTTAAGGATCGGTTGGAATCCATAGTTAGTGTCTTCTAACTGGTAGGGACACCAAATGATCTCATGAGGATCCTTGATGCCAGTCTTATACAGACAGCAGTAGGGAGCTGGTGGATCCTGATGCTTCAGATTTACGATGAGGTGACACTTCTCTAGACAGACTTTGAGAGCCTGTTTCAGGCAGAGTTTTTCCCAGTGACTCTTAGCACATTACGCATATAGGATCTTCTTCATACGTATTAGGGAAACATGATTTTAGATCAGTACTCATCGAGGTTCACTGACCTCTCATTGTACTCCACTGATATGGTACATGACCCATTTTTCAGGGCTCAGACCTTCGATTAGGGACTCATGCGAGAGATTAGTGATTCAATTATCTCACTAAGCATCCCGAAGCAGGAGAGAGTGTTAGAGAGAGACCTCTTAGTGGATTGTTTTATGGCTAAGGAGTCACTAGCAACGAGACCCACCACCAGTTGTCACGTAGAACAGTCTTCTGTAACTGGCAGCAGACAGATGTCACAAAGGTCCAAAAAGGCTGGACCTATAGGTGTACGACCACAGGATTGAGGGTCGGTTGTGCGGGATACCATAGACAGAGCCATTCATGCGAGGAACATGCAGTGTTTTACATGTGACAGGCAGGGTCACATGGCTCGTGATTGTCTGACCCGCCATACGGATGATCAACAGACGGTCTTAAGACCACCCCAGTAGAGATAGCAGTTCGATCGAGGTGGTCTGTAGGGAGCAGGCGAGCGTGAAAGTAGAGCTAGCCATGTAGCTGGAGGAGGGAAACGATTCTAGGTGATACCTCCACGACCACTAGGTGTTCCACCCCGACCATAGAGAGCATGTAGGTAGGGGCGAGCTCAGCTCCAGGCAGGTGAGGCCTATGACCATGGCGCTCCAGAGATGATACGAGGTATGCTATGTGTCTACTTAACCGTTGATAAAGTACTTATAGACATAGGATCCAGTCATTATTTTAATGCCACTTCCCTCTTTTAGAGCATAGATATTCTGATGGAGCTGTTGGCTATACCCTTACAGCTAGAGACTCCTACGGGAGAGGATTCAATGATTACGCACTGGTTCGGGCAGTGTGAGCTTACTCTGGGAGGAAGAGCTTTGGCTGGGATCTCCTAATAGCAGCTTCATGTCCTTACGATGTCATCATGGGTATGGACTGGTTATATATAGTCCATACATAGATTGATTGTATTAGGTGCAAAGTGTGGTGTTTCTGCATGAATGGGACCAGGTTTACCTTCAAAAGTGAGAATGGATCCTTTGTAGCATAGGATGGACATACTCGGAGGAGAGTGCAGCTGATCACTCATTAGTAGGATAGCCTTACCCTTAGAGTGGTTGATGTGGAGAGTCCGAGCTATCCTGTAGTGGAGGACCAGTACGCAGATGTTTCCCATGATGATGTTCCGGGTCTACCTCCTCCCATGGAGGGGGAATTTTACATTAATTTGTACCCTGGAATGACACCGATATCTACACCAGCGTATCAGATGGATTCCGCAGAACTTCGTGAGATGCAAGTACAGATGGAAGACATACAAGGGAAGGGGTTCATTTGGCCCAGTGTTTCTCCACGGGCAGCTCTGATTTTGTTTGCCAAGAATGTGGATGAGAGAATGAGGCTTTTTGTTGACTATAAGCGCCTGAACTAGGTGACCATGAAGAACAAGTAACAACTCCCGAGGATTGAATACCTCTTTGATTAGCTGAAGGGAGCATGATGGATCTCAAAGATTGAACTCATAGCATACTTTCACCAGCTCAGAGTGAGAGACAAGGATGTGAATAAGACAGATTTCAGATGTCGGTATGGCCATTATGAGTTCATGGTTATGCCATTCGGCGTAACCAAAACTCTAGCAGTTTTCATGGGACTAATGAATAGGATATTTTAGAAATACCTTTCTCTCTTTGTAGTAGTATTCATTGACGACATTCTGATATACTCGTCTACTAAGGAGGATCATGCCTGTCATTTGCAGATAGTTCTCGACACACTCTTAGAGCTCCATATTTACGGTAAGCTCTCGAAGTTCTAGTTCTGGATCTCAGAGGTTCACTATCTAGGCCATGTCATCTCAGAGGATAGATTTTCGGTGGATCCATTGATTATTGAGGTGGTACCTTCATGGGATCCACATAAGAGTGTGATGGAGGTATGAAGTTTCCTGGGTTTGGCTTGATACCACCGGAGGTTTGTGCTAGATTTATCGAGATTTAAAGAACCTTTATCTTCATTGACGAAGATGGGGAAACCCTTAGCTTGGTTGGAGAGATGCTAGTGGAGTTTCCAGGTCCTGAGGAAGAGGCTGACTAGTGCCCCCACATTGAGGCTACCTGATAAAGGCATATGGTACGTAGTCTACTACGATGCATCAAGGACCAGGTTCAGATGTGTCTTGATGCAACAGCGAGTAGTGATCGCATATGGTTCTTGATAGATAGGAAAACATGAGCAGAACTACACTACCTATGACCTGGAGTTAGCAGTAGTGGTCTTCATCCTGAAGATGTGGTGCCATTACTTGATGGGAAAGCATTTTTCAGTTTAATCATTTCAGAAGTGTCTCATTTATATCTTCTCTCAGAAATACCTGAACATTAGACAATGATGTTGTCTTGAGTTCCTCCAGGACTATGAATTTGAGATAGTCTATATTCCTGTGAAGGGGAATGTTGTAGCAGATGCACTCAGCAAGAGATCTGGTATATATCTGCTAGTTGAGGCGACGAAGCAGCTTGTCACTTTGTGGATATCCTTTGAGGATCAGGATGCATATGCTTTTCTTCAGTCTATTATAGTCACTCCCCCACTTTTCCAATGAGTCAGGGAGGTGAAATGTTGGGAAACTAACTGCGAGACTCGATGTTCTCATATATCCACAGGACAAGCACCTAATGGATTTTCTGAAGGTGGGGATCACCCCATCCTTTTCAGAGGACGTACCATGGTACCAGTGTAAATTCGGGAGGAAGTGTTTTGGGAGTTCCATACATCCCCTCTAGAGGTACATAGAGGAGTGGTGAAGATGTAACAGGGTCTTCGAAAACAACACGGGTGGCTGTGAATGAAGAGAGCAGTAGCATAGTTTGTCTGTTGGTGCCTCGCTTTTTATCAAGTGAAGGAAGAGCATCATGTACCATCAGGCTTTGATCAGCCTTTAGAGGTCCCGTAGTGGAAGTGGGAAGGGATATACATGGAATCCATTATGATACATCCTCGTACATCTAGTGGTCAAGATTCTAAATGGGTGATCGTCGACTGACACACCATGTCGGTCCACTTCCTACTGATCAGACAGTAGGGTTCAGTAGAGATATTGGGACACCTCTATTTGCTGGAGATTGTGAGGCTCGATGGAGTACCCTCAAAGATTGTCTCCGACTGTGTTACAAGATTCACTTCCTGGCTATGGAAGGGGTTGTAGGAGGCTTTCAGGATGCAACTTCGTTAGAGCACTGCCTTCCATCCTCAGATGGATGGCTAGACTGAGCGGACCATTCAGACCCTCGAGAACATGTTGCATGCTTGCGTCCTTGACTTCAGTCGCATCTGGGGGGTTCACTTTCCCTTGGTGGAGTTTTCAAATGACAACAACTATCACCCCACCATTGATATGGCACCTTCTGATGTGTTATACATCCGGCCTTGCAGATCACCTTTGTATTGGAATTACCTAGGGGAGTCAGCACTCATGGGACTAGATAGGGTACGGGCTACCACGAAGAAGGTGCAGGTCAACCAGGAGTGGATGAAGACTGCACAGATCAGACATAAGTCTTATGCCGATAAGAGATGGATACCTCTGGAGTTAAAGGATAGTGACAATGTCTTTCTATGGGTCTCACCAAGATGAGGATTGCGGAAATTTGGTTGGGGTCGTAAGTGATCTCCATGGGTCATCAGACCCTTCCAGGTCCTCAACAGAGTTGGCGAGGTGGCTTACCTCCTTGCTCTTCCACCTCAGTTGCACCGGGTTCACGAAATCTTCCATGCATCCCAGCTGAGGAGATACTTGCATGACCCTTCCCACATCATCGACCATGGTGAGCTTGACATATACGATGGGGAGAAATTTACGGAGGTTCCAGTTGAGATTGAGGTTTGACAGAAGCGGGTCCTTCGTGGGAGGTCGATACCTATGTTTCCCATTCACTGGCAGCATGGGAACCTCCAGGAGATCACATGGGATCTGGAGGCCCAGATACGTGCTCAATACCAAAATTTTTTTCCTTAATTTGAGTTGTGGATTATGGGGACGTAAAGTCCGGATGTGGGGAGAATCTAAAGTCCCAAAAATTCCAGGTAATTTTTTTAATTATATGGAAACTTTACGAGTCCGTGAAAATTTATGGATCATTATCTGAGTTCCGTTGTGCTAGGAATTAATTTATTACCTTTTTTGGGGTACGTTCTGTAAATGTGTGAGCGGGTTTTTGTAACTTTTGAACAGGTGCTCAGAATCAAAATTTGAGGACACTATTGAACTCACAGCTCCGATATTCACTTAAGGAGACCTTCACCTTGACTATATTAGGTCGAGGGTAGAAGTTATTTTTTCACTTTTTCAACGAGAAATAGAAAATAATATAAAAATATTAACATTTTTTTGAAACCTCTCTACATGAGTTATGGAGGTGGGGACCACCGGAACTAAAACCCTCAATTTGAATTTAATGGTGGGGACCACCCGACCCCCCTTAAACTCCCTATTTAATGTAGGGAAGTCTCTTGAACTTACTCCACTTTAATTGTGAAACCTTACATTAATTAATTAAATCCATATTTAATTATAGCAACAATTAATAATTGAAAAACATAGTTTTTTTTGGGTTGGATCCTCATTTTTGGCTTGGGAGAAATCATTAGTGAAGGGGAGGAATTGGTAGAACTTTGGAGGAACTCATCCACCAATGAAGAAAAACTCCTCCAAACAAAGAACACCATCTCCTTTGAATAACATTATTCAAAATCAAGAAATAATACGACCAACATGCCTATATTTGGAAGCATGTTGCGGAAGTGACGATCATTGGCACCCTCTTCCCCTTCATCGATTTCATCTCGCAACACATCGATGAATCAACGTCTGTCCTTCCCTCCTCATCGAAGTCAATAAACCACTGAGGTAGGGTTTGATGTTTTAAATTTCCCCCTTACAAGTTCTTGAAAAATTATTTGTGATTCATGAAATAATTGAGCCGCTTGCTACCTATCTAATGCGGAGGTTGCAGGCCAAACGAACATGGTCTGACCACTCCACAAATCCTTGTATAATATTTGTTGTGTTCTTAATGATGGAGGATGATGAAAACCGGTGCCAATGATTAGCACCGGTGGAACTCGAGAGCAGCGTCCGACGACACAGTTGACAATGATGAATACATCGGCCCGGTCGCGCCACCGGAGAAGGGTTGCGGCCTGTCGGCCACGGTGGAGCAAAGGTCACGGTCAGCGGTGGTTGGCCACAAGATGGGGCGGCAGCGTGCGTCTGCACCACAGAGAGACAAGGGTCAAATATTTGTGTTGTGGCGGTGATAGGAGGGCGGCTAGCCGAGCCGACCGCCGGAAAAGGCACGGTGCACACCCACGCCGCGCAGTGAAGGCGGCTCGCCATCTAGCCAGTCATGGCGGGACACATAGCCGGGCCACCCAGCATGGGCTGGGTCGGACCCAGTGGGTCGGGCTGATCATGGTGGGGCAGGTCGACCCAAACCGGGTTTGTTCGTCCCAGGCGGGGTCGGGTCGGTGCGGTCCGACTCGTCAGACCGGACTCGAACAAGTTTCGACTCTATACGTTCTTTCGACCATATCTTTAGCTACGTGTGTCCGATTTACGAACTGTCTACTATTTCAGAAACAATGGAGTGAGGCGGTTATTTTGGTATAACCCACATGAAATTTGGATAAATCTAAGGTACGTTAGGTTTGGATTGAGTACGAATTGAATCGGGGCCTGAGGACTAAAAGACCAATAACATACAGACCTGGCATCTGATTGACGCACCGTCTATTATGTTGAGACCCCTATTACATGGAGGTCCTTTTGGATACTTCTTCATGGATATTAGTGGAAGTTGGAGTATCAATTTGTTGCTTGAGGAGCAGACCCTCCCAGAGACAAGAGGGCTTAGTGCACGAACCCTATTACTACCCGCGACATGAGAAAGGGATCATTCGTGGGTCTGATGGTTTACTACAATCCTGTGTGGGTTTGACGATGTACTAGGATCTTGTGTAGGTTTGAAGATATAATAAGATCATGTTTGGGTCTGACGATTTACTAGGATCCTGTGTGGGTCTTACGATGTACTAGGGTCCTTTGTGGGTCTGACAATGTACTAGGATCATGTGTGGGTCTGACGATGTACTAGGATCCAGTTTGAGTCTGACGGTGTACTAGGATCTTGCATGGGTCTGACGATGTACTAGGATTTTGTGTGGGTCTCATGATTTACTAGGATCCTTTGTGGGTCTGATGATGTACTAGGATCCTGTGTGGGTTTGACGATGTACTAGGATCCTTTGTGGGTCTGACGATGTACTAGGATCCTTTGTGGGTCTGATGATGTACTATAATCATACATGGGTCTACCTCTAAATAGTGTAAGATGAATTATTAGTTACATCTAATCATCTTTACTACTATAACTAAGATATACCTGGTCTGAGCTGAGTTCGTAACCGTGTTTTACTTCCTCTGTGGTAATACCTTGGTGGTATTATTCTGTGTGGAGTACCTATGTGGTACTTACCTTTGTGGTATTCCTTCCGTTGTGGACTAGTTGACCTTTGGTATTTTGGGTTGGACCCTGTGTTTCCTCATGATTGAGATGGGTATACTTGATAAATAAAGTATATGTATTTTTATATACCTATGTAGGGTTGTCAGCTGATTTCATGCTTTATGGTTTATCCATTGTGGATTTTGTTAGACCTTGAGGGTCTCTGGGTCCCTACTGAGTATCTTTATACTAACCCCTATATGGGCTATGTCCTCTCCTTGTGGTGTTTGATGCAGATGACAGACAGCGCTGATCGAGGCTGAGGGTACCAGGACTAGATGACACTAGAGGTGGAGCATACAACATGTCGGTATGCAGAAGAGTCGGTCGGATGTGGATTGATGAGGAGGAGATATGTACATATCCATTAGGTAGAAACCTCGAAGGACGACCAAGTAGCTATCTTACTCTTTCTTCAATTGTATAGTATTTCAGTTGTACTTGTACCTTTACTGTTGGTCTTGTATTTCGTCCCCTCTTACTTTCAGCACTCTTTTTTTCTATATAGTTTTCTAGTGTTCGTATCATTATTTTTCCTTGGTTGAGTTTGTTTATAGGATATAAAGGCAATGCCTTCTCGTTTTGAGGGGATACGCATTTTGAGGCTAGTCACCATCCACTGTCCTATGGAAGGCAGGCTTGGGGTAGTCACAGCAGGGGCCGCATGGGATGGGTCGTGACAAATTTCTATCAGAGGAGTCAGTTCAACCATGGAACATTAAACCCTGGTCTTCTTTTAAATGGAAATAGTGTTGTGTGTAGTGATTGTGGTTTTCAGTTTAAGGAATCCAGTGTTAGTGCGTCGTCCGACGTATCCATAAACAAGGACCCTGACTTCTGATTTCTAACCCAGTACATGAAAACACTGATTTCATGTGTGTTTTGAAAAGTTTTTCTTTTGAATTAATTGGAGTCACCTAACTAGGTAAAAATTAATGACCATGGTACACCTGTTTCTTTCAGGATACCTCAATGAAGATAGCCAGATTGTGTTTCGGGTATAGTATGAGATGATAACCCACCGTGAAATGAGGCCTCATTATAGGGCCCTTTATCAGTAGAGGCACCATCGGAGGCCCCAGCAGTACCATTACCCATTGGGCCACTGATGCCACTAGCCCCACTAGTAAAGGATGCACAACGATTGAGTACATTGCACGAGTTCCAGGACCAGAGGACACCCAGGTTCAGGTGAGTGAATGACCCATAGGAAGTTAAGGATTTGTTGGAGGCCATAGTGACTATCTTCTAACTGGTTGGGACACCAGCTGATCTCACGAGGATCCTTGATGCAGGTCTTATACAAGCAGCAAGAGGGAGCTGGTGGAGCCTGATGCTCCAGGTTCACGATGAGGTGACACAACTCTAGAAAGACTTTGAGAGCCTATTTCTGGAAGAGTTTTTCCTAGTGACTCTTCGCACAATACGCATATAGCAGCTTCTTCATATGCAACGGGGAAGCGTGACTGTGGCTCAGTACCCATCGAGGTTCACCGACCTCTCTTAGTACTCCACTGATATGGTACGTGACCCATTTTTTAGGGCTCAGACCTTCGCGTAGGTACTCAAGCGAGAGGTTAGGGAATTAATTATCTCACTCAGCATTCCAAAGCAGGAGGGGGTGTTAGAGAGAGAAATCTTAGTGGAGTGTTTTATGGCTAAGCAGTCACCAACAACGAGACCCACCACCAGTTGTCACATAGTAGAGTCTTCTACAACTGGAAGAAAAAAGATGTTACAGAGGTCCAAGAGGACCAGACCTATATGTGGAGGACTGCAGGATTCAAGGTCAGTTGTTTGTGGGTACTGGAGACAGATCCAGTCATGTGAGGAACATGTAGTGTTTCACATACGGTAGGTAGGGTCACATGGCTCGTGACGGTCTGACCCACCATTCCGATGATCACCAGATGGTCAAAAGACCACCCAGGCAGAGATAATGGTTCGATCGATGAGGTATGTAGGGAGTATGAGGGCGTTGCAGAAGAGCTGGCTGTGTAGTTGGAGGTGGGCGATGATTCTAGGTGTTACCGCCACCACCACCAGGTGGTCCACCCCAACCATAGAGAGCAGGTTGGAAGGGGAGAGCTCATCTCCATGCAGCTGGGGCCTATGACCATGGCGATCTGAAGATGATACGAGGTATGATCTATGTCTACTCCACCTTAGATATAGTACATATAGACATAGGTTTCAGTAATTATTTTAATGTCACTTCCCTCGTTCCGACCATAGATATTTCGATGGAGCTGTTGGCTAGATCCATAAGGCTAGAGACTCATACGGGAGAGGATTCAATGATTACGCACTGGTTCTTGTAGTGTGAGCTTGCTCTAGGAGGAGAGAGATTCAGTTGGGATCTACCAGTAGTAGTGTTGAGTCCTTCTAATGTCATCATGGGAATGGATTGGTTATCTACAGTCCATACTAAGATTGACTGTATTAGGTGCAAAGTGTGGTGTGTCTGCACGGATGGGACCAGGTTTACCTTTACCGGCGAGAAGTGAGCCACTATAGCACATGATGGACATACTCGGAAGAGAGTGTAGGTGATCACTCATCAGTTGGCTAGCCTTACCCTCAGAGTGGTTGATGTGGAGAATCAGAGCTATCCTTTAGTGGTGGGCCAGTACACGGCTGTTTTACCAGATGATGTTTCGGGTCTACCACCTCGTAGAAAGGGGTAATTTTACATTAATTTGTACCTTGGGATGACACTGATATCTACACCTACGTATCGGATGGCTCCCACAGAGCTTCGTGAGCTGCAGGTACAGCTAGAAGACATACAAGGTAAGGGGTTCATTTGGCCCAATGTTTCTCCTTGGGCAGCTCAGATTTTGTTCGCCAAGAAGGCAGATGGGAAAATGAGGATTTGTTTTGACTATCCACTCCTGAACCAGGTGACCATGATGAAAAAGTACCAACTACCTAGGATTGACGACCTCTTTGATCAACTGAAGGGAGCATGTTATATCTTGAAGATAGACTTCAGATTAGACTATCACCAACTCAAAGTGAGAGACAAGGATGTGAAGAAGACAAATTTCAGATGTCGGTATTTCCATTATGTGTTCTTGGTTATGCCATTCATTGTAACCAATGCTCCAGTAGTGTTCGTGGGACTCATGAACGAGATCTTTTAGCCATACCTTTATCTCTTTGTAGCAGTATTCATTGACGACATTCTAATCTACTCTTCTCCTAAGGAGGAGCATGCCTATCCTTTGCAGATAGTTCTAGACACACTTTGAGAGCTCCAGCTTTATGGTAAGCTCTCAAAGTTCCAGTTCTGGATCCGAGAGGTTCACTATCTAGGTCATGTCTTCTCAGAGGATAGATTTGAAGTTTTTCCAATGAATATTGAGGCGGTACTTTATTGGGATCCACATAAGAGTGTGACAGAGGTACAATGTTTCCTGGGTTTGGAAAGATACTACCGGAGGTTTGTGCTAGATTTCTCCAGAGTTGCAGAACCTTTATCTGCATTGATGAAGAAGGGGAAACCCTTCATTTGGTTGGAGAGATGCCAGTGGAGTTTTCAGGTTCTGAGGAAGAGGCTGACTAGTGCCCCCGTCTTGAGGATACCGAAGGAAGGCATAGGGTACGTAGTCTTCTATGATGCATTAGGGACTGTGCTCAGATGTGTCTTGATGCAGGAGTGAGTAGTGATCACATATGGTTCTCGACAGCTATGACAACATGAGTAGAACTATGCTACCCATGACCGAGAGTTAGCAGCAGTGGTCTTCGTCTTGAAGATATGGAGGCATTACATGTTGGGCATGCATTTTTCTATTGAGATGGGCATACTTGATAACGTAGGTATATGCATGGACATATACTTATGTAGGGTTTTTAGTTGATTTCATGATTTGTGGTCTATCCTTTGTAGATTTTGTGAAACCTTGAGGGTCTCAAGGTCCCTACTGAGTATCATTATACTCATCCCTACATGGGCTATGTTCGCACCTTATTGTGTTTGATACAGATGACAGACCAGGCTGATTGAGGCCGAGGGTACCAGGACTGGACGGTTCAAGATGTGGACCATACTACATATCAGTGTGTATAGGATACAGGCATACGTAGAGTGCTGAAGAGGCTATCTGTACCTACCCATCAGGTAGGAACCTAGGAGGAAGACCAAGTAGCTATCTTACTCTTTCTTCGGTTTTATAGTATTTCAGTTGTACTTGTACCTTTGCTGTTGGTCTTGTATTCCAGCCCCTCTAACATTTAGAACTCTTTTTTCAATATAGTTAGCTTGTGTTCATATCCTATTGTGTTCTTGGGGGCGTGTGTTTACAAGATATAAACGAAATTCCTTCCCATTTTTAGGGGATTCGCCTTTCCGTGCTATTCACCATCCCATAGCCTATGGAAGATGGTTTTGGGGTAGTCACGACACCAGCCCTGGGGGATAGGTTGTGACATATAAACATGGCCCAAATACCCTATCAAACTAATACCCAACCCAAATTTCCACATACCTGATGGGAATTACGGATCTCCATGGGATGAAGACTATTACTCAGGCATCAAACAACATGAAGATGGGATGATTTCCCTAAACAGAAGGCTACAACATAGAATACACACACACACATATTTTTTATAGTAGAAGAAAAACATATCATCCATAATTAAAACAACTCCACATAAATTATTCAAATCAAAAAAATTCAAAACATCCCAAAGTACAACTGTAATAATCATAGGATAGCTAAAATTAGAAATAAACTACTCTATAAGATAATGTGGGAAACTCCCACCATCCCCCCACTAGCTACCCAAACACAACAGACATAAATCCTAAACTCCTCACTATGGTTCATTCCTTTACATTTATTAAAATATATACAAAAATATATGAACAACTAAATTTATTTTCAGGGTGTGAGCTAATATGAAAAATATGATCCCACCCATGTTTTGCATAACAAGTCTCTATTCAAAAATCAGAACATGTTCATATTTAATGAACAATTTCCATGATAAGTAGTTCATGTTTTTTCGTAAAAATCTTGGAAGAACATTTTTTCTCTTATTTTTCATTATTTTTAAAATCAACCTGTTTAGTACAATTTTAATAGATTTATCAAAAATCAAATAAATGAAATTAACGTGTAATATATTATATAAAATCCACTGTAGTATAATCAAAAATATTATAGGACAATGAGCTTGTTAGATGACAACAAGGACCATGATATGTCATTATAGAATACTACTCATACCATAATCAAATAATACTGAATAATAAAGTCTCTAAAACACATGCCAAAGGAGAATACCAACACACCATGGGTGAATCCAATGACAATTTAAATATAAATTACCTATAATAATAGGACTGTGAAATATAGGAACCCATCATTTGTGAACCCCCCAATAATACAATGACTATGACCCTAAGCGAATCCTCGAAAATAAGTACCCATGACTTCACATGCACTCCATTTTCCAGACCATTTCCTTAAAACCATGGTTTGAAATCCATTTCAAAACTCTTTGAAAATAAATTTTTTCACCAAAACAAGTGGAACCATATTTTATCAAAATCA
Source organism: Viscum album (assembly GCA_963277665.1). Taxonomy (NCBI): domain Eukaryota; kingdom Viridiplantae; phylum Streptophyta; class Magnoliopsida; order Santalales; family Viscaceae; genus Viscum; species Viscum album. Next base: position 799,716,338 of record OY728155.1, read on the forward strand.
AAATTTTTAACACACTCAAATTTATCAATAAATATTTCTACTTCGTTTATAATAAAATTTTAAAAAATTGGGAATTGTAGTTCATAAAAAATAGGATAGAGAAGGAATAACTTACCTCCAACTTGTATCACACTCACCTATAATGGGATCCCCCACCAAGGAAGAAAAAAAAGTCAAAAATGGAGGAACCAGAATAATAACTCATTAATTGAAGTAGATTCCATTTATAAAATCATCCAATGAAGAAAATACATCACAACACCTGTCAACGAATGCATTTGTACCACTATAACCAATATAATTATTAGACATCAAAGGTAGATCTCATGATGAATCTAGAAGTTAATAAGAAGAATCGACCTGAAAAATAAATGGATCTATGAATAAAATGCACTATTGATTCAACAATTGATGGAAATTAAGAAGTATAAAGAATTAATCACATAGATTAATAAACTACAACTAAATCAATTTTCAATCCCTCAATGGAATGAAATGGAAGAAGACGAGTTCCCTAGAATATTCTAGTGGAGGTCATAGTTTGATATGGGATAATGATTCCACTCAATGAAAATCAAATCACATATACGTAACCCAAAACCTGATTATTTGGAAATTCGTATAGTGTGTATCCCCATTTCACATCTTATAATCCATTAAAGCCGATAATGATAAAAAAATCCATCGCCATTTTGTTAAATACCTAAATTTGAGATTACAATACATGTAATATACATTCATATTATGTAAACATCTCATTCGTCGAATTGGTTCACTACTTCTTACTAATGAGCAATGCGTACTGTGTTATCTCTTTAAACAACATGTATTTCCCCTGTAGATAGAAAAAATCTCAATTTCTTCTCTAAAGAACCTAAAAAAATACATTCATTCTACAAACTCAGTTAGAAACCTAAAAATAAATTCAAATTTTTTTATTAGGACTCAATTAAATATATGAGACATATATCCCATTTTCTAGGTCATTTTAACTATTAAATTCCTTATATCACTGGGATTCCCAAAATATACCCAAATACTAAGGGAAATGAAACGAAATGAGAAAAATACCTAATGGAGGGAATGTTTATGTTTAAAACACCACACTATAAGAATTATAATCCTCATGGATTTATTTGTATGAATGAGGTCCATAATAGAGGTGATGCCATGTTAATATCATAGACACCCTACCTTGACATGGTCTTCATGAATTGGCATGTCAGGAACCACCAGGTAACCCGCAAAAAAGTGATCCAATAGTTGGGGACCACCCTTGTTCTCTAATGGATCATTAGACTAATCAATATACCTGTAGAGACCCGAATCTTGACGTACATGGAAATTACATTACTTTTACAGAATACTTAGTACATAAAAAAAACAGACACACAAGGACCGTAATAGTTTAGTGTCTTTGGAAACTCGGAATATAATCTTCTAATCATGGTGAAAGATCTTCAATATCTCCCATAAAGATCTTACCCTTTTTTACCTAAAACCTTTATTTATATCATGGGGAAAAGAAAACAGAAAAGGGATGATCTCAAATGCCCAGAAAGGGTAAACATAGAGAACATAAAACAATCCATAAATATTTGAATGCAAAATCTTGAACATAAAATCTAAACATCAAAATCATGAGCAATGACATGAATCTTGGAAGTACCTAAGGCATATATCATAAGGGAACATCAATCATGATAAAATAGCATGAGAATAAAACATGTAATTTTGGCAACCATTAAGAACATGTTATGATTTCCATAGTAGCCAAGGCATTGCTGCCAAGACCATCTAAGTGGACAAAGTCCCTTTCTGAATCAAGTTCACTCCTCATTTCAGTCCTGTAACACTGAACCAGATTAACTTACCGTTCCAGCCATGTCTATCTCATGAGATATAAATCTTAACCAATGAATTGGAGGGAGATTTAGGTCCCAACCATCTCATAATGAAATTATTCTTACTTGTGACACAAAATAAACTTAAAACATTCATCATAACCCAAAGAATAAAATGGGTTTCATAAACATCATCCCATCATTTCATAATCCATATAAAACAAATGGACATTTCATCATAAGAAAAGTGAGCCATTTAAATCAAAGAGACATTAAACTTGAAGCATACACATATCAAATAATGTCATCTTAGATGGAAAATGGTTTTGATAAAACATTTGAAATGAATTCTTGAGGAAAATATCCTTTCTTCGTCAAAATAATTTTCTTTTCAAAAAATTACATGCACTTTTAAAATGAAATTATTTTGTTGAAAATATTCATAAAATCATGTAGAGTAAGTTTCATGAAAATGAGGCGTTATGAAACCATAAAAATCCGTTCACTCCGTATATGTTAAAAATAACATTCTCCTCGTTCTTTTGTCAGAAAATTCAAAAAAGTACCTCGTAACGTAAACAAAAGAAAGATTCCTTACATACCATGTAGTAAAAGTCAAAAATGGGTACAAAGTACTTTAAAGATACATGAAAACACATTTATAAAACATGGACATGGATGATATAAATAACCCTAGTAAATACTTATGAATAAGCAATCTCGGATAAAAATAAGATTTTCAAAATTATCCCTTACCTTAGGTCTGATATGCTTTGTACGTATCCAAACCTCCTGTAAAATGATTTAAATAATGTCATTGACTTATTAAATAATCATATTCAATGTTATTATATCATATATGGTTCACTTATGAATTTATATTACCCATTCTTTTGTAAATTCATGTTAAAGTAGTGTTTTGGGTAAAATCATTTCATTTATCGTATGTGTTTTGACTTGTCGTTCATGATATTATTACTTATATCCTGATTTACATAATTAAAGAATGTAAAACATAATTTATATATAATATATATTTATCATATACATATATATATATTATAGATCGATAAAAGGAAAGAAATACACCGTTCATGGAGACGGTAGGCCGTACGTACGCATGAACGCTGTTTTCGTTTCCTTATTGAATTGAATGGAATTTAGTAGATGACATACATATATACATAAATATAGTATCATTATTATGTCATATATTTAATTATAATTCAGTATATATATTCTATAATCATTAATGAATGGTTAACATAGAGAATGAATCTCATCGCATCGTGGAGACGATAGTCCGTACGTACGCACAAGCAATGATATCATTCCCATGATCGTGGAGTTGTATCAAAGTGTACGTATAATATTTCATAATCAATATAAATTTAAAATAATCATATATAGTTATTTATTTACACCATTATACCCATCCAAGTAAGGTGGTGGTGGAAAACAGATTACACCACGGCGTGGAGACGATATTCCGTACGTATGCACGCGCGGTGATTTTGTTTTCCGTAGGATGGATAGATGGTGAAATAGGGTTGTTTCATACTTATAATAACATATCAGTATATGAGTTATACTGATGTTATTACTTAATAATGAAACAACTAAATAAGAAGAAGTGGAAGAGGAAATAAAGTTGAAAGAATCAGTAACAGACATTACCTCTTCTTTGAAGCGCCTCTTTGAGACCTCCTCTTAGGGCACTGAAATTGGTCTTTGAAGAAGACAATAAACTCTAGGATGTTAATATGGAAGTGTAGAAGAGAATTTGGCAGGGGTTGGCTGAGCTTGAAGGCTCAATGTGGTGTGAGTAAGAGAGGGAGGAGGTGCCCTTTTATAAGGGAGGAGAGGGGCACCATTGGAAATATAAGAAATATTAGTTTATATTAAATCCCAACCTCACATAAAAACTTCCCAAATGACTCATATAAAAATATTAGATGATATAGAGTCGTAATATCATCAAACAATAAAATTTAGACATGTTAGGAATTTATTTTAAACATTATCAACTTGATTTATCATTATTTAATCAATATAATTTTATTTGTGGTAATAGCATTCTAAATTTTAAATTATAACAAATAATTACTTATTTGTATTGAATTATCCATAATTGGATACATTATAACGTTTTAGACCATATAAATTTAAATTTATAATTTTTAAATATTTTTGTGATTTTTAATCAATTTTATAATATGTTATATTTATAAAATAACAATAATGTCAATTTTGACACTATTCATTTATTTGAATTTAAATAAAATATATACAGAAGATATGTTCAAACTAAAAGAATTAATAGATTTATAAAAGGTCATATGTATCTATAAAAGTAGTGGAGCACATTAAATAGTTCATATAATATTTATTTTATTATTTTAAAAACCATTTATGTGGTTTATCTCTTAATTAAATAATTACTACAACATTATTGTATAGTTATTTAATATACTTATTTGTTGCATAAAAATTAAAAATAAAATCCTATTATTAAGATAAATCTATTAAATTTCACAATAACACTTTTACTCTAATTTATCATCTTAAAATCACAATATTTAAATTGTTATATTTATTAAATTATGAAGGTGACAACTTTGGTATCATTTAAAATAAAATAATATAAGTGTCATAATCGCCTTAATAAAGATCCAAATGGTCACAAATTCGTCCTGTGGATGATTAGGGTTTATATATACACTAATAATATGTTTTGGGCAGATTTTTGGGCCTTTTGATATGTATTACTATTTCAATAAAAACTGTATTATTGATTTTCACTTAATAAATAATTTCTGCATCATTAATGTATAAGATAATAAGGTAATTAAATAACTCTTAAAAATTACAAATAAATTACCATTACAAATAAAAACATTTTATCTTTCAAATTAGTATTTATAACCGAATTTATATTCTGTATAAATTTATATTAAAAATACTTTAATTATTAAAGTTGAGTGAGACATATTTCACTTTCCTTTAAATAAAATAAACTAAAGGTCTTAATCACCTCCATGTGGGTTATAATGAATTCCATTTCGACACAAATATTACTTAAGACAAATTATAGTCATTCAATTGTATTAATACAAGTATTAGGATAATTTAATAATATTATATTTACCCATAATTACCCAATTTACCTTTTACTATGGTAAATTAAATTTACCATTGTTACTGTTCGTAAAGCCCAAAAATAAAAAGTAGTATATTAATATAATTTGGACCCACTGATTCCAAATATAGAATCCATTTTTCCAAACTCAAAACACAGAAGTTGCAGAAATTAAATTAAAATTAATCCTGTTGTCGAAAGAAAATGGGTTTTTGGTTAAAACATTGCAAAAGATTGAATTTATTTAACCTACGAATTCAATGTAAAATCAAGTCTAATGAAATAAATTATATTAAATGGTAAAAATATATTATAATTACACTTTAAAACCATTCAATATTATAATTTAACCACATAAGTTATTACGAAGAAAAAAGTTGTTTTTAATTAAAATATAGCGTGTTTTTACTATTCATTAAAATATGAATGTTATCAGAATAATATGAAAAATTTATCCAAGGTAAAATTTTATATCTTGATTCCAAATAATATTTTTATTTTGTAAAATTCAACTTATAAACATATCAAAAAATATATTTAAAGTTGGTGTTCCATCAAAAGGCGGCAAAACTGCATTTTTTTAAAAATACTTATTTTACCCGAAATTTTGTTTGTTCTTATACCATGTTCTAGAAAATGTGTAAGATGAAATAATAATTTTACAAAATTCAAAATATAGTTAATACTATTCATAATGTCTAGTTCATAATAATATTATAACCATATATCATTGTTTAGTGAAACATGATATTGCGTACAACACACGCTATCGAGGAAAGTCGCGATTGCATGTAATGCAAGCCAAGTCAGGGTTGCGTGTTGTGCCAGAATCCTTCGTTGTTTCGTATAACAGAATCCAACCATATTTCATTTATACATTGAATATATATATATACACACTAAATGTTGTGTAGAATGACTATTATAAAACGAACATGAAATTGTGTGTAACACGATCCAAGAATAGCGTTGCGTATACTGCAAGCTAATACAGTGTTGCGTATAGTACAAGCTCAACTTGGTGTGGTGTATAATAAAAGACATCAATGAAATTAAAAGAATATTTTTCATAAAATCTCGGGGTGTTGCATTCTACCCACCTTAAAATGAATTTCTCCCTCGAAATTCGTCGGGGTAATAAATGGTTTACTACTTGAAAGTTTCTTTAATTGACACCCACATCGTAAAAAGGAATACAAAAACATGACTTCAAAAACTAATGTATGAAACGTAACGGTTACCCAAATTAACTAATCACTGGGTTTCCACATAGGAGAACATAGGTGAAAATATGGATATGAAAGAGAAATCTAACCATCATGTTCTGATGGAGAGTGGTAGAGAACATGGCTATGAAAAAGCCAACAATCACAAAGTCGTAAATTTTTGATGATCTAAGGTACCATCTGATTCATCAGATATAAGGGCACTAGGACAACATTTTTGGTTTTCAAGATCATTTCCCTAAAGTTGATGAAATTGGAATTAGAATAAAAATTTTCGTGATTTTGGTATAGTCTCACCGTTCTTCGTTCTTTGGACAATTTCCACTTCATCTCTTAAAGAAATGAAGTTGAATTTTTCATTCGTGAAGTGTTAGAAGATCATGTGATAGACTGATGGATCATTCCATCTGTCTTAAACAAAAGGTTATAAAAGTTATCCAAAATACATAAGTCCATCTATAGTGAGATTAATCATATATGGTTCCTAAAATGGACTTATACTTCATATATCATACTTCTTAATATAATAAAACTAGTTTCTACTAAACAGTGACTTCCTGTAGGCCAGTGGTAGGCGATAAAGGCCAGTCACACTTCAGTTGTGGGTTCGATTCCCACAGCCTTGTCCGATGCGATGGGTTGTCGCACATCCAGTAGGTTGTCTTTTTTCTAAAACTACATTACTATAACATCCCATCAATAACATCTAAAAAACATCTAACCTTAAACAATACTAACTTATGTCCAACATAATCCATTCCAATCTTTAGGCTTATCCATAATACGGCAGTCCACTCTCATATTATAGTGAAAATGATTACCAGAGATTTCATATAACAAGCTTGTTAATACCATCGTTGATCCCCATATATCATAAGATATGTCTTGTTGGTCACATTCCAAACATTCGAAGGCCTTAATCATGTATTCTCTTGAAAAATGAATACCCATTGAATCTTAGTGAAAACATGAGTGCTTTCAAAAGTTAAGTCTTTCCACATACCAAAACCCCAAAATTCTATATACTCAACCCATGATTTAACTTTTTCCTTATATCAGTCATGAGCTCATGAATACTGTCAAACATTTCATTTTCTCCTTATCCCTTCATTATGCGCAGATCATCTTTTTTCCAAAAATATCTCAATCACTTTCCATGGTTACCGGTGCAATAAAATTATTGAAAACCACAATAGACCAATACATAAATATTCCAATATTCCACGATACTATATACAACATTATTTTGGAATCCCATTACATAAACACTTAATCATTACACCACATCATTGTAATATTCAACATCACCAATAGTGATCGCATTTGTCTTCCCTTTTTTCCTTTGCCTTAAGAGGTTTCTCCCGTCGATCATCATTAACCCTTGGATTAGGGAATTGATTAGCATAATGCCCCATTTCACTGCACTTGAAGCATTGAAGAGTTGGTGGTGCGTTCTCTGTAGTCTTTTCTTTATTCACATCATTTGCAACCCTTTTTACATTACTTCGACACTCATCTACTCGATGACCTTCTTTTCCACACTTAAAACATTTTCTAGTCCATTTAAGACAATCTTCACCATGCTTCTATCCACACTTTGAGCATAAGGAAACATTCATCTTCTTTTCACCATTATTATGAGATTTCTCCTTGAACTCCATCTTTTGTTTCTTGTCAAAACCATGAGATGGATAAGTAACACCAAATTCCATTTCTACCTTGATAGCACAACACACAATTTCTTCATATCTACTGAAGTCTCTTATAGCTAATTCCCTTCAATGATTTGGTTTTAAGCCACTGAAGAATCGATCAACTTTACTTTCAGGTTGGATGATAAAGCCAGATGCATACCTTTCAAGCCTTGTAAAATTCGCTTCATATACACCAATAGATTCATCATCCTGTTTCTTTAGTTCAAGAAACTCCTTCTCCATCTTTGTTCGATGAATACGAGGGAAATACTTATTGAAAAATAAGTTCTTGAACTCGTCCCATTCCATAGACTCAATTTCATCTTATGGACTCATATTCTTGATAAGATTCCACCATTGATCAGTTTCACCTTCCAAAAGATATACTGCTAATATGAATTTATCATTTTCAAAACATTGAAGAATTGAAAATATCATTTCAGTGGTACTGATCCATTTTTCAGCAACAAGTGGATCAGAAGACCCACTGAAAGAAGGTGGACATTGCCTCAGGAAGGACTCAATAGAATATTGTTCCCTTATCTACTCATTTGGAAGTCCAGAATGATTCATAGCTTGTGTAAGTAAAACAATAAGATTTTCCACTCCATCTCCCATAACATTGGTTTGTTCAGGAGGACAATCATTGCATTGTCCATTGCATTGATCAATACAGTTCCTTCGAGTACTAGACATCGTCTAAAACCCAAAAAGAATAGTCTGAGAGGAAAAAATCATGCTAGGGAAAACAACATAATAAAGGGGAGTACAGTCAATATCTAACATCTTAGGTTAAAATCTAAGATCGTTACCGTAGTTCTAGGACTATATACTATACGTATACTTATCCTTAGGGACATCCCTAGACATACCTTAGAAATATATCTAGGGATCTCACTAACTTTTTCGAATCCTAGTTTCCAAATGTTAACTAAACCTTTCCTCTGATACCAACTGTAGAGACCTGAAGCTTGACGTACATGGAAATTATATTACTTTTGCGGAATACTAAGTACATAACAAAAAAAGACACACAAGGACCATAATAGTTTAGTGTCTTTGGAAACCTGGAATATAATCTTCTAATCATGGTGAAAGATCTTCAACATCTCCAATAAAGATCTTCCCCATTTTTTTTCTTACCTAAAACCTTTCATTATATCCTAGGGAAAATAAAACATAAAAGGGATGAGATCAAATGCCCAGAAAGGGTAAATATAGAGAACATAAAACAATCTATAAATATTTGAATGCAAAAACTTGAACATAAAATCTAAAGATCAAAATCTTGAGAAAAGACATAAATCATGGAAGTACGTAAGGCATATATCATAAGGGAACATCAATAATGATAAAATATCATGGGAATAAAACATGTAATTTTGTCATCCAATAAGCATATGTTATTATTTCCATAGTATCCAAGGCATTGCTGCCAATACCATCTTAGTGGACAAAGTCCATTTCTGAATCGAGTTTACTCCTCGTTTCAGTCCTTTAACACTAAACCTGATTAACATACCCTTCCAGCCATGTCTATCTCATGAGATATAAATCTGTACCCAATGAATTGGAGGGAGATATAGGTCCCACTCATCACATAATGAAATAATTCTTACTTGTGCCACAAAATAAACTTTAAATATTCATCATAACCCAAAGAATAAAATGGGTTTCATAAACATCATCCCATCATTTCATAACCAATAAAAAAATGGACATTTCATCATAAGAAAAGTGATCCATGTAAATCATAGAGACATTAAACTTGAAACATAAACATATCAAATAATGTCATCTTAGATGGAAAATGGTTTTGATAAAACATTTGAAATGAATTCTTGTGGAAAATATCCTTTCTTCGTCAAAATCATTTTCTTTTCAAAAAATTACTTTCACTTTTAAAATAAAAGTATTTTGTTGAAAATATTCATAAATTCATGTAGAGTAAGCTTCATTAAAATGAGGCGTTATGAAACCGTAAAAATCTGTTCATGCTGTATAAGTTAAAAATAACATTCTCCTCGTACTTTTGTCGGAAAAGTTAAAAAAGTACCTCTTAATGTAAAAAAAAGAAAGATTCCTTACATACCATGTAGTAAAAGTAAAAAAATGGGAAAAAATGACTTAGAAAAACATGAAAACACTTTTATAAAACATGGACATGGATGATATAAATAACCCCAGTAAATACTTACGAATAAGCAATCTCAGATAAAAATGAGATTTGCAAAATTATCCCTTACCTTAGGTTCGATATGCTTCATACGTATCCAAAAATCCTGTATAATGATTTAAATAATGTCATTGACTTATTAAAGACTCATATTAATTTTAATTATATCATATATGGTTCACTTATGACTTTATATTACCCATTCTTTTGTAAATTCATGTTAAAGCAGCGTTTTGGGTAAAATCATTTCATTTATCGTATGTGTTTAGACTTGTCGTTCTTGATATTATTACTTATATCCTGATTAACTAATTCCAGAATGTAAAACATGATTTATATATAATATATATTCATCATATACATATATATATATATTATAGATCTATAAAAGGAAAGAAACACACCGTTCATGCAGATAGTAGGCCGTACGTACGCATGAACGCTGTGTTCGTTTCCTTATTGAATTGAATGGAATTAAGTAGATTACATACATATATAAATAAATATAGTATCATTATTATGTCATATATTTCATTATTATTCATTATATATACTTTATAATCATTCATAAATGGTTAACATGGAGAATGAATCTCATCGCGTCGTGGAGACGGTAGTCCGTACGTACGCAAGAGCAATGATATCATTCCCATGATCGTGGAGTTGTATCGAAGTGTATGTATAATATTTCATAATCAGTATCACTTAAAAATAATCATATATAGTTATTTATTAACACCATTATACCCATCCATGTAAGGTGGTGGTGGAAAACATATTACACCATGGTGTGGAGACGGTATTTCGTACGTACGCACGCATGGTGATTTTGTTTTTCGTACGATGGATAGATGGTGAAATAGGGTTGTTTCATACTTATAATAACATATCATATTATGAGTTATACGGATGTTATTACTTCATAATGAAACAACTAATGAAGAAGAATTGGAAGAAGAAATAAATTTGAAAGAATCGGTAACAGACATTACCTCTTCTTTGAAGCGCCCCTTTGAGACCTCCTCTTAAGGCACTAAAATTGGTCTTTGAAGAATACCAAAACCTCTAGGATTTTTATATGGAAGTGGAGAAGATAATTTACAAGGGGCTGGCTGATCCTGAAGGCTCAAAGTGTTGTGAGGAAGAGAGAGAGGATGTGCCCTTTTATAAGGGAGGAGAGGGGCACCTTTGGAAATATAAGAAATATTAGTTTATATTAAATCCCAACCCCACATAAAAACTTCCAAAATGACTCATATCTAAATATTAGATGATATAGGGTTGTCATCGCATCAACCAATAAAATATAGACATGTTAGGAATTTATTTTAAACATTATCAACATGATTTATCCTTATTCAATCAATTTAATTTTATTTGTGGTAATAACATTCTAAATTTTAAATTAGAACAAATAATTACTTATTTGTTGTGAATTTTCCATAATTGGATAATTTATAACATTTGAGACCATATAAAGTTAAATTTATAATTTTTAAATATTTTTGCGATTTTTAAACAATTTTATAATATGTTATTTTTATAAAATAACCATAGTGTCAATTTTGACACTATTCATTTATTTGAATTTAAATAAACTATATACAGAAATATGTTCGAACTAAAAGCTTTAATAGATTCATAAAATGTCATATCTATCTAGAAAATTAGTGGAGAACATTAAATAGTTCATATAATATTTATTTTATTATTTTTAAAACCATTTATTTGGTTTATCTCTTAATAAAATAATTACTACAACATTTTTGTATAATTATTTAATATACTTATTTTTTGCATAAAAATTAAAAATAAAATCCTATAATGAATATAAATATATTAAATTTCACAATAATAATTTTACTAGAATTTATCATCTTAAAATAACAATATTAAAATTGTTATATTTATTAAATTATGAAGGTGACAACTTTGGCATCATTTAAAATAAAATAATATAAGTTTCATAATCGCCTTAATAAGGATCCAAATGGTCAAAACTATGTCCAGTGGATGATTAGGGTTTATATACACACTAATAATATGTTTTTGGAAGATTTTTGGGCCTTTTGATATGTATTACTATTTCAATAAAAACTATATTATTGATTTTTCACTAAATAAATAATTTCTGCATCATTAATGTATAAGATAATAAGTTAATTAAATAAATCTTAAAAATTAAAAATAAATTACCATGACAAATAAAAACATTTTTTATTTCAAATGAGTATTTATAACCGAATTTATATTCTGTATAAATTTATATTAAAAATACTTTAATTATTAAAGTAGAGTGAGACATATTTCACTTTCCTTTAAATAAAATAAACTAAAGGTCTTAATCACCTCCATGTGGGTTCTAATGGATTCCATTTCGACCCAAATATGACTTAGGACAAATTATAATCATCCAATTGTATTAATAAAAGTATTAGGATAATTTTATAATATTATATTTACCCGTAATTATCCAATTTACCTTTTACTATGGTAAATAAAATTTACCGTTGTTACTGTTCATAAAGCCCAAAAATAAAAACTAGACTATTAATATAAATTGGACCCACTGATTCCAAATATGGAATCCATTTTTCCAATTTCAAAACACATAAGTTGCAGAAATTAAATTAAAATTAATCCCGTTGTCAAAAGAAAATGGGTTATTTGTTTAAAACCTTGCAAAAGATTGAATTTATTTAACCTACGAATTCAATGTGAAATCAAGGATAATGACATACATTATATTAAATGGTAAAAATATATTCTATTTATACTTTAAAACCATTCAATATTATAATTTAACCAAATAAGTTATTATGATGAAAAAAGTTGTTTTTAATTAAAATATAGCGTGTTTTTACTATTCATTAAAATATGAAAGTTATCAGAATAATATGAAAAATTTATCCAAGGTAAAATTTTATATCCTAATTACAAATAATAATTTTATTTTGTAAAATTGAACTTATAAACATGTCAAAAACTGGATTAAAATTGGGTTCACCATCAAAAGGCGGCAAAACTGCATTTTTTTAAAAATACTAATTTTTCCCGAAAAAATTACTTTGTTCTTATACCATGTTCTAAAAAATGTGTAAGATGAAATAATAATGTTATAACATTCAAAATATAGTAAATACTATTCATAATGTCTAGTTCATAATAATATTATAATCATATATCATTGTTTAGTGAAACCTGATATTGCGTACAACACACGCTATCGAGGAAAGTCGCGATTGCCTGTAATGCAAGACAAGTCCGGGTTATGTGTTGTGCAAGAATCCTTCATTGTTTCGCATAACAGAATCCAACCATATTTCATTAATACATTGAATATATATATATATACACACACTCAATGTTGCGTAGAATGACTATTATAAAACGAACTTGAAATTGTGTGTAACAGAATCCAAGAATAGCGTTGCATATACTGTAAGCTAATACGGTGTTGCGTATAGTACAAATTAAATTGGTGTGGTGTATAATAGAAGAAATCAATGAAATTAAAAGAATATTTTTCATAAAATCTCGGGGTGTTACAATCCTCATAGGCTAACACATGTTAATTTTAGTGAGTTTTATTCTCACCCAGATACTCTAGGGGAAAAATTCTATTAGGTCACCCAACCTAATAACTACTCCAAGACAAGAATTTTTATCTATGGATTTATAATTTGGGATCCTTCCAAAAATTATGGTTTAACTTGTTGATAGGAGTCATTCCATTTAGTAATTTAATCATTTATCATTCTATTATGTTGAATTCACTCCCCCCCCCACATGTGATTTATAGAAGAATATACTCATTGTGGAACCAACATATCAACCCTGTTATTACCCATAATATAAAGATATGTTCCTCCACTGATACCAAACATTGGTAAAACCAACTCGGAAACCCTATGAAACTGGTACATGACCCGAATTTCCATATACTCGAATGGAGGTCCTGATCACCATGGGCTTGAAACCAAAACTTGAGAATCACACATCTACCCTAGGTAATGAATTCCCCCCCTGAGAAAATAAACAAAAATGAATTTATATATATAATAGAGTGAAATATTGGATGAAAAACATTTATGAAATAATAAAAATAATAAAGCCAGAATGATAAAACTCAAAAGCACTCATAACATCCCAATTTTCATTTCGAATCATTAATAGAAAGATAAAAAAGGAAACCACCTAATCTATGTTATTGTGTGTTCAAATATCACTTTATCACCACAATATACCCAAACATAGCTTAAATAAAACAACTCCTCCTTAATGTGGATCATTTCCTTTCCCTACATCCAAAGACACACAATGTTCAATGCACCACCAAAGGGGTGTACAAGGTGTGGGTTAATAGGCTTCTTAGGATCCCACACAGGTGTCCCTTAATTTTTTTTACAATAATATGATTGTACTAAACATTATTTAAAAAAATTAATGATAAACAATTTGTAGTTTTTATATAAAAAAACATGGACAATTATTTAAGATTCCTTTTTTATACACATCCAAAATCATCCAGGTAAAACAATTTCACCTAATTTCACATGTATCAAATTGAATATTTTAATGAATCAAATATCATATAAAATCCATGGTCACATTACCTAAAATAGAACATGAAAAATCATAGGATACATCACATCAAGGGTCACTGTAGGTCGGGATATTGTACTACTCATACCATAATCAAATAATAGTACACAATCATCTTCCACAAACACAAGATTAAGGATTATATAAACACTCCATAGATGAATCCCAGAATAATGTCAATACAAATTTACTAGAATAATTGAATTATATAATAGAGGAACACTCCATGTGTAAACCCTAAGTTAATAATTGGATAGTGGACCTGAGCTAATACTTCCACCCCTATGCCCATAGAATTCCATGCTCTCTTTTTTACAAATTATTTCATCAAAACCATGGTTTTAAAACCATTTTGTAAATCAATTTAAAAATGATTTTAAAATACATTTTCTTTTACCAAAACAAAAGAAGACCACACCTTATCAAAAAACACATTTTAAAACACATGCAAATCAATCAATAATCTATGTAATTTCATTATAAAATAATTTATAAAATAGGAAAAATGTAGTAATGAAACATAGTCTAGAGATGAAACCACCTTACTCAAATAGGGTCTCACACACCCATAATAGGATCTATCAAAAACAGATTTGAACACACATGAAAATTAATCAATCAATCATGTGATTTTATTTGTAATTTTTTTTATGAAATTGGTACTATATAGTTTATCCAATATTGGATTGAGATGGAATCAACATCCTCAATCTAGGGTCTCACATTCCCACAATGGGATGCACACATAAATAGGTATGTAAGGATACCAATGGATTCCCATTAATTATTCATCACATCTCATAAAAAATTAATTTTAAAAAATTTCTTGTACAGAGAAAAGATCACAACATACCTCAGCAAATGAATACAATGCACCACAACCAATCTATGGTTTATCCATTGAATGAAGATCTCTCAATGGATATATAAAGAAACAGGATGAATCCACATGAAATATCAATAGATCTCTAAATTCAAAATTATGGTGCTACCGCTATCTAAGGAAATGAGGAATCAAATGTTATTACTCACCAGATATAATTTACTATAATTTTAATGACTATCATCAACTGAACGAACAAATTTAGAGGGAAAAGGAGAATCTGAAATCACCAGGGAGAGCTCATAGATTAATAGGTAATAAGGATGTAGTTGAATGAAAAAAATCACTCATATTGCATCCTAAAACAACAACTGACATTATTTACATGTTTTGAAACTCGGTTTCATGTTAGGTATTTAAATAATCTAAAGTACGCTACAAAAACAATTTCCTATT
The DNA here is from genome assembly GCA_963277665.1 of Viscum album. Classification (NCBI taxonomy): domain Eukaryota; kingdom Viridiplantae; phylum Streptophyta; class Magnoliopsida; order Santalales; family Viscaceae; genus Viscum; species Viscum album. The sequence goes on from OY728155.1 coordinate 799,732,301, forward strand.
TTTAAAATTATGATGTTAACATTAAATGGTATGGAATATAAATTCACCATATATAAAATTCTCACACAATAAAATGGTTCAATGATTATTCCTAATGAGATATAAACTGTGTGTAATCCCATTACTTAGAATGTATTTCCATTATAGATTGAAAAGATCATTGTTTCTAATGAAAAAATTAAACCCAATAACTGCTCTCTCTGAACTCATAGAGATCCATCCAAACACATTAAAAAAATTATATATATTCCATTACTTTGAATAAACATACATCCTTGAACATTATGTTATTTTCCCTAGTAAACGATCTGTTTCTTGGGATTCCGAGAATGCATCCAAACAAAAAGGGAAAAGAAAATTGAGAAGATAAATACATAATAAAAGGTAATGGGATGTCATAGAATATAGTTTTAAATGGGGGGAAGGGATGACTATTAATTTTTTTTTGATTCTAGTATAAAAAATAGATCATATAAAAAGATCAAATGACTGGAGGGAGTCGGTATAAAGAACATAAATAGGATACAAGACTAAAAATTCCATCACGATATGGGAAATTTTTATAATTAGTGATTAGCTATTAAGGGCCATTATCTATCGACAATTTTAGAATATTGTATGTTAATAGAATCACATTAATTTTATAATGGAGAAGCTTTTTCTAGGATTCTCCTAAAAATTTTAATGATGTTGTAACCCAAAATAGAAGAGATCCATGTCAAAATCCTCTTGTGTTTTATAGTGATTTCATTTGGTTATATATGGTAGAGGTGGGTATTTAATTAATAAAGTGTTGTGGTCATAATTGATCACAATGGATGATTTGAAAATAATAAATTATAAAAATAGCATCACTAATTCACCCATCCTCCACCCAGTGGTATATCTAGACGTGGTTACATGAAGTTTTACCATATCTAAAGTTACCTTGTAAACGATCCAATGTTTTCTGAACACTAATTATTTAATGTTTGAATTCTTTTAACAGTAGAGGAGACCCATCATTTGATGGAAATAGATTTTATGTATGGAAGAACTGAATAAATTACTATCTAATTCAATTTTTTTAGCATTAGTAATGTGATAATAATTGATTTATCCTACCTAGTTTAGATACTCCAATGAAACATTATGAAAAGTGAACTATATAAGTAGATAATAATTCTTGAAATATTTTATTTTCATCCTATTATGATAAAGTGTTCACTATGGTACTGGGACAAAAAATAGCCAATTATATATTGGTAATACATGAGATTATATATGAATATATTGTGAAGATCAATGAATCAAAAATAAAAATGTTGACATAAAATTTTTATTTTATTAGAAATTTTAATGGTGAGACTGTAAATGAAAATTTCAACATGGTAAATGAGATAGTAAATAATATCAAGGGTTTTTAGAAAATTTGGAAGATTCCTCTATTGTAAAGAAACTAATGAATAAATTTCTGACACATTTGATATAAATATTTATACATTGTAACAAATTGAAGACCAATTTCTTGATTAGTTTTATAGTACACTCCAAAATTATGATATGAATGAATATTATGTGTTGAAAAACATAGTTAATGAGAAAATGGATTTCAATGGAATAAAAAGTACTAAGACGTAGGAGAATAAATAGGAACCATCCTCATGTTCTAATAAGGATGAGCTAGGTGATAATGAATATAAAAGGCTCATCTCATTTATTTCCATAACGGTTTGAAAGGGAATAGAAAAATATAATAATATTTTTATTTAAAGATATATAACTGTGGTATAATTTGATATTTTAGAATTTTTTTTCTATAAGAAAAAATTTGATGAATCTAATAGTGATAATGTATAGGAATTCAACACTAAAAGAAGATATGAAAAAATAGAAATGATGATACAAGAAATGGGTTGATATTGTTATGTATGCGAAGAAAAATATTAGGAGGGGAAATTTTGATGAAGACTCTTCATTATGGACTGAATTATATGATGGTCGCTCAATTAAAAATCATAAAATAATTATTGATCTCGATAAGACAAATGGATATTTTTTCATAAGGTATAAGAAAGTGTAAGATATCATCCATGATAATGTGATGAGACCTAAAAATGCATGATTTCTTGATCAAAACACTCAAAACAATAAAAAATATAATTTCTACAATAATAGAAAATAAATGAAAACAATACGGGGAATAATCTTTTTAAGGAGATCAAAAATCCCATGGTGGAAATTTCAAAACATGATATGATGTTCAAATACCTAAATAAAAATAAAAAATAAGAGGAATTTAATTAGATAGGTTTAATGAGTATTAATAAAGAAAAGACTATGAAAATGATGATAGATGGTTTTGACAATGTAGTGGATGATCCACAAGAAAAATCTAAATGTTTCTTGAAGATTAGTCCAAAGAAGAAGTCATGTGTTAATTTTTATTATTCAAATGATACTAAATCTGTTCAATATTTGGGTGAATGTTCTCACACAAAAAATGAAATAATATGTGCTAATGATTTTAGTGAGAACATAAATGTTGTGCAAAAATAATTTTCCACTTGACTGGGGAAAAAATCACGAGATGAGTATTTCCCGATTGTAGGTGGTTCGTCAGAAATAGAAAAGTCAAAAATATGGAACAAAAATATTTGGAGTAAAATTATATTATTGTGGGAAATTTTGATAAAAATATTAAAACTAATTGTAAATAATATCACATATTTTGAATTGGAATATAATTAGTGGGAAAATTCTAGAAATAGAAAAGTTATCTCTATTATAAGGAGGAAGAGTTAGAGAATGGATTATTTTTTGCTGATAATTCAATAATGATGTCTAAATAGAATAAAATTTATTGTCTAAGGAAACATTATATGATATGTGACCATCAAGTAAATTATGCTAAAACAATCATGAAAAAACATCGTGGAAAATTACATTATGCTGCTAAATAAAAAAATATAATAAGAGAAAAGAGAACTATATAATTTAAGAAATTCTAGTTTGAAGTAAATGATGATATAAATAAAAGAAAATTATTGGACTAAAGGAAAACTAGATAATTCCCTTTATGATACTGAAACCCATATCGAGTTTTTAAAATTCCATATTCAGAAAGATCATGTGATATTGTAAGATGTGATATAACCATTTTATCCATATATTTATAAACTAAATGCTTTTTTTGTGTTAATTGATTGATTAAACCAATCAAAGTTTGATTGTTTTTGTGTTTTATGGTAGAGTACATGATGTGTAAAATGAGATATTTACATGAAGTGAATAATTTCATAACATAGATAATAACCACGACCTCAAAAATTACACCATATTTAATCCTATTACATGATAGATATTTCTGAAAAGATGATATATGAATTTCTTTTCATGTAAATTTCATATAAACAACCCATAAATACCTTTTATGGTGGGAGACCCATTAATGAGCCATTATGACACCATGAAGGCTCCTGCATACCAATTAATAAGAGGTTATGGATTGATTAAAGAGGATGAATCAGTGAAGGAATCTCTGGACAATGGCTTGTTATAGACTTATTTCTCTTCATTCCCTTTCATTGGTTTTATTTATTCTGAGATGTATCCCCTCTCTCAAATCAACAGGACTTCCCCAAAAATTTATGGGTAGATCCATTGACTGGTCAGGAAATTGGGAATCTAGACATGTGTTATTTTATTGAGATTTTCAATTCAATATAATAAGGTTATTTAGTTTTGAAGAATTTGATTTCAGTTATTTAATTAAGATTTATATTAATAACTTAGTTGTGGTAGGTTTTTATTATTTTAATTATAATTTCTTTGTTAAGTGATCTAAATATTCCTCCACCCAATTCTTTTTTGAATATGGTGGAGTAGATTCAGATTGTGTGGTGAGTACTCAGTAGACATCTTCACGTGTGTGAAATTGTATGTGGGAATATTTGATTATTACGAAATAAAACACCTGGTTACAGAATTCCCTTATTAATCAAGAAAAACTGCTACGACACTACAGACCAAGGAAGGAGGATATACCAATAAGAGGATTCAAATAGTAATAATCTCATAATAACCATCTATCCAAGGGAGATAAAATAACCAGTTTATTAATATCTATTTAACTAGTCATCTGGAGAATACAAGATAAAATTAGGAACCCATGGTTGTAGACCACTGGGTCTATCCAAACCTTCTCCAGTCACTATCTTACACAATTGATTAAACTCAATTAAATCAAACTGCTTCTTCTACTCTCATTCTTTAATTAATTATAACCAAGGTTTTTAGAAAACCAATAAAAAGTGAAAACCTTTTTTGTGTTCACTCATCTTCAGGATACTACGTAGGGTAACATATTATACTATACAAAGGTAACATAAATATTGTTTTATCACATCCTAAGATAGGATTTCCCTTATATGTAAAAAAATGCCCAAAATTAAATGAAATGTGAGATATGTATACCTACACATGAAGAGAAATAATAAATTGAGAAACCTATCAAATGATGATTCATGTGATTATAGGAATCTTACTACTATGAAAAGGAAAAAAATTCCACTCTAAAAATCAATAAACTAGAAAGTCAAAGGATGTTATATCTGGAATACATCAATAGTTTAATTGAATATTTTTTCAGGTATGATAAAATCCAAACCATGTTTCTTTAAAAAGATAAAGTGAATAACCTATTAACTCTATATTATTTTATGTGTTTGGAGATATCATGCTTGTAATGGTAGGAGAACATTTCACATCATCACAATTGAGTAGAATGATGATATTTTCCTTCAATGAGTCTACTAATATCCATTAAATTTTAGAATAGTGTGGATATCTTGAGGGGGTAAATTGAGAGATAAAATTATTCTAAATGTTTTTCTATAATTTTGAATTTTTTGATATCCTGGTAATAATAGTGTTTAAGTTACTCCAACCAAACTCACATCCCTCCTTCTTAATTGTAAAAATCGTATTTATTAAAATGGGATCTTGGCTGATGACAAGATGGGGAAATGGATTAGATATTTTCTATTGCATGTGATCTGTCTGATGTATTCTTTAAAATTTGTGAATGATAATTTAATTATTGTCTTGATAGCCCATATCTTTAGAATTTATAATTTATAAGGTTGATTTTACATTCATGGTTGTTTATGTATATATTTTAAAACCTTGATTGTATCTCTCCTATTTTGTATATTATATTTAATGACATAATCTTAGAGTCGACCATCTAAATGCACTTCTCTAAGAGAACATGTGGTATCATACTTATCTATAATAAACATGGGAATATAGTCTTATATTCCCCTAAATTAACAATTTATTAGGTTAATATATCTACATTACCTATTACATTTAATTTTCTATAGTGGCTAGAGGGTTAGAGAACACAAATTGACTTTAAAAATGTAATGATATATTAAAAAAAATACAAATTGATATATTTTTTATCCTCTATGTGTCATTTTTTCAATTGAGAAAATATGGTTTGTTGAGTTAAGACGAAGTTTTGAGGATTATATAGTGTTTAAAGATTAATTTAATTGAATTGGATTTCATTTTGGTGATCCTTTAATTCTATAATTATAACGATTGTTAAACTGGTCATTAACAAAAAAAATTTCATTAATTCTTATGGTGGATCATAGTTCTCTACATGTTTATATAATGATATTAAGAAAACCATTAAATATTCATATTATTTCAAGAGGAAATTTAACGTTTTTAATGATATTCACATGAATACAAGACATGTTCCTATAGATGAACATGACTTTTCTTCTTTATATGATTTTTGTTTTATGGTATTTGGATTGATATTGGGTTTTTTTATTGATGAGGATGTTTTGATTTAAATTTCATACCTATGGAAAGGAAATTTTGTAACAACTCAACTTGAGTAAAGCAAATTGAATGGAAGTATAAGGGTATCCCACATATTCTAAATCTAGTGCGAGAGTATATGTGGATCACATAAGGGTACAAGAATCTCTGGTAAGTGTATAAGTATATTTTGTAGTGGTTAATGTGAGGGTTTTTAAGGGTACCATGTTGATTTCATTTTTTTAATGGATGTTGGTTCTGAATTATGGTAGGTAAGGTGTTCCAAATGATTATTTGGAACTTCATAATGGTACATTTAGATATCTACCAATATATAAAATTTTACTAGGCATTATGTATGGATAAAAATTGACTTACAATACCTACATAATTTTAACTAGGAATAACAAAAAAAGGAAATAATCATGTACAAATTATATAATCAAATTCTACTAGAAATGATCGTGTACTAATACTTGGAATCTAGTGATACAACCAATAATCATGTACTATATCCTGGCCCCGTGTGCTACAACCCAGAATGCGATCACCAATTTCTTCCATCATGTGCTACCATTGGTTGTGTTTTCATCGGTATACTACCATGAAATAAGATATTTAGGAACCTCACATACGTCAATTTAATAACATGATTCATAATGTATCCTATATTTAGGAAAAACCATCAAAAAATCTAATTAGATAATTTCCTGACTAGGGATGAGATAAATACACATGCTTTTAGTTACACTAATATGCATGTAACATTGAATGTTAGTCGGTTTATTGGAATCATTAAATTCTATCAAACTCATTCTTCCATGGAATATGTGTAACCTAATTCATGAATGTAATGCATGATAATTGATTCATTCTCATTCTTACATGTTTCAATTCATGAAGTTGATAATGTGATTTTATGTAGTAAATGAAAAATATGTTGATGTGCGATGAAATGTGATCCCATTTGTAATATAATATGAGTATTCCACATGAAGAAATAGGTTTCCCCAATAATTTTTAGAATTATAAATTATATCTATAAAAATGGAGATTAATTACTTTTGTATGAATTTAAAAATATATTCATGCCTAGGTGAGCCATGTTTATTACATTGATTTAAAAAAATCAGTTCATTTATGTATTTATGATAATGATAAGGTCTGGAAAATGATGATTTTCCTAAGACGTCATGTTATTTCAAAATGAATATATACATGCTTCAAGGTTCAAAAAATGATGTTCACTCAAGGTTTATGGTTATATTCAAATGGGAACATTAAATGAGTTTGAGAGTAAATTTAAATATCTAATAATTTATGGGTATTTATATTAAAAATAATAAATATTTTATTTATAATAAATTTAAATCATTTAATAATGATAAATCCAATGAAAAATATTAATTTTCCTATAGATAAATTTCTCCAATCACATGACAAAGATTTGATGCATAATAGAGAGAATAGTTTTACATTGTGTAATTTTTTTTGAGAAACCCTATACATAAAAGTATCAAATAAATAATGATTGAAAGTTGATATATTTTATACTAAGGTGAGAAAAGATGATTTTATTGATAACATAAAAGATCGGTGGGTTTATACATGAATAAAGAAAATGATAGAAGATCATTGTGTCAGAACCCGATGAAAGCTTAACACCTTCTCACTTGAGAATTGGGAGGCCCATTGTATAACTAGATGGATACCTGTATAATCAATCAACGATTCTTTTAAGATGTATCAACTAAAAAGTCTCATTATCAATAAATCTATTGTTATTCCAATCAAATAAACCCATTGGGAGATATACCACTATAATCATTAGTAATCAGGTATTATGAGATTTTAACTATCATGAATTTTGGAATGATGTCTATACTTGTAATCAATTTTCATTCCTACTATAGAATCTCTGTATCAGATTACCCAAAACAGATCAATTATGTAGACATCCACAATTTTTGTGAGCCTTTTGAAAATACTCATGAGTTTTTTTGTTCATTCATTTATTAGAATTTGGGAATTACGGGACATTATAAAATGGGGGATTACGATCTTAACCAATCACATAGGTTGATTTGAAATAGAGAATTTATAAAAATAACATCATTGATTCACCTTATCTCCCTCTCATTGATATATCTAATGTTACACATAAATAACCATGATGTTATGCACACCATCTCTCATCCATCTGTTTTCTCCTTGGGACAATACATACATTTTCCAAAAATAGTTCTTGTTAACTTATTTTATCATGCTTCAATTTATTTAATAAAAGCAAATGTTATAACATGAATAATAAAAAATAATAACTTAAATTTACCATTTTAAACAACCTATGTGAAATTCAACCTCATGATTTCTTACTCTATGACACATTCATCTTATTCAATGATATAATTCATTCAATATGGTTTTATTTATATAGTGTTTGATTACATGTTTTACTATAATATGAAAAAATAACTAAATAACTCTCTAAGAACAACTAATATTACATGAGAAAAACATTATTATATTTTACATAAAATCCATAATTTATTCTATATATCATAGAAATAAACATTGGATCACAAAACCTAATGTATTAGTGTTTTTATATATTATCTTTATAATGTTATTAGTGTTATTATTTCCTAAACATATCTCACAATCATCTCTATACATGGTTTTCTATTAAAAATTTTCTTCTATTAAATTTCTTAAGGAATTTTTTAAACATAATGAGTGAGATCAAATTCTCACTAAGGGAAATCATGTTATCAATTCGTAATGTATTAGAAAATATTCATATTTGAAAATAAAAACAATTTAGAAATACCTTATTATAACTTACATAAAATTTATTCCCCATAAGGTGTGTTATAAGGTTTTGAAACCTATAAATTATCATCATGAAATAATGACATATATTGTGGTAGATAAATGGGGAAACATGGGATAGCCATAATTATCCATGGGTCATAAAAAATGAATGTTGCACAAGCATAGTCATATGAAGTCAAAAAATTCTAAATGTAACTAAATTTAATAGAATTAATACATAATAATAATCATCATCATAATGTTTTATCATAGTTATCTAAAATCATTCCATCTAATAAATTTATACACACTATTATCCAATATCATTTCTATGAATAACAATATTATCTTATGAGGTATAAATCTATATATAATAAATTAGAGAGATCCATTAGATTCAAAATTAATATAATATATGTCCATACATATTTGTACCACATGAAATAAATCATATGTATTATCATTGAATATTCCCAATTAAGGAATACATATAATATAACTCTTTTTAATGTTATCAGAAAAATTGAAAAAAAATCGGATCTTTTGATATAAAAAATTTAATTTCCCAAAAAATATATTTAAATATAAAATATTTAGGGTGATTCATGAAAAATAACTCCATGAAAATTTAGTATTTTGGTGACATCAAAGATGATGGAAGTGAAATTGAAAAATGTTTTTTCATACTTACTTTTGAAAATGATTCATGAAATAGTACTAAGTAACTATGGGAAATCATTTTCGAGAAGGTGGAAAGGACAATTGTAAAAAATCATTTAAAAATCTAATAAGAGAGAATTGAAAATTAGAAATCATTATGTAAGGAAATATAGATCGAAAAAAATAAAATATTTTTCAAAAAGAATAACTTTTTATATTTAGGTAATGTTACGGAAAATGCACATCAATGAAAGAGCCGGAATGTTTTCTTTTAAAAATAGATAAGGGAAATTAAATTGTTTCCATAATAAAATATATATTATTATTTCTGAATATAAAAGGAAAAAATATGGGGTATTTAATAATATGGACAAGAAGGATAAATATTAAACATATAATGTCATGAATTTTTCCTAAGACTGACATGTTTTTTTGACAAACAAAATCAGTCCTTGATGAATATACTAAATAGTGAATTTAATTTAAATTAATAAAACTAAATAATACTATATAAGTTCATGAAATGGTATAAAACTAAATATTTAAAATAATATTGTCATGGATTATATTTTATGACCCCATGAAATGTGAATTTGGCAATAATAACTCATACCTAGGAATTACAGTAGGATGGATGTGCTCTAGCCTCCTGTATAATAAATATTTAATTATTATTAATCTATAAACGAGGAATATTTATATTCATTATTCTTCATATAATTATTTTATTATTTTCTATTATTAATTTATTACTTATTATTATTTTAAAATAAATATTCAGGTGTTAAGTTTCCATTTTTTCCTATCTTTAGTATAATGATTTTTATATATGTTCATTGATCATTTTTCATTAACTCTAGAGAGTCCCATGAGGCTGAATATGTCTCAATTATATAGTTCTCAATTACAAAGCTTGATTTATAGAAGTTGTGGAGATAATTTATAATGTGGATTAAAAATAAAACTTTTTAATTAACAATGAATAAAAATAATAGAAATAATTATTGATTATACCTATATATATGTTACTATAAAAGAATTACTAAAACATTATATATTTTTAATTATTTCATCATCTATCATGTATGTTTGTTTTCATAATCATTCACGATATAGGAATTATAGAATCATTTTTTTTGTAGAACCAACTCTAGTAAGAATATATTATAATGAATGAAAGAATATTAACATGTTATTGGAAAGCTATAATATCTCCACTGAAAAACAATGGTATAAAAATTTCATTATTAATGTGATAAATCATATCTAAGAAGATTTTGATGAAAAGGAAGAAGAAAAATAATAAGGAATTGGATAATGCTTATGTAGATTACCTGATTCTTCTCATAGATATATTATTATAAATGAATTATTTGGAACTAATTATTTTATGTTGAGGTTATAGAATTTAATCGAGGAGTTTTTCGGAGTAAATGTGGACCAGTATTCAATATGAATCTAATAGAAAATTGTATGTTGGGTTAGGTATATGACAGGTCCTTTTATAGACACCCTTGAGGTGGTTTTTCAAAAATACCCTTTCCATAAAAAATATATAAGAAAAATATAAAATCTATCCTATAGGATTCAATTTTTTAAGGCGATAAAAATTAATTTTATTATAAGAATTATTTAAAAAATTCAAAATTTTAAATTATAAAAGTTAATATAATATTATTACATTCTGAGAAATAATCATAATGTGAATATTAATTTAAATATATATACAGTATCAATTAATTTACTTATAATAATAATTTTATAGTGATTAACATAATTATGTCAAACAATATATGTCTCACATTAAAAAAATAAAATTATTAAAAAAATAACTATTTTTTACATTAAATGGTTTTGTCCATAATTATTCAATTATATTATTTATTTAATAAACATTAATTTAGTTCTACCATTGTATTTTTATTAAAAATAATTCCTCATTTAATTATATATATTTTTTAAATGTACTTCTTACAAACATCAAACACTATAAAAATACACATAATAGGGAAATGTAATATATCACTGTTTACATTAAGAATTTCATTTTAATATAATACTAACATCTACTTACAATCCCCCCCCCCCACAATTTCACATAGGACTTTTGGGTGATATAAACAATTGTTAAATTCAGGAGTGGGGATTCATAATTCTAGGATCTAGTAATGATTTATATAATCATGAACTTCATCTGCAAACAATTTCACTAAAATTGCACCTGTTGAATTTTAACTTGATCTTGTTCTAGGGAAAAAATACCATGGTGACCTCATTTCCGATCATAGGTAAATGAGGCTCATAAAGAATAAATTTATAAAATTATGATATATTTTATTATTTCAATATAGATTTTATAACATAGTCATATCTATTTATACGAAAAAATTCAATAACTATGTTATAATGTTAACATTTTGATAAATATTTTATTTTAATTAACAAAAAAATGGTCTCATTTAATTTTTTTGTCTAATTATGGGGTCCAATATATTATGTGACCTAAAATATATTTTATGATATGAATATACATAGGAATATGAATCAAGAGTAACATAATTATATAATATATATTTCCATGACCCCCTCCCTCCAAAGATACCAGAATGAGGGGAGAGTTATAATGAAAACCACCCCTGGAATCCCGCCTCTATTAGGCCCAAGGTTGGAGATTAGCACTAAGGGTTTATAAAAAATCACAATATGGGAGGAATTAAACACTATAAATAATTAAAATTAGGATATAGAACGAATAATCCACAATAACACCAAGACTTAATATAAAAGAAAAGCGTAAACCTTAACACATACATTTATAAATAGAAATAATAAAGAAAAAATATGCCAATTTAAATACTCAAAGTAAAGATAATGTAGTGACACAACAAATTTCAAGGATCTGACCAAGTAAGGTCATCATATTCCATAAAATCCTCATGTCGACCTTAATTTTTTTTCAAAATATACGGTGAGAATACTATTATACATCGTAGGAATCTGGCATATGAGAGAAGAGCTACTAATGAACTTGTAAGAAAATAGTATAACCAAACAATGCCTATAAAGGTTTAATAACCACAAAAACTGCACCAAGTAACACTCAACCCGTAACAAAAGTTGTGTAATATAATATAAAGTAATGAACATTTATTCTAGGGAACCCTATAAAACTTTCCTACTAATTAGTTTTTATCTCCCCAACGGAAAATTTCTAGGCACACCCACCACTTTTGAATATACCACATCACATCTCAGCCACACACACCTGGGCCTCAAAACACATCCCAACCACATGCACCATGTAATCACAACATATCCCTCCCTCATTTAAATGTTCCTCAAAACACTTCACTTATCATCCCCAAAACACATAGGACATCACATCACACTCATCCTGAAGACACATGGGTCCTCACATCACAACTCATCGTGAAGGCACCTGGGATACCACATCCCAAATCACCCCGAAGACACATGGGAAACCACAAATCATCTCATTCTAAAGACATGTTGGATACCACATCTTAACCACCACCTAATGAACTAACATACCTCTGGCCATCACAGCCTATGAAATACTTACATCACCTTGAAGACAGAACATGGATGAGCCAGTGGCCAGCCATCCATCCTCTCACTAAGATGGTGGAAAAGACACCCCTTATGCCATGATATGGGTATTTAGAAAATATTTATCAATGTGGGTGGGGTTCATTTTGAAATAACATTAGAAATAAAAGTATATTTTTTTTTGTGTGATAACAAACACTTAATCCCTACCTATGGGTTCTTAGAAAAACAACCAACTCACAACATTTCCACTTTTGATTATACCTCTAAATGAATTATTTAATATCTATAATAGTCATTTCAGATGGTTAAGATTCTTAGAAATAAAATATATCATCACATACCCTCTAGTTTTAACACAAATTCATTTCATTATTTAGCATTAACCACCTTTTTTCACATAACCCCTCACTACGTTATTTTTTAACAATTTTCATCCAAATAACTAACCCAACCAAAGACATTCCAAACATTATTAAAAAATTATTTATTCAATGAATACATCGAAATCTAGATGAACACAACCCCATTACATAAACATTTCATTATATCATCACTTCCCCTCCAAAATATCACAACCAAACTAGCAATCAACCTTACATGACCCAACAACAGATCATTGTACCAAAAGGAAGACCACACAAAGAATCATCCCCAAATTCCCCAACTACAAATCTCCAACCGAAAATCATTGAAACACCACTACATCACATCAAGATCATTTATTATATATATTTTAAAGGGGGATTTTATCACATTCGTCCTCATTTTAGGGGAATTATCACACAAATCATAATCCTGATGCAACCAATTTTATTAGTCGAGTATATGTAATTAGATAATATCTATTTAGAGTGATATCAAAATGATCATGACTAATGAAACAAACACAGCAGAAAAATCCTGCACAACCAAATCCCCCAATGGTCATAATTTTTAGTAGGGCATCAATCATAATAACTAAAAATCTCACAATAACATTAAGGACATAAAAGCAAGCAAATCAAACCCATTCACCCCATTTAGATTTAATATTCCAATTATTTTTCTTTTTTTAATCCATAAAAAACATAATCTATAGATAAACAAAACAAAACACCACCGAAATGATACAAAAATAATGATAAATGAGGGAATTCCTTTCCCAAAAAAATATTTCTCACTCATTGCACCCCACATGACAAAAAAGAGCCCGTCTGAAAACAAAAGATGCACAAGAAACCTATAGATCACCTTGCACCACACTAAGGGTGGTCAAAAACTAAATCTAAATGCAACCTAAACCAATGAAAACCCACAACATTATATCTCTAGGAAAATAATGGAAGAAAACTAATTATAATGAGAGGATAACTCACAACTGGTCAAAGATGGATCGCCAATGAACATCCATGTGGATCAGCATATTAAATATGGATGAACGGGCCTTGAACAACACCTTGGGGAACCTGAGGTTCATCCAATATGATAGGAATATGGATCCACAGATGAATAAATGAAATTTTTTCCTGAAAATAATTTTAAATGATTATTGGATTGGGGGATTACATGACCTGTAATCCCCTTTCACACCCTATAATCCCAAGGGATCGATATCCGCTAAAAAATATCACATATCCATTTTATTTTATTTTTCTAGTCATGATAAATAACATGTTTCAAATCCCCCATTCACATTGTTTAACAATTGATGACATGAAATCCTCCTTAGCTTAAATCATTTAGCAACTAAACTTCCCCATACTTCCTCTAAACTTCCATGGATGAAATCGCACATAAAAAAAAATTAAAATTACAGACCGAGAAGGCAGAGACCATTAAATATATGATATTATATACTGTGTAAATTTAGTAATTCATATGATTCAAGTATTTCTCAGGCACGTGATTCTGGAATATAATATATATATATATATATATATCACACACACAAATATATATATTTATATATATTATTAATTTCTTCAAGAATGGTTTATTAATCAATTACTGTCCATTATGAACAGATTAAATTAATTTAAATCATTCAATAAAATACAACCTACAGGTATAAACTTATATGATGTTTTTGAATCAACGGAACATCATGCTCTCCAATATAAGTGGTTTGGGTACTCTCTTATTGAGGATTTTTACTGGGGTGTGTATAAGACTCTACTAAACAATTTTACTATAGATATATTATGTAACATATTAGAGAAGTTTCAAGTACCCCTTATGTGGAATAGGGGTTCTAATTAAGGTTAAATGATGAAATTTAAATTAATTATTTTAAAAATAATTGTTGTTTTAAGTGGTTTATAAAATGTGTTTAATTATTAATGCTATGTTTTTGGGAATATTTAAACTAAAATATTTTTATAAATACTATAATTACATAGATATTTTCTATAATGAATTAAATAATTGTTTATGAAACACATTTCCCATATTAAAGGTTAATATTTTAGAATACTTGTTGACTACTTAAATATCCTAAATTATAATCTTAAGAATAAATGGTTAATTTAAAAAAATAAGGGGCTATATATAAATTCTTTATAAATTAAAATATATATGATATTTAGATAAAATAAAATGTTTATTAAAAGTATATTGATTTATAAAATGTCAACAATTAATCAAATATTTTATAAATTACATTTAATATAAAAAATGAAGGGGGTCATGTTGAAATAAATATATAATTTTGATAATCCTACTAAATTATTAAATCTTTATATTTAACATTTAATTACGAATAGTTCATAAATGTCTCATTTTTTTGTAAAATAAATAAATTTTTTATTTATTTTTTAAATTTACTTGATATTCATGTTTAGTAAATTGTCTATGAAATGTTGATATTGTGTATTATGATTTATATAAAAACTTACATTTGGGATATATCATTCCATGTCTTGATTGGTTTTATATCATAAAATTTATTTTTTGTTTACCTTGATCTTGTTTTTTATTTAGTATTACATTATTGAGGATATTTTTTGGGAATAGTTTGTTCATATTTGGTCTTTGAGATTTAGGAATTGAATTATATTTTGATTAATGTCTCCCCAGGAATATGGAATTTAGGTCAAACCCCATACAATCTTGGAGGCATTCAATGTCTTGGAATGTGAATGGTGTTGGACGGATATTTCTCTATTATTACTCATGTTGTTTTTTTCTTCTCATATAGCCCAGCACCTTTACAAGAAGTGTTCATGTACCTTATAAATATAATACATTTGGATATTTTTGAATATTCTCGACATTTATTTTTGGGTGATCTATAAAAATCATGGGTTCTATACAGACATACACTATAATTTTTCAGACACATTAATTCAATGGTTGGGGCTGGGATATACAAAACTAAATTGTTAGATGTATGCATACACAAAAGAAAATAAAGATTGAAATTATAATTACTACATATGATTTAATACTTATATCATGAAAATACCCAATGGGGCTCACCTGTACAATGGATGGTTGGGCCTCAACCACCCCATGTCTTTCACTATAGTCCAGGGTCTGTAGACCATCAACAATAATGTATAACTAAAATGGGAGGCCGTTACTAAATGTGCTTATACGTACAAAACGTATCACCTCCCAATAAATGTGCATAGTAATAAGATGTAAAATACTTGTAAAATATATTGATAAACCATTTTTGAAATAAATTTAAGGGGAAATAAAATTAAGATAATATATAATCTATATCATTAAAGGGGTAAAATGCATGCCTAGAACAAACTATCTCAAATCGTGACAACAATTGTAATATGGTTAAGCTGAGATAGATCACAGCTCTTACCATCCTAGTCTTGACCACCATATATGGTCAATGTTCCTAGGTATCTATAATCTTCACCAAGGCACCACTTATCTTCCTGTCCTCTGTTATAGAAAAAAATGAAGGAAAATCCCATGCAGGGGTGAGTATATACATAGCCAACAGTGATCCTTGAAAACTTATTATAGAAATGGGAAGAATACAATAAATTTTTTTAACTCAATCTAATTATGGAGTTTCAATCTAAAAAAAATAAAAATAAATAAATTTCATGATATTCTCAATAGGAAGACCATATGAAGAGTGTAATGGGATCTCTATTTCCATATCCCTGCTAAGAATGGTGATTCAGCCCACATATCCAAGTTCCATCTCTAATAACTAGCAATAAGAACAACCACATACGAAATCATGCAGAGGGGTTTAAACCTTCCCAAGGCAGTGTAAATCCAAGGGATCAGTAACTCTTATCCATGAATCCCATGTAACCTCACCAGAATATGATTGAATGAGTCTGAAACCTATAAATGAGCTCCACAATTGGGGGATCTATAACTCATAGGGGGGACCCATATACCACCAGAGCTCGAAGTGAAATAGGGGTACCACTATATTGGTAGGGTACTCATTCCATGTGTTATTAAGGTTTTACTGACCCTGACTATGTGAATAATATTGGTAAATCATTCATTGGTGTGACTGTGGGGTACTGACACTGGTAAAACATGCATAAGTAATATTGGGATCCCACGCTCTTATGTTGAACGGGAGTACTGACCATGATATCTCAGGTGTAAATATTATAGGGAAAATACATCGTTGTGTAATTGGGTAATACTGACCCTAATATATCTCTAAAAGATTTTGGAAACAACACATTAATGTAATAGGGTAGTATTGACTTGGATAACACTATGATGAACATACCTGGTCTCCACCACCACCAAATTTCTCCTAAATAAGTGTCTCACTTCAAACACCTCAAATCGTAACATGTATGGAATAAAGATGCTCTGTATCACATTATATGTGAAAATACACTCAAAATAACATAATATAGGTCCAAAATACGAGTCTTGATGAAGTTAAAATGGGAGGGAGATGATTCACGTAAGAGTGAATGACATGTATGGGTTCCTCAAGGCGTGTAGCCCTACTCCACTACCTAGTAGAGTGTTCGATATACATGGCTTTGGAATCCATGTCTCTATATATGTAATTCGATCTAGGTAACACATTTTTAGTGACTATCCATGGTCTCAAGCATGAATCTCAACATGAGATCGTGTATTACTGCATGTAACAATGTATTCTAGTACATGATGTTTCCATCCACATGGGGCTCTAGGTGTGTGCCAGTTGGAACACAAATTGGAATCCAAGGTAAGTTCACATGGCATAATGTCTTATCTATATAGTGTATGATATTTTACATCACCTAAAACCCTATCTTCATAACCATGGGATACACATCTTGTGTTCTTCAAATTACATAGTGTGTAGTTTGTGCTTAAAATAATTTGAAGAATGTTTGTTGTTTCATATTGATCTGATCATGATTCCATGGGTCTCACAAATTTACCTCCCAAAATTATAGGTGAACCCCATCAGATATATTTTCCCTGCCTTTGATGGATGGAAACAGAAATCCAGGGATGCAATCAAATTATCACATGTCTCACGTGCGTATGTCGTTTCTCATCCACAAATATTGATCAATAATGTAATATGTAAAATCAAAAAATCACCTTGACTTGTCCCTAAATAACCAATAAAAACTTCATTCACACATCCACCAACATTTGAGGGACTGATCAAACTCTTACCCACCTAAAAATTCCATACCATTGCCCCAAAAGAAAATAGTAATGAATGTGAAAAATGAATGGGGGAATGACACAAGATTAAATATTGGAAACATAATTGGTGATGATATATTGTCCATTGATCATAGAATATGAATATGTGTAGTGATAACATGGATTAAAAAAATACTTAAATAGATAAAAATTTGACTTTTTATGGTGGCCTCACATGAAGGGTGAAAGAATGCAGGTCAAGAATAGTTGATAATAAATTTATTCTCACACATTTAGTTAAAAGGGAAGAAATACACAATTGAATATCCCTACCTCAAAAAGGATTGATCATTTATGAATAATATATTTTCCATAAGTAGATATAACGCATTGTGTTTTATGACTATCAATCCACCTTAATAAGATTAGTACTCATTTCCTGGTCCGATCCATTAAGGATGAACAACCAAATCTACTTTAAATATCCCATTGGGTGATTTAGATAAAACAAGAGAAATGTAATAAATAAATATTTATAGATAATCAATATTTTGTCATTTAAATATAAATAAATAAATTAATCTTTTATTTTAATTAAATGCAACTACCTAGGCCATATCTACCAGATTCCTGTGTCGAGATACCTTAGGTCCTGGCTAGCATAAATTTCAAATTTTGGACTCAAACATGGTATTGAATTTCTGATCTGTGACTCTATTATATATTTATTCATATTTTTCATAAAAACATCATGCACTTGATTTTAAAAGGGAAAACGATTTTATAATATCTATTCTGGCCTCATCAAGCCTCATAATCTATTTTTTTCTCATCACCTAGCATTAAAAATATTCATAGGAATATTCTATTGTCTTTCATTAAAAAACCAGAGCACAAAATGTTTTGAATATAATATAAATTTGATATGTATTTAATTAGTGGTAATTTAAAAGAATATGATTTGAATACTAAGTGTGAGATTCATTCCAGAGAAACACTTTTCCGGACCTCAATCATCAAATTAGATATTTTCAATCTCTATATAAAACCCATTGGATTATCAGGTGAAATGAAGAAAAGCTATATGTAACTTAGTATTTTCATGTTCGGTATTTTCATGCTCGACAAGATAATAATTCAACATTACTCTACTAGCTTGTTCTTGTTGTATTAATAGGGTTACACTATCTAGGAATTCCTACCCATTTGAATACTATGGGAATATTGTTGAGTGATTCCATATAGTGTATCTGGATAACTGTTTAACAACTCAAATTTCCTAGAATGAAAACTATTATGATATAGAATATTCCCCATGTAAAAAATCATTCCTTGGATATGTGATAACTATTGTAAATTATTATAAGATATGTATGTTAGCTCACTAAATGGATATTATGTATGAGTTTAACACTATTAGTTGGATAAAATTCATTAAATTTCATTAATTAATTGATATAATACATGATATTTTTATTATAAAATTTTAACTTGTGGATAAAATAATTATCATTATTAATCTAAATATTATATTAATCTATTAAATGATAAGATTAATGTACTAATATCCCAATATAGGTGGATTAATAGAATTTATTGAGAAAGGGAACCATTCTATGTTCCAAAACTATTCTATAATGAGTAATCATGTTTTGAAAATATCAAACATTTATATCAACATGCATATGAATGTTTGGAATAAATTTTATTAAGGATTCAAAACCACCGGATACTAACTCACCTAAGAAATTAGATTCTATGGTATATGATATGATTGGATATCTTAATGTTATATAATAAAATGTAATATATTTGGACTGATTAAATAAATTAAATAAGTTATGTTCTTTGATGATTGGTGAATTAAAAATATTACATGATATTATCAATGTATTGAGAATAAATTAACTAAGAATCTAATGTCTATGTTATGGTACAATAATAATAGTACATAGAGGTAAAATTTAAATACTATAATATATAATTTTTTAAATAATGATAGAATTTCTTCAAGAATCCAACTATGTAAATTGGAAAATATTGGGTATTACTGAGGATAAGTGCTAATTTTATATGATGGGATTATCTAAAATACCTGAATTTGTTTTTTCAAAATAGGTAACGTCCATGCCATGTATTAATTTCATACAAATTGATTATTTAATTTTGAGGGGTATAATAGACCTAGTGTATCTTTTACATGTTTTGAAACTATATATTAGTTTAAAATCTAAGGGTTGAATGATCTTATATATTTCATTCCATTGATGAAGTAAATAGGAGATACATATAAAATTTAATTGTAAACATATTTATCACTCTATAATATAAACATATACAATACCAAATGATATATTGATAAAATATTTATCTTTTCATATATTTAAACTAAATGAGTATGTGTATTATTTATAGATGCAAATAGTTTTTTTTGTTGAGGAATAACAAGATATTTATAACATAATATTGTGTATAAAATGATCATGAAAGAATTTTTGAACTTAAATAATTTCATTTTCAACAAATAAAATTCTATATTTATTTATTTTATAATGATTTTTCATATAATATCATAAAATCCTAGGTTATGATATTGTAAATAAAAAAGGTAAATAGAAGTCTTTGGTTAATGTGAGAAAATGAAAATCACTATTAACTAATGGATTATACCCATCTAAGATTATAGTTATTTTTCACTTAACATCATAAATAATTTTAGGATATGTTATTATAATGATAAATTTATAGAGATACATTAGTAATCATAATGAAGTGGATATCACTTTATCCTAAAAGTGTTTTTCATATGCCAATAATGTGATAACATAACTAGTTATATTATTTACAAAATATTTTTAACGAAATATTGTGACAAAATGGGTTATAAGGATGATGATTATATACATAAAATGAGTTATTATTAGATAATAAAATATAATTTTATAACATTTTTTTATAAATTTTAGCATTTTGAATGTAATATTAATGTTTTTTTCTTAAGGTCAATGATTTCTATGTCACAACATTTTTCAAACTAACTTGGTTTTAAAATTTTACTCACTTTATGGTTAGTGGGAGTATTTTATATGGTGGTCACATAATGATATGACCGGAATTAAAAATGGATTTAATATTGAAAAACAATATCTATTGAAACATCGTGAAAGCCATGTACAATCTATAATGATATTGGTTTTAATTTTTATAATCATCACTTTTATTTATAATTAATCCTATATCCATTTATCATTCATTCATTTGTGCTACAAAATTACATTTCATGAATGGTCAAAGGATAAAGGTCCCTTCTTGGAATAATCTTTTAGTTTTCAAAAACTGAAGATCATCATGAAGTAAAATTGGTTTTGATCATATATAATGTCTATCTTGAATAAACTATGGTATTCCATATGAAGGATTCTATATGACATATGAAGAACAAATTCTAGAGTTAATTAGTAGTGACTTTCAAATTGGATTAGTCTATGAAATTATATCTCATGGAAAGTCATATGGTAAAAGATATACTTATTGGTGTATGATACTTATCAATCCTTATAAAAAAGGTTAGTAAGAGACCTAGGATGAGAGCCTACATACCTTGATAACCTACACACACAAGTCAACATATCTGGATATCTAATATGGGTGGGTTTGGTAATTTTGGTTATCATATTTTCTGTTGGAGTGAATCCAAGATGGTATTTACCCACTAGTATGAAAAGAAAATACAAATGTCCCCTGAATGTATTATATAGGATAAATACATGTCCATTCATTTTTTTCAAAACTTATTTGTTCAGATAAAAAGAAAAGAGACATGTGATTTACATATCTGAAAAATGAATGAAATGATATGTATTAATTAATTTGGTTAGTCCTTTTCATAGAATCCATATATAATGATATAACTATAATAGATTATCATGTTCCATGTCTAGTAGACAGTATATGTAATGAAAAAAATGATTATATAGGTATATATATGATGTATATGATATATCTTCTGATGTATGTGTTCGTATAGAGAATTGATTATGTTTAATAAAGATTACACCTTACCCCTTAGTAGCTTGAGTAGTCATGATTCTTTACTAGAGGCCGTGGATTTATTAAACCTATGAAATTGGGATTTAGTAGTTGTATTCAACACCACTATGATACACAAGGCCTCATTAATTGTCCCATAGATAAGGATAGTAGTTTTGAAATTTATTTCATTCAAAATGGATTTATTTTGATGAAAATCGTATCCAAATTTGTTTTAATCAATTAAAAGAGTTGTGACAACTTTTATAAAGTAATAGTGGGATTTTAGTGCAAGTGGATGTTTTTTATATGTGTACTAAAATATATAGTCATCAGATAAATGTACCACTATATATAATGTTATATATATATACATGTATATTATATATTAGATATTATATATAGTGTACATTTAATGATGAATTTTATAGATGAATTTTTCATACACGTGTTGAATGAATATTATATATATATATATATTTCATTTTTCCCCAATCGGTTTATTTATCATTTATTACCCATATTAATGGATTAATTTTTTTTTGTTAAATTCATTTTAAAATTTTATGGAATTTCACACAACAGATAGAAATCAAATTATGTGTTCTGAATTGTAGGAGCCTCAAGCTTCACCAATATAATAGGCTAAGATCCTAACCAATTGAGTATGTGTGATGAGATGATAATAAGACAATGCTAAACTCTCTTCCACTTTATTATCAATTTATGTCATTTGAGTAGGTTCTATCACACCTTTAGAGTGCATGTATCTCCACATGGAATTCATGGATCCATCGGTTGGTGTACTCTTTCGGAGGCATGATTCTTTTGTTCACTACTCATCAATATCTTCTAAACAATTCTACATAGATGGAGGATTTAAATTGTTGTTTTTCAGGAATTCTAGGTACTATATTTTATTGTATTATTTACAAGATAACTCCATTTAGATATATATCTTTTGTTTTGTGTCACATTCCACTAAATATAATCATTTAATGGTAATATGAAACCTATCATCAATGGGTTTATTATCAAAAAAATAATAGAATCCCAATTCCCATATAAATAATGACCATATTATATTATTATTAATAACCCATCATTCTTTAAGAACATCATTCATATAGCCCTCTTATTTCAAAATAAAATTTGTTTGTAATCATTATATATATACATATATATATATATATTATTTCCATATTTTTTATAAATGGTGCGATCCTTATGAAATATTAGCACAATAATTATTCAAATAAAATTATATTTTATTAATAAAATGTGGAATTATTTATTTTATAATTTTTTTACTTATATTTAATTTATCCATATTATAATTTATTCTATTTTATATTTAAAAATACTACCGTTATTATAAAATTAAATGATTATTTTCGTATGATGTTGGATATAATACAATTTTACCAACTTCAAAATACTATTTACCACTAAAATATTATAATTTTATAGTGTATCTGGCTTGTGAACTTGTATGGGGTGTGTGGATGATGAATAATTATTTTTCGATACACATATCAAACACCTCACCTATGATGGCCACCAGATATGAACTTTACACATTGTTTTTATCATCAATATCTATGGTTTCCATATGTATAGTAATTATGGGAACTAATATAGAGTATTTATTATGTTCTAGTATTCCAATCAAGACTATTTTATCAATTTCATAGGGGACTGTCCAAATTATATAGAAAAAATCAACAAAAATCAATATATATAGTTTTTATCTAGAAATGTGAACTCAAACATACTATTGTTTCTTAGGAATCACCCATATAAAAATTAAAATGGTCAACAGACACCTAGAGGCATGTACCCCTAAATAAATTTCCAAAAAATGTCAAAGAGATTTTCTAATATGGGGATGATTATATCAATCATTAATCTATTATTCAACTAGGGTACAATAACAAATTTTCCCAACCACATAAATATACGGGCATCCACAACTTCCTGAAACCATTCACTAATGAAGGACTAATCATATCCAAAATACTACACTATGATCACATATTATCTCACATAGAATCCTAATTATATACAGTATCCCTATTGTAGGAGGAACTAATATGTCGTGGTAATTCCTTATATGTGATGTCTTAAGAACTACTTTTGTCAGACCTAAATTATCCCTTTATTAATTCCTATAAACATGGAAATCAACATCAAGAAGGGGGAATCAGGGTTCATCTCTGGGTCTAACTAATTATTTCCTCTCAATCTCAACAACATAACATTTTACACTAATTAAATCTTCTATTAATTCCCCTAAAAAATTATCATTGGATGAATTTCATCCTATATTTCAGTAACTACCATGGTCCCTCGGATCTCCTAGAGATACCATTGTCTGATTCATAACTACTAATAGTAATGGTTTAATGTATTTTTCTAAAACCACTAACTTAATAGATAAAGTATAAGGACTGTATAATGATTTTCAACAATGTGTGACAGCATGAATACATTATAATTTGTGATCACAAATAGGATATCTCCAAACACCTCATATATATATCGAACATAATTTTCCAAAACTAAATCAATCGTTGAATTACACTTTTATAATATTTTACACTGATTAGTCATACCCTAATATATGAACACATTACCTGGCTGATGATGTCCATGAATTATGGGGGTGATATCTCATACGTTGGAACATTATTATTGACAATATTGGTGGGATTTCATTACTTGTAATTCAATTTTTGGTTATGGTCCATGAAAATGTTCCTAGTGGTGGACCTATGTTTTCACATAAACTTTATTGAACTTCAAAAAAAAAGATTTTGGATGTCGAAGTTAACCACTAGAGTCATGATGTGATTCGGTATGATGAAACCATATAGTGGAAACCATTTGGACATTGGGTACATGAATTTTTTATGCATCATCATATTATCCAACATCAATTTTAAAGGAATAATATATTAACATGAATTCATTTTTTAGGTTCTATACCATTTTATTCCTTTGTATAATAGAATTTATAATAGTATTGGTAATAATGTAGAATTTCAAAAGATTTATTTCAATATTATCTATGTGGACTATTGTTGTTAAAAAAATACCTTCTCTAGCCTAAATAGTTATACATGATATTGTTTGAATATATTATCATGTGAAATTAGGTGTTATAAAAAATAAATTTTCATAACAACAACTTATCATGTGAAGTTCAAGGATATCCACATGGAACTCTTACGGTTAGAGTAAAGTATAATTAAAAGTGTCTATATATATTAATTTTCATAAAATACTGAAGGTTCACTCCATGATACGAACCGATATTTATTAAAAAAATTTAGAACCTTCATCTCCCTGAAATATGGTATAATTCTCAATAACTTGAAAGATTCCATATATTCCTAAAATTTTTATTTTCTTCACGCTCATAAAAACTAATTTAATTGGTGGTTTTTTGTTATTATAAAAAATGATACCTTTAATAATCAATGAGGGATACCTAATGAAAACAAAAAATTTAATAATATATATAGAGACTCAAGGGATAAGAACTAGTTCAATTTTAAATGTTGTGTCACCATGAAATATAAATTTTTACCCACTCTTAACTCTTTGAGGGGCCTCAACATCAATTAATTAGAAGACCAATAAATTCCCACTTCTTTCCACTTTTTGAATTTATGAGCATTTAGAGAAGTTACAAAATCTCTAAAAATTAAATCATGAAATTACACAATGTACATAAACCAATTTAGTTAAATAAAAAGGAATATGGAACATGAGTATACATATGTGAATTACCTCTTGAAATCCCTTTAATGCATTGAAATTTCGATGAGACTATTTCCTGTAATACTATGTGAATGATGAACACACATCATGCAAGTAAACAATTCCACATAAAATTCATGTTCTTAGAAAAACCATGTATTGGGAGAGACTATAATATAAAATTCTATTTTCTTCAACCTTCATGAAGATATATTATGTGAAAAGTGAGAAACAATAGCACACAGATCCACCGAATCCATACTCACTGATCAAAACTCCCTACGAATGAGACAAAATTGAGGCATTTCATCAATATGCACCCTGAATTATCTATAGTCCATGAAATTTTTTATTAATCCCCTCACATATCACTTCTTCTTCCATTTAGTATTTGGAATGAATCAATATAATACCAACAATTATCAATAATAATATCTATCAGTATCTGAGTAGCATAATACATAATCCCCATTCAATTAATTTTTTCACCCCATTCAAAACAAAAATAACATTACTGGATGACTTCAAAAAATATGAACCATTCCTATAACATGACCAAAAACTATGAAATTCAAACAAAATAATTTTTTATTACTATTCCAATATGATAAAAATGAATAATTTTTTAGGTTCACTCTTTACATCATTATCGTCCCATATTCTGCTCGAGAGATGGTATCTCTGAAAACAATAGTAAAATCCTAGAAAGAACCACACCTCTAAACTTCCCTCCCTATGAGGAATTATTTTAAATTTTTTCCACACATGGAACTGAACGATTAGTTCCATGGATAGCTATTAAACCACAACCGAATTAGTAACATACTTTAAACCCACTGACCAAATCTTATACTTATCTGAAAAGAATAAGAAACAAGTCTTATCTATAATTAAAATCATTGGAATGAAATTTCATTAGGTGAAATTAATTAGATGTCATCACAACTTAGACTGCAGATGACCTATTTCCCATTATTTGGTGATCATAACAAATCTAAATTCCTTATCGGATGACCATAAGATAACCCTCATTCCTTATGTGAAAAGTGAAATATAACCCAACATTACATATGTGATGTGTAGATAATGATCAACCATTTATTACAAGATGATTATAAGAAAAACCATCATTACTTATGTGATCAGAATGAGATGACCCATCATTCCATATGTGACCACATAATATTACAACTTTTTATAACATGACAATGATATAATAGCCTCATTACCTGAATTCAATGTTACAGACCTATCTCGTTCTTGTGCGATGAGACTAAGATACCCTCATAGCCTGACATGAGACATATATAAAAAAAATCCCAATAGATTTCCAACACACTAATCCCCTCTAAATTCATGTTCCCCACCTTGCTTATATAGAAATTTGTGTAATTATAAAATTTACATAAGCATAACATTGGGATGTTATTCAAGAGCTGGTCCAAAATTAGTGAGGGAGTCCCAAACTACGAAAAAATATTTTTAGTGAGATGGGTCGACCCTCATATTTCATTTCTGATAAATGATGTCATCGTCAACACCCCTGATAGTGAAAATTCATTCACCTTTGGAAATATACAATGTCGGACCCATATCAAGAGAAATATTTTCCTCTAATAGTGTCTCGATTTAATGAATCAAAAACAAAAATTTTATGTATGTATATATGTATGTATGTATGATAGTATGCATTCATGAATATATGCATGTATTTAGGTGTGTGTGTGTTTATGTGTGTCAATATGTATGCATGTATGTTTATGTGTGTGTGTTTGTTTGTATGTATGTATGTATGTATGTATGTATGTATGTAAGTATGTATGTATGTATGTATGTATGTGTGTGTGTATGTAAGTAAGTAAGTAAGTATGTATGTATGTATGTATGTATGTATGTATGTATGTATGTATGTATGTATGTATGTTTGTGTGTGTGTGTGTGTTTGTATGTATTTGTGTATTTATGTATGTATGTATGAATTTTTATAAGTATCTGTGTATCTATGTATGTATATATGTATTTACACATGTATGTATGCAGTTATGTATGTCTATATACATATATGTATATATGAATGTATATATTTATGTATTTATTTAATGTTTCTCTAAAATATATGTCAACAAAAAAATATATGTATATTATATTTTTATAATTTGTTTATATAATGTTTTAAAATAATATACCCAAATAAATTTATGTAAATTATATTTTTATAATTTTAAATCATATATGTAATAATATATTCATACAAATATATCATTATATTTACATATATAAATTTCTGTATATATAATTATATATATACACACACCCATACAAGCGAATATCTTGTTTTAAATTTTCAAACCAATTTATGATTTATTTAACCATGTCCAAGAATGAACAAATCCTAGTCACAAAAAACATTATTCAATTTTTTAAAAAGGTGAGTAAGATTAAATAGTTCATAGGTCAGTGAAAAATACTGAATTTTTTAAACTAAATCATGTATATCTATCTCAAAATTATGGTACAGATTCTCTTCAATGATAGAGAATTTTTATCTAATACTATAAGGATTTCATCATTGGTAATGTTAAATGGAATCATTTTCACGTAGACATGTTTAATTGATATATCAAGCCATTAAATGAGTTTATCATTATGGACATGGAAAAATATATCCTACAGTAATTCATATGGTGGAAATTTAAATTTTTGTTATTAACCATTGAATTTGTACATTTAACTTTTGAATACTTATAGAAACTATGAAAATTGACTTACATCATTTCAAAAAATTGATGGTATAAGAGGTTTTCATAAGGTCATGGTCTCCTGAGAATCTATATTTTTTC
Organism: Viscum album; assembly: GCA_963277665.1. Classification (NCBI taxonomy): domain Eukaryota; kingdom Viridiplantae; phylum Streptophyta; class Magnoliopsida; order Santalales; family Viscaceae; genus Viscum; species Viscum album. The sequence continues at coordinate 799,761,379 of OY728155.1, forward strand.
ATTATGGTTTGATTTCTTTGATTTGGTGGTAGAAACATAAACTCTTAATCATTCTCATACCATTGATCCTCTGTAAGAACATTTTAATATTTAAAAATAATTACCTTGTGTTTTTGTTAGATTTTAATATTACTTTTATCATCCACTATTTCTCAATTATGATATTGTATATGCCTTCGAATACATAATTTGTTTTCTTATTTATTCATTTATTAATGAAAATATTATTCGACTAATAATTAATCATCATTATCTAATAATTTCTGAGAATCAGGATATATATCTTACACATAATTGGTTTAGTAGTTGCATTTCACCTCATGATAATCTTTATATGCTTCCAATATCTTTATTGATGATGATTAAACCTGATTATTCATTCATCTAGAAGATAAAATTTTCCACCACTTTTTCCACCAATAATTTCCTACTCTAACACCTCATAATAATTCCAATGATCAATAATAGGAGAAGTTTTCTGATCATAATAAATATTCATGGACACTCATTCACTGTTCTGAGTGAAGTGTTCTATTAAAACATGTCTGCTAAGTCCCTTTTCGAGTTTTATCTTTTACACAATTTTCCAGTCACTATGAGATCACTTTTTAGTGATAAATGACTCAAATCAAACATTTGGTTTTGGTTTTGGGCTCAAACCAGGCCAGAAAACATTAAAAAAAGTGGAAATCAAACTTTTTCTCTAGAAAATTTCGTTTGAGGGAGTATCCTTATTACACCTCCCAACCCAATATCAAATACTAGGTAAAACCTCACTTTCCTTTCTCTCTCATTCATATTGAAATCAACATCTTAAAATTGGAAATTATTCCTCATTATATTGATAAAAATGACTATATATATGTAGAAATTAATCCGCATATATTCACATCCTGAATAGTATCAACAATGAACTAATATTGATTTCTAATGGACACAAATTGTATGTATGATGGTGTTAACCTACATGATTTTAATGAGGCTATATATTTAAAGAGGAAAATAACTAGTATAAGGGATCTTAACACATGGAATGTTTTCATAAACATTATACTTCAATTTTAATATAGATAAAATCAATTAGTGGTTGTTAGATATATACTTCAACGCATATGCATGGTATAATAGAATGGATCATTGTTTTGTTCCTAAAATATATGAACAGAAATTTAATAATCATATTTTTATGTAATTTTATGGTTTTATAGATTCTAGAATGAGATGGATTATCTAGTAAAATAATAATAATTAATTTTAAATTTTAGATTGTGATTAAATATTAATTCATAAGACAATATAAATTTAATGAATTTGGTGTTTTTGAGTAATCTTGGGACTTCGGAAGATACCATCCTCAACCATGAAGAAAATTATTTGATGTTTAGGATCCAATAGCCTAATATTTTCATTCCCATTCAATTTACAAGATTTATTGATGAATTAATAAAAAAAATTCAGATGGGTGGCACCAATTACACTTCTTGACTAGAGAGTGTTGATAGAGATACGATGCATTAATTTAGTTCAATATATATATTTATCTATCAAGACTATTTTAGGACTACATACTAGGGCTCACATGGTTCGTTTCATGGGATAAACCTCCCTTTAATGTTTATTTTAGCTTCCCTACCCCATGAAAACATGGAAAATAACCGACTTGAGGGATTTGTGTTTTTAGTTGTGCCTCCCTATATTCCAGATATTATCTATTCACAGCGGGGTTCTATGAAAGTATGGTACATAGAGTATAACTTCATATTAGATTGAAATAAAATCCAAAATAATACCAATAATATAAATCTATCAAATCTATAATGATATGAATAATTTAAAATATAAATCTATAAATATAATCCATGATATACAAAAATTAAATCTATACAATGTATATAAATCAAAGGTATAATGGGATCCCCCATGGGTGAATCACATTAAAAAATAAAAAATGAAACAAAATAAATTCAGTTAAAGTAAACCCATGGACTCAATTCTGATTCCTTCCTAGTCCCACATTATATAATCTATCACATTCAAACAGTTTAGACACCAGGAGTAGGGCCCATTCCTTTGTATTAATTTCAACAATGATTATTGTACGGGTACTAATGGTGGCCTAATAAGGGAGTTAACATAGCAAAGTAGGAAACAAAATATTGTATGTATATAAATATATAGTCTAACTTAATGTGAATTTTTATATTCATAATTAAATGAAAGAAATAACATAAATAAATAAACTATTATTGATCATTGGGTTCCATGGTGACACTATGTATTTTCTATAACAATCTTGGATAGTGTGGAATGTCTCTAATTAGAAAATATCTTGTAAATGGATTCAATTTCAAATAAATGAATCATTTACAAGGAAGTCATAGCCAATATTCCCTTCTAATATTATAACATAAATTTCCAAGGAATTAAAAGTCAATATGATCATCAAATCCAATGAGAAAATCCAAGGCATTCAAAATCATTTGTCTCACTCTCAAATGAAATAAGTCTATCGAATGCATTCTATTTCAATATGATCAGTGTTGGACCCATGAGTGTTTCCTATGTCATTATAAATAAAAGGTTTCATCATTGAATAAAATGAGTGTATTGAAGGCATTTTTAATAAAAATGTAGAATGCCGAATATGAAGAGAATGTCCAATCCATTCCAAATCAATAAGCATTTTATTTTTAAACGCATTTAATTTAGTATTTTTTGGGATATTATAATAATAATGTCCACCTAATAATAGATTACATCATAGGAATCCCCATAAATGAACAAAATCATTATAATACATCCATGGTATTCCTAATTCACAATCTAATTCCCAAGGTCAGGCACACCCTGTGTTTGGGATGAGTTTCAGTCCACCCCCACCCCACCCAATAGAATACAGAATGCTCATAGAATAATTATATATGAAAATTAGGGCCTTTAAAAATTTATTTATATTAGTGGATTAATTCAGAGTATATTAACAAGCTCAAAAATCACAAAATTGTTAAAATGGAAAGTCCTTGTGGGATAACAACAGGACCACCTACCTTATTCTGGTAGATAATTATCCACTAGATACCAGCCTACCATTCATGCCCAAAATCAAAACATATTATTAGTATATGAATGATAAAAACTAATAGATAAGATTATAAAAACATTTTGAGATCAAAGGACTATGAAATGAGATAATAATGGAATCAAAATGAAGGATATACATACCACTACCTCAGAATCGCAATGAATTGTGATTGTTCGTCAATGAATTGATAGATAAAACACCAAATCCTAATGAATAATAGTGAAGAGTAACTATCATTTTTTGGTTCTAAAACAACAAAATAAAGGTACATTAGGATAAAAAACCATAAATTGAACAAATGTAGTGTAAAAAACCCTCCATTTTTAATGAGATGGGTAGGTCTCCCTATGGAATATTATCCTTCCATCAAGACAAGCCTGTTTGAGGATAAGAAGAGGACTGCATTGGATACTCCCTCATCATTTTGTTTAAGAAACCTCATATCACCCTCTACTACCATCGTTGAAGCCAAGGATTAGTTCTCACCCTGGCCTAGCCCAAAATACCCACCAAAAGGTGATCATGTCATATTGGGCTCTTATATCGATCTTAGTAACACAATTTCCCCAAGACACCACCGAAATATTAAAAATACATTGTATAGAAAATTTATTCATCGAATTACCCTTACTTTAATACTTCATAGACCCATAACACTCACCATGGTGTGTATATCCCCAAATTCTAGTCCAAAATACCCTTAGAAAGCTAACATCATCATGATATTACACATTGATTCTCCCGAGTGAGAGTTCCTATGAAAACCATGAGCAATATGACCATGTTGTGAATTTCGCCCCTGCCATTTCATATAGGTAAAAGTCCCTCAATACCATGGTGATAGAAATTCCGACACTGTGAATTTCTCTCCCAACTATTTACAATAAATAAAACATCAATAATAAAACAGCAAGTGAAACAATATATTTTGGACTGTCATAGTGTTTTAAGGATTTACATGGATGAGAACCCTCTGCGTGTCCCACCAAAACATATAAAAATTTGGAAAAAAATCTAAAACACCTGAAATAATTCCAATAAATACCTGTGGTGTAGAAAAATAGAACAATTACCATAATTTTTATAAGAATGATGAACCCAATATCCCTGATTCATTACCTATATTAATACATCAATTCTATATATAAGTAATTAAATCCCAAAAAGACGAATTATTTAGCTATTTTTTAAACCAGATACATACTTTATCCTTGAATTACAGTTGAAAAAATAAAATAAAACATAGTGAAAGTAAATAATTATACATCCCTGAATTCAATCAATGATTTCTTCTTCATATCATATGAAATGGAATAATAAGGGTGATCTAATATACTCAGTAAGAGTTACATAAATAAAAAACTATCACGTATAAATAAATAACAATAAATAAGGTATAATCAATATGTAATTGTAAATATTATAACACATATTCCATTTAATATATAACTTCACTATCTTGGCTAGGTAATGTTTTATAAAATGGAATGGTTGATAAGTAAACACACATTCCATTTACTAAATAACTTTATCACGAAAGATATCATCGATAATATAAAGGAAATATTCTCATGGATAATAATAATAGGATTATTTATTATGTAAATAGTTAATATTATATTTAATGTTCTTCGAAATCATGAAATCTGTACTATCAATACCTTTCACAAGACATTATAAAACTAAAAAAAATTCCATTTCATTGTAGCTTATTGATTCACCTCATTAGACAACAAATTCATTGAGGGGATATTAAATTTCATACCCTCCCTGAAACTATATTTCCACCACATTCCATATATATCAAATTATTTATTTAATTCTTGAACAATATTCCTTTTAAATAAATACCATAATTGAGTAAAGAATTTGGATTATCAAAATTTCACTTGTAAATCTTATAACATTAAATTTAAAATACCTTATGTATAAAAGGTATAATTTCTATTTAAAAATAATATACATGATGAAAAATGTATATTTGGGGGAAATGAATTGTATAATTATCACAAGAATGTTAATATTTTAGGGAAAGTTAATGATTAAAAAATTAATTATGAAAATGAAATATCAATAATTTCCCTAGTCAAATAGATCATAAACCATCTTGGGAAATTATAAGTATGGTGTCATTAGAAAATATCCTCAGTTGAGTATATGTAAAAGAAATGGTTTTTTTCATTAATGAATTCAAATACCCTAAAATATAATTGAAAAATTGTTTTGAAAAAAATACTATTTTCACATTGAAATTTTTTAAACAACATTATTTTTCCGAAATATTAGGAAAATATTATATATTAATACATCCTTTAAAACTTGTTAAAAAAGTGTTAATGAAACGACTATTCATGTTTCTAGGAAGGTTCTATTCAAGTCAACAACATTAAAAAAATTCCATTCATATTTTTTTAATAATATATAAAAAGACCTTTTTTGAAAAATGGTAGGAATATTCATTTGAATTTTTTTAAAAAAAATAGTTTATGGGTAAAAATGAAATTAAACATTCATAGTAATATATATTTTTTAAATATCAATTTGGAAGAAAAAGGATTAATGACATAAGAGAGAAATGAATTTAGATTAATTTAAAAACATTTTCACAATAATATTATTAACAAAAGAAAATAAAATGTTAATATTACTAGAAATAATCATTAATAAATAATTAATAATAAAAATAAATTGTTTTACTATACAATAATAAAATTATATCCTTTAATTTAATTTCATGTAAAAACAATCACGATTAAAATGATATTGAAACATAAATCTATTACTACTTGGGTAACTTTTTAATCTTAATATCCATGAAATGAATAACATAAATGAAACATTAAATACCATTAATATTCATATATTAATTATACAACATATAAATGATTTTTTACATATATATCATAAAATAATATAATCTTATATCGTGATATATGTCCCAAAGAATACAATTTGAGATGAGTAACACCTACAATAATCATAACACTGAAGTAAGAATTAATCAATGAATAAATTATGTGTATCAAATTTAAATCAATATAAAATAAGTTTAAATACAAAATAATATAATAAAAATTCATCTCAAACCTTATTTTAAAATATATATAAGATGATGAATAAGTTATATAACCACATGAAAATATATTGAGTAATGAAATTCATTTCATCTTTGTAATTCTTAAATATACTGTTGACCTCACCTGTTTTGATAATCTCAATCATGTATTCATATGTGTTGAAAATCCCAATTATGTTTTCATTCTCTATGATATTTTTAAGTATCATTGATCTATACTTTAATTCTTTCAAATCTGTGATCAAACCAATAATAATTTTTAAAATAGTCTTTGGAATATGTTAATTCTCATTTATCCATGTTCATACAAGTTATAAATTAATTCTAACACAATCGGATGTGTTCTGCATAAAACAGATAAGTAATCTGCCTATAGCTACTGATAAAGAGCTACCGGTAACCAGTCTACCGATAGACTTAGTCTACCGACAGACAGAGTCACCGATATACTTAACACAGAGCTACCGATGTACTTATAAATGTAAGCTACTAACTTACAGATAGCTACCGATACAAACATAGAGCTACCGGTGTAAGTATAAATAGCTACCGATGGAATAAGAGTCACCGACGCATGGAGCTACCGGCGCATGGATCTACCGACGCATGGAGCTACCGACGCATGGAGCTACCGACCCATGGAGCTACCGATGCATGGAGCTACCGATAAACAAATTCACCGATACAAGCATGTACCAACCGACGCATAGAGCCACCGATAGAGTCAAAGCAACTAATGACATTGAGCTACCGATGTCCAAGCTACCGATGCTGATTACCTACCGATCACTCGACTCACTGTTTGAATTTCTTTATTTCCTATCTTTATTTAATCTATCCAACGGTCATATCATGTACATTTTAATGATTTGTCAAATATCTGATAAAGGTTGTCGGATGTCAGGAACCCGTTCCTCGTACCTGCAGAAAGGAAATCTTTTCTGTCCCCTGTTTCCCGTGAGATAAATACGAGAAAACTACGCTGCCCAACAAAAAAAGAAGAGAAGTGTGTGGTGGATGAAATATACAAAACACAAGAACGAGAAGAATCAAGAAGAGCAAAACCAGTTCCATCAAGAACACAGAGAAGCTCATAGACAATCAAGCATACTCGAGAAGTGTTCTGTGCATATAAGAAGAGCACTGAAGAACTTCAACCACTACATTTTCACTGTCTGTGAACCTGGAGCATACGACACTCTGTTTCTCAAACAGAAATGAGAAGAGGACTCAGATTCACTTCTGATCGAATCCAAAGGAGTCCATAGCAACATTGAAATTACCAGAACCATTTCTAAACTATACATCTCTTATTCTGTGATTTATTATTATTCTTTTCGAGCAGTGTGTGTTATCTTCTATATCTAACACATACACTGTCTCCTGTACTTAAACTGGAGGATTTGTAAATCCTTACCAAATTCTTGTATTCTATTCTTTCCCACGAATAACAGTGGTAGAGGTCATGTGTGACCTGGACAGCTGGGTGTTGTTGTACTGTTTCCCACGAAGAACAGTGGTAGAGGTCTTGGACCTGGACAGTTGTAAACTGTTGAACCCCGATCCAGTGTGTGGATCATTTTTATATAAACTTTTGAGAGGACTAAGTGTCGGCTTGAGACTGAACCACTTGGTTACATTTGTTGTGCCATCTCTTTCAAAGTTTTATTCCGCTGCTAATCACTTTAAAATCAATACTGTTCTTAAAGTTACTTTGATAATTAAATTAGCAAGTGTTTATGTTATGTGTAGATTAGTAAGTTAGTTTCAAAAGATAATCACACACTCCTGTGTTGATTAACTGGGAATTAATCAATCCCTTGAGAATCTAACAGAACCTCTACTTTAATATAAATTCACTACAGTTTAATTTATTATTTTATTTGGGGGTCTTTAAGATAGTGTTTTTAAATACAGAAATTTTAATTGGTACTCAATTCACCCCCCTCTTGAGTAAACCACTCCGAACAACACTTGGTATCAGAGGATTGAAAATACTTTCTAAAAGTACTCTGCTTTTGAACTGTGATTTTAGTTGTATTTTAAAGATCTTAAAATTTCTCTTATGTCTAAATTTTTATCTCTTTAAAATTTTATCATCATGGACAATAGACTTGAGGGTGCTGCTACTAACCGGCCACCTTTCTTCAATGGAACTAATTATGCTCAGTGGAAACTGAAAATGAAAATTCATCTAGAAAGCATAGGTTTTGATATTTGGACTGCTATTGAATCAGAATAAAAAATTCCCACTACTGCTAGATCTACTTGGGATGAACCTATAAAGAATGCTTACAATAACAACTGTAAAGCTATGAATGCCTTGTACTGTGCTATAGGAGATGAAGAGTTTAATAGAATTTCCTCTTGTAAAACTGCATATGAAATTTGGGATACCTTAGCTGTTTCTCATGAAGGAACAACGAATGTTAAAGAAATGAGATTGAACACTTATACTATCAAGTATGATAATTTTAAAATGAACCCTGATGAACCCATTTCTTAACATGTATCTCAGGTTCAATGAAATCGTCAATACAATGATCTCGCTGGGAAAGGATGTCTCATCGAAGGAACAAATTATGAGAATTTTGAGATGTCTACCTGATAGATGGAGAGGCACATCTGTCTCAATCAGAGAATCATGTGACATTGCTGCTCTACCTGTCAAGGAACTAATTAGCAAGCTGATGATGTATGAAGAAGAGATTAAAGTGAATAAAGAGGAAGAAAATGAACCTCCAAGAAAGTCTGTCGCTTCCAAATCTTCAACTTCAAAGAATAAGGACAAATAAAAGCTTCAAGCTGTAGTTGAAAGTTCAAGCTGTGAAGACAGTGAAAGTGATTCTGACAGTGATGCTGAGATGGCTCACATTGCTAGAAGATTTAAGAAATTTTATAGGAAAAAGAAGTTCTTCAGAAAAACAAATTATAAAGGTAAGTATGATCACCAAAGTAAATGGAAAAAGGATTGGAAGAAGAATGACAAATCAGATGATGTTGTCTGTTATGAGTGCAAGAGAAAAGGACACATTAAAGCCGACTGTCCAAAGCTGAAGTATAAAAAGAAATATGAATATAAGGACAATAAGTTTAAGAAAGCCATGAAGGCTACTTGGAGTGCTTCTGAGGATAGCTCTACTGAATCTGAAATCTCCGAAACTGAACAAAAAAATAAGGCAAATATGTGCTTTATGACAAACACTTCTCAGGTAACTGCTGAAACTCCTACTTTAAATTATTACTCTGGAGATAATGCAGAATCTGACTCTGATTCTGGAACAATGTCTAAAAATGAATTGTTTGAGTACTGTGATATGCTGGAAGAGACATGTAATGAACTTAAGGATAAATACAAGTCATTAAAGAAACAGCATGCTCTCACCACTACAGTTAAAACCGAACTCACTATTGAAAAAGAGAAAAATGCTCAACTGTTAAAAGAAAACACTGAACTGAAACTATCTAATGAGCAACTCAATAAAGACTTAGGGAAGTTCACCAATGGCAAAAATACACTAACATAGATGCTAGGTAAGCAAATAGAACCTAAATATACTACTGGTATAGGATACCAACCTGGGCAAAGGAAAATTGCCAAAACTAGATTCATTTCTAAATCTGGACAGAATGAAGGTAATTCTGGAACTTCATATGCTTCAACCAGTTATATACATAGCTATGGATCTAATAAAGTTTATCTTTCAAAGCATTTCAATTCTACAAATTATATGAGACCCATTAGACAAATATGGGTAACTAAAGTGTTATTGGCTAACATGTCTGAACCCAAGAAAATCTGGGTACCAAAATCATCTCCCATCTGAATCTGTTTTGTAGGGAACTTGCTTAAAGAGCTCCTGTAAAGAGACCTGGTATTTGGACAGTCGATGTTCAAGACATGTTTCAGGAGACTTCTCTTGTTTCAAGAGTTTAATAAAAGTTGATGGAGGCTTTGTCACCTTTGGTGACAACTCTAAAGGAAAAATCATCGGCCTAGGCTAGATTGGTAACACTGATTCAATTTTGATTTCTAAAGTTTTATTTGTTGATGGCCTTAAATACAATTTATTAAGTATTTCTCAGTTATGTGATGATGGTTTTCATGTTAAATTTGAAAATGATTCTTGCAAAGTTTTTAATTCTAAGAATGTTTTGGTATTTTCTGCCTTAAGTAATGAAAATGTTTATGCTGTTAATCTGAATTCTTTAGCTAAGCAGAATATTACTTGTTTGAATGCTTTTCATAAAGAATCTTGGCTATGGCACAGAAGATTGGGACATTGCAACATTCACTCACTTAGAAAACTCTCTAGAAAAAACCTAGTTAGATACTTACATAAATTAGAATTCCCAAATGATAGAGTCTGTAACCCCTGTCAAAAGGGAAAACAACACAAAGTTTCTTTTAAATCAAAGAAAGAAGTTTCGACTTCTCAACCACTTGAATTGGTTCACATGGATTTGTTTGGACCATCAAGAGTTTCTAGTTTAAATGGTAAGCACTATGTTTATGTTCTTGTAGATGATTTTTCTAGATATACTTGGGTATATTTTCTAGCTCACAAAAGTGAAGCTTGTTCTTCTTTTGTTAAATACTCTAAATCTGTAGAGAACCTTAGTGGACTTAAGATTAAAACATTGAGGAGTGATCATGGTCGTGAGTTTGAAAATCAAGATTTTGAATCTTATTTCTCACACAATGGCTATACTCATAACTTTTATGCCCCTAGAACACCCCAACAGAATGGTGTAGTAGAAAGAAGAAACTGAACCCTTCAAGAAATTGCTAGAACCATGCTCAATGAATATGACCTGCCTATTTATTTTTGGGCTGAAGCTGTAAATAAAGCTTGTTATGTCATTAATAGAGTCTTAATTAGACCTGTTCTTAAGAAAACCCCTTATGAATTGTGGAACAATAGAAAGCCTAAGGTTAATTACTTTAAAGTTTTTAGTTGCAAAGTATTTATTCTGAATACTAAAGATAATCTATATAAGTTTGCTTCCAAAAGTGATGAAGGAATTTTTCTGGGTTACTATATTTCAAGTAAAGCCTATAGAGTATTCAATAAGAAAACCAAATGTGTGGAATAATCTGTTCACATCAAATTCGATGAAACTGATCCACATGAGCCTAAAACCTCTCTTGAGAATCTTGAAGAAGATTTGTGTATTCTGGACCTTAATGATAAATCTAAAGAACCTGTTATAAAAGCATCCAGTTCTGGACTTTTTCCAGAATCTGCTTCTATTGAACCCGAACCTATAGATGAACCTGAAATTTCTAGTCCAACCTTTACCAGATCAACAAGGATTCTAAAGAATCATCCTTTAGAAGCTGTTGTTGGTAATCTTGATAGAGGAACACAAACTAGAGCTTCTCTAAGAATCCAGGTTGAACATCAAGCTTTTCTTTCACATCTAGAACCCAAAAATATCAATGATGCTATCAATGATGAATTCTGGATAATGGCTATGCAGGAAGAATTAAATTAGTTTGAAAGAAACAAAGTCTGGGAATTAGTTGACAGACCTAAGGACACTTTGAATATAGGCACAAAATGGGTTTTTAGAAATAAAGTAGATGAATCTGGAAATATAGTTAGAAACAAATCTAGACTAGTTGCACAAGGATATAGTCAAGAAGAAGGTATAGACTATGAGGAAACTTTTTCACCTGTAGCTAGTCTAGAATCCATTAGGATCTTACTTGCATATGCTGCACATCTGGATTTCAAGTTATATCAAATGGATGTGAAAAGTGCATTTCTAAATGGTTTTATAATTGAAGATGTTTTCGTAGAACAACCACCTGGATTTACTAATCCCCATTTTCCAAATCATGTTTTTAAACTTTCTAAATATTTTTATGGTTTAAAACAAGCTCGAAGAGCTTGGTATGATAGACTTAGCAATTTCCTTATTTCAAAAGGTTTTACTAAAGGGATTGCTGATCCAACTCTTTTCATTAAAAGAATTTCTAAAGATGTTTTAGTTGTACAAATATATGTTGATGATATTATTTTTGGATCTCCTAAACACTCTTTATGTACTGATTTTTCAAAAAGTATGCAAAATGAATTTGAAATGAGCTTAATGGGAGAGCTTAAGTACTTTCTTGGATTTCATGTATTTCAAAATGAAAACGGTATTATTTTGAATCAAAGTAAATATACAAAGGATCTTTTAAAACGTTTTGGTCTGGATAGTATCAAGGAAAGTGAAACTCCTATGAGTACTACCTGTAAATTGGACGTAGATGAAACTGGGAAACCAGTTTATCAAACAAATTACAGAGGTATGATTGGTAGTTTACTTTATCTTACTGCTAGTCGACCTGATATTATGTTTAGTGTGTGTATGTGTGCAAGATTTCAAGCTAATCCAAAAGAATCTCATTTGATTGCTGTTAAAAGAATTTTTAAATATCTCAAACACACGGTTAAATTAGGTTTGTTTTACCCAAAAGGACAATCCTTTGAGTTAATGAGTTATTCAGATGCTGACTTTGCTGGTTGTAAGTTATATAGAAAAAGCACATCAGGAACATGTCATTTGCTTGGAAAATCCTTAGTTTCTTGGTGTAGTAAGAAACAGAACTCAGTTGCATTTTCTACTGCCGAAGCAGAATATATAGCTGCTGGTAGTTGTTGTGCACAAATTCTGTGGATGAAACACAGTCTTTTGGACTATGGATATGTTTTTAAACATGTTTCAATCAACTGTGATAACACCAGTGCAATAAACATCTCTAAGAATCCTGTATCTCACTCTAGAACCAAACACATAGATGTAAGACACCATTTCCTATGAGATCGCTATCAAAAAGGTGATATTTCTCTTGAATTTATTGGCACTGAACATCAGTTGGCTGATATTTTCACTAAACCTTTATGTTCGAATAGGCTAAGTTACATAAGACACGAATTGGGAATGTTTAATCACTGATGTGAAAATTCTCACCGATGTAAAATTCTCACCGATGTGAAGTTATCACCGATGTAAAATTCTCACCGATGTGAAATCCTCACCGATGTGGAAATTCTAACCGATGTGAAATTCTCACCAATGTGAAAATTCTCACCAATGTGAAAATTCTCACCGATGTGAAATCCTCACCGATGTGAAAATCCTCACCGGTTTACAATTCTCACCGATTTTTTTTCTCACCGATGATTAACTCACACTGATGCAATGTTTTTTAAAAACATATGTTTGCTGCCAAGAATACGAATCGTTTTATTTTATTTTATCTTAATCTATTTTAGTCGCTTATTTGGAATTCCTAAATGATAAAACTAAGTCTAAGCCACTTCTTACCTCACCGAGCTCAAAATCTCTCACCTTCAAACCTTAGCTCCCAAATCGGCCAAGAACCCTAAACCCGCGATGGTAAAAACTAAGCTTCCTATCGTCAGAGATGAAAGTGTAGAACCAAAAGAAAAGAAGCAGAAGACACAGCATAAAGCCAGTGCTAGTGAAGTCAGAACTAGATCGGGAAAGTGACCAGTGAATCCTCACTTGCAGAATAGAGACATAGTAATCGAGAAGGAACTGTGCGTGGAATGGCTACTGCCTAGGAAATCGTTGGTACTCGAGATTCTGGAAGACCAGAAATGGGTGGATTGTTTCTCAAATAACAATGGCCCATACTACCTGAAGTTGGTAAAACAGTTCTACGAGTTTGTAACCTTCGAGAAGTCTGAAAATGAGAATCGGGTAAGCACTTTTTTAAATGGAAAAGAGATGTCTTTTTCTTCAACAGAGTGGGCTGAGTGTTTGAAAGTACCACATGAATGTGTCTCTGGGTATGTATCAAGAGCAATGCCACCTAGCAGTGACATCTTTGATTATGAAACCGCCTTAAAAGAACTGACCGGTAATGGGAATCAAAGGCAAGTGGTTGCTGCTGAAATGGATGGAGAGAATCAACTGCTCTTCAAGTTTGTTCAGCATGTGTTGATACCGAGGCGAGGAGATTTTGCAAATCTGAGATATCAAGATATCTATCTTTTTCATTTTCTAAGACATGGTGTAAAAATCAATCTGTGCAGATTGCTAATGCTTCAAATGGAAGACATGATTAGACCAAAGTCAAAGACTAATGCTTTGTTCTTTGCCAAGCTGATTTCAGTAATGATAAAAGTGAAAGGAATAGCTGAGTCTCAGGATGAGACAGTTGTATTCAGGAACAATTTCTGCATCACCTCGACTGTTTGTAAGTACATGAAAAATAACTGGAACCCATGGAAGGGAGAATGGGTCAGTGATGATCAGAAGATATATGATATGTTTAATCCTGTGGATCATCCCTCAAGACCAAAGTATATGAGAGATCCAAGTCTGAGACCTGATGAGGAGGAACCTGTTTATAGTGATGAAACAGAAGAAGAAGAAGAAACTCCCATAGATGTTGGAGGAGATCCAGACTTGCCCCCAAGTCCTATTGCAGAATTGGTTTATTCTAGGAAAGGAAAGGTAGAGGAAATTTTGTCTACTTATGAGGAAGGCTAGTCTGTACCTCACCAAGAAGAAGAGGAAAAGGAAAATGTATCTTAATCATATGTTTCTAGTAGTTTAAGTATGAGTCCTTTGATTGGAAGCTCAGCTATGCCTGCTGCTGAAGTAGAAAGAAATACAGAAGAAGCTGTACCTGTATCAGAAGATCTTATAGATGCTGCACCGATGGAACTTGTAGTAGAAGATTCTAATGAAGAGAATCCAGCACTGAATGCTGTTGTGATACATGAGAATGCACCCATTGAGGGGAAGCATCAATCTGTTCTTGGAAATGTTACAGTAGATGTTGAGCTTGGAGACTGGGTAGAAGACCCAGGGTTTATAGTCTGTGGATTGGATTGTCCGGATTCTGATAATGAGATGTCTATGAATAGGCCGAAGACCAATTATGATCTTGCTTCTGAGTTGTTTCCAGATGATGTGGTCAGATTTCATGATCTGAATAAGCTGAAAGAGGACCTCAAAACCAGTTTTGTTGAAGAAGTGAAGTTAATGGAAACCTCCCTTTCATCCTCAATTAATTCAATAATGACTGATTCTGTAGTTAGTTTGGCCTCAGCAAGGGGATCTGCTGCAGTTGTCCCAAATGATTTTGTCTCTAAATCTGATCTTGAATCCATGAATAATGAGCTGAAAGCATCATTCAGTGTATCAGTTGCAGAGATGAAGCAAAGCTTTAATGAAGAAATGAAAATGTTAGAGAGATCCTTCGAGCTATCTCTGGCTTGTAATTTATCTTCTTTTATGTCTGAGCTTATGGAAGAAGTGAAAGAGTGCCAGACTCAGTCTTCTAGAATCGAATCAGATCTTGAAGCTCTCAAGACATCAGTTGCTACTTTGGTTTCTTATATGAGCTCCAAGTCTCAAGCTGACAAGGACCTAGCTTATGTGAAGAGTGTAGTAAGCCAGTTTGTCTCGGTGTTTGAAAGTTTCAAAACCTCAGTGAAGGATCATGTTCAATTACAGGACTCTCAAGTTCAAAGCCTAATCAGTGGTTTGTCTAAGAATTTCAAAGAAACTGTTTCCTTCTATCTTGGCCCTCTCACATCCAAACTTTTAGTTGACCTGAATTTAGTTCGAGCAATGTTGAAGGAGGAGATTGGTTCTATTTCAACCAGTGGCTCTGTGGACTCATCAGAGTTGAGCCGAGTGGTGCTTTCTACAAGATATTCTGCTAGAGAAATAATGAAGATTGTTCAAGATTATATGAGAGAAGCCTCTGCCTCTCAGGAATCCATAAAGAGCAAAGTGGACTACTACTTCACCAGAATTTTCACCAAGCATCAACTCAAACACCACTTCAAGCTAATGTTGGAACACATGAAGCTACCTCCAGTAACTCAAGCTTTTAGAGAACAAGTGAGTAAACTAAGACAATTGACTCCTTCCTTAAAGAAATTCATGGAGAACAAAGATGATTTCATCTCTTCTATGGAAAGAGGAGGAGGAATTATTATGGATTTCAGAAATTTGTTGCTGCCCTTCTTGCATGTTGATGCCAGACAAGTCATCTTACCTCCTGCTTTGCCTGCTTCTGCCTCAGCTGCTTCCACAGTCCAGCTGACTCCTGCTCAAGCTATTCGAAGCCTCACACCAATGATCACCCAAAGATCTTCAACTTATAGGCCTGACTCTGTGTCAGTAGCTCAGCCTCCTTTGATCAGTTCTGGCATTCCAATACCTTCACCTGCATCCTCACCACCCGAACCTTCTTCTGATCCCAAAGGAAAATCTCACGTGGAAGATGTGGATTGATCCAGTGGCCAGGATTTTTGATAGGAATTCATTTGTATTCTGTTTCTGTACTTTCTGACTGCTCTAATACAAAGGAAGTATTTTTACTTCTCATGTTTTATTTGTCTCCTATCTATGCTTTCCCACTTTTTGATTATCACAAAGGGGGAGAACAATAAGGGGGATATGGGGGAGAACAAAGGGGATAAGGGGGAGAACAAAATGAGAAAATGATAAATATTTTCAATGGAGAGAAATAACCTTCTTTTCAATTTTATCTCTGATATTATTGTATTTCTTTTTACCTTCGGTACCTTATGATTGTTACCTCTGATAACTTATGTCTATATCATACTATTTCTATTATCTCTGATGTTGTTTTCTCTGAGAAAATTGAATTGAATATTATACTCTTTACTATTATATTTTTACTATGTTAAATGCCCATATCATAAATTGTGATTATCAAAAAGGGGGAGATTTTTGACCTCACCTGTTTTGATAATCTCAATCATGTATTCATATGTGTTGAAAATCCCAATTATGTTTTCATTCTCTATGATATTTTTAAGTATCATTAATCTATAATTTAATTCTTTCAAATCTGTGATCAAACCAATAATAATTTTTAAAATAGTCTTTGGAATATGTTAATTCTCATTTATCCATGTTCATACAAGTTATAAATTAATTCTAACACAATCGGATGTGTTCTGCATAAAACAGATAAGTAATCTCCCTATAGCTACTGATAAAGAGCTACCGGTACCCAGTCTACCGATAGACTTAGTCTACCGACAGACAGAGTCACCGATATACTTAACACAGAGCTACCGATGTACTTATAAATGTAAGCTACTGACTTACAAACAGCTACCGATACAAACATAGAGCTACCGGTGTAAGTATAAATAGCTACCGATGGAATAAGAGTCACCGACGCATGGAGCTACCGACGCATGGAGCTACCGACGCATGGAGCTACCGACGCATGGAGCTACCGACGCATGGAGCTACCGATAAACAAAGTCACCGATACAAGCATGTACCAACCGACGCATAGGGCCACCGATAGAGTCAAAGAAACTAATGTCATTGAGCAACCGATGTCCAAGCTACCGATGCTGATTACCTACCGATCACTCGACTCACTGTTTGAATTTCTTTATTTCCTATCTTTATTTAATCTATCCAATGGTCATATCATGTACATTTTAATGATTTGTCAAATATCTGATAAAGGTTGTCGGATGTCAGGAACCCGTACCTCGTACCTGCAGAAAGGAAATCTTTTCTGTCCCCTGTTGCCCATGAGATAAATATGAGAAGACTACGTTGCCCAACAAAAAAAGAAGAGAAGTGTGTGGTGGATGAAATATACCAAACACAAGAACGAGAAGAATCAAGAAGAGAAAAACCAGTTCCATCAAGAACACAGAGAATCTCATAGACAATCAAGCATACTCGAGAAGTGTTCTGTGCATATAAGAAGAGCACTGAAGAACTTCAACAACTACATTT
The DNA here is from genome assembly GCA_963277665.1 of Viscum album. Classification (NCBI taxonomy): domain Eukaryota; kingdom Viridiplantae; phylum Streptophyta; class Magnoliopsida; order Santalales; family Viscaceae; genus Viscum; species Viscum album. The sequence continues at coordinate 799,779,315 of OY728155.1, forward strand.
TCACTGTCTGTGAACCTGGAGCATACGACACTCTGTTTCTCAAACAGAAACGAGAAGAGGACTCAGATTCACTTCTGATCGAATCCAAAGGAGTCCAAAGCTACATTGAAATCACCAGAACCATTTCTAAACTCTACATCTCTTGTTCTGTGATTTATTATTATTCTTTTCGAGCAGTGTGTGTTATCTGCTGTATCTAACACATACACTGTCTCCTGTACTTAAACTGGAGGATTTGTAAATCCTTACCAAATTCTTGCATTCTATTCTTTCCCACGAATAACAGTGGTAGAGGTCGTGTGTGACCTGGACAGCTGGGTGCTGTTGTACTATTTCCCACTAAGAACAGTGGTAGAGGTCTTGGACCTAGACAGTTGTAAACTGTTGAACCCCGATCCAGGGTGTGCATCATTTTTATATAAACTTTTGAGAGGACTAAGTCTCGGCTTGAGACTGAACCTCTTGGTTACATTTGTTGTGCCATCTCTTTCAAAGTTTTATTCCACTGCTAATCACTTTAAAATCAATACTGTTTTTAAAGTTACTTTGATAATTAAATTAGCAAGTGTTTATGTTATGTATAGATTAGTAAGTTAGTTTCAAAAGATAATCACACACTCCTGTGTTGATTAACTGGGAATTAATCAATCCCTTGAGAATCTAACAGAACCTCTACTTTAATATAAATTCACTACAGTTTAATTTATTATTTTATTTGGGGGTCTTTAAGATAGTGTTTTTAAATACAGAAATTTTAATTGGTACTCAATTCACCCCCCTCTTGAGTAAACCACTCCGACCAACATATACATTAATAAAATTTTATAAATTGAAAATTAAAATAGAATTAATTATTAATGATTCATCGTATTCTAGGTAAAATGGTCTGTATATAATCCATATAAATAATTTATGATCATAAAATTATAGTATGCCACAATAAAAGTAAATTGAGACAAAATCTTGTAAATCAGGCTTCCATTTGGTTTAACATGATTTATCCTCAATTATAGTTTATTTTAAGTATGTTATTAATTTATTAAAAACAATATTCTTATTTATAATAGAATATATGATCCTTTTATATCATCTTACCACCTATTAATTAACAAAAATTTATTATTATTTTTAGTTCATGTGTTTATTTCCTTGTTCTCTCAAGTATGTCTTTCATGAAAAAAATTGTTCTTATGTATCAGATAGAGTTCCATAATATCCATAATAATATTAATTATATACATATAAAATATAATAATTTGATTAATTTTTAAACTCAATTTTTATTGTTGTACATTTAAAATGACTCAAATCTCTTCATGGAGACAGTTGGTCATATATACGCACGAGCGATGATATCAATCCCTTAGTGGGTGAAAGGTTAAAAAGTATATGGCATATTATTTTTTCTTAATTAATATAATGTAATAATTAATATTTATTCAATATTTTCATAATTATTACTATCCCTATGAGTCAGGGATGGAACACAATATACATTGGTTTATGAGGTGGTAGTTCACCGAACAAAGGAGTGATGGATTTGTTAACCATTTTACGGAGGAGTAGATTGATAGATATAATGACATAAAAATAATAACATCTCAGTATATGGAATATAATTTTTTAGTTATAGTATAATTTTTAAGACATGATATATGTTGGAAAAGATGAATTAAAAAGAATGATCTTAGTCATGAAAATTACCTTCACATAGAAGAACCTCCTTTTGACATCTAAAGATGGACAATTGGGATGGTATTTATGGAATAACATCACCCTTAGAATGTTACTAGGGATATTGGGATGATATTTTGGGTTAGTTTTTTAATCAAAATGGATTGATATTTTTGTTTAAGTGAGGTGAGGGAGTTCCCATTTATAATTGTTGAGTGGGACAAACATGTAATTTTTGAAAAGAGTAAATTATACTCATGTTTTTTACATTCCAAAAGACTTAAAATGAATGTTTATCAAACATTAAATGTGTTATGGTTGAAATATTTCCAAAATATGATTTAGACAAGTTTCTGTCATTTTGACCCTTATATCCTTCTTTTAACCCATGGTGTACTCATTCTCACAATAACCATGCGAAATCATCGTTATTGTTTTCAAAATTAATTATGAGAAACAAATTTGAAATTATTATATAATATAAATTATTATGACTCAGAATAAAAATACTATTTTTCCAAATTAAATTAACATTAGTGGAAGAATTTAAATTTAAATTTAACTCAAAGAGGTGTTGAATATGGGTTTTCATGAAAATCATTTCTCAAGAATAAGAAAATCTTATATTAACAGTATGGATATAAATCAACATGATATGGATTTAAATTCCTAGATTTCAATATATATTCTATAAAATCTATTTAAATAATTCATCATAAAATATTATTAAATTTATAAAATTTTAGGAAAATTATAAAAATAATAACAGTTTTCAGAAAACTACATTTCTATGACTAAAAAATGTATTATAAAATTCAGTTATAAAGTTGATTAAAATGTAATGAATAATTTAAAAAATAATTTTGTACTAATATTTTTAGTTTTAAATAAAGTTCAAGGCATGATGGGACTTTAAAATTATATTTTTTTAGGTGCTTGGGGTACAATTGAAATCAAACACACACACACACACACCGTACACACATAGGCCATAAAGTGAGGTCAAAGTCCCCCCAAGGGATAACCCACCAAAAGAGGCTTTTTATTACTTTGATAATTTAAGACATGAATGATCCTTGAGAATTAAGGCCATTTCATTTCCCATAGGCCCACCATTAGATGGACTGAAGAGCACACTTGCATCACGCTTGTGTTACCGCTTACACGTTGTTCTGACATCACAACACCATATTGATGGTCTGAAGGCGCATGTGGCACGTAGGTCCAAACCGGTGACCTGAAGCCCAAAAACATTTCCCTAAGATAATGTTTATATTATTATCTAAATATACACTTTATTTTTAATTAATATAATTTATAAAATCATTATAAATTGATTACAAATCCAAACTTAAAAACTAAAAAAAACCATTTTTGATGAATATTAATTATGATGCACAAAATATAATTAATAAAAATTTATTTACTATTTACTACAATTTTTTCAATAATTTTTATAAATTAATAAATATATATATATATTTCATAATTTGTTCCAACATTTTTATAGCCACCAATTAAAAGTCTAGGTTATAATAGTGATATTTATATATTTTCTCATGGATCATTTAAGTACGATTTTTTGTGTGATATACTCCAAAAAACATAATTTTTTTATTTTAAATTTTTAGGGTTTTCTATACCACAAGCTATAAAAGTGAATAAATTTATTTAATGTTAATATTATTTAGAATATCGGGGCATTACATTCTCCCCATCTATAATAAATTTCTTCCTATATATTTTAATTTCCAAAAGTATATAATGTGTTTGAAATTTGAAAATTCTTTTGTTGAAAACCCAGATCATAAAAAGGGTTAACCAAACATTTACTTGATATGACATAAATATAGGCGTGAATGTCAACTAGATTATCAATAATTAGGTTTCCAAATAAGATAATATTTGTGGGATGTATACATATGGACATGGTAGAAACACTTAAACAATTATGGATAATAGTAGAGAATATTATTCCCAATTGTAACACCCTAATATTTCATAGTACGGTTTTCTCTTAAAAATTATTCAGTAGCACGCGCTACACGCAATATAGAGTTCAAACACATCACGACCTATCAAACTAGCAATTTAAAAAGTAGTTATGAATATTATTTACCAAAATTTGAATTTTATATATATCCTATATAATTTTAACATTCATGTTTTTGTTTCTTAGACAAAATATAAAGACAAATCAAATTTTTTATATATAAGAAGTATTTTTTAAAAAATAAAATATTTTGACATTTTAATTGTGAAACGTTTTTAAATACAATATTTCACTAAATTATATATTTAATTTATTTAAATTAACTTCCTATTTATAAGAGGGACATAAAATTTAGTTTGGATAAATTTTTAGTGATTTTTTGATAACTGTCATATTTTGATGAATATTGAAAAATATTAAATTTTAATTGAAAACAACTTTTTTAATAAATATAATTTATAATGATAAATTATAAAATTAAATGTCTATTAGGTATAATTCAAATATATTTTAATCATTTAATCAAATTTTGGTCATCTGAAGTAATTTTACATTTAAATTGGACATAAACACGTATCAATATTTTGATAGTTTTTACTTCTTAAAACCCTGCTTTTTGGTTTTAACCGCGGAAATTAATTTTAAATTAATTAATGCAACATCAATGTTTTTAATTTTGTAACATTAAAATCATTTTTGAATTTGTAATATCAAAATTATCACTGGGTAAATTTTTGTTATTTTTCTGAAAACATTAAATTTTTGATAAATAGTGAAAAACATTACATTATTGTTTAAAACCGACATTTATTTATATAATTATAATCATTATTTATATTTATTTAAATGTATAAATTGATACATAATACCTATATTATTCCAATTTAATTCTTTGGAGTCATTACATAATAAGATTAGGTAAATAAAATTTCATTGAACTTGTTAACATCTTTTACCCACATTTTAGGCATATTTTGAAATTTGCATAAACGTAATTTTTCTACTTCTGGGAATTTTATTTCAACATTCCAATTGAAATAGTGGAAATAAATAAATAAAATTTGGTTTAATAGGATAAAAATAATTTTTGGTGAATAATAATTTTTGAATTTTATTTATAACAACTGAAGTTAAATAGGGTAATTAAAGGTAAAAATGATATTATAATTAATCTCACACATGTCATAATTCTATTGGATATGTTAATTTTGACCAAAAAAAACTATATGTAAAAAATTTGATCATTTTTATCCACATAGATTAGATTAGTACATTTATTATTATTTTTATTAAATAAGTTTTAAAAGTGTTAAATTCAATGTTTAATAACTAAATTTTTTTAATATGGGGTTATAATTAAGTTAAATTCAACTATAAATATTCATTAGAAAGATAAAACGATTTCCTATATCATGGTATTTTATTTATAAATTTTGGACATTAAATAATAAAATTTATATATGAAAGAATGATTATGTCATAATTACTTTCTCAAGAAAAGATTAAAATAATTGATATTAAAAATATCATAATAAAAGTAAATTTAGACTTTTTATACATTACAAGAATTTTATAGGTTAATTTGAGAAGATACTATTGATTAAATAAACTTTTCTCTAAGTGTTAATATTTTTATGACTTTCACCAAATCAAAATACCAAATAGTGTCAAAATTGACATTAATGAATTTTTAAAACAAATATTATATTACTAAATGATATAATATTCTTAAAAATCTAAGGATTAGAAAAGTACATAGATAAGGTTATATATTTAAATAATCAACAACTTGGGGTTCTCTAGGATTTTATAGTATGTTTATAAATTGTTTATTATAATAAATCAATAATACATGGTAAAAGTTAAAGTATTTATCTAAGAGTTAAATCATAAAGATAAGGTTAATATGGTGACCTAAACCAATATAAAACCCATTGTTTGAGTTTTGTTCGACCCATAAGCTCCTTAACCTAAATATAAATCCTTTTGTATCGATTAGAAACCGAATATGATTTTATAATAAAATAATATTTCAATCTTTTCCTAAAGTGATACTCACCTCGCTTATAAAAGTTTACTTCCCCTCCTCTCAAAATAACACCTCCAAATCCATTTAGATTATACAAAACCTACTCAAATATACTCCAAACTTCCCTCACTTAAACCTATAGTCCTTTAATTCACCATAATCCCAACCTATAGATCCCTTTTGTTCAAATCAAAAATAAGCACCGAAAGAAGAGGTAATAATTTCGTCACCTCTTTCAAAGTGTTGTTCTTCTTCCACTTCCTCTTTCATTATTATTTATATAACAAAAAAATTAATCCAGTAACTACTATATAATCTGATGATATTATCAATATTTTAAAACTATATTCCTTATTCTACCCATCCTATTAATGGAAATTCACCATACGTGCGTACGTACGGCTTACTATCTCCACGTCATAGTGTAGTTTGTTATTAAACACTTACTTATTTGGATGGGTATAATAATGAGTATAATTGATGTAATAATAAATATAAGTTGTTAATGATTCTTTATATATGATATACCGTCTAATTACATATGATTTACCATCAATATAATCATATTGTCACTCGTGCATATGTACAGATTACCATCTCCACGAATGCGTTCACAATCATTCCCATTGTAACCATTCAAGAATAAATTTAATTTTATGATTAATAATAATTTTTAATAACTTTATATAATTTTAGATATGAATCAAATATATCCAATCCATAACAAACATTACTTACGTAATAATTCATATAAAGGAAAACAAATTATTAGACACCCAAAACAATGATACTACTGAAATATCATTAACAATGAAATATTATAAGATCATATATGATATCATATTTATGTATATGGTTATTTTATAATTTATTTAAAATGATTTAACCATTATACATGCATTTAACCTACCCTCGACTAAGGAATAGTAGACGGTAAGGGTTAATTTTAGAATCTTTTTTTTTATTCGAGGATGTTTATACTTAAGTATTTTCTGGGACTTCTTTATCATCCACATCTATGTTTCTTAAAAATTTATTTCAAAACATTTTTTAATATTTTATAAAATATGGGTTAATGTCATGAATAACCTTGTTTTACTTTCTATAAAAATATTTAATGGAATCTTTCTGTCAATTTCAAAACAAGGTACTTTATGACCATTTCAACAAATTATGGTAAAACTGTTTTTAACGTATATGGTGGGTGTAGCTATTTTCCACCGTTATAACACCATTTAAGTTTCCCTTATAGTAATTAAATAATATTTTCAAAATAAATGTTTTCTTTTATAATTACATTACTTTTAAATGAATACAAATGAGAAAGATATATTTCACTCAAATAGTTTTTGGATTGATTTTATCTATGTCCACATCCTTAATTGGAATTTATGTTTGTTTGAGGATGATTTATTATAATAAAATCTTGTATGTCATGCTGAATGATTTATGTTTTATTTTGGATGTTTTATTTCTATACCATTCATGGTTTTTAGTTATATTATTCACATTTTTTATACTAGTTTTAATATGAATTTTTATGTTATGTTTCAACAATTTCATATGAGGAATCCATTGGAATTAATAAGTGATGGGTGGAGTACACTATATCTCACCGATGCATCCATATGTATCATGAATCAAACTATTGTCTCAGAATAAGGCCATGCTAAGTCATATTTTTAGTCTTGGTACGAGGCCTTGACTATGTGGTTATGATTTCTAAAATTATGTATTCCATCATTATGAAATTAGTTATTTATATTATACGAGATTATTCGACTAGTATAATATCTATGTGAATAAGTAAATAGAATTATTTGATTTCTCTTTTCCATATTACGCTGAATTTTATGTTTATATGGCTTGTGTTTTAGTCTTACACATTGCTTTAAATGTTTGGGCTTATTTATGATAGTTTCCTCTATATTGTTATCCTTATTGAGAATATGAGATAATCCCTTTATTATGTTTTATTTCCCACTGGAAATGAAGAAGTATATTATGATTGACCTACAGGGATAGGCTAAGGGATATGAGTGCATTTAAAGGGGACACATTGTTTTTTTATTTCAGGATGCAATGCAAAACTTATGTATGTATCTAGTAATTCCATGGATACTAAACAAATCGCCCTATTGATACTTAATATCTTGTGATATTTCCAATGTTAGGTAATAATGCACTGACTCTAGGTAACTAGGGTTTGGGTGTTATAGTTTGAATTAGAGGATGATTAGAAAAAACCCTAGAAACTAGATTTAGATAATCTTTCATTAGAGAACATTACCATATGATATTCTTTAAGGATTATAATAGATGAACATCCAAAAACTAAGGAAGTATAAATATTATATGTGTTTACCTAGAAATACATCCCTTTCTATATTTGAGAAGGTAGAGGTGACTCTAGCACATATTTAGCTAGGGGTAAAACCCAAAACAACACTTTGACATATAATCGAATGGGAATTGTGGAATAAAAACGGTCCTTGCTTCACTCTTGGTTACAAAACTCCTAGGGGATATTATTAGGATAATTCACATTATCCATACAATTCTTTATGAATAATTTTAGAGTAAATACATATTCAAAGAAAAAAAATTATGATTATGGTATATATGCATAAACTATTCAATTTGTGGTTGTTATTTTACATGTTTGGAATTATGTATTGTGATTATAACACTAATCTATTGTATGAAATTGTTTAGAAATGGAACCTAGTAGAAGGAATGAGAACTCTAGAAATACACATGATCCAATGAGTAAGAATTATCATATCGTTCATGGTCTTAAAAGAACATTTATAAGGGAAATAGTCTCCCATGTATTATTATCATATGAAGAAAAAGTATTATGTTTTTATAAGATATGTAAATAATTCTTTGAGTACTATGGATTCGAAGGGAATCTAGAGAAGATAAGGATGGTATAGTGAAATATGGATAAATCAAAGAAGGTAAAGAAAGATCTTCCAATATGTGATAATTATGGAAAGAATCTTCTTGGTAAATTCTTGAGGGGAATGTGAGTTTTTTATATGTGTGGATAAAAAATACACTATGTACGTCTTTGAAAAGGTAAGAAAATGGATTCAAATGTATAGTGCATCATCTGCAGGGATTTCATACACTATGAGAATCAGTGTCCCAATCATGAGACTATACTGCAAATGATGCTATTGAATAATAATCAAGTTATGATACTACCATAAATAAAGAGGAATAATTAGTGTTCTTATATTTTTAATAATGAATTATGTCATTTGAGTGTTGTATCAACGATGTATTGGTCATATTAGTTATGGAAATTAATAAGGATTATATAGAAATACTATTTAATTTAGGATTTGAGATTATATGATCCTATGAAAAGTGATTAATTAGTAAGTTAAACTTTTTTGGACAATACATGGTTCAAGGAAAGATAAACCTTAATATGGTTCGGATACTGATGTAGTGATCTTAGAATAAGAGATGGTTGATTTTGATAAATCATATAAGATATTCTTGACTACATTAGAACTGATTAATGATGTGTTTATTCCATCATTATTGGAGTATTCAAAATTTTTTAGGCAAGGAATATATATTATTTTATAAGGAATAAGGGAGAATTAATATAGTCAATAAGATTTTATAGTAAATCAGGGGGTAATAATGTTTTAAGAGATTACATGATGAAGGTACTCACTTGTTAATTTGTGGAAAAAAAGAGATCTTCCTTATGTTATGTTGACCTTCCTTTTAAAGTTTTCAACTATGCGTTTAGACACAAGTATTTTGGAAAAGTATAATGGTTGGAATAGATTATGTTGGACATTGAATACTATTTTTTAAGGGTAAAACATTTCATATGATTATTTTTGGATTTTTATAAAATTAAAACCCGTATGTCGGGAAACAACCCATCGCGTTTGGAAAAGCCGCGAGACATGAACCCACAACCATGGAGTGACAAGGGTGCATCAGCTACCACTGGCCTACGTGATGTCATGGTTTGTATACGGTTTTTTTAAATGGTGTTAATTATTAATTATATATTCATTTTTTGAAACCCTATACGATTTGGTAAAATATAATATTTTTTAGTTCCATTATCTTTGGAGTGAAAGATGAGTTTGTCGTAGAAATTATTTAAATGATGCAACTCTACTTTACAAGTATTTTTTTTCTTAATTCAATGAATAAATTAATTCATAAATATTAGGGAAAGGAAATTAAAAACAAATTTTTTTTATCCTAATACCATATGTGTTGTTAAACTAGTGATATTTTAAATCATTGTAGATTTATGGGTCTAAGACCCCCATTTCTCCATTCATTGTTCACGTGTTTGTGATTCATGACCTCAATCACTTCCTATGAATATTTATGTATTTCCTCCAATTTTGTGACTCTAATTTCAAAAAATTTTCTTCTATTCAAAATCCTTATTTGGTGGTGTCTTTTTTATTTTACGATCAATCTTATTAAGACTTAATTTCATAAACCTTCTTTCTGATGCGGGTTTTCTACAAAGTTATTTTTTATTTTCAATCTTTTATTTTAAAATAACAATTTAATATTGTGAGGATGAATTTTATTGAAGGAGGGGAAAATGTAACACCCCATGATTTCATAGTACGTTATCTCTATAAAATAATTCAGCAGCTGGTGCTACAGAGAACACCGAGATCAAGCGCGTCAGAGCCTATCCAACCAGCCATCTAAAAATATGTTTGGAATAGTTTTAACAACATTTTTAATTTTATATTTGTCCTATTAAATTTTAACATTCATATTTTTGTTCCATAGACATAACATAATGAAAAATCCAAATTTTCAGATAAAAGAAGTATTTTAAAAAAATTCCTCCTTTTAATGGTGAACCCTTTTTAAATATAATATTTGAAACTTTAATGAATTAAATTTAATGAAATTAACTTCTTATTTATATTTGGGACATAAATATTTAGTTTGGATAAATTTTTGGTGCTTTTCTGATAACTTTCATATTTTGATGAATAGTGAAAAATATTAAATTTTAATTGAAAACCAAATTTTTAATAAAAATAATTTATCATGATAAATTATAGCTTTAAATGGTTCTAAAGTATTATTACATTATATTTTTATCATTTAACCCATTTTTTTCATTGAATGTAATTTTATATTTAAATTGAACATAAACACGTGTCAATTTTTTGAAAGTTCTTACTTCTTAAAAACCTGCTTGCTGGCTTTGACAATGGGAATTTATTTTAAATTAATTAATGAAACTTCTATGTTTTTAATTTGGTAAAATTTAAATCATTTTTTAATTTGGAATATCAAAATTATCTTTGGGTGAATTTTTGGTATTTTTCAGAAAACATTCAATTTTTTATGAATAGTGGAAAACACTGTGTTATTGTTTAAAGGCGAAATTTATTTAGAAAATTATCAATATTATTTATATTTATTTTAAAGTAAAAATAAATACCTAATTCCTATATTAGTAAAATGTAATTCGTTGGAGTCATTTTATAATATGATTAGATATATAAAATTTTATTGTTCTTTTTAAAGTCTTTTACGCACTTTCTCGACACATATGAAAATTTTCATAAAACATAACTTTTGAGCTTCTGTGAATGAATTTTTAAACTCCGAGAGACATGGTTGACATCAATAAGTAAAATTTTAATATGATGGAAATAAGTTTTGGTTAATAGTAACTTTGGAATTTTATTTGCAACAGTTAAAAGTAAATAGGGTAATTAAAGTTCAAAATGTTGTTATAATTATCCTAAAACACGCCCGAATTCTATTTGATAAGTTTATTTCTACCAAACTCAACCTTGGGAATAAAATATGATCCTTTTGGTCCACATGGATTTGATTAGTAAATTTATTATTATTTTATTTAAAGAAGAGTTAGAATTAGTAAAATAAATTTTTAATAACTAAAACTTTTTTAATATGCTGATATAAAAAAGTTAAATTCGACTATAAATATCCATTATAAATCTCAAAATATTTCCTACCTCATGGTATTTTATTTATAATTTTTAGACATTAAATAATTTAATTTATATATGACACAATAATGATGCAGTAATTACCTTATTACCAAAATATTAAAATAATTGATATTATAAATATCAAAATAAATTTAATTGAAACTTTTGATGCCTTCCAAGAATTTTCTAGGTTAATATGACATTTAATGGTTGATTAAATATTTTTTTTTCGATGTGATAAAGTTGTTATGACTTTCACAAAAACAAAATACCAAATAGAGTCAAAATTGACATAAATGAATTTTTAAAACAAATTCTATATTATTAAGTAATATAATATTCCTAAAAATATAATGTTCAGAAAAAGGACTTATATAAGGTTATATATGTCAATAGTGAACTAAATGGGGTTCTTTTTGGCTTTTTATAGTATTTTTATTAACCATTTATTATAATAATACAAGAATACATGGTAAAAGTTAAACTATTTAACAAATAGTTAAATCTAAAAGATATAGTGACCTAAACCTATCTAAAACCTATTGATTGAGATGTTTTAAAACCATACCCACCATAGCCTTGAAATAAATACTTTTTGATCCATTAGAAAGTTAATTTAATTTTATAAAAAAATATTATTTCAAGAATTTCCTAAAGTGACCCTTACCTCTCCTATTAAAGGGTACTTCCCCTTCTTTAAAAATCACACCTACAAAGCCTTTTGTCTTGGCAATCCCCTGCTCAAATATCCTCCAAAGTACCGTCACATCATCATATAGGCCTTCTATTGATCAGAAAATTGAATGGAATCACCCGGATAAGAGGTAATAATTCCATCACATATTTCAAAGTTCTTTTCTTCTTCAACTTCATGTTTCTCTGTTATTTACATACCATAATAATAAATCTAGTACCTTTTATATTTAGGGTTGTTATTATAAATATTTTACCAGAATATTAATTGTTATATCCATCCTATTAATGAAATATCCCCATACGTGTGTATGTACGACTTACCGTATCCACATCGTGGTGTAGTTGGTTATTCAACACTTCATTATTTGGATGTGAATAATAATGAGTATAATTTATTTACATAATAAATATAACATGTTAATGATTCTTTATATATGATATACCATCCAGTTATATAATATTTCACCATCAAAATAATGTTATTTTCGCTCGCGCATACGTACAGATTACCGTCTCCACGAACGCAATGAGAATCATTCCCCATCATAACAATTCAAGAATGATTTTCATTTTATGATTAAAAATAATTTTTAAGAACTTAATATCATTATGGATATGAATCAAATACATTATATCCATAATAAACCTGACTTATATAACACAACTTAGAAAGTAAAACGAATCAGTTAACACCCAAAAAAATGATACTTCTAAACTATCATTAAGAAATAAATATTAGAAGATCATATATGATATCATATTTATGTACGTGGTTCTTGTATTATTTAATAAAAATGATTTCACCATTATAAAAGAGGTTATTCTACCCTTCACTAAGGAAAAGTACAAGGTATGGGTTAATTTTACAATCTCTTTATTTATCCAAGGTTGTTTATATGTAAGTATCTACTAGGACTTATTTATTATCCACAAATGTGTCCCCTAAAAATGTATTTCAATTTTTTTAACTATTTCCTAGAATATGGGTTAAACTCATTTATACCCATGTTTTATTTTGTATAATTTTTTTGAAAGGAATCTTTCCGTTGTTTTCCAAACAAGGTACTTTATGTCCTTTTTTTACAAATTATGGTAATAATGTTTTTATTAACTTATACGGAGGGTGCCCCTATTTTTTGTTGTTATAACTCTTTTGAAGTCCCCCCTACCATATTATAATAATATATTAAAAATTAATTTTTTCTTTTATAATTTTGTGACTTTTAAATGAATACATAGTAGAAATAGATATTTTAATCAAATAGTTTTTAAATTTATTTCATCTATGTCAACATTATTCATTGGATTTTATGTTTGTTTGAGGTTTATTAGTTATAATACAATCGTCCATATTGTATTGAATGAGTTATGTATGACTTTGGATTTGATATTTTTATACCATTCATGGTTGGTGGTTTATATATTGACATTTCTTTTAATAGTTTTAATACGAATTTTAATGTTATGTTTCAATCATTTCATATGAGGAATGAATTAGACACAGTAAGTGACGGGTGGATCCTACTATATCTCCTCGATGCATCAGTATGTCTCAAGAGAGAAACTAGTGTCTTTGAACAAGGCCTTAAAAAATATTATTTGTAGTCTTTGTAGGAGGCCTTGAATATGTTTTTATGATGTATGGAATTATGGATTCCATCATTATGAAATTAGCTATTGATATTACATGTGATTATTTGACTAGTAGAATATCCATGTTAATAAGTAAATAGAATTATTTGATTTATCATTTCCATATTATGCTGAATTTTAACCTTAAAAGTCATCTATTTTAGTCTTATACATTGCATTAAATGTTTATTCTTATTGAGGGTAGTTTTTGCTATATTGTTATCCTTAATGAGAATCTGTGATAACACCTTTCATATATTTTCTTTTTCCTAGGATGTGAAAACTATATTATGACTGACTTGTAGGGATAGGATAAGGGATATGAGTGTGATCAAAGGGGTCACATTTTTGTTGTTTTTATATATCATGATGTAATGAAAAACTTGTGTATGTATCTAGTGCTTCCAAGGATACTAATATAATAGGTCTTTTGAGACTTTATCTCTTATGATCATGCCAATGTTATGTAATAATGCCCTGCCACTTGGTAAATGGGGTCATGGTGTTAAATCAATAAATTTAATGATCAATAATAATATATAAGAATATAATTGGATATCGTTTCATTCAAGATCATTTTTCTAAATATGATGAAATTTTTTTCTATATAATAAAATAAGTAAATATAATTACATGATATAATTCTATTTTATTAGAATAATTTTTCCTTTGGTTGTGATTCGATCAATTTTAGCTTTAACTCTAAAACCATGAAATGAATATCTGAAATAAAATTTTATGCCTAAATCACTAATATTTATTTTAATGTATTCTATGAACCATAAAAGTGTGAAAATTATTTTATTATGTTAATAAATATTTTCCAAAACCAATATTCTTATATGAAAATTATCCAATATAATACATTAATCTCTAAACATTAACAGTAACACCATTGGTTCAACCATAATAATTATCTGTCAAATTATTTATGTAGAAATAGAGAAATTTTATCCAAAAAATAATGTATAATGTTAATAATATATTCATTTTAATCACACTTTAGTTATGTGTTCAATCTCCTCTTCCTCTCCGGATGCGATGGGTTATCCCCATGCATGTGGTTTATGCTTTTTCTGAAACAATATTAATATAATTCCCTAATCATATCAATTTCGGATAACAAATAATTATAGACACATCAATGAAAAGCTAAACCTTAAAGGTTACAATTACCTTTAATCATTTGTACAACGAGTTTAAAAGAATTATTCCATTAATAAATTTCGTATATACAAACCAAATGGTTTGTATTCCAATAAATGTCTACGAAAATATAGTTATTCATGATAAATCCCCATCACATAATTTCTAAAAAATGGGTGTTTAATACACTAAATATATAGTCATCGTTAAACCCATAATCCTATGATGGTATTCATAGTTATAAAGTTAATCTTAATTTAAGAAATATATGCATAAAAAATTTAAGACAATACTTTGGCGTTTCATTTGTCATATAACAAAAATACCATAGATAAACACAAATCTACAATTTCATTTTTAAATCCAAGTACATATATACTTAAACACCATTACATTAATATTGGTCCTTCCTTGGTCTAGTATTTTACCATTAAAAGAGTGGATTGACAATAATCATGAATATGTTCCCCACATTCAAGAATATAAACTACGAATTAATTTTTGGGAGGAAATTAATTTTTCTGCACATGAAACATCACTTTTCATAGACAATTCATCCCCATATTCCATTATATTACCCCCCAAAAAAACATTTTTATTTCATTAATAATATCAAATGGGGTGTATATATATATATCTAAAATAATATCACTTGAAGAGTCTCTCCTCTATGGTCTCCAACATAATATCTATTAGTGAACTCCACCCATCTCTTATTTGGTGTGCTTGAATAATTTATAAGGTATACATAGAAAATGTTATATCATGATAAATTACATATAATAATCATGATATCTCTCACCGTATTCATCTTACCATTTGGTTACTCAAAATCATCAATTACTCAATCGTATTAATTGTTAAAATGATTCAATTGGATTATATCCTTTGAATAAAACAAAAATTCATATTTTGAGAAATAATAATTATAGTAGTAAATCCATATAATAATTATTTATACTAATAAATCATGAAGCATTATTTTCAACCTAATTCACATTAGGTTTAACCTATCTCATTCATTTCCATCATATATTCAAATAATTTGTTATTGTTTGAAAATAAAATATAAATTATCCAAATAATATCACATGGAAATTTCAACAGTGGTACATAGAAAGTCATGTTGTCGTGCACCAATTGATGATCAAGTCAAATCTCAATATTCACTTTTCAAATTTATTGCCACTGGGTTCAATTTTTCAAAACCACATCAACTTGTAGTATACAAAATAGGATGCATTTCATGGAAAACCACATTATATATTCCTAAATAAAAATATTTTATTTACATTTATTCATTTAATTAAATCATATCATAGTGTTATATTTCCTAATATATGTTTTCTTAAATCTAGTTCTTACAGATTCTACCCAATTTTATCTCATACAAACTGTAATTAAACTGTCCCCAGTAGACTAGCTTTAGAGGTAATGTTGTAATATTGGGGAAATATACAAGTGATCACATCCCAAAGGATGAAATAGTTTAGTAGTCTTGGAAAACTAGATAAATAATTTATTATTTCATTACCTTTTCAAAAAAGGAATATAATATATTGAATATAGGTAAATCAATATTCTTGAACACTTTCAAAGAATCCTTCTTTATATCCTTGGAAAAGGATTCGAAATAAGGGTGAGCTTAGATTCTCAGTGTTAGTTATGTAAATATGATGTTATCATGAATAAATAATGAATTAATATTAAGGGATAATAAATACAGAACTGTAAATATCTAATCACATATTTTTTTAATAACTAAATTTTGAACCAAAAATAAATTCCTAGATAATATCAATGTAATAATTACATTGATAATAACAACAAAAATCTAGCTAAATTAAATCCATAACATTAAGCGTCATGATCTCAAAAATTGTGGTATTTATACCTTCAAGACCATTAAAACTATGGTTTAACAAACAGGGTTAATACCCATTTAAATCAATCTTACTGATTCACCTCGTGAGACTACTAATGAATTGATTGGTATATAATTCCAAGCCCATCCTGTCACTAAATTTCAAATTAATTCTTCATATATATATATATAATGGAAAATTTAATTCATGAGAAATATTATTTACCAACACATGGATGTATTGATTAAAGAATATAAAACATAAATATGTCCCCAAACATCATATCACTTTCAAATTAAAAGATTCTATATATAGATGATATATTGTTTAAATAATAAACATAACCATGATAAAAAATACGTATATTTATGGGAAATTTATTATACATTGATAATAAAAAAGATAATATTTCAAAGGAATATTACATATTAAAAATAATAATAATGAAACATAATACAAATACTTTTCTTGATAAAATTAATCACAAACCATCTGAATAGATAATACGAATGGAATCATTATAATATATCCAAATTCTAATATATTTAAAATAATTTATTGTTTTCATTTATAAAAACAAACAAAAAATTATCTTTAGAACACTCTTGAGGAAAATTCAATTTACATTTTGAAAATTAAATTTAAAAAACTAAAATTTCCAGAATATTATAAAATAATTTTGATTGAAAATATCATTGTAACAATGTAAAGTATGACTCAAAGAAATTATTGGTCAGTATAGTATAATGCTTCCATTCATTATGATCATGTTAAAGAATGGAATATTCCATTGAAATTTTGTTAATAAAATTCATAATTAAATTTTATGAAATATATAGGTGGTTCCCTTTTATTTTTTTAAAACTAATTGTTGTTTAAAAAGACTTTAAATAGTATTAATAAATCATTTTTATAAACCCCGAATTTTGAATAAGAAATTATTTTTGATGGATGATAACTATAAAGTCTTCCTTATTGGAAAACATTGTAAAAAAATTTAGGTAAAAAAGAGATAAAAATTGTTCTATTAATCGAAAATTTTATAAATAAATGGATGATAATACAATTAAATGGGGTTTATTAGACAATAATAATATAATTTCATTAAATGGAAATTCATATATAACGAATCTTGGAAAAAATTATATTAAAACTTAAATCTCAAACTAATTTTGAAAATTTTAAATTAGAAAACCCATAAAAAGAAGAAAATAAAATGACCCATTATCATGAATATAATGATATTCATGACATTACATATCAATTTGGTTATTGTACACCATATAAAAAATATATTTTTATAACAATACGTAATTTAAAATGTGAATAATTTGAGACTCGAAACCCTATGAAGATTATAACAATTATGTGGTAATTAATCAATGAATCAATTATGTTTTAGAAAAGATATATATATATATATATAATAATTGTAAATACAATATAATATAATAAAAATTCATTACAAAATCAAAAAAATAATATTAAGAATAATGAATAAGTAATAAAACCAAATAAAATGAATTTGAGTTATGAAATTCCTTAACACTAGATAATTTTGAATTTGAATCCCCTTGAATGAAATATTTAAAATAAAAACATAAAATATCATCATCATACAAGGATTCATAATATTATATTTAAAATTTCAATTATATAATATATTTTTATAACATAGGATCATATCATTAAAATATGCCTCAATAAAAGGGATATTAGAAAATATCCTTTACCCCACACTTTCGATTGGTTGAATGTTCATTAACATTATGCATAATGCTTTTAATAATTTTATTAATTTATAAAAAAACATATTAATATTTATAATCTCATATGTTATCCTTTTATGAAATATGACCTCCATCTTGTTAACAATCATTTAATATTTGTATTATTTCGAGTATTAATTTCCTAGTTTTCTTAAGTGTGTTTTGTAGAAAAAGTGTTTTTATTGTTTTTATGATGTAGTTTCATAATATAAATAGTGATAATAAATTTAAATATATTTTATATAATTATTTTGTGAACCTCTAAAATATTTCTTGAAAGCGGGACATATGAAATGAGTCACATACCATCTTGGAGATGGTAGGTCTTACGTACACAAAAGAGATGGTATCAAAGCATAAGAAATTGGATGTTATATTAATTTTATAGAAATAATATAATTAGATATGTATATTATATATTAATTATTTCGATAATTATAAGTATCCATGTGTATCAATGATGGAAAACAAATTACATCTGTTCACGAGGTGGTAGTACGCAGTACACAATAGTGGTGGATTTGTTTCCCATTTTATGGTGGAGGATATGGATATATATTATTCTATATAACTGATAAAAATAATTTAAATGGGATATTTTATTTTTATTATAGTGTAATTTTTAAGAGGTGATTTATTTTCAATAAGAATAATTAAAATTAATGAGCTTACTGAAGACAATTACCTTCATCTGGGAGAACTTTTTTTGGATATATTATTATGGACCGCCATGTTTAACTATTGGAATGAAATAATCAATTATAATGTTTATGAGTATTTTGGGGAGATATTTTCTTTATATTTTTTTATGAAAAATATATTGATAGGTTTGATTTAGTTAGGGGATGGAGTTGACATTTATAATTGAGGATGGTGATACTTACAAGATTTTTTAAAATAATAAATCACACGCACACATTTAAAATGTCATAAAGCTCCAAAAAAACATTAACATACCCTAGATGTACTATGTTCTAAAAAATACATAAAATATGATTTGTATATTTTTTATGTCATTTAACCTTTATCTCATTAGTTTTACCCCATGTAAGACAGGTTTCACCTCAACCTTGTTTAAATATTTTTACTCCTTTCAGAATTCATTATCATTGAAAAAATATACCTAATTTTATAATATAAATTATGAGGATTCAAATTATAGAACCCATTATTTTAAATCCAATTAATATAATTTTTTGGGTTTTACTTAAAATAAAACCCAAAAGGTGTCCATAAATCATTTACTAGAAGTGTGTTTTTCAAGAATATTGTGATATCATATTAACTATATTACCAATAATCATCATTATATGGATAAAATATAATATTTAAATAAATATTATCGATAAATTTCATTAATATCATTCATCAATAAATATTATATTTATTAATTACAATGGATGAATTTTATGCATTTAAAAACATATGTAGGAAAATTTCCTTTTTAATCCTAAAAAATTCAATTGTATCAAAATCATGTATAGATAAAACTAAAATGTAATTAATTGTTTTAAAAATATTTAAATAATATTTTCATTACTTTTAAAAAAAATTAAAATAATAATGAGACGTTAAAATTACTTTATATAATGAAATCATATAACAATATTTCAAAAATATTTTTATTTACTATTCACTAAATTATCAACAATTTCTTAAAAATCCCATAAAACTGCCCTAAATTATTTTTCATATTCCTATTTAATGAATTATATTATTTTATAAAAAATATTAAAAAGTTGTGTAAATTTATCATAATTCAAAACATAATATGAAAAATAAAACCATTTTTTGAAGATTATGTATTTTAAAGCATAAAAGGACTAATAAAAATTTGAGTGATTATTTAGTAAGAATTTATTAATAACATTGTATTTGTTATTACCTAACTATATATATTTCATTATTATATTAATCATATTTATAGAAACTTATTCAATGGAAAGGTAAAAATGGTTATATTTAAATGGGATCTCACAGTTCATTTAGGATCACGGTTATAGGTCTTATATGCTATCGAACAAAATGTTATTCGATTAATGTTTTTGGGTTTCATATAATGGAAACTATAAAATAGAATAATTTTTTTTTAAAAAAATAATCTTTAAAATCATAGGTTGTTATAGTTTAAATGAAAATGTACATCAATAGGGTTTGGGGTTTTACATCCTCCCCACTATAATGAAATTCTCCTCTAAAATGCATTCCCAAACATCTATAGGGATAATTTGTAAATATAATCAGACAATGAACCATAATATCAATCATACACTTTATTTTATAATCTTGGATACATATATGTTTCAACTATTTATGAACTCTATGAATTATTTTCTAATGCATCATCTTCACTCTATTACCCACTATAAAAAATCGGTTCTCTTAGAAAGGGATATCAAACTCAAACATGACATCATTAGATTCAATAACATCAGATATATCAGGATAGTATAATAAATGATTATATTTATGTAATTTATAATCCATATTATTTAAACAATAATGAAGAGAAAATAGTATGCCCATAGTGGGAATCATTCTACTATATCATATCACCCAACATAACTTGGAATTAGCTTCTAATACATTCAAACAAGATGGTGTCCCAACCTCATAAACGACTTCGAGAATACTCATTCACCATCCTAACACACAAGAGGACTGTTTCGTCATTCCTCATGTGTCCTCTACCTACATTAGGTGGTTAATATCCGCATTAAGATAAACCAAATATGATTTGATATAGCTTTAATGACACGTGACCAAATCATTACTAACACAAAATTTTCTTAGAAACAAAGAAGAAAATTTAATGTTCGGCCACATAGATCCTTGAATGGAGCCATCTAAACCAATTCATGATGAACGTTGTTATAGGAGAAATCCAAAACAGAAATATGGACCTCCGACGAATAGCTAAAAAACCATCACACACACTTTCAAGATGTATTTAAGTATATTAATATTCTATTCGGACTAATCATATTTCTAAGGATGATGATCAATTATTAGAAGCACCTACATAAAAAATAAAAATTTTCAACCATTTCATGATAATCCAAATATATCTTTCATGAACATTATCTATCATTAAACCTCGATTAATTGACCAAATTACATGCCTCTCACTAGTTTAAGTGATTCAAAAACTAAACCAAAAATTGATCCAATACTCAATACCAAATCAAACCATGTATCATGGGGACAATTATTTTAACAAACTCTACCATGATGCCCCGATTCTTGTGGATATCATGAATTCTCATTATATCAACTTCACACCCCATTTTTTGATTCCACTTGTATATATTTGTCCACTTCTTAACCGAGTATTCTAATCACACTCTATAGTTGCTGTCTAAAGGCTACTTATATCTCAAATCATCATCTCAGTATTCATCTAATCATGTTATACTAAAACATAAATGTATCATAGGCCCAATAATCCTACTAGACTTAATCCAATAACTAACATCAATTAATACTACATGTTATTTATCTCTTATCTTGTAATTCTAAAATACCAATCACACTAATTAAACCTAATTCCAATAAATTAATGTTACAACTATGGTTCATTCCATTTTCTCCACCTGGATTATCATTTTGTATCTAACAAAAATTAGAAACCAAAACCAGGTCAGCTTCATCCACATATATCTTATGATGTTTACTAAAAGCTTCAAAGACGATCACCACACTCCCATTATAGCCACGATGTTCTTAATGTGAAATGACATTCATATTAATTATCTAAAAAAATAATTATTCTTATTATCCAATATCATTAGAACATTGAATCTATAGATCCCCACTCAAGTGACTAAAATATATCCACTTCTCAAGATGTAATCTAGACCCTATTAATACAATAGTAACCCCAAAAACTACATTCTATTTCTATCAACAATCTTATACTATAAAATATGTCTTGAAAGTTCAATCCCAATATCTATGACCATTCTCACCATTACATAGCTCTCACATTACATCTCCCCAGGGGCCCCTTTGAGTCCCCCAACAAACTAATGATTACATTAGTTCCCAACTATCAAAGAATAGATGTCTTCTAATAATTTTTCAATCGGGTTGATCCACCTTTTTCCTAGAAATTTCATAATATGGGTCAATCATAACACGAGTTATCAGAATTTTCTTCAATGGTAAAAAAATCATCTCTCAAGTCAGCTATCAGTCTCAACATCAGTAAATCCCTCATGAACCAATGGTCCGTTCATCGCCACTTATATTTACCTACTCTCATGCATTGGTCATACCTTGATGCATCCATTTCCATGAAAAATCAACACCTATCCTACCATAGAGAAACAATTTATCTAACCAATATAAATCATAATATCAATGTTCTATGCCCAATTATTATTACTTGATTGAAAAATGAATTTCATAGCTTTCCCATATCATATAATGACAAATAATACACAAATCCCATCAATAAAATTAAATTCAAATTCATTTATTAAAAAAAATAAAGATTCAAAGACTCTACTAGAACATATTGGAGCTTCATATTATCCTAAACCTAATGTTTCTCAAGTTAATGAACACATACATTATACAAATAATTATAAAAACACTCCATGGTAATCCAATGAAACCAATACACATTTATATATGTTTTAATGACCACACATCAGAAGTCTCATAATACACCCACCATAGTCACTGTATCCGAGATATTTCTCAAAATAGAATCATCAACATTCCTCACACACGCCATCTGAGGTAGGAATTATTAATTTAAACACCAATATCATATCTCTAAGGATATTATTTATTAATGCATATCCATATACCATTTATGTTAAAAACAATCCCAATTACTTTTTATATTTTAATTTTGTTTCCATTTTAACTGCAAATAAACATTCGTAATATCTACCATTTCCAACCATGTATACCCACAATGCATAATTCCAAGTGTTACACTAATATACCATCCTTCTCAATTATCTAATATCATATCCATTCAGTAAGTGGCTCACATTCCCAATGTATAGCTACCCTTTGTAAGGTTTGTGTGTGATTGAAAGATATACCTTCCACTTATAAACAAATTCATGTACCTAGGGTGCCCCTATCACATATTACACTCATATATAAAAACATATCTCTAATAATAATAGGAAATTTCTATCAACATAGTCATAATATGTGACTCAATAATATATTAATCCATATCTCAATATCGTAATGGAACTAATAAGACACTACACCCAATATAGGATTCTCATGCACATATATATAAATCACCACATCCATTATCCAACTTCCTACTCCAAGGTTATCCTCAACACATGTTCCTTTATTATATTGGAATAATATTAGAAAAAAACACATCTCACCACTCCACTCATGCCCTATAATGTAACTTCCCCACATTCAATATCATGTATATCCTGACATACACTACTAAAAATTAGGTCTATAGCTACAGACCTATAGCCACGGTTTTATAGGTCCGTGGCAATAGCCTTTATTTTTCCACAGTTATTTTTTTTGTCCGTGGCTAAATCTGTTTCATCATTTTTTCTCCCGATCTTTTATCGGGCTCCTCCTCCTCCCCGATCCACAACCCTCCTCCTCCCCCGATTCTCACACCACGTAGCCCTCCTCCCCAACCACGTCTTCTCCTCCCCACAGCCATCCTCTCCTCCTCCGATTCGCAGCACTATCCCATGTATCCCTCCTCCCCGACGGCATATCCTCCTCCCCGCAGCCCTCCTCATCCTCCCCCGGTTCGTAGCCATATCCCTACGCAGCCTCCTCCCCGACAGCGTATCCTTATCCCGAAGATTACCCTTTCCTACGTGCTCCCCGACAGCCTCCTCCTCATGCTGAACCTCCACCCTCGCTGGAATCACCTCCTCCTCAAGCCATACCTCCTCTCTCACTAGTATCTCCCCTCTGATGTGTGACCCTGTCGACATCATCCCCTATCTAGCATGTGGCTTCCCCTTTGGTGAGATTTCTTAGATTTCTTTTTGGGGTTTTACTCATCTTTTCCAAACCCGAAGGGATGAGGTATGATTTTTGTGATTTATTGGATTCCATGGGGTTCAGTTCATCCATCAGGGTGTACTCATCCATTTATGAGAGTTTCATTTCATCCGTGCATGTTTGAGGTAGGTGTTTTCATGTTTTTTCCTTTTATATTGAAAAACATTAGTTCTTGAGTCGATTCAATAAACTTCGAAATATGTTTCAAACCTTTATTATACTTGTGGATAGTTCATGGTAGTGTTTTCTTGTTGGTAGAATTTTCTAAAAATAGGTTTTGAGATTATTTTCCATTTATGCCTATGTGTACGCCTATCCAAATTGGGTTAGATAAAATTTAATTTTAGTTTAAATATTTAAGTTAGACGATTAGGGTAGTGTTTTCCCAAAAATGTATTTTATTGAAATTGTTTTTCTGGTGTTGGGTTGGCTTGATGAAACATGTTGGTTTTCATGAAATAAATTTTCAGTTAGTGGAAGGTACACATTGTTTTCCTTGAAAAATTGTTTGGGGAAAGACTAAATGTGCCATGCCATTTGACAAAGGCACATCCATGGGTGATTGGAATGAATTCATGTATGAGACTTCAAATGATAATATTTTTGGAAGGGGTTCTTTTCTTGAAACTTTTTTTAAATAAAGGGATTCATTATATTCTCCATATCCCTCCCATTATTAAAAGGTTCTATGACTTTGCAAATGGATTGTGTAATTTTCAAAATTGGGTGGGAAGTGATGACCTCTTTGGTTTTTTATGAAGTGAATGGTTTCCTAATGGTAAAAATCCCATTTGGAACTTCTCACTTTAAAAATACTGTTTTACTTTAACATTATTTTTCTTAAATGTTTTCTTGGTTTTTGAATCGTATATTGATTACTTTGTTTGAATTAATTTTAATTTAGGTATGCATGGTGTTTTTGAGTCCTGGGTAATTATGGTAGGGTGTTGCGATTGGTTTCGAAGGCACGCGCTCATATTTCCAGGTATAGATATGTATGTATGTATATGTATATATATATATTGTGTGCATGTTTCCTCATGGTATGGGGAACACATTCATATGTTTAACGATATATATATATATATATATATATATATATATGGAAGTGTGTGAGTGTGAGTGGGATTCCGTTTAAGTGATAATGGTTTGGATTGACCATCCTTTAAGGTAGGATTTCTAATGCACTTTACTTTTTAATTTAAGATCTATTAGTTTCTTGATTTTTGAACCCTCTTATATTTATAAATATGAATGTATGAGCCTTGGATTAGATTTTTTGGTGTGAAATTAGTGTATTAATCCTTGTTTGTGATAACTAGAATTGTCTTGGTAAATAGCACACACTAAGTGTTTGGTTAAATTACTGTTTGGATTTTGTGGGAAATTTAGGACGTAAAATGCATGGCTTAGAATTATATATGTATTGGAAAGATACAAAATGGTATTTGGGTATCCTTTAATGGTTTTCTATTGTGTTTTTAGTTTTTATAAAAATATGAATGTTGGTTTTCTTCTCTAAAATTTGTCGGGCTCCTCCTCCCTTCTCCTCCGCGATACTACGCGCATGGATATCCTCCGGCCCCCGATACTCCCGAACCTTCGGCGGCGCCCTCCTCCCCGATACACGCGATCGCCACCACCTTCCTCCAGTGCGCTCGCGATCCCCACCCCATTTCTACCATACTCCCCGCTCGCGATCGCCACCGCCTTCCTCCCGTGCACTCGCTACCATTCTACTCCGACGATGTGGCCACCCACCTTGGGATGATTCTCCTCCGATGATGCGATCACCCCACCTCCCAGTCGGCGTTCCTCTTCCTCTCGGTACGTTAGCTCGCTCCTCTCTCAATCCCATGGCGATCTTCCTTACACCTGGGCATTTTGAATCTCATCATTTCACAACGCCGCAAATGACACATTTTACCCTTGTGCACAATCATTCTGTGGCTACGCGAAATGTGGAGACACTCGAAGATATCTCCCGCGACCATCCTTTTACCAGTTGAGACCAAGGTATTTCGTTCCTGGATGCTTTAAAAATCTCTATCCAAGGCAATGATTTCATGGCTAATCCCCCTCTGGTAAAGCGATAGGAGGATGGTGGTTATCTAGTTGAAGCAGACCCAGACGCCCTGAAACAGCGCGCACAACTATGAAAATTCTCAGTGATGGGTTGTATCTCTTACCACAAAGGTAACTACCCTTGGCCCCTTACTGAACTTCAGTCTCGTATTGCACAATGCTATAATACTGCAAATTGGAAACTAATCCCCATAGGACCACATACTGTTAAGATCACAAGATAATTTTGAAAGAGTTTGGAAGACTTGTAATCTCAACCTCAAGTCGGGTTTACTTAAAATTTCAGAGTGGGATTCTACATTTAATCCGCACACACACAGAAACACTTTGGCACAAGTCTGGATCAAATTGCATTGACTTAACTGGTTTTTTGGCACCCAAAAATACTGAATGATATTGTCTCATGCATAGTAACCGCTCTTAAAATTGATCAAAGGACCTTACATGATGACTTGGATCTATTCGACAGAGTAATGGTTGAAATAAACCTTGACTCAAAACTTCCCATCTCTGTTAACTTCAATGCCAATGAATACAAAACTGAAGATATAGTGGAATATGAGGGAAAACCCCCATTTTGGGATCACTATAAAATCATAGGGCATACTATCTTGAACTGTCGGGTGATTAGGTAGCAGGTAATACAACCTTATGAGAATGAATGGAAGGAAATGAGGATACCTAAAAAAGAAAAAGCCCCCATGATAGACATGCCTGAAATATCCAAAATGAAATATGAAGTTTGGGCCAAAAAAACTCACACTTTGACTCACATAAGAGATAGTTCAGGAGCCAAATGGGGGATGAAGTGGAGGAAGAAGAAACCTCTATTAATGATCAAAACCTCTCAATTGAAATTACATACCTTTTACTAGACACTATTAGAGTATCAACCGAGCAAGAAAAGATTTCTAGCTATCAACATGACCTAGAAATGCATAATCTCTAGCAACCAATCTTGGATGGAGGGAATTTTTCTACTAATGAACTGAAGAAACTAACCTATACTTCTAATACTTCAATCCACAATAATGATGTTTGCACTAAAGAAAATGATGTGGCTGACAGTCCATACTTAAGCACCAAGCAGACCCATATTACTTCCACACCTAAATTAGGTATGAAAAAGGAAAATCAGGAAACCCCCTAGTCTTCTAGCTCCATGGTGAAACCTGCCTCCATAGACCTAGAAGATCGAGCATGCATGAAAAAGATTCCTGCACCTGTTTTACATGACAATTCAGTTTTGGTTCTCATACCCTAACATATGTAGGTTTTTAATGTTCCCCCGGAGCAGAAGTAGAATCTCTCTCAAAACTCTATCGAACAACAATCTGCTCTAGATCCTGTTATTCCAAGTACTTCTCCTACTTTTTCTTATGCTACTAATAACTATTCCATTCTGTCTAAAAAATTGTGTTATGATCAAAATGAATCTTCCTCTGATTTTTTCTCTAAGAATTCTGCTTCTCTACACTGATGCAACCTGACCACTAATATCCCATCCCATATTTCTAAAAAAATAATGCCTCTTTGGTGAACATTAGCATGGTTTTAACTACAGGTGACTCCACAATGGGAAAGTAGCGTGAGACCAAATCACATGTCCATAATCCAACTCCGACTCCCGTGGCTCACACTGCCCACCTTAACAGGGTTGTTCTTTGCAATCCCCAAAAAGCTGAGCACACACCTTATTCTAAGAAGATATTTGAGCCTACTACTCATGAAAATCCACTCGTTGTTCTGTCATATGATAGGCAGAAGACTAAGACTACCTGGAACAGAAGCATAATACAATGTTGCTATCCACAGTGAATACAAAGTCTCCAGGGGGGAGGGGCGTCCGATAGGGGGGAGGGCTGTCTCGCAGGGGGGAGGGGCTGTCCAGCAGGGGGGGGCTGTCCAGCAGGGGGGAGGGGTGTCGAGCAGGGGAGAGGGGTGTCCATAAGGGGGGAGGGGTGTCTAGGCAGGGGGCGGGGCTGTCCAGCAGGGGGGAGGGGTGTCCAGTAGGGGGGAGGGGTGTCCAGGAAGGGGGCGGGGCTGTCCAGCAGGGGGGGTTTCCAGCAGGGGGGAGTGTCCAGCAGGGGGAGGTGTGTCCGGCAGGGGGGAGTAGTGTCCATTCGTGTCATTGCACGACCCCTTCATTTGGTTGTTTTACATTAAAATTCTCATACTGTGTCTGGTTATCTTGAACCATTTCATATATGATTATAACCTTATGATAGTTACTTCATGCGGAAGTATTGCTAGATCGCCTCTATCTGAGAAATGGAGTCTTGGTTTATCTGAGCATCTCGGTCGGTGTATTTATGTCTGAACATCCCCCCTGCCCGCAACACCCCCCTGTCGCCTTCGAATCAGCCTGCACCATCCCCCAACACCTGCAACCAGCCACTTTCTACCAGCATTCCAGCCTCCTCCCACTCCCTTCGCTCCTGGTCTGAAGATGTTGCCCCACAGATGTCGCTGGATCAGGCCAACACGCTGCGCTCACGCCACAGTCACGCCGCGGTCACGCCGCGGTCACACCGCGGTCATGCCACGACCACGCCGCGGTCACGCCGTGATTTGGCCCTACTCCAGGACGACACCCTGCAACGGTTACTCCTCCTTATAGAAACATTGAATGGTTAGCTCTATAATTTTTTAGTATTTCCTCATTAATAAACTATATCTCCTCTCAGCGCTGCCTCTCATCCATCTTTCCACAAAACGTGCATAGTAGGTGGTACAAAGGCCCAATTCAACTGAAAACATTAGTTTGGAATTGTCTAGCATATTTTATTGTACATGTATCACATAATATTTGTTTTCTAATTCTTCTTTTTCCTTATCCTCTTCACATGTTGTCTGAACCAGATCATCCTCATCCTCTACACATGTCGTCTGAACCGGATCAACCTGTTGTGATGGAAATTCAATGCCTGCTTTTGGCTATTTTAGATGAAATTACTTCCATAATTCCCTCATCTCATGTAGCACTCATTGCAGGAGGATGATCACTGCCATGTTGAGGTGGTGGGTGCGGGGGGGGGGGGGGGGGTGGGTTTCCAGACAGGGGGGTGTCCAGACAGGGAGGGGGGGGGTGTCCAGACTAGGAGGGTGTCCAGACAGGGGGGAGGTGTGTCCAGATAGGGGGGGGGGTGTCTAGACAAGGTGGTGTCTAGACAAGGGGGGGTGTCCTGACCGGGGGGAGGTGTGTCCAGACAGGGGGGGGGGGTGTCCAGACAGGGGGGGTGTCTAGATAGGGGGGGTGTCCAGACATGGGGGAGGGTACTGGTAATCTACACATACCCATATCATTTTATTTGAAACTAAGTGGAAGATGTTGCCCCGTGGATGTCGCTGGACCGGGCTAACACGTTGTGGTCACGCTGCGGTCACGCCGCGGTCACTCCGCGGTCACGCCGCGGTCACGCTGCGGTCACGCCGTGGTCACGCCGCGGTCACGCCGCAGTCACGCCGCGGTCACGCCGCGATTTGGCCCTGCTCCAGGATGAAACCCTTCGGCGGTTACTCCTCCTTAGAGAAACATTGAATGGTTAGCTCTATAATTTTTTGTATTTCCTCATTCCTAAATTATATCTCCTATCAGCGCTGCCTCTCATCCATCGTTCCACAAAACGTTCATAGAAGGTGGTACAAAGGCTCAATTCAACTGAAAACATTGGTTTGGAATTGTCTGGCATATTTTATTGTACTTGTATCACATAATATTTGTTTGATAATTCTTCTTTTTCATCATCCTCTTCACATGTTGTCCGAACCAGATCATCCTCATCCTCTGCACATTTCGTCTGAACTGGATCAGCCTGTTGTGATGGATATTCAATGTCTGCTTTTGGCTGTTTTAGATGAAATTCCTTCCATAATTCCCTCATCTCTTGTAGCACTCATTGGAGGAGTATGACCACTGCCAAGTTGAGTTTTAAAGGCTGCACACAGTCTTTTTGATGCAATTCCAAAGAGGCTGTTCTATTCAGAGGGCCTATTTCATGCTGGAGTTCCCACATTTCCCCCACAAGCTGTCAAAGGGAGGTCTATTTGGGCCTATGCAAACAAGGCTTGTTTGTTATAGACAAAAATGCAACTGGAGACCTGGTTTGCTTGAAGAGTTTCCATGATGGGTCTTCACTGTAGAGGAGACTAGCTCTGGTCTGTGTTTGGTAGTTGCATCCATGATGGTTCCCACAACCATTTGACTGAATTTCACACCAAACCAAGCCCTTCTAGTGACTATTTTTTGAAGCACTATAAAAATCCCATCGCCAACCCACCAAAATCAAACCAGCTATTCCAGGGCCATTTCCACTCTCACTAAAAAATCCAAACTCAAGCCCTACTACAATTCCAAGCTCCCACTTCAATTTAGCCACTATGAACTCCTTCCCAGTCCCCCACCATTTTTCAATCCACCTAGGCAACCCATCCACAACTTGACCACCAATCAGGCCTACCCACCTCTCAACTTCTAAGCCACCAACCCCACATTTTCCACCAGGCATCCCACTTTAAAACCATTCCAAACCTCACCCAATTTTAACCAATTAAACCAGACCCCTTAATATTTGAATCCCTCATCTAAATTCCTGTTCCAACTCACTTATTTTAGACCCAATCAGCCCTGCCACTTCAGAAAAACAAGAGCAGCCTACTTAAAATCCAGTCCAACTTAGTTTCCTTCATGATTTCCCCCATGAGTCCACAGCCTCACCTCAACCAAATTATTAACCACCTGGACACCTAGAAGCCACAAGAGGAGAGAGAAGGTTTATATATTTTTTCTGTAATATTTTATTCCATTGGAAGAGAGTTTGTTGGATGCTGCCACTTGTAATGAGGTACTTAATTTCCTCTCCCACTTTATTCCATTAAATATTAGATAGATCCTATGTAAAAAATCATTCTCCACCTCCGGGTAAGGAACTCTCAGCTACCGTTCTTCTGTTCTTCTTCCTGCTGATGAATAAAATTCCCCAAGTATATTGGGAAAATTTTATTCTTTTTTCTTCATTTACCTCTTCTTACATACTGGTGATTTCAGCAGCCAGATTTGGGCTTTTAGCAATAGCTCGTGACATCCATCCGTTGTCTAGGGTGTCCAGTGGGGGGGGGGGTCGGTCCTGGGGTGTCCAATGTCTGGGGGGGGGGGGTTGTCCTGGGGGGTCTGTCCATGGGGTGTCTAGGGGATCCAGTGGGGGGGGGGGTCTGTCCTGGGGTGTCCAGGGTCTGGGGGGGTCTGTCCTGGGGGGTCTGGGTTTGGGGGGGGGGTAGGTTCCGGGGGGTGTCCATGGTCTGGGGGGCTGTCCAGGTTCTGGGGGGGGTGTCCTGGGTCTGGGAGGGGGGGGGGGGGGGGCAGGACTGGCAGGGGTGTCCAGGGTCTGGGGGGGTCTGTCCTGGGGTGGGGTCTGTCCTGGGGTGTCCAGGATCAGGGGGCAGGGGGGCAGGGGGCAGGGGTGTCCAGCAGGGGGAGGGGTGTCCAGCAGGGGGAGGGGCTGTCCAGGAAGGGGGGGGTGTCCAGCATGGGGGAGGGGTGTCCAGGGGGGTGGTCCAGGGGTGTCCAGGGTCTGGGGGGGGGGGGGGGGTCTGTCCTGGGGTGTCCAGGGGCAGGGGTGTCCAGGGTCTGGGGGGTCTGTCCATGGGGTGTCTAGGGGGTCCAGTGGGGGGGGGGGGGGGTATGTCCTGGGGGTCTGGGTTTGGGGGGGTGTAGGTTATGGGGGGTGTCCATGGTCTGGGGGCTGTCTAGGTTCTGGGGGGGTGTCATGGGTCTGGGGGGTCTATCCTGGGGTGTCCAGGGTCTGGGGGGGGGGGGGGGGGGCAGGACTGGCAGGGGTGTCCAGGGATTGGGGGGGTCTGTCCTGGGGTGGGGTCTGTCCTGGGGTGTCCAGGGTCAGGGGGCAGGGGGGTAGGGGGCAGGGGTGTCCAGCAGGGGGAGGGGTGTCCAGCAGGGGGAGGGGCTGTCCAGGAAAGGGGAGGGGTGTCCAGCATGGGGGAGGGGTGTCCAGGGGGTGGTCCAGGGTTGTCCAGGGTCTGGGGGTGGTCTATCCTGGGGTGGGGTCTGTCCTGGGGTGTCCAGGGGTGTCCAGGGTCTGGGGGGTCTGTCCATGGGGTGTCTAGGGGGTCCAGTGGGGGGGGGGGGTCTGTCCTTGGTGTCCAGGGTCTGGGGGGGTGGGTCTGTCCTGGGGGTTCTGGGTTTGGGGTGGGGGGGGGGGGTAGGTTCTGGGGGGTGTCCATGGTCTGGGGGGCTGTCCAGGTTCTGGGGGGAGTGTCCTGGGTCTGGGGGGGGGGGGGGGGGGCAGGACTGGAAGGGGTGTCCAGGTTCTGGGGGGGTCTGTCCTGGTGTGGGGTCTATCCTGGGGTGTCCAGGGTTAGGGGGCAGGGGGCAGGGGTGTCCAGAAGAGGGAGGGGTGTCCAGCAGGGGGAGGGGCTGTCCAGGCAGGGTGACAGGTCTCCAGGGGGGGTGGTCCAGGGGTGTCTAGGGTCTGCGGGGGGGGGGGGGGGGGGGTCTGTCCTGGGGTGGGGTCTGTCCTGGGGTGTCCAGAGGAAGGGGGGAAGGGGTGTCCAGCAGGCGGAGGGGTGTCCAGTAGGGGGAGGGGCTGTCCAGGTAGGGGGAGAGGTGTCCAGCATGGGGGGGGGGGTGTCCAGGGGGGTGGTCTAGGGGTGTCTAGGGTCTGGGGGGGGGTCTGTCCTGGGGTGGGGTCTGTCCTGGGGTGTCCAGGGTCAGGGGGCATGGGGCATGGGGCATGGGTGTCCAGTAGGGGGAGGGGTGTCCAGCAGGGGGAGGGGCTGTCCAGTCAGGGGGAGGGGTGTCCAGCATGGGGGAGGGGTGTTCAGGGGGGTGGTTCAGTGGTGTCCAGGGTCTGGGGGGGTCTATCTTGGGGTGGGGTCTGTCCTGGGGTGTCCAGGGTCAGGGGGAAGGGGGCAGGGGCAGGGGTGTCCAGCAGGGGGAGGGGTGTCCAGTAGGGGGAGGGGCTGTCCAGGCAGGGGGGGTGTCCAGCATGGGGGAGGGGTATCCAGGGGGGTGGTCCAGGGGTGTCCAGGGTCTGGGGAGGGGTATGTCCTGGGGTGGGGTATGTCCTGGGGTGTCCAGGGTTAGTGGGCAGGGGCAGGGGTGTCTAGCAGGAGGAGGGGTGTCCAGCAGGGGGAGGGGTTATCCAGGCAGGGGGAGGGGTGTCCAGCATGGGGGAGGGGTGTCCAGGGGGGGTGGTCCAGGGGTGTCCAGAGGTGGTGGTCTAGGGGGAGGGGTGTCCAGCCGTGGTGTCTATTTCCAGTGTTCTTTTTTGGACTTCAACAGATTATGCAAGGACTCAGTGGGGGTGGATAGTGGGGGTGCAGTGTGGGGGGGACCTGGGTGCAAGGGGTAGTGAGGGGGATGGGTGTAGGGGGTGGGGGTGGATAAAGGGCAGGGTGCAGGGGGGATGGGGGTGGGGTTGGGGGCCTGGGTGCAGAGGGGCAGTGGGGGTGCGGGTGGGGGTGGATAGTGGGGGTACAATGGGGGGGAGGGGGACCTGGGTGCAAGGGGTAGTGAGGGGGCTGGGTGTAGGGGGTGGGGGCTGGATATAGGGCTGGGTGTAGGGGGGATGGGGGGGATGGGGGCCTGGGTGTAGGGGGGAAGTGGGGGTGCAGTGGGGGGGAGGGGGACCTGGGTGCAAGGGGTAGTGAGGGGGCTGGGTGTAGGGGTGTGTGGGCTGGATATAGGGCTGGGTGCGAGGGGGGGGGGGGGGGCTGGGTGTAGGGGGCAGTGGGGGTGCAGTGGGGGGAGGGGGACCTAGGTGAAAGGGGTACTGAGGGGGCTGGGTGCAAGGGGTAGTGAGGGGGCTGGGTGTAGGGGGTGGGGGCTAGATATAGGGCTGGGTGCAGGGGGGTCCGCAGGAGGTGTCTAGGGGGGTGTCTGGGGGGTGTTCAAGGTGTGTCCAGGAGGTGTCCAGGGGGTGTCCAGGGTGTGTCCAGGGGGGTTTCAAGGGGGTATTTTTTATGGATTTGGACACCCTATAGCCACGGTTTTAAACGGTGGCTATTAGTTCATTTCCAAGGTTCTTAACCATGGCTATAGACATAATGACATGGTTCTAAACCGTGGAAATATATTCTATCCGGCCTTTAGTATATCCACGGTTGAAACTGTGGCTATAGGTATACAGACACAGTTTGAACCGTGGCTATATACCTAAATCCACGGTTTGAACCGTGGCTATAGATTTAAAGCCACGGTTTGGAACAGTGGCTATAGGTCTAGGCCTATAGCCATTCCAAACATAGCCACGGTTCCTCGAACCGTGGCTATTACCTATAGCCACGGTTTGAGGGCCTATAGCCACAATTTAGAACCGTGGCTATAGACCGAATATCTAGTAGTGATACCAAATTTCATGTTCGGTATATCCCCACAGTATTAAAAATTGTTATTGTATATCATAGATCATAATATCATAATATTAAGGAATACAGAAATATTTGTAGAATATCACTATCATATAAACCCTAAATCATAATCCTCACCGATAAACACTCTCTCTACCCTCATATACCCATTAATAAATCCATCACCATATAAACATAAAATCGACATCATAAACATAGAATCCAAATTATCATAATTTCTTGATTAAATAAAATTCTTTTTAGAAGTTTTAAAATAAAAAGGATACATAAGTTTTAAGGTTTATTTTATTTACTCCCTCTATAAGATAACTAAGATAAACAATCAAGTTATTCGAATCAAACCAGCTTTAGAATTTTTTATCTTATTTGTCACCATAAATTTATATTGGAGGACATCATATAAATATTTAACAACAATTTAAATAACTTATCGTATATCATAATCAAGATGACCAATCACAGGTAGTAATGAAATTTAAATATGAATCCCACACGCCTAATAAGATTAATGATGACATTCCACCATTATGTTTTAAATATTACATAAACCATAAATTTTAAAATCATTTCTGTCATGTGAGGTAAAATAATTTAACAGTAAACATAGTAACCAAATAGGAATATTATCTCTAGAAACATAAACATTCATTATACTTGGGTCAGCTAATCCCATGAATGAGTTGTATACCAAGTTATAATAGCACCCTATCTTTTTCCTAACAGACCTAAATAGTTAATCAAAAATAAAGGTCTTTGATATAACTATATGAAAAACCTATCCTATAACCACAATACTATGCCCAGATTGAATAGCAACATGACCTCAATAATGCCTCCACAAATTCCAGAGCGAGATGATTAGATGTATAGATTTGGGGAAGAATATTGGGATTAAAATTCCCTCAAATATGAGTGAAATATCATTATAAAGGAGACTCATATCATACAACATATGAATAAGTAATGATATGCATAAAATGTTAATAATTATATATAAATTATGTTATATAATAAATAAATAAATTCAATATTATGATGTTGTATGTCAATTAAGGATGTCCAATGGGTAGACTAAATATAGAAAAAATAGAAATAAAAAATAATATAATGAGATAAAAGGATAACCAAAAAATAGTCTTTAATCTACATCATTCCCACATCCCTTTCTCTATCCCATTCAAAATAATCAAGCATAGATCATAGGGTACCCACCCTTGTCAATACCTAAAATTGTGAAGTTATCTTAGGTTCAAATGGTGTCCTAAGAAGGGTGTGTGAACATATTAGAAGTTGACCACTAATTGTGTCTACAAAAATATCTATTATAAGTATATAGTTTGTTTTAATGTACCTGAAAATTATGGGAACAACATATATGAATCATTCTACATCGATTATTGGGTTCTATATTGCCAACTAGTATTAAACATACTAACCATTGATCAATCTGGATGTATCTAATAAAAAATATCATACAAATAGGCTTCAATTCAAATACCACATGTATATAGAAGGAATTCCAACTAAATAATCCTAAGTCTAAATCCATGAAACTTATCCAAAAATTTTAATTTAAATATTATTAAAACCACATTCTTGTCGTATATACAAGGAAT
Organism: Viscum album; assembly: GCA_963277665.1. NCBI lineage: Eukaryota > Viridiplantae > Streptophyta > Magnoliopsida > Santalales > Viscaceae > Viscum > Viscum album. The sequence goes on from OY728155.1 coordinate 799,816,213, forward strand.
TAAAAATCATTAGGCTCATTAGAAAATTAAAGGGGAATGTATAAGGAATTAAATGTCAATAATCTCTCCATTTAATCCATTGAGATTTCCCAATTCATTATAAATCAATAGGTTCTCCCTCAAATCAAAGGAGTATATCCAAAGTATTCACAATCAATAGTGATAGTGATGAATCAATGGATAAAGCCTATGGTATTTCAAATCATTAATTTTTTCATTTATTAGTAGCTCAATTTTAATAAATTTATTGATCACATATTATGTATATACATTGGATGCTATATTTTTCCCATACATACCTATAAATGAACATACTCATTAGTATAAGTTCATCAAATCCGTAGGGTTACCTATTAATTTCCATGTCTAAGTCCAATGTTAAATCATACTAAAGTGGAGGGAAGTTTAATGTTTCCCCCCACCCACATGGAATAATCATGTCTTTTTGTAATATTCAATTTACGAATTCAGTCTATATAATAAAGATTTATAATTTTGGGTGAGTGTCCGGTATATTGGCATGAATAACCATCATACACATTATACAAAATAAAATACCTTCATGGATGAATTTATCACCTCCTACCTTACACTCATAAATATATGATCTCTAGATAATAAACTCAAAATAAAATATATACGATAAAAAAATTAATAATTATATTATCTAAAAAAATTCATTCACAAAACGACATCATTTGGGTGAACCATATTTCATGAATGAAATTTATAATGGAGGGAAATATATTTTTACCTTACCTTTACCTCAAATTTTTAATTAATGGTGACATGTTGTTCTAAGGACATAGGGATAATCCACTAAATCATATAGAAAAAGGACAAACTCCCATTAAGGTGATCATATGTTGTGTGAAATAGGGGGAAATGAAGATAATCCTCTATATATTAATCAATTGTAGAACATGAAAATTTTCTTTTTTTAAAGAACTATCCCAGTATCATTGTAGTGTGGCCTATAGAGGATATAGATTAGTTCCATCATTAATTACTTAGTCCCATGAGAATTAAGGTATGACTAAACTGTCATGGTCATCATCATTTCACATAATGTCCTCATCCCCCTATCATAGAACATGGATAATTAAATAATGTGGATCTTATTTGGGCTCTTATTTAAATTCCCATCGGAAGGGAACAATGTTATTACTAAAACACATGTTAATATCAGGGGGCTCGATTTCCTAAGATTCATCCATAACCAACAAAATTCCTAGTATGAGATTCTTAGTTGACTGGTTTTCTAACGGGGGTCTACCCATTAACATGGAATCGAACTATTTATTTTGATTCATGACTTGGATAAGACCAAAATATCCATAGAATACCATTCTTGTCGTGGTCTTAATTATAACACTACTCAGGGAAGGATTCAATACGAAATAATGAGAAAAAACCCATCCATGGAATTTCTCTATTGTTTGTTTTATAGAAGAGAAATACCCACAAAAATATACTAAGGAAAACCCACAACCTGGGTGTCCCCCCCCCCACAAAATTCTTATTTTGGAAATGACATGGACAAAATGGAAACCTAAATTCCCATCGTAGGGGATCCATGGTGTGGTGAGACCTACCAACGCCAAGATCCATTTTATGTTATTCAAAACACCAGAAAAACATTAGAAACTATTGTAATACCTCATAATCATTTCCATGGAATATCAATAAGGATTAAAATACAGTAATGAATATAATAAAAATAAATCATAACTAAATATGGATTAGTGTTTTAAATGGTTTCCTAGAATCACATTGTGACAATTATATGTCATTTGTTGATGCCATGATCTGAGTCCAACATGGATTAATAGTATTGAAGAATAATATTTATATAGAATTGATATCCCCCTACCCCTTAAAATATTAATTTTATTATAATGGGTATTGATACCTAGGGTAAAAAATCATGAATAAGTGAAACAAAGAATAAAATATCATGTACTGAGGGATGGATGGTCTTTTAAAATATTATCTGAGATTATTTCAGTCGTTAAAACCCCTTGAGTAAAATTGTGCGGGGTATTTTTATAACCAAATTATACTTATCCCTAAGGATTGTGATGTAAGAACACCCACACTTCCATACGTGTATCATGATTCCTGAAATTACCCTTAAAGTTCAATCCAAGAGGCTATGTTCTAAGTCCCACGTTGGGTGAGTTGTGATTTCTTGTATATTATAAATATCATAAGGAATTTCTTCCATCTTTAAGAGTACATTTCTAAGGATGGGTATTGAACCTTTGGGGAAATAAAACATAAATAGTGTGGGATAGAGTAATCAATATCTTTCATGTAGGGGTGGTAATACTTGTATACTATTAAGATAGAAAAGGTAAAATATATGGAATTATTCTACGTTATATGTCATGGATCCAATGATTCACAATGTGATTATAATCTTTGATGTAAAGATTTTTAAATTATGGATGAATTAAATGAAATAATTTTTTTTTCTCTTGGTATGATTGTTTATATAGCAATTATTCATTGAATTTTGGTTAGTATTAGATGTATAGATTTATCATAGAGAGATCATTATGAGTTAGATTACAAAGACACATGAATCAATGACTTATAAATAGTATTATACATTATTATCTACACAAATATGATGTTGTATAAACACAAACACACCATGTGGTAATAGATTCTCATTATCTATAAAGGAGGGTCAAATGTATGTGATGCTAAAATATAGTTAAAATGAAAAATGGTTGAGGATTTCAAGATGTACCATAATGAATATTTTGATTGTTTTTTTATTCGGTGAAAGAGATAATATAGAAAATTAGTTTCTTGATAGAAACATTTAATATTTTCACAATTATAATGATTATTTTTAGAATATTTCTAGCAAGAAAATATCCAAAAATTTAGTGATTTAGGATAAATAATCATAATAAATCACATGGGATAGTCTTTATAGGAATCTAGTTTCATCTGATGTAAGAAATATTGACAATAATGTAATTTATAAAAGGAATTATAAATAAGTTTAATTTAAGTATTAAAAATTTTTATTAGACTAAAATTATTCAATAAGATTAAAATTCATAGAATTCTGGTCATTAATTTTGTAAATACAGATAAATGAAAAAAGGAAGGTTCATAGGTAAACATGTACCCGCATGCTTCATGTGTTTAATGGTTGTGTGCCTCATAGATTAGTTAGCCAATAGTTTTTGAGGTGATAATGAAAATAATAAAGTACCCACGATATAGTGGATGGATATTGTAAAAGGAAAAAAGGATTACTAAGAATAATTTATATAAAAATAATTTGTTTATTTCACATGAATAAAATGACTTGAAGATTTCATAAGTTGATGAGATTAAGGATTTTAAGTGTATTTTTTATGTTCTTATGGCTTTTATAGGTAATACACAAACAAAAGAAGATGAAAATGATGATAGATCATAATTAAAATGGATAGTGGTTCTCAATAGAGAGTTAATAAACATACTTTATGATATATATTTATAGAGAAAGAAACCAATGAAATCGAATATAACAAATAATTATGCCAAAAAATATGTACAACATAAATAATAAGGGAATTCTATGTTAAAAACAGAAATTTGATAGTTCAATTATGTAAAATAAAAATTATCGATGAAGAACATTGAGTATAATCTCATGATAAATTATTTTACCTAGATTATTGATTGTTTGAGTGACATAGTAAATGATCAGGTCAAACATATCAAGGTTATTATGGAATAAATCATTGACTAGAGTTGAAAAGAAAAATATGACTGGGGAAATGTAATTACATACATTATATCATGAACACATATTAAAAGAGCTGTAAATAATGTGAAGGAAATTCATGAATTTCCCTTTAATATTATTAGTGAACGTTCCAAAAAATGTTTAATCTAAATTAAAGCACTTTTCATGGGATTGACAGTAACTAGAAGGATGTTTTGGTTAACTCCATAAAATAAGAACCCACTACATTATGGAATCTTTATCTTGGTGTGACTCAAAATAAAAACACTAAAAGAACCTAAAATACCATAATTATATTATATAAGATATAAAAAAATATAAGAAAAATATAGAGAATTTTTTTTATTAATATAGTACATTATTAAAATGTTTATTCCATATCCAATTTTTACTAAAAGAAACTTGGGAAATTAATTTAGATAATAAATGATCATAATTATATCTACGGATCTTATGGGTACTTATTTAGGTGAGGAAAATATGTATATATTATGAGGTAGTTGTCATAGACAATACAAATTAATGTGTCTATAAAGACATAATGTGGTAATAAAAACACCGTTACTGAATAATTAAGTGGGATAAAAACAAAAAATCTATTTGATACATTTCAACATAATGATTTTCCATCATATTCATTAGAGTGTTAAATTTTTCAATCATCATAAGTTGTGAATTAAATGATATAGATTAAAAATGTAAATTGATGAGAATGAATTAGTTGAGGGGGTTAACTTTAAATAAATGGATTAAGATAAACAATCGATCCATGATAGTTGGTGCACATCCAGTAATATTGAAAATAAATGTGTTGTAACAGACAAAAAATATGATAATGAAGGTGTTAATAGATTTAGAAATGATGGTGTCATAATATCAATCGATTAAAGAAATCTATAATTAGAGGATAAAACATATGAAAGGGAAGATTATTTGTTTTGAAGGAATTATTAACAACCTATTGTACACAAAATAACTATGATAATAGGGGAATGCAAGAAATTTTTTCCACTATGAATTTTAAAATCAAGGTAAAGGATGGTTCACCTATAAATTAAGGGAACTACAAGAAGAGGAATATTTAAATTATTATTGTAGAAGATGATATTTTCATCCAATTAAATTAAAAAAGAAAATAGTTTTTGCAATAAAGGATTTTCCATTTGGGAAACAATTACATAGAAGATACTATGAATAATTATTAATTCATGATATCCCCAAACCCTCAAGGGATCATAGACACTTATTAAATTTTTTCAAAGTTGTTATATTTTTAAAATTAAATATTTCTAACGTAAAAAAGATATGAACAATGATTCTATATATTGTGTGTTGTATTTTTTTGAGAATATATTGGAGAATAACAGAACGAAACATGTAATATTTCTTATTCATTAAATTTTTCAGTATCATGTAATGATTGATTTTGAACACCAACATGACTTTAGAGATCAATATTATTCCATAATATTATAGAAAATCAAGGAATGATGTTTGGGAATAAAATATTTATATTCTACAAAACTAATGGTATGAAGTATACCAATAGTTGGGTGGGGGATTATATTAAGTGAGATGTGATAGTCTATCATGTATCAATGGTGATGACACATCAATATTTTTATATTTAGATGAGAAACAAGACTGTAAAATTTTTCAAAAGAATGATTCCTATTGAGAAATACCTTCCATATATGTTTTTGAAATAATTATTATTAACATCTGTTTATAATAATAAAATATAATTTTGTGTCCATGGGAAGAAAATTATCTATATATTTATTGGGTATGATAAAAATACATTAATGAAATTCATTATAATCTTTGGAACTATGTCCTTTAATTTTAATTACGAGAAACACATTATGGTTTAATATCATGGAGATGAATGGATGTTCATATGATACTAATTCATTATAATGTTGTAAATGTGATTCAAAAAAAAACTTGTAATTATTTTTTCAAATAAAAGAGGTCACTATAATAAAAAATGACTAGAATTGTCAGTAAAATAATATGAAAATTTTAGAGGACTATGATCAGGAACCTAGTTTTTTAGGGGTGAATCATGTACTTAGAGAGGTTTTTATGAAGACACCGAAACAATGAATAATAAAGTTGGAAAATATTTAAATCCCTGATATTTACAAATAAAAAAATGTTTAATAGGGTACATGATATAGATCATCGGGATTTAATGAAGGAAAAATTTTATTATTTAACTTGTTCACTCTATAATAGTAGTTTATTTTTTGGGTACCAGTACATGTGACCAAATTGTAATATATATATATTTATATCCTAATAAATATAAATTTAGTGATTACTACTAGAGAACTATGAAAAATAATAGTAAATCCATTTAATGTTTGAAACATATATTTTCATCAAAAATTGTTTTTCTAATTTTATGAAGAAAATAATATATTTAGTTTAGTCAATTTTTATAAATTTTATTTTATAAAAAAAGTGTTCATTTTTTAAATCAACATATCAAAGGTACGATAGGGTGGAATTTTGTAAATTTCTGAAATGATTGATTTTTTGATAAATAATGAAAATGAACATTTTCAAAAAAAATATTATTTACATTCATGTATTTATATATTAAAAATTTTATAAATATTTTACAATTTATTTAGTTCATTTTTCATAATATTATTTCAATTAATTTCATTTGAATCAATGTTATTTTTAACTTTGTTTTAAAATAGTTTTATACAAATTTTTTTTTAAAAAAACAATAATTTCATCACGTTTTTAGGTTTATTTTAATCATAATTATTTAATGTTTTAGTGATGGTCTTGACAAAATTTATTAAATATTTTAAATAACATATTTCAAATTTTTTTACTATTTCAACTTTATTTTTAGTCCTAATGATAGAAAAATAGGTAAATATTTATCACCGTAGTAATAGGAAAATCGGGTAATCTATGGTTAAAAGTTACTGGAAAAGGAATATAAGTCATCATAACACATTATATTTATATATTTTATGATTTTTATTTATCCAAACTATCTTATATTATAAAATATGTTATAATGGTTCAAATTTTATTTTATAAAAATTATTATTTTATTTTACGTAATGAAAACAACCCAAAATCTATCTTTTTAAATTTTAATATATATATATATATATATATATATATTATTTCGATAAAAACAATTTTTTAATGAATATAAATATTTATTTTAAATATTAATCAAATTTTTATGTTGTTAATTTTTTTAAATTTTTAGGAATGAAATATTTACCCTATATTGTAGTCATTATTTTTTAAAATTTTAATATGTGAATAGTCCCAAGAATGACTTTATGTTATTTTAAGTTAATTAATATTTTATTAAATGATTTAAAATTCATAGAAATAGTATTATTACCAAATTGAAATGTATTAGGTCAATAAAATCAAAACATTTCCATTTCCGAGTCACTTTTCCTTTTATATTATCTTTCATAACCCCTAGTATAAAAAATAACATTATTATCATGGTAATTGTTAAAAAGGATTGCGGGATGTTAAAAATAAGAGATAAGGGTAAATATATAAACTAAAATTATTTAAATTATGTTATATAAGATTATTTATATATATATATTCAACCAATATTATAAATATAACTATATTATTCCACATTAATAAGAAAATTAATTTTTATTAATTTTAAACATTTAGTAATTTCTAGGGGAAAATGACCTCTCTTACATAAGGAAACCACCTCTCCACTATTCCTCACATATATTGAGAAACATATATTAAGAAAACGATGAAAAATCACTCATTCAAATTTTTATATAGATATATATATTATAGGTCCTTGTATATTTAGAATACCATCTGTAGGTTCATAAACGTGAAATCCAAATGCGGTTCTTCAGTGAGAAGTTAACCGTCTTAACTAAGAATTTTAGTTTTACAAATTCTTCAATATCATTAAATTATTTAATAACCATTAAAATATAACAACATTATTACATATGATATATATTTATGTAAATTTATTAATATAATACCATTATTCATTCACTTTTCCATAAAATTTAAAATAAAACCCTAATTCGTGCATACGTGCAGACTATCGCCTCGCCCACCAATTTTTTTTTCTCTTTCATCGTCATTTTTTATCTATTGGTTATTATGATGGATTGAATGTATATATATAATATTAAGGAAATAATTATTATTTTAAAATTTTATTTTATAATATATCATTATACAATTTGAACTGTCAAAAATGGAATCATCACATGTGTGTATGAACAGATAACCACCTATACACAACGATGTACTTTATTTTTCAAAACATGCCTCTCATGGAATGTCATGGGCATGGATTTAATTAATTAATTATATTTTCATAAAACTATAATTACTATTTAAGTAAAATAATTTATTTTACTTCTTTAACTTCCATCCAATGGAAAGTGAATACATTGAAATTGTAAATATGAATACTGTTGCATTGCAAGTAGATAATTTTTTTACCTATTTTCAATGATGGATATAAAATTTTAATTAATTTATATAAATGATAATTATATAAGTATTATTATTATGTATATTATTTAATAGTTACAACTTCAAACATAGTAAACCTATATAAGCATGTTTGGTGATTATAAACCGAATGACTTCAAAACACCCAATATTAACGTAATCGATTATATATATATATAGAATAAAAATTAATGAAAATAATATGATGATGATAAGTATTTAAATGTAATAATGGTTAATGAGAAATTAACTAATTAATATAAATTAATTATATATTAGTTTAATGTACATGGAGAGTATAAATTTGATGATAGTGATATTCTGTCTTAAAACATAGTATTAAAAGGAAGTTATGATTTCCTTATAATATTTTTCCTCTAAGTCCTTATTCTTTTATTATTTTGTTATTTATTATGTAAATAAATTAAAAAGGTAATTTTACCTCCCTTTTTTACTTTACTATAACGTTCATTGAATATAATCATATTTCATATGTTCAATAGAGTAATTAAATTTATTTACCAATGAAAAAATGAATTTATAATTTAACATATATGATGCAAATAGATTTTCTTAATACCATAACTGTTTATTGATATTTGTCTTCTTATACATGATTCAATGTTTTCTTCAATGAAACATGTAACTCCATGACCTCAGTTACCCAGAGTCGGTGCATTATTTTAATAAATTGGCATGATTACAAAGAATAAAGTTTCGAAGGACAGATCAGTTTAGCTATCTCGGAAAATAGATTACATACATTAATGTTACATTACCCATTATAACATACAACATAACATAAATAATCATTTATGAACACCCTTATTCCCTTAACTTATCCTTACATATCAATCAAAATACACTTCTTGGAATCCTTGAAAAAATAAAACATAGAAAGGGTTGAGCTCAAACGCTCAGTAAGGGTAAGCTACACAGTGGAAGATAACATAAATATTAAGAATGGTAAATAATTGAAACCACATGACGTTAACAATATTAAACATGAATACTATTATGGTAGGAATATGAGATGAGTAAATAATGTCATAATAAAACATAATCATGGGTATTCTACTTGTCGAATGACCACCTGAACCATAAATATTATTCACATAATGATGGGAATATATAATGTCGAACATTCGGAAACATTTTTTCAAGACCTCAGCCAAGAAGTCTAAAAATGATTAAGGCCTCAGCCAAAACCATATATCAAATTTGGAAAGGCCTTGGCCAATTACACGTCTAGTTGTCTCATGAGACCTACTGATGCATCAAGGATCTATAGCGGGCTCCACCCATCACTTACTAAGTCCAATACATTACTCATATGAAAAGGATGAAATATAACATAAACATTCGTATTAAAACTAGCATACAAAATGTCAAAACTTGATCCATATACCATGAATGGTATAAAAATAGCACATACATAGTCAAAAATATCTCAAATCCTTCAATACAATATGTACATTTTGTATCATAATAAATCAACTTCAATCAAGATTAAAATCTATCAAAGTATGTTGACATAGATGAAATTTATTTGTAAAGCACTTTGAGAGAAATATCTATTTTTTATGATAAAATTTAAAAGTCGAAAATTGAAAAAAAATACATTTAAAGACATTTTTGAATAAAAGTGTCCCATAACACTTTAAATCTTTTCAAAGGAATTATGTTTTTAAAAACATTCAAGTCCATATAAAAAATCATTAAAAACCATTTTGAAAACATGGACATTATTGAGAATGATTTAGAAGAATAAATATTTAGAACATTTAAAATGATGTTTTAGTAAATAATTAAATTAAAAATAATCCCTTTGAAAACTATTTAATGAAACATGTATATGGATAATAAATATTTCTCAGTAGATACCTAGGTAAAAACAACCCTGGATAATAATGACATTGTGAAATTGACCCTTACCTAATGTCTAACTCGACCCGTTCATACTTTAATATCATGAATAATAAAATAAAGTTAATTTATACATTCATAAGAACCTTTTTAAAGTTTATTATTCCATTTATATAAATTAATTCCACGATATAAACATTATATAATCATTTATGTTAAAAACGATCGTTTTTTCGATATTTGTCACTTGAGTAAAAAATGAACACCTTATAGTTACAAGTTGTTCACATAGTCAAATATTCATTATATCCAGAATGATATTAATGATTTATATATCATATATATCATATATATATATATTATATACATGTATTTATAATAGTACATATCATTTTGGGGTAAATAATGAAATGCACCGTTCATGGAGATGGTAAGCCGTACGTACGCATGAACGCTACTTTCATTTCTATTTTTTATTTTAATGGAATTAAAACATAATTATACATAGGTATATTATAATTCCAGTATAATATAATATATAATTTCCTTAAATACATCCTTTATATGTCCCATATTCGGTATTGACGAGTCATATCACTTTGAGGGGGCAGTAGTCCGCACTTCCTCAAATGAAGTTTTCTCATTTTACCCATAATGGAAACCATTGTGGTATGATATAAAAGAAAAAAATAGAAGCATGATGAAAATATAAACATAATATATATCATATATAAATATAGTTCCATAATAATTTCCACCAAGAGAGGCGGTAGGATGTAATTGACCAATCATTGTTTCGTGAGGCGTTAGTTTTCCATCCACATAAACATTATTTTCTTCACCAATTAGATAGAAGTGTGTGTATGTTTTGTTAGAATACTTCTCAAAAAAACATCCAAGTATATTTAGGATACTGTTTTTGTTATAAAAAATTTGAATAAAAATAGTTTAGGCGTTGGAGAAGTAAAATAACAGTATTGAAGGTTAAGAGAAACCGTTACCTTTAATTTGGGTAACTTCCTTTGGTTGGAACCAAAAGGACTTCTTGAAGTGCCTTCCTCTTAAGTTAAGGCTTCTAGGAGGAGGAGAGGGATGTAGGGAGAGTAATTTTTCATAGTTTGGACGAGCCTAAAGGCTTGAGAGGTTTGACGAATTTGTTAGAAGTGGTCTCCCTTTATAAGGGGGAGGAGGGGCTCTTTTGGAAAGTGTGAAAATATTATTTTATTATATAATGATATTCGGTTCCTAAAGGTCCAAAAATAATTAGGGTATAATATATGATGACTCATTGTCTAAATAAAATCATTAAATAAGAATTGTACATGTTTTGGATATTATTTTAATATTTATTATCTGATTTATTTAAATCATTTATTAATGATGTAAATACTGCATCATTATTGTGTCATAAATAATAAAATTTATTCGATGTCTAAAAATAATAAAAAAAATACCATGATGTAGGGAATCATTTTATCTTTCCAATTAATATTTATAGTCTAAAATATTAATTATATAACACCATTTAAAAATTATTTAATAATAGATTTTTATGTTAATATTGACTTTACTTTAAATTAATTAATCTAAATTGTCATTATCATTCATAAGTGGCACCATGGGGTCCCAAAATCAATCCAAGGATGCACATGGTAAGAAATAACTTATAAAATAAGGTTAGGACATGTGTTAATGTAATTTTGAATTATTACAATATTCTTTTTCCCTTGAATTACACTATTTACCTTTAACCGCGGTAAAAAAAGTCAAAATTTATTATTCACCATAAATTATTTTCATCTTATGAAGACACATTTATCTTAATAAAAACAACCATTTATGTAGGATTTTCATAATTCAATTCACATAATTGGTAAAATTTCATTTAAATGAAAATGTTAGTTTTTTAACTACTACTAATTTGTTTCACTATTCCTCATAAATTGATGTTTTTCAGAAAAATAAAAAAAATAGCTTAAGATATATTTGATATTTCGAATTAAAAAATGATGTCTATTTTGATAAATTAAAAACCTAAAAGTGGCATTAATTAATTTATAATTATTTCCCATTGATAAAGCAAATTACGTGTTTTTAAGAAACAATAACTATCAATAGATTGATACTTGTTTATGTCAAATTTCAAAGTGAAATTAATTCCAATAAACAATATTGGATTAAATGGTAAAAATATATTCTAATTAAAATTTAAACCCAAATAAAATGATAATATAACCATGTAAATAAATTAGATTAAAAGGCACTTTTGAATTAAAATACAATATTTTTCACTATTGATTAAAAAATGCACTTTATCGGAAAAATTCCAAAAATTTACACAAAGTAAATTTTTATGTCCCCATTATAAATAATAAATTTATTTAGCCAAATTCAATATATATATGTTTAAAATATAGGATTTTAAAAGGGTTCTCCATTAAAAGGCTGTAAAAATGTATTTTTTTAAAAAATACTTCTTTTATCTGAAAAAAAAGAATTTTTTCTTACATTATAACTAAGAAACTCATAATATGGAATCTAAAATTTTATGGATTATATAAAGTTCAATATTATGTTAATACTATTCATAATAGCTTTTGAACTATTAGTTTGGTAAGTCATCGTGCGCTTGAATTCGGTGTTGAGTGTAGTGCATGTTATGGAATTACTTTGAAGAAATAACGTAATATGAAATCTTGCGGTGTTACATTCTTTTCTACTTCAATAAATTGCTTCCTCTCAATTTGAAATTGTTCTTTGAAAAAATATGCTGAAAATAGAAAGTATCTTTGTGGGAAAACCCACATCAAAAATTGGGTTAAGAAGATTTAGTCTTAATAAGAGGAAAAGGGGAATAAAAAAGTCACCACCAAATTATAATCTCGATTAGGAGAACATTGGTGGAAATTAGAGACACATAATTGGAAGAAAAATGTAAATATTTATAGGGTGTGATTGTGGTCATCAATCCAAAACAATTGTAGAATTGAGGGCCTCAAAGCCATCAATCTATGATTATTTAAAATATCATCGGTTCAACATAATAGAAGGTATTTGGATAACAAATTTTTAGATTTAATATCCCTTAAATAATGTTTAAGAATTTATTTCTTCATAGAATAAGTGAAGAAAAAGATATACTTGACATTTAAAGTACCATCTTTTAACTAATTTCTACCACAATCTCATCTTTCACTCTAAAAGATAGCAGAACTAAAAGAAATATTCAATTTATCTGATTCAAATATGGTTCAAAAAAATGAATTTATAATACACCAATCAGACCCTTAAAAAAGAAACTTCATTATACAATCCATGGAATTCACGTAGTCCAGTGGTAGGCGATAAATCCCAATCACACTATGGTTGTGGGTTCGATTCCCACAGTTTTGTCTGACGCGACAGGTTGTCACACAGTCTTCGTATTTTCTTTTTTATAAAAATCCAAAAATTAAATTAATAATAGTATCAAATTTCAAACATATTCCACACAAACCTTTAGACTTATCTGAAATACTTCTATCCAAACTCATACTCCAAAATTTATAAGGAAGATAAACTCAATGAAGATCATATTTTCCACGTAATAACATATGAACACCTTCATCATGTATTCTTTTAAAACACTACAACATGCTGAATTACCATAAATCCTTATTGATTACATTAATGCTCCCTTATTCCTTATAGAATATTGAATATACTCCTTCTATCCAAAAATGTTGTAAATTCCAAAAATGATGGAATATACAAATCATTAATCAGTTTCAAGGTAGTCAAGAATATCCAATATAATTTTTCCAAATCAACCATCTCTTATTCCAAAATGACAACCTCATTATCAGAACCATATTAAGGATTACATTTCTTCAACCATGTATTTTTCCAAAAAAGTGTAGCTTACTGTTAAGTCACTTTTCATAGAACCATATAATCTCAAATAATCAATAAAATAGTACTACAGTATAATCCTTATTTATCTTCGTAATTCATATAACCAGTATATTGATGATACAACAATCAAATGAAATAATTCCATAATAACAACATAAGAACACTAGGCATTCCTCTTCATCTGAGGTAGTATCATAACTTGATAATTATCCAATAGCATAATTTTTGGTATACTCTGGTTACTGGGAAATTGATTCGCTTAGTGTCCCAATGCCTTATAGATGAAGCGATTTACATTTGAAACCTTTTTCTTACCCTTGTAATCACGTACTTGGCGTCCTTTTTCTCCACACTTATAACAATCACTCATTCCCTTTAAGAATTTACCAAGGTGATTCTTTCCACAGTTATCACATATGGGAAAATCCTTCTTTTCCCACTTCCCTTTATCCATCTTTCTCTCTTCCATCCTTTTCATCTCTTACTTCCATTCAAATCAAAATAACTCATGGAATTATTTACTTATCTTATTAACACATGATACAATATCTTCTTATGTTGAGAATACATGGGGGAATATTTCCCTACTAAATGTTGGCTTAACACCATGAAAAACCGATCTGTCTTACTCTTTAGATCATATGTGTTGCTGGAGTTCACATTCCTTCGACTGGGTGCCATTTATAAACAATGGCATACACTAGGTCAGTTTATGTATTATAATGAATAATTACAAACTTGTAAAATATCTAATGTAAATTGAACAGTTTATGGATATAAACCATAATCAAAAAGATATTTTCTCTAAGGAGGTATATACTCATAAATCCTTCATAATGATTTTTAAAGAAAATGAGAATTATCCTAAGCATATCCTTCAGGAGTGTCGTAACCAAGAGTGCATCAAGGCCCGTTGTCGTGCATCAGTTCCTACTAGAGTCTAGCTCAAAACGGTGTTTTTGAGTTTTACCCCAAGGTACATCTATGCCAGAGCCACCTCTACCTGCTCGTATCGAGATAGGGATGTATTACTTGGAAAACACAAAATATCTCTATAGTACCAAAATTATAGGAAGTTATTCTATACTAATCCTCAAAGACTATCTTAGGGTAATATTCTCTAATCAGAGTTTATCTAAATCTATTTTCTAAGGTTATTGATAAAAATCTTCTGATAGCAACTGTGATGCCCCGACCCCAATTACCCAGAGTCAGTGCATTATTTTAATACGTTAGCATGATTACAAGAAATAAAGTCCTGAAGGACCGATCGGTTTAGCATTATTGGAAAATAGATTATATACATGAATGTTACATTACACTTTATAACATACAATAAAACATAAATAATCCATTATGAATGCCATTATTCCCTTATCTTAACCCTGCATATCAATCACAATACACTTCTTGGAATCCTTAGAAAAATAAAACATAGAAAGGGGTGATCTCAAACGCTATATAAGTGTAAGCAATACAGCGGAAGAAAACATAAATATTTATAATGGTGAATAATTTAAACCACATGCCTTTACCAATATTAAACATGAATAATTTTATGGAAGGAATATGAGCTGAGTGAATAATGCCATAATAAAACTTAATCATGGGTATTCTACTAGTCGAACGACAACATGAACCATAAATATTATTTTTATAATGAGGGAATGTATAATTTCAGAAATTCTAAGACATTTTTTCAAGACCGTGGCCAAGATGACTAAAAAGGATTAAGACCTCGACCAAAACCATATATCAAATTGGGAAAGGCCTTAGCCAATTTCACTTCTAGTTGTCTCATTAGGCCTACCGATGCATCGAGAAGCTATAGAGGGCTCCGCCCATCACTTACTAAGCCCAATACATTCCTCATATGAGAAGGATGAAATATAACCTAAACATTCATATTAAAACTGGCATATGAATTGTCAATACTTTAACTATAAACCAAGAATGGTATAAAAATTGCATATGAAAAGTAAAACATATCACAAAACCTTCAATACAAAATGGATGTTTGGTATCATGATAAATCAACTTCAAACAAGTTTATAATCCATCAAAGGTTGTGACATATATGGAATTGATTTGTAAAACTCTTTGAGAGAAATATCTCTTTTTAATGAAAACATTTAAAAGTCACACAATTTAAAAATAAATATATTTAATGACATTTTTGAATCAAAGTGTCCCATACCACTTTTAAACTTTTCAAAGGAATTAATATTTTAAAAACATTTCTGTCCATATAAATAAATCCTTAAAACCATTTTGAAAACATGGACATTAATGAGAACGATTTAGAAGAATAAATATTTAAAACATTTAAAATGATGTTTTATTAAAGAAGTACCTTAAAAATAATCCCTTTGGAAACTCTTTTATTGAACATGAACATTGATAATCAATATTTCCCAGTAGATACTTATGTAAAAACAACCTCAGATAATAAATAGATTGTGAAATTAACCCTTACCTTGTGTCCGACTTGACCCGTTCGTTATTTAATATACTGAATGATAAAATAAAGATAATTTCTACTTGATTAAGAACCTTTTTCAAGTATATTATTAATTTTATATTGCTTATTACCATCTTATAAACATTATGTAATCATTTATGTTAATAATGTTCGTTTTGTCGATATTTGGTACTTCAGTAAAAAATGGACACCTTATAGTTACAAGTTGTTCACATGGTCAAAATTTCATTATATCCAGAATGATATTCATGATTTAGATATCATATATATCATATATATCTAGTATATACATGTATTTATAATAGTACATATCATTTTTTGGTATGAAATGAAATGCACCGTCCATGGAGACGTTAAGTCGTACGTAAACATTAAGGCTGCACTCATTTATATCTCCTATTTTAATGGAATTAAAACATAATGATACATAGGTATATTATTATTCCATTATAATATAATATATAATATCATTAACTCCATCCTTTATACGTCCCACATATGGTATTAACGAGTCATATCACTTTGAGGGGGCGGTAATCCGCACTTCCTCAAATGAAATTATCGTGTTTACCCAGAATGGAAACTATTAAGGTATGCTACAAAATAAAAATTTGAGAAGCATGAAGAAACCATAAAAAATATATATATCATATATAAATATAGTTCCATCATAATGGCCACTGTGAGAGGCGGTAGGAGGTAATTGAACAATCATTGTTTCATGAGGCGTTAGTTTTCCATCCACAGAAACATTATGTTCTTCACCCATTAGATGGATGTGTGTGTAAGTGTAGTTTGAATTATTCTCATAACAACATCTTATTATATTTAGGATACTGGTGTTGTTGTAAAATAAAGTAATAAAAAGATTATATGGGTTGGAGAAGTAAAATAAAAAAAGAAGTTAAGAGAAACTCTTACCTTTAATTTGGGTAACTTCCTTTGGTTTGAATGAAAATGACTTCTTTAAGTGACTTCTACCTCAGGTAAGGCTTCTAGGATGAGGAGAGAGATATAGGGAGCTTAATTTGGAAGATTCTGTATGAGCCTAAATGCTTTAGAGATGTGATTAATTTGTTATAAGTGGTCACTTTTTATAATGGGGAGAATGGGATCTTTAGGAAAGTGTGAAAATATTTCATTATTATATATTGGTATTTGGTTTCTAAAGGTCCAAAAATTATTAGGGTCGAATATAAGATGAATCTTGGTCAAAATAAAATCTTACAATAAGAATTTGAAAAGTTTGTGATATTATTTTAATATTTATAATCTAATTTATTTAAATTATTTATTAATGAGGTAAATATTGTATCATTATTGTGTCATAAATAATTTACTTAATGCGATGTCTGAAAATTATAAAAAAATACCAAGATGTAGGAAATATTTTTATCTTTCTAATTAATATTTATAGTCAAAATGGATACTTATATAACACCATATATAAAAATATTACAAATTTTTTTTGGTTTTTGTAAATTCTGACTTTACATTAAATTAATTAATCTAAAGTGTCATTATCATTAATAATTGGCTCCATGGGGTCCCAAAATTGACCCAAGGATGCCGATGGTCGGACATTACTCATCCAATAAGGTTAGGACTTGTGTTAATGTAATTTTGAATTATTAAAATATTCTTTTTACCTTGAATTACCCTATTTACCTTTAACCGCGGTAAATAAAAGTCACAAATTACTATTCACCAAAAATTATTTTCATCTTATTGAACCACATTTTACTTACTAAAAAAAACAATGTAAGTCAAATTTTTGAAATTAAATTCACAGAAGTGGTAAAATTTCATTTAAATGAAAAATTTAGTTTTTAACTACTACTAAGTGGTTTCACTATTAATAAAATATTTATGTTTTTCAGAAAAATACCAAAAATTCTGCTAAATCTAAATTTGATATTCTGAATTCTAAAATAATTTATATTTTTCTAAATTATAAACCTATAAGTGGCATTAATTAATTTAAAATTAATTCTCGTTGTTGAAACAAATAGAGTGTTTTTAAGAAACAATAACTATCAAAATATTGATACTTGTTTATGTCCAATTTCAAAGTGAAATTAATTCCAATAAACAAAATTGGATTAAATGGTAAAAATGAATTATAATTACACTTTATGACCAATTAGAAAGATAATCTAACCATATAAATAAAATAGATTAAAAGGTACTTAAGAATTAAAATACAATATTTTTAACTATTCATTAAAAAATTAGCTTTATCGGAAAAATTACAAAAATTTACACAAAGTAAATTTTTATTACCCCATTCTAAAGAATAAATCTATTTAGTAAAATTGAATATATATAAGTTTTGAATATTGGATTTAAAAAATAGATCTCAATTAAAAGGCAGTAAAAATGTATTTTAAAAAAAATAATTATTCTATCTGAAAAAATGAATTTGTTCTTTAATTATGTCTAAGAAACACATAATATGGATTCTAAATTTATAAGGATTATATGAATTCCAATATTCAGTTAATACTATTCATAACCGCTTTTGAAGGGTTAGTTTGGTAAGTCGTGGTGCGCTTGAACTCATTTTTGCGTGTAGTGAAAGTTATTGAATTACATTGAAGAAATAACCTACTATGAATCTTGGGGTATTACATTCTTCTCTCCTTCAATAAACTGCATCCTCTAAATTTGAAAATCTTCTTCAAGAAAATGATTGAAAATAGAAAATACCTTTGTGGGAAAACCCACATTGGAAATTGGGTTAATAAGATTTAGTCATAATAATAGGAAAAGAGAAATGAAAAAGTCACCACCAAATTATGATCTCGATTAGAAGAACATTGGTGGAAATTAGAGACACATAATGGGAGGAAAATATATATATTTATAGGTAGTGATTGAGGTCATCGGTCACAAACAATTGTAGAATTGAGGGCCTCAAATCCTTCAATCTATGACGATTTAAAATATCATCGGTTAAACAAAACATAAGGTATTATAATAACACATTTTTAGTTTTATGATCCCTTATATGATGTTTAAAAATTAATTTATTCATAGAATAAGAGAATAAAAGAAATATACTTGACAAGTAGAGTACAATCCTTTAACTAATTTCTACCACAAACTCATCTTACACTCTAAACGATTATAGAACTAAAAGAAATATTCAATTAATCTGATTCATATAAACTTCCATTTTTTTTAATAATTCACCTATTAGACACTTAAAAAAATGAAACTACATTATACAATCCATGGACTTCATGTAGGCCAGTGGTAGGCGATAAATCCCAATCACACTATGGTTGTGGGTTCAATTCCTGTAGATTTTTCAGACTCGATGGGTGGTCACATGGTCTGTGGGTTGTCTTTTTTATAAAAATGTGAAAATGACCTTAAAAATAGTATCTGATTTCAAACATAATCCATACCAACCTTTAGACTTATCCAAAATACATCGGTCAATACTCATAGTCCAAAATTTATAAGGAAGGTAAACATAGTGAAGAATCTTTTTCCCATGTAAAAACATGTGAACACCTTGATCATGTATTATTTTAAAACACTGCAACATCATGAATTACCATAAAACCGTATTGATTAAATTCATGATGCCTTATTCCTTATAGAATTATGGATATACTCCTTCTATCCAAAAATGTTGTAAACTCCAACAATGATGGAATATACAAATCATTAATCATTTTCAAGGTAGTCAAGAATATCCAATATAATTTATCCAAATCAGCCATCTCTTATTCAGAAACCACTACCTCATTATCAGGACCATATTAAGGATTAAATTTCCATCAACCATGTATTTTTACAAAACATGTCTCTTACTATTTATTCACCTATCTTGGAACCATATAATCTCAAATCCTTAATAAAATTGTACTATAGTCCAATCCTTATTTATCTCCATAATTCATATAACTAGTATATTGATGATAAAACAATCAAATGAAACAATTATATAATAAAAACATAAGAACAGTAGTCATTCCTCTTCATCTGAGGTAGTATCATAACTTGATTATTATCCAATAGAATCATTTGTGGTATACTCTGATGACTGGTACATTGATTCGTGTAGTGTCCCAATGCCTTGCAGATGAATCATATTACATTTGAAAGCTTTTTCTTACCCTTGAAATCACCTACTTGGTGTCCTTTTTCTCAACACTTATTACAAACTCTCATTCCCTTCATGCATTTACCAAGGCGATTCTTTACATAGTTATCACATATGGGAAAATCCTTCTTTTACCTCTTTCCTTTATCCATCTTTCTCTCTTCCATCATTTTCTTCTCTTGCTTTCCTTCAAAGCCAAAGAACTAAGAGAATTATTTACTTATATTATTAACACATGATACTATTTCATCATATGTTGAGAATTAATTAGAGACTATTTACCTTATAAATGTTGTATTAACACCATGAAAGATATGATCTTTCTTACTCTTTGGATCATACGTATTGCTGGACTTCACATTCCTTCTACTGGGATCCATTTCTAAAAAACTGGCATACAGTAGGTTAGTTTATGTATTGCAATGAATAATTCCAAACATGTAAAATACCTAATATAAATTCAACATTTTATGGATATAATACATAATCAAAAAAATATTTTCTTTGAGAAGGTATATACTTTTAAATCCAGCATTATTATTTATAATGAAAATGAGAATTATCCTAAGCATATCCCCTGGGAGTTTCGTAACCAAGAGTGCAGAAAGGCCCATTGTAGTGCTCTAGTTCCCAGTCGAGTCTAGCTCAAAACAGTGTTTCCGGGTATTACCCCTTGGGAAATCTGTGCCAGATCCACCTCTACTAACTCGTATCAAGATAGGGATGTATTTGTTGGAAAACTCACAAAATCTCTACAGCACTAAAATTTTAGGATGTTCTTCTTTACTAATCCTCAAAGTCTATCTTGGGGTAATGTTCTCTAATCTGTGTTTATCTCAATATAATTTCCATGGTTATTACTAAACTTCCACTATTACCAACTGTAATGCTCCGACCCCAGTTACCCAGTGTCGGTGCATTATTTTAATAAATTGGAATTATTACAAGGAATCACATGCCGAAGGACTGGTCGGTTTAGCAGTCTTGGAAAATAGATTACATACATGAATGTTACATTACACTTTATAACAAACAAAAAAACATAAATAATCTTTTATGAATGCCATTATTCCCTTATCTTAACCCTTTATATCAATCACAATTCACTTCTTGGAATCCTGGGAAAAATAATACATAGAAAGGGGTGAACTCAAACACTCAATAAGGGTAAGAAATACAGGGGAAGATAACGTAAATACTAAGCTTGGTGAATAATTGAAACCCCATGACTTTACCAGTAATAAATATGAATACTTTTATTGATGGAATATGAGCTGAGTAAATAATACAATAATAAAACATAATCATGGGTATTCTACTAGTCTAATGACCACATGAACCGTAAATATTATTTTCATAATAAGGGAATGTATAATGTCGGACATTCAGAAAAACTTTGTCAAGACCTCAGCCAAGACGTCTTAAAATGATTAAGGCCTCGGCCAAAACAATATATCAAATTGGAAAAGGCCTCATCCAATTCCACATCTAGTTGTCTCATGAGACCTACCGATGCATCGAAAATCTATAGTAGTCTCCACCTGTCACATACTAAGTCTCATACATTCCTCATATGAAAAGTTTGAAATATAACATAAAAATTAATATTAAAACAAGCATAAGAAATGTAAATACTTTAACCATAACCCATTTATGGTATAAAAATAGCACATCCACAGTCAAACATATCACAAAACCTTCAATACAGTATGAAAGTTATGTATCATAATAAATAAACTTCAAACAAGTTTAAAATCCCTAAAAAGATGTTGACATAGATGAAATGGATTTGTAAAACTCTTTGAGAGAAATATATCTCATTCATGAAAACATTTAAAAGTAAAAAAATTTAAAAAGGAAGAGATTTAAAGAAATTTTTGAATCAATGTGTCCTATACCACTTTGAAACTTTTCAAATTA
The DNA here is from genome assembly GCA_963277665.1 of Viscum album. Lineage (NCBI taxonomy): Eukaryota > Viridiplantae > Streptophyta > Magnoliopsida > Santalales > Viscaceae > Viscum > Viscum album. Next base: position 799,838,755 of record OY728155.1, read on the forward strand.
ATTAACATTTTAAAAACATTCATGTCAATATAAATAAATCTTTAAAACTCATTTTGAAATCATGGAAATTAATGAGAATAATTTAGAAGAATAAATATTTAAAACCTTTAAAATTATGTTTTGGTAAAGAAGTAACTGAAAAAGAATCCCTTTTATAACTCTTTTATGAAACATTTACATGTATAATAAATATTTCTAAGTAGATGCTTACGTAAAAACAACATCGGATAATAAAGGGATTGTGAAATTAACCATTACCTCGTGTATGACATGACCAGTTCGTTCTTTAATATCCTGAATAATAAAATAATGTTAATTCCTACTTTCATAATAACCTTTATCAAGTTTTTTATTCCTTTTATATCACTTATTATAATGTTATAATCATTATGTAATCATTTAAGTAAATAACATTCATTTTGTTAATATTTGGAACTTCAGTGAAAAATGAACACCTTATAGTTAGAATCTGTTCACATGGTCGAAAGTTCATTATATCCAGAATGATATTCATGATTTAGATATCATATATATAATATATATCCAGTATATACATGTATTTATAAAATTATATATAATTTTGTGGTAAAAAATGAAATGCACTGTTCAAGGACATGGTAAGTCATACGTACGCATGGACGCTAATTTCATTTCTATTTATTATTTTAATGGAATGAAAAAATAATGATACATAGGTATATTATAATTCCAATATACTATAAAATATAATATCCTTAACTCCTTCCTTTATACATCCCACATATCGTATTAACGAATCATATCACATTGAGGGGGTAGTAGTCCGTATTACCTCAAATGAAATTATCGCATTTACCCATAATGGAAACTATTAAGGTATGATATAAAAGAAAAATAAATAAGAATGAAGAAAACATAAACATAATATATATCATATATAAATTTAGTTCCATCATAATGGTCACCATGAGAGGCGGTAGGAGGTAATTGAACAATCATCATTTCGTGAGGCGTTAGTTTGCCATCAAGAGAAACATTATGTTATTCACCCATTAGATGGAGGTGTGTGTAAGTGTAGTTCTAATAGTTGTCATAAAAACATCCTAGTATATTTAGGATACTTTTTTTGTTATAAAATAAAGTAATACAAAGATTTTAGGGGTTGAAGAAGTAATATAAAATAAAAGAAGTTAAAAGAAACGATTACCTTTAATTTGGGTAACTTCGTTGGGTTTGAAACAAAAGGACTTCTTGAAGTTCCTTCTGCCTAATTTAAGGCTTATAAGAGGAGAAGAGGGGTGTAGGGAGATTAATTTGTCAGAGTTTGGACGATCCTAAAGGCTTTAGAGGTGTGAGAAATTGGTTAGAAGTGGTCTCCTTTCATATGGGGAGGAGGGGCTCTTTAGGAAAGAGTGAAAATATTATTTTATTATACAATGATATTCGGTTTATAAAGCACCAAAAATAATTAGGGTCTAAGATATGGTGACTCATGGATGAAATAAATTCATCCAATAAGAATTGGACATGTTTCAGATATTATTTTAATAATTATAATCTAATTTATTTAAATCATTTATTAATGTGGTAAATACTACATCATTATTGTGTCATAAATAATGTAATCTATTCGATGTCTAAAAATTATAAAACAAATACCATGAGGTAGGATATCATTTTATCTTTACAATGAATATTTATAGTCAAAAATATTACTTATATACCACCATATAAAAATTAATTATTAAAGATTTTTGTTTTTGTTAAGTTTTCCTTTATATTAAATTAACTAATCTAAAGTGTCATTATCATTCATAAGTGGATACATGGGTTCCAAAATAGAACCAAGGATGACCATGGTAGGCCTTTACTCATCCAAAAAGTTTAGGACACGTGTTAAGGTAATTTTGAATTATTACAATATTCTTTTTACCTTGAATTACCCTATTTACCTTTAACTGCGGTAAATAAAAGCCAGAAGTTACTATTCAAAAAAATCATCTTATTAAACCACATTTTACTTACAAAAAACAACAATGTTTGTTGGATTTTCAAAATTCAATTCACAGAAGTGGTAAAATTTCATTTAAATGAAAAATTAAGTTTTTTAACTACTACTAAGTGGTTTCCCTATTCATCAAAAATTGATGTTTTTCAGAAAAATACCAAAAATTCATACTAACCTATATTTGAAATTACGAATTCAAAAATGATGTCTATTTTTCTAAATTTTTTTAAAAAATAAGTGTAATTAATTAATTTAAAATTAATTTTAGTTGTTAAAACAAATAGCCTGTTTTTAAGAAACAAGAACTATCAAAAGATTGATACTTGATTATGTCCAATTTCAATGTGAACATAATTCCAATTAACAAAATTGGATTTAATGGTAAAACATATATTCTAATGACACTTTAAAACAAATTAAAATGAAAATCTAACAGTATAAATAAAATATATTAAAATGCACTTTTGAATTAAAATACAATATTTTTCACTGTTCATTAAAAAATGAACTTTATCGGAAAAATTCCAAAAATTTAAACAAAGTAAATTTTCATGTCCCCATTCTAAAGAATATATTTATTTAGTCAAATATAATATATATAAGTTTCAAATATTGTATTTAAAAAGGGTTCTCCATTAAAAGGTGGTAAAATTGTATTTTTACAAAAATACTTCTTTTATATGAAAAAAATGAATTTGTTCTTAAATTATGTCTAAGAAGGTCATAATAAGGATTCTAAAAATTATATGTATTATATAAAGTTAAATATTCAGTTAATACAATTCATAACTACTTTTGAATGGTTAGTTTGGTAAGTCGTGGTGCACTTGAACTCGGTGTTTCGTGTAGTGCATGTTATTTAATTACTTTGAAGAAATAACGTGCTAGGGAGTCTTGGGATGTTACAAAAAACCATTCCCCTAAATATGGATATTTTATCATTGAAAATATAATTTTAAAGGAAATTGATATATTAATATCAGAAAATGTTGATTCTTGGTTCCAACATATATTTTTATGATTTATATGGTCAAAATTCAATATTTTCTATTCTTTATGTAATTCATAGTCCATGAAAAATAATTTGGATGATGAGTGAGCCCAATTTATCGCTCTAATTCATTGGGTTATGATAATTTTCTCAATATAATTATATTTTAACTATCCAATAATAATATAAAATTTCTAAGTTTTCTTATAAGGGTTCCATGAGGATGATATACCACGTCAAGAACATGAACTATATATGTTTTGAAATGAATTTTCATGGAATTGTTTTCATATGATATGTTAAGGATATTTGTTTCAAAGAATAATTTCACCCATTAAGGGTAAAATGATTTTTTTAATGAAAATGTGTTACAAAAATTTGTTTTTTCTATGAAATACTCATGATTAGTATTTTTTACATTATAATTACAAATAAATTGTTTCATTGAAAACATTGGGAATTAAATTTTATTTCATGTATATATAAATGATTATTCAAACTCAATTGTTGTTATGTTGAAAGAAAACCCTATTATTTGATCTCTTCATTTCTAAATGGATTAATAGGTTTGTTATCATTTATATATATGTCGCGTATTTATATTTTAGTTGTAAATTTTAGTTTTTAAAAATCTTTTTCATAGATTTCATGAATGAATAGTAGTGTTAAAAAATTTATACTTCTAAAAATTGGAGTTATACTGAACGAAAAAAGTGTGTCTTTATGGTGAAAATTTTTATTAAGAAAAATACATACTATGTGTAAATGACTAGTTATTCATATAATATTTAGTCATAATAGTCAAGAAATAGGATTCTTGATGTTCCTTGGCAATGAAGGTGATCCTGTATTTTCATATGAACTTTATTTATTTGATGGATAAAATTGATACATGCTTATTAGGATCAAACATTTAATTTTAATGATTATATTTTGAGCACCAGATTTGGGAGTGTGGGTCTCCGGTCTTTATAGTTGGTATCATAAAAGTGATTAGAAAAATTTGGACACTGTGATGTTCACATATGAGGTTAACTTTAGAGTTATGGATACCATATTGGGTTTATAAGTCTAAGTCTGATCATATGATCAAAGTAATAGGTATCCCTTTTTTGTTTTTATGTGATGGGATAATATGGTGACTAATTTAATATTGGGATGTATTTACTAAATTTTGAGAAATTTTGGATTTATATGTATCCGTCAATTTTAACTTTTATTTAATAGAAAAAACTTTTTGAGGAATAATTCATTTTAATTTTTTTACATATGTTGAATGGAGATGATAACCTTTAGGGTTAAGATAATATTTAATGTTGAGGTAAATATAGTTAATCATGATAATTTTTTCTAATTTGGGTTGATATATTTTACCACATATATAATAATTATATTAAAAATTGGTTTGATAACCATATGATTTATGTTATTTTTTACGATGATCACTATTTTGGGAACAATATATGAATAATCTAACAAAAAATTATTTTTGTCTAAGATGGGTTTTTATTTGTGGAATAAAGGAGCAATTATATTTTTAAATTGTATATTATTTTATATTGGATTTATAGTTATTTAGGTTATTTATTGAAAATATAATAATGTCTTTAAAATTTAAAGATTAGTTGTAATATATTGTGTCTCTATGAGTTGGAAACCCCATAAGAAATTTGAATTTTTCATTTACATGATATGTAAAATTATGAATAATTCCCAGAAATGTTTTATAAAAGTATTAATTCCTCAAAAGGATGATTTGTAGGAGGAATGGGGAATAAGAAATATCTCAAGTGTCAAGATGAGCCTGAAAGGCATCAATTTGTGTTTTGTCAGTTTTGGAGTTTTTTTGGAAGGGTGGAGGGTTTTGGGTTCACGATTTAAGGGAAATTATATAAATCATTGATACTCAGAGGGGGTTTTCAGTTCATTTTGAATTGAACTGGGATAGAAAAAGGATTGGGGTAACCTATGTGATCCAAAAATTGGAAACCATTTGAGTTGTTTGAGATAATATTACATGGTGCATGGCCAGTATGCATGTTCAAAAATATTTATATGGCTTTCTATTAAGGGTTTTTAGTGATGAAAAATCGGAATATGGTATAGCTAAAAGTGTGGCCTAAACATACAAGTTATGTTAATTTAAGAAGTATGGGGTATATAGTTTCCAAAAATTTTGGAAATTTGTGCACCCAAACCATGTATTTTCGAAAACATTTCTAAAAGGAGTATTTAAAAAAATCCCCCTTAGGTTCATACACCACTCCTCTCCCTTCCACCAGCATTATATGCTTGTGTAACAAGATTACCTAAACCCATTCCTCCTCCTATAACCCCTTTATTTAGGGATTGTTAATGGATATTTTCTTTATATTACATTAGTTCTTCTCCTCCGATGACATCCTTTCCTCTTTCAATTCCTTATAATTTTGGATTTATCTAGTTTAGGATTCTTTGACGATTCACCTAGAGCATGATGGAATCATCCATTTCCCCAAAGGCTTTTGGATTTCTTTCATAGAGAAGATCATGAGATAATATTTGAAAATTTTGGTTTGATGTTTTGTTACTTATTCATTCTTGTATAATTTTCTACATTTTTCCAATAAATTCAGTTTTCAGTAAACTTGGTAATGGTATCACCACTTAGTTTATCCCTATAAATAAAATCTAGAGTCCATTATGGACTACATGTGTTTGTGGTGGTGTCATGTTTCGATTAAATGTATGTTCCCATATATTTTTCAATCATTACATCAAGATGGGGTTTAATGAATGGATTAATTATAATTTTTAAAATTAATTAATTGTTGTTTCTTGGTGTGAGGTTTGATATTGGGCGACTGAGACACCATTAGTTGGATATCTAGGAGTTTGGGTGAGGCTTCAACAGACCCCGGTAAGGCTTCTAAATGTTTTATGTGTTATGAAAATCATTGTGGATGTGGAAGGTGGTCTTAGAGCATTACTCATAAACATTATAGTTTATTTATATGAGTATGATATTTTTTCCTTAAACACCACAAATTTTTTATTGTTCCATTATTAATGTACTTGTTTGGGGGATTTAAATTTATTCCTTGGACCATCCATGGATCTATTTGGATCAATTGGTGCTTACATGATTGAACCTATTTCTACCCATGGGGGGTGTGATTTCATTGAAATTATACAATGGGGATTTAATGGGTATATTAATTCAGTTATAAGAAAATCCTGATTAAGATAATTTTTTTTTCAAGAAAGAATGGTTAGATGGATAATTTTTATAACATGGAAATAAATTACATATGACTTCTAAGAGTATAAAATCTGTTATTTTATCTATCATGTTTTTTTAAATTACCTATGAGTCCATTAAAATGGGTTTAAAGAAGTTTATTGGGTTTCGAACTATTTTCTGGTGTCATTGGAAGATGATATGATTTTAAATGTGGTTTTCATCTCCATGTGGGTTATAAAATGTGATTATAAGTAAATTTGAACTGTTTATTTTAAAAGGTTGTGTGGTGTCCAATTTGTTGATATTCCATTATGAATCATTAATAATTATTATGGAAATAAAGGATGTGGATTTTTTTGGTGTTAAAGGTCCTTAGGGACATTAATAAATGAAATTAATTTGAAAAGGGTTTATTTGTGGTTTATTGAATGTTTTTTACATTTCAGATGTTGAATTTTATTATTTTGGTAAATAATGACTAGTTTATTTTCTGAACTGATTCTCCATGAACTTTTAGAAAAACGTCTGGGTGAGATGTTAGACAGCTGCTCTGGGAAAATATATTATAATATATACTAGAAGTCATAAAAGGCTTTGGGAATTAAATTTATGAACTATGGTAAACTTCTAGACTGATGTGTTATAAATTTTGATGTCCTAGATGAAATTGGAGTGTGGACTGATACTTTGTAGCCATGGTTTAAGGTGTAAGACTAACGCTATGAGCACTATTGTTTAAAATAATGAGTTTATTTTGGACTAATTCATTATAAACTATTGTTTAAATGTATGAGTAGGCACTATATTGATGTTTTTGGCACTATTATTATGATTTATGTTTCAGGATGTATATAATGAAGTTCCACATTTTATTTTTAAGTAAAATTATTCATGTCTTTTTTCATTTGTTAGATTATATATGCACAACCAAATCCCTCTAATTGTAGTATGTATTAACGTACTTTCATGACTCGCATTACTGTTTTGGGTCAATTCATGTTTGGATGGCCTTGGGTTCATTTTATAATAAATAGTCCTATGGGATACTAGAATAAAAATTAAATGTAATTTTCTTTTTATAATGTTCATATATCCCGCTATCTATTTAGAAACATTGTTTCATTAACAAGTATAATCATTTAGATACTATAGGAGGCGACATAATTATTTTTACTCACTCCCAACGATAGACCCCCATGATAGATGAGTACCCAAGAATCTATCACATGTTAATACAAGAAGATTAATAGAAAGAGGCCCATGTTGAGTTTTTCATGTCCGAGTAGGATAGCAGGGATGGTATCAGTTTAAGGGATGATGTTCTGCTCAGAGATAATGTAGATCACTTTACATGGATTTTATTTTATTTACTAAACATTGTAATCATCACATCGTATGGTTTGTTCCATGGATAATATGGATATTCATGCCTTTAATTCATTTTATTATATAAATAGCTTGACCTGTTATTTATTTATTAAGTGTAATCTAATGTGTATGATTATTTTTTATTTATAGTATTATTTCATATTCAAATATTTTGTGGTTGTATCTACATAGTACCATATTAGACCCCCTATGATAGTCAAGAGCCTTAAGAATACAAGTAGGTTCACTTAAGGTCATGTGGATAACCTTTTCTAAGAACCAGTTCAATGGCCTTTGGGTCGAGATGTTGCATTAATACATATACATTTTAGGGTGTATACCTTTAATAGAGACTAATTTTGTTTTGAGAAAAATTTTAAATTGATCTCAGGAGAATATGTGACCAATTCCATCAGCATTTGTGGATTTGAACACAGTAAAGAATATTCTAAAAAATTTTATATATAGATATTTATTCAATTTATAATGTTTACCATAGGGTGTTACTGTTGAATATGTTAAGATAAATATAGTATTTATTCTTATAATATATTATATTACCTTGTCCTTACAACTGTGATTTTGGCTAATGTATAAATAATAGAGTTATAATATATAAATATTTTATTGGGATAATTTGATTCATTAAAAGTTATTAATAGTGATTTATTAATGAATTTTTTCATTAATATTCATTTCATGGAATACGATATGTTAGAGGAGTGGAAATGATTGATGAAGAACCAAAGGATGGAATTGCGTAAAATAAATAGATGAAATAAAGAATGTATTTTTAATCATAATATCTTTCAGGGAGATAAAATAATCCCTCAACTCTTAGAAATTAGAGTCAAAACAATTTACCACTTATTATCTTTAATAATGAATTTATGGCCTCTTTTCCTTTTAAGAAATATAACTTTATCTATAAATTGGATATATTGTCCAATCCCATGTTTGCATTTATTGTCAATGTCATAGTTATTTTGAGAACATGATAATGATTTTTTCTATGTGATCTTCCTATTATTCTCTTTTAAAAAGAATTTCTATTATCCCATTTTGTTTATGTAAAATGTTAAGAAATATATTTTTAAAATAAATATTAAAAAACATTTTCATTCCATGATGATATGCCATATATTTTACTCCTTGAAATTGATGTAAAAAAATACTTTAAACCCTTTTTATAAAACAAAGGATAAACTTTTACTATTAAAATTTCTTTAAAGGGGATAATATAATACCCCATTAATACAAAATAAGGCTATGTTCAATAGTGTATAGGACACACAACATCAATCATTAATGAAAGTGAAATTTTATTATTTAATATGATTGATATATCCATGCCATTAGATTGGACATCATGTATAAGAGAACTAAACTATTTATTATATATATATATACATTTCAAAAAACAAATTTACTTATTAATTCTTATAAAATAACAACCACATTTTTAGTAAATTCTTTTTATTCATCAGAAATTCATTTTCTTCAAAACTGATTTTTGTTAATTTTTAATAAAGAAATGTTAACATCAGTTTATTCAACAATTATAAATTATATTTTAAAAAATGAAAATTATATTTTTAATCAATTAATAAAAATTATCCTAGGGTGAGGTTTTGATATGTTCAAAAAATATTAATTTCTTAGTAATGGTAAAAAAATAACGGTTTTAAAGAAACATACCATTTATTTTCAAGGATTTATGAATTAAATTTTTTTACTTATTAAAATATAATAATTTAATATTAAATAATCATAATACAATTAATTTCATTTGAATCAAAAAAAATTTTAACGTTTTTATAAAACTTTTCTTATACTAAAAAATTATTTTTTCCAAAAAATAGTTTTTCATCATGGATTTCATGTCTATGCAAAATAAAATTTCCTCCAATTATAGGTGTCGAAATGAATAAATTTTATTATTTATTTTTAATTAAAATTTGTATATTTGTAAAATAATTAAATAATATGTTTCATTATAATGGATAGTAAACATCGTAAATATTTATCATCATAATAATGGATAAATTTTGTCTACTATAGTTAAAACTGATGAGAAAAGGATTTAAAGTAAACATAACACTTTAACTATATCTATTAGAAAATTATAATTAATCAACTCCATAATTTCATAAAAAATATTACATTTTGGTTCCATTTTTATTATCTAAATACCTTTAGATTATATTAACTAAACAAAAATTACAAAATGTCTCCTTATCATTTATAATATATATAATATTTTATGGATAAGAATATAATCAATTTATGAATTAATCTAAAATTTTATTTGGAAAACCAATAAATTCATTTTATGATGGTAATTTAATTTTAATTTTTTTAAATAATCACCTTAATTTCTTACAAAATGATTATAATGTATTTTTGTAACTAGTATATAAATCAAATAAATGAGTCATGAAAAAATAAATGTATTTTTTGGTTGAGTTATATAGTTATAGACATTGTTTACATAAATATAATATATCTTTTATCTGTCCAAGGTTTACATTTTAACAACATTATACTCATTATTATTGTTAATCTCAATTATATGAATTGTCCTGAATATTCATTTAATAGAATTTTATGTTAAATAATTTTTCATTAAATGTAATTAAATTAATAAAAATCGTATATGTGGACAGGTGAAAGGGTTATGGTTACGAATATCAACTACTCTACATGTATTAGACAATAGACTTTTTTTAACAATGTTCTCCCTTAAGGGGTGTAAAATATTATTACCATGGAAATCATTAATAAAAAGGATAATGGGAGGTTAAAAAAGAGATAAGGGTCAAAACATCATAAAAACTTTTACGAACTTATTTTATAAGATTATTTATACTAATATTCACACTATATTCTGAATATACCAATTTTGGTCCACATGAAGATGAAAATTAGTTAATATTGATTTATTAGTTTTTGTAATTTCAGGGGTTCCCCTATAATCTCTTATATAAGGACACCAAATCTCATATCTCCCTCACATTTAATAATAAAATAAAATAAAAAAATCATACAAAAATCTCTTCTTAATGTAATTATATTAATTTTTGCGGTTATTGTAGTCTAAAAATAACATCCCTATGGTCCTTATGGATAAATTCAATGGTGGTTATTCAAATAAGAGGTAATCATCTTAACCAAACCTTTTCATTTTACTTCTTCTAATTCCATCATTAATTATTTATAAATCATTAAAATATATTAACATAAATATATCCCATATAATGATATGTAATAATATTAATATAATAATATAATTCATCTACTTTTCCTACAAATGGAAATTTATATATTTTTTTGTACATCTGTGCAGACTACCACCTCGTGAATCAATTTATTTCGTTTTTCATCACCACATTTCATGTATTTCAATTAGGATGGATTTTATATAAATATAATATATTATTTACATAATTATGATAATATAAATATAACTTTTCATCCTTCTATAAACCATTCCAATGGTTCAAATTGGACACCTCACACATGTGCCCAAATGAAATACCATATCCATAAAGCGATATTCTTGGGTTTTGAAAAACCACATCTCAAGGATGGTCATGGGTATGGATTTAGTGATGTTATATAACTTTTATAAAATTATAATGATTCTAGAAAGATAATATTTCATTTTATTTATTAATTTTCTATTAAAAAAATTAATATCATCAATACAGTGTTTATGAAGTATATTAACTTGTGAGTTAACATTTTTTTCATGACATGTTTTCATAGATAGATTTAAAATATTATTTTATGAAAAATATGATAATTATTTCATATATATTATTATTTTTATGATGTAATAATGAAACCTTTGACCCCAATCAACCTACCATTTTTTGGGGATTATAAACTGAATGTCCTCATATTTTATATCATGAAAGTAATCGAATAAATAATTAAATAATACATGGTAATAAATGAGATAAAAGATATTATAATAAGTGAATAAACATATAATAGGTTCATGTGAATGAAAATAATTTATATTTATTTATTCTAAATTATCTAAACAATGTATATAGACATTTGGGATATGAGAAAATGGATATTCTATCTTAAAACATAATTTGAAAAGGTTTCGAATATTTCATTATAATATTTTCCCATGATGTCTATACTTCTTGATCAATATATAAATTTTTTAATAGATTATTTCAAATTTTATTTTTTCCTATCCATTAACATTCTTAGTACTATCTTCAAAATAATTCGTATTGCATATTCCATATATAATGATTGATTTTCTTTACAATGATCTAGAGGAATATTTTTCCTATCGTGTAAATCGTCAATATATTTTCCCACCACTATAGATATTATTCATTAAATGGATTGCATTACGATCTTCCATGTTTTATTTAATGAAAACCAATTATTCTCATTGTTCTAAATATTTTATTTTTTTAAATGGGGTTTTAATGGAATGGGATGTAAAAATATTTGAACATTTTTTGTTTTTGGGTAGAAAAGTATATTTTCAAGAGATTTATGCTATAATTGAAATCTTTTATGTGTTTTGTGTATGTAATAGTCCACTATTATTGTTTATAATGATATGACATCTTGATATATCTCTCCAATATAGGGTGTTGTGATTATCTTCTATGGAGAATTATGTTGGTATTAATAGAGTAGGTTATACTATTTACAAGGGTTTTATAATAATGATATCCCACATAACCTCTGTGAATTTTATATACTAGAATATGAAATTTCATGGAATATTTTTCATTTATAAGGTATGTAAATGATATTTTTTAAAAATGGATTATTATTCCATTAAATAGTAAATGTCTTATTTTTTAGAAGAAGTTTTTCATTTAATTTAACATTTTCCTAGAAGCACTCATGATTATGATGTTACCTTTATGTTTTATTGTAATATTTTTTATGAATAATTTCACATCGTAGAGTTGATTTCTTGTCTAAAAATTATTCGTTATGCTCAAAGTTTGTTATAAAGAAGTAAAACATTCTTACATGGTCTCACTATATTAAAATGGAAGAAGGTTCTTGTTTTATTTTTTTATGAACAATACAGATCATTTTTTATTATAAAATGTTTTAAATTAAATTTTTATAGGGAGTCAAGATGAGTATAAATGTTAATAATCTTATAGTTAATGATCTCAGAGTTACTTTGAATGAAGAAACTGTGTCTTTATAATGAATTTTTGGTGAAACAAAATATATCTCATGTGTAAATGGACACTTGTTTATGTAATATATGGTTTTATTCTCTAAAACTATAAAACTAAAATGACCATGTGTATAAAAGTTTTCCAATATTTTCAATTTATATTTTCTTTCTATGGATAACTAAAAGTGCTTCATGTTTATCATTATCAAATGTGGAAATTTAAATATTGTATTTTTATCATTGGAACTAGGAGTGTGTGTTTTAGTTTTCTTATAATAGTTTCATAGATGTTAAAATGTAGATCTAAAATTAATGAGAAAAATATTTTTTGTTGTCAAATAGATCCTTTACAGGAAATGCGAAAAAAGTGATTACATAATAATCACTAATTCCATGGTTACGAAATATTGTTTTTAAGATGCTCTAGATGATGGGAATTCGGTCAATGAGATTCATGAAGATCTTAACTAATGTGAAAAAATTAATCTTATAAAATCATTTTGTTATCAAGGGATAATAAAATCATCAAGACAAAATTGGTTTTCCAAGAAATTATAAAAGAATATGAAATTGGGATATGTAATATATAATGACATGTGTTTAAGGGATACTCCCATATTGAAGGTATCAATATAGATAATTTAATTTATCATATGGAAATTTTAGATCCAATTCGATTAGTTATGGAATTATTAATTTAAATGAAGTTCATGATTTTATAAATAAATGAAAAATCAGTATTAATTATTCTATTTTTTTATAATATATGTAAATAAATCATCCAAATGGTTTTATTGTGCATGAAAATGGAAATAAAGTCTCTTAGATGATGATTAAGAATTATTGGTTAAGGATGGAACCAGGAATACGATATTACATTATAAATCACTAATTGAAGTATCTTAGTGTTTAACATGCTGGATTTAATCATAATCACTATATTAAAAGGGTTTTTTATTAATATATTATTTTATATATGTTGATGAAATAATCTTTACAGTATTGAATGAATAACAATGCAATAATTTTATATAATTAATGAATTAATAATTTTAAATATAGGTAATCAAAGAGATAATATTCTTATTTATCTTTTATGTGGTATAAGGAAGGAATGGAAAAATCATCTCATAATTAAAATATACTATTTAGGAATTAAAATGATTTGTAATGGAATGTTCCATGGAAATGAAAACCTCAGTTTCTACTCATATGATATCATCTAGGAGTGAATTTATTAAAGAGTTCAATATTATATAGTATAGGTGGATCATTGGGAATATAATAAACATAATATAAAAATAATTACAATTATTTCATATCTCAATCCATAATATTCCCATGTAATCCAATAAAACCCACCTAAACCCCTGGAATATAAAATTACACCATTTCAAAGGAATTATATATTTATGTCTTCTTTATAATTCCATATATTACTAGATTTTATTAGGATAAACATATATAGATTTTTATATTTCATTAGGTGATAGAAATTATTTCTCATGTAGTGGATTATATCACAACCGATTGTGAATATCTAATATTAGAAAGAAAAAATAATTTATTTCACTTAACACTACAAAAAATCAATATTGTATAACAACTCAAGATTTTACAAAATTGTTATGGATAATGAAATAGATTAGGGATATGGGAATTTAAGTGAAGTTTATTATTGGGGGTAAATATGATAATTCATGTTTTATTAGTATTACAAAAAAACTCATATATCACTCTAATATAAATCACATTGAAATAAAGTATTGCAGTATAATAAATAAATTTTAGAATGGGTTAATGATATTTTTTTGGGCCTATGAAAACTAATGTGATGGTTATCTTGACAACATATTTACCCAAGGTGACTTTTGGGATGCATCAGTTGGATATCTAAGTCTAGTAAGTCACCTATATAAATATAGTATTTATATAAAAACCACTCTCCAAGAAATTTTTGATAATATATTGTTTTAAACATCACATAAAGTATATGTATTTCTTTTCATTTACAAAGAGAAAGAGACTACTCAAAATTAGTAATAAAATGGGGAATGAATATTTAGAAATATTAACAATTTTGATGATTCATTAATATTAAATCATGGAGAGAAATTAAATATGGGGGAAGTGTTTTTGTGATCATATTGGATTATAATTACCATGTGTCAATTGAGTCATAGGATGAAATTAATAGATTAAATATTTATGTTCATATTTTTTCTCATGAGAAGAATTTATAATGTGGCCCTAGAATATGTTTTGATGTAATATTTGATTTCTATATAGAGATTTTGAATGTGATTTAAGATGAGAACATATATTTTTTTTAAAAAAATTATTTAGAATTTTTATGTACTACCAAAAAACCAAAAAGGGGGAAATTTTTATAGAAAATATCTCATGTATGTTTTTTAGTTTTTTAGGGTTGTGTTTGTTGGAATGGAGTGCTAAAAAAATTAATAAATGGTGAAACATGTTGAGTATATTGTTATGTGGCGGGTGGAAATGTTTTTAATTTTGTTTATATTCATAAAATGTAATAGTTAGGAGAGAAGATTCAATAAATAACATAAAAGAGAATAATTTAATCAACAAAATGTTTTTCTCAATGAAAAAGAAATTTCAAAATGGAAATTATTTTCATAAAATAAAATATTTTCTTAATAGAATTTTATTTGAAAAAGTACATTATTTTTAGTAACAAAAATTTTATTGAGATAGATGGACATTATTACTCTTGTTATTGTTATTATTATTATTTTTATTATTCTATTTTTTAGATCAGGACTCCACATCTATGATACACACTCATTATTAGTTCATGGTAATCAGGGGTTCAACCCACATTTAATATTTGTTTCATTTTATTAGTTTTTTTCCATGAACACATGTTATAATGATTCCTTATATTATGTTTCATACATTGTATAGATTCATTAGAATTATGATGGTTCTTATGGGTTATTCAATGCAACACAACACTATGGGTTATGAAATTTTGTTTAATTTTGAACTCTTTTTACTCTAGATAATGGTCCATTTTGATAAATTGGATTCATATTGTAATTCTGAAAGGTATAGGATCACATGTACATATTTTCTGATTTTAAAAAATCCATGATAGTTGTTTCAGTTTCATGGAAGAATCTTGAGAGCTTCATTTTGATGTGTGGAATATAATGAATGTTTTACTTTATCGTGTGGATAACACATTGTTTGGGGAAACCATGAAGGTAGGTTTTACATAGGGTCCTCATACACATTTTTTCACAATTATAGAAAAACTACACCAATCAATTAATTCATATTTCGGAGTTACATGCACAGTTGAAACATAGATTTATAAACCTTGTGTGGGGGTGAGGATCGAGATAGTGTGAGATGCACGGTTGGAACATAGATTATATAACTATGTATTAAATGTTTGAAAATAATAATTTCACTAATGTTTTGAAATTACCCATTTATCACAAGGAAATTCATTCCATACTCCCCTCCTTCTTCCTATTATATGTTTTATCGTTCCTAAGGTCACATATCAACACAATTCGGGACAATGATTAGAGGTTATTAGTGGGGGATGTTATAATGTGGCATCCGTGTGTATTTTAATTTATTTTTATATTTGATTATATATTATATAGATAATAGAAAAATTTCTTATATTTTTATGAACCAAGAAGTGGTGATCCTTGAAATCCTTTTTCAATTCAAGGAACATGTTGCCATAAATATGGGACTGTTTTTATGTTATCACATTTGAGAAATATATTCGATACGATTGTTGAAGTTTGAATAATAATTATCATTTTGGGTTATGGGAAACTGGTAAGAGGATTGTGTACTTAAGTAATTTATGGAATACATGATTCTTATGATATAGTTCTACATTTCTATGATTTATATCATTGATTAAAGATAGTTTATATTTTTAAAGTGTCCATAATATCTTATATCGTGCTTTCATATATAACATGATTGTGTAATTATACTCAACTAGAAAATAGTATATTTTCTATAATGATTTGTAATGTTGATCAAATAGTGGGATTATCTTTAATAATTATTACAATATCCATCCATGTATGGGATGTATAATGACCCATTGAAGGTTTATGTATGTGTTGATTCCTTTATGATTTAACCCTTGTGGTCATTATGACACTGATTTAGAATGGGGGGGAAATAGGTTCAAATTTATTATTTTTCAAAAAAACACTAATGTATTTTCTTATATAGTTTTTTTCCAAATTTTAAATAACTAAACCATATAACAGTAGTTTTACCCTATATGAATCATCATAGGAGGATGGAGGTTTGTGTAATTGGATGATACCATGATCAGTGAGGGGGTCGTCCCCTATAATGATATATCGTGAGAATTAATTAAATTTTGTGTCTGATTACATGGATGTTTATTCCCAACAGGTATATGTATATGATATCCCTATAGTGGGTGTTTTAGAAAATGATTTATCTTGTTATATTATATATGAGAGCCTAAATGTTGCACCATGACATATAGACTATTTATGATGTGGTTGGTGAGATAGATAGGATAGCCTAGTGCCATCAGATTCCAATAGGTATATAGATGAGTCATTGATTTTTGGTATTTTAGATTAAACTAAGATAGGGATTATCCCAGTCCTTTGAGTTACATAATAAATGGAAATCAAGGTTATATTTTATGTTATTGAGTTATTTGCATATGAGGTTTCATCTGTTATGTAGTATAGGAATAGATATTACATTATATTGAATGATGAAAATCAAATGAGGTTATTTTATATTAGGTTTATGTTATAAGGAATAACTAGGCGGATATCTATGCCTATATATTTTATATTAAGTTTTTATTGTGTAGTGTGAGTGGTTAAAAACTTCAATTTTGAGATGACACATGGGTGGTGTGTTATTATATAACTAGACATGGCATTAGTGAGATGTCAACATTTATGTAAATTAATCACAGAGGGTCTTATGAATAAATGATATTGACTTTATGTGGTGCATGAATAGTTATTATGAATTTGACCACAACTGATGATGTATGACTCATTGGATCAATTCTTGGACAACACAACTAGGTTCTACATGATTGTACACGAGTAATGTACTCTGGATAGTGGGTTGTATGCATATTAGTTATGAAAAATTCCTATGGATTTAGAGACTAATGAGTAGTTGTGTATAGGATTAGGAAGGATGGATTTTATGAATTTCTCAGGATCATGGTTTCTTATTGTATTGATGATAATGTTGACTATTTCAGGAAGGGTAATGGGTGGATTTTTTAGAATAGATGATCATGGATCTGGGGTATTTACTTGTATATGATATTAGAACCCATTGAGTATAGTCATGGGGAGTGGTGTAAGGGAGGAAATGTGGTGGGATTGAAAACATTTTCAATAGAGGTTTTGACTCTCTTAATGGAGTTATATTCAGTTTATGTTGGTATTATGTTCCTATGTAGTTATGTTTTTTATAAAATTTATTTTTTATAATACTACGTGGGAAATTGTGGTATATCAATATCTAGTAATTATATGTTATAATGGATGTAGAAAGGTTTGTGAAGGTATGAACCATATGAGACTAGAGTAATAGGTGTGATGATACTGTTCATTAGATCGTCAATATGGTGATGGCATTCCAGTGATAATATGGATGTGATTTAATGTTCTTCCCTAGTGAATACCATATTGTTTCTCCGTGAAATGTCTCCTCAGTTATAGTCCTTATAATTTGGCTGAGATGGGTTTGGTTTGATCCAAGCATGAGTAGGATCAGAGGATTTTAGGTTCTCGGGAAGAAATCATTATAATAGATTTAGTTTGATGAGGAACCAATTTAAAATTACACTGAATATCAGTTTTTGACTTCAATATGGGTGTTTAGAAAATAATTTCATTCTTTGAGGATATTTTCATTTTGACCAGGAAATATGATAGCATAATATCATATGTGACTAATAATTTTTTGTAATAAGAAGAAAATAGGTACTCTAACCAATGTTTCAACCTAAAATTTTTCTTTTTAAGATGATAAATGATCTAAGTATACTAATGAAACATTAAATACTTGTTTTGGTAGGCAGCTATTATGTTGGGAGTACTATATCAACCCCTATAATTTGATTCTTAGAGTGGGGAGAACTATAATTTTGATAATGGGAAAAATTAGTAAATCATTTTTTTATGTATATATATAGGTTTCATTAAGCTTTGTCTCGACTTTTACAATTTATGAATATTTTTCCTTGTGTTGAAGGTTTCACAAAAAAATTTACATCTAATGTTTGGTGGAAAGTGAATTGATTTCATCATGGATTGAATAATTTGATAGGTTGTGTTTGACGGCTAAAACACTATGATTTCTTCATGATGGTGGGATTTGTTGTAGTGAAATGTCTTTAAAAAATTGTTTCATTATAGATGATAAAATTATGGGGAAATGTGAATTTTATGAATCTAGAGTATGGTTTTTATTAATAACCTCTATTAGAATTAGAATTTCAATACATTGGCCATATCAATGGGATATTATTGATATAGATCAAGGAATGGGAGTATTTTCATGTGTTTATGTGAATCATGGGATATTTTGTTTAGTGTTTGAAATATCAGAATGAATTTTACCCAGCCTCAATATTACCAAATAGATAGGTAAAATAATTTGAGTAAACTATGTGGCATAGTTTTTCATGGGGTATTAACACAATATTTCAAAATGTTTTCTTAAAACATAGAAAGACTTATTGAGAATATAATAATATATTATTTAATGACAATATATTATTTATTTATTTATAATTATAATATATTTGTTTATTTATATAAATAGAAATTATTCATGGTCTATTAAATATTTATGAGGATGAGGGGTGAGATAATGGACTCATGAGAAATGAAATACTGAATATTATTTGAATAAATGATAATTTATACATTTAGAAAATAATATATATTTTAACTTTGAGATTAGTAAATGTTAATTAAATAATATTATTATTATTATTATTTAGTTATCGTTTTTATGGGGATTTATAAATGAAATAAGGTCTTATGGGTTTTTTCTATCTCTAGATTTATATAAACTAGACTATTTAATTGGAAAAAAATCATTATTTTCCATAATGGGTGTCTGGAATGAATCCCCCCATGCCCTAGAGAGTTCCACTATAAGAACGCACTCATTAATAAAGATGGATCATCCACTTAATTGTTTTAGAGTCTAGAGTGAAAAAATAATAATTATTGTAAGAATAAATTCTTATTATGATCAATGATGAAAGATAAAAGATTTAGATTATTGTGATCTAGCACGTGAAGATTTATATAATGATATTTAGAGTTTTGAAGCACATGTGTGGATCACTCCTAGTGTGACTATACCCTTTAATAATCTCTCCTCAATGATGATACACCATGAAATATTCAATCAATTAATCAATACATAAATAAAAAATAAACATTAGGTTATTTTTTTTTTGAAAACATTAATTATTAATTATTTGTGTTAATCACACATTCTCTTTCCACGCGTTCATTTAAATTAATCCTGAAATTAATTTTATTGTTTTTAGTGTACCAAGTCTTATAAAAATTTATTTATTTTATTATTATAAAATATATTGTTTACACTTTATCCTAGTATAAATTTTTGATGTTCCAAAAACCATAATGTGGTACCAGAATGATTGAAAAATAATTTTTATATATATATTGATCATTTATTTTTTATGCATTTGTTTTTTGTATTTAATTTTTTGTATTTATTCTTTTACTTAAAATATCAATATTTTATATTCTTATTCTTAATTATCACTCATAAATCCAATGTTTTCAATTATAAATGAAGAATATTAGAGAAACCTATTTGGAGGTGTTAAGGATTTTTGTCGGATACTGAAAGAGTATATAATCTATAGCCCAAATGTACACATCATATACCCATGTTGAATACAACAATATGATCCAAGAAAAATATGGGTCATTTGGAAGTTATTAATATTCATAGATAATTAAAAATGCACCATTTGTTAAGAAGAAAAGCTAAGAAAATGGTTTTTTAGTTGGCACATTATATAATGGGAATACATACACTTTCATTCTTATTTTTTCATTGTGGAAAATAGATATTAAAAGAAGTTTTGCGTATTTTTAGCATGATTTTTATGAATTAAATCCTTGTAACTCAATTGTCACAAAGCATTAAACTCATTTATACATTATATTCCTTCTTTATATCATTGGCTAATATATGTGTCTATTTCAAAAGCATGTGTTGATGAAAAATATTAAATGATCATACATAATGTGTATCTAGCCGGTACACAGTGTACCCTAATTTTTTACACATAATGTAAAATTAATTATTTATTCCTTTTAAATATCATCGACACATGTCCCTCTGTCATTTATTTTTTTTTTATTTCATATTATAGGTTTTATATTTTTTAAATGTTTAATTAATATTTTATTTATATTCAGAGTAACATACAATGTACAATTATAATACAAAACTACTCCACATGCATTAAAATTAGTGTATAATATGTAAATTATATGTGAACATGAATAATTTTTTAATAGTACACACTATGTAATTAGGTTACATATCATGAATGATACATGCCGTATAAGTAGACTAGCATAATATACACCATGATGTTTGGAAAAGTTCTCATCTAGTTTCTTCAAATACAACATTCTCAATTAGTGAATTTTAACGATTTTTTGTTATTTTTGAAAAATTATAATGGATGAAAATATCAAGGTTGGATTGAATGGAAGTTATTTTAAATGAATTGAATAATTAATTATGAACGTTAATTAATTCAAGCCTTTTTTTTCTTAATGAAAATCCATTTTAATGAAATTTAATATGTTAAATTCACAGTTTTTGCATGTCTATAGATTATCATGATCATATTCTGAACTATGTTTATCACATCTCAATACTTTATTTACCTTTAAATGAGTACTATATTTGAATGCATTAACCACATGGAGCCAATAACCTAGAACTATGAAATAATATATATTAATAAGTGAGTTTTAACATATTAATTTGGTTGGTGGGTATGAATAATAATGTACAAATTATGAAATTTTGTTATATAACATTTCAATCCAAAAATGTTTAAATTCTTCTACTTTTTTAATAGTAAAGTGATAATAAAAACTAAGATTATATTCTTTATAAAACTTGTTTCTGAGTGTTTTATGTGTGAATAATTATATTACATTTCTATAATTTTTAGAAATTCAATTTTATAAAATTAAAATCACTTTATAAATTAAATTTTCAGTATTTTATTTGGTTGATATTTATGGAATATTATTAAAAAGTTGATAATTATGAAAATAGTGAAACTGTTGATTTTACAAAAACTATCACATTTTTTACTGCATAATAACATAATAATAACATGAATATTTATGAAATAAATTTATATGACAAATATATATTTAATAATTAATATAATTATAATAAATCTATAATTTTTAACAAGGAAATATATTCTTAAACATTTATAAATATAAATAATTTTTTTTGTTCAAAAAACTATTTTAGTGTCTTCTCTAATAATCAAGTATTTAGAAGGTTCATCATAATTTATTTTGGATTAACTAAAAAGGAAGCATTCTTAATTTATAAAATTAAAATTATATCCATGGGAATCAAAATAAATCTTAATTTTTTTAAAAACTTATATGATTAAGAAAAATATTTATCAGAAAATGATTTTTTAAGTTCTTTGAATTTTTATTAATTGTATTTTTTTCAATTCCTAAGAGTAAAATCCTATAAAATTAATTCAATATTTTGAATAATAATAATTAAAATTATTCAATAATTTAAACTTTAATTTTGTCATTATTAATAGTATCTCGGTAAAATATTTATCAGTTCGGTTATGGGTAAAATGGATTGAAATGGTTAAAAAGAATGGGTAGGGATTCAAAATAATATATAATTTTCTTTAAACATAGTTGTCCTGTTTTATTATGAAATTAAACTTATTAAATAATTATATAGTAAAATTTAGAGCCAGTTGTACATAAAAATGACTATATAATATTAACATAATTTGTAAAATTCAATGTGCAACCCTCCCCAAACATACAAAATAACAAATACTATCCCCCATTATTCACAAAAATTGATCCCTAAATATCAAAAAATTAACTACCCTATAAAACATAAAATTTTACTTTTTTTATTTCTTCAGAACCTATAATTATAAAAATACCATCCCTATAATGATTAAGGTTTAAGAGAAAGTAGGTCTCTCAAAAAATATGTAATTGTCTTACCCGACCCTTTCAACATTCATTTCTTCTTCTACACCCTATAAATGAGTTTTATCCATATTAAAATTATTATTAAATTATAAAAATATATTGAGTTTTTTTATGAATAGGAAAGACATGTTTTATGCCTCCTTTCTATCCTTTGAATAACAATAACATCACTAATGTGTACGTACAACATTTCAAGTTCATGTATCGGTCTGAATTTTTTTCAATAATATTTGACTCTTATATTTAGATGAATGAATTAATGAAAATAAATGATATTTAAATAATTTTTATTTTTTAAATAAAATATATCAACTAAATTGTTTATCCTTCCATCTGTTAAAAAGTTATGATAACATTCGGGCATACACATGGACTACCACCTCAATTAAATGATATGGTTCATTTATCATGTCTCACATTCATGAATGATTGTAAATTAGTATTTGATATAAAAAAATGTATTTTATTTTATGACTAATGTTATATATTTTATTAAATCATGATCAATATTCAATTATCAGAACTATGACTAAAATTCATGTGTGAAATAATGAACAATTAACACCAAGGATATTAATATTTACAAATAACTGTTAATAAATGAGTAATAAAATTTTATAAGTGAATAATATATGGATTTATATATATTAATATGGTTTTTTATTCAATTATAATAAATATAAATTTATTATTCATGGGGTTCATATTACATACAATGAAAATGAGACTTTAGGTAAGGCTAATTTTTTCATAGTTCTACTTTAATGAGACATGTATTTCATTATGAACCCATTTTCATTAACATAGTGTACATACTAACCATATGGAATGTTATTTCATGATTACATATGTATTCATGGTATTCAACATTTTATATCATTTTTTCTACATTAAATGGGTTTAATTCAACAATTACAAACATTAAGAGAATATTTCACAATCTCATTCTTAATGGAGATTTTTTTGAAAAAGATTATTCAAATAATTTTATGATCATATCCATTAATACGCATATATTTTATTTTCCATGGTATATTCATATAATTTTTATGTAAAATTTCAAATTTCCCATCTTTTCTATTTTATAAAAAGTTTCTATGAATATATTTCCTTATTTGAACCTTGGTCGATTAACATTTTCTTTCATTTCCTCACTTCTTAAAATGTTTTCAAGAATATTTTTTCCTATGATACAAATATTTTTTAAATTTATTTTCATCCATAATTTAATTTCTTTTCAATGTTTTGAAAATAAATCTTGAGGGTTCATTATTTTTATATTTGTCTACCATATACATTAGGGGATATTTTCATTATTGTTTGCACGTAATTTCATTAATTAAGGTTAATTGATTATCTTGGGAAGAAATTATAAATCATTATATATTATATAAAATTCTTGTTGTTATAGTAATAAATTAATAAAATTTTCCTTATTTTATTTATTATTACATATTATCAAATTATTTCTTTATTATATATATAAATTTAAAAAATCATTTTTCCTTTTGAAGAACCCCTAAATGTGATGTTTTTGATTTTTGTAACTATAAGTAACATTATTTTTATTTTAATTCTAAATATGTTGATAAACATCATGTCCTTTAAAAATCACATTATTTTAATAAAAATATATTATTTTTATTTTAAAACATTTATGATTTTTGAGTATTCAAATATATTTAAACATTTAGAATAAATGTTTGGTGAAATCAATTGATATTGACATTTGATATTAGAGAATATTTAATTTTGGATTAAATTAATTTTTTTTGTGGGAATAAGGCTACTAGTTTTGGGGAATATTGAACATATGATTACTATATGAAAGCATAAATATTTAATCTCAAGTATATCCATTAATAGAAAACAATGATTTTGGATTATATTGATGCATGTATGATAAATTAAAACCTATTAGCACTACGTAAAAAACATTTCTCATCATCAGATAAATTATTATATTGTGAAAATTAATATGTAAAATCTAGTTGATTTTTACCAGAAATGTAGTTACATTGTATCATAATCTATCTTATGTTGTTCACTTATAAAACTGATATTTTTTTGAACCAAATTGACTGCTGAAAAACTCTAATCAAGACCAGGCGCATGTAAAGAAAGTGTCAAAAATCATGCTGCAACTAATGAGTTTAATGCCATGTGCTGATGAAGAAGAAAATGATGGAGATATCTAAAAGATTAAAAAAACTAGAGTTGGTCACATCCATTATCACAAATAATTTTTTGACCAATGCCCCAATTTTAGAGGATAAATAAATAGAATATGAACACTTCAATAATGAACTAGACAATGTTTGAAAAGACATGTGTGGAACTTCGAAGACAATGATGCAATAATTTTTTCAAATTATTATGAAGGATCTATACATATTGGTTCTTATTGATTTTGATTTTTCAATTTTTGACCCACTTCAACTAGTGCCATAGAAGATTAATATGATGAAAATCCAAGGGAAACTATAAATCTATTTGAAGACAACATGACCATAACCAAAAATACATAGCTAATGGACTTAAGGATTAGTGGGTTTTTAAAAATTATTCATTTTTACAATATAAAAGTTCAATATAATTTTTTATGATGGTTTTAAAAAAAATTGTCAATACTATGGTCAACCGTATATAGAAGGATGGGTTGAGGGTTTTATCGATGGTGATGAAGGGTCTATTACCTGATCCCCACTTGAAGGGACATTATCAAAACTCTTATATGAGTTCATTAAAGATATGTTATGAAGGATTACATGATCACATGTCATTAAATGTATGAAAATATAGTTAATAGATGAGCTCCATGATCCATTTCTATTTTATAGTTTTCGGTTAAAGATGATGTGTCATTTTTTGGATGAAAATATGTATATGGTGTTGAATTAATTTCTTTGTTATTTTTTTTCGATTGAATGGACTATATTCAACTATATCAATTTGGTTGTGATGTACAGAAGTGGTTATTATTACATACCCAAGAATGTTTCCCATTACTGATTGGTGTTAGTGAATAGTTTTTCCCTTTGGAGTTGAAGGAGTTCACATAGGTATATTGGAATCCAATATAATGTGTTTTTATGGGATGTGTTATTCAAAATGATCATTAGTATATTTGAAAGGGAATTAATTTTAAACTGTTTAATGACTATCATATTCATGGATTGGATGATATGTTTCTTGGAGTTCTAGTTGCTTCGCATTATATTGATAGTTTATATTGGATGAAATTTCTTCATGACTTATGCACCTATCAATTGATGATGAAATATAGAAGGAGATGTGTCAGTGATTTTTTTATGTGAAATTATAGTAGAAAGAGGGAAAAATAAAGAGAAAATTATTTCCATTAATGACTAAAATGAATACAAATAAATGTATGGTCGGAGGTTTTACATGAAAATCAAACATTTTATCTGTGTAAAAAAATTATTTCATTTATCCATTTAGATAATTGGACATACTATAAGGTGAGAATTCCATAGTGGAGAAAAGGAAGTAGAGGAGAAATTCTATAGTAGATGTTCAAGGGAATAATGTTTACCTTATTATTCTTCCTTTTCTTTCGTAATTTTTACTCAATAATTATGTTAGTATTGACTATAAAATTATTTATTAATAATATTTGACTGGGGACATTATATTGTTTAAGTTTTCAATTTCAATATTTTTTTCATAAAAATAAAATTTAAAATAAATTCATGATTTTAGTAAATGAATGTAATTGTATGTTAAAAATATTAACCCAGATGATTTCTAGTAAATGTAATTGATAAATATATTTACTGTAAGTTTTTATTATGCATTTTTATTATTATATCTCTATCAAATCCATACATTAATTGAGAAATTGAAATTTACATATTATTTCACTCAGGTTCATTCTCTTCTAATTTGGAGTCATTCAACTATTATAAATTTTATCTTGTTATTATAATCATATTATTCTCTTCTTATTCAAAAAATATTAATCACAATTTATTTATTATGTTTGTTTTTTTTTGTTTTTTTTCATTTTTTGTATTTCACTTAAAAATTTCATTCTTATGAATTTCTAACAATCATTGTTTGTTTCTTCTGGTTCATCAGATTAAAATTTTAGATATTTCATGATATGTCCAAAATAAATTAGTTCCATTGTTAAGGAAGGATTTTGGTGTCCAAAAGAGTAAAAAATATTAAATAAAGAAACAAAAAATTAATATAAAAAGTCTTATTTCAAAAAAAAATAATAAAATTAAATAATTATGAAAATATATTTAATAAACATGAATGTTTTTTGTACTGATGGGAATTGTTTAGTTCATTTTCACAAGATCTATTTCTGAAGATTTAGTTCTGATAGAACATGAAATCGATGACAAGTAGAGAACTCTAAAAAAGAAAATTTTAAATTAAATATTTTTATTGAGATAAATTTTATATTTGATGAAAAAAATGTTTAATCTAAAATAATTAAAGAGGTATCTTAATGACCTTTGATTAGGGAGTATCTAATCCTTCATGTTCACTAAAATATATAATCAAATTTACTGACCATTAGAGCCAGAACATATAGGTTGAAATTGTACCACATAAAAATTATTTCATAAATTAGTGGAATTGGAAATGAAGTATAAGGACTTGGCCTTAAACATTACATAATATTGAATTAAATGAATAATTCACATTGAGGATCTTTTCTGGTTTAGAGTTTTAGAAAAATAAGACATAATTACTACACCTCAAAAGATTATAAAGTAGACACTTCTACATAGTTTTCTTTTTTTCATAAAATAAAAACTCTTGAAAAAAAGTGTCATGTGTAGTTTCATGTTTTAGACATCTTGAATTTTCCTTCATCCCATCCTTTACCCTATTCATCTTTATGTCCTGTGAAAACATTTCAAAACGTGGGATGAGAATAAAAACCTCAGTAAAGGTTTTATAGCAAAGAAAGAAAACATTTGTTCATAAATACATACAAAACGTGAACTCATTTACATACCTCATATAAACATTATAGTTTATGAATAAAACAGAGAAATCATAAATTATAAAGGAAACTTGTGGCATGTATAAAATAATTACATTGTATTTATCACAGCTACATAGCGAGTTACATTGGAATACCCATCAAAGTATATTCCCTAAATCTATTAGGAGAAACATCCATGTTTACATTCGTCGTGTTACCCAATGCATTGAAGAGCTATCTTGGGCTCACCTGCCCTATTTTTATCACAGAACCACCCATATAAACAATAATTCCTAAGAACCATAACATGTTTGTAGCACATAAAAGAAAAATAAAAGAAAGATAACATTTCTACATTTCAATCACAATATATCATTTAAATATATTAACATAACAAATCTATTATCAAAACCATTTTCAATACCAAAATACATAAAAGAGTATATGGTATTTATTTTCCTTTTTTTAAAACATATTATGGCTTGTTAAGGAAGCGAAATATCAAATAATACTCAGAGTAGTGGAAAGATCATTGTCACCACTTATGTTAAAAAGAAACATTTTTTTTGTTTTCGTTTAGTAAAACGCTTTCGTAGAAAAATATTCCCTTTGAATGAAATGAAAATTCAAAGGTTCTTATACATTGTATATTAAAAAATCATGTATTAAAACAAAAATCTGCCTCAATGAAAGTAGATTGAGACGAAGTCCCTTAACTCGTGTCCGACTTGACTCGACCATTCTTTAATCTCCTGAATACTAAAATAAAGTTAATTTATACTTTCATAAACACATTTTTAATGTTTATTATTCCTTTTATATCACTTATTACCATGTTATTAACATTATGTAATTATTTAAGTCAATAAAGTTCGTTTTTTCAATATTTGGTACATGAGTAAAAAATGAACACCTTATAATTACAAGTTTTTTATGCTGCAAATATTCCATTATATCCAAAATTATATTCATTATTTAGGTATCATATATATATGATATATATCTAGTATATATATATAATAGTATATATCATTTGGACGTAAGAAATGAAATGCACCGTTCAAGGAGACGGTAAGTCGTACGTACGCATGAACGCTACTTTCATTTCTAATTATCATTTCAATGGAATTAAAAAATAATGATTCATTGGTATATTATAATTCTAGTATAATATCTTATATAATATTATTAACTCCATCCTTTATACATCCCACATATGGTATTAACGAGTCATATCACTTTGAGGGGGTGGTAGTCCACACTTCCTAAAATTAAATTATCTCGTTTACCCAAATGGAAATAATAAAGGTATGATATTAAAGCAAAATACATAAGAATAAAGATAACATAAAAATAATATATATCCTCTATAAATATATTTTCATCTGAATAGAAACCATGATAGGCAGTAAGAGATAATCGAACAATCATCGTCTCGTGAGGCATTAGTTTTCTATCCATAGAAACAGTATGTTATTCACCCATTAGATGGATGTGTGTGTGAGTGTAGTTATAATCCTTCTCATGACAACATAATAGTATCTTTAGGATACTTTTTTTGTTATAAATTAAAGTAATAAAAATAGTTTAATGGTTGGAGATGTAAAATAAAAGAAAACAAGTTAAGAAACATTGTTACCATTATTTTGGGTAACTTCCTTTGGTTTAAACCAAAAGGACTTCTTAAAGTGACTTCGTCCCAAGGTAAGGCTTCTATGAAATGTATAGGAATGTAGGGAGCTTAAATGGTCAGATATTGGACAATCCAAAAGGTTTTATAGGTGTGAGAAATTGGTTAGAAGTATGGTCTTTTTATAAGGAGGGGCTCTTTAAGAAAGTGTGATAATATTATTTTATTATATAATGATATTTGGTTTCGAGAGGTCCAAAACTAATTAATATCGAAGATAAGAAGACTCAAGGTAGAAATAAAATCATACAATAATAATTGGACAGGTTTTGGATATTTTTGTAATATTTATAATCATATTTATTTAAATTTTTATTAATGAGGTAAATACGGCATCATTATTATGTCATAAATAATTAATTGTATTTGATTCTAAAAATTATAAAACAAAATAACATGATGTAGGAAATCTTTTTATATTTCCAAATAATATTTATAGTCAAAATGATAATTGATATAACCCCTTTCCAAAATTAATTTACTAAAAGATATTTGTTTTTTTCATTTTTTCCTTTACTTAAAGTTAATTAATCTAAATTGTCATTATCAGTCTTAAGTGGCTCAATGGGGTCCCAAAATTGACCCCAATATGCAAATGATAGTAAATGACTCAACCATTATGTTTTGGACAAGTGTTAAGGTAATTTTTAATTATTATAATATTCTTTTTACCTTGAATTACCCCATCTACCTTAAACTACGGTAAATAAAAGTCAAAAGTTGCGATTAATTAAAAATTATATTCTACTTATTGAACCACATATTACTTAATAATTACAAACATGAATGTCAGAATTTATAAATTCAATTCATAGAAGTGGTAAAATTTCATTTAAATTAAAATTTCATTTTTTTAACTACTACTAAGTGGTTTCACTATTCATCAAAAATTGAAGTTTTTCCGAAAAATACCAAAAATTCAGACTAAGAATTATTTGATATTCCATATTCAAAAATTATTTACATTTTTCCAAATTCAAAACATATAAGTGGAATTAATTAATTTAAAATTAATTCTTGTTGTTAAAACAAATAGAGTGCTTTTAAGAAATAATAACTATCAAAATATTGACACTTGTTTATTCAAATTTCAAAGTGAAATTAATTGCATTGACCATCATTGGATTAAATGGTAAAAATATATTCTAATTACACTTTAAAACCAATTAAAAATATAATATTACCCTATAAATAAATTATATTAAAACACAGTTTTCAATTATAATACAATATTTCTCACTATTAATTAAAAAATGAACATTATCGGAAAAGTTCCAATGATTTACACAAAATAAATTTTGATGTATTCATTATAAAAAATGATTTTATTTGGTAAAATATAATGTATTAAAGTGATAAAATGTATATTTAAAAAGGGTGCACCAGTAAAAGGCAGTAAATAGAGCTTAAAATTAGATTCATTCACATTTTAAGCCTCTAACTTTTTATTGGATAAAAGTAAATATATTTAACAAACTTGTATAATCATATTTTAGTCAGTTTTTTTCATTCCTGCAAATACAAAGACAAGAAGTTAACTACCATTTAACATAATAATATTATATTATTATTGTGCAACGTACGATTTCAAAGAAACTCGATGTGGCGTATCATGTACGCTATCGAACATAACAAACCCTTTAAAGAAAAATTAATATTTAATTCAAAAATTCTAATAAATATTACATATGTCATACTCTTTATTTACTTGGGATGTTACATCCTTCCCCCCTTTTGGGAATTCCATTCTCGCAATTTTATTTATCAAAATAAGCGTGGGTATTTATACTTCATTGCATTTTCAGATTCCCATGTTTCCTCTTCAACCATATAATTTTTTCAAAAAATCATTACTTGGTGAATGACTTTATTCCACAACACTTGCTCTCTTCGGTCAAGAATATAGACTGGTTGTTCCTCATATGAGAGATTCTCTTCCAACTAAACTACCTATGGGCTCAAATCATGAGATGGATCTGGCTTATACATTCTCAACATCGAAACATGAAAATCATTGTGTACCTGGGATAAACGTTGACAAAGACATGACCACCTACCTCAAAAGAATGATCCTCCCTCCTGTTATCTTCATTACTTTTCTGTCTACTCTGAGCTCTTCTCATGAGCTTCTGAATCAACTGAACTTTCTATGACATCTCTTCTACCAATTCTTGTCCCATCAGCTTCCTTTCACCGACTTCATCCCAAAAAGATGTAGTTTGACAACGCTTTCCATATAATAACTCAAATGGAGCCATATGTATACTGGAATTAAAACTATTATTATATTAAAATTCAACCAAAGAAATATGTTGGTCCCAACTTCCTTGATAATCCATCAAGGAAGCACGTAAAATATCCTCTAATGTCTGAATTGGTCATTCTTATTTCCCATATGTTTTAGGATGAATGGTTATACTAAAATTTAATTCAGTAACCAATGACTTCTGAAGGTCCTTCCAAAAGTTAGATGTAAACCATGGATCACGATCAAGTACAATGGAGAGGGGAACTCCATGAAACACGACTATCTCTTTAACATACAACCGAGAAATTTGATCTACAGACAATGTAACTTGAATAGGATGGAAATGATAAGATTTAGTGAATCGATCAACAATAACACATATTGAATTATTACCTTGAGATGTCTTCAGTAATCCCATAACAAATTCCATGGATATATTTTCCCATTACCACTCTGGCTCCGGTAAAGGCTGTGGCATCCCTTTAGGTAACTACCACTATACATTAGCCTATTAACAAGTCAAACACATCATAGTAAAATAAGAAATATCTCTTTTCATTCCATCCCACCAGTAATACTCACGAAGATCTCTATACATCTTAGTACTGCTAGGATGAACTGAAAACGGGGAACTATAAGCTTTAAATAGCAACTCATTCTTCAACTAGGAATCAAAAGGCACATATAATCTCTCTCCAAATCTCAAAACACAATCATTATCAATGTTAAATTCTGGAAACATACCATTCTGAAGCAACTATACCTTTTTCTGTAACTCACTATCTTCCTTCGGTGCTTTCACAATTCTGTCTGATAGAGATGATCTCACTTACACCTGATACAAAACAAAAGAATTTTCTGCACCAAAAACATCAATTCCAAAGTTTATAAAATAAAAAACCAAAGGATCTTGTTCCAAATGTAACATGGTTAATGATGAATTAATTTTTAGACTCAAAGAATCAACCACTTAATTTGATTTTCCCAGATGGTAATGGATCGGGCAATCATAATCCTTGATTAATTCCAGCCATCTCTTCTGTCTCATGTTTAATTATTTCCGAGTGAATATATACATTAAAATTTTGTGGTCAGAATATATTTCACATTTTACTCCATAAAAATGATGCCTCAAAATATTGAAAGCAAAACCATCAGCAGCTAATTTCAAATCATGTGTAGAGTAATTTAACTCCTGAGGTTTCAACAGACGTGAAGCATAAGTAATTACCTGATCATTCTGCATTATGACACAACCATGTCCTTTCAAAGAAGCATCAGTGTAGATTACAAACTCACCATTTCTGGATTTTAGTGAAAAAACTAGACCACTCACCAATATTTTTTTCATTTCCTGAAAATAATCATCACATTATTTTGTCCAGATGAACTTAACACCTTTTTGAGTTAACATAGTCATTGGACTAGATACCCGTGAAAAATTTTCTACAAAACTCTAGTAATAAGCTACCAAACGAAGAATACTACGAATATCAGTTATATTTGTGGGTCTTTCCCATTCTTCAACAAGTTTTGATTTATCAGGATCAACCGTTATGCCATTTTTTGAAACAATGTGACCAAGGAAAGAAATTTGTTGCAACCAAAACTCACACTTGTGGAATTTCTCAAATAGCGTTTTTTTATGGTTTGCAAGAAAACCCTTAAATGACATTCATGTTTCTCTTTACATTTGGAATAAACCAAAATATCATAAATTAACACAACCAAAAACATATCCAAGAATTCATGGAAATTTCTATTCATAAGATCCATGAATACAGTAGGTGAATTGGTTAAACCAAAAGCCATAACTAAAAATTCATAATGGACATATCTAGTAAGAAATGTGGTCTTCAAAATTTCTGATTCATTTACTTTCAACTGATGGTATCCCAATCTCAATCCAATCATCGAAAAATATTGAGCTCCTTGGAGCTGATCAAATAAATAATCGATATGAGGCCAATGATATTTGTTCTTAATAGTGAAGTTATTAAATACTCTATAATCAATGAAAAGTCTCATTGAACCATCATTGTTTTTAACATAAACGATAGGATCACTCCATGGTGATGTTTTAGGTGGAATGAAACCTTTATCTAATAACACCTGCAGTTTCTTCTTGAACTCTAAAAGTTCAATTCGAGCCATTCAATAAGGGGGGTTTGAAATATTCTTAGCATTATGAACTAAGTCAATAGTAAATTTGAATTCTCAAACAGGTATAATACCAGCCAACTCATATGGAAAAACATCATGGTACTCATTTACCACTGGAAAATCATTAATCTGAATAGTTCCTTTGTTTTCAACAATATGTGTAAGGTGACAATCATTTCCATCTTTTACTAGTTTCTCAGCTTCCTGATATGTTATCAAAATTAAGGGTTCATTCTTGTATAGAAACTGAAAATAATTCTTAAAAGAGACCTCTTTATCTCTGCAGTCAATCTTAGCATGATAAACATATTTCCAATCCATACCCAAAATAACATTCAACCCTACTATAGGAAAAACAATAAGGTTTGCAGGTAGATTTTTTCCGCACACAAGGACATGAATGTTCTTATGTTTTCTTTTTGTCTCAACATTTCTTCCAAGTGTTTTTACCATATGTTCTATATTCATGTCTAGAGATAGAATTACCAATTTACTAAAAAACTTATCAGAAATGAAAGTGTGTGTTGACCATGAATCAAACAAAACATTGGAATAATCTGAAAAAACAAACAGTGTACTTGATACTACTTCATTTGATGGTCCAACATCTGCTGAAGTAGTTGCAAAGGATTTCACCACCCCTATATACTTATAGTCTGGCTGCTTTCCCTTGGTTGAGTTTTTTGTTGCACACCCATTTTCATAATGACCTATTTCATTGCACTTGAAACATTTTACTGACTCTAAATAAGAATTTCTCTTACAATTACCCTGATCTTTTTCAGTGAAATTATGAGCCTTACGTCCCATTTTACCACATCAGCAACACTTACCAGAATTCAAAAGACATTCCCCAGCCTGCTTTTGGCCACAATTTTCACAAATGGTAAAATTATGTTTCTTTCCATCAGGCTTTCTTGAAGAGTTTTTCTCTTTTTCCTACCACCTCGACCTCTTATTCTGTTGTTTTTTAAAGAACACCTTATCATCAGAAAACACCATTTATACCTTCTCTGTACAATGAACAAGTTTTTCATAACTTTTTAACGCATGAGAAGCTAAATACCTTCGATACTTTGGATTTAATCCTGAGTAAAAATGGTTGATTTTACTTTCAAGATCTCATATGAAATTTGAAGCATACCTTGCTAGTCGAGGGAATTTCGCTTCATAAACATCCACTGAGTCATCTTGCTGCCTCAATTCCTTGAATTGATTTTCCATCCTAAGAGGAACCACCTTAGGAAAATATTTCTCAATAAACAAACCTTTGAATTCATCCCAATCAAGAGCATTAATCTCATCACTATCCCTGATATTTTTCAACATCTACCACCACTGATTAGCTTCACCTTCAAAATGTTAAATAGTGAGACTAACCTTTTGATGTTTTGAACTACACTTGACAATGAAAAATCTTTTCTAGTTCTTTAATCCACCCTTCTACTAGCACCGGTTCAGATGAGCCTCTGAATGATGGGGGATGTTGCCTCATGAAATTCTCTACTACTAACATGTTCCACTGCAGTTGACCTGGATGATCTCATGCATGGATACTACCACCATTTATAGCCTGAGTCAATTATGTAATCACGACAACGAACTCTTCAGTTCTGATTCCAAACTTCTCAGGTTGCTGATTTTCACGTTGTCTTCCTATTGATGTAATCTCAACATTGCTTCCTTGTTTCCTCTATGGAAAACCATTCTAAACATAGAAATATCTTATGTGAAGCAACATGGTAATCTGTAAATTCTATATGATTTCAATATTAACATATATTAATTTATAGATATTAATTTAACAATAACCTAAATCCTAATGTTATCTAATCTGACCTCTTATACCAACTATAAGGACCCAGCCATACACATTACATAATATTGTATTAAATGAATAATTCACATTGAGGATATTTTTAGGATTAGAGTTTTAGCGAATTAGGACATAACTATTACATCTCAAAAGATCACAAAGTAGACACTTCTACATAGTTTCATTTTTTTCATAAAATAAAAACTCTTGAAAAAAATAGTCATGTCTAGTTCCATGTTTTAGAGAGGATAGCTTTTCTTTGATCCCATCCATGTTCCTATTCATAATTAAGTCCTGTGAAAAAATTTCAAAACATGGGATGAGAATAAAAAGCTCATTAAGAGTTATAAAGAAAAGAAAGAAAACATTTGTTCATAAATACATAAAAAACATAATCTTTTTTACTTACCTCATGAAAACATAATATTTTGTGAATAACACATAGAAATCATAAATTATAAAGGTAACTTGTGGAATCTATAACATACATACATTGTAGCTATTACAGCTACACAGAGAGTTACTTTGGAATACCCATCACATTATATTCCATAAATATCTTAGGACAAACATCCACATTTACCTCCATCACGTTACCTAATGAATTGGAGAGCTATCTCGGGATCACCCTCCATAGGTTTATCATGGAACCATCTATATATGTAACAATTCCCAACAACTATAACATGTTCGTAACACATAAAACAAACATAAAATAAAGATAACATTTCCAAATTTCAATCAAAATATATCATTTAAAAATATTGACATAAAAAATCTATTATCAAAACCATTTTCAATATCAAAATACATAAAATAGTACATGGTATTTATTTTTCTTTTTAAAAAAATATTACGACTTGTTAAGGAATCCAAATATCAAATAATACTAGTGGCAGTGGAAAGGTCATTGTCACCGCTTACATTAAAATGATTTTTTTTTTGTAGTTTAGTAAAACGCTTTGTAGAAAAAGATTCCGTTTGAATGAAATGAAAAGTCAAAGGTTCTTATACAACATATAAAAGAAAATAATGTATTAAAATAAAATATTCCTCAATGAAAGGAGATTGAGATGAAGTCCCTTACCTTGTGTACAACATGACTTGATCGTTCATTAATATCCTGAAGAATAAACTAAAGTTAATTTATACTTTATTAAGAACCTTTTTCAAGTTTATTATTCCTATTATATCACTTATTACCATGTAAAAAACATTACGTAATTATATAAGTTAATAACGTTTGTTTTGACGATATTTGGTACTTGAGTCAAGAATGAAGACCTTATATTATCAAGTTGTCCAAGAAGCCAATAATCCACTATATCTAGAATGATATTCATTATTTAGATTTCATATATATATCATATATATCTAGTATATATATAAATTTATAACAGTACATATCAATTGGAGGTATGAAATGAAATGCATCTTTCATGGAGACGGTAAGCCGTACGTACTGATGAATGCTACTTTCATTTTTATTTTTTATTTTATTGGAATTAAACCATAATTATAAAAAGGTATATTATAATTCCAGTATAATTTCATATATAATATCATAAACTATATCCTTTATATGTCTCACATATGGCATTAACGAGTCATATCACTTTGAGGGGGCGATAGTCCACACTTCCTCAAATGATATTATCACGATTACCCATAATGGAAACCATAAATGTATGATATAAAAGAAAAATACAGAAGAATAATGAAACAATAAACATAATACAAATCATATATAAATATAGTGTCCTCTTAATGGACACCAGGATAGGCGGTAGGAGATAATCGAACAAGCATCGTCTCGTGAGGCGTTAGTTTTCCATCCACAGTAACAGTTAATTCTTCACCCATTAGATGGAGGTGTGTGTATGTGTAGTTTGAATACTTCTCATAACAACATCCAAGTATATTTAGGATATTAGTTTTGTTATGAAATAAAGGAATAAAAAAGTTTAGGTTTGGAGAAGTAAAATTAAAGAAAAGAAGTTAACAAAAATGATACCTTTAATTTGGGTAACTTTATTTTTCTTGAACCAAAAGGACATATTGAAGTGCGTTATGCCTAAGGTAAGGATTATATAAGGAGTAGAGGGATTCACGAAGCTTAATAGGGTAGATTTTGTACGATCCAAAAGTCTTGATAGGTGTGAGGAATTGGTTAGAATTGATGTCTTTTTAAAAGGGGGAGGAGGGGCTCTTTAGGAAAGTGTGTTAATATTATTTTATTATATAATGATATTCGGTTTATAAAGGTCCAAAACTAATTAAAGTAGAATATAAGATTACTAATGGTGGAAATAAAATCATCCAATAATAATTGGACATGTTTTGGATATTGTTTTAATATTAATAATCAAATTTATTTAAATTATTTATTAATGAGGTAAATACTTCACCATTATTGTGTCATAAATAATTGTGTTTGTTTGATGTATAAAAATTATAAAACAAATACTATTATGAAGGAAATTTATTTATCATTAAAATTAATATTTATAGTCGAAAGTATAATTTATATAACATCTTGAAAAAATTAATTTACTAAAAAATATTTGTTTTTGTCATTTTTTCCTTTAAGTTAATTAATATAAATTGTCATTATCACTCCCAAGTGGATCAATGGGATCCCAAAATCGACCCAAAGTTTCCCGTGGTCGTAAATGACTCAAAAAATAAGGTTTGGAGATGTGTTAAGGTAGTTTTGAATTATTATAATATTCTTTTTACCTTGAATTACAGCATTTACCTTTAACCGTGGTAAATAAAAGTCAAAAATAACTATTCACAAAAAATTATTTTCATGTTATTAAACCATATTTTAGTTACTAATAACAACCATGTATGTCATATTTTTAAAATTCAATTCACAAAAGCGGTAAAATTTCATTTAAATGAATATGTCAGTTTTTTTTAACTACTACTAAGTGGTTTCACTATTCATAAAAAATAATCGTTTTTCAGAAAAATACAAAAAATTCAGCCTAAGATTCATTTGATATTCCGAATTTAAAAATGATTTCTATTTTATCAAATTCAAAACATTTAAGAGGAATTAATTAATATAAAATTAATTCCCATTGTTATAGCAAATAGCGTGTTTTTAAGAAACAATAACGATCAAAATGTTGACACTTGTTTATGTCCAATTTCAAATTGAAATTAATTCCAATGACCAAAACTATATTATATGGTAAAAATATATTAAAATTACACTTTAAAACAAATTAAAAAGATAATATAACCACATAAATAAATTAGATTAAAATATGGTTTTCAATTCAAAGACAATATTTTTCACTATTCATTAAAAATGAACATTATCAGAAAAATTCCAAAAATTTACAAAAAGTAAAATTTGATGTCCCTATTCTAAATAAGGATTTTATTTGAATAAATATAATGTATTAAAGTGACCAAAACTATATTTAATGATGGTTCTCCATTAAAAGGTGGTATATCGAGCTTAAAATTAGATTCATTCACATTTTATGCCTCTAATTTTTTATTGGATAAATGTAAATACATTTAACAAATATATATAATATTATTTTAGTTAGTT
This sequence comes from Viscum album, assembly GCA_963277665.1. Lineage (NCBI taxonomy): Eukaryota > Viridiplantae > Streptophyta > Magnoliopsida > Santalales > Viscaceae > Viscum > Viscum album. The sequence goes on from OY728155.1 coordinate 799,878,279, forward strand.
TTGTTTATTCCTGCCCACAAAATAGCTAGTAGTTAACTACTATTTAAAATAATAATATTTTATTATGAGTATGCAATGTATGATTTCAAAGAAACCTGTTGTTGCGTCTCAGGTACGATATTGAACATAACAACCCATTTAAAGTAAAATGAATATTTAATTCACAAATTTTAATAAATATTAAATATGTATTATTATTTATTTACCTGGGATATTACATGAAGATTCCATGTACTTTATTAGATACATCTATAACACTATTCTGGAGTTGTATGTACAAGGACTCATTGAACACGAAGTTAGCATTAAGGAGTTTCCCTTCTCTGTAACGATGAATAATAAAAATTAGTTCATAGTATTCTATGAAAACATGTTGGAATATAGGGATTAGGTCAATAACACATTTATTATTGAAATTTTACCCAAGTATAAAAAATGGTAAAATAAGAAACCAAATTATATGTTTTTATAAAAATGATAATGAATAATTATATGATACTTGGGACTAGTTTTGTGATTCTATTAGTCAATTTCATTACTATGAGTTCTATTCCCATGTCAAAATGTATTTATCCATGACGTTTTTCCCCTTTTAAAAAACATAGATCAACATTCAGATTGTGAAAATTATGATAAAAAAATAACGAGGCCTCAAGATAGACTTTCAACAACATTTTATGGATACAAAGAACCAAAATTATACAATATGAAAAGTTTATATAGGATTAGATAATTCTCATTTAGGGTTATATATAAATTATTAATTGTTTTATGTAATGGATTCAATTCAATATATATTGAACAACAATGTCAATCAAAGTGTTCATCAAATGGTCTATAAAAATTAGAACCAAATAATTGGAGACAATTTTTTCAATGTTTTATGTTTGGGAACACTAATTTTTTTCCCAAATATTGATATACCTTCTCAAAACCCTGAGGATGATAGCTTTATTGGATATAGTATTAGGTATCCATCCAAAAAATGATCCATTTTTAAACAATTTTAATCATTGGTATAAGAATCATCGAAATATTTCTTGGATTGAACTTATAATTCAGAGAGGTTGTATTTCCCTTGGTTATCAAAAGAATCTAAGAAAAAAATTTGAAAACCAACAAATGGATTATTCATCCAATTCCCCATGAATTGTTTAGTGAAAACCTATTATGATATGGAATTGATGTTAAGAGTATTTTATGATTAATAGGTAAAGATTGACTAAAAACACTCAACGTGTTTCAAACAAGGATTAATGTGATCATAAAATACCCAAATGTGAGTTAAAAATGGTTCAATTGGATTGAAATTTAACTTAAAGTTATAAAGGGAATATTTAGAGCACAAATGAAATTATATCTTGGGATATATCCATGGTTTCAGTTTCCAAGAGTGGTTTAAAAACTTAATTGGATATTATAGTTCCCCATATGAATGTACAAATTGAATATCTAGAATAAAAAAGGCACCAAAATCTATATTAAAACTTATCTTGTATTGTAGAAAACAATAATACAAATAAAATTAATCATTTCATTCCACCTAAAAATAAAAAATGAAAAATACTCTTAAATGAGTAAGAGTAAGGGGAATAAAAAGTATGTATAATAAATTATAGAAATTCCTAATATTCTTATAAATTTTTCCCTGTCCAACCTTTTACCAAAAATTTCGAAACCCAAAAATTAAAAACCATAGTTGCACCAATTCCATGGGATTTTCAATAATTAAAACACGAGTATTCATTTAACCAAATATTAAATTATTATTCTACAGATTTTGACAAAATACGTCAAAATTATTACAAATAGAAACGCAATTGAGTAATATGCCACTAAAACCTCACAAAAGAGTGTGTTTTTATTATTGAAAAATGAATACCGCAAAATAATAAATATCCCTATATTATTTCATTCAATGAACATTGAAGAATAATTATCTATTAAAATAACATTTATACCCTAGTGTAATCATAAATATGTATCCTTTTGAACTATTTCAATGGTTGGAATTAAAGTAATTATAACATGATATTGTGGTTTTACAACTGGATGACTGATATTTCAAACATACCATAGTAATAGTGGATGAACTAATTGTATGAGTTGGTAATTTTTTTTAACCTAATAACATTCTTGATTTAGATATTGATGGTGACCATGTAGTACCTATCATTCAAGGATTACCATTATAGCAATAAGACATGATATTATCAATGCTTGAAAGTTTTGCCTAATTTTTATTTTTGGTGAACTAGGGATCATGTTTCATGTCTTTAGAAATTTACCTGAACTAACATTTTTTGAGAAGTATTCAATAGTTAAAATTTTTGAGGTCAAGGTCTAGTTAAATAATGAATAAAAATATTTCAAAAAATATTTCATTACATAAACTCATTTGGATGATGAAAATAATTTTCCCAATCATTTTGGAGGTGATATAAGTGAATATCTAGATGATTATACAATCATATAAATACACTCTATTATATATTGGGAGAGATATCAAAAATAAAAATATCATGTTTTGTAGATTAAGAAATTTAATTAGATCTTGAGGCTGATTTTCCTAATTTATACAATGTTATGGAACATTTTTATTCATTTGAGTGATAAATTTTTCAACACATTGAGGAATTATTTTATGTAGGAGGTCAATAAATCAAACTCGGTCACTAAATGTAGTGATTTTCAATTTAGATTCTTGTGATGAAATTTTTTTCTGGTTATAAAATTAAAAAAATTGTTTTCGCGCTCATTTTATGAAGCATATGAATGATCTTAGACCACCTCAACCCAATAGACTTCCATCTAACAAAGTGGAATCCAAAATTGAGCTTATATATTTTTTCACACATTAAATATTATTTTTTTTGTGAGTACCTAACACAACATATCATGATTTCACCATAACTAGATAAATATCGAAACAATAAGTTTTTAGTTGTGTTCAAAAGTACAAAATTTCAATAGGATGGACCATTTGTAACATTAATGGAATTCATCCTCTATGTAAAATACAAAATATCCCTATTTAATCTGACTACAAACCATGTGTTGAGTGTCAATGATAACCAAATCGAAACATAAAATACATTTTTGGAGAATAATTAATCCTTTTGTAAGATGAAGAAATCATTTATCCAATCTTGGATAGTTATTATGTAAGCCAAAACAAATAAATATCAATGAAAGGAGGTTTCATTACTGTGGAAATTATGGAAAATGAAAAAAAATCATGTTAGAAAAGAAACTAATTATAATTATAGTATTTATTACAAAAATATTAAATATTCTAATAGAATAGATTATTTTCCAATGATATTCTTAGATAAAATTCATGAGAGAGAAGGTGGAAATGATTTTTTTTGTACTCTATACTACTATTTAGGGTACAACCAAATCCATGTAGCCTAATAATATTAGGATAAAACCACTTCCATGTTCTATTTGAAACATTTTATTACTATTGAATATTGTTTGTCTTATGTGATGCACAAGATAATTTTGAAATTGGTATGATCTAATTTTTTTGTAAACATGATCGAGAAGATCATTGAGTTTTTCATGGATAAACTATCTACTATTTGAAGTTCTCTTGAGAGCTATTTGAAAATATTACAACTTTTTTTGAATGTAGTATTAGGGACTAATCATTTTCTTATTTACTAGAAATTTAAATTCATTATTTATCATGGTATTATACTTAGAAAAAAAGTGGTTAAGAGGGGAATAGAGGTTGATAATTCTAAAATTCTGGTCATTCAAAATCATACCATCCTATTAATGTCATATTTTTTACAAGTTATTTAGTCCATTCTTTTTTTCATCTGGGATACATAATATATGTATATAAAATCATTATTCCAATTATCTCACTTAAAAAGGAAAATTTATTTCTATTTAATGAAAAAATGTTTAGAATCATTTAATATTCATAATGAGAAACTAACTTTCTCTCCCATCATCACTTCTCCTGATTAAAAAAATTATTTGATCTTATGTTTGATTGTAGTGATTTTCTTTTTGGAGCTAATTTAGGATTTCAAAATGATAATAGATTTGATGGGATGTACTATTCAAGAAGGTTTTAAGACAATTCTCCACAAAATTACCCCACTACTGAGAATTATTCTCTGGTTATAATGACCCATACATTTCATATATTAATACCACATCTTATTATATGATTAGTGTTTAAATATAATTTCTATACATTATATATTTTCATAGTCCTACTGCCTCTTTAATCATGGATATATAAGAAAAATGTTCATATGTTCACAATATTATATCCCACTTATTTTATCATAACTAGCATCATTCATAAACATGTCATACATTATAACATTATTCATAACCTAGGAAAATGAAACAAAAGAAAGGGTGATATATAATGCTCAATATGGGTAAAAAGGGACTTTTCTATGATAAAGTAAGAATATTGTGAGAATAAAAGTATGAGAACATTTGTTTAATGTTTCACATATATTCTCAAAAAATAACATATCATAAACATGAGACATGGAATAAACCATGTAATTTCATAATACTATAATCCTAAAGGAATCAATGATGATGATCCAAGAGTGCATAACATTGAAATATGAGATGTAGTTGTGGATTACACATAAGCGTAGAAAATATAATGTCATGTGTAACCATCAAGACATTCCAATAATTTTAGATTTGGTATACCCACCTTTGTACCTTCTTTGAGATTAGAATATCCTCCCATATACCCTCTTTTGGTCTTTGTATGACCTCCCATGTAACCGTTGAGATCATAAAAAATTAATCATTACCCAATTAATTAGAGGGATATAGAGTTAAAAAGTTTCACAAAATTGAAATCATACATATGTTTTCTAAAATATCATAAAACATTTTTGATATCATTACCCATGAAATTAAATGGTTTTCATAATCATTTCATCATGTCATAATCCAAGGAAAAGAATTGGGTTTCATGAAAATCATTTAATCATAAAAAAATCATATAAAGAGTAAGAAAAGGATGTATTAATTTTATTCTAACCCTAGTTAGTCTTAATTAACACCAAAGGATGTCAACTTATAGTGAAAAGTATTTTGAAATATTATTTGGATCATTTCGTGAGGAAAGTGACCTTTACATTTTAATATAAATTCATTAAAATCTAAATATTTCCAAAATATTTTGAAAAACATGATTCATGAAAAGAACCATAAATTATATTAAATTAGTCTTTAAAAAATTGTTATGATAGCGGTAAAATTCATTCATGTTTTACATGTCAAAAATAATTACATCCATAATATTAAAAAAGGGATAAAAGTTGCCTCATTTAGAAAACTACAATAATATCCATTTCAAACTATATTTAAAAATATCTGACTAGGGTAAAAATCACTTTCAAGAAATCATAATACAACAATAAAAGTACTCTTTCAAACTTTCTTATAAAAACAATGATATGGAAGAAAACTTTTTATTGAACGTAATAATAAATTATGTTGATTTTAATTAAAAAAATGTATTTTCAGTAAATTAATATGGGATAACAAAATTCATAAATTTCTAGTGTTTTTGATCCCAATATTTCATCATCAAATAAATAATCTTAAATAATATCGAATTTTGATGAGATTGTGAAATAAATCATTACTACATTAGTATCATTTGAATAAAACACTTATAAAGATAAAAAAATATATTTTAATGAAAAAACATATATGTTTAATTTTAATAATCATAAAATAAATTAAATGGAATTTTATACACCTAATAAAATAAACAATAAGTGAATATGGCATTTATCTCACATAAGTAAAAGTGAGACGAATATCCCTTACCAACAGTTCCACTTGCTTCTAAATCATTCTATACTCATGTATAATAAATTTAAAATTATTAAAATTATAAAAATTATTATTTATAATTATTAATATATAATATAAATATATAAATTATATAAATATACTTATATTCATCCATAACAATAGATATAGGAATATAATTTCATCGTTCATTGAGATTGTATGATATATGTATGCATGAATTTTGATTTCATTTTTCAAAGAAATGATTGAAATAATGTTTAAGAATTTTAAACCTATATAGAATCATTATTATAACATAGAAATCATACATATTCATCCAATCCATCCTTCATACCATCCATGTAAAGTATAAGTGGAAATGAATCACATCCCTTTGTGGAGGTGGTAGTCTACACATACGCACAATCAACATTATCATTTTACAAAATTTTGGATTTTAAGAAGGTATATATGAAATTTTAATTCAATAATAATAATTATTTCAAAAATATAATATATATAAACATAAACCCCATTGTATGAAACATCTATGAAATATGGTGATGGAAAATGAATTGAATCACTTTGTGGAGACGGTAAACCGTATGTACGTACGAGTGATGAATTCACTTCTGATTTCATTCAAAAACGTTGTATAATGGATTTTTCATAATATTAAAAAAAATTCAACAAATTAATGATGATGAATATATTATTATTTAATAATTAAAACTGATTCAGAGGAAGAATAAGAAGAGATAAATTGAAAGATGTCGGATAAGACAATTACCTCAATTTCGAGATACCACCTTAAGATCCTTTCGTATGGTTATTAGATTTGGTATTTTTGGAAAATAGTAACCTCTAAAATATATATAAGGACTTGTATAATAATTTTTTTTGGTATTTGTGATATATATGACTGAAATGTTTGTGGAGAATAGAAAAAATGGGATTCCATTTATAAGGGAGGGAGATGACACACTTGGACTTTCCAAAAATATTAAACTACAATAAAGTCATTCCCAATAAAAATGGTTAAAAATGACCCATAAAAGGATATGGTGTAAAATTTCAGACCAAAAATTTTTCTATTTTTTCCCTTATATGATTTTTATGTAATTTAATAATGTATTATTTTTATAAAATATTATTAATATCTATTTTTGATACTTTCATTTAGTATGACATCAAGGACATAAAGAAAAAAATTTGAAATTCGAATATATTTTTTTAACATAACCCTAATATTTATTATTTATCTAAAAAAATCGCGAATCAGATTAACTCTCTCAAATTTTAATAATTATAATGTTTTTAGAGTCTTTTATTATTTTTTTAAATTAGAGATATACTGCATTGGGGTTGCATAAGAATTTAAGGTCATTATATAATTATTATAAATTAGAAATACAATTATTTTATTAATTTTTTTGATAAAAAAATAAAATTAATATTCATTCATAAATATTTTTTATTCTTATGTGAATTTATAAAAGATATTTCAAACTATGAGAGTGACAATTTCTAACTTTCTTTGTTTTAAATATTATAAATGACATTTCCTTTGATAATCATCCATTAAAAAACTAAATTCATATTGTGATTAGATGTGTTTAGAATAAAATTCATGTATATATAATTTAAGACAAATAATATAGGCCTTATCACATAGTTTTAACCAAAATTAACATTATTTACCCTTTACCGAGATGATATATTTTTGAACAATTAATATTCATATTAATCTAATATAAAAGGAGACTATTTTAAAAAAATTACCACATGATTATATTTATGGATTTAATTTTATATAATTGAATACCTATTAGTGGTATGAAATAATTTTAATGAATTTCAGAAAAACACAACCAAAACTGCTTTTTATGAAAATTCAATTTTTAAACAGAAAACCAAATTTATTTTTAATCCATTCTAAGAAAAATTTTACAATAATGTTTAAAACAATAAATTAAATCTATTATATATATAATTAATCAAAACAATTCACTATATTTAATAAATTTAATTTTTTTGGATAAAAATACATTTCGCTCATAAATATAGTTTTTTAGTGAAACAACGTATTCAATTTAAGATAATTGTTATTTCCATTTCTATTTAATTGGTAACCAATGAATTAATTTTATAAATTTTTATGGTGTAAATTTTCATATTAAATTATTCCAAATTATACATGTCAATCAAAAAATGGTGATGTCATATAATAATGTTCTAATAGTATATCATAGTTCATTTAGATTACATGTTTCTTGTAATGCAAGTTATCAAAGAAATAAATCTATTCAAAAAATCTATTTTATAAAATATCTTTGTGTAAAATTATATCGCAAATAAAACTAATTTATCCCTTGAAATTCATCACATCATTATAAAAATAATTATATTTCTATTTCATTATTTCCATGGGTTCCCACATATCTTCCCCAAATTAGTTGTTTCACTATAAAACATTAACCTGGTGACTGGTATTGCTTTGTATAAATCTATATTGATGATCTAGAATATACAAAAGTTATTCCACATAAGATATATATTCCTCCAGTATTATGGCCATTGATTTTAGTACATGTTAAGGATCTGTTATGTGATTCCTTTGGATAGGTATATATAACATACCGTGAACTCGAGGGAGATTTATTAGAACCTCTAATCAATAAGTTACCATACTGACAAGATCAATAATTTCAAAAGGCACGATATATATAAGTCTCATCTTTCCCTTCTTTCAAAATCTCATCACACTTGTCTATGGAGATATTCGTATTAACTATTATTCACTAGCATCAAAACACCAATTATATATAATCATTGACACCATAAATCTTTTCCAACATTAAAAATCCCTTGTAAGCTACTGACTGGATTTAAAAATCTATATAATTTATAAAACTATGTCTATAGAGACCCGTGATTATCATACATGGATATTAAATTATTTTAGATGAATATTCAACACATTACAAAAATACATGTCTAAGGACCATAATAGTATAGTGTCTTTGGAGACATTGAAACACATTCTTCTAACTTGTTTAAATACCATCTACATATCCCTTAAATATCTACCCATTTAATACTCTTACTAAAACCCATTCTTCATTTTCCGTGGAAAGGATACATAAGAAAGGGGTGAGATTAGCTACTCAATAAGCGTAAAAATGTAGAAATATAATCATAACAATATCGTAAGGGTATGGGAATATGATGTTAACATTAGAATGGAATACCCTACATATCAAATATCATATTCAAGAGTCATGGAATAAATATTAGTAGTTCATAAGAAATTATTCATAAGGGAATCAAGATCAAAATCAATGATGGAATAAAAAGGTATAAGACATGGAATTTGTGGAACACACAGAAGCAAAGATAATACTATGTCAAGACTATATACCAATACCTTTAAAAAAAATTGGTCTTGGGATAATAAAAAATGTACCTACTTAGGGATTTATATTCTCTCCTGTGAACCCTCTAGTTTTGGTCTACAAATTCCCTCCCAACTACCCTCTTGTTGTAGGCTTTGGATGCCCGCCTATGTATCCTCTTGTTTTGGTCATCGAATTCCCTCATGAGTACACTTTTGTTTTAGTCATGGGATTACATCTTCCCTACCCTCTTTTTTGGGCAAGGGATAACTTTTATGTATACTATTATTTCAGGATTAGGATTCCCTATTGTTTTGGGCTTCCGATTTCTACCCTTATAACCATTTGTTTCAGTCTTGGGATTCCCTCTGGTGAACCCCTATTGTTTTTGTATTTTGATTCCCTATTGTTTTGGGCTTGTGATACCCTCTCATATACCCTTTAAACTCATAAACCATTTATCATTACCCAATGAATTGTAGGAATTTATAGGTATCACCCATCAAATAATTAAATCATACATATGTGTTCCATAAGATAAAAAAACATTCATCATATCATAATCAATGAAAATATATGGGGTTTATAAACATCATGTCATAAACCATGAATTGAAATATCCATCAGTAACATTTCATCACACCATAAAATCTGTAAAATAGATATATTTCCTTATCATTTCATAAATGAATAGCTTGTAAAAATAAAGAGTTTCTAGATTCATATAACATGTGGATGTGAAAAAGGTGTCGTAAACATCATTCCCAAAAAACAAAAACCATTAAATAAATTAAATGAATTGAATTATTAGATTATTTCCCAATAAGAATACATTGTAATTGACCAGACCTCTATGGTCCTTTCCTTTTTCAGAATTTGGTGCATGAGGAGTTCTAGGATATCATGTTGTCTCCATCCAACATATTTAAAAAAATCGCGATTTTCCATCATTTACAATGGTGTCACCCTATTTGTTTCAACATGGTAGTGTGACCTTGGTGATTTCACCATAGCGATGCCACTCGGTTGGTGTCACCAGGGCGGTGACTCATTGGCATTCGCTCGCTGGCAGTCGCTCGTTGGTAGTCCCTAGCTCGCGATCGCTAGCTAGAGGAGACTCGATAAATGATTTCAATCTCAATGGTAGATTTGAAACTGTGACACGTGACAGGTTCCTAGTTGAGTGTTTCCTCACCTAACAGTGACTCACAGGTGATGCCTCGTCAAATGGTTCCTTATCTGAGGATGTCTCTCCCAATAGTGCATCACCTTTCAATGTCTCATGAAAGTGTTTCCAGTTACATTTTTACCGCATTGATGTTTTGTTTGATGTAAAATGATTTTATATATTTTTTTATGGGATTTGTGGCCAATTAGGAGCCTATAAATCTTATCTTAAATTCTAACTTGTCTATGGGATTTTACTCAGTCAAAACGTGTTATCTTTATCAGATCCACCTTTAACAAAAAAATAAAAATGTATCTAACCTCACACCACTACTTAGATATTTTTGAATATGAGAATCAATTCCCATTCATCCATTACTTCTTGTTTCATATTATTATGAAATTCCCAATGTTCTTATTTCTATATGGGTCGAGACAACTGCTAAAGAAGTTGGTTCTTGTTTTCCTTGAGGTTTTTCTGATGTATATATGTGCCCCTATCATGGTGATATCAGGAAGTGCAAATCCTCTACTCTTCTAGTTAGGTTTTTTATTATCCTAGTTGCTCATAAGGTGTGATGGGTTTACTTCTTTTTTAACTTTGTATTTTGGTTTTTCAATATTAATTAAATATAATAATTTGTTAAATGAAATTTCAAGGAGTAGAGGGATTCATTTTGGATGACCTTGCAGTTTTGATATTATGATTATGATATTTTGACTATACAGGCTAAATGACCTACTAAATATTGTGTCTATTAGTGGATTTTATTATATTGGGTATGTGTGTTGGGGTGGTTTCTTGATCAATATTGTTTGGATTCACCTAAAAATTGTAATGGATTAACCACGTATAATCGGTGGGTTAAATGGATTCTCCAAGATCTTATGGATTCTATGATCACACCATAAATTAAAGAAGTAGAATTTGAATAATTCCCCCGTGTTAAAACAAAATAATTATGTTGGGGTAGTGATGTGTGGTTTTCCTTGTGTTTTTTGTGTTGAAAAGTGAAATGATGTGGTTGTATGGTCGGGATTTGATGGGTGTGGTGTGGTTGGGAAGAAGGGCTACTTAAAATGTTTTTTATGGGATGTGTTATTGGGTTGGGCTATGATTTGGGGGTTTTCTCTATTGAGATGAAGGATTGGGAAGGATGAAATTGAAGAATGATGATGGTAGTGGATAGAATGGGTTATTCGTCATTTATAACATACAGAAGGATTTACCACCTATCTTGAGATAGGTATGTGTTATATCATTTATCTTTATTGAATATGGAGGTCATGAAATGATGTGTAATTAATGTGTAGCTACCTTAATTTATCAGGAGATTCACCTTATAGAATGATTGTTTCTATATTTCTTAGTCACATAGGTAGTGATGGAATAAATGAATGGTTAATACTGTTGAGATGACATGACTTGTTTTGGTTAATGGTAAATAGTTTTTAATGTCATTTTATGCGATGTTTTGTACTATTATCTATGGTTAAAGCTAAATAATGAAATTAATGTATGTTAGATGAATAATATTTGTTATGCTTCTTGAATTTATCATCTTTTGATGTGACTATTCTTGAAACTAATAAATACATTTATAGGATTAAGGAAAGTTGGCAGTGTTGTGACATAGTGGTCTAATTGAGAAACCATAGGTTGGGCATGAGTTCATGGTGTTATATATGTGTATAATTGTATTTTATTTATGATTTCTATACTCCCCCACCCTTATTGAGCATGATGTGCCAAATACCCCCATATTCATGTTGGAGGGTGTCTTTCCTAAACCTCTCAGTGGGAGGATGGATGGATAACCACCAGTCCTTCCATACTCTCTATTCTATGTGGCGGTAGCCCAATATTAGTTGGTCATGTTGTAGTTTGTGAGACCCAAGTGTGTGCTGGAAAGTTTTTATTTCTTATATGCCTTCATAATAAGATGAGACGTGGTTTCATAGGTGTCTTTGGTATTATATGAGTTTTGATTTACTAGGATTCATCAGGATAGGATATTATTTGGTTCATGGCACAACTACCCAGAAGAGGTGTGGTTGTGGTCCCCATGTGTCTTCGGGTAGGATCAGATGTGGTATGTGGCCCATGTGTGGGTGGGTGGGTTCTGATATGGTTATTTCAAAAGAGGTGGAATCAAGAGGACAATTTCCATTATAAAAGAGTAGATAATATAGTGGTATGTAGTGTGGGGTACCCAAATAATCAATGTTCTTACTATATTAAGTTACTTGACATGTGTTATGTGGTGATTGTGACCTGGTGAGGACTTGGATGGTTATCATACTTGTTATGTGCTGGTTGGATCTATTGTTTTCTCATATGGGAATTATTATGCTCCCTTTCACTTGTAAAAATGAAACATAGGTGTTTCTTACTGAGTATACTTTTATAATCACCCCACATATATAAATCTAAATTATTGTTTCTATAAATATTACATGGACTATGATGGATGCTACTAGCTCAGGATTTGGGATAGTTGCTGAATATCTACATTAGCTTCCTTTTTGTACTTAATTTGGTGTTTTTATTTCAGTTGTAGAAATTTTATTTTGAACATTCTTATGGAATGTATTTTGGGTTTTTCTTACATATATATATATATATATATCTTGGATTAATAATTTGATGAACCATCTATCGCTCAATTTTTTTTCCTAAAAAAGGAAGTTCCTCTGATTTTTTGAGATTGCATATCCTTCCTGTTAGTCGCCAACCTAACGCCTACTAGAGGAGGAAATCAAGTGTAATTACCTCCCTTTATTCTTTTCTAACCCAGGATGGGTATCTTAGGAGGGAGGGGTCATGAGATAATTGTATCAAAGGTGATGGTTGTATGATGGGATGGTGTTTTGAGTATGGAACACTGAGGATTTCATGGGTTAGTAGGGAAATAGTGTTATACGGTCTTGTTGTGATAAATAGTCCAGGGAAGAATAACTATGAAATGGGACTTTAGGGCCCCTATGATCCGATGCAAGGACTCTGATTCTAGAGAACGACCTTGTGAGGCTACAACAGTTTTAGCGTAGAGACTCTAGGAAAAGTACATGCATCATAATGACTTAGGTTCTTGTCTAGATTGGTTGTTTTGGTAAAATGGATGAATGAAAAGAAATGAGTATAAATGAGTTAAAATTAACCGTAAATAAAATTTAACACTATTCAATCTTAGGAACTCCTTTTTTACCTTTCAGATATGCACATGGTAGTAATTCATGTGTGTCTCGAGAGGATGAGGCCGAGATGGATGACTTTATTGATCAACAAAGGTTTAATATAGTGGAAAAGGACCAACAATGGTAGATAACATGGCATTATTTCCAATGGATGCTTATGGGAAAGTACAAGGGAAGTACTTCGGATATGGAGAAAGAGAGATGGATTTAAGATATTGAGGTAAAATTCACCTTGATCCGGGACCTAATGAAGTACTCAATTCTTTTGTAAGTTAATCAAATGTGATGAGCTATGTATTAATGGTAGACGATGTACCAGGGGGATAGAAAGGAGGATTTCATTCTATTGGTAGATTTTGAGAAGGTGTTCTGAGAAAATTTACATTCATTGACCATGAAGGGTGAGAAGAGGCAGGATTTACTCCCCCTATACCTGGGGAGTATATCAAATTGAGAGTAAGGAATCGTGTTAAGGATCTCCTCTATTTGGTCCAAAACCTCTTTCCGAATGAGGAGTCTCTTGCAATAATTATATAGGAGGGGATCCATCCTTTGACCGATTATTTTGTTACTACCTTTACATGTCCAACAGATATGTAGGTATAGATAATGTGAAGGTGATCAAGCATATTCACTCGTGAGGGGGTTTACTGTGAGAGGTGATCCAACAAGGTCCATCAAGAGGTAGGGCTACAAGTGGAAGATCTCTAGTTCTAGGACGATCTTGGTTTAGACTCGAATAGAGTACACCTCAATAGCTTCCCTTATAACCTCCTGGTCCTCATGAATTTCTAATGAACTTTGGAACATGGTGTATCTTCTATGTATTTTCTGGCCATCGTCAAAATCTATATCTTCTTGTGATTTGATCTTAATATGGTAGAGTTGGATGGTTTTAGCGCCAGAATCAGAATTAGTTTGTAGTTTTTCTATTTTATTAGTAGGGACATTAGGCTCATTCTCCACTAATAGGAGATGGAGAATTTTGGGGCCAGCATCTGGTTTTCCATTAAGTACCTAAACCTAGGTGTGGTCATGGAGGCGGTTGATATTCGAGGGGTAGAGGACCTGGGCATAGTCAGTTGTAGACAATAGAGGAACTACTTCTGGTAGGAAAAGATATCAATAGAGGTATGATTAGTTTTTTTAGAAACCATAAAAGTGATTTTTTTATTCAGGAGAGTCACGCTCCTCGGTTGCACCTATTCTAGCCCATGCACTATGGCTAGAAAATGATAGGATTATTGTTCCACTAGTGTTGTGTATTCCAATAAGAGGTTAGAACAACTTTATTTATGTGTTTTGGGGATGTAGACCGATTATGGAAACACATAAATCTCATTGGGATCTTTTCGTACTATAGATTCATCCAAACGATATCATTCTCAAAATTAACATCTTATATACTTTTATGCTGTTATCGACTGGTTTCAGAGTGGATTCATGTTTTCAGATATGGATGGTTGGATTGTGGTATTTGTTGGTTAGTTGTTTTTTTTTGAGGTGTACAGTCTGTATGTAGAGTTCTTTGTTTCCTTGATAAAAGAGTTTGTAGTGGAATAAGAAGACGATGGGATGGTGTCGGTTCCCAGAGTTGATTGGTAGTTCTTGGTTGTTTTTTCTGAGTAGGATGTGACGCTACCCACTTTCCATGATTTTGATTATGGGATATAACATCAGCTCAATTCTTCTCCGATTTCAATGGTTCATTATTAGATTTATGATTCTTAGTTGTGGGAGATAAGGTTTCAAATAGATCATCTAACTATGAAAGGATTTATATGACCTAGTGTGTCACTGTGGGGTTCTACAGTGCTGCTTGTAAAAAGGGATATGTTGTTATGAGGTTTTGTATATACTATCGAAGGTTTCATCTAGTGTTGGTCAAGAACTAATACCCTCTTCCAAGGATATAAAATTTTTTCAACCATCTTAGAGGGGTTAGTTGGTTTTCATTGATCGATCTATTGTCTATATACCACCGGTTGAGGGTAAAAGACTGTGATATCCTAAAGACTGCTTTTAGTTTCAGGTATTGGAACATTGATTTCGTAGTAAATATATTCGGTGTTACAAATGCACCATCCATGTTCATGGGGCTTATGAAATCCATTTTAAATGAGTTCTTTGACCACTTCATCATCATGTTCATCGACTAGATCTCCATCTACTCGATGTCAAAGGAGGAACATGTTGACCATCTCAAACCTAGCTTGCAGGTATTTTGATGCCACCAGCTCTATGTACTATTTTCAATTTGTATATTCTAGTCATGAGAGGTTCATTTCTGTAGGCATGTGGTGTCAAAACAGGGCCTGGTAGTGGACCCGTTGAAGGATGAAGCAGTTTTTTCCTGGGAGGAACACAAGAATATGGCAGAGGTTCACAGTTTTCTTTGTCTCACAAGCTATTATCGAGGTTTGTTTCACTATTTCACTCGCACTACGGCTCTGTTGAAAGATATAACTATGGAGGACTGGGATTTTGATTTGAGTGAGCACTGATAGGTAGTGTTCGACTATCTTATGGGGGTGTTGGTGAGTGCTCTATCTCTCTTGTTTCTAGAGTAAGGGGTGATTTTTTAGGGTCTTTATGCTTCCTTTCTAGTCTTGGGATGTGTCTTGATGTAGAATTAAGTAGTAATACCTTATTGGTCTAGGATGGTATTTCTACATGATCAAAAAAATTCAACCCCTGATCTGGGGCTATCTATTGTCATGTTGTTTCTAAATTTATGGTGTCATTAACTCATCGGTTATCACATTGTGGTCTTTATAGATAATAAGATCACGAGGTATATATTTTCCCAGAAATATCCTAACATAGATTAGAGGAGATTGATGGAGTGTCTTTCGGAATATGATTTAGATATATCTTATACCCAAGGGATGGTAAATATTGTGGGTGATTTTTTGAGAATGAAGTAATAGAAGGTGGTTTTCCATGAATCTACAGATGTTTGGAGAGTTATAGAAGAGTTGACAGCCTTGCACATAGATACAAGAGTGGAAGGTGGTAGAGGATATTGGTTTCAGATGATGGTGTAGTTTTCTAAAATGGATAATGTGGAGGAGTCTCAATGGGGATACGTGGAGGTGGAGGTGTTGCGTGATCGGTTTGTCCATGGTGATGCTCTATAGGGATGATCAGATGATGGAAGGAACCAGATTTTGTTCATTACAAATTATATTGTTCTGGTAGTGGTGCGCGATGGGGTCCTTCATGAGTTTCATATCTCACCATTAGTGTTACACCTAGGTGATTCTAAGATGTATTTTGGATTGAGGATGAATTATTTTGTGTCCCATTATGAAGAAGGTTGTGGTGGTGTTTATGGAATGTTTCGTAGTTTTTTATTACGTGATGGTTGAGCATTGTGTTTCCAATGGCTTGTTGTAGCCATTGCATTTTCCCAAGTATAAGTGGGTTGAAATCTCAATGGAGTTCTATAGAGGGTTACCCTGGGGACAAGTTCACTATGATTCTATCTGGTTAATAGTGGATCGACTAACAAAATTAAGTCACTTCGTATTGATGAAGGATTCGGGCACAGTAGATGCTTTGGCTAAAAGGTATATGGATGAGGCTATGTTGTTTAATGGGATTTCAAGTACCATTATATTATATCATGATGCATATTTTTTCTCAAGAGTCTAGATGGAATTGCTGCATTCTTTTGTCTCCCAGTTTTCCCTCAACACTGCCATACACCCTCATATAGATGGGAAAACAGAACAGACTATCCAGATGATGGCAGATATATTGAGGGCATGTGTCTTGGACTTTGGTGGTTCTTAGGTACGACACATTCCCCTGAGAGAGTTTTATCATAATAATGTCTATCACTATTCAATTACCACGGTGCAATTTGAGGAATTGTATGGATGGTCATGTCATTCTTCATTGCGCTGGATAGAGGGTGGGGAGATTGTTGTTCCTGGTTCTGAGTTCCCACTAAGAACGATAGAGAATGATCACCTTGTTCATGAGAGGTTGAAATCAGTAGAGGACCTGAAGAATTCTTATGCCAATCGTAGAAGGAGGAACTTGGAGTTTTTGGTTGGGGACCTTGTGTTCTTGAAGGTTTCCCATCAATAATGGTTGCTGAGATTTGGAATAGGGTGTAAACATTATCCTACGTTCGTTGGAAACTTTGAGGTGTGGGGGAAAGTCGGTGAGGTGGCATACCAATTGTAATTTCCACCCCATATAGAGAGGATCCATGACTTCTTACACAATTTTTGACATCTTTAGTATCTTAATGATGAATCAAATTTCCTTGAATTGGGAGAGTTGGATATTGGGGATGACATGCTGTACGTGGGGAGGCTGATAGAGATCTAGTATTATCAAGAGAATGTTCTGCGTAAATAGACCATTCCATTGGTTCACATGTTATTGTTGCATCGTGAGCGAGAGGACAATACTTGGGAGTGATAAACAAAGATGTGTTCCTAGTACCTAGAAATGTTTAGAATTTTTTATTGTTATTTTTCATTTACAATGGTAATGATTGAACCTAATTTTATATTGGATGAGTTTTTTTCCCTTATTAGTGTTGTGTGTGGTGCGCTATGTGATAATTTCCTAATGTGTAGAAAAGGGTTGAACGGATTCCTAATCAAGACGCATTAATTTTCATGCATTTGAACCCATTAAAGAGTGTCAATGCTCTTATAGTAGACAGTATCTTGACATGGAGGATGAAATTCCCGTATTCAGATGTTCGGACGGTGTGGTTGATGTGATTTAGTAGTGTGTTTAGAATTATTTTGGGTTAATGTGATAAGATATTATTTCTGATGTGGGATGAGGTGTTCTTGGACGTCTTTTATTCCACTCTAGCTTTTAAAAAACACATTCTAGATTATTGTTGAACATTAAAGTGTTTAGTTGTTAGTGGTGTTTCCAATGTAGCAAGATCCTTGAGATTTATCATTTGGGGTGGTTTTTCAGACCCCTCTTTCTTCTGTGCTTGGTTTTGAATTCTCGAGTGGGAGAATTGTTTGAGAAGTATCTGATATAATTGCCCGAACCATTTTGGTTTATTCCTTTGTCAGGAATTTTTCTTGAGGTGTTCTGGGAGATCAAGGTTTTCCTTTCCATTAATTTTCACAATTTTATAGTTTTCCATGTTTTCCAATTGAGCCTCACTAATGGTGTCACCATGGTAAGTCCACCCTATCAATGTCACCCTAGAGGTGTCACCCTATATGTTTCACCCTGGGGTGTCACCCTAGTTGTGTCTCCATGGTAGTGTCACCCAAGCTGTGTCACCTTGGCATTATCTTGTTGGCAGTCAGTTGCTGGTGGTAACTCACTGGCGGTGACACGCCAAAAGGTTTCTCGCTTAATGGTATCTCACGAATGTTGACTCACGAGAGTTTTCTCATCGATAGGTGTCTCACCTAATAGTGAATAGTGATTAGTTCCTCATTGAACCATGCATCGTCCTGCATTGTATATCCCAATGGTGCCTCACCTAGTGGTGTCTCATAAATAGTGTTTCTAGTTCTAGTTTTTCCCTTTTCACATTTTCATTGACACAGTATAGTTTTTATTCCTTGTTTGAAGGGATTTGAGGCCTATTCAAATACCACAAATCTTATCATTAATTCTAATGTTTTTGGGGGCTTTTACTCAATCAACATGCGTTATCTTGACCATATCCTCCTTTAACATCAAATCCAAAACATATCTAAACCCATTCCATTATTTATATCTTTTTGATGCTGAGATATCCTTTCCCCTTCATCTATTCTATCTTTTTTAATATTTTTATGGGATGGAGAGAGTTTTTCATCTCATAGGTGTTGAGTGAATTGTAACAGTATTTGGTTCATGTTTCCTCAGAGTTTTTCCTTTTATATATGTGTGCCCATATCTTGGTGAAATCAGGAAGTAGAAATTTCCTCTTCATCCAATTAGTTTTTCATTATTTTTTTTTAATTGTGCATCATGTGGGAGAGGTTTTATTTTTATTACTTTTTTATTTGTGTTGTTCCATATTAATCAAAGATAAGTATTGATTAAATGAAATTTAAAGGGGTAGAAGGATTCATTTTTCATTCCCTTGTATTTTTTATATTATTATTGTGATATTGTGACTATATGGGATAAATTAATTACTAAATATTGTGGTTGTTTTTGGTTTTTTTACACTGGGAACGACTGTTATGGTTTTTGGTTGATCAATATTGTTTGGTATTACCCAAAAATTGATATTGATTAAATGTGTAAATTCAATAAATTAAATTGATTCCCCATGATGTTGTGGATTTTGTGATGACACCCCCAATTTAATGTGGAATTTTAAAAATATCCCCTTTATAAAACAAAATAAGTTGTATTGTGATATTTATTTGTGGTAGTCCATGGGTTTTGTGTATATGGAAGTGGATGGATGTGGTTGGGTGGTGGGGTTCTGATGGGTGTGGTGTGGTTATGCAGTAGGTCTACCTTAAATTGTTGTAATGAGAATTGTTATTGGGTGAGGATGTGAATTTGGGGGTTTCTCTATTGTGAAGAAGGATTGGGTATGATTACATTGAATAATTATGAGGTTTGAAAGGGTTATTCACCATTAATTACATGTAGAAGGATCTTCCCCATGTCTCGAGATTGGTAATTGTTATATCATGAATGGTTGTTAAATTGGGAGTTTTTGGAATGATGTTTCTTTAATGTGAATATTAATTTTTTTATTAGGTGCTTAACCTTTTGGAATGTCATCTTATGTGTTTCTTAGTCACCCAGGTAGTCATGGAATAACTGAATGCTTAATAGTATTAAGATGACATGAGTTGGTTTGGTTAATGGGGTGGAGTTTCGTAATTGAAAGATAAAATATTGGATGTGAGGTAAACAATAGATAATGATAAATAATTAAATTAATGGGTGTTTAGAGAAGATGCTTTGTGAAGCTTCTTATGTTTATCAATTTCCTATGTGACAATTTCTAATACTAATAAATCTATTTAGAGGTATTAGAAATGTTGACAGTGTTGTGACATGGTGGTTTTATTGAGAACCCATTGGATGGGAATGATTTCATCATATCATATTTGTATATACATGTATTTTACTTGTGATTTCTATACACACCCCCACACTATTTCAGCACTATGTTCTGAACACCCCCATCGTTATAAGGGAGCATGTATTTCCCAAACATCCTGATGGGAGGATGGATGGCTATCCACCCTCTCTTCCATGATCTCTCTTCCTGGCAGTGGTAGCCCAATATTATTCAGGCATGTTGTGGTTTTTAGTCCTAGGTTTTTGCAGGCCTTTTTTTATTTCCAAGGAGTCTTGGGGGATTAAATGATTTTTTCTTTCCCATGTGTCTTCAAAATGGGATGTAATGTGGATCATGGACCAGGTGAAAGGATGAGGTGTGTTTGTGTGTACTATGGGTATTTGGGTGTGTTTTAATGTGGATTATGTCCCATGTAATGGGATAATTTGAGGTTGTGGGGGCCAGTTGTTTACGGGTAGGATGAGATGTGGTTATTTCAGAAGAGGTTTGAGCATAAGGAAATTTATTTTTTGGAAAGAGGGGCTAAACTAGTAATAATTGGTGTGGGGTACCAAAATCATAGATGTGATCACTATATTACTTCAAATAACTTTATTATTTTAGTAAGAATGCCTTAGGGAGTATTGGGATTACTAGTATTCGTGATAGGTGTTGTTTGGTTCTACTATTTTCATATAGGGGCATTAGTATGATACCTTTTTCTTATGCATGAGAGACATTGATTTTTCTGAATGAGTATACCAATTTTATTACCATTTATATATATATAAATTCTTTTAGGTTTCCATGAGGATTATTTGGACCATTCAGGGTATTACTAGCTCAAGCTTCGGGATAGATATGGAGTTACTACTTTGGATTTGTTTTGGTACATACTTTGGAGTTTCTATTTCATTTGTACATTTTTATTTTAAAAATGCATGTGGGATGAATTTTATCTTTGTTATATATATACAATAGTTTTTTTTGTATGAACAATGTATCTCCAGATTATGTTTTCCAAAAAATGTAAATGCCTCCAATTATGTGCGATTTTATTACCTTTGTGTTAGTCGCCACCCCAGGTCCTACTAGAGGTGTAACTCAGAGGATCATTATCTTCATTTATTCATTTCAAATCTAGGAGGTCTATCATTAGGGGAGGGGTTCTTGAAACAAACTACATCAATGGATACCATATTAAATGTGGAAGTATTTTTAATGATCACTTGGAACATTTATTTTGGAAAATTTAGTTTCCTTGAAAATATTTTTCATAAAACCATTTCAAAAATTAATTTTTTTATAAACAAAGAATTACATTTTCATTTTGAAGGCATCTTTGGGAAAATATATTTTCCGATTTGAAAACCCCATTTTAAAATAATAAAAAATAATGAATCAAATTTTTTTAAACTAAATTTAAAAAATATAATAGAATCTCAAAAATACTTTAAAAACCTTTTTATTTGAAAACCCTTAAAAGTCATTAAGAAATCATGAAAACATTTTGAAGAAATTTTAATTGGAAAATAATTTTAAGATTTATAAATAGAGCCAAATTTTATTTTAGAGGCATATTTTTAGAAAATAGATTGAAAACATATAAAAAATCTTCAAATCATTTAAATCATATTTTTATTAAAATTAAATTCTGTAAACATATAAAAGAAGATTTCAAAATCATTTATAACACTTTTTAAACATTAATAATTTTTGAAACCATTTTTTAACCAACTTTTAAATATAAATAAATCATATTTTTATGAAAATATTTCTTCAAAAATAGATTTTTAAACTTATAATGTAATCTTCAAGGTAATGACAATCATGATGGTGGGCAATTATATTCTTTCCGAACATTCCTTTTGCTCCATAAAAGTATAGGAATATTAAATGATCATAAAATTACAGGAATATTCATCTTAATTTAATTATATGAAAAGGACAATAAAATGGGTTAAAATTTACTTTAATCATCATAGGATAATAGTAAAACATTTTTGGAATACTTGGTTTTGAAAGAACACAACTATCATACCAAAAGGATAAATAAATTCAGATTTTCATAAAAACATTTTATTAATTATCTTTTGTTCCAAATAGTGGAAAATTTCTAATAATATATGAGTATATAATTGATAACTAGATGATACTAAAATTAATGAGTTTTTCTGACATATTTATCATAATATTTCAATTAGTAGAGCATAATCGTAAACAATTCCGATAAAAGATGAGATTATAACAATAAACTATTCCCACTTTTGTAACATTGAATCATACTCTACATTTGATATTAACATCACATGAAGCTAAAATTATAATTAAGTATGTATATTCCTAATGTATCATGTAAATTGTCATTATATACACCACGCAGAAAAATATATGTGAATAGCATGACATGTATCCTAGAGATTGAAACATGAGTGAAACATTACTTTATTGATTTGGTAAATTTTGAAATACAAACCCTGTGAATGTAATATCATAAAATGGATATGAAAATACACATAACAATAATTAAAATATTAATATAACACATTCATGTTTATTATATAAACCATTAAAAATAAATGATAGGTGAATAAGGATTGTATCTCACAAATAAAAAAAGCGAGATTAGAAAACCCTTAACTTCAGTATTAGATTTATTAGTACCCATTAAAACCTCATGTATAATTAATATATATTTTTTAAACATCTATAAAATAAACATATTACAATATATAATACAATATATTATTAAATTATGACTTTTTATTACCATTTTATTAACAATTACATGTTAAGGAAATGTTTTGGGAAATAATCGATTGGATTATCATCATGTTTTTACTCGTAATTCTTGATCATCTTATTTAGATATTGATTATATTATATAAAAAATAAATAAGATGATTTAAATTTCAGATACGGTAATAATATAAATATTTATGATAATACATAAAGGATATATATATGAAATGGATTACACCGCCCATGGAGACATTAGGTCGTACGTACGTATGAACATTATTTCCATTTTCATTTAATATTAAAAGAAAGAAAATAAATGAAATATAAAAATATGTATTTATATAATATATAATATATAACTATTATTTCATATATATCATATTTTTTTATAAATCATCCTTAATACATTACATGTAAAGTGTGAACGAATCACCTCACATGGAGGAGAAGGTAGTCCACACATTCGCAAACAAAGTTATCATATATACAAAAAATAGAAAGCATAAAGGTATGGGTTATATAAAACTTAAATAATATTAAATACATCATATAATAATCATATATATATATATATATATTATAAAAACATATTTTACATCATAATTCCGAACCATAAAAGGTGGGGAAGGAAGAATAATTAACAAAATCATTTAGTGGGATGGTAGTTCATCTTACACAAGAACATCAGTTTTGTTACCCATTATATGGAAGTGTGTGTAAGTATAGTAATAAAACAAATAATAAAAAATATATAATTATATTTATTATATTGATTTTATTATATAATAATTTATTAATAATAGTTGAGGGTGTAGAATAAAAATAAACCAAAAGATCTTAGGGAAGGATGTTACCTCTTATTTGGGTAACTCTTTTTGGTTTTCACCAAATAGATTCCTTGGACGGATGTATTCCCAAAGATATTAACATAGTATTACGGTATAGATGTTGTTATATTTATTGAGTAGTTTTTGGTTGAATACAAGGACAATATAGGTAGGAATAATTGGGAGGAGTGAGTTCATTTCCATTATTATGGAGGAGTGGCATTCTTCTAAATTGTTTAAAAAGGGGATTATACCCATTATCATGTTTTGTGGATTTTTTAGTAGTAAAAATTATATAAAATGGATTATAGAGTCCATATATGGCCATTAAATGAATTTTGGAAAAATTTATTTGTTAATTTGGTCTTTAAGATTACGTTTTAGCCCTTTTCAAACAAATTTTCTTCTCAATCAAAGTAATTATTTTTAACCACTTCAACTGAAATTTTTAGAAAAAAAATACAATTATATTAGTAGCCAATATTTTATTATTATAACAAATATGAATCCATTTATCCAGATTGTAATCATGGAATTGGATGAAATTAATTTAAATTTAATCACAATGATGAGATGATAAAGCTGGTTTTTAAAGAATAAATTTTCAAAAGAATGTAATGTTTTTGTATCCAATTTCAACATAAAAATGATTGTAACGACCTAAATTGTATTAAATGATGTAATATTTATCAAATTAAACATTAAACCAAATTAAAATATAATTTAACTATATAAATAAATTAAATAAATAAGATATTTTAGATTAAAATTATTTGTTTTTCACAATTCATAAAAAATGAGACTTTCAATAAAAATGCTCAAAATTTACCTAAATTAAAATTTCTATTCTGAATTGAAAAATAATTTTTATATATTAGAATAAAAATTATAAAACCATATTTAAAATGGGATCTCCATTAAAAGTCCATAAAGTTACCTTTTATAAAAATGCATCTTTTTATTCATAAAATTTGATTTTTTATTATCATATGACTGTCAAAAATTTTGGATGAGTGTAAGAAAATTGAATTAATGTATAATATATAAATTTTATTAAACCCACTTTTCAATATTTTTTTTAATTTATTGATATAAAATTGTGTTTGTACATATCAAAATAGTTTTCATAGAAAATGAATTTAATTATTTTCAAATTGTTCTTACTTTCACTTATACTAATTGATAACAAAAGGATTAATTTTATTTATATGTGTAAATAATATGTTTAAAATTTTGTTAATTTAATTCTACACTTAAATTACAACATCAAGTTGGTAGCTATAATAATATTTTAATAATAATATTAATAGTTAATTACAGTTTGGTAAAACTCATCCTAACGTGTAACACAAGATATTAAAGGGATTCTGTATTATGTACAACACAAGAAAAAAATATTGTTGTGTGTACCCCAAAATATTCTATGTGTTTTTATAGAAACATATTAACATGGTGTTGTGAATAATTCAATCGAAACTTTGTGTTTTTGTATAAAAAATCTACAATTTCTAATGAATGAAATGTAAAATATTAAAAAAGATTAAATTAAATCAAAAAATAATAATTCACAATATCATAGGATATTAAATTCTACCCCCATTAAACTGAATTTTTCCTTTGAAATTCATCTAGTTTATAAATTTTCTAATGCATGGATGTTCATTTCACTAAAACCCACCTCTTAAAAATAGATACTAAAACATTTTTTAAACAATGAAATTTAGAACCATAACAGTAACAAAACGTAACTCATAACTATGTTTCTATATAGGAGAACATAGGTCTAAATTTAAAGTATCGAAGTGGAAGAAAAATCTAATTATCATGTTCTGATTGAGAGTGATATAGATCATGGTTAGCATAAAGTTTACATTCAGCAATCCATAACCAAAAGGGGATTGAAAATAGACATTGATATCATTAAGAATTATGATAACATTTGAACATTTTATTTAAATACCATTTTCTTAAAGTAGAATAAAATTATAACAAGATTATATACTTACATGATTTCACTCTATTCCATTTTCAAAATATCATCCCTTAGTGGTGTTTTTATCAACTATCACTTCAACCCTTACTCCCAGAAATGAAGTTAAATTTTTTATTCTCGACAAACTAAAATATCATGAGATCTATAGAATGATAATTAATTCCATATGACTTTACATAACTTCATAATAAAAAAAATCACATGTTATCCAATATGCATAAATACTTTTATGGAGAGATGATACTTGAATCTCTAAATCATCACCAGAAGTTAAACTTAAACCCTTCTATAAATAGTTAACCATATAAAACATCTGAAATATAGAAGTATAAACATTAGAAATAAGGTCACTAAATCATCTTAATATTGATCCCCCATATATCAAAAATTATATGTTGGTTGTCACATTACAATATTGTGAATACCATTATTATTCGATCTCTTAAAACAAGGTAATAAGTTGAATTACTATAAATCCTTTTTGAAAATATGCACTCTTCTTTATTCTAAGGATTACTAGATATATTATATAAATATGGAAATTTTAAATAATTATCCATGAAAACATTGAAACATTTTCAAAAAATAATTTTAAATTATAAGGTCATAAATACTCTCTGATTCACATTATCTATATCATCATCTCTTTATCCATATAAAATAAGAATTTTTCATCATCATGAACATACTACGGGTTACCTTCCCTTAATATAATCGTGTCGTTAAATCTAATTTCAAGTTCATCAAAATCATTTAGAACAATATTAAAAACAATTAAAGAAAAAATTCAACAAATAATACTTATGTACTTCCTGATTCTTATAACAAAATCTTTGAATTCCAAAACATAGACACCTAAATCATCCATCATAATTCATAAACCATTACTCAAGAATCATCATATAATTCCTTAACAATACATTCCTAGAATATGAAATATGAATAATGTAATAAGGTTCATCATCCACAATATAATCATTATTCTTAAATTATATTTAAACAATAATATCAGAATATCCCATTCCTTTCACAATTTGTTTGTGGTCTCTTCATCTTCAAATTTATAACCAATACTCAGACCATGTTCTTGATTCAATTCATGGGATCTCCACTTAGGATGTCAATTTTTATAATTCCTATACTTTCCACATTAGAAAATTTTAATGTTAATCTAGTTCCATCTTGTTCTTACTATTTCCTAATAGTAGAAATTATACTTTGAGAAACACTAATCATTGCGTAAAACCACATAATCATGAATAAATGACTTATATAATATCTAAATCATGACACATACTTCCTTAAACCAGGCTACCTTCGTTTTATCCCATGTTATTTATAATAATATTCAATATATGTTCTTCATGTTGGTTCATAAATATTCTTAATTCCCAAATCATATCCCCTTAGAGTGTCAAACTTGGTGTGAAGTAAGCCCCTTTATCGTGAACAATTTCCTAGCAGAGTCTATATTAATATAGTTGTTTTTTGGTTTTTACCACTATTTACATCTATTCTAGAGACATATCCACTTGTAGTATCTGGATAGGGATGTATTTATATGAAACCGCTCACTTTTTCTTATATTAAATTCCAGGACATTTTCTAAATCATTAACTCACCCTTGGACGTATCCATAGAGATATGACTAGAAATATCCTTATAATTGTCCCTATTGATCTAACTAAATTTCTATAAGTATAATTTCTAATGGTTTTGAAAACATTAGTTTCATAGAACCTATAGTGAACTGGGCTTAACAAACATGGATATTACATCATTTTAAATTAATATTCATCACAATACAAAAATATATACTTGAGGACCACAATAGTTTAGCGTCTTTGTAAATAAGGGAACAAAATCTTCTAACATGTTGAAAGATAATCAATATCTCCCATGAATATTTTTTCCTTTAGTAATCCTACATAAAACCATTCTTCATATCATGGAGAATGGAAAAATAAGAAAAAGATTAGCTGAAATGTTTAGTAAGGGTAAAAAACAGGGATATGGAAGTATAACATGGTCATATGGGTATGAGAACATGATCGTAACAATACAAAATCATACCTTATTAATCAAAGATCAAATTTTTTAGGAATGGAATAAATATTGGATATTTATAAGACATGAATCTTAAATAAATATATATAATAATCCATGATATCATAACAATGGTATAAGACATAGAATTTTTTAATACACATAAGCATATAAAATCATATGTCAAGGCTACATACCAATACCATCTTAAAATGTTATGCTCTAGGTAATACCATGAATACCTACATAATGCTTGGTTGTTTCTTTCTTGGGATTCCCTCTCATGTACCCTCCTTTTTGACCTTAGGATTCCCTAATATGTACCTTCTTGTTTTGGAATTGGAATTCCCTCCTATGTGCCCTCGTCTTTTCGCCATGAGATTCCCTCCCATGTACCCTCTTATTTTGGGATTGGGATTCCCTCTCATTAACCTAACTATTTAAGGATTTTTATTTCCTCCCTATACCCCACATGTTTGGGTCTTGGGTTCCATTTTTATTGGATTGGTAAGCCCTCCCATGTACCCTATTCTTTCGATATTGGAATTCCCCCCATGTACCCTCTTGTTTTGGGTATAGTATGACCTCTTGTTTTGATATTAGGATTCCCTCTTGAGTACCCTTTTATATTATAAATAATTTAACATTACCCACTTAATTGGAGGTATATATAGGACCCACCCATCACATAATGAAATAATACATTTATGTTCCCCAAGATATTAATAATTCATTATATCATTACCCATGAATGGAGATAGGTTTTAATAAACATCAACTCCAAACACATGAAATAAAATGGGAATATTTAACATTTAATCGCATCAAAACCTTCTAAAAATAGATTGGTTTCGGAATAATGTCATAAAAGCACCACCTGTGAAAAGAAGTGGGTTCCAAAATCATATGACCCGTTGAAGAGAAATGGGTGTTATAAAAATCATTCCATCAAAACATAAGCCACTAAAGAAAGAAAATGAATCATATTATTGGATCATGTCCCCAATAAGATTAAACTATATCAAAGTATTGCATATAATATTTTAATGTATTTTTAAATATCACTTGGAACATTTTCAGAGGAAAATAACCATTTATTAAAAATCATTTTGATAAAAACAGTTCATAAATCCTTTTCTAATAAATAAGTATTTAAAATTTCATTTAAAACAGTTCATAAGAAAAATATATTTTCTTCTTTGAAAAATAAAATTTTAATGTTAATGAATTTTTAAAACCTATTTCATTTAAAATATATTTGATCAATTTTAAAGGAAGCATAAAAATATTTTTAAAACCTGTTTCTTTAAAATACCCTTTAAAACTCATAAATATTGCATGAAATCTTTTTGAAATCCTTTTTATGTTAAGATAATTTGCAACATGAAAAGGAGGCTTGAAATAATTTCTAAGACCCTATTATAGAAAATGTATTTCAAAAATAATAAATAGATATTGTAATCATTTAAATCATTTTATATGAAAATATCATTTTGAGATAATGTAAACAAATATTTGAAAATCATTTAAATCGTTTTTTAAATATAAAACCTTTTTGAAAATAATTTTTATTGAAAAAAATTAAAATAAATTTTTTTCTAAATTATTAATAAATGGTTTTATATAATAAAAAACTTTTAAACATACAATATAAGATTCTAGGAAATTGAGGTCGTGATAGCTGGCATATTTTTACATTCCGAACATTACTTTTTCAACTTAAAAGTTAAAAAATGTGCCTTGATTGGAAAATTTCAAAAAGATTCCTTTTAGAACTATTTTCAAAAAAGGTAAAACATGTGTAGATTTTTTCCTTTATACATTATAACATATAAAAAACAATATGAAAATTTTTTATGAGTATGTTGTTTTGAAGGAACATATATTTATAAACGAATGGAGAAATAAAGTTGAATTTTCATAAAAAAACAATTTATTATTTATCATTAGTACCAAATAGTGGAAATGATATTAATAAAATAATATATCATGGATACCCATATAAGAATAAAATTCATGATTTTTCCTGAGATATGAAAAATAATATGTCATCAATGGAAGCATAATCGTAAACAATCCAAATAAATAATGAGATTGTAGCCACAAACTGCTACCACTTTGGTAACATTGAATCATACTCAATAGGGGAGAATAAAATTACATGAATCATACATATCATTATATAATGTTATTCATGATATATAATGGCAATGGGATTAATATACACCCCATAAAAAATATAGATTCAAAACATGGCTTGTATCTCAAATAAGGCAACTTGATATAAAAATTACTTTTCTAATTTGGTAACATTTTAACAATTTTACACATTTTCATGAAATGTAAAATTTATTATGACTTTACGATTTATATATACTATTGTTCTGAACCAAGGTCATATCTCAAAGAGGGTTGGGGGTTTAAATTGTTAATTTTTTATAAAAATTTAAAAAAGAGGAGATGGTTTAGAAAATAGTTTTAAGAATATGACTTGATTTTAAGAGTTAAATAGTTTATAAATAAAGGTGGTGTTTGAAAATTTTGAGAGAATGATATCATTTCATGTTCACTACATATCAGGGATAATTCATTGTTCTGTAAATTTTATATGGTTTAATATAATCATATGGTTGAGGATTGTCAAGTTCTCAACATCCCTCTTGCCTCTTATAACGATGCTCAAAGAATCACCCATTGACACATAAATCATGCTGGCATGGATTGGTTCTAAAAATATAAAAAAGGATAACAAGTAATACAAAAATATTATGTATGTTTGGGAGAAACATGAATATTGGCTTGTCCAATCCAAACATCCCAAAATTACAACTTGAAATCTCAACACAAGTAGTGGTGAAATAAAAAGTGTTTCACATAATTATAACAAAAGAAATACATGTAGATGATAAGAAAATAAAAATTAAACATATGTGTAATATTTACCAACACAATTACATAAATAAATTATAGGAAAAATTTTTGGAACTCCATATCATGTATGTATACCTCCATAGAAATTCTTTTTCACCGTTTAGCTCACCATCGAGAGGAGGAGGAGGTTGGGGTAGAGCATCGCCCTCTTCCTTGATCCCTCCTATGAGGATATGAGCCACTAGAACATCTTTAATGAGGATAGTAATCCTTTGTTTAATAAATATACCATTTCTTTTCCACCTAGACGAACATGAAATTGAGGTTCCCAGGGTTCTATTTTATAGGAAAAGTGGATGATAGTTTTTGGCACACCGATTTCATAAAAACACTTATCCCATGGTTTTAGTAGAGTATACATCATTATCTCACATTGGGAAAAAATGAAAAAAAATTCCCAACATCATGAATTTCTAAACCAAATATTTGGCTTCTTTTGGACACTATTGATTGATATATGGAAAGATTCCAACACACCACTTTTGACTTCATGAAGATTTGTTATGCTGGATAAATCTGTCTAGATGGGCCACCATATGGCCAAATGAAGCTTTAGTTTCTGCATATTAAATGTATCCCATTTCATTTGAGACTATCCCATGAAATATCAACCCATTTGGATTCACATTTTAGTAGCAATGTGTGGATGAGTCCACTGGTGTGCCTGGATCCTTCACAGTTGGACCATTTTTCTTGAACATCATCATGGTCCCTCCAAATAATCTCCACCATAAATTAAATTATCAAAACAAGTCGTATTTTTTTGAAAAGTGATAAAAAATTAATAATTAAATCAATCATGAACTGAACTTTGTTATTATTGTTATAATTTTCAATACAAAAATAGTTTAACATCGTGGTGTATGGGTAAAAATGAATATATGAATCATTGTGTGATCACATCCCCACAAATAAACTTTTTTACTCATAAAAAATCATATTTACCAAAATTATCCATTTACATAATTCCAAAATCATAAATATTCAAGGAAAATTTAATTACTAAGTGAAATTTGATCAATGTAAAAAATCACACCGAGCAATTATTCTCCGTGATCAAAAAGATATCTGGCTAAAAATTTTGTTAGAAATAAATTCAAATAGGATCATGATACCAATAAAAGAAAATAATTTAAATGATTAATCATGTAAATAATTTTCCACGTGTTTGTGAAAATCATTTGATGTTATTCTTCCCACTTTCTATTGAGTAAATATACTTTATTTTAAAAAAAAATTCTACTTATATGATCCTTTGCACCAAACCATGCCTGCATCCATTTTAATCCAAGTTCATAAAACACTAACATAAGAATTCCCAAATGTCAAACCATAATCTCGGAGCCGAAATTCCATAATATTTTGTACATTTCTACACTCCCATCAGTGTTTATTGTTTTTTATTATTTTTGAGTCTTTTTGTGGTAATACAATAGTAAAAAAACTAGTGCACATATATAGGTCAATTTGGTATTCAATGAAATATTTCGAATCATTAATGAAAATATGACAAAATAATTTTGGAAAGTATATAAAAATTAAACTACCTTATCTTTATCATCAATTAAGTAAAAAAATTCGCACAATAGGGTACGGTGGAAAGGTTTGTGGAGAAATTAAGTGACAGAATTTCACCTTACACTACTCAAAAAAGGGTACCACTTTTCTAAATGGTTTCAAAAAGATACAAAATTTTTTATCATCGAAAAATAACCAAATTTCAATGAAAAAGTCACACCACATTATTAAATTCTTTCTGAAATACACATTTCATCAATTTTTATTATTAAAAAAAATTAAATATGGAAATTCTTTATTGATTTTCAATAACTTCAAAGATTAAGTGGCATAATTTTCTATTATAATATGAAAAAAATTAACATTTCAGCACAAATGTGAGGGGGAAATAAGGTGGAAGTGATAATTCTATACATCAAGAAAAAAAGAGAAATAGGAAGAAAGATGAAGTAAATTCCAAAAAAACTATAAATATACCCATACCCCTCTCACATAGTGTGTAGTGGCCTCACTATATGAAAATAGGATTTCAGAAGGAAGGATAAAACATGGAGGGTTTCATTCATTGAATGCTTCTAGAATTTTGAGTTCCTCCATCATAGACTCAAGAATAGCTTCTTGGAAGTGCTTCACCCCTACCATTGACAGCAAATGTTTTCTTACTTTCCTCATTTTGAACCTGAACAAAACCAAATAGAGAGATATTAGTTACACTATATGGTCCAAACCAGTGAGGATTAAGCTTACATGGATGCAACATTAACCTTTCATTAAAGAGGAACACATTCTTACCAATTTGGAACTAACAATGATGGATGATACGGTCATGGGTAGCCTTGATTTTTTCCTTTATAAATTATGGATTTCCATATAAATATATTGTCATTTCCTCTGGATCATAAATCTACAATGTCCTTTGAGAACCTATACTAAAAATATTAGAATTACTATATTTATTGGCCTGGTAGGCCCGGATCTAAATCTCAATAGGGAGGTTAAAAATGTATCCAAACACAAATGATAGGTCGACACTCCAATGATATTTCTAAAGGTAGTAAGATGATCCTATAATGTATCATTATGTCTAGGAATGCAATATTTTCTATTAGTGTGAACTATTTTTTCAATAATCTATTTTACATCCATATTTGATACCTTAGCTTGACCATTAGTTTTTGGGTGATATACAAAACACATTCAAGGTCATACCCCATGCCGAATAAAAAGAGATTTCATTGTTCGGTTGAAAAAATGAAAATCGTACTCACTGATGATGAACATAGGTAATCCAAAACAAGTAAAGATTTGGGTTCTCAAAAATTCCACAATTGCCTTAGAATCATCAGTCCTTATAGCTCATGCATCTACCCATTTTGAAACAAAATACACTACTCAAAGAATGTAAATATTCCCAAATGAATTAGCCAATGGTCTCATAATTTCAATGTGAAAACAAAAAAAAATTCATTGAATAGAAAGGATTATTTTGGAATTTAATTTCTTTTAGATACATTACTAATTCATTGACAGTGAGGAAAAGATTTGCAGAATTCGTGGGCATCCCGAAGAAGTGTTGTCCACAAGTGACTAGAATCAAGGACCTTGTTAGCAGTCCGTTGGGGACCAATGTGGCCCCCTCAAGCAGGAGTATTGTAACACCACGAGATTTTATGAAAAATATTTTTTTAATTTTATTGATGTCTTCTATTGTAAGCTACACCAAAATGAGCTTACACTACACGCATCCCTAACTTGGATTGCATTACACGCAATCACGACCTTCCTTGATAGCGTGTGTTGTACGCAATACCGAGTTTCACTAAACAATGATATACTATTAAAATATTATTAAAACTAGCGGTTATGAATAGTAATAACCACTTTTTGAAATTTTGTAAATTTTATTTTTCAAAATGGACTTCATTTTTGGATTCGGAATATCGAAATTAGATTAGGGTGAAATTTTGGTAATTTTCCGATAACTTTCATATTTTAATAAATAGTGAAAATTACTAAATTTTAATTAAAAACAACTTTTTCAATCGAAATTATTAATAGTGATAAATTATTAATTTGATTGGTTTTAAAGTATATTTAGAATATATTTTTACAATTTAATACGATGTTGTTCATTGGATGTAATTTCACATTTAAACCAGACATAAACAAGTGTCAGTCTTTTGACAGTTATTATCTTTTAAAAACATGCTATTTTGTTGACGATTGGAATTAATTTTTAAATTAATTAATGAAACTGATATGTATTTAATTTGGTAAAATATACATCATTTTTGAATTTATAATATCAAATATATCTTAGGCCTAATTTTTGGTATTTTTCTGGAAACTTTCATTTTTTTGATGAATAGTGAAACCACTAAGTGGTAGTTAAAAAAATGAATTTTTCATAAAACATAATTTTACTGCTTCTGTGAGTGGAATTTCAAAAATCCGAGAGACACGGTTGATGTTAGTAAGTAAAATGTGGTTCAATGAGATGAAAATAATTTTTGGTGAATAGTAACTTTTTACATTTTTTTACCACGGTTAAAAGTAAATAGGGTAATTAAGGGTAAAAATTATATTATTATTACCCTAACACATGTCCTAATTCTATTGGATAAGTGTAGTTAGACCAAAAACAAACATAGGAATAAAATATGACCATTTAGGCCCACTTGGATTAGATTAGGACATTTATTATTAATTTATTTAAAGAAGGGTTAAAATAGTTAAAATCAATGTTTAATAAGTAAATCATTTTTAATATAGGGTTATACATAAGATAAATTAGACTATAAAAACTCATTAGAAATCTAAAAATATTTTCTACATAATGGTATTTTATTTGTAATTTTTAAACATTAAATAATTTAATTTATTTATGACACAAAGATGATCCAGTAATTATCTTATTAATGAAATATTGACATAATTGATGTTATAAATACCCAAATAAATGTAATTTGAGCCTTTTTATGAATTACACTAATTTTCTAGGTTAATATGACATGTTAGTATTGATTTAATTAACTTTGTTCGAACTAATCATTCTGTTATGATTTTCAGAAAAATCAATTACTAAATAGTGTCAAAATTGACATAAATAGTTTTTAAAACAAATATTATATTATTAATTGTTATTTTATTCCTAAAAATCTAAGGTTTGGCCAAATTACTTAGATAAGGTTATATATATTAATAATAAACAACTTGGGGTTCTTTTGGCTGCTTATAGTATGTTTATTATCCTTATAGTATAAGAACACAAGAAGACACGGTAAAAGTAAAATTATTTAACTTAATGTTAAATCTAATTGATAAGGTTAAAATAGGAACCTAAACTTGTATAAATTCTATTGGATGATAGTATTTAGACCCATCCCCACCTTATATTCGAAATAAATTAATTTGGATCTATTTAATACCGAATTTGGCTTCACAATAAAATAATATTTTTAGTTATTCCAAAGGTACCCCTCTCCTCCCTTATAAAAGGGCACCCCCTCCCTCTCTTCCTCACACCCCTTTGAGCATTAAAGCTCGGCCAAAACATAAAAAATTATCTTCTACACTTACCTAGAAATATCCTAGAGGTTCTGGTATTCCTCAAAGACCAATTTTAATGCCCTAAGTGTAGGTCTCAAAGAGGTGCTTCAAAGAAGAGGTAATGTCCGTTACTGATTCTTTCAACTTTATTTCTTCTTCCACTTCTTCCTCTTAGGTTGTTTCATTTTGAAGTAATAACATCAGTATCACTCATAAACTTATATGTTATTATAAGTATGAAACAACCCTATTTCACCATCTATCCATTCTACGGAAAATGAAATCACGGCGCGTGCGTACGAATGGAATACAGTCTCCACGCCATGGTGTAATCTATTTTCCACCACCACCTTACTTGGATGGGTATAATGGTATACATAATAACTATATATGATTATTGTAAAGTGATATTGATTATGTAATAGTATACATACACTAAAATACAATTCCACGATCATGAGAACGATATCATCGCTCATGCGTACGTACGGACTACCGTCTCCACGATGCGATGAGATTCATTCTCCACGTTAACCATTCATGAATGATTCTAAAGTATATATAATAATTAATAATGAAATATATGACATAATAATGATACTGGATTTATGTGTAAATATATGTATGTCATCTACTTAATTCCATTCAACTCAATAAGGAAACGAAAACAGCGTTCATGCGTACGTACGACCTGCCGTCTCCATGAACGGTGTATTTCTTTCCATTTACTGATCTATTATATATATTTATATTATGAATATATATTATATATAAATCATTTTTTATATTCTGGAATTATTTAATCATGATCTAAGTAATCATATGAATAATTACAAGTCAAAACACGGACGACAAATGAAACGATTTTACCCAAAACGCTCTTCAACATGGAATTTACAAAAGAACGGGAAAAATAAAGTCCTAAGTGAACCATATATGATATCATAAAAATGAGTGTGATTCTGGAATAAGTCAATTACATTAT
Source organism: Viscum album (assembly GCA_963277665.1). Lineage (NCBI taxonomy): Eukaryota > Viridiplantae > Streptophyta > Magnoliopsida > Santalales > Viscaceae > Viscum > Viscum album. The sequence continues at coordinate 799,915,450 of OY728155.1, forward strand.
TTAAATCATTATACAGGAGGTTCGGACACTTCTGAAGAAAATCGGACCTAAGGTAAGGGAAATATCACAATCTCATTTTTATCCGAGATTGTTTATACTTTGGAATTTACTGGGGTGTATTTTATCATCCACATCAATGTTTCCTCAATATTTATTATTTATATCCTTCTACAATAGTTTATAACCAATTTTACCCTTCGGTGAGTTTTTAGTAAATGATATGAAAGGAATCTTTTTTCGTTTTTCGTACAAGTTACTTTTTGACTTTTCCGACAAAAGTACGAGAAGAATGTTTATTTACTCATATGGCATGAATGGATTTTAAAAAAATATTTCCAATAATCTCCCTTTATAAGTTTTCAAGTTTATTTTTAATCAACTTCTTTTAGTTTAATATTGTATGACATGTTAAGAATAGAAAAATGTTTTTGAAGTAAAAAGGATATTTTCCTCAAGAATGGAGTTCAAGAGTTTTATCAAAATCATTTTCCTCCTAAGATAATAAAGGGTTCTGTCTCTATCCCTATTATTACATTTATTTGATTATTTTGTGATGGAAATATTTTTATGAATTCCTTTATCTTATATGAATTGTTTTATGATGTCCCAATTTTTAAGATTCCCATTTTTATTACATGGGTTATGCAATGATGTATGATTTATGATTTTGTGCCCCACATAAGAATGGTTTCATTGTGATTTGGGTGGGACCTATATCTCCCTCCAATGAATTGGGTAAAGATTTTATATCTCATGAGATAGACATGGCTGGAAGGGAAGGTTAAACCAGTCAGTGAAACATGACTGAAACGAGGAATGAACTCTGTTCAGAAATGAACTTTGTCCACTAAGATAGTCTTGGAAATGAGTATTGACTAATAAGAAATGATTATCTATGATTATGTGTGTATGCCACAAAGTTTCATTTTTTTATGTCATGATTATTGGGATTACATTTCACTTCTATGATTTTTTCCATGGTATGAAATTATGATCTCTTTTGCAGGTTAAGATTTCCAAAATGTTATGTTCTTATGAATATGATGTGATTGATATTTCTTTTGTTTACCCTTACTGAGAATTTGAGCTCACCGTTTTATGTTTTCTTTTCCCTTGGATATAAAGAATGTGTTTAGCTAAAAAAAATGGAAGATATTTATGGGAGATGTTGAAGATCATTCACCATGATTAGAAGATTATATTCCGAGTTTCCAAAGACACTAAACTATTACGGTCCTTGTGTGTGTGTTTTTGTTATGTGCTCAGTATTCCACAAAAGTAATGTAATGTCCATGTACGTTAATCTTTCGGTCTCTACAGTTGGTATCAAAGGAAAGGTTTAGTCAACCTTTGGAAACTAGGATGCGAAAAAGTTAGTGAGATCCCTAGAGATATTTCTAAGGTATGTTTAGGGATGTCCCTAAGGATAAGTATACGTATAGGATACAGTCCTAGAACTATGGTAACGATCTTAGAATTTAACCTAAGATGTTAGATATTGAAGGTACTCCGCCTTTATTATGTTGTTTTCCCTAACATGATTTTTTCCTCTCACACTATTCTTTTTGGGGTTTAGACGATGGCTGGAACCCGAAGGAACCGTGTTGATAAATGCAATGGACAATGCAATGGTTGTCCTCCTGAACAAACAAATGTTATGGGATATGGAGTGCAAAATCTTATTGCTATACTTACACAATCTATGAATCATTCTGGACTTCCAAATGAGCAGAGAAGGGAACAATATTCTATTGAGTCCTTCATGAGGCAATGTCCACCTTCTTTCAGTGGTTATTCTGATCCACTTGTTTCTGAACAATGGATCAGTACCACTGAATAGATATTTTCAGTTCTTCAATGTTCTGAACATGATAAAGTCATCTTAGCAGTATATCGTTTGGAAGGTGAAGCTGATCAATGGTGGAATCTTATTAAGAATATGAGGCAAAGAGATGAAATTGATTCCATGGAATGGGAGGAGTTCAAGTACTTATTTTTCAATAAGTACTTCCCTTATATTCTTAGAACAAAGATGGAGAAGGAGTTTCTTGAACTAAAGCAAAAGGATGATGAATCTGTTGGTATATACGAAGAGAATTTTACAAGGCTTGCAAGGTATGCATCTGGATTTATCATCCAACCTGAAAGTAAAGTTGATTGATTCATTAGTGGCTTAAAACCAAATCTTCGAAGGGCATTAGCTACAAGAGACTTTAGAATCTATGAAGAAATTATGTGTTGTGCTATCAAGGTAGAAATGGAAGGTTGTTTTACCTATCCATCTCATAGTTTTGACAAGAGACGAAAGATGGAGTTCAAGGAGAAATCTCAGAATAATGGTGAAAAGAAGATGAATGTTTCCTTATGCTCAAAGTGTGGAAAGAATCACAGTGGAGATTGTCTTAAAGGGACAAGTAAATGTTTTAAATGTGGAAAGGAATGTCATCGGGCATTTGAATTCCGCAATGATGGGAAAAAGATGTCTAATGATGCAAACTAAGGAAGGGATACACAAAATGAACCTACTACACTTCAATGCTTCAAGTGCAAGTAAATGAGGCATTATGCTAATAAATGCCCTAATCTAGGGGTTAGTGATGGTCGACATGAGCAACCACTTAAGGAAAAGGACAAAGGGAAGTCACATGCGATCACTATTGGCGATGTTGAATATGAAAACAATGTGGTGGAATTATTAAGTGTATATGTAATGGGATTCCAAAATGATGTTGTATATAGTATCGTGGAATATTAGAATATTTATGTATTGGTATATTGTGGTTTTCAATGGTACCGGTAACCATGGAATGTGATTGAGATATTTTTGGAAAAAAGATGATATGCGCATAATGCAAGTAAAACGAGAAAATGAAATGTTTGACCGTATTCATTAGCTCATGACTGATATAAAGAGAAGGTTATATCATGGTTTGAGTATATAGAATTTTTGGATGTTGGTATGTGGAAAGAGTTAACTTTTGACTGCATTCATGTTTTTACTAAGGTTCAATGGGTATTCATTCTTCAAGAGAATACATGATTAAGGTATTCACATGTTTGTAATTTGACCAACAAGACATATCTTATGATATATGGGGATCAACGATGGTATTAAATATCTGGAAATAATTTTCACTATATTATGAGAGTGAACTGCAGTATTATGGTAAGCCTAATGATTGGAATGGATTATGTTGGACATAAGTTAGTATTGTTTAAGGATAGAATTTTTTTCGATATTATTGATGGGATGTTTTAGTAATATAGTTTTAGAAAAAGGACAACCTGCAGGACGGGTGACAACCCATCGCGTCGGACAAGGCCGTGGGAATCGAACCCACAACCGAAGTGTGACTGGCCTTTATCGCTTACCACTGGCCTACAGGAAGTCCCTGTTTAGTAGAAACTAGTATTATTATATTAAGCAGTATGATATATTAAGTATAAGTCCATTTTAGGAACCATATATGATTAAGCTCACTATAGATGGACTTATGTATTTTTTGATAACTTTTCTAGCCTTTTGTTTGAGACAGATGGAATGACCCATCATTCTATCACATGATCTGTTAACACATCCCGAATGACAAATTCAACTTCATTTATTTAAGAGATGAAGTGGAAATTGTCCAAATAACGACCAACAGTGAGACTATACCGAAATCACGAAAGTATTTCTTCTAATTCTAATTTCATCAACTTTAGGGAAACGATCTTGAAAACCAAAAATGATGTCATAGTGCTCTTATATCTGATGAATCAGATGGTACCTTAGATCATCACAAATTTATGGCTTTGTGATTGCTGGATTCTCCAAAGCCATGTTCTCTACCACTCTCCATCAGAACATGATGGTTAGATTTCTCTTCCATATCCATATTTTCACCTATGTGGAAACCTAGTGATGAGTTAATTTGGGTAACTGTTATATTTCATACTTTAGTTTTTAAATCCAAGTTTTGGTATTCCTTTTTACGATGTGGTTTTCTATTAAAGAAACTTTTTAATAGCAAACCATTTTTAACCCCGATGAATTTCGAGGGCGAAATTCATTTTAAGGGGGGTAGAATGTAACACCCCGAGATTTTATGAAAAATATTCTTTTTAATTTTATTGATGTCTTGTGTTGTACACTACAAAAAAAGGATCTTTCACTACACGCATCACTGACTTGGCTTGTATTACACGCAATCACGACCTTCCTCGATAGCGTCTGTTGTACGCAATACCGAGTTTCACTAAACAACGATATGCTATTAAAATATTATTAAAACTAGCCATTATGAATACTAATAACCACTTTTTGAAATTTTGTAAATTTTATTTTTCAAAATGGACTTCATTTTTGGATTCGGACTATCGAAATTAGCTTAGGGTGAAATTTTGGTAATTTTCGGATAACTTTCATATTTTGATAAATAGTGAAGATTACTAAATTTTAATTAAAAACAACTTTTTCAATCGAAATAATTAATAGTGGTAAATTATTAATTTGAGTGGTTTTAAAGTATATTTAGAATATATTTTTAAAATTTAATACAATGATGTTCATTGGATGTAATTTCACATTTAAAACCAACCTAAACAAGTGTCAATCTTTTGATAGTTATAATCTTGTAAAAACACGCTATTTGTTTTGACGACGGGAATTAATTTTCAAATTAATTAATGCAAATTATATGTTTTGAATTTGGTAAAATAGACATAATTTTTGAATTTATAATATCAAATATAGCTTAGGCCTAATATTTGGTATTTTTCTGGAAACTTTCATTTTTTTTGATAAATAGTGAAACCACAAAGTGGTAGTTAAAAAAAATGAATTTTTCATAAAACATAATTTTACCACTTCTGTGAGTGGAATTTCAAAAATCCGAGAGACACGGTTGTTGTCAGTAAGTAAAATGTGGTTCAATGTGATTAAAATAATTTTTGGTGAATAGTAACTTTTTACTTTTTTATCACAGTTAAAAGTAAATAGGGTAATTAAGGGTAAAAATGATATTATTATTACCCTAAAACATGTCCTAATTCTATTGGATAAGTGTAGTTCGACCAAAAAAAATCTTAGGAATAAAATATGAACATTTAGGCCCACTTGGATTAGATTAGGACATTTATTATTAATTTATTTAAAGAAGGGTTAAAATAGTTAAAATCAATGTTTAATAAGTAAATCATTTTTAATATAGGGTTATACATAAGATAAATTCGACTATAAATACTCATTAGAAATATAAAAAGATTTCCTACATAATGGTATTTTATTTGTAATTTTTAAACATTAAATAATTTAATTTATTTATGACACAAAGATGATGCAGAAATTATCTTATTAATGAAATATTGACATAATTGATGTTATAAATACCCAAATAAATGTAATTTGAGCCTTTTTATGAATTACACTAATTTTCTAGGTTAATATGACATGTTAGTATTGATTTAATTAACTTTGTTTGAACTAATCATTCTGTTATGATTTTCACAAAAATCAATTACTAAATAGTGTCAAAATTGACATAAATAGTTTTTAAAACAAATATTACATTATTAATTGTTATTTTATTCCTAAAAATCTAAGGTTCGGCCAAATGACTTAGATAAAGTTATATATATTAATAATAAACAACTTGGGGTTCGTTTGGCTGCTTATCGTAAGTTTATTAACATTATAGTATAAGAACACAAGAAGACACGGTAAAAGTAAAATTATTTAACTTAATGGTAAATCTAAATGATAAGGTTAAAATAGGAACCTAAACTTGTCTAAATTCTATTTAATGGGAGGATTTAGACCCATCCCAACCTTATTTTCAAAATAAATCAATTTGGAGCTATTTAAAACCGAATTTGGCTTTATAATAAAATAATATTTTTAATTATTCCAAAGGTGCCCCACTCCTCCCTTATAAAAGGGCACCCCCTCCCTCTCTTCCTCACACCCCTTTGAGCCTTAAAGCTCGGCCAAACCATACCAAATTCTCTTCTCCACTTACCAAGAAATATCCTAGAGGTTCTTGTCTTCCTCAAAGACCAATTTTAGTTCCCTAAGAGGAGGTCTCAAAGAGGTGCTTCAAAGAAAAGGTAATGTCCGTTACCGATTCTTTAAACTTTATTTCTTCTTCCAATTCTTTTTCGTAGGTTGTTTCATTTTGAATTAATAACATCAGTATCACTCATATACTGATATGTAATTATAATTATGAAACAACCCTATTTCACCATCTATCCATCCTACGGAAAATCAAATCACCGGGTGTGCGTACGAACGGAATACCGTCTCCACGCCATGGTGTAATCTATTTTCCACCACCACCTTACGTGGATGGGTATAATGGTGTAAATAATAACTATATATGATTATTGTAAAGTGATATTGATTCTTGAATAGTATACATACACTCCAATACAATTCCACGATCATTAGAACGATATCATCGCTCGTGCGTACGTACGGACTACTGTCTCCACGACGCGATGAGATTCATTCTCCACGTTAACCATTCATGCATGATTCTAAAGTATATATAATAAGTAATAATGAAATATATGACATAATAATGATACTGGATTTATTTTTATATATATTTATGTCATCTACTTAATTCAATTCAACTCAATAAGGAAACGAAAACAGTGTTCATGTGTACGTACAACCTACCGTCTCCATGAACGGTGTATTTCTTTCCATTTATTGATCTATTATATATATGTATATTCTGAATATATATTATATATAAATCATGTTTTATATTCTGGAATTATGTAATCATGATCTAAGTAATCATATGAATAATTAAAATTCAAAACACAGAAGACAAATGAAACGATTTTACCCAAAACGCTCTTTAACATGGAATTTACAAAAGAACGGGTAAAATAAAGTCATAAGTGAACCATATATGATATCATAAAAATGAGTGTGATTCTGGAAAAATTCAATGACATTATTTAAATCATTATACAAAAGGTTCGGACACTTACGAAGCAAATCAGACCTAAGGTAAGGGAAATATCACAATCTCATTTTTATCGGAGATTGTTTATACTTTTGAATTTACTGGGGTGTATTTTATCATCCACATCCATGTTTCCTCGATATTTAATATTTATATCCTTCTAAAATAGTTTATATCAAATTTTACCCTTCGGTGAGTTTTTAGTAAAAGATATGAAAGGAATCTTTTGTCGTTTTTCATACGAGGTACTTTTTGACTTTTCCGACAAAAGTACGAGAAGAATGTTTGTTTTACTCATACGGTATGAATGGATTTTAAAAAAATATTTCCAAGAATATTCCTTTAAAATTTTTCAATTTTATTTTTAATCAAATTCTTTTAGTTTAAAATTTTATGACATGTTAAGAAAGGAAAAATGTTTTTGAAGTAAAAAAGGATATTTTCCTCAAGAATGGAGTTCAAGAGTTTTATAAAAATCATTTTCCTCCTAATATAATAAATTATTATGTCTCTATCCCTATTATTACATTTATTTGATTATGTTGTGATGGAAATATTTTTATGAATTCCTTTATCTTATATGAATTGTTTTATGATGTTCTGATGTTTAAGATTCCCATTTTTATTACATGGGTTATGCAATGATGTATGATTTATGATTTTGTGGCACACATAAGAATGGTATCATTATGAGATGGGTGGGACCTATATCTCCCTTTAATGCATTGGGTAAAGATTTTATATCTCATGAGATAGACATGGCTGGAACGGAAGGTTAAACCGGTTCAGTGAAACAGGACTAAAACGAGGAATGAACTCTGTTCAGAAATGGACTTTGTCCATAGTCTTGGTAATGAGTCTTGACTAATAATAAATGATTATCTATGGTTATGTGTGTATGTCACAACGTTTAATTTTTTTATTTTATGATTATTAGGATTACATTTCACTTCTATGATTTATTCCATGGTATGAAATTATGATCTCTTTTGCGTGTTATGATTTCAAAAATGTTATGTTCTTATGAATATGATGTGATTGATATTTCTTTTGTTTACCCTTACTGAGAATTTGAGCTCACCCTTTTATGTTTTCTTTTTCCCAGGATATAAATAATGTTTTTAGGTAAAAAAAGGAAGATCTTTATGGGAGATGTTGAAGATCGTTCACCACGATTAGAAGATTATATTCCGAGTTTCCAAAGACACTAAACTATTACGGTCCTTGTGTGTGTGTGTTTTTGTTATGTACTAAGTATTCCGAAAAAGTAATGTAATGTCCCTGTACGTTAATATTTGGGTCTCTACAAGTATGGTAGAACATAAGAAGAAATTAAATCTCATTATCGGGAACACAATGCATGAGGACTTGATCGCCACATGTGTCCCAAAGGTATTGGTCATCCCAAATGCACCAATGAGACTAATTTTTTAGATAACTGGCATGTTGTTTGTTGAAATCATTTGGAATTAAAGATGATACAGAGTAATTTACAATTTTGGTGTACCAAGGAATAGAATCATGCACTCGGTATAATTGGTCATCTGGAAACATGTCATTTATGGTAATACTGGGTGATGAGTCAATGTCCCAGGATGGCTGGATACTACAGATATAGTCATCCACCACATTTTCTGCTCCTTTTCTATCTCTAATTTATATATTGAATTCATAAAGGAGGTGCATGTACTTAATAAGACATGTTTTGGCTTCCCATTTCATAAGGACAGACCAGATGGCTGCATGGTCTTACCAAACAATGACGTTGGACCCTAAAAGATATGTCCTGAATTTATCCAAGGCAAAAACAATTTCAATAAATTATTTTTTAGTTGTGGTGGTGTATTATTAGATAGGGTCTATTGTACATGAGGCATAGGCAATGCCAAGTGGATCTCAGTCGACCCATTGTGATAAGAATATGCCAAGTGCACAGTTAGAGGTGTCACACATGAGCTCAAAAGGTAAATCCTACCGAGGCGTTTGGATTACCAGAGGTTATGGGAGGATCCATTTTAACTTATTAAAACATCCTCTCATTATTAATAAAAAAATAATTTTTTGGGAAATTGGGAGAGGTTGAATGCAATTTTACTAATGTTTTGAATGAAATGACTATAATATCTAGAATGACCTAAGAAGACTGCATGTCCAGTACGTTTTTGGGGAATGGTAGGGATAAAATGACATTCACATTTTATTTAACTACTTAGATACCATACGTATAAGTGACATGTCACAATATTATACCTTTTCACCCAATTAAATGGTATTTATCATAATTTAAAATGATATTCCTTTCAAAACAATGTCATAGGACTAAACCATGACTACTCAATAATTCATCAAAAGAGGTTCCATAAATAGTGAAATCATCCAAGAATACTTCCATGAAATTATATAGGTAATATTAAAAAATAGTAACCATACATCATTGGAAAGTACCTAGAGAATTACAAATAACAAATGGCATCATTCTATATGAAAATGTGCCCAAGGGGAAAGGAAATTTTATCTTTTTCTGCTCCCCTGGGTAAATATAAATATGAACGTATCGTGAATACCCATCATAGAAACTATAATTGGACGTCCCTAATATCCCCTCTAGAATTCGGTTAATGAATGGAAATAGGAAATGGTCATTCTTAATGTTTTCGTTTAATTGGTGATAGTCTGTTCATGTGACAACCCAAACTTTAATTATTTAAATGCTATATTGATCTAATTAAATGTCTTATTATTTAAAAAAGATATATAAAATATGCACTTCATTGGTTTTTTTGTTGGATTTTAAAATAACATTAAGAATTGTTACCATTGCTAATATAGTTGTTAAACAGTGAACACATGATTAGTATAAATATAATTCTTTAAAAAATCCAATTAAATTGGAAAAAGGAAGTGATGGCCTCATTTATTAGAATTTCTCAATATCAAGCTCATTTTTCGGGGCCTGGAAAGGAGGTACCATCACTGGGCTTCGCTCTTGACCAAGCCTAATATGAGATTCAACATGTTAATATCGAATAGAACCTCCTATGTGAAAAGTGGAAGTTGATATAGATTACCACCATATCAATGTTATCTGAGCCACCCCAAGAGTCTGTCACCATCTCACACCTTACCCTTAGATCATATGCGGGTGTTTTCAGGAGTTATGTAACAAGACCCTAGCACTATAATTATGTACATTTTTTTATAGAGAATATTCATTCATTTTATTATTGTTACATGTTAAATAGTTTTTAAAAAAATAATATTTTAATTAATATTCCATCAACACAACTATTTTGGTGAATAAATTGATTTTTTGAATTAAATAATTTCCTAATGAAATATTATTAGTAAATGCATTGATCTTGTACTTTTTATGAATAAAATTTTATTTTTTATTATTGTATGAAAGCATTATCAAAACCCATCAATTTTTTACAAATGTTGGTTTTTTTAAGTATAAATTCACATATACAAATAAATTATTTAGATAAAATGAATATTATTTTTTGAAATAATGACATTTAAATTATCTAACCGTGAATTTTTCATAATTTTCTGACACCATCAAATTTTTTGGTAAAATTTAAAAACTGTTTAATTATATAATGTGTTTAATGAAATTATAATGATTCAATAGTTATGTAATAAAATATAATAAATTATATATTTTCCATTTTATATTTTAGCTTTAAAATAATTTTATTTATGTTTTTCTGATTACTTTTATGGTGCCTTAGTGGACCCTCCAAGAATTATAAAACATTTTAACTTTTAGATTGATTTCCTTGAGAGTGTGACTCACCACCACATAAGAAAGCCTACTATTTTATGAATTTATGCCATTTTCCTCCTAAAATAATGTTTTAAACTCCCCTTTGGAAAAAACCAATGGAAAAACCATAGGTTGGTTTTTGGTTTTGATTAGTTTAATGTGTGGTGTCCAAAACCTAAATAATAATGATTTCCCTCTCTTTTCCTATATAAACCCACCAAATATCCAAATTATACTCAATAAAATCCATTGCATCACGTCCCTACTCTGCCCTCCTCTCTTTAAAATCTTCCCAAGGCATCCCAAGATCTTGATAAGCCTCTATGAAGCCCACCCCCATATGTTGGGATCACACATCCAAGTAAAGGATTTATTCCTTTCTCATATTTGTCAAATTTTATTTTTTTATACTTTTATTTTCAATTAAAAATGCTGGGGTATGATTTTAAGCCTCCCCCACAATTCCCTCCTTATTTTTCAATGACTATAATCCCATTTCACTCTCGTTAACTCCTCCCATATACACCCTTTACCATGATGAAATTCGGTAAGGAATTTCTCTCTCCACATTTACATTAAAGTAATTATTTTGTTTTATAAATATAAATTCCATTACATTTTTTGGACGAGGTATCTATGTGATCCACCATATAGTAAATTTCATGTATATATGACAAAACACCCCTTTATATCTCATGAACCACTTTTATTAATTTTTATGACAGGTTGTTATGCTATCAAAATTTTATGGTGATTTTGCAAGCCAAAGACACTATGTAGTGAATACCATGCCCATTTCTCTATCTAGGGTATTCACCTTTACGAACAGTTACTAATTTATTATAGATTTACATATTTGAATTTGAAATTCCTTTATCTCTAAATAAATTATTATGTTTAATGTATCCATGTGACACACTTATGCATGAAATTAAATGATTAACTAGGGTGTGCCCTTATAGCGCTCCATTACATTGGGTAAAGATTGGTATCATGATACGTCATGTTCAATGAGTTTTTACTCATGATAATTTATGTGAAATTATGGTTTACTCATTTTTCATGTGCAATGTGACTTGGATCATGATAATATCATGTTAAATGTTGTTTCCACATTTACATGTTATAATAATCATTCAATATCATGCCTTTATGTTCATGTTTCTCTTAGGCTGCATTGATATGCCTATTTCCTAACTTGTACTATATGATTCATGTTATGACTTTATTACTCCCTTATTAGGATTTATACCTCATCAATTTCTTATTCATATCATCAAGTTGTCCTATGCAATGCTATGAATAAAGAAACGTTTGAGGTCATGGAAAAAATGTTTTCAATAAAGATGTGTATTTCGTGTTTCAAGTTGTTATGTAATGTTACTAAGACCCAAAGACACTATACCTATCGATCTTCTATGTTGTATAAAGTGAAGGTTTCTATGTAATAATATATGTTCATGTGTGAAATAAAGACCGAGGTTGTTATAGCTTGTATCAGAGGCTATGTTTTTTTCGGGATTAGTGTTATAAAACTCTAGTGAAAGCCATAGGGATTAGAATAAGTATAATAAAAACCTCCATAAATTTTGGAGAGAATTGAGTAAGTGTTTTATCTAGAAAATACATCCATGTTAGGATACGGACAGTTAGAGTTGGATTTGGAACATATGAATCTAGGGGTAATACCCGAAAACACCACTTTGAGTTAGACACGAATGGGAACTGGTGCCCAACAACGGGTCATGATAAACTCTTGGTTACAAAAATCCCAGTGGATATGACTTGTTAAATTCAATAAATTAATATGAACTATTTTAATGGAATAAAAAATTCCTCTAACCATATATGTTGGTACGTAGATCAGGGATAACATAGACTGAAGTCTAGGGACTCATAAGTTATGGAAATAAAATTAATTTATAATTCAATCATTTTTGTCTTTGGATTCACTTTTTTGTGTTACCCCTAACATTCCTTATATTCTAGCCAATTGCTGGTAATAGGATGACTCAGGCTAACAACTAAAGAAAAGATCAATGTGACGACTATTCTAAAGAGATTCATGATCTGATGGGAGTGGGAATCGAGAACTTTTTCATGATACTATATTTGATAAAAAAAATGTTTTTAATAGAAACATGGTTCAAGTGGAACATTAATCCCCCCAATTAAGAACAAGTTTCAATAAAGACATTCATAAGATAGAGACCTCTTACATTTAATGGATCATCATATACCTCAATTGTCGAACAATGGATCAACTCCATTGAAAAAATATTCTCCATTCTCCAATGTTCTGAATAGGAGAAGGTGAATTTTGATGCTTATTATATAGATGGCGAATCTTATCAATGGTGTATATTTACGAAATAATTAATCCTAAGGAGGAGATCGAGGTGTTGGAATGGATGGATTTCCAGAAAATGTTTTTGAAATATATTTTCCTCACACCATACAAATTAAGATGAAAATGGGCATCATTTCCATTAAGAAAAAAGACAATGAATCCATCGGTGCATACAATGAAAACATCACAAGGCTTGCACAATATGCCTCCATCTTTATCACTACCCCTTAATTCAAGGGTGGCTACATCTTTGGTGGGATAAAACCAATCCTACATAATTCCCTAGAAATCCGTTACATCGAGAGCCTTGAGGAAATTTTCTGATGTGCCCTCAAAGTCAAGACAGAGATCAGAAAATCCTAGGGGAATCATGTGTATATGAAGTGTAAGGTAGGCTTAAATTATGGCGGTATGATGGATAAATCCAACGGTTCTATGAAAATCTAGCACTCCACTTTCCAATGATTCAGAAAGAATCACCCCAAAAATTTCTAGAAGGTGGTGATGAAATAAATTAGGTGTGGAAAATAAGGGAACATATCCATTAACATTCAACCTGAAAATATTTTGGTTGCGATATAGGAGAGGAACGCACCATTTGACCCTCAACATATTGTTCATTTCATAAAATGCAATGAACCAATGATCTTTGCAACCTATTTGTCTAATCCAAATGTTTTGCAGGCAACCAAAAACTTACAAGGAAGAAGGGGAAATCTTTTTCCATCACTACCACCAATGTGAACCCCAACAACGAAGTGGTGACAGTTATGCTAGTTATACATTCATGAATAAAAAAATACTTTTTTATTCTGGTTCTAATCATTCTTTTTTATCATGAATTTTTAGTAGAACCATCCCAACACCACCACTAATCATAGAAGTAAAGATGTCGGTGAGAACTTAAAATGGAGAAATCATTGAATCCCCTGAATATAACTTTTACCCTATCATAATTTGTGGATTTAACTTCCCTGTGAACCTCATCATACTCCCTTTAGTGAAATTTGATTCAATTCATGGCATGGATTGGATTTCCTTATATAGATTTATCATAAATTATCTTGAGGGGAAATCAATCTCCATATGACGAATCGACCCTCGATTATTTACAAGTATAAGGAGGAGGATGAACCTTATTTACCTCCATCATCTTAAGCGTGTATAATACTACCCTATGACAATGTGTATCATTTTTAGTTTATTGAGTCTAAGGATGCAACCATTATGACATGCATATTGTGAGGGAATTCTCTAAAGTGTTTCTTGAGGAATTTTTGAGTCTTCCTCCTAGAAGAGATGTTCAAATATAAATTGATCTTATACCTAGGGAATTTACAATATCAGAGACTCTGTATTGAATTGATTTTTTGGAGCTTGAGGAGATAAATAAACAACTATAGGAAAATCTAGATAAAGGGTTTATATTCCCAAGATCTTCACTATATGGTTCCCCAATCCTCTTTATCAAGAAGAAGGATGGGTCAATGCACCTTTGTATTGATTATCTTGAGCTCAAAAAACTACGATAAAGAACAAGTATCCTCTTCCTCAAATAGATGACTTGTTCAATAAACTATGTGGAGAACAATACTTCTCCACGGTGGATTTGTGGTTGTGATATTACCATGTAATGGTGAAGAAAGATGATATCCACAAGAATGATTTTCATACAAGGTATGGGGACTATGAATTCATAGTAATTCTTTTTGGACTAACTAATTCTCCCTAAATCTTCATGGACGTGATTAATAGATTCTATATGGATTACATCGACAAATTTTTTGTAGTATTTTCAAAAAATATTCTAATATACTTAAAAAACAAGGAGGAAGATGAGGAGCATCTGATCACTATACTAGATACCTTGCTAAAGCAGAATATCTATGAAAAGTATAGAAAGTGTGAATTATGGTTGAAGGAGGTCTCATTATTGGTTCATATTATCACACGTAATGGGATATCTGTGGATCCCTCCAAGATAGATATAGTTGAGAGATGGCTGATGCCAACATAGGTAACGGATATGCATAGCTTCCTAGGGTTAGATGGATATTATAACCGATTTGTTATAAATTTATTACGATTATCAAACCCTCTTACCAAGCTAACTCGGAAGGGAGTGAAGTTTTCATGGAGTGATGAATGCAAAGAGAGATTCAAAGTGTTGAAAAAGAGTCTTATCAATACACCCATGATCACACTACCCACATGTTGAGAACATATTGTGGTATTTAGTGATAATTTGATGAAGGGAATTGGATGTGTGTTGATGAAAAGTCCAAGGCACTTAATATGCTTCAAGGAAATTGAATTTTCGTGAGAAAAACTATCCAACTGATGATCTGGAGTTGGGTGCAGTGATCTTAACTTTTGAAATTTGGCCTCATTACCTATTTGGGGAGAAGTATGAAATATAAATGGACCATAGAAGCCGCAATTATATATTCACACAGAAAGAGTTGAATATGCTCCTATGAATATGGTTAGAGCTGATAAAAGACTATTACTGCTCAATCTATTACCATGTTGGGAAAGCAAAAAATGTGTAAGATGCTCTATATAGAAACGATCCATTAATTCTACCATTGATGAGAATTGAAAAGGATCCAATATTAGTAGATTTGATTTATATAGTCATGGGAATCATAATGAAGGTAGCATCATCAAACCTTTCACAAATTATTGTTTAGACATCTATATTAAAATGTTTAATGGATGATCAAATGGATGATGTAGGAATTGAAAATAATGTGGAAACTATCATAAAAGGGAAATACTCGAAGTTCAATGTTAATGAAGATGTAATTTAGATATTTCCGATATGGCAGTGTATTCCATGAAATATGATGTTAAAAAATGAACTTTTTGATGACACACATAGTTTGATTTTCTCAATTCACCAAGGAAACACAAATATGTATCAAGATATCCAAGATCGTTATTGGTGGGACAACATGAATATAGAGATCGTTGAGTATACATCAATGTTCCATGTATGTCATTATGTGAAGGGTGGGTGGAAGAAGTCTAAGGATATGATGCAACCATTACCCATACAAGCATGGAAATGGGATGACAACACCACGTACATTGTCACCAGACATCCGAAGACATCCAAAGGAAACAATGATATATGGGTTGTTGTTGATCATCTTAAAAAGTCTACAAACTTCAATGAAATTCAAGAAGATTTCTCAATGGATAAACTGGAACGGATATACATCAAAGAAGTGGTAAGGCTACATAGAGTACCACTATCGATTGTATTTGATCGATATCAGATATTCACCTATATGTTTAGGGAGAGTATCCAACATGCTCAGAATACTGAGATGAACTTCAATATAGCTTATCTTCCTCAAACTGATGGAAAATATGAGCAGACTATCCAAACACTCGAGGACATGTTGAGAGAATGCTCAATGTACTTATAGGAGGATGGGATCAATATTTTCCTCTGGTTGAGTTATCATACATCAATAGCTTCCACTCAAGCATTCAAATGGCTCCTTATGAAGCCCTATAAGGGATGAGGTGAAGAACACCGGCATGTTGGGATGAAGTTGGGGAGAGAAAATTCCTAGGTCCATAAATGGTTGAAGAAATGTTGGGTAAGGTTAAGACCATCCATATACACATTAATGCTGCTCAGAGTTGACAAAATAGCTATGTTTGTAATCAACGATGATACCTACAGTTTGATGTTGGATACATGGTAGTCCTCTGAATATCACCATGGAGGATATTTATAAAATTTGGGAAGAATGGAAAGATAAGTCCCAGTTAGATCATCTCTTTTGATACCCTTGATCACATTATTGTAGTGTCCTATCAACTAGAACTCCTATAAAACCTATCGCAAGTACAAGATGTATTCCATGTATCACTCTCGAAGAAGTACATACCCAAACAATCTCATTTACTCAATCCATAGGTGGTACCATTGGAGAATGACCTCTCATGTGAAGAGAAACTGACAAATATCTTAGATCATAGAGAAAATGTTATAAGAAATAAGCCAATTCCCCTCATCAAGGTGTTGTGAAGAAACCACAAGTTTGAAGAGGCAGTGTGGGAGTCAGAGGATGTGATGATGCAGAGTTACCCACATATGTTTTAGTGTGGGAAAAATAAATTTCAAGGGAATAATTTCATAAGGGAGGAAGATAGTGACAACCCCAAATTTTATTAATGAAAACTCCTCTTGATCAAATTAGGTGTCTTATTATGTAAAATGGATATATAAAATATGATCTCCCTTAGTTTTATGTTTTTAGATTTTAAAATGTCTTTATGAATTTTTACCTTTGCCAATATATCCATTGAACATTGACCACATGATTTGTATAAATACAGGGCTTTAACAAATCCAATTTACTCAGAAAAAGGAAGTGATGGCCACATCTAGTAGAATTTCTTCATACGAAGCCCATTTTTTAGATCTTGTAAATTATGCAGAATCACTGGGCTTCACTCTTGACCAATCCCAAGCTGAGCTTCAACGCATTAATCTCGAATGGATCCACCTATTGTAGAAATGTACGTTGATAGAGATTACCACCTGAGCAATGTTATCAGAGAAACCCCAATATTCCATCACCATCGCACACTTTACCCTTAGGTAATATGCGTGTGTTATAAGGGGTTATGTAACAAGATCCTAGAACTATGATTATGTACATTTTTTTGTATAAAGAATATGCATTAAATTTGTTATTATTACTTTATAAATAGTTTTTAAAGAAAATTTTTTTTAGTTAATATTCAGTTATAAAAACTATTATAATGAATTTTGGAATTTTTTAATTATATAATATTTTGATGAAGTATTATTTCTAAATTATTTTGGTTATATAATTTTTATGAATTTAGTTATAATTTTTATTGTGGTTTAAATTTTTTTTTTGTCAAAACTGATGAAATTTTCAATAAATGTCGGTTTTTATTTTACAAGTAAAAATTCAAATATTTAGAAAATTATTTAGATTAAATGAATATTATTTTTGGAATCACAATGTCGAATTTTACCAACGGTGGATTTTTCAAAGTTTTCTCATATAGTCGAATTTTTGGGTAAAAAATAAATATCGTTTACTTATATAATTTGTTTTATGACATCATAATGACCCAATAGTGATGTAATAAAATATTATAAATGTTTTTTTTGGATATTACATTTTTTTATTAAAATAATGTGATTTCAAGATTTTTTTATTATGTTTATGGTGCCTTAGTGGACCCTCCAAGACTTATAAAACATTTTGAATTTTTAAATTGATTTCATTGAGAGTGTGACTCGCCTCCACATAAGAAAGCCTAATATTTCAAGATTTTAGGAAAATTTCCTTATAAAATAATGTTTTACACTTACCTTTGAAAAAAAACCTGGGAAAAACATCGGGTTCGATTGTGTTTTTGAATAGTTTAATATGTGGTGTCCAAAACATAAATAATAAATAATTCCCTGTCTTTTATGATATAAACTCACCCAAGATCCCATTTACCTTCAATAAAAACCATTATAACACATCCCTAATCTTCCTATATCTCTCTTAAATCCTCCCAAGTCTCCCCAAGCTCCCTGGAAGCCTCTCTCATGACCCTCCCAATCCTTTGATATCACACTTCCAAAAAAGGGATTTCTTCCTTTCTCATTTTTGACAAAATTTATTTATGTTGTTAAATCCATTTATATTAAATTAAAAATTTTGGGGTATGATTTCACATCTCCCCCATACTTCCCTCCGTATGTTCTAATGATGATATATTCCTTTCTATCTCATTAATTCCTCCTAGGTACATGAGTAACCATGCTGAATTTCCATAAGAAATTTCTCTTTCCACATTTACATTCAAGTAATTATTTGGTTTTATGAATCATAATTCCATTAAATATATTGAGACATGTATCTATGTGACCCACCTTACTATCCAATATTTTTTAATATAGTGAGACACCCATTTCCAGCTCATCATCCATTTTATTGAATTCTTAAGTCACGTTGTTATGCTACCGAAATTGCATTGTGATTTTCCAAGCCAAAGTCATTGTGTATTTAATACCATGCCCATTTTTCTATCAAGGGTGTTAAACATTATGAACCTTTAATTATTTATTATGTAGTCTCATGTATGAATTCCACATTCCATTATCTTGTAATAAATGATTATTTTTAATGAGTCCATGTTGTATGATCCCTATGGCACACTTATGCATGAGATGAAAGGATTAAGAAGGGTGTTCCCTGATAGCGGTCAATGTATTGGGTAATGATTTGTATCATGATACATCAATCGCAGTGATGGTTACTCATGATAATTATGGTGAAATTATTTTTTACTCATCCTTCATGTTCAATGGACCTTCACCCATGCTAATATCATTTTAAATGTTGTTGCTACATTTCCATGGTATGATAACCATGCTATATCGTGTCTTTATGTTCATATTTCTCTTATGCTCCATTGATATGACTATTGCCTAACATGTACTATATTATTTATTTTATTACTTGTTTACTCTCTCACTGGGCTTTATACCACATCCTTTTCTTATTCATGTCCTAAGGTTATCCTATACAATGATATGTACGAAGGAATGTGTGTGGTCATGTAAAAAATGTTTTCAATAAAGAATTGTATTTCATATCTTATGTTGTTATGTAGTGATCCTAAAACCCAAAAAATATACCTCTCGATATTATATGTTTTATCATGTGATGATTTTAAGTACTAAAATTTGTTTAAATGTGAAATAAATAGAAGGTTTTTTTATAATACAGACATGCCAACTATTCTGCACATGAATTGGAACAAATTCATTACATTAATTTTTTATTACTGTAAGACCAACATTTTTAGGAACAAATTTTACTGGACTGACCCATTGTCTATCAGATAAGGGGTAAATGATTCCACCAGACAGTATTTTTGTCACGTAGTTTTTAACAACATCTATGAAGTTTGGGATCAATCGACATTGTAACTACCTCGGTGGTTTAGCCTCATCATTTTACAATATATGATGTGTGAAAATTGATGGGATAATACAGAGAATTTCCAAAAGTGTCGATCCCAAATATTCTTTATAATCCCTCAAAAGTACAAGAAGTCAAAATTCATGCTCTTGATGGAGTAAACTAGAAATTACAATAGTTAACCTGTTTCCATTCACAAGATCGGAATATTTTAAATCATGAGGTAGTTGTCTTAGTTTTAATTGATGGGGTTTTGGATTGATTGAAGTTTGTGTGATAGTGAAAGGTCACTAATCTCATCTAACAATTCAGTGGTATCATCCTCAGATGATTCATGATATTTTATAATCTTATCAATATCATCGATTCTCATGTGATCCTCATTGTTCAAGAAATCATCAATTAATTAACATGCTTGATAATTTTATAAACTTGTACAACATTCTAGTCATCAATGATGTAGAAGTGGACAATGTCATTACAAAACTTTTTAGATATTGTACCATTTTGGAATTTTTTTATTCAGTTTTCATGAAGGGCATCTACAATATAATTGGGGCATGTCCATTCATCCTATCATCTTCCATTTTAGGCACATATAATTTTTCAGGAAATAATAAAATTTTCACCATCACAAGAACATCCTCTAACACACCTGAGGGGTGTGTGGTACTCTATTTTTTCAGTTGCACAACTATTATTATGGGATTCAATTCCCTTTCCTACAATGAATAGTATATAGAGTGATGCTTCACATTTATAGAAACACCCAAATCAACCATAGCATTGGAAAAGTAATACTCCCCTACGATGCAAGGAATTGAAAATGTTCCATGATCATTGTATTTGGTAAGAAGGGAAGGATATATATATATGATGATATGTTCCTCCCCTAACCCACCTTCCCACCACCTCAAAGCCTCCTTAATTGTGTACACGTCTCCATCAAAAACTTTTCTTATCTTGGAATTCACTTCAGGGAATAAGTCAAGGGGATGTTAACCTGCACTTTTTCGAAAGTTTCCAATATTTCATTATAATGTTCAGTTTCCTTTTATTTTCATCGTAGGGTGTCCCATTGGATAAAAATTAGAGGAATGGTTGGAATAGGCGGATCATCAAAAAACCATCTCTTTCCTTTTGAATGGATTCTCTTAGGACAAGGTTTTGTCTCATTTGGAAATTTTATAGTGGTTGGGAAGGTGGTTTCTTCTGGAGGGGGATGACTTTGATGGAGGATTCATTGTGATTTTAATTCGAGTTTTACAACTAAGGCTGATGGAACTAACATTTCCCTAATCCCTAGGGTTAACGACTTTATGATATGGTATTTTACCAAAACCATGACATTCTATCCCCCCCCCCATTGAGTTAGCGAGTTTTAATAATTGTGTTTCAAGGTCTTTTATAGTAGCTTGGGTGGTTTTTCTATTTGGAGATTATTGTAAGATAGTTTTTGTCATATCTTATGGGCTAGGCATGGGTTTTGTAGGGGTGGTTAGAAAGACCTTTATGGTGGTTGTGTATTTCAAGGTGGTGGTAGTGGATGACTATTCTGCCCCGATTGGTTCCTTTAATGTTGAGGTTGGTTGGAATACCCCCTTTCCTATAATCTTGGCTTTATTTCCACCATGGGTTATATGGATAGTATGGTTCATGACTAAAGGGTTTGATATAGGAGCAGCCTAGAAAGATTGACTGAAAACTCTCATAAGTTTATCTTAGTTGGGGGAATTTGATAGAATAATGGGTGTTACATGCACATATGCCACAATGGATGGGAGGATGATATTGGGATTTTCTTAGGGAAGGAGAATTTTTATTGAACAGTGGTACTTACCTCTTTGAACATCATTTCCACCTTCTTCTTGAATTCATTACTTTTCACCTCATAGACACCTTGAATTGGTATTTTAGTTCTTGTACCAATTTTTTTTGTTTTCTACACCGTGTTCTCAATTATGGTTCTTGAAATAATTGGGGTCTTATCAAATAGGTTACCACCTATAGCATCATCAATCATATATCAATTAATAGAAATAATACCCTCATAAAATTACTGAATTAAGCATTAATATCTTATTTGGTGTTGTGGGAAACCTGATCAAACTCTTTTAAAAAATTCTGATTATTCTTGAAGCTTTTTCCCTTGATATTTTATTATAAAACATATTTCATTCCTTATTATTTTGGTTCTAGAGGCTGGGATGTTTTGTTTTAAAAAAAAAGTGTTTCTTGTATGCACAACCTCTAATTGGTGAATTAACATAATAATACCACTCTTTCCCAATGTATTCTAATGAAAATGGGAATTCTCTAAGCATAACTTGTTTTTAATTCACATTAATAGGTTTTAATTTCAAACTCAAATTATGAAATTATTTTAAATTCTTCTGTCGATCTTCTCTCATGATTCCATTGAATCTTGGTTATAAATGAATTATATAGGATTTATGTTAAACATTTGGTGCCTCCTATTGATTTTGAATATATGTGGGCAGGAAATAAACATTAGGTGAGGTTATTTATTTTAATATTTAGTTTTTTTCAGCCATGTTCTACATGTTTAATTCAATTTTGACCTGGGTTTCAGAATAATAAAAAGGATCCATAATTGTGTCGATGTTTTGTGTGTTCTCCTGTAAATGGTTCTCTTGTGCATCTTGGTGTCACTAATGTAAGATCCAATCTAGTATATTTTTGAAATAAATTATTTCCTCTGATGAAGGTCACATCATTAAAAGGGCCTACAAAAAATTATTTTAAAATCTACTAAAATTTATGAAAGAAAAAATTTAAAAAAAAATATTACAAAATACACAATACTTTTATAAAAAAGACACACTAAAAACAAATTATCTCCCCAAAAACGGTGCCAAAATTTGATCTTGTTGGTGTAAAACATATAATTGATTATGATTTTAATGTTTTTTTATAGTATAGGGAAGACCCTGGAAGATATCTCAAGGATAAATGGTGGATTATAATGTGAAATGTTAATCAAAATGAACAAAATAGGGTGTGGTTTAGATATCAATTTTATGAAAATGAACTGATTTAAAGAGTTTAATAGTAGATAAATAAAGGTGGTTTTTTATAAGAATGTTAGAATGAGACCATTTCAAGTTAACTACCCATATTAGATAGTTCATTGTTATGAAAATTTTATATGGTTTAATGAAATCCGTTGGTTGAGGGTGTCATGATCTCAACTTCCCTCTAACCACTTGAAACGGTGCTCGAAGGATCACCCCATGACACAATAATCTTGTAATCATGGTTTGGTTCTAAAACATAGAAAAAGTGTAGACAAAGGAGACTAAAATATTATGTATGTGTGAGAGAAATAGTATTTTCATCTTATCCAATCAAAACAACCCAATATTCTGAGATGAAATCTCCACTGAATATGTGTTGAAATAAAAAAAATTCACATAATTAAACCAAAAGAAATATATTATAAGGAGAAACACTAATAAATTAAATATAAGAGAAGTATATAACACACAAATTAAACGATACAAGTTGAATAAAATGTTCTGGAACACCCTTTGATGTATGTGTAGCTCCCTCGAAATGATGGTCCACCATTTAGCTCGCCATCGAGAGGAGGAGACGGCTTGGGTGGATCTTTACCTTCGTCCGTGATACCCCATGAAGATTAAGTCCTCCATAAATTATTGGATGAGGATAGGAATCCTTTTGGACTCCAAAATAATAGATATTTTCTTCCTATCCTAACATTCAAATGAATACCCCATGGTTACATTTTTTATGAAATGTGCAAGGAGGTTTTAGTCACATTGAATTCGTAAAACCACTAGTACCATGGTTTTAGATGGGTAGAAATAATTGTAAATTTTTTGGAAAACTAAAAACTGGTTTCCAATCATTTTGAATATATACGCTGAATGTTTGACTTCATTTGGACACCTATATAACGAAAGATGAAGATATCACATCACACCACATTTGACATTGTGCAGATTCATTGTTCTTGAAAGATCAGTCTGGATTGGCCACCAGATGACCTAATGAGTCTTCTACTTATACATATTCAATGTAGACTACATAATTTAGGATGATCCTGAAAAATAGCGGATCATTTAGGTTCTTTTTTTAGTATATGTTTGTGGTTGAGTCCATCGGTGTGCTTGGATCATTCACAATTTGGCCTAATTTTCTTGAACTTTATAATGGTCCCTCTAAATCACATCCACCTTGACTGAAATTATTAAAACATGTAAATTTTAACTTTTTAATAATGATGAACAAATAATATTTGAATCAACATTGAATTTAAATGTGTTATTATTTTTATAATTTACTATACGAAACCTATTTAGCATAGTGGTGTAAGGGTGAAAATGAAACATTGAATTGTGGTGTGATCAACAATAAACATCATAAAAGAAATATAATAAAATTGATTTGTAAAACCCCATAAATTAGAGTATAATAATAATAGAATAAATTCATGTTCCTTATATACACCACACAAAATAAATGAGTGTTGAATAAGTCATGTATCTTTTGGATATAAAAAGTCACATCAGAAAACACATACCTTAAGTCTTGACTATGTTCATAGCCATTAAAACCTCCATTATAATATATATAAGTTAATTATAAATATTAGAAAAACTATATTCCAATATAACATACCATATATGATTAATGTATGACTTTTTACATTCTGTTTATTAAAAATTCTATGTTAGAGTAGTGTTTCATATAATAAGAGGTTTTTTTATCATACATGTTTTGACTTGTTATTCATGATCCCATTACATAGATCATGATTTAATTATTTATATATTCTAAAATATGATATATATATATATATATATATATATATCAGTTAATAATATAAATATTTATAATAATATATTATATATATATGTGTGTGTGAAATTAAATACACTATTCGTGGATATGGTAGGTCATATATACTCATTAACGTTGTTTTTGTTTTCTTGTCATATTGAAAAGAGGAATTAAATGACATACATGTATATATATATTATCATTCCAGTAGAATTATTATTTCACATATGAATTATATCTTTTCACAAAACATCCATAATACATTCTATGTATCATTTGAATGAATCACATCGCTTTAAGGATATTGTAGTCCACACGTCCACAAATGAAGTGATGGTATTTACAAAAAGTAAACAACATTAAGGTTTGTGTAATATAATAATTTCATATGTATCAATACATGATAAATATCATATTTATATCATATAAAAACTATTTTTACATCATAATTACAAAACATTATAGGAGGTAAAGTAAAAAAATAACAACTTTGTTTCATCAGGCGATAGTTCACAGTACACAAGAAGGATAAGTTCATTACCCATTATTTAGAATTGTGTGTATGTTTAGGTATGAACCATAGAATAAAAAAATATCATATGACACATGATACTTATTTTATTATATAAACATTGAATAATATGAGTTGAGGGGTCTAGAATAAAAATAAATTAAAGAGATTGAGGAATGATGTAACAAATTCTTTGGGTGCCTTCTTTTGGTCTTCAAAAAAGTGACTACATTAACTTCATTATTTAAAAAGGGGGAAATCTAAGATGAATTATGGGTTTTATGGATTTTATTTGAGGAGATTTTTGTCACGAACTGAATCTGGTCGCCTTCAAAATTGACACCCGACCCGATCCAGGGAAAGACCTGAAGGGAATTCACGATCCCCACAGGCTGGAACAAGTACCTGTGTATTATAAAATGAGAATTGGGAATGATTTACTCGAGTTTATAATCTTAAAATAAAAAAATAATCCAATAAAACGAATCTGGATTTTTCAAACCAAACAGTCTTTTACAAAAATTCAGAACTGAATTACATAGCGTAAAACTACTCAAAAAAGACTATACCAAAGGTACAAAACCAAATTTAAATAGCCCAAAAACCTCCACATGGCAAGAGGCACCTTCCTCAAGCCATCCCCACAAGACTTCACCACCAAGGACCTGCTAGAAACCTGAACCAATGGTACTAAAAACTGTACCCAACCTGCGACAAAAAAAATAACCAAGTCTACTTACACCCAAGGGTGTAAGTAGGCTGTGAGTCAATGCCCAGTAGGATACCACCACAAAGAGATTCCCTATGATAAACATTTAAAGACGAAAATCATGCAAGTTTTCAAAAACATAAAAAAACTAGTTACAATTTCTAAAAGATACGACTTTGAATAAAAACTGTTTTCAAGTGGGATATTTTAACGGGTTAACACTTTTAAAATAAACAACAAAGCTACTGAATTTTCCATCCAAATGTACCATATGTTGACAGTAAGTATAATGTAACTAATGAGCACAAGAAACAGGAAATAACCCCTAGGCACTAGCTAGCTGTGGGTCCCAGGTACCTCATATCTCGGTGAGAGTAACCATCACAAATATCCATTCTCATGTACGAGCCACTAGTAGGGAACATACCCATAACCTAGTGGTCCCCATTCATCATAATCATAGTTTAGTTAGAGTTTTAAGTGTCAATCTTGCTAAGTGAAATGAGGCCAAACCCCACGGATTCTCTAGCATAATAGTACACATCCACCCACCTAGATACCCAGGTTTTTCCCTTGTTCTCAAACAAGTTCAACAAGTCAAGAAATATACATTGAACATGGAAATATCATTTCCACATCACAAATTCACCAAACAGCCCATATGTATACCACACAAGTCACAAAAATCCATTGTTCATTCAAAATGATTTTGAAATCCGACTCACACCGAAATAGCCCACAACACATTTCACATTTCTTCAACACTTCCACAAAACCATTAAACAATTTTATAAAAAAATTATAAGATATTTCAACTCATATAACAGCCCACACACATGGAAAATAACACTTCTTTCATAATAAAAAATTAAAATTTTCACATCACATTCACACAAAACACTCCACATCACATTCACCCCTCAATATCTCCTTCAAACAATTTAATAAAATATTTCCAAGATGATACATATCACATAATAGCATTTTCACAAATGAAATGGACCTTTTAAAAATATACTCATACCAAAACAGTTTTCTAATATAGATTCACCTATTACACAACTCAATAAACCATTCAAAACTTTCATAAAACAATTATAAAGAGTATACCCAAACTTTGCACATAAAACCCATTTCAAAAACCTCTTTTTAAGCCAAAATCACACCAAGACCCTACCAAAATAGAATTGGCATCCTAATAAACATGTAATAATCCACATTAAAATGTTATATAATCACCTTGAACAATATCACAAAAGATACCCATGAGAACACACAAATCCATAAAACACTTTCAAGGAGTATAACAAAGTTATACACATAAAACCATTCAAATACACCCCCTTTTTAGTCCCACATGGCACTATATCATTACCCAACCATAATTGGCAGCCCCTTTTAACAACTAATAAACCACTTCCATATTTTACAAAACTACCACAAGAGATAACACATGAAATACATTTGAAAAATACACACATCCAGAAAAAATGTAACTTTAATACCAAATGCTTTACTATTGCTACCAAAAATGGTTTTATCATAATTCAAAGCACATAAGTAACATGTAAAATTAATTAATCAAGAAAACTAACTCATCATTAAAAGTTTACCCATGGAATCACCTACCAAAATTGTTGAATCCCTCAAATCATGGTGTGAAACATCAACCGCACCACCCCGGCACCACAAGGATGATAAATCCAGCCCTAGACCACAATGTTTCACCAAAAATACCCATGGTTAAACACTAGGTACGGACCCTAGGTTCTGGACACTTTGGAACATCAAGAAAGAGGGATAAAACCCAAAAGAAATGGAAGAAGTGGAAGGGAGGAACACTCACCTTGAAAAATCTTGAAGAAATTACCCCGAATTAACCCAATTTTGAAACTCAAAGAAGAAAAACCTGATAGTTAGGATCGACTGATGAGGATGAGGTCATGTGGGGACTGAAATGGGGGAAAAGAGTAAATATTGTAGGATATATGAAGGAATGAATTTACCTCTTCAAATCTACCCGATTTTAGAAACCCTAATAAGTTCAGCATTCAATCGCGATGAAGAAGAGCTCCAAAGAGTAGAGAGAGTGCTTGGGCACGCTTCTGGGTTCAAGGGGCGCGTTTGAGGCTTGGAATCACAAGACAAGACTTAAAAATCAATATGTTATTAATTAATCAAATTTTATTTTTAAAACTGGAATTGGGCTTTCGGGCAGGCCCAATACCTTAAATAAAAACCAACATAAACCTTGGTTATGGATTTCCAAAGGCACCAAATTTTCTTTGTGGTGTTAATATATCAGGGTAGGACATTTAGGAGTTTGCATTAGTGAAAAATATTAAAAAATGAAAAAGTTATAAAAGAAATAAAATTTATTTTTAAATCTGTAATTGGGCTCAGGGTTTATCCCAATTCATGAAAACTCACATATTCTCCATAAAACCTTTAGAAACCCCCAAAACAAAGAATTAATGGAAATTAAAATAAAAATACATTTAAAATATGCTATGTATGTGAAAATTCTCCCCCCCATAAAAACTTTCTACCCGGGAAAGTCACAGCAAGGCCAAAGAAACAACCAATCCCAACTGAGAAACCAAGAAGTTCTCCCTTGCCAGGTTTCTTCCCCAAAGGCCAAAACACCTCTAGTGATCAATTAATGAAGGATTACGCTCACAAAAAAAACATAAACCAATTTCCTGAAATGATCAATGACATTCATAATTGATCCCAAAATAAAACTCATTAAACACTATCAGAACAAGACTCAAGCAATTCACCCAAATGAACAACAACATCGAAGAAGGTTACACTTACCTTACTTTAACTAGACCATTGGGTACTCCACAATCCCAATGTTTACAAAAGGAAGATGTAGGTAGCTTGATAGCTATAAATTCGACTACCTACCACCAAGACATGATCATGGAAAAGTCTGAGTTACTGGTATGGGGGAACAAAAATTACCTCCCCACCATAAGAGACAATCTATATTTTTTTTCTCGAGAAAGAATCATAACACTAACAGGGGATGCCTGAATGGACTCCCCAGTACAAAGGGTATACTTCCATCATTAATTTACAAAATAACTTATATAAGACTCATAGTTGGTCTCCCCACCATAAAAACCAACCGTCTTAACCAACCAATACTGGCCGGTAAAGAAAGACCCCAAAATTTAAAGAGTTGGGGCGACCACATGGTTAGTTTGCACAGTCTGGGAAACCATACACTAACAGTGGGAATCCTTCTATCCACATTGTTTTCTGGGGCATGTTCACTATTAACGAAGTGAAAACCGTGTTCTCAAACAGTGTAGACAAACTTCAAACTTTCTCCAAAGACTCAGTGGAAACCAAAGGGGGAGGGAATAACATTGGGCGATGACATGGTTACATGGCCCTCCACCTATTTCTGCCGAACATGGAAAACAGAAGAAATATTATGACACCATAGGTTTAAACTCTTCCTAACTTTCATACTGAGGATATGACTTTGTACAAGGTTTTAAACGACCCTGTGATTTCCCCTGACTACGAGCCAGCTTCTCTCCGATACCTATGGCTGGAGCTCAAAATATTGAAGCATCTTCGGCCTCGCAGTTAGGCTTTGGAAACCCCATGAATGATAATTCTTCATTCGATGCAACCAAAAACTACAATTCAATCCTTGATAAGTTTTCCAATACATAACCCATTCCAAACTCACTTTACCCTAACTCGGTATTTCACTGAAACAAGGCCTTAAAATATGCACACACATCACACCTTGTTTTTTTTCGGGTGACAAAAAATAGAAGTAAAGAAAACCTATACTCACTATCCTCTAAAATGGAATATTTTTATGCTTTTTTTCCAAGGTATATATTCTCTTAACATAACATAGACTCTAATATGATTGACCAACTTTTACCTTTATGATCAATCAATCCCATGACATCATGAGGCATCATCGAACGTGACCATTGCGACTGATAGAAATAATACATGGAACGAGACCATATTCAAAGTCCCTAAACAACAGACAAGTCCAAAATGTGGACACAATATCCTATAATGACCAAAATATCAAAATTGGTGATTTAATAATAACTATTTCTTCAAAGAAACTATAAAGAACCCAAAGGCCCTCTTAGACACCATCAAGACACTCATCCACACTGACAACGAAAGAACACTTCCACCTTCAATGAATCAAAAAACTTAAGAAACTAAGTTCTCTTTCAACCTTCCACAAGCACTATCCCACTACAAGAGGATCCATTATCAATTAAATAAATGGGTGTAGACTCAATCAAAAATGATCGATAAAATATTCCTTATATTGATCAACTAGAGGATTTTCCAATGGCGAAACAATACGGGTTGCACTTCAGTTGTGCATTAACCCTTAATGGGGGCGTACCTTATCCAGTGAGAGAACCCAAGGACCAAACCAAGCTGGTCCATTAGTCATAACATGCCACAAACCAGATCCAAACACATGA
Source organism: Viscum album (assembly GCA_963277665.1). Lineage (NCBI taxonomy): Eukaryota > Viridiplantae > Streptophyta > Magnoliopsida > Santalales > Viscaceae > Viscum > Viscum album. Next base: position 799,946,048 of record OY728155.1, read on the forward strand.
AGGGAACTCCTGTAAAGGAATCCCAAAACATTTTTCAAAAGAGACCACTAACCGTCCTTACAACATAGCTTACCAACCAAACACAAACCCAAAACACAGTTCAAACAGAAGGGGTTCCTGAACTCAAAACATCCCACAATATCAAAATTTTCAAAAACCCATAATTCAATCCATACCAAACTATTCATCAAGACATCATGTTTTTCTTTAAAACCAATTCTTTGAAAACAAATGGTTTAGCAGTAAGCGTATCCACCAATGGTAACCCATGGGCCTCACACATGCATGTTTTTGTGCCACAACAGGCACCGTCGTCATATCCATCCCAACACTAATCTAGTAATTCCATAAACCATCCATCATCCCATATAACCCCATGCATGTGGTCACTCACAGAAATACTAAAGGTTAAAAGAAAAATTCTTTCCACTTTTCAAAAACAAAATGGTCAACCAACCCAACCTTTTTCTCAAAACTGCTAACAATGAGATCAAAATCCCAATTCACATCTTACAAAACTATTCATAAAGACACAACCATTTGGAAAATAACTCACTTTCAAGATATTCATTTCAATTTCAAAACATCTCATCCCATTAAAACACCCTTTGACTGTTTAGAAAACTCTATTGGAAACACTTTTCAAAACCAACTTCAATATAGTTCCTTCTTTTAAAAGAGGTGTAATCACACCATTTTCCATTTCAAAACAATTCTAAAAATTCACTTCCACTATTTCATAAATCAAACCATTCCCACTTTATTTGAAAATCATTTCACAAAAACTTTACACTTCTTAAAACCAAAGTGCCACGATTTCAAAACCTAAGAACAAAACAATGCGAGAGGAAACTAGTTTTAGTGGGTGACATGGAAATATGGTTGGCAGCCATATTTCAATCACTTCACTGTCACAGAGAGTGTTCTAAGGAATATCATTGGCTCCACATGGCTTTCCAGGCCCTGCGAGCTCATTAGGACCATTAACCCAACTCTCTTTTCATTTCCCTTAATCATCATCGAACCAAGAAAACCAAAGGACATAGATAAATCCCGACTTCTCTTGTAAACTTTAATCCCATTATGAGGTGTGGTGATCAGGCACACTACCCATAACTGGAATTCAATGTCCCAACAATCCTAAATCCAGAATATCTCGATTGTTCCCCAAATAACATGACCTAAAGAGTTAACCTGAACCTCCTTTGATACCATTTTGTCACGAACTGAATCTGGTCGCCTTCAAAATCGGCACCTGACCCGGTCCATGGCAAGACCCGAAGGGCGTTCCCGATCCCCATGGGCTGGCACAAGTGCCCGGGTATCATAAAATGAGAGTTGGGAACGATTTACCCGAGTTTATAATATTAAAACAACAAAAGAATCCAATAAAACGAATCTGGATTTTTCAAACAAAACAATCTTTTACAAAAAATCAGAAATGAATTACATAGCATAAAACAACTCAAAAAAGACTATACCAATGGTACAAAACCAAAATGAAATATCCCAAAAACCTCCACATGGCAAGAGGCACCTCCCTCAAGCCATCCCCACAAGACTTCACCACCAAGGACCCGCTAGAAACCCAAACCAATGGTACTAAAAACTGTACCCAACCTGCGACAACAAAAATAACCAAGTCTACTTACACCCAAGGGTGTAAGTAGGGTGTGAGAAAATTCCCAGTAGGATACCACCACTAAGAGATTCCATGTGATAAACATTTAAAGACTAAAAGCATGCAAGTTTTCAAAAACATAAAAAAACTAGTTACAATTTCTAAAAGACGCGACTTTGAATTAAAACAGATTTCAAGTGGGCTATTTTAACAGGTTAACACTTTTAAAATAAACAAAAAGGATACTGAATTTTCCATACAATTGTACCATATGTCGACGGTAAGTATAAAGTAACTAATGATCACAAGAAATAAGAAATAACCCCTAGGAACTAGCTAGTTGTTGGTCCCAGGTACCTCGTATCTCAATGAGGGTAACCATAAAAAATATCCATTCTCATGCACGGGCCACTAGTAGGGAACATACCCATAACCTAGTGGTCCGCAATCATCATCATCATAGTTTAGTTAGTGTTGTAAGCATCAATATTGCTAAGTGAAACTGAGGCCAAACCCCACAGATTCACTAGCATACTAGTACACGTCCACCCACCTAGATACCCAGGTTTTCCCATTGTGCTCAAACAAGTTCAACTAGTTAAGAAATATAAATTGAAATTGTAAATATCATTTCCACATCACAAATTCACCAAACAGCCCATATGTATACCACACAAGTCACAAAAATCCATTTTTCATTCAAAATGATTTTGAAATCCGACTCACACCAAAATAGCCCACAACACATTTCACATTTCTTCAACACTTCCACAAAACCATTAAACAATTTTATAAAACAATTATAAGATATTTCAACTCGTATAACCGCCCACACACATGGAAAATAACACTTCTTCCATAATCAAAAATTCAATTTTTCACATCACATTCACACAAAACACTCCACATCACTTTCACTCCTCAATATCTCTTTCAAACAATTTAATAAACTATTTCCAAGATGATACATATCACATAACATCATTTTCACAAATGAAATGGACCTTTTAAAAATATACTCCCACCAAAACATTTTTCTGATATAGTTTCACCTATTACACAACTGAATAAACCATTCAAAACATACATAAAACAATTATAAAGAGAATACCCAAACTTTGCACATAAAACCCATTCCAAAAACCTATTTTTAGGCCAAAATCACACCAAGACCCTACCAAAATAGAATTGTCATCCCAATAAACATGTAATAAGCCACTTTCAAATTTTATATAATCACATTGAACAATATCACAAAAGATGCCCATGAGAACACACAAATCCATAAAACACTTTCAAGGAGTATAAAAAGGTTATACACATAAAACCATTCATATACACCCCCTTTTTAGGACCAAATGGAACCATATCATTACCCAACCATAATTGGCAGCCCCTTTCACCAACTTATAAACCACTTCCCAATTTTACAAAACTACCACAAGAGATAACACATGAAATACATTTGACAAATACACACTTCAAGAAAAAAATGTAACTTTAATACCAAATGCTTTACTATTTCTACCAAAAATGGTTTTCTAATAATTCACAGCACATAAGGAACATGTAAAATTATTTAATCAAGAAAACTAACTCATCATTAAATGGTTACCCACGGAATCACCTACCGAAATTGTCGAATCCCTCAAATGATGGTGCGAAACACCAACCGCACCACCCCGGCACCACAATGTTGATAAATCCATAACTAGACCACAAATTTTCACCAAAAATACCCATGGTTAAACCCTAGGTATGAACCCTAGGATCTGGAAACTTTGGAACATCAAGAAAGAGGGATAAAATCCTAACGAAACAGAAGAAGTGGAAGGGAGGAACACTCACCTTCAAAAAGCATGATGCAATTACCCCGAATTAACCAAATTTTGAAACTCAAAGCAGCAAAACATGATAGTTAGGCTCTACTGATGAGTAATAGGTCATTTGGGGACTGAAATGGGGGAAAAATAGTAAATATTGAAGAGATATGAAGGAGTGAATTTACCTCTTCAAATCTGCCTGATTTTAGAAACCCTAATAAGTTCAGCATTCAATCGCAATGAATAAGAGCTCCAAAGAGGGGACATAGAGCTTGGGCACGCGTCTGGGTTCAAGGGGCGAGTTTGAGGCTTGAAATCACCAAACAATCCTTAAAAATGAATATGTTATTAATTAATCAAATTTTATTTTTAAAACTGGAATTGGGCTTTCGGGCAGGCCCAATCCCATAAATAAAAACCAACACAAACCATGGTTATTGATTTACAAAGGCATTAAATTTTAATTGTGTTGTTAATATATCAGGATAGGACATTTAAGAGTTGGAATGAGTGAAAAATATTAAAAAATGAAAAATTTATAAAAGAAATAAAATTTATTTTTAAATCAGGAATTGGGCTCACGGTTTGACCCAATTCATGATAAATCAACTATTCTCCATAAAACCTTTGGAAACCCCCAAAACAAAGAATTAATGGAAATTAAAATAAAAATACATTTAAAATAAGCTATGTATGTGACAATTTTGGGCAAGCCTATGGTCTTGAGAGGTGTGAATGAGTGTAAGGGGTGGCTTACTTTTTTATAGTCAAGGAAGCGTGAAGTTCATGTAATTTTTTGTAAAAGGAATTCCACCCACAATTTTTTCAAACCAAGTGCATCCAATAATTGTACAAATATAAGAAAAAGGATTATTGGGTCTAAACATTTCTGATCAAGTGTTTTTGGAAAACTATTAGTTTATTTTGCCATTAATTTTATGGTATAGTCTTATGTTAATCAATTTTTTCTCTTAAATATTATAATTAATTTTAATAATTTTCACTCATATTTTTGGTAAAATCTTAATATGACCATATTTTAAATAATAAAATAGTTTTATTAAAAATATTTTTTCCATATTTCCAAAATCTAATAAAATATTATTATTATAAATATTCCTTCTATATTCCATATTCCAATCAAATAATTTGAATAAATTAATTTAAATTTAATCTCACTTGTGGGGCGAGAAAGAGAACTTTTAAAATAAAAATTTTCCAAAGATCAAAATGATATTATATACATTTTCAGTGTGAAGTTGATTCAAATGGGAAAAATTGAATTTATTTAGGTACAATTTATCCAATTAATATTTAAAAACCTATAAAATATAAATTACCAATATAAATATATTATATTAAGTAGTTATGAATTAAAATTCAATGCTTTTAAATATTCATAAAAAATGAATCTTCTCAAAAAAATAACAAAAAAATTACCCAAAGTAAATTTTGATATTCAAATTTCAGATATTATTTTTATTTTTTCAAATAAATGTTATAAAATTTTCAAAAATAAGATTTAAAATGGTTTCTCCATTAAAAGGTGGTAAAATTACCATTTGGAAATTTATATCTTTTTATTAATGAATTTGGATTAATTCTTATATAATTCATAAAAACCCTATTAGATTACTATAAAAACTTTATTGAATATATAATCTATAAACATTAGTAAAAACATTTATGAATATATTTTTGTATAATATATTGATAAAAATGGGTTTTCAACATTCAAAAATAATCTTCTTAAAAAATGAATTTCTTTATTCTCAAATAGTTATTAATATCACTTATTCTAATTGTTAACCAAACGATTCATTTTATATACATGTTTATATAATATTTTCACAATTTAATAAATATTATTCATAAATTATATTCTAATAGATAGGTGGTAGCTATAATAAAAATTTTGTATTATTATTAATATTATGTTATAGTTCTGTGAAACTCGAACTTGTGTGTAATGAAAGCAGTAAAATGTATTCAATATTATGTGTAAGAGATAACAAACAATGTGTTATGTGAAAAAAAGATAATATTATTGTTGTGCATAGTGAAATATTTACTTCGTGTTATGTATAATTCAAGAAAAAAATGTGTTTTAAATAACAAAAGTTATATTTTGTGTTTCATGAAATGTAAAATATTAAAAATATTAAATTAATTAAGAAACAAATAACTCAAAAAATATCATGGTGTAATATATTTGGGTAACAATATGTTTCATTCTCCAAAATAATTTTATTACATTGTAAATATATAATTTCTTCCATAGGGGGTCTGATAAGGATCTATATGAATGCTGGAGGGAAAGCTATTATTGTACAAGAATTCCACCAAACGAATGTTTTTACCCCAAAACATTATATTTCTATATAGAAAGCCCTCAATTTTCATTCTAGAGTTTTAATATTTATCATTGACTAAACATATTTATATGGATAATAGACCTTACTAAAACACAATTACGTACCCAAATCCAATGAATGACTTTGAAAGAACTTCAAGGTAAACCTTATATCCCAATAAGATATAATGTAATACTGTAATCCATGAAACCATTTTAATTTCTTAATATATACATTTGAAATATGGTCCATAGGTAAATATTCTTTGATGGAAATGAAGTTTGTTGAATTTTTAAGAAGTTCGACTAAAATCCATATATAATTATGCCATTTAGTTATTTTGGGGAGTCCAATGGAAAAATCCACGGTGATATTTTTCCATTTCCACTCTAGTGTGGGTAATGGTTTTAACCAACCCTTTAATTTATTTCTATCATAATTAACTTATTAACATATTAGTCACTGAGATACAAAATCTACAATATCTCTCTTTATACTATACCACCAAAAATAATCATTCACATATATATACACCTTTATACATCAATGATTAATAATGAATTAGTGACTATTAGATTTATCCAACACCTTCTTCAAAACATTTGGTATGAAAATGACACAAATAAGTTTCTCTATCCTTTTCAGTTTGTCCTAATCAATATTTAATTATATACCATTTCTACCTTCTTCTAATCCAGCTCAACATATTTTTTAGTACCTCTTTAATATTTACATTGATAGATGGTAGAACTATCTTTTGATCTATAAAATATTGTTACTATTCCATTAATATTTATTTCTCCATCCCATAAAATCTAAATATATTGGATATATTTTGATCCACATCATGCATAATCTTATATTATCATTTTAACTCAAAGTATCAGCCAATTTTTTCTTTCCCATGAGGTAATTAAATGAGAAGTAATAATCTATAATCATATTTAACCATACTATCTAGAATATATTAAACCCCCTTTTAGTAAATATATACATTAAATTTTTTTGATTTGTATATATATCACATTATTTTCCATAAATATAATTCCTATCATAAAATAAATAAATTATGATAGAGAACTCCCATTTAGGAGTTGGATACTTTTTTCCATTAACAATCTAATGTATTGAGGTAGAAGCTATAGCCATTTCGTTTTTCATTATTACACATCCAAATCCCTTCTTTAATACACTACTATAGGTTAAAGACCCTTCCCCATTATAGGTTAATGTAAGAACATTTGTGACAAATAGCCTTATCTTCACTTCCTTGAAATATTCCTCACTTTTTCTTGTCAAAACAAACTTCTCTTCATTCCAAGTTAACATGGTTAGTGTATTTAACATCCACAAAAAAATTTCCACAAACCATCAATAATATATATCCAAATAAAGGAAAATATATATATTAGTATCTTTGGTTGGTATAGGATAACATTAAATAGATTTACCCTTTTATGGATCCATTAATATACACATGATTCAGATTATATGACACAATAAAAGAAAAAAAATATGAAAAATTCAATCTTTGTAAATTTTTCATATAACTTTTCTTTCCTTAGCGTATTTTATACAATCTGCATGTGAAAATATTAGTCATACGTACTCATTGAATATATATTAATATCATCTATAAGGAATACCAAAAACTAGTCAAGGTAATCTCTAAAGACATTATTCATTAGATCTATGAATATAGTATAGGAATTAGTAAATACAAAAGGTATTACTATACATTCATATTCTTCATACCATTTTTGGAGTGATATCATGGTTATATACACTTTCTTGACCCTAAAAAATGATATCTAAAATAAATGTAAATAATGTAAAATAATTCATATCCATGCAATTTATCAAGAATTTCATAAATTAAAGTTATAAGATGAACATTCTTGATAGTGATCATGTTATATAGTCAATAGTAAATCAAGATTCCCATTGATCCATCATTATTTTATAAAAAAATAATTGTGTTTCCCCAAGATGTCATAGATAGTAAATGAATCCCTTATAATTATTCTATTGGAGTTTATTTTTCAATAACTATAATTCAATCCAGACTACTATATTTGGAGACATTGAAATTAGAGTAGAACCGAGATTGAGTTCTATTGAAAACTAAACTACATGAATCAGTGGCAGACCGGTCAAATCTTTCAGAAAGACAACATCAAATAACAGCACAAAAAGAATATCATCGATGTTGACAATCCCTCCATCCATCAGAGATAAACATAACATTTGAATATGAATCAATACTCATATGATGGATGGGATTTCTAACGGATGTTTATATTTATCGTCACATTGACAGAATTCCATATGCTGTTTTTTATTTAAAAAAGTGAATTCCTTTTCCCGGAAATTGATGTGTGATTATGTAATGGAATCCAATCCGTTCCCAAAATAACATCAAACACAACTAGACGAAGTATTTTAAGGTCATAAGGAAGCCCATCCCCACTAACATCAACAAGATAAAAATCATTGACTTGATATGTGATCGATGAAACATTATAGGGTTTCATTACTAATTCAACCTCTAATAATTGAGGTGGTTTTGTAGTAACATTACAAAATTACAGAAAAAGAAAATACTTGGTATATAAATAATCGAATAAGAAAATAGCTAAACTATACTGAATGTTAATTTTACTTTTCACCATGTCTTTATCACACCCTTAACTATAAATAGGGATCATGTGATATTTCTCTTCATCTCTAGACTTATGATGTTGTTGATGATCATCATCATCATTAACTATTATATTTAGGTACTATTTATATAATATACTTTCTTCTAAAATATAAAACATTGGATTATGAGTGGTGGGTTATATATATATTTTCATTATATTCATCATTAGATATATTCTTCACATCACTTTAACATTCAGTCTCTCGATGGCCTTCCATTCCACACATATAACATTTATTATTGTTCTTAATGAAATAATCTGTAACTGTCATTCAATGGTTTGAGTATAAAATAATTCTAAAATTATTCCCTATATGATTCCTAGAATTTCATTAGAATTACATTTTTATTTTCTTATTAAAACTATGAGACTTATAAATAAATTGAATCTCTAATTCCACCTTCATATCATATCAAATGATTTATTCATATTATAGAACTACCAAATAGTTAATTAACATTATAGATTTTAATATAATAAATTGATAAATATTAGAACATTACATTCATTTTGGATGATAATTTCATAAGCCTACATTTAATTTCTTTTAAAATTTTACTCATAAGTACAAACAGATTCATCATTCTTCTCCTTTTACTCATGGCATTTCTTCTCTGTTTTTTTTAAATGAATTTAATGAGAGTAATTATTTAAAAATAAAATTTTACAATTCTTCCACTCCATGGATTTAAAATCATCTTGTTCCCTTCAATTATTTATGAGGTAATATTATAGATTTGATTCACCTTCCAAAACATAAATGACCAAAATAAAATTTTATTGATCTTAATACTAGAAAACAGAAAATTTATTTTCAATAGTGTTGATCTATTTTTGAGTAATTAGTATATCAGTGGAAACATTATAATATAGTGGATGTTTAATCCTGAATAACATAGTAGAACATTGTTCTATATTTTTCTCATTTTTTAACATAGAGTGGTTAATAGCTTGAGAAAATTATGTGATTATAGTAATGATATTTTTCATTCCATCTCCCACTACATTTGGTGTCTTAAGAGGAAAATAGTTGTGTTGTTAATTTCATTCAGAATTAATAAGATTCCTTCAAGTTCCAATAAAAAAATTAAACTAAAAACATAAAGTGATAAATATTTATCATATAAGGAAAAAAAATCAATAAAAATCATTTATAAGATGTATAAATCAACAAACATTATTTTAAATTTTTGGAACAATATTTTTAACCTTGGGAAATTATTATTGTAACCAAAATAGCAGGATTTTACCCTTTACATATATATATACCTATAGTTCTAACTACTATTTTGTTATCCTATTTTCTAAATGTAAAATATTCCATTTCGGGAAAATAACTATAAATACACTTACATTTAGTAAATAAATACCACATTTTTATATAAATATTATTTAAAAAACATGAGGATCCATGCTCAAATTGTATAATTATAGTGCCATTGGAATCTTGGATATATAATAATGTTGGTCATTAGTGAACTAATTTTCTTCCCACTTTCAAATTCATAATTATAACCTTTCTAAGATAAATCATACATAATATATTTCTTCATAACCTAGGAAATGAAAACATAATAAAGGATGTTCTTTAATACTCAATAAGGGTGGAAAAGGGAGATATATAATATCTCATAAGAATAAAATGAGAATAAGGGTATAAAAACATGTGTTATATATTTTAAATTATTCCACACATATCATATATCAAAAACATGTTTCATGTTATTAATAATGGTAGTTCACAATACAGGAATCATAGAGGAGTCAAAGAACATGATCCATGAGAGCATAATAATGGAATAAGACATGGAATTTTTTCATAACATATGAAGAGAAAACCATATGTCAAGTCCATACATCAAGGCACTAATAACATATTAGTATTGTGATAACCACCGATTAACCTTCTTGAGGAATGGGATATCCTCCCATGTACCATTATCTTGTCTTTAGATAACCTATTGTGTACCCTTTGAACTAATAAAACATTAATCATTATCCAATTCATTGGAGGGAGATATAGGTACCTCATATTAAATAATTAAAATTATACCTATGTGGGATATAAGTTCATAAAAGATTCATCATATCATAACCCATAAAAATAAATTGGTTTTGTGAACTTTTCATTCTTGCATAGTCCATAGAAAAGAAACATGATTCATAAACATATTTTCATCATAAAAATAGACCATAAAAAGAAATAAGAATCATTTTATCATTGGATCAGAACACAATTAAAGAGTAACTAAACACAAAAGTATGTCGTATTATATAAAAATTTATTTTTAATTGTTACATGCTTCGTTTCTTAAGTAAAATGATGTGTCCATTTTTAATTCATTTTATTAAAATATAAAAGATTCAAAAAATATTTATTCAAAATTATCTTTCAAATTATCCTTGAAAAAATGTTATGGAATCATTGAAATAAATATATTTCATTTTTTAATGAATATTTATTCATGGGTAATAATGAAAAATCATTCATCTTACATTGTTGTAAAAAATGAAGAAAGTATCGTGTTTCAGAACACTATGGGGAGATTTATTTCAAAAAAAACTGTAAAAAATTAATACATGGATAAAAATGAATTTGATTAATTATTTTATAATTGTAAAAATACATTTCTAAAACATTTTAAAAATGATATGAATGAAAAACTGTTTTCTGATCGGGTAGAGAAATATAGTTAACTTTATTTAAAAACACATTTGTGGTCTCTTGAGAATTTAAAGTCAGGAAAATGAAAGGATGAAATATAATTTAATTAATAAACATAGGTAAAAAATTAATATGTTTCTTGGTAGGGAGATCATAATCTTTCATCATCCAAAACATAATCATAATAAATCTTGAATAATTATGAGACTGTGGAATAAAAACTTACTGCTTTGGTGTCTTTCAAATCAGAACCTCTTAAAAGGCTTAAAATTATATGGATATTTAAATCCACTTAATAATGAATAGAAATATAAAAATAATAATAACGATTAGAATATGGACCAGATAAATTAAAATAGTGGTCAATATGGTTTGTATCTCATAGAAGTAAAAGTGAGATTAAAATATCTTACCTTGAGTTCCTCTGGCATCAAAAAAATTCAATCCTCATGTAAAATAAATTTCAATTTACTATATTTAAAAACTAAAATCACATACATGCATATTATATCATTTTTATTCATTATATACATGTATTAATATTAATCCATAATGGTATAGATAAAAAAAGTGTCACACCCTTCATGGAGATCGTAGGTCGTACGTACACATGAGTGTTGTATTATTTTTTAAATGGTATAATGAAAGCAAGGTTAATAATAATTCAACCTTAATGAATCATTATAATATCATATAAATGATATATATTCATTAGATACATATTCCATACAATGAAAGTAAAATATAAATGAAAAATTTAATCACATCGCTTCATGAGGTGGAAGACCACATGTACGCCTAGTATAATTATTTCATAAATATAATTTATTAATTTAAAACCACCATAAAACCATCCATTAAATACGTTGATGGAAAGTGGACTATATCATTATGTGGAGACGCTATGTTGAATGTATGCATAAGTGGTACTTTCAGTTTACATTTTGTAAAAAGAGGGTGGATAATGGTAATTCCATAATAATAATAAAATTTAGTAATACAAGGGATATGAAATTTATTATGTTATTATATTTTTTATAGATTCAGATGATGTGTAAGAATAAATAAATTGAAATAGGTCTGGAATGACAATTACCACTTTTTTGGGATAATTCATTTAAATGCATCTTAATAAATATGGGGTTAGTATTATGAGGATATAAGAACTTAAAAACATATATAATTATATTTATAATAAAATTTAGAAGGTTATTGTCATGCTAGATGTCTCTATGTGCTCTGAAGAATAGAAAGAAGGGGTTTCATTTTATAAGGGAGGGATGGGATACATTATGAATTTTTTAAAAGATTAAATTATAATAAAGTCAATCTCAACCCAAAGGTTTCAAGATGGCATTATTTTAGAAAATATAATATACCCATTGTCCTTTTAAATTTTATTAATTTTTTTAATGTATTTTCAAAATATATCATTATGATAAATCATCATTAATATCAATTTTGACACTATTTATTTAATTTGACTTTAAAAACATGTAGAAATTATTATAATTTAAATATAATTGAATATAAAAATAATATCTAATATTCGTCTAAATAATGCTTCTAAACCATTTTCACACTCAAATTATATTACTTTAAAAAAAATTAAATTCAATTATTGTATTTTTTTATTAATTGGAGAAATATTGTATTGGTACTCCATACAAATTTATTGTCACTATATAATTATCCGAAATTAAAAATAATTTTGTACCTTGAATGTGATTTCATTAATATAAAAATGACTATCATTCTTCATCAATATCATGTTTTTTTTCAATGTGAATACATAAATGATATTTAATACTAATAGAGTGACATTTTGTATGCTTCTTTCTTTTATATATTATAAATGAAATATTCATGAATAATTTTCTATTAATAAAATCCCTTTCCATCCTACTGTTTTTAGGGTATAATTAAATCATCCAATAAGAATTATAATTAAAATTTATGGCCTTATAACTTATATTTACCCAAGATTGGCCTAATTTACCATATAATATGTTGAAAAATTTTACCATGATTGCGATTCAAATTCACCGAGAATAAAACCAACATATTTACCAATTTTCAACCTCTAGATTCTATGTATGTAATTAATTTTATATTGTTTAATATCTTTTCATAGAAGAAATTAATTTCAATATAAGATTCCAAAACATGGAAAAAAATTTTTTTAAAAAATAAATTTTAAAAATAAAACATGATTTTTGTTATCTCGTGCCAGGAAATATATTTGATGAAATTTTAAAACATTTCACTGAGTATATTATATAAAACATTAAATAAAACATTAAATAAACTAATTCATCAGTAGTAATTAATTTAATTTATTATCATAAAATTACAATGAATGTGTAAAAATAAAATTAAAAAATCATATCTTTTAATTTCTAATGATTTTTATTTTCATTATTAATTAATTGATAATCATTTAAATAATATTCTAAATATATAATTCATAAATAGTATTAATTTAGTTATTCAAATTAATACACTCCATTCCAGCATCTTGGTTATATCATATAATAAAAATATTTTAATATTATATCGTCGTTCGTTTAGACATGGTGTTGGGTGTCACACAAGATATTTAATAAATAAATTTATTTGAAAGAACTATTTAAAAAATTATCATGGTGTTTCATTGAATTTTTTTCTCTAGAAAATTATAGGTAGTAATTAACAGGATCCAAAATTATTGTCTTCAAAAACCATTCTACCTTGAAATAATTGTTTTGGATGAAAACGTTCGAGCATAGAGTCATTATGTGTATACTTTTGTTGTTGGAGTATAATTTGGAGATTAACGATTAATTGGTTGCAAGTAATTTTACTAAATATCATTTTACTATGTTTTATTATACTTGAACTATAGATCATAAATATATAAATTATTTTTTTCTATAAAAATATTTTCTAGTTATTCCTTCAAAAAAATTACCATTGTATGCATTTTTTAAAATTTATTACCTAATAGAGTCATTAAAAAATATTTCACCCATACATGATTTAAGAAATTAATTTATGAGAAAAACTACAATTTTTTGATAATCCTTAAATATTTACTTTCTCTATTTATAGTAATCTTTGGAGGTGAGTTCTTGAGGGAGAGATGTTTCCCATCTGTGAAAGTTATAATTCTATACCATGGGGAGTCCGTTATGGAGCATAAATAAATACTCAAAAAAATTATAGGATATTTTCTTCAAGAGTAAATTGTTAAAGGATATTGGGAGTTTAGGATTGAGTTTTGGACTATTAGAAAGGATTGGAAATAGTTGAATCTAGTAATATCTTCCTTAGAATGAGATTTTGGAAGTTGAAATTTTTGATGTTTCGTGAAAAGAATTTATAGGACCATTTCCATGTTATTACAAAAATGAGTATATCTATGTGGCTATATATTGTGTTTCTAAAGAAATTGAATCAATTAAACTCCAAAATAATCAATCTAATATTGTTATGAAATTCATTAAAAATAATATAATTTCCAGACTTCTGTTTCAATGAGATATCATTACTTATAATGGAACCGACTTTTAAAACTATGATTTAAAATTATCTAGGGATAAGATTCATTATCCTTATATACCTTGAACTGCATAGCATCGTAAATATAGTATACACATTAAAATTAAAAATATATTTCATTAGAAAATACTCAAGAAAAATGTATCCAATTGTTGTAAGGATTAGACCTTGAAACATTATATAGGATTATGGTCTTATAAAATATCATTTATAATCCCCATATGAATGTATCCTAATAATAATAATTATGGTAAATGTTGTCATCTCCTTATAGGGGTTCAACGCATATGTTTTGATTAGTAGAGGCCCTAAATTTTTATTTTAATACTGATTGTGATAATATATTTCTTGATCTAAGTTAACATCATTATATTAGGTGAGATCGCTAAAAAACATCTATGATTTACAAAGAGAGGACTAACTATTTGAATGATTATTCCATATTAATTAGAGATTCTATATCTTTTTATAATGTTATTCTACTTGATTCTAGTTAGAAAAATATCAAATAATATAGTGACGTGTTAAAAAAAATAAATGTGATTTAGGTTTCACTACACAGTTAGTTTTATCTTTTATTTTCCTTTAAAACAGTAATATTTTGAATATTCCAACATACGTCCATGTTAGTGGGATTTTTTAAAATATAATAACATTTTGAAATAATTTTATTGGAAATTTTACCCATTTTTTAAACATGTTAAATTTGTTTGGGTGCTATGCATCAAGGATTTCATTCTAGGATTAATTCTTTATCATTGAAAATTATTTTTATCTTTTTTAAAATCCATTTTTAACACATAAAATTATGAAAAAACCTATATAAATTTCAGTGTATATTCAATAAGATGTTTTTTTATCAACTAATAAAAATTTCTATCCTGAAATTAATTGATGATTCAAAATTCCTTATAAAAGAAAAATAGAATGAATTTTGTCATCATTAATAGTTCATTTTTAAAGTAAGGTGGCATATTACTTGACTTTTATTGCACCCATTTAAAAATATTTATAATATAATTTATATATTATTTTGGAGTTTATTTTATCCATTTAATACTTCCACAATAGACTTACTTATTGAGGATGATATTGTGTTTTATGTATAGGGCAGGGGTTATTTTCTATGATAAAATGTATTAACTATTTTTCATATCTTAAAGTGTTAAAAATTTTCGAAAATAATTTTTTACCATATTAATATTATTTTTCCATGGGTCATAATTTATCATCAATTTTATGGAATTGATGACTCTTTGAGGGGGTTAATCTCTATTACCCTAATACATTTTAATTGAACACATGAAATTTTTCATCTAAATATTATTTTTTATCAATAAAATTTTGGATAAATGATATAAAACAATAATTGGATTTGAAATATTTGGTTTCAATTGAAATAATATGATACAAGAATAAAGGGGATAAGAAATATACATCATAATACAGATTGAGCCTATATTCCTTCATTATTTTTTTCATTTGTTATTCAACATATTGGATGTTATTTTTATGCTTCCTTATATTTATTAAGTATTTTCATAAAAATAGAGTATGTAATTATCATGCCTTATAATTGTGTGAGTCAGTTCACCTAGAGATAAATTGAGGTTCAGATGTTCTATTTGGATGAAAATTTATTTGTGTTAAATTCTTTTAAAAAATATGTATTTCAATTATTTTTGAGAAATTGGATAAATACATTGAATAGAAATTATATAATTTAAAGAGGAATTAAATTTTTTTAACTTGATGAATTCTATGAGGATAATTTTATTTGAATAATAATTTTTTGTGGCATCCTAATTTTTTACTATTGACATTTATTCTTTTCAACTTATTTTCTATTTGAAATTTCTTAGTAATAATAAATTCTAAATTGTGAGGGAATATGCTATGGAAGTTTTTTTATATTTATAACACATAATTTCTATGATATTTTTTTGTTTTAAGGCTAAATGAGTTCATTTATAAAACTTTATGATCCCTTTATGAAATAATAATTCTTTGGATATTTTTCATAGTGAACTAATAAAATGATCCTTGGTTTTATTTTATTATTTTTTAATATCAAATATTTTTTCATATGAAATGGAATTGAAATAATTAATTATTATTTAGTGAACACAACCATTATGTGTTGGTTTTTATTTTTACAACTATGAGGAAATTTATTTGAAATTTTATTTTCAACATGTTTGGGGATTTAAAATAATTAAAAAATCCATGATTTGAATCTAAATATTCTATATGGAATGATTATTTTTAGGAATTTTTAGGGATTAAATTTTTTTAATGTTTTCAACTGTTTTGAAATCAGTTGTTTAAATATTTTATTCTTATAGAATATTTATTTTAAAAACATTTATTATTTGATTTTGTGTGTACAATATTTTTTTTCAATATAATATTATTTATAAGTTAAATATTTAAAATTCCACAGCAAAATTTGTATAATCTCCCTTAATAGAATGATTTGAGTTAAAATTAGATTGAAGCATGAAAGATAAATTTCACCATTTAAACAACACATAATAAAAAAATCCCATCATGGAAGAAGATTTTGTTCCCCCTAGTTGAATCTATATTGTTGATTTGGTCACAAATTATATGTGACATACTTCATATTATAATTTATCTTACAAATCTCCCTTTTAAACATGATATTGTTCTTAAAACAAATATTTACCTACCAAAATAAAATTTAGAATAACTATATCAGAAGAAGGTGACCAAAATCATGCAGCATCAAATGGTAGTAAAGATGAATACTGGTGAAGAGGACAATGCTGATGATCTTGGTTAATAGTGAAAAATTAGAGGTAGTTGAATCTGATATCACTAAAGATAAAAAATCCCCAATTTCAAAGTATATTGAAATTTAATACAAAAAATATTCGAGGGATAATTGTTTAATGTTTTAAATGGAATGTGTGGATATTCAAAGATGATGTACCAAGAATGTGTCTGATATATGAAGTTGGCTCAATGAATGATGGCACTGATTGACAATGTTTTGGAAAATCATGAGATGCTACAACTTGTTTATAAATGGCGAAGCTTAAATCAATCTCATAGTAACTCAAAAAATATTTCTATATATGTTTATTTCAACCAATAATTAATCACTGATGATTTGAAGGACAATTATTTTGATAAAATTTTATGATTTGACATAGTTGAGTTTGAACAAATTTTTCCTTATATTGATCCACAAAAAAATAATTACACTAGTGTCAATCCTACAAATAATATGGGAAGAGGGTTTTTTCAATGGTGATAAATGGTGTATTACCCTAGCTCAACTTGTAATATTGGAGACACAATTTTCAAATGATTCCATCTATGGTGATTTAAGGAGGATGACTTAATCCAATATTATTTATCCTAAGTTTACCTCATTTAAGGATGATATCAATGGATCATATCTGTAGATACACACCAGTTGAAGTTGTTATGTCATTTATGTATTAAAATTAATTATTATTGTCGAAGTGATTAGTTTTCATGGTTTTTTATTATTTATAAGTTTGATGGTCCTATTAATCCCCTTCATTGGTGATGTGAATTTTATAATCATTTTATATTACCTGCTTCATAGACATTCTCATTGAAGTTCTAGTGTTAGTGATATATTTTTTCTTAGGGATTTGATATAGTTTATTTAGGTATTCGAAAATTGGAAATATCTAGATCTCTTTGGGATTAATTATTCAATGGGATGCGAAGTGTGATTACAAAGGAACATGGTGTGAATATGTTGTTTTCTACCAGGTTTAAGGATGTTAAGATTTGTTATTTTTATCTTTAGATATTGCAAACTATCCAATCATCACTATTTGGAAGAGTTTTGGACTAAATACATGGAGGTTATAGTGCACCTTGAAATATTTTTTGAGTTTTTCTAAAGAGATGTTTATGTAATGGCGAAGTGAAATACAGAAAAACAAATAAAACTACCAGTGATGACTGACATGAAAACATTGAAATTTTATGTATGATATTTAATTAGAAAATATAATCGACTTTATGTGTAATAAAAATTATTTTATTATATCATTAGAATGAGGGTATAGAGTATAAATTGGTAAATATACTAGTACTTATGGATCTATAGTAGTATATAGTGCATGATCTCATTCTGTAGTAGAAGATCATTGGAAGAATCTTTGTATTCTTCTCCACTCTTATTTTTTTTGTTTTTTCTTTATAATTCATTTTTCTTTAAACATTCGATGGTTTTTTTCTAAACATTGATTGGGGAAATTGAATTGATTAATTTTTATATTTTTAATATTCATATATTCTATCTTCATTAAATTGAAATCAACTTCACTGTTTTTCAAATTTAATAAATTTGTTCCGGAATAACTAGGAACATAGAATATTTCTAGTAAATCAACGTGACATAGAATTTGAGTACATGCTTTGATAACTGATTTTGATTATAAATTCTCAATCAATGACTTAAAATAACTAAACAATTGAAATTTACACATCCTTTCATTCTTACTTTTTCTCCACTCATCTGTAGTCATTAACCTCTTATCACATTTATCATTGATAAAAAATTATATAATTCTCGTATTTTTCAAAAAAAAAATATCATGGATTTTTGCATGAATTTGTTATTTTGTAATATTTTTAGTTTTCATTAATATATAGAATCAAAATTTCCATCCTTGTGGATTTTATACCTTTATTGATTCTTTATAGTGGTTTTTTGATTAATATTTTAGGTATTCAATGACATGTCCATCATAATTTTTAAAAGAATTCTAAACACGGAATTTTTATCTTATTTTTAATGAAATCCTTGTATATTATTTTAAATTTATATTCATCTATGTCATCATTTTATGAATATTTTTATTATTTACTAGGGATATAATCTAATGATATCATCCAACTTTTTTCAATTTGTCTCTTATTATGGCGATGTTTTATGTCATTGATTGGAAAAATATTGATATTCTTGATTAAATATGGATAAACACTGATTTATTCCGAATTTTTAGAATGGATAATATTTATCATTCAATATATATAAGGAATTAATAATATGTGCATGTGTGGGGTGGGGATCATATATAAATAAAAACATGAAAAATTAGATGGACTCAAGAGAGAGAACATGTGACCATATTAGAGGGGTATTTGGTTTACAACTACACATTTAATAAGAATTATGTCTTTGTTTAGAGTCATTTATGGTAAGTTTCCTGATAAATTTGTTGAGGCCTTTATATAAAGATCATGAATTACTAAATTTGTGAATTTACATTATTGATAATTCTAAATTAATTATCCATGTGACTAATATATTGAAAATAGGAATGTATTTTCATTGAACTAATTTTGTTGATTGAGTGGAAGGAGTTTTTATTATTCTCTCTTCATTATTAATTATGACTATTTATTCATGATAACTTTTATTGTATATAACCCATACGAGGCATCTGAGATCACCCTTTGATTGTTTTCCATTCATAGAGGTATGAATATGAAATTATTGCATGTTTTTAAGGGTACAATAATAGTTTTATTGTTAGGTTTTTAATTTCTAATGATTTTGGAATTTAAATATATATCTAGTTTTCCAAGACTAGTACATCAAATCCTATCTGGTGTTTTTCTCCTCCTATCATGTATGAATGTCATATTAAATTTAAATTTCATGGTAACTATTGTCTAGGAGTTAGAGTTTTTAACATTCCAAATTTAAAAAATAGATTATAGAATATAACCCTATGGTTGAATTTAGGACAAATGTTTTTAATGAAGTTCCCCAATTTCATGTAAGTAAAATTTTATTTTTGATTTTTAAGTATGTAATGTTTATGTGTGATTTTTGGGAGAGATTGACGAACATTTGTAGTGTTTTTGGTATTTCGTATTGGATCATGGTTGGTGTACTGTTTGGGAGAAACATGCAACACCTATATGAATATGTGCATAGTGATAGAGGAGCTAAAGAGAAGTCTCATGGCCAGTGCATTCTTTCTCTAAACTGTAAGAATGCCTATGAGAAACCATTAATTTCTGTACAGTAGGTTTTGTCATTTTTGGTAGTTGGTTTAGAAACTATGTGATCCAACCCTATGAGGTTCTTCATTGATATAGTGGCAGGGGCCTTGTAAGCACATAGTTTTCCTAAACCATGTGACAAACAATACATGGGTTAAAAGTGAGATTCTAAAATTTTTGACCTCCCACATTTTAGTATCTATCTCCCTTTTTTCCACTTATGTGTACCTAAGTTAATATTCTCCCTTGTTAATGTTCAGGGAAGATTATTTCATTTATCTAAAGGCAATTCAAAGGATTCCATTGGTGTTTTGATTCCGGATCCTTGCGGTATGTTATCATTATTGGTCATTCTTGGCACTTTTTTCTGATTCACATCTCTATCTGTCTCGTTTTCTTGGGTATATATTTTATGGGGATTGGTCTAAGATATTTGATTCCATATATGAATTGATTTAGCTTTATTGTTGGCAGGGGAAGAGAATAAAGGCGAGTTTTTTGATATTTAACTAGGTTTCATGGACATTATTCATGTTATTTATCATTTTCATCACAAACATTGAGTGAGGTGGATCAACCCTCGCCTCCTCAATTTAGAACTAGAAGGATTAGTTTTAAATTTATTAAATTAATTGACATCTACTGTGATATTTTTGTGAAAATCATGGTAAAATCGTTCTTTAGTAATGGATGTGCATTTCGGTGGAATTGTCTATTGTTGATCAAGATGCTTTCTTAAATGGTTTTAAAATGTTGATCTTAAAAATTGGTGTACGGTTTTGATTTCTTGAGAAAGGGTTTTAAAAAAATGATCAGTTTTATGGAAAATTTGTTTTGAAATATTTTAAATAAAAAGTATGTTTTATTGAAATGGTTTTGGAATTGACCTTGTTTTGGAATTGAAATGGGTTTTTGGGCATACATGGTTGTGTATGTTCATATTGGATTATGAGTCTTGGTTTAATTATAAAGTTGTTCTCAATGCCACAGTTGTAATGGCACGTGGGTTTTTATTACCTTGTGATGAATTGGAAGATCATTGAGAAACCACTCATTAGTAAGGAACTATCATAATAAAGAATTATTCTGTAGATGTGTGGATCTGTGGATATGTGGATTTGAATGGGATACACCAAAAATGGAAATATGGAATGGTTTTTATGAAATTCCATAATTTCATTCATGGAAATTGTTTCATTGTTGAAAATCATTTATTAAAATAGTTTATATTTTATGACAAATGTTTTCATGTTATCTTATACAAATTATTTTATATGAGTTGTTTTCTACAATGAGTTAATTAATTCTATTCCTGTGTTTTGTGGAGGGGTTTCATTCCATAAAATATACTGAGATTCAATACTCACCCCTTCATTGAGGCTTTAATGATTTTTCATATGTTGTTTACTGGGACACAAGTAACGTTATAGAATGTCACTTCTCTAGTGGTACTTCATGAATCTAGATAAAGGATTTGGAGATGGAGTTCAGAATTGCATCATTGGAGTCTATGATATTTTTATTATGTTTTCTATTTTGATATTGTAGTCTTCCATTGTGCTACTTGGTTTTAGATTGATTTTTAAAAAATAACTGCTGATTGGTCATTCATTTTTATCATTCGTCATTTAGTGCTTTATTTTTTCATGACATGTTTGGTTGGTTTTTTTCTCTCAAATATAAAATGTTACCCCACATACATTGAATCCCTTTAGAATTTATTTCCATCCTTAGGCATCTTGGGGTTGTCACTTAATGCCAAGTAACGTTCCACTAACTTCTCAATCCAATAATGAGGGTTGAGATTTTATAAGTGGTATCAGTTTTATTGATCAAAAATTATTTTTGAGACAAGTGGTAATATCGTGGTTATTCAATTGTGGAAGAGTAAGTCATGGTTTGTATTTTTCTTGGTATTGGTTGTCGGTCTTGGAGTTGAATTCATTATTGTCTATTCCTTGTGTTGGGATCATAGAAAGGAGTAGTATTGTCAGGACATGAAATATAGATCATAAAAATATGTCACAAACCTTTTTATAATGAACTTCAAGTGACCTCAGAGTTGGGTACATAAGTGATCTAGAGACACTAATAGGATTTATAATCCCATTTTTAGGGGTTTAATGTGATGATCCAGACCCTCACGGCCCATCCCATTGACAATTTCCGGATCCTGAGGGTGGCATGTCAGTGGTAGGACGTCATTTCGGTGTACGACTGACCGGTGTGTGACTGATCGGCGTGCGACCAATCGGCGTGCGACTGATCGTTGTGCGACCGATCGGCGCGGCCAATCAATTTCATCCAGCCTTATCAGGTTTCTCTTCTACATATTTTCCCATAATGCCTCTTTTGGGACTTTTTATCCTTTTTAAGTGGTTCAAAGACATTTAAATCCCATAATTAATACCCAAAAATATCAAGGAACCTCCCCAGTGGGGGATATTATAAAACAATTAATCATGTCGTGTGTAACCACCCTACCGCGTGGGGAACCACGATCTGAATTTAAATCCGTTCAAATCCACATATCCTGTAACAATGGGATCTTATCTATATATCACATGGGAATTTCTTCTTCCTTCTTCTTCCTCTTGGTCGGCTTCCTTTCCTTCTTAGTGCGTTTGGAGTTCCCTTTTCCCGAGGATTGTGGTGTGCATGTGATGGAGTCTTTATTCTCGTCCTTGGAGTTCTCAATGTCCCTCCCCTGGAAGTCACACTATTCCCTATTCTTGGCATGTGGAGAAGAACATCGATCTTTGATCAATCAAGTATGGTTTTCCCTTCGTCTCTCCTTACTTTGCATCATGCGGGGTGGGTACTCTCTTGTTTCTGTGGGGATTGATGAAACCAAACATAACGAATATAATGAATGGACCTTACAGAATGAAGGGGGTGTGATGGATGTTCTGTTGTACTCTTTTGTGTTGATATGTGTTGTTATCTGCATGGGATTGTCCTCACTGAAAATCATGGCCATTGGTGGAATTTCCTTGCGTCCTAATAATCCCTTTTCATTTGTGATGACTGAATAACTGTAACATGGAAATTAGTTAGTGACCTAATCTCATTTGGTTTAAATGGATGTTTAGTAAAACAAGAATCCATGTGTGACCACCTGGTTTAACAAGCAGAAAGAATAACCTAATGAATGATATGCTTGATCCTGGAAGTTTCCCACTCTATTTGGTAGCAGGTGTATTGTTCTGATTGGTGCATATTGAAAGATGTGGATGGAGATGGGATCCTCTATTGTGGTACGGTTGTTGGTTGTGAATCTGAAGTTGTGTTGTTGCTCTGCTGTGACACGAACACGGTTGGGATCCTCTATTGTTGAGAAATCATTGGTTCCTGGTTTTGGGGACATGGTGATGTGTCTTGGGGTTTTCTTTGTTTCCAGTACTTCGAGGGATCTCTCTTATCCCTTTTGAGAGGTTTTCGTTGGATCATGTACTTTGAGGGATCCCACTAATCCCTTTCTTGTTGTCGTAACTTTACTAGAGAACCGGGTGTGAATGCTTGAATTGTTGTTTGGTTGTTTCTCTTCTCTGGCTTGTGGTTGTGCCTATTAGTTTCTCAATAGTGTAGTATTTTTCCAAATGGATGACATGAACATGAAAAAAAGAATGGTTTAAATGGGAAATTGGTTTTGGGGATGAGTTGCGACTTGGCCGTGAGTGTTGTGCTTTTCTTTATGAATGAATAGTAATGAGGGTGTTTGTGCTTAGGTTTTAGAGCCCCTAGGTTGGGATGAGTACCTATTTCCTATAAATATATTGTATTTCTTATGTTCCATATTCGTGTCCCACCCAAGTTGAGTACTTAGTGCCGAACACCCCATTTCATTGGGAGGGTGTTTTTCCCAACACTCCTATGAGAGGATGGTTATTAGATCCTTTCTACTCCCTTTCCTGAATAGCCCAACACTCTTCGGGCATACTGTGATGGCATGAAGTCCATTATTATCCCAAGAATAATTGGGCAAGGTAGTTTTGGTTGTTGGTCCAGGTGTTTGTAGGCAGGTTGATTCCCAACTGTCTTTGGGATGAGGCCTAGGTGTCTTCGGGCGTGGCAGTAGTTGTTTTGTCCTAGGTGTTAGTGGGTGTGGTTATGCTTGGTGGTTGTGGACCAGGTGTATGTGGGCGGGATGGCGGTTATATCCCAGGTGTTTGTGGGTGGGGTTTGGCAGTGGGACTGCGATGAGGTTATGGCCCAGGTTTGTGCGGGCATGGTTTGGCAGTGGGGCTACGGTGAGAATGGTAGGATTGGTTTGATTCGTAGGATATCATCAATAACCTATGGTAAAGTGGCACAGGGTACCCAAATATCGATGTGCTATTACTATACATTACTTTCTTTGAGTTATTTGGGGAGTGTGCCTTGGTGAAGCTTGGGTGGATAGTTTTCCTTGCTAGGTTATTTGGTTTCTCTTTTCCCACGGGTCATTAGAATGCTTCCCCCCACATGTGCACGAGAGATTTTGGTTTTCCCTACTGGGTATACTTGTATGCTCACCCTATGTGTATAAAACTACTTTCAGGTTTCCAGGAGGACTTCAGTGATCGTGCGGGACCATCCTAGCTCGGACCATGGGGCAGTTGCTGTTTTCATTTTCCTTCTTTTGATACTTTCCTTTGGAGTGTTGTGGCCTGTATCATTTAATGTTGAACATGCATATGGGAATGGGTTAATTTTGTCTTTACCTTTACTTTCAAAATTGGTATTGTTGGGGTAGCTATCTTATCTCTCGATCCTGTAAAAAATAAAAAAGGTAATGCCTTCCATTTTTTTGTGTGAGACTCTATACCCTTGGTGTTGGTCACCACTCCGGGACCTATTGAAGGTGGGTTTCAGGGGTCATTAACTCTCCATCAACGTAAATAAGGAAGGTCCTAGCAATCTGTTGTCCCTTCCCTCCTTTTAATGAAGGCGGGTCATGACAAAATGGTATTAGATGAGGTTGAGATATAGAATGGAGTCTGGAGTTAGGCATATTGAGGATTGCATGGGGCGGTAGGGAAATGATGTCGGGTGGCCTTGGTTCATCTATTTGTCTAGGGAAGACTGGCTAGGACACATGATTTTAGCCCCCCCCCCCCCCCCCCGTGATCCAATGCAAGGACTCTGGGACTACCGAATGACTAAGTGAGGCTACAATGGATGCAGGGTAGAGACCCTTGGAAAGGTACATGAATCATAATGACTTCTGTTATTATGTTTCATGGGTGTCTTGGGGATTCAAAATAATTATAGAAGTCTATGAAAATTTAAGAACAATTTTCTACACTACTCAGGCTTAGGCATTCTTGTTTTCCTTGCAGCTATGGCACCTGGGAGGCGACCACGAGTGGTGCAGGAGATCGAGGCCCAAGATGATGACTTTGCCGATCGACAGAGGACCGACCGAGAGGAGGAGGATGATCAGTGGCAGAAGATGCATCGATCCTTTTAGCGACAGACCCTCGGGATGTACGAGGGCCGCATCTCAGACGTGGAGGCGGAGAGCTGGCTAGAGGAGATGGTGATATCCTTCAGCTTGATCTGGGCTCTGACAGAGTACTGGGATCCTCTGACTGTAGGCCAGATGCGTGGAGCAGTGCGTCAGTGGTGGACGATTTATCTTGGGCAGAAGAGGGAGACCGAGATGACGTGGGCAGACTTCGAGAAGGAGTTCCGGGCGGAATTCCATTCTTCCACGATGAAGGTTGATAAGAGGAAGGAGATACTCTCCATCCAAAATGGGAGTATGTCAGTGAGAGAGTTGGGGATCAAGTTCAAGGATCTCCTTCACTTCGCTCTAGACCTATTTTTGGATGAGGAGTCTTTGGCGAGGCGTTTAAGGAGGCACTTCGACCTTCTCTTCAGTACGTTGTTACTCCCATCACCCTACAGACATACTTTGTGGTGCAGAAGAAGGCTGAAGTGGTAGAGAGGATGCACACGCTGGGAGGTGTGTTGGAGAGGGGATCCAGTTGGGCTCTTCAAAGGGGAAGGTCTTCAGTAGCAGGCCTCCAGCATCATGACCCCTTAGGTTTCGACCAGCAGGGAGTAGGCCTCAACAGTTCCAATTCCGACCTTCCAGCCCTCACCCTTTTCTTTTGGGACCGGGACTGAGATGATTCATCTTTGGAAGCCTTGGGCACCTTCAGAATTAGTTCTCAAACTGATTGCAATACGGTGGGGGTGGGTAGGTCCAGCACCAACCTCAGCAGCAGCAGTTTCCAGCTAGGCCCTTTTAGCAGCAGCAGCATGGGCAGCGGGCTCCCACTCCGCCGGGGGAAGACATTGCAGGAGGAGGCTGACCTCAGGGCACTCCGCAGGGACCTCGACCTGGGAGTGGTCGGGGAGGTGGCCGATAGCCAAGAGGTAGAGGAGATGGAGGTGGGTAGTTGCACGCCACAGATGCAGCAATTCTAGCAGGTCCAGAGGTCGTTTGAGGTACAATCATTGTGTTTAGTACCCTCGCATATGCCTTGTGTGATACAGGAGCTTCGCACTCCTTTATTATACCTAGTCTGGCCGATGCTCTGGGTTTAGACGCTGAGAGGATTCTAGTTCCCCTGGTGTTGAGCACACTAGTCTGAGGTCAGACCGACTTGTTGTATGTTTGTCGAGGATGCGGACTAATGATAGGGCCACATCTGTCAGTTAGGGATCTTATACTGTTGCAAATACAGCCATATGATGTCATCCTAGGTATTGATTGGTTGTTCTTTGTATGTTTCATCATTGACTGATTCCAAGTAAGGGTTATGTTTTCAGACTTGGGCAGCCGACAAGTGATTTTCATCGGTGAGTGGAGTTTCCAGGGAAGCAGCATGTGAGGGTAACCCCTCCTCTCCTTGTTAGCTGACTTATCAGTGGAGTCGATGGATATAGATATGGTGGAAGTTCCAGGGGTTGTCAGTGAGTTTATGGAAATCTTCCCTGAGGAGGTGATGACTCTACCACCTCGACGTGACATCGAGTTTGGGATATACTTGCAACCTGGTGCTCATCCGATTTCGATGGCTCCCTACAAGATGGCACCTTCGGAGCTACTGGAGTTGCGGATTCAGATTGACGATCTGATGAAGATGGGTTTTGTTCGACCAAGTGTGTCATCGTGGGGTGCTCCATTCTTGTTTACGAGGAAATCAGATGGTGGTCTCAGGCTGTTCATAGACTATAGGAGACTGAATCAGGTAACTATCAAGAATCGCTACCCTCTTCCGAGGATAGACGATCTCTTTGACCTGTTGAAGGGGAAAGATGGTTCTCTAAGATCGATCTATGATCTGGATATCACCAGTTGATGGTGAAGGAGGGAAACATCTCGAAGATGGCCTTCAGTTGCAGATATGGGCACATTGAGTTTTTGGTCATGTTGTTCGACATCACGAATGCTCCAACTGTTTTCATGGGGCACATGAACTCCGTCTTCTGGGAGTGCCTGGATCAGTTCATAGTCGTATTTATTGATGACATCTTGATCTACTGAAGATCATAGGAGGATCACACTGAGCACTTGAGAATGGTTCTAGAGGTCCTCCAATGGCACCAACTCTATGTGAAGTTTTCAAAGTGCAAGTTCTGAATGCAAGAAGTGCACTTCCGTGGGAACATGGTGTCTGAACAAGGGATATCAGTGGAACCATCGAAGTTCAAGGCGGTTGTGTCTTGGGCAACACCCAAGAACATGGAGGAGGTTCATATTTTCCTCAAACTGGAAGGTTAATACTAGAGATTCGTGCCCAACTTCTCCTGAGTTGTAGTGACTTTAACAACTTTGATGAATAAGGATCGAGCTTTCGTATCGGATGGGCAGTGCGAGGCAGCCTTCATCTATCTGAAGGAGAAGTTTGTTAGTGCCCTAGTGCATAAGGGGGTGTGATCAATGGTCTGTTGTACCCTTTTATGTTGATGTGTGTTGTGAATTGTGTGGTCCTATTCTCATTGAAAATCATGGTCGTTGGTGGCCTTTCCTTGTGCACTAATTAACCCTTGTCTTCAGTGATGATTAAAAGAATGTAACTTGGAAATTGTTTGATTACGTAAACTTGGTGGATTAAATGGTTACCCAGTAAATATAAGCACTGTGTGGTCACCCCAGCTAAACAACAGAAAGAAGAAAATAATGAATGATGTTCTTGAACCTAGATGTTTCCCTGGTTTGTTTTTGTAGTAGGCATGTAGTTCTGTTTGATTTCATATGGGGTGATGTGGGTGAGGATGGGATCCTCTGTTGTGGTATGGTTGTCGGTTTTGAATCTGAAGCTATGTGGTCCCTCTGATGTGACCCAAACTCAGGTGGGATCCTCTATTGTTGAGAAATAATTGGTTGTTGGTTTTGGGGACATGGGGCTATGTCTCGAGGTTTTCTTTGTTTCTAGTACTTCGAGGGATCTCACTTGTCCCTTTTGTGAGGTTTTCGTTGGTTCCATTACTTTGAGGGAACTCACTAATCCCCTTTTTTGTTGTAAATTTACAAGAGAACCGGGTCTGAATGCTTAAATTGTTGTTTGGTAGTTTCTCTTCTCTAGCTTGTGGTTGACCGATCGGGCTGACTAATTAGTGCGACAGACCAGTTTTACCCAGCCTTGTCGGGTTTCTCTTCTACATCCTTTCCCGTAACTCCTCTTTTGGGACTTTTTGGCCTTTTTTAAGCGGTTCAAAGCCATTTAAGACCATAATTATACCCAAAAATCCAGAGGAACCTACCCAGTGGGGGATATTAAATAACAATTAATACCATCATGTGTGACCACAAAACCATATGGGGAACCATGATCCAAATTTAAATCCATTCAAATACCCATATTCTGTAACAAAGGGATCTTATCTATATGTGGCACAAAAATTTATTCTTCCTTCTTCTTCCTCTAGGCTGGATTCCATTTCTTCTTAGTGCATTTGGAGTTTCCTTTTTCTGACGATTATGGTGTGCCTGTTCTGGATTCTTTCTGCTCATCCATGGAGTTCCCGACATCCCTCCCCGACAAGTCGCACTTTTCCTTGTTCTAGGCACGTGGAGAAGAACTTCAATCTTTGATAAATAAAGTAGGTTTTTTCATTCGTCTCTACTTACTGTGCATCATGCGTGGTGGGTACTCTCTTGTTTCTGTGGGGGTTGATGAAACCAAACTTAACGAAGATAATGAACAGACCTTAAAGAATGAAGGGGTGTGATCAATGTTCTGCTATACTCTTTTGTGTTGATATTTGTTGTGATCTGTATGGGCTTGTGATCACTGAAAATCAGGGTCGTTGGTGGTCTTTCCTTGCGTCCAAATAAACCCTTGTCATTTTTTATGACTGAATAACTATAACATGGAAATTGGTTAGTTACATAAACTCAGTTGGTTAAAATGGATGTTCAGGAAAACAAGAATCCATGTGTGACAACCCCGGTTAACAAGCAGAAAGAATAACCTAATGAATGATGTGTGTGAACCTAGAAGATTCCCACTATGTTCGGTAGTAGGTGTGATGTTATGATTCGTGATTATTGGAAGATGTGGATGGGGATGAGGTCCTCTATTGTGGTACGGTTGTTGGTTGTGAATCTGAAGCTGTGTGGTTGCTCTGCTGTGACACGAACTAGGGTGGGATCCTCTATTGTTGATAAATCATAGGTTCCTCATTTTGGGGACATTTGGTTGTGTCTCGGGGTTTTCATTGTATCCAGTACTTTGAGGGATCTCCCTTATCCCTTTTGCGAGGTTTTGTTTGGTTCTAATACTTTGAGGGATCTCACTAATCCCCTTTTTGTTGTCCTAACTTTACAAGAGAACTAGGTGTGAATGATTAAATTTTTGTTTGGTTGTCTCTCTTCTCTGGCTTGTGGTTGTGCCTGTTAGTTGCCCAATAGTGTAGTTTTCTTCCAAATAGATCACTTAAACTTGAAAAAAAGAATGTTTTAAATGGGGAATTGGTTTTGGGGATGAGTTGCGACTTGGTCGTGAGTGTTGTGCTTTTCTTTATGAATGAATAGTAATTAGGGTGTTTGTGCTTAGGTTTTGGAACCGTAAGGTTGGAATGAGTGCCTGTTACCTATACATATATTTTATTTCTTATTTTTCTTATTCGCGCCCCACCCAAGTTGAGCACATAGTGCCGAACACCCCCATTTTATGGAGAGGGTGTTTTTCCGAACACTCTTATGAGTGGATGGTTATTAGCTCTTTTCTACTCCCTTTCCTGAATAGCCCAAGTCTCTTCGGGCAGCCTGTGATGGCTTAAAGTCCATTATTAGCCCAATAATCTTCAAGCAGGGTATTTTTTGTGGTTGGACCAAGTTTTTGCGGGCAGGTTGTTTCTCAAGTGTCTTCGTGATGATGCCTAGGTGTCTTTGGGTGTGGCAGTAGTTGTTCTGACCCAGGTGTTCATGGGTGTGGTGATGCATGGTGGTTGTGGCCCATGTGTCTATGGGTGGGATGGAGGTTATGGACCAGGTGTGTACGGGTGGGGTTTGGCAGTGGGACTGTGGTGAGGTTATGGCCTAGGTGTGTGCGGGCGGGGTTTGGCAGTGGGGTTGCGGTGAGAATGGCTGGATTGGTTCGATGTGTAGGATGTCTTCAATAACCAGTGGGAAAGTGGAACGGGGTACCCAAATATCGATGTGATTTTACTATACTTTACTTTCCTTGCGTTATTTGGGGAGTTTTCCTTGGGGAGGCTTGTGTGGATAGTTTTCCTTACTAGGTGCTTTGGTTTCTCTTTTCTCACAGGGCATTAGAATGCGTCCCCCCACGTGTGCACGAGAGCTTTTGGTTTTCCCTAATGGGTATACTTGAATGCTCACCCTACATATATAAAATTACATTCAGGTTTCCAGGAGGACATCAGGGATCGTGCGGGACTGTACTAGCTCAGACATTGGGGCAGTTGTTGTTGTCAATTTCCTTTTTTTGTACTTTACCTTTGGATTTTAGTGGCTTGTATCATTTACTCTTGAACAAGCATTTGGGAATGGGTTACTTTTGGTTTTACATTTAATTTCAGCTTTGGTATTTTTAGGGTTTCTATCTTATCTCTCGATCCTATAAAAAAATAAAAAGGGTAATGCCTTCTATTTTTTGTGTGAGACTCTATACCCATGGTGTTGGTCGCCACTCCGGGACCTATTGAAGGTGGGTTTCAGGGGTCATTATCTCACCTTCAACTTATAGAAGGAAGGGCCTTGCAATATGTTGTCTGTTCCCTCCATTTGGTGAAGGCAGGTCGTGATAGAATGGGATCAGAGGAGGTTGAGAGATAGGATAGAGTCTGGAGTTAGGCACTGTGAGGCTTTCATGGGGCGGTAGGGAAACAGTGTTGGGTGACCTTGGTGCATGAATTAGGCCAGGGAAGACCCGCTAGGACACGGGATTTTAGGGCCCCCCATGATCTGACGCAAGGACTCTGGACCTACCGAACGACCATGTGAGGCTACACTGGTTGGAGGGTCGAGACCCTAGGAGAGGTACATGCATCATAATGACATGTGTTCTTATGTTTTATGGGTTTCTTTGGGATTCAAAATAAATAGAGAAGTCTGAGAAAATTTAAGAACAGTATTCTACACTACTCTGTCTTAGGGATTCCTTGTTTACCTTGCAGTTATGGCACCTGGGAAGTGACCACGAGAAGTATGGGCGATCGAGGCCCAGAAGGTTGACTTGACCGATCATCAGAGGACTGACCTAGAGGAGGAGGATAATCAGTGGCAGAAGATTCTTTGATCCTTTCAGCGACAGACCCTCAGGATGTATGAGGGAAGCATCTCAGATTTGGAGACGAAGAGCTAGCTATAGGATCTGGTGATAGCCTTCAGCTTGATCTGGGATCCGAATTAGAACTGGGTTCCTCTTGCTGTAATCCATATGCGTGGAGCAGTGCGTCAGTGGTGGATGCTTTATCTTGGGGAGAAGAGGGAGACCAAGGTGACGTGGGAAAACTTCGAGAAGGAGTTCCGGGCGGAATTAACCTCTTCCACGATGAATGCTGAGAAGAGGGATGAGCTACTCTCCCTCCAGTAGTGGAGTATGTAAGTGAGAGAGTTGGGGATTAAGTTCAAGGATCTCCTTTTCTGCTCTACGGACCTCTTTACGGATGAGGAGTCTCGGGTGAGACGTTTAGAGGAGGCACTCCGACCTTCTCTTTAGTACGTTGTTACTCCCTTCACCCTACTGACATAATTAGAGGTGCAGAAGAAGGATGAAGTGGTGGAGAGGACGCACACGCTGGGAGGTGCATCATGGGAGGGGATCTAGTTGGGCTCATCAAAGGGGAAGTCCATCAGCCATAGGCCTCCAGCATCAGGACCCACTAGGTTTCGACCAGTAGAGAGTAGGCCTCAGCATTTCAAGTTCCGACCTTCCGGCCCTCGCAATTTTCTTTCGGTCCATGGAAAAGATGTTTCATCTGTGGATCCATGGCCACCTTCAGAATCAGGTCTCGGATAGAGTGTAATATGGAGGGGGTGGGTAGGTCCATCACCCACCTTAGCTGTAGTAGTTTCCAGCAAGGCCCTTTCAGTAGAAGAAGTAGGGATAGCGGCCTCCTGCTCCGCTGAGGGTATGTTGCAGGAGGAGGTTGACCTCAGGGTGCTCCTCAGGGACCTTGACCCGAATGTGGTAGGGGAGGTGGCCGACAGATGAGAGGAAGAGGAGATGGGTGTGGGCAGTTACGTGCCGCGGAGGCAGCAATTCCAACAGGTCCAGAGGTAGTTCGAGGTGCGATCATCTTGTTTAATGCCCTTCCATATGCCTTGTTCGATATATGAGCTTCGCACTCCTTTGTTACACCCAGTCTGGCCCATGTTCTGGGTTTAGAGGCTGAGAGACTTCCAGTGCCCCTAGTGCTGAGCACCCTAGTCGGAGGTTGGACCAACTTATTATATGTTTGTTGAGGATGCAGACTGATGATAGGGCTACATCAGTCAGTCTGGGATCTTCTACTATTGCAGATACATCCATATGATGTCATCCCTGGCATTGGTTGGCTATTCTCTGTATGTTCCTTCATTAACTGCTTCTGAGGAAGGGTTGTGTTTTTATACTTGGGTGGTCGATGGGTGACTTTCATCGGTGAGAAGAGTTTCCATGGAAGTAGAAAGCGAGGGGAACCCCTCCTATACTTGTTATCTGGCCTATCAGTAGAGTCAGTGGATGTAGAGATGGTGGATGTGACATGGGTCGTTAGTGAGTTTATGGACATATTCCCTGAGGAGGTGACGACTCTACCCCCTTGACTTGACATCGTGTTTGGGATAGACTTTCAACCTGGTGCTCATCCTATTTCGATGTCTCCCTACCGTATGGAACCTTCGGAGCTACAGGAGTTGCAGATTTAGATTGAAGATCTGATGAAGAAGGGTTTTGTTCAACCAAGGGCATCACTGTGGGGTGCTCCAATCTTGTTCGCGAGGAAGGAAGATGGTGGTCTCAGGCTGTTCATAGACTAGAGGAGACTGAATCAGGTAACGGTCAAGAATCGCTACCCTCTTCCAAGGATAGACGATTTCTCTTGCTAGTTGAAGGGGGCATGATGGTTCCCAAAGATCGATCTATGATATGGATATCACCAGTTGAGGGTAAAGGACGACGACATCTCAAATATGGCCTTCTGGTGTAGATATGGGCACATTGATTTTGTGGTCATGTCGTTCGGCGTCATGAACGCTCCAGCTGTGTTCATGGGGCACATGAACTCCGTCTTCCGGGAGTACCTGGATCAGTTCGCAGTCATATTTATTGACGACATCTTGATCTTCTCAAGATCAGAGGAGGATCACGCTAAGCACTTGAAAATGATTTTAGGGGTCCTCCGACATCACAAACTCTATGGGAAGTTGTCTAAGTGAATGTTCTGAATGAAAGAAGTGCATTTCCTTGGGAACATGGTGTCCGAGTAGGGGATAGCAGTGGACCCATTGATGGTCAAGGCAATTGTTTCTTAGGAAGCACCCAAGAACATGGCGGAGGTTCATAGTTTCTTCTGGCTGGAAGGTTACTACATGAGATTCGTTCCCAACTTCTCCCGAGTTGCAGCGCCTTTGACAGATTTGACGAAGAAGGATCAGGCTTTCGTATGGGATGGCCCGTGCGAGGAAGCCTTCATCTATCTAAAGGAGAAGTTGGTTAGTGCCCCAGTGCTGAGGTTTCCAGAAGAAGAGGCAATGTATGAGGTATTCTCTGATGCTTCAGGGCAAGGCCTCATATGTGTTTTGATGCAGCGGTAAGGGGTGATCTCTTATGGTTCTAGAAATTTACACCCTCATGAGCATAATTATGCCACCCATGATCTAGAACTTGCAGCGGACGTGTTTGGACTATAGTTTTGGTGACAATACCTCATTGGTGAGCACTTCGTGGTCTTCACAGATCAAAAAAGATTGAAGTATATCTTCCCCCAGTGGGACCTGAACTTACGGCAGTGAAGGTGGATGGAATTCCATCAAGACTACGACTACGATATTTCACATACCTTAGGAAATGGGAATGTGGTGGCTAATTCCTTGAGCAGAAAATCACAGAAGGATATAGTTCGGGAGTCGGAAAATGATTAGAAGGGTTGGCTGCCCTACAACTGGAAGGAAGGATGGATGATGGTAGAGGTTCCCCGTATCAGATGACTTTACATTCTTCTATGTTATGGTAGGTAGAGGTGTCTCAATGGGGATATTTGGAGAGTGAAGGGATGTGTGACCGGGTTAGCCAAGGTGATGCTCCGGAAGGGTGGATGGACGATGGTCAGAATCAGATGCTTTTCCAAAGAATGTTGTTCGTTCCGGAGGTGATGCACAAGAGAGTTCTTGGTGAGTCCCACAGCTCAACACTAGCAGTGCACCCAAGAGTTTCCATGATGTACTTGGGCCTGAGGAGACAGTTTTGGTGGCCCTGGGTAAAATGCGCAGTAGCCGAGTTCATAGCAAAGTGCCTAGTGTGTCAGCAGGTGAAGGCTGAACACCGTGTTCTAGGAAACTTGTTGCATCCTTTAGACATTCCTGAGTGGAATTGGGATGACATCTCGATGGATTTCTTCACGAGACTATCCAAGGTTCAAGGAGGATGCGACGCTATCTGGGTAGTGGTGGATCAGTTGACTAAATTGGCCCACTTTATGGTGATCAAGGAGTCGGGTGCATTGGATGCCTTGTCACAGAGGTATGTGGATGAGTTGGTTTGGTTACATGGAGTTCCGAGGTTCATAGTCTCGGATAGGGATGCATGGTTTACCTCACGAGTCTCGAGGGGATTGCAACATGCTTTTGGCACCCAACTACGACCTAGCACTGCCTTCCACCCCCAGAAAGATGGACAGAAAGAGCGTACCATCCAGACCTTGGAAGATATGTTGCGAGCATGTGCTCTAGACTTTAGGGGATCTTGGGTGTGACACTATCCTCTGGTAGAGTTATCCTAACATAACATCTACCACTCTACCATTGGTTTGGCTCCATTTGAAGCCTTGTACGGGAGGCCATGTCACTCACCCGTGTGCCGGACAGAAGTTGGAGATGTGGGTTTCCTTGGCCCGAAGGTGGTGAAGAGCATGATGGATAAGGTGCAGCTTATACAAGAGAGGATGAAGGCGACTTAGGACCGACAGAACTCATATTCCAATGATAGAAGGATATCCTTGGAGTTTGATATTGGGGACCATGTTTTCTTGAAGGTCTCCCCTCGGAATGGGAAGTAGAGGTTCGGAAGGGGATGTAAGATTTATCCCAGGTCCGTCGGACACCTCGAGGTGTTGCAGTGGGTCGGTGAGGTGGCTTACCAGCTTGCATTGCCACCACATTTACAAAGGGTGCACAATGACTTCTATGTGTCCCAGCTTCATTGGTATCTGCACGAGGACTCACACGTCCTTGAGTGGGGAGAGCTATATATCGATGATGATGCAACGTTCGTGGAGTGACCAGTGATGATCGAGGATTGTGAGGAGAAGGTGCTTCATGGACGAACCATTCCTCTAGTTCATGTGTTGTAGAGGCATGGTGGGATTTAGGAAAGTACCTGGGAACGGAAGACACAGATGTGCGCCCAGTACCCATAGCTTTTTTGAGTACTTCTGTTTGTTGTACTTGGTTATGATGGAACAATTTTCCTTATTATCTATAGAATGTATGGTTTTCCCTATTCCTTAGATGCATGTGGAATGTCCTAAATGTAGGGAGGGGAAGACCCAATCCCTAATCAATATGCATTAAGGTGGATGCTATTAAACCTGTGCGGGTGAGTCAGTGCCGCCCAAAGCGGATTGTATCTTGACATGGACGAAGAAACTCCCTAACCCATACAAATGGACAGCTTGAACATTAAATGTTGCATGGTTTCTTAAGGAGGGATGGTGTTCCCATGTGTCAGAGAGGTTCACTCTTGATAGGTATCTTCTGGGGTGGTTTTTCGAACCCCCCTCCTTTCTTTAGGTCTTGTTTTAAATTATCAAGGGTGAGAATTCTTTCATAGGTATTTGATGTGATGACCGAGACCCTCACAGTCCATCCCTTTGCCAATTTCTGGATCATGAGGGTGGTGTCTCGGTGGTAGGACTTATTTTTGTCGTGCGATCAACCGGTGTGCGACTGATCGGTGTGCGATCGACTGGCGTGCGACCGATCAGCGGGTGACCGATCGGCGCGACCGATCAGTGTCACCCAGCCTAGCCGGGTTTCTCTTCTACAACATTTCTTGTAATGCCTATGTTAGGACTTTCTAAACTTTTTAAGTGGTTCAAATCCATTTAAATCCCATAATTAATACCCAAAAATCATGAGGAACCTTTCCAGTACGGGATATTAAATAAAAATTAATCTTGTCGTGTGTAACTGCCCATCCGCATGGGGAACTAAGATCAAAATTTAAAGTCGTTCAAATCCCCAAATCTCATAACAATGGGATCTTATCTATATATCGCATGGGAATTTCTTCATCCTTCTTCATCCTCTTGGTTGGATTCCTTTTATTCTTAGTGCGTTTGGAGTTCCCTTTACCCGAGGCTTGTGGTGCACCAGTGCTGGAGTGTTTTTGGTCATCCATGGAGTTCCTGACGCCCCTCATCTACAAGTCACGCTTTTCTATGTTCTCGACACGTGGAGAAGAACTCCGATCCTTGATCAATCAAGTAGGGTTTTTACATCGTCTCTTCTTACTATGCATCATGCGGGGATTATACGCTCTTGTTTTTGTGGGGATTTATGAAACCATACATAAAGAAGATAATGAACGGACCTTAAAAAAATAAGGGGGTGTGATCGATGTTCCGCTCTACTCTTTTGTGTTGATATGTGTTGTGATCTGTATGTGCTTATGCTCACTGAAAATAATGGTCGTTGGTGGTCTTTACTTGCATCCTAATAAACCCTTTCAATTTTTGATGACTAAATAACTATAAAATGGAAATTGGTTAGTCACCTAAACTCAGTTGGTTTAAATGGATGTTCAGTAAAACAAGAATCCCTGTGCGACCACCCCGATTAACACGCAGAAAGAAGAACCTAAAAAATGATGTGCTTGAACCTGTTAGTTTCCCACTCTATTTGGTAGTAGGTGTGTTGTTATACTTGGTTCTTATGGGAATATGTGGATGGGGATGTGATCCTCTGTTGTGGTACTATTGTTGGTTGTGAATGTGAAGTTGTGTGGTTGCTCTGCTATGACACGAACTCGGGTGGGATTCTCTAACGTTGAGAAATCGTTGGTTCCTGGTTTTGGGGATATGGGGCTATGTCTAGGGTTTTTCATTGTTTCTAGAACTTCTAGGGATGTCATTTATCCCTTTTGTGAGGTTTTCTTTGGTTCCAGTACTTTGAGGGATCTCACTAATCCCTTTTTTGTTGTCGTAACTTTACAAGAGAACCAGGTGTGAATTCTTAAATTGATGTTTGGTTGTTTCTCTTCTATGGCTTGTGGTTGTGCCTGTTAGTTTCCTATTATTGTAGTTTACTTAAAAATAGATCACTTTAACATGAAAACAAGAATGGTTTAAATGGTGAATTGGTTTTGGGGATGAGTTGCGACTTGGCCGCAAGTTTTGTTCTTTTATTTATGAATGAATAGTAACAAGGGTTTTTGTGCTTAGGTTTTGGAGCCCCTAGGTTGGGATGAG
The DNA here is from genome assembly GCA_963277665.1 of Viscum album. Taxonomy (NCBI): domain Eukaryota; kingdom Viridiplantae; phylum Streptophyta; class Magnoliopsida; order Santalales; family Viscaceae; genus Viscum; species Viscum album. The sequence continues at coordinate 799,984,858 of OY728155.1, forward strand.
TGCCTGTTACCTATACATATATTGTATTTCTTGTGTTTTGTATTCATATCCCACCCAAGTTGAGAACTAGGTGCCGAACACCCCATTTCACGGGGAGGGTTTTTTTTCCAACACTCCTATGAGTTGCTGGTTATTAGCTCCATTCTACTATCTTTCACGAATAGCCCAAGACTCTTCGGGTAGGCTATGATGGACTGAAGTCCATTATTTGCCCAAGAATATTTGGGCAGGGTAGTTGTGGTGGTTGGCCCAGTTGTTTGTGGGAAGGCTGTTTCCCAAGTGTCTTCGGGATGTGGCCCAAGTGTCTTCGGGCATGGCAGTAGTTGTTCTGATCCAGGTGTTTGCTGGTCTGGTTACACATGGTGGTTATGGCCCAGGTGTCTACGGGAAAGATTGCAATTATGGCCTAGGTGTGTGTGGGTGGTGTTTGGTAGTGGGATTGCGGTAACGTTATGGCCGAGGTGTGGGGGGGGTTTGGAAGTGGGGTTGCGGTGAGAATGGCGGGATTCGTTCGATGCGTAGGATATCTTCAATAAACAGTGGGAATGTGGAATGGGGTACCCAAATATCTATGTGCTATTACTATACTTTACTTTACATGAATTATTTGGGGAGTGTTCCTTGGTGAGGTTTGGGTGATAGTTTTCTTTGCTAGGTGATTTGTTTTCTCTTTTATCACAGTGCATTAGAATGCTTCCCACCACTTGTGCACGAGAGATCTTGGTTTTCCCTACTGGGTATACTTGTATGCTCACCCTACATATATAAATCTGAATTCAGGTTTCCAGGAGGACTTCAGGGATCTTGTAGGACCGTACTAGCTCGGACCTTAGGGAATTTGTTGCTGCCATTTCCTTTTTTTTGTACTTTACCTTTGGATATTTTTGGCTTGTATCATTTACTGTTGAACATGAATATGGGACTGGGTTAATTTTGGATTTACCTTTACTTTCAACTTTGGTATTTTTGGGGTTTCTATCTTATCTCTCGATCCTATGAAAAAATAAAAAGGGAAATGCCTTCCATTTTTTTGTGTGAGACTCTATACCCTTGGTGCTGGTCACCACTCCGGGTCCTATTAATGGTGGGTTTCAGGGGTCATTATCTCTCCTTAAACATAAAGAAGGAAGGGCCTGGAAATCTATTGTCCCTTCCCTCCTTTTGGTGAAGGCGGGTCGGGACATTTAGCCAAAAATACAAGAAAGACATGTATTAGATGAATGAAATCCCACTAGGATTTCATATTTCATTTTGATTAATGATTTATGATTTTGATAATAGGTGTTGATTTTTGAAAAATTTTGAAATTGATTTCAAATGAAGGTTTTTGAAAAAAAACCATGGTGTTGGTATTTTGAAAATGGTTGCATTTTCAATTGCAAGTATATAACTTTGTAAAATGGTTGATTTTGGAAAGAATTATTTTGATGACATGATTCGGTAGAATTTGAAACTGTTCAGCCTTCAATTAATAGAGAGTGAGACTTTTAATGTTGTTGGGTTTCAACAAGATTCACCTAGTAAGCATCCTAGAAACCAATGGGAAGAAGATTTGGATAATGAGGTTGCAGCTGAACCACGGGTGAACAAACCGCTAGTTCAGAGTATTATTAGTGCATTTTAGGTTATAGATAGTGTTAATATGAGGGATGATCCACGAAAATTGGATCATTCCATCCAATTCTAGAAACATAATCCAGCCATATTTTAGGTTGGTTACAAACCAGAAAAGGCAGCAGTGTGGCTAAATAGGATGAATCAGAACTCTGATTTCATTATCACACTAGAAGATTTGAATGTCAAGATGGAGACATTAATACTAGAATATCATTCATACTAGTGGTGCAATTTAGCTGCTCATGCTAAATTAGATCACAAAATTTATTGGGAGGATTTAGAAGAATTGTTAAACAACCAATTCAATCCTCATATGTTCATAATTTAAGTAATAGTGAACTTAATTTTCATGGAGATTGAAAATCTTCTGTTCACATAGTATGCCGATACATCCATGACTTTATTCCACTTTTAACCTGAGATTTATGCTAGTGCATCCTTTAATAAATGTATCGTGGAATCAGGGTTGAGATAGTATATTCTCTGGATGATTGTTTTTCTCTATATTATGGATTATATAGAGATAGTCAATAGAGTGACGGTAGATGAAACATATATCTCAGAAGATATAAGAGTAGGAATTATGTTGATTCCCATGGGAAATGGTGGTAACTCTAGTGCTAGTAGAAATTATAAAAAGGACACATATTTCCACGGTGGGAGCATGAATCGAAATCAGACTGTGGGATTAGTAAACCTTCTTTCATGGATGAAAATCCAATAGGGATGTTTAAAATGTGGTTCACTTGACCACATGATGCATGTGTACAATGCTTCAAAGAGAATTCCACAATATCAAAAAATGGGGAATCTATAGTGATTTTAACCCAATTCCCTAAGGTCAGGTGTTCCGGACACATCTCATGTGTCACAATCATTGTATGCCTCAACAGGGAAATGGCCGAAGAATAAATATCGTCTGCATAACATAGGTATCCATGGTGATTCCAAAAATATAGTTACTCCCGATGAATTAAAATCACTACAAGTAAATAAGGATAAAACTATAGTGATGAAGAAATTATATTGACCTGAACATGTTATCCTGGATGATCTGTATGGGCTATCTGTAGTACGAGGAAAAATTAATTTGAATTATACCCTAATGAATGTATTTTTTTGATTCTAGTGTATCATATTACTTTATTTCTTATTTTCCAATTGATTTCATGAGTTTAAAACTTGAGATAATACCTTATATGATAAAGCATACAAATCATCTACATGAAAGATAATATTGAAAATTTGGTGTAGAGCATGTTCTGTAACTATTGATGGAGCTGAACTGGGATGGGATTTCTCTATGCATGAGTTGGATGACTTGTATATAATCTTAGTCATGGATTGGTTGAAAATGTTCAAGGATCACATGGATTGTTACACCAGAATGGTTAGTTTCACAACATAATATGGTGTCAAGCATCTCTATCAAGGGGAAAGGAATATAAAGGAGGTTGAAACTAGCTTGTTGGAACCACTGGTTTGAATGATCTATTTCTAGTTGGATGTTTTATCCTTAGAAACAATAGATGAGTTCAAGAAGAATATTATCCCTAGAGTGGTGGATAAGATTCCAAATGTATTTCTACAAAAAATATCAAGGTTACCACCTATATGTTAAGTGATTCTTATGACTGATATCACTCATGAGACTAGTCTTGTATACCGTATACCTTATATAGTTCCATAAAAAGAGTTAGGGGAGATGAAATTACAGATGGAGGATTTGTAAAAAAAAGTTTTTGTTCATCCTAGCACGTCTTTGTGGGCTGCACCAGTTTTGTTTGTTAAGAAATAGGGTAGAATTCTACAACTGTGTGTGGATTATAATAATTTTAACCAAGTTAAGATAAATAATATGTATCCACTTCCATAAACTAATGAGCTGTTAAACCAATTAATTTGAGAATAGTGTTTCTCTAAAATTGATTTTCCATCTGGATATCACCAATTTCAGGTTTGGAATGAGTATATTAACAAAACAGCTTTAGAAGAAGATATGGCCATTATGAATATGTGGTAATACCATTAAATCATATGAATGCATTGTATATCAATATGAAATTGATGAATTGGATATTTTAGAGATATATGGATTGAACCATGTGCAGTTAGTGGATGACATATTGGTATATTCAATGAAAAGTGCTGAGCATGTGCAACCCTTGGCAATAGTGTTGAGAATATTAATGTATAATCATTTGTATTACAATCGATTAAAATGGGATTTTTGAATAATATATGTACATTTTCATAGCCATTTTATCTCTAAAAGAGGCATTTATATGGATCCAAAAAATATAGAAGCTGTTATATCTAGGAAACCACTAATGAATGTCTTCAAGATACAAAATGTTCTTAGTCTATCCTGATATTATCGATGATTTGTTCACAACGTTTCATGAATATAATCACATATGATAGATTTTAAAAATAATAATGATCCATTACAATGGAATTATGAATGTTATAAGTTATTTAAATAGCTTAGTATCTTCTTTCCATACGCACTAATCTTGATTTTTCTAGAATCAGGACAAGGGTATGTTGTGGACTGTGATGCTTCGTAATTCTGGTAGGGATGTGTTATCATGTAGTGAGTGCATGATTCTTCTTATGGATTAATAAAATTTTATGATCATGAGCAGAAATACATAGCACAAAATGTGGAGTTATATTTTGTAGTCCATACATAGAGGACATGCCTCCATTATCTCTTTAGTGATAAATTTATTGTATTTATGAATCATAATAGATTTAGTCATATTTTATCTCAACGATATTTGAACCTGGGAAAAGGAATAAGGATGTATTATGTCCAAATAAATGAAATTAATTTGATTTACACATCAGTTAAAGGAAATACGTTGTAAGATTCAATAAGAAGAATTCAATATTCTCATTTTGAAAAAGAGGCCTTTTATTAGTAGTTGTTGATGTTAGTGATAGTTGACATGATCATGAATATGAAATACCAATTGATGTAGTGGTTTTGTAACTAGTTTAATTAGTTCTTGATTTGGTGAAAATGGTCCAAGAGGATCACACCTCTGATGAATAATATGCGGTGATGAGGTCATAACTAAATGGTGGAGAGACCATTGATGGCTGGATGCTGGATGGGAGTTCAGTGTTGGGGTTTAGAAATTAGACGATCATACATATGTCTTTTCGAGAACAAAATATCTATGATTAACACCAATACAATTGAGATGTTCACCTGGGAATAAATAATATGTATAGTTTTTTGAAAGAATTGTTATGGTGGGATGGAATGGAAGGAAAGTTAGATTAGTTTTTTGGATATTCTCATAACATCAGTGACCAGTATGTATGTTGTAGTCATTACCTGTTGTTATTTGGAAGTGGGATTAGATATCCATGGATTATGTAATAATCCTTATAAGAATGGGTTGAAAAAATGATTCCATGTGGGTGGTAGTGGATCCTATCACAAAGATGGATCATTTCATCCCAATTCAAGAATCTCATACAGTGGATGACTTTTCATGAATCTATATCCAAGAGGTCATAAAGTGGAATGGTGTTCCAGTTTTAATCATGTTAAACTGAGATCCGAGGATTATATATCATTTTTGGGGAATCCATACAAAAATATTTTCGGACTCATTGAACTATGAGTATGGAGTGTCATCCCCAAATGGATGAACAATCCAAACTGATGATACGAACATTAGAAGACTTGTTTTGGTCCGATCTAATGGAAGTTGGGGGGCATGTGGGAATATTTTTTGTCATTAGTAGAGTTCACTTTTAACAATATTTATTAGGAATTGATAAAAATGGATTTTTTTGAATCATTTTATGGGTGTCCTTTTCATTCCACAGTATGTTTGGTATATATAGGTGATACTTCACTAGATGGACCGAGCCTTGTCCAAGAGACAATGATGAATATTTAATTGATTATGATATCGATATAGATAGCTTGGATTTGTTAGAAATCATATGTAGATAATCATAAATGGTTATGTTCATTCATCATGAGTGATATTATGTTCTTAAGGATCTCTATAGGACTTGGACAACATTATTTTGGGAAGCAAAGAATGTTATCTCTTAAAAACATATTCCATTTTGAGATACTGAAATAATTTGGGGAGGTGGAATATCATTAGGCATTGACTCCACAGTTCTGTGTGGTGCATAATGAGTTTCATATATCTCTGTTGAAAAAGTATTAGCTAGACCCTAACCATGTAATTTGATGGGATCACATTAACCTAGAGCCTGATTCTTTTTTGAACATATCCTGGTGTGGGTAATGGATTTGAATGAGAATGTATTGTGTGGTAAAAGCATCACTCTAGTGAGGTTTTTTTGGAAACGTGGTCAGATTCAAGAAGATACATGGTAATAGGAGAAATAAATTAATGTTGAATTTCTAGAACACTTTTACAATAATTATGGATATCTAATTACTAGAGATGTAAATCTCAATGGTTGGGAGAATGTAGTACCACCAGTTTCGTGTATGTAACCCTTTCTTTATGATTTTTAAGTATGTAAATTTTATGTTTGATGTTTCGGATAGTTTGGATAACTTTTGGAGTGTTTTATGGATTATCTACATGTTCTGGATTGGTTAATGGTTTGTGAAAACCAAGAAACACCCACAAGAAATGGTTCACAGTGATACATGAGCTCAACGGAAGGCGCACAGGTAGCACATGATTTGTCAAAACACTGTGAAATACTAGAAGATACTATTATTTATTCGATGGTAGGCTTTCACATGGCTAGAACACGGTTTGGAAACTCTGTGACAAAACCATTAAAGGTTCATCCTTGAGGCACTGGCTGGAACATGGTTAGTTTGAGGTATTCATAAATCATGTGACTAATTATCCATGGGTTTAATGAGAGATCCTAAAATTTTGGATCTCACATGCTTTATTCTCTATCTCACTCACTTCTCCTACTATGCATCCCTACCACAATATTCTCTCATCACAAAGGTCAATGTATTTTCTCCCATCGATTTAAAGGTTATCCTAAGGCCTCCCTTTGTGTTTTATAGTTGGATCCTTAGGGTAAGTGATCATTGTTGGTCATTATTGGTAATTTTTCATAGATCTATATCCATTATGGTTAGATCTAAGTTATTTTGTTCAATTTATGAATAAATTTGGCTTTTTTATATTAGGTAAGGTATCTAAGGCAGGTTCGTGGAGATTTAACACTATTTCATGGACATTCATTGTGTTGTTCTTCATTTTCAACAAAAAACCTGAGGTAAGTGGCTTAACAATTCACTCCTCTATTTAGAACTACCATGCTTAGTTTCAAATTGTTTAATTCGGTTTAGAAATTTGTGTGAAATGCATGGTAGAAACCTTCTTTTGTTATTGTTGACATTTTTTGTGGAATTTTGAATTGTTTTGAAAGACTCCTTGTAAAATGATTTTGAAATGATTATTTTAAACCTGTTTTTTTGGTATTAATTTCATGAGAATGGTTTTTTAATAAATATTTGGTTTTCTAGAATTGATTTGTTGTAAATTCTTTCAATTAAAATTTTATTTTATTGAAATGGATTTGTCATTGAAGTGGTTTTTGAATAGAGATGGTTTTTGGGAATAGTTTATGGCGTGTGTTCATATTTCATTATAAGGATTGGTTGAAATATAACATTTTTCCTTAAGCCAATGGTGTAATAGAACAAGGGATTTAATTAACTTGTGATGAGTTGGTAGATTGATAAGAAACCTCTCATGAGTATGGAACTATCAAAATGAAGAATGCATGTGTAGATGTATGGATTTGTGGATATGTAGAAATATAGATTGGAATAGGACATTCTAAAAAAGGAAACCTGGAATTGTTTTAAAGAACAATCCTTGTTTCCATCAGGGAAGAAAATTTTAGTGTGGAAAAATATTTTCTTAAAATATTTTTGGTTTTGGGATTAATTGTTTCAAGTTGTCTTATAAAAATTGTTTTATATAAATTTTTTCATCAAACGTGTCTCCCAGTTCTATCCTTGTGGCATGATTAGGTATGTAATTGGGGAAAATCTAAAAATTTTCATTACTCACCACTATTGTACATCCCAGAAATTATAAACCTTTTTTTTAATAAAAACATTTTATTAGGTGGATTTTTTTTATAATGAAAACCAACTAATAATATTTTTGAGATGATTTTATTTGAAAAAAAACATTTGAAATTATTATTTTTAATTAATTTGATTACACGTTAATTATAATACTTATAAATATTTATACTTATTATATATAGTTTTCAAAATTATTCTAAAAGGAAATATTTTTTTCTTTGTTTAGAAGAAAATTTTAAAATAATTATTTTTTATAAGATAATTATACTAGTATGCGATTATAATTAATTTGTTTTTATAAATATTTTATTTTCAAAATATAATATATATGTATATATATATATTGTTTTGAATTAATTGATTCACTTTTATAAAATAATAATGTTCTATTTTATAAATATATGAAAATATTTTAAATGATTTTAATTTATAAAAAATGAAAAATAAATGTGGTAGAAAAAGGGAAAATTTTGTCTAGAGGTTTGGGGGTTCATACGAGTCCATATCTTGGAGGGTTGTTTTTGACCAGGGGAGAGGAAGTCGACCTAGGCACCAGTAGGGGTGTCTGAACAAAGCATGGGGGCTGATGCAGAGTGGGGTATGGGGTGAGGTCATTACTATAGTTTTGTCTGGCCAACAGTGAGGGTTTGAACAATGAGAGGGTAGTCCAACCATCATTATGTTGGTTTTTTCACATTTAGTGTTTTTTCCACTAGTGATAGATTCCAAAGTCCATGAAAATTATTTTGGGGGTTTTGATCTATCCATATCTGGTGTAGGTGCTGCCTTTCCCTGTTTAGGGATCCTATTTTTCATTGGGTCTAACCCAGATTTTTTTCATTTCATTTTTCATTCTTCTTTGATAAATTTCACTAGTTTACTGTAGTCCATTTTTTGTTACCTGGTTTTATCCTACACTATAAATAGATTGTTCAATTTTGTCTATAGATGTAAATTTATATTTTCCTATAGTATCTATTTTAATATTTTTCCATTATATTATTCATATTGGGTTTTCTTCAGCTATCTACCTCAATACACAACTTTCCAAGATATGTTTTCTATGTTTAACAATTGTTTATATATATATATATGGTTTTGTAAATAAGGAGTGGTTAAAAAATCCAATTCATCTATGAAACTGTAATTTTTTTTCCTATATCAGGGTGCACAAGCAATTTGAAAAAACAATTTTCACTCTAAAGATGATATAAAAGAGTCTAGAGGTTATGATTTTTCACCAATAAGGTAGGGTTTATATTATTATTATTTATTTTTAATATTTATTTCCAAATTCATTTTCTAATGAAAATTATTTTGATTTTTTTCAAATGCTTATTTTTTCATCAATTCCTTTTAAATATTTAATTTTTAAAATAAGTAAGGGATATGACCTTTTTATTTATTTATTTGTTAACCATACCTGATACTTGAATTATTATTTTGGAACACTTATAATTTTAGTTAAACTTTTATTTTAGTAAGGGATTATTTTAATGTTATTATATGAGTATAAAGTAATAGTCCAAATTATGTTATTTAACAAAGTTACACACATATATATGTATGTATTTCTATATATCTATCTATATAATTTTATATTAGAATTTACAAGCTGAGGTAAATATTTTAATTATTTATTAGGATCTTAATTCTCAAAATATGGAAGTGAATTATTACATTGTTATAAATTTATTGAGTTTAAAATTTATATGATTTTTAGTATTTTAGTGCATAAATTATGAGAGCATGAATATATATATATATATATATTTTTATAAATTTAGATATCAAAATAATTTAAAAAAATTATGATTGACCATGTTTTAATTGAGGTTAAGAATATCAAAAAAATTCTCATTTGATATACATGTTATACACAAATCATGATTATGTTTTTACATAGATGATTTTTCACACACTTAATACATTAATATATGAATACGTATATATATGTTTATATATATTAATAATCATTGAATTAATATTATGTTTATACAATCTACCTTCAAAATAGATATTTATGGGTTTATGAATAATGTTTTAAGTGCATGGATGATAATTAATCTTCCATGAAATTTTGTAATTTTTTTGTATCACGATATTTGGTTATCCCAATTCTAATAAGTGATTTTCAAATAAGGTTCGTATCTGTAAATTTATATAAAAATATAATTGTATATGTATTTAAAGGTTGTTTATATTTCTAAAACAAAAACTCTTATGGAAATGTATATATATACATGGATGAAATTTATATTTCCATTTTATAGTAATGTTTCCAAAGGAGTGTGCATTGAAAAACTATAATTTCAACATTTTATATTGAAATTTAGGGTATCAAATTTTCATATAGTCATGACCATGAATTTTTCATATCATCAACATTCTTATGTATTCTATTTTTAATTGTTAATGTATTTTGTTATGCATTTTTCATTTTTTTTTTCTGGAAGAACATCTATTTTTAAGCGTGCGATTCTCCTAAAAATTGTTTTTGAAACTATCAAGAATATTTGTATGAAATGATATAAAAACAATTATTTTCTTTTAGATAAAATAATTTTATGTATGTAATTTTTAAATGTTTTGGTTTAGTATTTTGAACGGAAGGTCCATTAAATTTTTTTTCAGAAATTGGAACTTGTATAATGAATGTTATGTTATGAGGAGTAAACCCATAAGTCTTAAGGAATCTTGGTTTCATAAGTGTTATTACTAGAAGCCTTCCAATTTTATTATTATTTCTAGTTATCAAAAATGACCTAGAAATAATTATTATTTATGATGGAGAAATACCAATGATAATTTAAAATGTAGTTATTTTATTCAATTAATGATTTCTAAATTATATGGATTTTTATGTTTTTTAAATATAATTTTAAGTATATATACATGCATAATTTTATTATAATAAAATATTTTAAAATTTTTTATTAATGTTTTAAAGACCCCTTACTGTTCAATTTAATGCTCACCCTATGTTTTAAATTTATTTTTCATATGTTTAATAGAGTTATTTTAAGGCGTTTTCTTCACCTAGGTAGTTAGGACACATAGTTTCATCTTATTATTTCATTTTATTCTATTACATCCCAGATAAAAATGTAAGGTTTCCCTAATTTTTCAAAAATTAGTATTTGAAAAATTCCTCTATTGTAATTAATTTTATGTATTTGTTCACTATATTTTATGAAACAAATATAACCTACATTTTATTTACTGAACCCAGAATAATGGGACTGTTTCTTCACACATGCTTTTGAATGTTAATTATTTGGAATATTTAGTTTAATGGGACACAAGTAAATGTAAATAATTTCACTTATCTAGTGGTACATTTTGATTTTAGATCATGGAGTTGAAATTGGTGTTAGAGTTGGAGTTTGGAGTTGTATCGTTGGAGACATTGAGTTTTTCATTCTTCTGTGTAATTTGATATTGTGGTCTTCCACTGGGGTTCTTATTTTTAGATTGATTTTGAAAAATGAAATTTTGAGTTTTCATCCATTGTTATAAGACCTCAAATTTTGGTTTATTTGGTTATAGAATGTTTGGTTGGTTATCTTAACTGTTCAAAGGGAGAATCGTCCCACACATGTATTGATGCCCTAAGCAATTTACTGCTAGCCTTTGGCCTCTTGGGGATGTCATTTAAGGCCATGTAATGTTCCATTTACTTATCAATCCAATTAAGAGTTATGGGATATTAATAAGTATATGATAATATCATAATGTTTTTCTAAGGTAGATAACCTTTTGTTTCTTAGATGTTACATACCCACCTAGATCCTAGCAAGGGTATGCTACTATTTCAGAGATTCACTGAGCAGTAAACACCCTAAAAAAGGCTGGTTGAGTATAATCTTAATGTTCACATGACGCATTATGTGTAGGCCTAAGACTTCACACCAATCTGTTCCCACCAATGTAATATTTTCATGGTGATTTAAACACTTTGTGAACCGTTATGATTGATTTGTAAATATTTTTATGATTTGATGATATTCCAATAGATAAAAATAATATGATTATTTGAATAGGTGTGGATAAATTTTCAATTTATGATATATATTGCTCTAGATTTATAGTTATAAACTATGATTCACAATGTGATAACCTAATGAGGTTAATTATATTATTCATAAATAGAACCTAATTGAAGTAGTATAAAAACAAACAACACCCATAATCACTGTAGGTATTTTTCTTATGAGAAACCCAACACGAATGTTGTTAGAGATGAGATGATTATGATTATATTGAAATATTTGGATTGGGTTGTGACCAATAATATTTCCTCTATGGAACAAAATATTCATTTTCAAGAGGATTCACTGATGTTCGATCATTTGATGTGGTAGAAATCTTCATCTTGTAATGGAATTAACAAATCATTGATAATTAAAAAGTGGATAAAGTCCAATAAAAATATATTTCTATCATTGTGAAGAAATGAAATGAATATGGTTATTCATGGCATGTAGTGTTTAAAGGAATATTCTTATCAGTTGTGGTTATTGATTCAAAATACAATATAGGAGGAGGAGATTGAAAAAAAGTAATGGATGAAATTTAAGGAGATATTATTTGAAAAATACATTCCCCATGATCAATGATCAAATAAATAATTAAATTTCATCAATCAAACTTATAAGGAAGAGGAAATTGATGTTGACTATGAGGAAAACATTATCGGATTATCTATTTAATCTATTGACAACATTTGTAATATATAATGTATGATATTTGGTTTATATGTTATGGTTAATATAATCCCCTAAAGAGAACTTGTCTCTCAATTTATTAATTATATTATGATATAATATCCAGTACCATTGTCATGGATAAAGATTTATCAAATTTCAAAATTTCTAAAGGAAATCAAGAGAAGAAGAGGATGAATGAGAACCCAAGAAACTAATTGAATGGTGGAAAACAATGGAAGGATAAAACATCCAACATTTTATAATTATGGAATGAAACACCCTGGTACATCCCTTAAGGGAATGAGTGTTATATTTATTTGTGGGGAGAAATTCATTAGGTACATGAATATAAGGTCAAGAAAGAAGTTTCCATTTTTTCATGTTTCATCTATAAGGATATGAGGATATATATAAATTAATACCCAATATTAAATGTAAAACATCACATTAAATTCTCAGGGAGAAAGGAAAAGTGTACGAAATTACTATAGATGATGATGAAATCCCATAAGACGTGACTGAAAGTGAATTTAATGTAAAATATTCCTTTATTTGATTTTAGAAAAACATGAAATTTTATATTATTCATAGATATATATTCTTCCATTATCATGTTGAGTAAATGATTTTGAATAAAGACACCATGAGGGAATCGTTTTATACTAAGAATATATCAGTTGGTTTCCCTTAAGATAAATTATTATATGCTAGTTTTATGTAAGGTTGTTATTCATTTGTTTGGCTTTCACATAATACAAATTTTTAATGTTTAGTTTGTATTATATATTTTATAATATGTTGATAAAGTATAAAATAATATATGTTGAATTAGTTGTATTATTATGTAATAGTTAAATGTTTATAGAATATCAAGGGGTTTTATCATTTATGTTTTAGGAATTAATATATTACATCCTTGCAAGAAGTTTTTTAATATTTACTATTATCTGAAATTATTGTAATTATATTTTTAGTCAAGTGAATTGTCCATTAATTATTTTTTGAATCCTTCAATCCATTCAATATTAATTTTCATGCACCAGATATGAATACTTCATTTTATTCTATCGTCATAATAATCAGAAGTGAAATCTGATTACAATACTCAATCCAAGAGGAAAATTTTAACATATTGATTTAAAAGGAATCAAGTCTGTATATTTTTTCATAATTCCATAAAATCAATAAATGGTGGATAAATCTATCATGTTTTATGATGAAATTGTCAATTAATTATAATTTTAATCTTCTAAAAACACATTTATAATTGTAAGTCTTATAAAGACCAAAATATTTTTTTATTAGGGCATATTACATTCCCTAGTATTAAAATTGGAAATAAAGTTCATTTAAATGTCATAATATAATGAAAATTAATTCAAATAATGAGGATGGAATGTATATATATATGGGAGAATGTAACACCCAAATATTCTTGTTTATTTTTTTTATGAATTCTATATTTTATAGTGTGTGCCACATTTACCCTCGAGGTTAAATGAGCTATGAAATAATATTAGTTAAATATGGTTGTTATAACCAACTGATTAAATACATAATTAATGGATAATTAACTTGACTACAAAAATAATCATTTTTATTCTTAAAACAAACAATTTTTCTACAATTTTTTTCATTACGTTTTATGAAATTACATGAAAAATAATTTACACCTCTTTTTTTAGTGGAAGAATGTAAGATAGTATAAATATTTGGAATAATAATAATTAATAAATGATAATGAAGATAAACTAAAATAGATTTGTAATTATCATTTAACATCGTAAATATTTATCATCTATGTTTCGTGTAAAAAATGAGCTAAAAGTGTTAACCATTATGGGATAAGGTTTCAATATAACTCTAAAAACATTCCAAAACCTGACTGGTTTGTCATATTTTTTACTTTACCATTATCATATTTTAATATATATAAAAAAACTTCATTGGAATAAAAAAATGTCTTTATATTTCTAAAATATTTTATATAATTTCATGTTTTTCCTTCCCCTCACTTATAAAAGGGGACCTCTTCTTATAAATTATTCAATAACATTTAATCCCTCTATATCAAACAAGAAAAACAATGGAAATCTCACTATCACCCTTACCTTCATTATTATGATCCTTTCCTTTCCAAAATATCATACCAATTAGGATTAAGGTGAAATCCAAAGGGGTCTCCTAAATAAAATGTAATCATTTTACCTAGCAATTGAAATTTTTTTCCTTCTTGTACATACTCCAACCCTATTGTATCCATCCTAACATTATTAATCCAATTTCACCCATATTCATGGATGTTATTTTTTTTATTAAAAACTATTCTATTTCTCTATTCAATCCTATGGAAACTGGAATCTTTTTCATGTGTACATACAACCTACCATCTAAAAGTAGCGGTGTAATTTTTTTAATAACTATTTTACATGCTTTTTATAAACATGTAATTAATAAATATGTCATATTTATGAAATAATTATGATTATTTGAGTATAATATATCATCAACATTCTTACCCTTTCATCTACAAGAAAATGGTAACGTCGTTCATGCGTATATGTGGACTACCACCTCAATGAAGTGATGTTATTCATTTCACATATCTTCCATTCATTAATGATTCAATTTTTTTTGTATAAAATTATATTCATTCCATGGTTAATATTATAGATATTATTAAATAGTGATCATGATTCTAGTATTAGAACTACTGTACCAAGTCTTATAAGAAAATACTAAACATTTTACATCATGGATGGTAATGTTAACTAATAATTGTCAATAGATGAGTGATATAATGTGATAAATGAATCATATTTTTTATGTATACAAATTAATTTTTTAGTATTATTTAATTATAATAAATTAAAATTTATTATAACGAATGTTATGACTGTATATAAAAAAATTTGGACATAAGGTACGAGTAATGTCATCACATTCCCACTTCAAAAATTTTTTTTTTATATTATGCACCTAATTTATTTTACATGGGGTATATAATGATCCTTGGAAGAGTTATATCATAATTATGTATTTAAACATATTTTTTAAACAACTATTCATTTTTTCAATTTTAATATCTTTTGATTTAAACTCTAGAAAAGCAGAAAAGACATATTTCAAAATCTCATTTTTAATTGAGATTTTTTATGTTTATTTTTTCCATGAAATAATTTTATAATGTTTTACTTTAAATCCCATATATTTTCTTCTCCTATTTTATCTATTTTAATTTTTTTTTTGTAATATTACAATTATCATATATTTATAAAAGAATGACTGAGAAACTTTTTCTTAAAAAAACAGACCATATTTCCTCTCTAGTCGACAACAGTTTTCTTCCATGTCCATATTACTTAACCTGTTTTCAAGAATATTCTTTTATATGATCTAGATATTTTTTTAATTTCATTTTCAACCATATTTGAAATTATTTTTATTGGTTCTATAAGAATCATTTTAATAAATTCCCACACGATTATGTTTCATGAATTTTAACAAAATTAAAATAAATCTCTTTTAATATATACTATGTGAATAATGTTTTCCATCATCATGACCTAATATACTTTTATTATTCCTTTATAAGATTTTTTTGTTATATTTAGTAAAATCGTGAGATTATATAATTGGAAAATCATGTTCGATAGTTTGTATGAACTTTAAAATTATGATTAAAATAAAGAATAGAACCCTAAGAATTTATGATAATTTTTTTAAAATAAAATCAACCACATAAATACTTTTTGATGCACGAAACACTGTGTATAAGAAACATGATACTCAATATAAATTTTATTATTTAAACATGACCATTATAATATTTCATTTAAATTAGAGGGAATTAATAGAAATAAATAAATTATTAAAAGATAATTTTTATAGATTTTTAATATAAATTCAATGTTTATATATTTATTAGAAATTAAACAAGAATCATTTTGTGTAAAACAAATGTTTTCTATATACATTTATTTTTATAAAAAGAGGAATAGTCCTGCTTTGCAGACATAATATATAATTAATCATTTCCATTTTAACAAATATATTTGATAAAACTGACATCATGTTTCAATAAGTATTTCAATATTTTCATAGAGTGATTTTTTGACATTTATTCTAAGATGTTTCATTTTTTAGTGAATATAGAAACATAATGATTTTTACTAAAAAATATATTTTAATATAAATTTTCTAGAATGATATAATATTTTTATAAATTTGTTTTAAAGTAAAATTTTTTCAAATATATTATGATTTATCTAATTTAGGTCCTTGGAATCAAATACGTATTGAATTTTGATATTAAAACCTTATATAATTATGAGAATTGTTTCTTTCAAAACACTCTTTTCCATCACACTAGTGGGAAAAATTAAAAATTTATTTATTAATTTTATATTAAATGAATTTTGGAAAAATGGATTCAATATATAGAATCATAATAATTTATATTATATAATATGGTAAAATTAATTCCTGGCCAAAATGAATAGTAAAATGAGTAAAAACAATTAGCATAGTTAATGTAAAAATAGTTTTATTGTGGAGATAAACAATAATGATATGGGTTATAATGTACTAAAAAATTTTCAACCAATTATCATCTAGAAATATTTACACCTTATCCACTCAAAAATTTTAACCTAAAATTGTTTTTGTAATCTTTTTTCATGTGGATGAATTTTTCATTTATTTATTCATTTGGAAAATTTCCATGTAATTTTAAAGAATGTTCTCTTTCCCACATATAAAAAAGAACTTCCTATCCTCACTTCACCACACATGTAAATCTATTTGGATCAAAAACCCTTGAAAAATCTCTCCCAAAAATCCTTGTACATATTCTAGATCTTCATAACCTCCCTAAATACCATCCTTATGGTCTTTAAGATGAGATCAAAGATATGTTTCTCTTAGAGAACGTCATTATCATAAGAAATAACTATCATTTTATTTCTCCATTTTCCATTATCAATTATGTCATAAGAAATCCAACATAATAAAACCAATACCTAAAATATATTTTCATTTTATTATTTTTATAACATAATATGTATCCATCTTCACTTCCATCAAATGGGGAATGAAATCATGGATCATGTGTATGGTGGACTAGCACCTTGCAAACTGAAGAAGTTCATTTTCCCTAAATATATATCAATGAAAGATATAATGATTTATATACCTCATGTAAATGATATTTGTGAAATTATTATACTTCATTAATTTTAATAACCCATATTCATTTTTTCTTTCATTCTGTTTCAATTATGGAATCATCACTCGTGTGTACAGTAGACTACCACCGCGCGAAGTGAATTAAAACCGTTTTCAATTATGCTTTGCATTTAATGTAATAAGGATAAAATTTCATGACCCACCTTCTCCAAGATGATGAAAGGGAAAAAATACTGGAAGATCATTCCTTCCTCATGTTTAAGTATATATAATGACCATTGAGTCCCTCCTCCAATAGGCCATGAAGTTCATACAAGACTAAGGGTATAGAATATCACATAAAATGGAAGGTATTACCCTTTTAATATAACAAGATAAGGAGATAAGATGGTAAATAACAAAAAACTCCAAAGACTAAAATAAATATAAACCCAAAATCCATTCTCGTATGCATGTCCAAAATATATTGATAAATGTACAAGAAACTCTGAAGGAATGTACCAAAAAAAGGAAAGCATCAATGACATCACCAAATGCTTGAGCTATTAAGTTATGGAATAGTCCTTAAAGTCCTCCTGGATACCTGAAAGAAGTTTTATATACATAGGGTGAGGATACAAGTATACTCTGTAGGGAAAACCAAAAGCTCTCATGCACAAGTGGGGAGGCATTGAACTGCCCCGTGAGAAATGTAGAGGTAACCAAAACACCTAGAAAGGAAAACTATCCACCCATACTCACTAAGTCACACTCCCTAAAAAATCATGTTAGGTAAAATAATAGTAATATCACATCGATATTTGGGTACCCATCACAACATTCCCACTGGTTATTTTTGACATCCTATGCATCAGACCTCCCCCATAAGTTCCACATTAGTCCCACTGCCACCCCAACAAAACCTCTATAGGACATCCCAAAAAAAAATCTATCCCATCCTTAGAGACATGGGCCACCACAACTACACAAAACCATGACTTCAAACAGTAGGTCCACATAAACCACCGCCATACCCGAAGACACCTAGGCCAAAACAACCACTGCCACGACCAAAGACACCTAGGCCTTATCCCAAAGTCACGTGGGAAACCAACCTACCCATACAAACATGGTCCAACCACCACAACACACCCTCCCTAAATAATCATGGGAAATAAATATCTTTATTCCATCATAGATTGACTGAAAAATCTTGGGATATCTGGGAGAGGGAGCAGAAAGGATCTAATAACCATCCACATATAGGAATGTGGTGAAATTCACCCTCCCCCATGAAATGGGGGTATTCGTCCTGAATTTATCAACATGTGTGGGGTATGTATAAGAAAAAAAGAACTATAATGTATAAATATAGATAAAAATCACTCATCCTAATATATATGTCCCAAAAAAGAAAACTAACCCATACACAACCATTCTTGTTGATATCCCTACATAAAAAAGTACACAAGAGACACAACCAAAGCACAACCCATTTCTGGAATACAATTCCCCCATTGTACCCATTCTCGTTATCATGTTCAAGTGATTCCATTTAAAATTTCCTTCACTATCAGGCATCTAAAAGGCATAACCACAAGACAAAAACAACAAGTGAAATAAAACAGCGGAGAAGGTATTTAAGCATTCACTCCTGGTTCTCTTGTTAGTAACCACATCAAAAGGGATCTGTGAGATCCATTGGAGTACTAGAACCAAACAAAGCCCCAACATAATGGCTCCACAGAACCTCATATTCACAAAAAAAACAACATCTCAACCATATATTCCATTACCATCCACATGTCACCTCAAAAACATTAAAGAAAACAACTAGACATATCTCCATCTCAATGAAAGGGGTTTTCATATTTATACAACACCATTCATTAAGATCTTCCATTCTGTTGGTTAACCGAAGTGGTCACAAATGGATTACTATTCATCGTTAATTTATTTAATCAACAAAGTTTACGTGAATAACTAGTTTCCATGTTATAGTCATTCATTCACAAGATCATCCCGAAATTATAGATTGATTAGTGCGCAATAAGAGACTACTAATGACCACGATTTTTAGTGTACATGATCCCATAAAATTTAAAACATCAGAATTAAGGTAAAATATAGAAACATCATCAACATTCCCATTCCTTCATTCTTTAAAAGTCATTTTATTATCTTCATTAAAGTTGGTTTCATCTATTCCCCAAGGGAACATCATCATACCCACCTCGCATGATGCACAATATATAGAGAGGGATGGGGAGAAAGAATGGAGAACCCCCTACTTTGATAATCAAGTATCAAAGTATTCTCCTTGCTACCGGAACTAGGGATAGTGTGACTTGCATGAAAATAAAACCGCAAGGCAGAGTGGGAGGGATCCAGTACAAAAGCATTATTTATCTTAGGAGGAAGTCTCGAGGTGCACTAATAGAATGCAACAAAAGGATGGGAGTTGATAGATTTTCTTTAAATGGAGAAAACATGTAATAGGGGGAAACTGGAAAACATGGAAAAGGGTGTGACACTAATGAAAAAGTCTACACATTTTGGTAGTCGAGGGTCACCCCACTCTTAATGTATTTAAGATAACTTTTATCGAATTTAAAACATCCATAAATCAAATTAAAAATGGAATTTAAAATAATTTTATGCCAAAAGATATGTTATTGGAGAAAAACTAGAGAAGTTCAGGAGAAGCTAGAAATGACTCACTGAAGGGTGACCCACAGTCAGCCTGGAACTGTCGCTCTGGCACTATCGCCCTGGCCCTGACGTCGATCGTTGCCACTGACTTCCCATTGGTTCCACTGATGGACCTTCAGTGCCACTGTCCATTGACCTGATATTCGGAAAACTCCTTAATGAGCCAATGATGATCACAGGATACCCCAAACACCTGAATTAGAAAAGGTAATGGACTAGGATGGTCTGGGCCATTGCATCAAATACCTCTCAAATTATTCTCACCCTTGAGAATTCAAGGGTAAACCTTGATGAAAAGAGATACCTCTCGAAAAATTCTCACCCTTGAGAATTTGAGAGTAAACCCAGATAAATGTGAGGTGTTTGAACAACCACCTCATAAGATTCCTCTTAGGGATAAACCACCCTCGGGTCGTTTGAAATCTGGAATAAAACCCCGACATCCAGGAATACCTCTCTCTTCTATCTCCTAACCAACATCTGAAATAATACCGCTCCTCTCCCCAATGTAACCACACAAACCAAGAAAGGTCACACCATCCGGACTTATGGATTTTGAAGTCCCTTTATCTATGTCAATATACTGTCCACTTTGGGTGTCACTCACTCACCTTCACGAGTTTAATCGCATCCACATTAATACATCTTGATTAGGGAACAAGTATTCTCCTCCCCATAGTCAAGACTTCTCACACAAAACAAAGAACAAGGAAAAAAACTTATTATACAGTAATCACGGTCAAACAATACATCATAAGAAAGGCATAAATAAAACATGAGATTAGTACTTAGAATAACTCTTGTTACTAGGAATGCATGTATGCCTCCCATTCCCAGTTACATTCATCGAGGCCACTGTGACTCTAAAATACACAAACTAAGGGAATTGTTCATCCACAAAGCACATTATCTTTACAATCTTTGATTATCATCGGTCACTCCATGGACATCAAATAGTCCTTGTTATCCAACTCTCCCCAGTCAAGCAAGTGGGATTCATTATTTAGATATTGATGGAGCATAGATAAATGGAAGAAGTTGTGTATCCTCGCCAGCAGTGGTGGTAATACCATCTAAAATGACACCTCGTTGAATCATCTAAACATCTTGAAGGGTCCAAAGAACCTAGTAGAAAGCTTACTCCCCCTTCCAATCCTCTGTTATCCACATTGAGGGGAGACCTTCAAGAACATGTGGTCCCCAATCTCGAACTCCAATGGTATCCTCTTAAGATCAGTATTAGACTTCTTCCAGTCATGATATACCTTCTTCCTCTCATGCACAAGTTGAACCTTCTCTTTCATGATCTGCACTACCTCAAGTCCATGAACACCTACCTCCCTAACCACTTTCCAACACATGGGTGAACGACACAGTCTCCCAAAAAAGACTACAAACTGTGCTTTGAAAATGGTTTAGTGATATATATTTTTGTAGGCATACTCTACCAAAGGAAAGTGTCATACCCAAAATCCTATGAAGTACAGAACACATGCTCACAACATATCCTTTAATATATGGGTGGTCATCTCTGTCTGTCCATCGGTCTGAGGGTGGAAAACAGTGCTATAGAAAATCCGGGTGCCAAACTCATGAGGTAATCCCTCCAGAATCGTTAATTAAAGCATTTATATTGATCCAAAACTATGGTTCCAGGAATCCCATGTACCCACACAAATTCACCCACATACTTCGGTGCCAAGGCATCCACTACACGTGACTCCTTAAATACTAAGTTGTGAGCCGATTTCCTCAATCGGTCCACCACTGCCTAGATGGAATCAGAGCCTACCTCACCTATGGGTAGTCCTGTGACAAAATCCATCAAGATGTGAACCCACATCTACTCTGGAATGTCTAAGGTATGAAACAGACCACTAGAAACATGGTGTTCATACTTCACCTGGTGACACATGAGGAACTTTTCCAAAAACTCTGCCACTGCCTGATTCACTATGATCCACAAAAACTGACCTCTCAAGACATGGTATATCTTAGAAACCCATTGGTGTACCACCAGGGCTGATCTATGTAACTCATAGAGAACTCCCTCATGCATCATATATATAGACAAACAACTTCCTTTGGAAAAAGCATCTGATTCTGACCATACTTCTGGAGAATCACCACGGTTAACATGATCACACATAACTTCAACCTCTATGTCTCCCCACTAATACTCCCCAACCATCCATACCAAGTAATACTCACTTTCATCTAAAACAGACAGCCTCTATTATCCTCTAGTATCATGCCCAGATGTAAAGTAGCTAACTTCTCCATTTCCTTCCAAGCATCTGTTTACTCCCAAACCACATCCATATATGAAATCCTACTCAAGTAATTGCCCACCAATATCCCCTTTACTAAGTTGTAGGAGATCTTGAATTCATAGTCATCGAGGAACTCCCTCCACCTATGTTGTTGCATGTTCTTTTATCACTGGGAAAAGACATACCTCATGGTCTTGTTATCTGTGAAGACCATGAAGTGTTCCCCAATGAGTTAATTCCGCAACATATTCTGCACGAACACAACCTCTAAAAGCTCTAAGTCATGCATGGTATAGTTATATTCATGAGGATGAAACTAAATAGACCCTATAAGAGATCCCTCCCCACTACTACATCATCACACACCCCATTCCTAGTTTGGAAGCATCACAGAGCACTTCAAACGTTACCCCTTCTTCTGGAAACCTCATCACAGGGGCACAAACCAGCTTCCTCTTAAAATAAATTAATGTTTTTTGGAACTACTCACTCTATACAAGTGATTGGTCCTTTCTGTTCAAGGCCATCAAGGGTGTCATATCTCAAGATAATTCAGGAATTAACCTTCAGTAGAAACCTTCCAGTCCTAAGAAACAACGAACCTCTACTACGTTCGTGGGTGTTTCCCAAGAAACAACTTCTTTGACCTTAAACAAGTCCAATATTATTCCCTTATGAGACACCATGTGTCCAAGGATATGCACCTTTCATGTCCAGAATATTCACTTGGACAACTTCCCATATAGATGGTGGTGTCAGAGGACACAAAAATAGTCCTTTTATTCTTGGTGTGATCGTCATATGATCTTGAGTATATGATGATTTATTCGATGAACTAGACCAAGAACCAGTCTTGATACTCAAGGAAAAAAACTTCATGAGCCCCATGAACACAGCTGGTGCATTCATAATGACGAATGACCTGACCACAAACTCAAAGTGTCCATACCAATATATGAAACTAGCCTTCAGGATGTCAAAATACTTCACACTCAACTAGTGATATCCCGACCGTAGGTTGATCTTAAAGAACTAACCTTATCCCTTCAAATGATAATAAAGGTTTTCAATCCATGGGAGGGGGTAATAGTTCATGACCATCAACTGATTCAGTCTTCAGTATTGTATGCACAACCTGAGACCATCGTCAAACTTTTTTCGAGAACAAGATTGTTTCACCCCATCGCGACATGCTTGTTTAGATAAAACCATTTTTCATCAAGTCTTCAACCTAAATTTGTAACTCCTGCAACTCATAAGGTTCCATTCGATAGAAATCCATAGAAATCGAATGGGCATCGGGCTGTAAGTCTCTACCGAACTCAACATCACATGAAGGTAGTTTAGTCACAAATTGTTCAGGGAAAACATCCAAGAGAACACTAACAATCCCCGTAATTTCCACTATCTCTGATTCTTCCCATTCCACCAGAAGCTCGGATAAAAAGGAAATAAAGTGATCCACACCCTATCTACCCCCCTGACAACCCCGCTTGCCAATGAAATCTACATGATTACCGCTCATATATGATAAAATAAACATTCTCCAGAAGAAGTCGATAATAGCATGCATGAAAAATAGTTAGTCTATGATCAGGATGACACCGTATGGCTGTATTTTTAGTAGAACGATATCCCTATTAGATTGATGTGGCCCAAAATTAGTCTACATCATCGAAAGATACCAAACAGGTAGTTCGGACTTCTAACTGGCATCCTCAACACCAAGGTGATGGAATGTATCTCTATGTATATACCCATGGTATCAACAAGACTAGGTGAAAAAAAGGAGTGTGAATCTCTATAATCAAACAAGGAATATGCTATAGTACTAAAAAAATTGATTGTACCTCAAACGGCCTCCAGCCCTACAAGAACTGTTGCCTCTACGGTGTAAAACCACCGACACCCTGCACCTCTTCCCTTCGGCTATTGACCGCCTCCCCAACCATGCCTGGTCAAGGTCCCTAAAGAGATCCCTAAGGTCAGCCTCCTCTGTCACCATCCTCCTTTGGTGGAGCAGGAGCTCGTTTTATCTACTGTTGCGGCTAAAAAGTTTGGGCTAAAAACTAGTGTTGCTGTGTTGGGCGCTAAACTTTCCCACCCCACTATACTACAATCAGTCTAGGAACTATTTTCAAAGGTTCCCATGGTTGCCTTCGGTAATTAACCTTGGTCTATGGCTCGTGGAGAAAGGGCGGGGACCGGGAGATTGGAATTGGAACTGGTGATGCTTGATCCCCATCGGATGAAGACTGGAAGGCCATGATGCTGGAGGCATGCTGCTGATGGCTTCCCCTTTGATGAGATCAATTGTATCCCCTCCCATGGCACACCCCCCAGTGTGTGCATCTTCTCCACCACTTCATCATTCATCTGAAACTACAATTACATCGGTAGAGTGAAGGGTGTGACAGCATACGGAAGAGAAGGTTGACGTGCCTCCTCTGAGCATCTTTCCCACAACTCCTCATCCGAGAAGAGGTCTTGAGAGAAACGAAGGAGATCATTGGACTTGATCCCCAACTACCATAAAATCATTCTCCCTTTCTTAAGGGAGATATCCTCTTGGGTGTTTTCATCCTTCATCAAGTAAGAAAAGAAATCTACCAGAAACTCCTTCTTGAATTCAGTCCATGATACCTCATCATCCTTCTTCTCCGCGAGATAGAGCGCCCACCACTAAAGCAACACTCCCAGCATCTAAATCATGACTAGAGGAACCAAGTACTCTATCAAATAAAGAATCGAGCTTATGGAAATCATGAAATCCTTGATCCATCTCTCCATATCCATGTTTGAGATGATTCCCTCATAATTTCCGACAGTCTAATTTCAGAAGGCACGAAGCATGTCCTGCCACTGGTTTTCCTTCTCCCCCCGATCATCACTTTGTTGATCAACCAGATCAACAAATTGGGACTCGACTACGATCACCACTCATAGATTTCATCCAAGGGAAATAGATGAAAAGTTAAAAAAATGACTCCAAATCCCGAGTAGTGTAGAAGATTGCTTTTAAATTTTCATTCAACATTTTTCAATTTATTTCAAATTTCCCAAAACACCCAAGACACACAAGAACACAAGTCTTTATGATGTATGTAACTTTACTAGGTTCTCTATGATGAAATAGTTGTATCCTTTCTTGGTTGTTAAGTAGGACCAAAGTCCTTTCATCGGCTCACGAGGGGGGCCAAAAATCATGTGTCCTAGCTTATCTTCCCTAGAAAAATTCATGCACTATGATTTCCTAACATGATTTCCCTACAATCCCATGAGATCCTCATTGTGCCTAACCTCGAACACCATCATATCCTTCAATCGTCATCTCGGATACCACTCTTTAATGGACCTCCTTCTCCAAAATGAGGGAAGGGACAACAAGCTGCCCGACCATAACTGCCTCAAGTTGAAGGAGAGATAATGACACCTGATTCCCACCTCTAATAGGTCCTCGAGTGGCTACTAGCACCAAGGGTATATGATCTCAAAAAAAATTTATGGGATTACCCCTATTATGTAATAATATCAGGATATAAGATGATAAATCCCAAACAACTCTAAAGTCTAAAATAAAAGTAAAGCCCAAAACCCATTCCCATATTCATGTCCAAAATATTGTTATAAAAGTACAAGAAACTCTGAAGGAATGTACCAAAATAAAATAAATGAAGCAATGAAAACTCCCAACGACCAAGTTAATATGGTCTGACACGGTCCTCAATGTCCTCCTAAAAACCTAATGTAGTTTTATATTCATAGGGTGAGTATACAGGTATACTCAGTAGGGAAAACCAAAATCTCTTAGGAACTAGTGGGGAGGTATTCTAATGCCACGTGAGAAAATTAGACGTAGCCAAAATACCTATCAAGTATAACTATCCATCCAGCCTCACCAAGTCACACTCCCCAAATAACTAAATTTAGGTAATGTAATAGTTATAACACATCAATATTTGGGTACATGACACTGCTTTACCACTGGTTATTTAGGGCATCCTACGCCTCAGACCTCCCCCACAAGATCTATTGTAGTCCCACTGTCACCCCCAAAAACCCCCATGGGCCATCCCAACTGCACATCTATGCCATCGGTAGACAACTGGTCCACCAAACCCACACATAACCATTACCGCAGACACCTAGGACACAACAACCACTACCATGCCTGAAGACAGCTGATCTAGAACACCCACTGCCACGCCTGAAGACACCTGGGAATCATCCCGAAGACACTTGGGATACAAACCTACACCCAAACACCCAGGAGAACCACCACCACACACCGATCCGGAAGAGTCTTGTGAAATAATGAACTTTAAGTCGTCACAACCTGCCTGAAGAGACTGGGGATACTAGGGAGACAGAGGAGAAAGGAGATAATAACCATCTGGTCATAGAAATGATTGGAAAAAACCATCCCCTATGAAATTGGGTTATTGGGAACAATGTTCTCAACATGGGTGGAGTTATTAAAAGAAAAAAAAGAAATAAATTTTATAAATATAGATAATCAAGAACTCATACCAACCTAAAGTTTCTGAAATAGAAAACCCCACCATACACAACCACCCTTGTTGTTATCCCTACATGAAAAAGTATATAACAACCACAACCAAATCACAACCCATTTATGGAAAACAATTCCCATGTGGTTCCCATTCTCACTATCATGTTCATGTGATTAAATTTAATTCTTCCTTCACCAATGAGAAAGTAAGAGGAAAACCACAAGACAAAAACAACAACATAAACAAAACAGACAAGCATGAACTTAAGCATTCACTCCCAGTTCTCTTAAATTTAACAATATAAAAAGGGATCTATGAGATCTGTTGAAGTACTAGAACCAAACCAAGACTCAACATTCCAACTCCACACGACCTCAAATTCAAAAACCAACAACCTCTAAAACTATATATTCCATTCCCATCTACATGTCACCTCACAGACATTAAGTAGAACAACCTGGCATATCACCAGAACAAAGAAAGGGGTTTTTAGATTTAGCCAACACCATTACTTAAGTTCCTTCTTTCCATTAGTTGACCGGGGTGATCACACAAGGATTATTATTAATCGAGAATCCATTTAATCAACCACGTTTACATGATTAACCATTTTCCATGTTGCATTTATTCAATCGCAATATCATCCAGAAAATATAGCTTCTTTTGTGCGCAAAAAAAATCACCACTAGCGGAAATAATTTTCAGTGGACATGAGCCCATACAATTTACTAAATAATAATGATAGTAAAATATAATATCATCATTTGTATTTTCTCCACTTCATTCATTAAAAGTGTATTTATTATATTCATTAAATTTGGTTTCATCTAATTCCTGAGGGAACATCATCATACTCCCTTCATGATGCAAAATAAAGAGAGAGAGAGAGAGAGATGTAGGAAAAAACCCTACTTGGATGATCAAGGATCAATGTTTTCTCTTTGCACCAGGAACTAGGGATTGCAAGACTTTCATGGAATGAAAAATCTGAGGATGAGAAGGAGGGCACCAGCATGGGCACATGATTCATCTTGAGAGAAAGACTTGAGGCACGCTAAATGGTTGGGTTGTTTCACACATTAGGAAAATTGAGATTTCATAATTCTTCTCGTTGATGGTGGAGATAGAATAGTGGATGGTTGTGAGTTAATATATATTATTCAAATATATAAAACACATAAAAGGGATGAAATTAGAAAACACAGCAAAGGGTGTGACACAAAAGAAAAAAGCTACATGTTTGGGTGATTAAGGGTCCCCCACTATTAGTGGATTTAAGATAGAATTTGTGGGATTTAAAATGGAATTAAATCACTTTAAAATAGTAATTTAATACCCTTTTATGTCAAAAGATATGTTACTTGAGCGATACTAGAAAAGTACGAGAGAAACGGGAAATAAATCATCGATGGGTGAGTCACCATCACCCAAAAACCATCATCCTTGTGTCATTGCCCTGGAAATGTTGTCGATCATTTCCACTAATGGCCCATTGGTGCCAAAAATTCACCTCAGTGCCACTATTGGCCAATCGGGGCCTTCATCTGTTCGACCTGGAATTTGGAAAACACTTTAATGAACCACCAATGGCACCTTGATACACCGAACACTAGAATTTTGAAAAAGTAATGGACATGAAAAGTCCAGGTCAATATATAATATTAGTGAATATGTTATATATATATATATAATATTATAATTATTATTTAAAATTAATATATCACCCACTTCCTTACCCTTTCAATCCTTAATCAAAAAATATTATTGCTTGACCCTTCGTACAGCTAACCGTCTCAATATTTCGATGCAACTCATTTTGTTTGTCCAATATTAATAAATGGTTATAAAAATGTATATAATTATTTAAGATGATATTTATTAAATTTTTATCATTATTAAGATGATATGAATATATATCTTATGAACAAGAATCAGAACGTTAATGGAATAACATGCATGAGAAAACAAGGCAATTAACACCAAAAATAATGAAAATAATGAAATATAATTAATAAAAGGCTGGTAAAATGTTATAAGAGGGTATTATATGATACTATAAATATGATTATGGATCTATTATAAATTAATAAAATTCTTAAAACCATTATATAGGAGTTACGACAATTTACAATGGATTTTATACATGAGGTAATGGTTTCTCATCACACATTTACTTCCGTGATACATATTCTATATTCGCCACTTATTTCGTTTGTGACGTGTATATATTGAAAATTTGATATTTTTTATAATTAATATGTTTTTATTCATGGTTTTTAATGTTTTATTTTATATATTTTATTTTATGTGGAATACAATTAAGAATTTAAAAATTTTGTAAGGGTTTATTTCACAATATAATTATTATTTGGGATTGTTTATGTTTACATCCCCCATGAGGTAATTATTTGATTTTTATATCTTAAAAGCAACCTATTTTCTGGATATATGGTTATTAATAAAAAAATTCAAGTAATAGAACCATTTTTAACCAACATTTTAATTAAAATAATTGAGAAAATGCTTTTAAGATAATTTGAATTTATTAATCTCTTCGGTCAGATATCATTTTCCCTAAGAACTCAAGTTTTATAAAAATGTTTTCAAAAAAATTACCATATTAAAATGATTAATTGAATACCTTTTTATCCATTTTAACTTTAAAAAAAACATTTTCAGAGTAATTTTCATTTCTTCTTCAAAACAATACTCGTTTATCTTTAACTAAAGATGTGAAGTGAATCTCTATTTTAACATGTGCACCATGAATGGAATTTTCCACCATTGTGACCAATTATTGTTTTAATGATTATTTTAATATTATATTTTTAATGATAATTATATTCAACTTTTTCTGAAATTGTTCATCAAATTGATATTTTTATAATGAAAAGTGTTTTTCCTAAAATAGATGTTATGTATCTCTTCTAGGTAAATATATTTATTAATGACATAAACCCCATATTTTTATTATGATCCAATGAGGATATATTGTTTAGATAACATTATTATTCTTTCATGGGATGGTTTATGATCAGTTTGACCGGGTAAGTACAATTTTATTACAATTCACCATTATAATCTATATGTTTTATGATTATGCTTATTGATTGGGGAAAATATAAATATTTCATATGTTAGTTTTTCAATACAAATGTTTATGTTGATTATATTTCTCCCCTTTCATTTGAGGAATTCCTTAGACTATGTAAGTGACCTATACTGACCCAAAGTATTATCAATGGAATTCATTACCTTAATAAAAATATGTAATATGCTATAAAACACATAAATATCATTGATATCATAATAAAAACATTATTCTAATAAAATGAGAATTAAATAACTGAGATATAAATAAATTAATGAACCTATACTGAAGGAATAGTAACATTAACATTATGAATATTAACTCAGCAAATAGAATAGTAACCTCACCTATGAAAGTATATATAAAATTTAGGAATCTTATAAATATTTATATGATATAATTATATCATAGTATAAGAAACTAAATATTTTAAAAATTATTAATTATAGGTTGGTATTTTAAAAAAACCTAAATATTTATTTATAATTTTATAATTAATATAATTATTTAAAAGAAAATCTATTTTCAAAAAATAGATTCATAAATTAGAAATTTGTATTCTTATGAATATAAGATAATTTTATGGGGCCTTTATAATTTTTTCAATGTGTCATCATACCAGTTAAAATTTTAGAAATGGAATTTTTAGAATAAATGATTATTTTGATTAAAATTTATATTTCTCGTTTTTTGAAAATCAATTTCAAAAAAAATGAGTTCTTTTTTTATTCTACACATAGAAAAATGGTTAGGGAATTATTTTTGATTTTCCTAAAATAAATGAATTTTTAGTGAATAGTAAAATACAAAAATTTACGGTATAAACTAAATAATTGAATTAATGAGTGGTAGATTATTTAAGTCTAACTTAGGACCCTAAAATATAATTATACATCATTATTGTAATATTTTTAGTGATAATTATTTAATTTTTCATAGTCTTGATCTAGAAAAAAAAACTAATGATTTAAATAATGATAAATCATCGCTCTCCTCCCCTACAAATACCACCCATGACCCCATCATCTCCTCACACATCAAAATCCTTGAATCATGCAAAACAAACAAACAATACACTTCCCTAGAATCTTACCCACCTATTGGAGGTTATTTCCTCAAATTAATAACTATCATATGTTCCCTAAAGAGTTTTTCAAAGAGGATAAATCAATAGGTAAAATATAATTTCTTTTTCTTTTAATTTATTTTCAATTTCATTTATTTTCATTGCATATTTTCACCTTACCTTATCCATGTTTCATTATAATGAAATTATTTTTAATATTCTATAATTATATCTTGTTAAAGGAAGATCAATAATCAAACTCATCTCACTCTCTCTTTTATTCTAAAAATAAAATCATCGTATGTGATTGTCAATTTATCGACATCATAGACGCTGAATTTTTTTCCCTTTTAACTCTTCCAGGATATTAATAAAAACACAATAATTTTTGGTACTTACTATAAAATTTATGTAATAATAATTTTATTTTCTGTAACTATTTTTTAAGCAAATAAATAAATTATGAAACAAAACAAGTTTTTGATGATCAAAAACCACCAAAATAATTCAAAAGATAATTATTAACAGTTTATCTAATGATTCCTCCTCATTCCATATAACCAAATGATATACAAGATCATTTAATCTTAAATAAATTCATTAATAATATATTGTCTCATTTCTATATAATTATTCTCAATTTACATGAACTTATGAAAACAATGAAAATGAACACTCTCGAATAATAGAAATGTACATTATAACTCATCTAAAAGGTAATAAATGATCTTCATAAATTTTTAATATATCAAATTAAGGTATAAGTGGTTATCCATATAGTAATAATGTAATATAATGTTATTAAATATGATATTTAATTAAATAAAAATTTTATACATAAGTTAAGGGGATTCTCAAACTCAACTCTCTTTCATTGTGGTTTTCCTCTTTCACAACATTTTCAACAAGGATGTTCATTAATGTTCCTTAAATTTCATTTATTTATCATTCCATTTAAATTTGTGGATACACATGTTTCCAAATTGATTTTATGACAAATAAAAAAAATATCTAAAAACATATCTTTTACTTCTCATGATATTGTTTCTTCCTCACTCAAGATTTTTTATTTTTATACCTTGAATATTATCCCCTCTTCATTTTTGTAAGCCCAAATTTTATTCATGAATATATGATTTATGAAATGAAAATTATTCCTTTACATGTTTTATGTTATGTCCAATATTGTTATATATTCTCTTTGACATGAATGATCATGTAAATGTAATGATGTGACGTATGAACCCAGAATTATATACTGCATGTAAATGATATGATATGATGAGTGAAATTATAATTATATAGTGTATCAATAAATTGGTATATGTGATATAACTCATGAGATAAAGTGATATATGTGTGAACATGATTTTATGTTTAATCATATCGATGTAAGTTAGTGGACCATAAATACATGATGTTTCATTTTTATGTATTTCCAAATTCAAATCCTTTATCTAATAACTTCTCTCATTATTATGATACTATGATTATGTTATTTTGATGATGATTAAGATCACCCCATGTTCTATAGATTCATGTTCTTATCTATCCTCTTACTTGGATTTTAGATCGCCCCATTCTTTTCTTTATATCCTCATCTAATTACTTTTAACTATGAAGATATAAGGGCCACTAATTATCTTGTTAATAAGGAATTAAATTACTTACTATGTTTTATTATATAAATGTTATGTATGATACTAATTTCCCAAGACACTAAACCTTTATATCCTGGTTGTGTAACGCTTTTATGTTCTTCCAATGATGTCATAATCATGTAAGAAAAGTAATATCTCTATAATTGGAACTAGATAATGATCTAATTATTTCTATAGATTATGACTAGAAAACATTATTATGAACCCTTAGGATAATTCAATCACCATGGACATCCAAGATTCAATCTTAGGGAATCACAAGTTAGGATATACTTTTTATTTACAATTTTATATGTTTTTGTTCAAACTTTCTTTTCAACATCCATATTAGCTATGTACTCAATCCATATTAATTTTTTCATTCTTTTCTAGTTAATTTCTTGAAATATGAAAATTACCCTCACCTGGTTTCCCCATAGTTTGTAAAATGAAATTTCAAGGGTGAAATTTTCAACGGGGTGGAGAAATGTAATAACCCTAACATTTATCAATGTAATGTTTTCCTTTTTTATAAAAATTTTATATATTATAAAACACATATATAGCATATAGATCCCCATAATAAATTTATTCTCATTAAATAATAATCAAATAACTGACATTTAAATAAATTAAAGAACCTATACTGAAAGAATAGTATCATGATCATTAAGAATAGTAACTCAACTAATATAATATTAAACTCACCTATGAAAGTATAAATAAAATTTTTGATTATTATAAATTATAATATGATATAATTATAACATAGTATACGTCAATAAATACTTTAAAAATTATTAATTTATTATTGGTATTTTTATAAAACATGAATTCTTAATTATAATTTTATAATCAATATAATTATCTAAAATGAAATTTATTAACATAAAATAGATTCATTAGTTAAAAATTTATTTCTTAGTGATTATAAGATAATTTTATGAGACCTTACTTAATTTTACAATGTGTCATATAATCATTTACAATTTTAAAAATGGAATTTTTGAATAAGTGATGTTTTTATTTTAAAATTAAAATTATAATATATAAGAATATAATTTTCACAAATTGGAGTTCATTTATGAGTTATACACATTTAAAAATGATTATATTTTTTTTCTGATTTTTTAAAATACTTGAATTATCGATTAAAATTAAAATACAATAATTTATGGTCAAAGCTAAATACATGATTTATTGATTCATAGATGATGTAAGGATAATATAAGCCTAGAATCTCTAACTCTTCATAATTATTTTAATATATATTGTAATAAGGCTAAAACTATTCATATTATCGATCCAAAATAATAAACTAGGGAATTAAATAATGAGAACAGACCCCTCTCCTCTCAATAAATACCACCCTTGCCCCATATTCGCCTCACACCTCAAAATCATTAAATCCTAAAAAACTACTTCCCAATAGTCTTCCCAAATATCGTTCCCCACCTATATGTGGTTTTTACCCCAATAAAATTCCAATCTAGTGTGATTTAAGGGGGCTCTCAAAGAAGATAATTCATGTGGTCAAATACTGATTCTTTTTCTTTTAATTTCCTTTCAATTTCATTTATTTTGTTCCCTTATCCTCACATTCTCTTATAAAAGTGTAATAAAAACTCTAATATGATTAATATTCTGAAATTTTGTAATGTTAATGTAAGATCCATCATCAAAATCCTCTCATTCTATCTTTTTTTCAAAAAAATTAAATCCTTACATGTGATGTGTCAATTTACCAACATTGCAGATGATGGGTTTAGATTTTCTGTTAACACCTTCAAGGACGTTAATTAAACCACTATAATGGTTGGTATACAATATCAAATGTATATACTATCCATTTTAATGTTTTGTAACTAACTTATATACACAATAATAAATAATGAAACAAGACTAGTTTTTGGTGGTCAAAACCCAGCAAAATAATTCAAAAGATTACCATTAACAATTTATCTAGTTATTTATACTCATACCATATAAAAATTGATATATAAGATAATTTTGACTTATGTAATTTTATTAATATCATATAGCCTCAATTTTCATGAATTCTTCTAATTTTATGTGAACATCCTTACTTTTATTCATGTTAACCTATCAGGAAAGCCAACAAAACTAACACACCTGAATGATAGAATTGTACTGTGTAACAAATCTAAATGTCCCTAAATTAACACAATAAATTAATTAAAAATAATATAAATTCATAATTGTTTATTTATATAGTAATTTATTAATATAATGTTATTATGTAGAATTTTAAATCGAATAATGCTTTTGGACATAAGGTAAGGTGATGGGTTATGATATATCATCTGCAAATGTGTTTTTTCCCTCTGGTGATCAGAGGATAAACCCTAATTATTCTTGCTCTATCATAGATCTCATTGCAGGTGAACCGAGAAGAATCCTTATTTTTGAAAACTAATCCTTTGTAGATGTCATTTTGGGAAAAGTGGCTCTAGCTGATTTGAAGAACTCCTAATGCTTTGATCTGGGGAAAATATCAGCATCGGGATCTTTCAATGAATTATTTCTCAAAAGAAGAGGTAACATTTCTCTCATTGGATCTTCATTTTATATTGGTTTAGAAGCTTAGGAATTGAATAACATCAATAGTCTTTCTCATGATGACCCAAGAAAACATAGTATTTTTGAACATTTCACATTGGATTGATGCATTAATTGCATGTTCCTTTTCATTTCTCATTAGAGAAAAAAACTATTGGATTTGGAAGAGAGGGTCGTGGTCATTTCATAGAAGTTTTAAGAAGGTATTTAAATTATCACAATAATTATGTATGAACTCAAAACTATGTATTTTCCCCATCTAACTGGGCTTCCCTGGACTTCTATTTCATCTCTTTAAGAAGAATGCCCTCTTTTCCACTTCTAGTATTGTTGGTCATCCCCTTAAGCTTGACTCAGCTACCCTCAATCTATCACAAACTTCATTCAATCCAATATATATTAAATTGATATTTTTTAGGATCTTTCATTGCATATTTCAATTCAAAATTGAGACAACGGATTTATTCTGGAGGTTATTTTCAAAAATGTCCCATCCTATTTCAAGAGATGTTCTAGAATTGGGAACATTGTAGAAGAATGTGAAAATAAATATATGGACTCATCCATAAACATTACATAATATTGAACTAAATTAATAATTCACATTAATGATATTTTTAGTTTTAGAGTTTTATAGAATTAGTCCATAACTATTACATTATATCTCAAAAAATAAAAAGTAAACACTACTACTCAGTTTCCATTTATTTCAAAAAATAAAAACTCATTGAAAAAAAGTTTCATGTCTAGTCCCATGTTTTAGAGATCATTAACTTTCCTTGATCTCATCCTCGACACTATTCATATTTAGCTCCTTTGAAAAACATTTCAAAACTTGGGATGAGCATAAAAAGCACAGTAAGGGTTATAAAATAAAGAAAGAAATCAATAGTCCATCAATACATAAAAAACATAAACTCTTTACTATACCTCATGAAATCATAAGATTTATAAATAACACATTGAAATCTTAAATCATAAAGGTAACTTGTGGTATCTATATCATACATACATTGTAGCTATTACAGCTACGTAAGGAGTTACATTCGGAATACCCATCACAATATATTCCATAAATCTCTAGGGAAAAGCATTCACATTTACCTCTGTCACATTACCCACTGTATTGGAAATCTATCTCATTCTCACCCACGCTAGGTTTATCACGGAAAAACCTGTATCCGTAAATAATTCCCAAAAACCATAACATGTTCATACCACATAAAACAAACATAAAGGAAAGATAACATTTCCACATTTGAATAACCATATATCATTTAAATATATTGACATAAAAAATCCATTATCAAAACCTTTTTAAATAAAAAAATACATAAAAAGAGTATATGGTATTTATTTTCCTTTAAAAAACATTTTGGCATGTTAAAGAATCCAAAGATAAAATAATACTCGCTGTGTAGGAAAGGTTGTTGTCACCACGTACGTTAAAAGAAACATTCTTTTTGGTTATTTAGTAAAAATATTCGTAGAAGACAATTCCATTTGAATGAAATGCAAATTCCAATGTTTTTATATAGAGTATAAAATAAAACCTTGTATTAAAACAAAATATGCCTCAATGAAAGAATATTGATATGAAGTCCCTTACCTCATGTCCGACATTCCCCATTCATTCTTTAATATCATGAATATTATTCTAAATTTACTTTATAATTTCTTAATAAACTATTTAAAGTTTATTATTCCTTTTACATCACTTATTATAATGTTATAAACATTATTTATTCATTTAATTTAATAATGGTTGTTTTGTCGATATTTGGTATTTGAGTCAAAAATGGACATCTTATAATTACATGTTGTTCACGTGGTCAAAATCACATCATATATAGAGTGATATTTAAGATTTTAGATATCATATATATCATATATATCCAGTATATAAATGTTTTTATAATATTACATAACATTTGAATATAAGAAATGAAAATCATCGTTCATGGAGACAGGAAGTTGTATGTACGCATGAACTCTACTTTCATTTATATTTTTTATTTTAATGGAATGAAAACATAATGATATATAGGTATATTATAATTAAAGTATAGTACCATATATAATATCATTGAGCCCCCTTTATATGTCCCACATATCTTATTAACGAGTCATATCACTTTGAGGGGGGCGGTAGTCCGCACAACCTCAAATAAAATTATCTTGTTTACCCATAATGGAAACCATAAAGTTATGCTATAAATGGAAAATACAGAAGCATAAAGAAAAAATAAAGATAATACCTATCACATATAAATATATAGTCATCATAATGGCCACCATGAGAGACAGTAGGAGACAATCGAACAACTATCGTTTCATGAGGCGTTAGTTTGCAATTCACAGAAACAGTATGTTATTCATAAATTACATGGAGGTGTGTGTAACTGTAGTTCCAATAATTCTCATTAAAACATCCTAGTATATTTATGATACATGTGTTTTTTTTAAAAGGAATAAAATGAGTTTTGTGGTTGGAGAAGTAAAATAAAAGAAAATAAGTTAAGAGAAACTGTTACATTTAATTTGGTTAACTCTGTTTGGTTTGAACCAAACAGACTTCTTGAAGTGCCTTACGCTTAAAGTAATGATTCTAGGAGGAATATAGGGATATTTAGACCTTATTTGGATAGTTTTTGGATTATCAAGGGGCTTTAGATGTGTGAGGAACGATTTAGAAGTGAGGTATTTTTATAAGGGAGAGGAGGGGCTCTTTAAAAAAGTGTGAAAATATAATTTTATTACATATTGATTTTCAGTTTATAATGGTCCAATACTAAGTAAAGTCCAAGATAATATGAATAATGGTAGAAATAAATTCATCCAATAATAATTTTATAGTTTTTCGATATTTTTTTAATCTTTATAATCATATTTATTTAAATCATTTATTAATGAGGTAAACACTGCATCATTAGTGTGTCATAAATAATTTAATTTATTCGATTTCTAAAAATTATAGAAAAATTACATAATTTAGAAAAAAATTTTATATTTAAAAATAATATTTAGTGTAAATTATTAATTATATAACCCTATGTAAAAATTAATTTACTAAAAGATGTTGTTTTGTATCATTTTTTTCTTTACTTTAAATTAATTAATCTAAAGTGCCATTATCACTCCCAAGTGGATCCATGGGGTCCCCAAATAGGCACAAGGATGCCCATGGTAGGACATGACTCATAAAATAAGGTTTTTACAAGTTTTAAGGTAATTTTTTTATTATTGTGATTTTAGGTTTACCAAGAATTACCCTATTTACCTTTAACTACGGTAAATAAAAGTCAAAAGTTACAATTCACCAAAAATTATTTTCATCTTATTGAACCACATTTTACGTACTAATAAAAAACATGTATGTTTGTTTTTTTAAATTCAATTCACAAAAGTGGTAAATTTTCATTTACATGAAAAATTCAGCTTTTTAAGTACCACTCAATATTTTCACTATTCATCAAAAATTGACGTTTTTGAAAAAAATACCAAAAATTTACCCAAAGTAAATTTTAAAGTCGCAATTCTAAAGAAGAATTTTATTTTGTCAAATAGAAGATATAATAGAGGCCAAAAAAAGATTTAATGAGGGTTCTCCATTAAAAGGTGGTAAATCAACCTTTTAAAGTAAATTATGCTTAAAATCAGATTCATTAACATTTTAAGCCTCTAAATTTTATTGGATAAATTTAAAACCATTTAAAATACATATATAATCATACTCTAGTTAGTTATATTCATTCCTATAAATATAACGGCTAGGCATTAACAACATTTAAAATAATATTGTTATATTATTAGTGTTCTATGTATGATTTCAAAGAAACTCATTGTTGCGTATCAGGTACGCCATCGAACATATCAACCCCTTTAAAGTAAAATTAATATTTAATTCACAAATATGAATAATTATTAAAATGTATTATTTCTTAATTCGCGTAGGATGTTACATCCTTCCCCCCTTTTGGAAATTGCATCCTCGCAATTTTATTCACTTTTCAAATAAATGGGGGGTATTTATCCCTCATAGCATTTTCAGATTCCCACGTTGCCTCTTCAAACATATGTTTTCACAGAAAACCTTTACCTAGTGAATTACCTTATTCTGCAATACTGGCTCTCTTTGGTCAAGAATCTAGACTGGTTGTTCCTCATAGGAGAGATTCTCTTCCAATTGAACTACCTCTGGACTTAAAACATGTGATGGATCTATTATATACATTCTCGACATTGAAACAAGAAAAAAATAGTGTACCTAAAATAATAATGGAGCAAATGCCCCATTGTATGCAATTGATCCAACATTCTCCCAGATTTCATAGGGTCTAATGAACCTCGGTCTCAACTTTCCCTTATTACCAAAACACATCACACTTTTCCAGGGAGAAACTTTGAGAAATACATGATCACCTACCTCAAAAGAGAAATCCTTCATCCGGTTATCCGCATAAGTTTTCTACCTACTCTGAACTATTCCCATGTTCTTCTGAATCAATTAAACCTTTTATGCCATCTCTTTTACCAATTTTGGTCCCATCAGCTTCGTTTCACCTACTTCATTCCAAAAAGCTGGAGATCAACAACACTTTCCATAAAATTCCTCAAATGGAGCCATCTGTATAATGGAATGATAACTATAATTGTATGAAAATTAAACCAAAGAAAGATGTCGGCCCCAACTTCCCTGGTGATCCAGTGAACAAGCATGTAGAATATCCTCCAAGGTCTGAATTGTTCGTTTTAAATGGCCATCTGATTGAGGATGAAAAGTTGTACTAAAATTTAATTCAGTACCCAATGACTTCTGAAGGCCTTTCCAAAACTAATAAGTAATCCTAGGATCATGATAAGATACAATAGAGAGGGGAAAACCTTGTAACATGACTATATTTTTAATATACAACCAAGAAAGTTGATCTAGAGACAAAGTATCTCGAATAGGAAGGAAATGATCAGATTTAGTCAACCAATCGACAATAACCTAAATTTCATTATTACCTCGAGATATATTCGGTAATCCCACAATGAAGTCCATGTATTTATTTTCCGATTTCCACTCTAGAACCTGTAAAGACAGAACCGTCCATTTCGGTAACCATCGCTCTACTTTAAACTACTGACAAGTCAAGCACTTTACAGTAAAATCAGCAATATCTCTTTTCATTCCATCCCCCAGTAATACTTCTAAATACCTTTGTACATATTATCACTGTGAAGATGAACTGAAAACGGAGAAATATGCACTTCACATTACTACTCACTCTTAAATTGTGAATCACAAGGCCTGCATAATCTTTTCCCAACCCTCAGAACACAATCATTATCAATATTAAATTCATGCAACTTACCCTTCTAATCTTACCCTAACTTTTTGGCAACTCAGTGTCTTCCTTCTGTGCTTGCGTAATTCTGTCTGATAGAGATGATTTCACTGACACCTAAAACAAAACAGAATAATTTCTTGCACCAATAACTTCTATACCAATTTTCATCAAATGAAAAACCATAGGATCTCATTCCAAAAGTTGCATGGTCTACGAATCCTTACTTCTCTCGACTCAATGTATCAACCACATTATTTTCCTTTTCTAGTTGATAATGAATCGTGCAATCATAATCCTTGATTAATTCCAACCATCTCTTCTATATCATGTTCAATTCATTTTGAGTGAATATACACTTCAAACTATTTTTGTTATTATATATTTCACATTTTTATCCATACAAATGATGCCTCCAAATTTTTAAAGAAAAAATAACAGCAGCTAATTCCAAATCATGTGTAGGGTAATTTAACTCCTGAGGTTTCAACTTACTTAAAGCATAAGAAATTGCCCGATCCTTATGCATAAGGACACAACCATGTCCTTTCAACGAACCGTCACTATAGATAATAAACTCACCATTTCATGAAGGCAGTGCCAAAACTGGATCATTCACC
The DNA here is from genome assembly GCA_963277665.1 of Viscum album. NCBI lineage: Eukaryota > Viridiplantae > Streptophyta > Magnoliopsida > Santalales > Viscaceae > Viscum > Viscum album. The sequence goes on from OY728155.1 coordinate 800,026,258, forward strand.
AATATTCTTTTCAAATCATGAAAATAATCATCACATTCTCTTGTCTAAATGAACTTAACACCTTTTCGAGTTAACTTGGTCATTAGAATAGATAACAATGAAAACGTTTCACCAAACCTCCAGTAATAACTCTCTAAACCAAGTAAACTACGGATCTCAGTTATATTTATGGGTCTTGGAAATTCTCAAACCACTTTTATTTTATCAGGATCAAAAGTTATGCCATTTTTTGAAACAATGTGACCATGGAAAGAAATTTTTTGTAACAAAAACTCACACTTTATGAATTTCCCATACAGTTTCTTTTATTTTAGTTTTGAAAGACAAACCTTAAATGACTTTCATGCTCATATTTACTTTTATAAAAAACCCAAATATCATCAATGAACACAACCACAAAATTATCCAAGCACTCACAGAAAATTCTTTTCATATGATGCATGAATATAGCAGGTTCATTGGTTAAGACAAAGAACTGAACTACAAATTCAAAATGTCCATATCTAGTATGAAACACAGTCTTCATAATGTCTACTTCCTTTACTTTTCACTGATGGTACCCCGACCTCAAGTCAATCATTGAAAAAAACTAGGCAACCAGGAGCTGACCAAACAAATCATCGATATAAGGAAAGGGATACATGTTCTTAACAGTGTTTTTATTCAATGCTCTATAATCAATGCAACGTATCATTGAAACATCTTTCTTTTTAACAAACAAGACAGGAGAACCCCGTAGTGATGTGCTAAGTTGAATGAAACCTTTATCTAATAACTCCTTTAATTTCTTCCTTAACACTAAATATACAATATAAGCCATTGGATGAGGGGTTTTGAAATTGGCTTAGCATCTGGAACTAAGTCAACAGAAAATTAAAATTCTCTATCAGGTATAATACCAGGAAACTAATCAACAAAAACATCATGGTACTCATTTACCACGGGCACATAATTAATCTGAATAGTTTCTTTGTTCTCAACAATATGTGCAAGGTAACATTCATTTCCATCATTTACTACTTTCTTAGCTTCTTGATATGTTATCATAAGTAAGTTTTAATTCTTGTACACAAATTGAAAATCATCTTGAAAAGAAACCTCTTTACCTCTGCATTAAATCTTATAATGATGAACATAAATCCAATTTATACCCTAAATAACATCAAATTATACTAGAGGAAAAACAATAAGTATTGCAATTAGATTCTTCCAGCACACAAGGATAGGAAGGTTATACTCTTTTATTTTTGTCTCCACATTTCCTCCATGAGTTGTTACCATACGTTTTCTATTTATATCTTGATATGGAATTTCCAATTTAATAGAAAGATTCTCAGAAATAAAAGAGTATGTAGACCCTAAATCAAAAAATGCATTGGCATAATCTGAACAAACAAACAGTGTACCTAATACTACTTCATTTGATGGCCCAACATCTGATGAAGTAGTTGTAAATGATTTCACCACCCCTTTTTACTTTTAGTCTGGTTTCTTTCCCTTAGTTGAGTTCTTTGTTGGACACTAATTTTCATAATGACCCATTTCATTGCACTTAAAACATTTTACTAATTGTAAATCAGATTTTGTCTTACCGTTACCCTTTTTTCAGTGAAATTATGAGCCTTATATCCCATTTTACCACATTGGTAGCACTTACCCGAATTCAATAGGCATTCCCCAGCATGCCTTTTACCATAATTTTCAAAAACTAGAAACTTATGTTTCTTACCATCAGACTTTTTTGAAGATTTCTTCACTTTCCCATGCCACCTTGACCTCTTATTCCGCTCTTTTACAAAAAAACAACTGAGAATCAGCAATCTACAATTCCACCTTATCTGCACAATAAAACGTTTTTCATAACTTTTGAACTCACGATAAGATAAATCCCTTATATACATTGGATTTATTCCTATGTAAAAATGGTTGATTTTACTATGAAGATCTCGTATGAAATTTGGAGCATACCTTGACAATCGAGTGACTTTTGATTCATACGAAGCCACTGAGTCATCCTCCTACCACAATTCTAGGAATTGTTTATCCAGCCTAAGGCGAACCACATTAGAAAAATATTTCTCCAGAAACATACATTTGAATTCATCCCAGTCAAGAGAATCAATCTCCTCACTATCCCTGATATTTTTCACCATCGACCACAGCTGATCAGCATCACCTTCAAAATGGTAAACATCAAGACTAACCATTTTTGGTTCTGAACACCCCATGACATAAAACAATTTCTCTAGTTGTTTAATCCACCCTTCTGCTAGAACATGGTTAGATGATCCTCTGAATGATGGGGGTGTTTCCTCATGAAATAATCCACTACTGACATATTCTTATGTGGTTGATCTGGCTGATCTCGTGCATGGATACCACGACCATTTATATCCTGAGTCAATTGTTCCATCACAGCAACAAACTATTCAGTTCCAATTCCAACCATCTCAGGTTTCTGATTTGGAATATTTCTTCTTCCAGATGTCATCCCAATATAGCTTCCCTATATCCTCTACGGAAAACCATTCCGAACAGAAATATTTTAGGCGAAGTAACATGATAATCTGAAAATGCTATATCATTTCAATCTTATCATAAATTTATTTATGGATATTATTTTAACAATACCCTAACTCCTATAGTTTTCTAAACCGACCTCTGATTCCAACAGTAAGGACCAAGACATAATCATTACAAAATATTGAATTAAATTAATAATCCACATTAAGGATCATTTCAGGTTTAGAGTTTTAGTGAATTAGGCAATAACTATTACATTACATCTCAAATAATACAAAGTAGATACTACTAATATGATTCCATTTTTTCACAAAATTAAAACTCTTTGAAAAAAAGTTTCATGTCTTCTCCCATGTTTTAGACAGGATGACTTTTCCTTGATCACATCATTGACCCTATTCATCTTTGGGTCCTCTGAAAAACATTTCAAAACATGGGATGAGCATAAAAATATTAGTAAGGGTTATGAAACAAAGAATGATATCATTAGTCTATCAATACATGAAAAACATAAACTCTTTAACATACCTCATGAAATCATAAGATTTATGAATGATACATTGAAATAATAAATCATAAAGGTAACTTGTGTCATCCATATCATACTTAAATTTTAGCTATTACAGTTACGTAGGGAGTTATATTTGGAATACCCATCCATGTATATTCCACAAATCTCTTAGGAAAAACATTCACGTTTACTTTTTTCACATTGCACAATGAATTTGGAAATGTATCTTGGGCTCACCCACGATAGGTTTATCATGAAACCACCTATATACGTAAATAATGACCAAGAACCATAACATATTAATAACGCATAAAACAAACATAAAGGAAAGATAAGATTTCCACATTTCAATCACAATATATCATTTAAATATATTGACAAACCAAATCCATTATCAAAACCATTTTCAGTAAAAAAAATACATAAAAATAGTATATGGTATTTATTTTCCTTTTAAAAACATTTCATCATGTTAAAGAAGCAAAAAATCAAATAACAATCGCGGCGGAAAAAAGGTCATTGTCACCGCGTACGTTAAACAATACAGTATTTTTTTCATTTAGTAATATGCTTTATAGAAAAAGATTCACTTTTAATGAAATTAAATGTTAAATTTGTTAATACAGCATACTAAACAAAATCCTATATTAAAAAAAATATGCCTCAATGAAAGGAGATTGAGATGAAGTCCCTTACCTCATGTCCGACTTGACCCGTTCGTTCATTAATCTCCTAAATAATAAAATAAAGCTAATTTCTACTTGATTAAGAACCTTTTTCAAGTATATTATTCTTTTGATATTTCCTAGTACTATGTTATAAACATTATCTAATCATTTAAGTTAATAATGGTCATTTTGTTAATATTTGGTACCTGAGTCAAAAATGGACATCTTATAATTACAAGTTGTTCATGTGCTCAAAATTACATTATATCCAGAATGATACTCATGATTTATATATCATATATATCATATATATCCAGTATATACATTTATTTATAATAGTACATAACATTTGGAGATAAGAAATGAAAATCACCGTTCATGGAGACATTAAGGCGTATATACGCATGAACGCTACATTCATTTCTATTTAATATTTTAATGGAATGAAAAAATAATGATACATAGGTATATTGTAATTATAGTTTAATGTAATATATAATATCATTGAATTCATCCTTTATACATCCCACATATGTTATTAATGAGTCATATCACTTTGAGGGGGTCGTAGCCCACACTTCCTCAAATGAAATAATCATGTTTACCCATAATGGAAACCCTAAAGGTATGATATAAATGGAAAATACAGAAGAATAAAAGAAATAAACGTAATATATATCATATATAAATATAGTTCTATCATAATGGACACCATGAGAGGCGGTAGGAGATAATCGAACAATCATCGTTTCGTGATGAATTTGTTTTCCATCCACATAAACAATATGTTCTTCACTCATTAGATGGAGGTTTGTGAAAGTGTAGTTCCAATAATTCTCATAACAACATCCTAGAATATTTAGGATATTATTTTTGTTATAAAAAATGGATTTAAATTATTTTAGGTGGTGGAGAATTAAAATAAAAGAAAATAAGTTAAGAGAAAATGTTACCTTTAATTTGGTTAATTCCATTTTGATTAATCCAAAAGGACTTCTTGAAGTGCCTTCTGCCTATAGTAGGGCTTCTATGAGGAAGATAGGGATCTTTAGATCTTATTTGGTCATGTTTTGGATGATCCAAGGGGCTTTAGAGATGTGATTAATGAGTTATAAGTAAGGGATTTTTATAAGGGAGAGGAGGGGCTCTTTAAGAAAGTGTGCAAGTATTATCTTATTATATAATGATTTTTAGTTTCGAATGGTCCAAAACTAATTAGAGTTGATTATAAGATGACTCATGGTCGAAATAAATTTATCCAATAAGAATTGGATAAGTTTGGAATATTATTTTAATCTTTATAATAATATTTATTTAAATCATTTATAAATGAGGTAAACACTGCATCATTATTGTGTCATAAATAATTTAATTTATATGATTTATAAAAATTTTAACAAAATAAAAAAATATAGGAAATATTTTTATTTTTCCAAATAATATTTATAGTCTAAAATATAACTTATATAACCCAATGTAAAAACTAATTTACTAAAAGTTATTTGTTTATGTCATTTTTGTCTTTACTTTAAAGTAATTAATCTAAAGTGTCATTATCACTACCATGTTGCTCCATGGGGTCCCAAAACCGACCCAAGTATGCCCATGGTCGGCCACGACTCATCCAATAAGGTTAGGACAAGTGTTAAGATAATTTTTTATTGTTATGATTTTATTTTTACCTTGAATTTACATATTTACATTTAACCGTGGTAAATAAATGTCAAAAGATATTGTTCACCAAAAATTATTTTCATATTATTGAACCACATTTTTCTACCTATAACAACCATGTATGTCATATTTTAGAAATTCAATTCACAAAAGTGGTAATATTCCATTTAAATGATAAATTCAACCTTTTAACTACTACTTAGTGTTTTTACTATTCATAAATAATGATGTTTTCCAGAAAAATACCAAAAAATTACCCAAATTAAATTTTGATGTCCCAATTCTAAATAATAATTTTACATGGTCAAATAAAACATATAAAAGTGACTAATACAATATTTAAATAGCATTCTCCATTGAAAGGTGGAAAATCAACCTTTTAATGTAAATTATGCTAACATTTATATTCATTAACATTTTAATCCACTAAATTTTATTGGATAAAAGTAAAAACATTTAACAAATATGTATAATCATATTGTAGTTAGTTCTATTCATTCTTGTCAATACAATGGCTAGGACTTAATTACATTTTAAATCATATTATTATATTATTACTGTGCGTCGTAAGATTTCAAAGAAACTCGTTATTGTGTATCAGGTACGCTATCGATCATATCAACCCCTTTAAAGTAAAATTAATATTTTATTCACCAATATGAATAATTATGAAAATATATTATTTCTTTATTTACCTGGGATGTTACTATAAAAATGTTTCTTCACGCCCCCTCTCTCAATTTAAATCAAAATTTGTTGAAGATGAAACTAGAAAAGGACTCTATTTTGATATAAACAATGGTACCATATTCATAGTATTTCCAACATGAATTCCTCAGCATCTCTTAATAATCACCTTCCCTCTACCAGCCTCTCGTTTTTCATAGAGGACGTGAATGTTTCCAATTTTACTCGTGAGGGTATGGAATTCAATCTAAAATCTAAGCTCCTAGATATAGTGATCAATCAAATAGATCAGGGGGAGAAATATAATGATCAATATAACTCTCAATAATATATTCAATATAATTTTCGAAATTCCCTCCATCTTGTGGATGGTTTTTTAATTGAGGGATAAAAAGGGAAAAATCAATGAATGATTCTGATGGTTTTGTCATTCCATGTTCCAAGAAAATGCCAAAAATGATTGGATCATTCTAATATTGAGATAACCATCGCAACGTGATCCCTAAATACCACTAAGAATGAAATAAATATTATTCCTCAAAATCTTGTGTCTCCATAAAATTTATCTACTTCCTCCGATTCAACTACCTCAGAAGTCTCTACCAGTGAGGATGATAATAAAAATGACCCGACTTTTAGGTATTCTTAAAAAATTGGAGTGAACTTGTATTTTTTATAAGATAAAAAGATACTTGGTGAAACAATAATTTACCTAACCCAATATATATATATATCGAATTAATTCATCAAAAACATAGTCATCATTGTGTGCAATCCTAGTTCAATGATAATCCCCTCAAGGACCAAAGAGTTTCTCTCATTGAACACTCCGAATAATTAATAGAGATCAGCCTCCACCATCCTCTCAAGACTATATATAATACAATAAACCCCTTAATCCTAGAATATATTATTATGGTGATAAAAAACATTATCCATAATTTTTATATCCTTCTATGCTAGCTCCCATGGATGTTTATTATGAGGATTTAATCTTTTTGGAGAACAAGTGAATATCAATATAAGAATTATACCATTAAATTTTATCACCAAAATGATGGTACACCTTGAATTTGTCAACCAATTCAACAATGACGATTTCAATTCAATATATGGTATTTCTTTATAAAAAATATTGTAAATTATATGTGATGATCCTTCCTTTCTAGATCCTTTGTTCAAGTCAATTAATATTTGAATTAATTTCATTTCTCATGAAATTCGTCCACATATACATATCATATGATTCATTTTTTATGATAAATAATTGGATTTTCTACTGTCTAATAGGTACTGTAGTTGTGATCGAAACCTTCACTTTGGTGGATCAACATTATGTTAAAAAAATTTATTATATTATTAGATCCCTTTGGAATGAATAATTTGTTAACGGACACATTAGACCCATGAATGTTGGTATTCCCTATTTTTCTGATGGTCGAGGACTTAATTATTAATATGATCCTTGAAATCAAAGGACCATATAGGGGTGTAGATAAAATTAAATAATTGAATATTTTTTCCATGGGATTGGGGCCCCTAACTTCTTTTATTATAGTGCAATTGTGGACCATGTGAGGAAAACTAAAGTGGAAACATAAATCACAAGGGTAGGTTATGAGGGATTTGTGATGCCTGAGATCTTTGGACTAGAAAAGTAGAGTATTTGGGGAGTGTTCTTATAACACTAGAATTTTATTACCTTTGTTGGTATACCACGAATATTATTATTGGTTTTATCATGAGAGACCCAAATAAGAATCACCTTGGGTAGTTATATGGGTATCATTCCATCTCCCTTTGTTGATTCTAGTATAGATTTTGCTAGGATTCCAATGAAGTCATGATATTATTATGGTAATTTTAATGGTGAAAATGAAACTTTGGTGATGTTCTTGACCCATGATATGATAATTTTATAGAGTAGGGCATGTAATGTGTCCAAATTACAATGTGAAATAGGGGACCTTAGGGTGTTTCATAGCCTCATGTTGACCATAGAGTGGGTTACTACAAGGATATTTCTTTTTCATGGGTTTTTGGAATTGGTTATGTGTGGTAGGAGAAAGAGAAAGTCCATCTATATTGTTTTATATGACTATATGATATATTATTGTGTGGATATTTTCCATCATGGTAAATGATATGTTTCTAGATTCATAAGATCTTCCAAATATCTGGCCAATATAACTAAGATACACTAGATAGTAAGATTGATATACTGATTAAACCTGATGGTATATAATATGTATCAGATTATATTTTAGGATTTATAGATGGTTGATAATGTATGGTATTCATTAAATTCCATGGATTTGGTATTATTGTTGATGAAAAGTTATGATATTCCTAGGATACCAATGATTTTTTTTGTTTTACAAGATAATGCATGAGACGCATAGAATTCCTAGGATCAGGAGGTATCGGCTGATAATATGTGAGAAAACATGGATTCCTAAGACTTTATGGTTACGCATGAAGATATATGGTATTCTTAGAATGCATATGATATAGAAGTTCTACCTTTCAATATAAGTGATTCGTGGGGTGTTCTGAGGATCTGGTGAGGATATCGGATGATATTGATTAATAGAGAGATTCCATGGGTCTGATGATATGGCCTTATTATATATGATATAGGGAATTTGGAAAGTATTCCCTTAATATATGTAATATCTTGAGTTTAATGTAAGAAACACTATGTTCTATAGCATGCATGATACGCTACATCGAACATAAACAAAAAACTAAAAATTGTTTTTTAAATCTTCCCATTATATCCTAGTTTTCGGATTGGAGGGGATTAATATTATCAACGGAATCAAAAAAATATGGTTGAAACATGTTTAAATAATGATTCATTGGTTACCAAATTTATTAGAAATAGAAATAAAATCTAATTGAATATAAAGGTTGTGTTTTTATGAAAACTTTTTTAAAAGACAATAATTGTGTTTATAAAATCGTATAACTGATTATGGACATTTATTTAATTAAAAATATATTTTTTATATATTTAGTTTAATTTTTTAAATATATCTTATATGTTTTTTAGATATTATATATTAATAAATTCAAATTTCCGGATAAAGAAGTATTTTTTTTAAATATAGTTTTTCCACCTTTTGATGGAGAACCCCTTTTAAATATAGTTTTTGACAGTTCTATATGTTATATTTGACATAATAAACTTATTTTTTGTAATAGGGACATCAAAATTTACCTTTTTTTAAATTTTTTATTTTTCCGGTGAATGTTATATATTAGCTAATAGTTAAAATTACTGCATTTTAATTCAAAATTTCGTTTTTGATTGTTTTTACTTCTTAAAATCCCGCTTTCAAGTTTTGACAATGGGAATTTATTTTAAATTAATTATTGAATGCTTGGTGTATTTAATTTAGAGAAACGGATTCAATTTTTGGAATCCAAATATCCTAGTCATGTAAATAAGTAACTTTTACTTTTGTACATTATGAATATAAACTTCATTAATTATTTTTATTTACCATGATTTAAGGGTAAATTAGGAAAATATGGGTAAAATAAATATTATAATTATATAAAACTACCCAAAAACGTGTCCTATTCCTATTTTATGAGTCATGGAATACCTAAAAATCCTTATAATGTGCTTTTGTCATTTGGGATTCACTTGCGTGAGAAAATGGCATGTTAAAGTAATTAATATAACGTAAAGGGACATATAATATAAACATGTATCTTTTAACTAAAAAAATATGAGGTGGGGTTATATAACTAATATCTATGACTATAAATATTAATTATAAATATAAAAACATTTCCTACATCATGGTATTTAAATTATATTTTTTAGACATTATATATATATCTGACATAATGATAATGTAGTGATTACCTTATTAATGAAATATTCAAATAAATGATATTATATATTTTAAAATAAATATATTATTGAAAATTTTGAAGTTATCACAAAAAAATGGATTATTATTACATTTTATATTTTATTTAATTTAGTCTTTTAGAATCACTCACGCTTTGTAGATTTAAAAAATCAATTACTAAGTAGTGTCCAAATTGACAATAAAAACAGTTCTTAAAACAAATACAATTTTATTAAATGATATAATAGTCATAAAAATATAATATTTGGCCCAATGAATAGGTAAAGTAATTGTGTCTCAATTTCCCTTCTGTGATACCCATGTTATGTTATGAACCTATAGTATTTTATGAGGTGTATACACATTCCATTGACATTTTATATCCTGAATATAATTGCTTAAATTATATTATAAGCTTCATGTAATGATGTTATTTCATGGGGATTATAATTCAAATGTTTCAAAGTGGTATGGGAAACTTTGAAATGTATAATGATTATTTTCTTAACCTATTGTTTTAAATGATCATTAAAAATTATTGTCTATATAAGTGGAAGTCATTTGATTTAGTTTATGGATTGTTGTGGTTATTATCCAAGGGTAAAATTAATAATCTTTTTATGAGTGTTTTATTCATTTGATGAAAACTTTTTTCTAATCCATGTTTCTCATCAACGGGTTATACCATGATAAAATGATTCTAAAATAGAATAATTTTCTTGGGTTATTATATAATGAAATTATTCTGAAAATGTCTCTTTTTGATAGGTTAGGATACAATAAATTATTTATAATATCCATTTCACTTCATGGGTTATGTTATGATATTTATGAAACCCTTGTCTTTTTATGGTCCATGATATGATGAATGTCTTATTAATTTGTGGCGCGTGGATGTATGATTATATTATATGATGGTTCATATATATATATCCTTCTAATTCATTGGGTAATGATTTAAATATCATGAGTATGATAGGGCTGTAATGATGAGTGAACTTGGTTCAATTTGACATGGCCCAAATGGGGCGTGAACGTGGTTCAGTAATACAAGGTTGGAACAAGGTGTGAACTTGTCTCAATAATAATGGGTTACAACATAGAGAGAATTTATTTTAGTAATACCGATCCAGAGAAGGAAGTGAACCAAGTTCATTAATAAAAGTTCATAATAGGATGTTAACCTGGTTTAGTAATACATGGATAAAATAGGATATGAACCCAGTTCAGTAATACAAGGTCAGAACAGGATGTGAACCCAGTTTCGTAATACAATGCATGAACAAGGAGTCAACCTAGTTTGGTAAAGTACATTGTCCACTAATATATCCTTTTAAGTTAGCCTTAAATACAATGTAAATAGTTTTATATGTTTTTGTGTCTACAAAAAATCCATTAATTATTCTTATGTTAGGATCTCATGGATTATTCTCTTGATTTCCTTTTGATTCATGACTTATGAAATGAAAATATTTATTCCAGGACTCATTATTCTGATATTTTATATATAGGGTATGATCGTAAAATCATATTCTATTATTATAATACCCTTATATTCATCTTATTCGTATTAATCTCCATTAGTTACCCTTACTGAGATTCTAAGTTCATCTTTTCTTATATTTTGTTTCCCCAAGACATGGAAAATGGTTTTAAGTAGGAGTACCAAAAGAGGGAGATCTTTATGGGAGATGTTGAAGATCATTCACCATATTAGAATAATGTGTTCCAAATTTCTAAATACACTAGACTATTATGGTCCTTGGGTATTTACTTTTGTAATGATATGAATATTTATAAAAAAATTATGTAATATCAATATTTGTAAATCATAGGTCACTATAGTTGGTATCAAAGTAAAGGTTTTTTCAACCTTTGGAAACTTGGATATGAAATCATTAGTGAGATACCTAAGGATATTTTTAAGGATATGTATTTGGATTTATCTAAGGATAAGCCTATGTTTTTGTCTACATAAAATATGGTTTCATGATTTAGTCATCCTATAGGTTATTTTTCTTGATTATATGGTTTTTTCTATGATAATTGTTTCTCAAGAAATGCTTCCTGACCTTAATCAATAGTGAGGACTATAAGAAATAGGGTTAACATTGAATGTTTCATATTTGGAAAGTATGGGCTGTCATGACCCGTCCCCCGGGGCCCGTGTCGTGACTACCCCAAGCCCACCTTCCACATGCTAGGGGTTGGCGACTAGAACCTAAGGCGTAATTCCCTAAAACTGGGAAGCCATTTCCATTATACCCTATAACACATGTTGTAGATAGGATCACGAGTAAACTAAATAATCTACAAGTGAGTACACTAAGTGAAAACTGGCCAGAATACAAGCCCAACTGAAAAGTACAAGAACTAAATGTACAAGTACAACTGAGGAAATAGGGAAAACCACCACCGAGTCATCCTCTGAGGTTCCTACCAAAAGGGTTGGTATAGATTACCTCCTCATCAGTCCACATATGTCTGTATCCTCTATGTACTGTCACGGTGCATGTTCCACCTTTGGGTACCGTCCAGTCCTGGTACTCTCAGCCTCGGTCAGCACTGTCTGTCATCTGCATCCAACACAATGAGGTGCGGGCATAGCTCATGTAGGGGTGAGTATAACGATATTCAGTAGGGACCCCGAGACCCTCAAGGTCTCACAAAATCCAACAAGGATAAACCAAAATGTATAAAATCAATAGATAACCCCACTTAGGTATATTCCCATACATATACCTAAGTTACCAAGTAATCCATCTCAATCATGAGGAAAAAACAAAGTTACTGACTCATCTCAAATAGGTATACAACTCATGTAGAGTGTTAGATATGATTATATGTAGCCACAAAATCATCTATTCTATCAAACCCACATAGGACCCAGGAACAGTAGTCAGAGCTGTTGAACCCACACAGGATCCAGGAACAGTATCGGAGTTGTCAAACCCACAGAGGATCCAGGAACAGTAGACAGAGTTATCGAACCCACACAGGATCTAGGAACAATAGTTAGAGCTGTCAAACCCATGTAGGATTCAGGAAAAGTCGTCAGAGATGTCGAACCCACACAGGATTCAGGAATAGTAGTCAGAGCTGTCGAACCCACATAGGATCCAGGAACAATAGTTAGAGCACAGCCAGCCACGGGGTTTCGCACAAATAATGCTTGATTCCGGGATAGTTTTCTCCTCAAGCCATGTGTCATTACATCAACTTCCACGAAGTCCCACGAAGAAGTATCCCAAAGGTATACCACGTCAAAGGGGTCTCAACGCAGCAGACGATGCATCAATCAGACACCTGATCTATGAGTTATAAGCCATTTAGTCTTGGGGGTCTGGTTGGATTCACGCACAATCCAACATGCTCATATCTCAACTATACCCCAAACTCTAGGGGGTATACTCCCAGGGACTGTCACACTCCATGATTTCCAGCGCCACTGACAGTTTTTCAAATGGACATTCAGTGCCAATGATATGGCCAAAAGAAATTAAAGGGTCGGTAGTGGGCCCAGCTCCTATCCGACTGGGTCGGGCCACCCTGGCCCGACCCTCTCTGGGCCGACCCGGTCTGGCTTGACCCAGTCGGACTTGTTGGGTCTGGGGTAGCCCATTGGGTGGGCCAGCCTATTAGGTTCGTGTAACACCCCAGGTAAATAAAGAATAGAAATTTTCATATTTATCCATATTTGTGAATAAAATATTAATATGACTTTAAAGGGGACGCTATGCTCGATGGCGTACCCAACACGCAACAACGAGTTTCTTGGGAATCTTACGTTGCACTCTAATAATAAAATAATATTATTTTAAATGGTAGTTAACATGTAGCCGTTATAATGGCGGGAATGGATATAAATAACTAAAAAATTATTATATGTGTTTTTTAATGTTTTTACATTTATCCAATAAAATCTAAAGGCTTAAAATACGGAAAGAATTAAATTTTAGGTGTATATGCCCTAGTTTTCACTAAAGGTTCACCTATCGCCTTTTAATGGAGAACTGTCATTAAATATAGTTTTGATCACTCTTATACATTCTTTTGGACCAAATAAAACTCTTATTAAGAATCGGGACATCAAATTTTACTTTGTGTAATTTTTTGGTATTGTTCCGATAAAGTTCATTTTTTAATGAATAGTGTAGAATGTTGTGTTTTAATTCAAAACCACTTTTTAGTCTAATTTATTTATATGATTAGATAATATTTTGAATTGGTTTTAAAGTTAAATTAGAAAATATTTTACCATTAAATCCAATAGTGGTCATTGGAATTAATTTCACTTTGAAATCAGACTTAAACTAGTGTCAATCTTTTGATACTTATTATTTTATAAAAACACGATATTTGCTCTGGCAGCGGGAATTAATTATTAAATTAATTAATGTGACTAATATGTTTTGAATTTTTTGAAATAGACTTCATTTTTTAATTCGGAATATCAAATATAGCTTAGGGTGAATTTTTGGTAATTTTCTGAAAAACTTCAATTTTTGATGAATAGTGAAACCACTAAGTGGTACTTATAAAAACTGATTTTTCATTTAAATGAAATTTTGCCATAATTGTGTTTTGATTTTCAAAAATCCAACATACATGGTTGTCATTAAGAAGTAAAATGTGGTTCAATGAGATTAAAATAATTTTTTGGTGAATAGTAACTTATTAAGTTTTTAATCGCGATTAGTGGTAATTAGTGTAGTTTAAGGTAAAAATGATATTATAAGAATGTGAAAACACCATTACACTTGTCCTACACCTATTGGGTGAGTCATGGACGACCAAGAAAAGCCATGGGCCAACTTGGGGACCCCATGGAGCCACTTTAGTTGGAAAATGACATTAATATATTTTTATTTAATGTTAAAGTGAAAATGACACTAACATAAATTATTTTACTAAATTATTTTTTAAGTGGGGTTATGCAAGTCCAAATTTTGATTATAAATAGTAATTGGAAAGCTAAAACTATTTCCTACATCATAGTAATTTTTATATAATTTTTAGACATTAAATAAATTAAATTATTTATGACATCATAATGATGTAGTGATGACATCATTATTTAACGATTAAAATAATATGGAAAGATAATGTAAAATATATGAACTACACATGTCCAAAACTTATTGTATGGGTGGATTGCGAACCTTTATAACCTTATACACAAATTATATCAATTTGGGACCTTTTAAAACCGAAACACATTTTCAAATAAAGTAATATTTCTTTACTTTCCAAAAGTTCCCCTCCTCTCCTCTTATAAAAGGCCCCCACCTCTACCTCATTTCACACACTCCTCAAGCCTTTTTCTCGGCCAACCCCTTCCCATTTACTCTATCCACACCCCTCTCCTCATCCTGGATTATTCCCTTTGGTCAGAATCCTTTCAAAGGAAGCCTTTAGGCTCAAATCAAAAGGAGTTACACTTTTAAAGGTAATTCATTCTCTCATGTTGATTTGTTTTATTTTGCTTCTCCAACCCCCTAAACTCTTTTTATTTATTTCTTTTGTAACAACACCAGTATCTTAAATATACTAGGATGTTGTTATAATATTTATTCGATCTACACTCCCACACAACTACATCAAATGGTTAAAGAACATACGGTTTCTATGGATGGCGAAATTCTGCCTCCCGAAACGATGATTGTTCAATACTCATTTAACACCTTCAAAGGTGGCCATTATGATGTCACTATTTTTATATATGATATATAATATGTTTATGTTTTCCTTAAGCTTATGTTTTTTCATTTTGGTCATACCTTTATGGTTTCCATTATGGGTAAACGCAATATCTTCATTTAAGGAAGTGCGGACTAACGCCCCCTCAAAGTGATTTGATTCGTTAAATACCATATGTGGGACGTATAAAGGATGGAACTATGATATTATATATGATATTATACTGGAATTATTATATACTTTTATATCATTATTATTCAATTCTATAAAATACGAAATAGAAATGAAAGTAGCGTTAATGCGTACGTACGGCTTACCGTCTCCATGAACGGTGCATTTCATTTCTTACCTCTAAATGATTATGTAATGTTATAAATGAATGCATGTACTGGATATATATGACATATATTATACCTAAATCATGAATACAATTCTGGATATAATAAACATTTGACCACACGAACAACATGTAATTGTAAGAAGTCCACTTTCGACTTAAGAACCAAATATCGGCAAAACAAATATTATTAACTTAAATGATTACATAATGTTTATGACATGGTAATAAGTGATATAAAATGAATAATGAACTTGAAAAATGTTCTTAAGTATGTATAAATTAACTCAAGTTTATTGTTCAGGAGATTAAAGAACGATCGAGTCAAGTCGGACCCGAGGTAAGGGATCCTACTCCTCTCTTTCTTTTTAAGTACACACTTTTATGTCATTCCTTTTAAAGCTCATCTTTATTGTTATTGGATGATATTTTATATTAAAATTACTGTAATTTTAATGTTCATGTGATGAGGGACCCTATTCTCTCTCATCAATCCATTTTGGAAGTTTTATGTGGCGTCGTTAGGCTGCCGAGTTTTCGTAAGGGATTTTTCATCTCACTTTTATTCCCGTGAGATTTACGCTACATTTGACACAAATTCCATTGAGTGGTGTATGTACTGTCCATTATTATACTCTTTGTGTAATATACTTTAGTTTATGAGTATTTAAATCAATGATCTATTGTCCTTATTTCATGGGGTGTATGTTTTGAAAGATACCCAAGTCGGTAAGGGAACCTTTCACCCTCCTCTTTTTTAAAAGACTTCTTTTGTTGGGTCTTTTAATTTACATATTGTTATGTTGAGATATGTTCTCATATATCCTTATTGATGTAAATTTTATGTCCAGGTGATGAGATACACTTTTTATCTCTCATCAACTCATTTTGATGTGATGCCGTTAGGCTGTCAAGGGAACTTTTTAACCCAATTTCGATTTCTTTGGGTTCAACATGTAGTCATTGAATATGTCATCCATTGAATATGTGTGAATGAAATTTTATTGTATTACACTTAATATACACTTATATTGGGTGTATATATATTTTTCACACATATTTTTGAGATTGATTTGCCCTTAATTTAAGGATACCTTCTTTATAAGGGATTTCATCACATTTGACATTTCTATTGAGGGTTCATTGTTGTTATGCACCAATTCACTCTTATATGGTGTATATACTGTCCTTTGGAGTATTATATCATGAATCCATTTATTCTCATGATATTATAAAGTTCTGAATAAATGTTATTCCTCAATCATTGTATTCAAGTGTCTCTAATTTTGGTAAAATCCCTTTAACCAAAATATCGTTTTAAATGTTTTAATTATTTATTCATATTAATATCCATGTTTTCAAAATGGTTTTAAGGATTTATTTATATGGATATTAATGGTTTAAAATTTTAAGCTTCAAGGTGGTATGGGACACTTTGATTCAAAAATATTTTTATTAAATGTTTTAAATGGTTTTGGAAATGGTTTCTTTTTGTATGGATTCATTATTTCAAAATACTAAAATGTTATATTGTGATTGAAATGTGGAAATGTTTTGTTTCCTTTATGCATGTTTTATGTGATACGTTTATGTTATGGTTCTTGGGCATTGTTATGAAAACGGGTGGTTCCGTGATAAACTAAGGGCGGGTGAGCCCGATATAGCTCTCCAATGCATTGGGTAACGCGAAGGAGTGAAACGTTAAGGTTTCTCCGAAGAGATTTTAGGGAATATACTGTGATGGGTATTCCAAACGTAACCAAGAGGGTTACTCCCTACGTAAGAATGTTATGAATGCCTCAAGTTACCTTTATGTATTATGATTTCTATGATTTATTCATGATTGGATGAGGTAGGTTAAAGTGCCTATGTTTTATGGGTAATTATGATTTCATTCTTATGTATATATGAACTCATGTTTCCTTTCCATATTATTATATCCCTTACTGAGCTTTCTATGCTCATCCCAAGTTTTTGAAATGTTTTTCAGGTCAAGGGAAAGGTACATGATAATATGATAGAGTTAAGGATGTGTTAAGAAAGAATCCATGTTTTATTTTCAATATGTTTCCGTTGATGGGAAGAATGAATACTATCTTTTATGTAACCACTTTGTTTAAATGTGGAATGTAATGCAAGTTTCATGATCTAATTCTCTAAAACTCTAAACCTGAAAAGATTCTCAATGTGTAATCTTGTAATAACTCAAGATTAAGTAAGTTTTAAGGCTGGGGCCTTATAGTTGGTATCAGAGGTCGGTTTAGATAACTTTAGAGGTTAGGGTACTCTTTATGCATAAGTGACATTACCATAATGGTTAGGATTTCAGAAAGAGTCCTAGTTTTAGATAAAGTGAATGAGTAAGTGTATCATAGTGTTTATCTTCCTCTTTAGTACATGATGGTTTTTTTGATATACTCACACAGACCTTTTTGGTTTTAGTAAATGGTTGGATCTAGCAGGCACCAAAGTAACAGTGGATGTGAAGGAGACTGTGATAGTTTTTTGAGCAAGCAACTGAATGATATGGGAGCTGCAATGAGAACTCTTCTGATTATCCTCAACCAACTATCTTGAGTCATGATTGACCACCTAAACCTTGGAGTTTTCTCTAAGGCATCATATATGAAAGAAACAAATCCCTACGTAAGTATAGGTAATAATCATAATGGTAAGTGTGTTCAAAAACCTATGTGTCAAAGATGTGGAAAGAAACACCTAGGAAAATGTTTCAAAGGGACAGAAATATGCTATAGATGTGGAAATGAAGGTCATAAAGCAAGAACCTTCCATGGAAAAAGGAAGCATCCAGTTGACTCGAGGAAAGGGAAAGAAGTTCTTTCTGAGGGATCAATTGAATGTTTTAAATGTGGTGTGCATGGTCATTATGCAAACACATGTTCTATGAAGAAGTTTCGTGAATGGGGTCACCAAGAGCGTACAAATGTTCATTTACCAATACCTAATGCCATTCCTATTGAGGATGAAGAAACTGAAAATGACCAATCAAAGGTATGTACTATTTCATGACTATTGTTTTCCTATATTGGAATCTTAGGATATGATTCATGATTTTGTTTGTAGGAAAGAGGTATTTCGGAATAGGTTGGAACGGAATGGATAATGGATCATGAAGAATGTTGAATGAGTAAGATGTCAACATATAAGGGCTTCAAGTGTTATGGTGAAATTCTTAAGAGTATCAAGTCTCTTTTGATGATGGGGTTACATTAGAAGACTTTTTATATTATGTGTAACCCTGATGTTTAATATAGGAAAATTTTATCCAGGGAATAGTTATCTTTTCTTTTGTGGACATAGTTATAAAGAACCATTTGGGTTTATATGATCCTTACTTTTGAGGAAATTATGGGTTACTAAATGTTATGATTGAAGTGGAAGGCATGAGATAAAATTGAGGTTAAAATATGTTATGAATATTTTTGAAGATTTTATCTCGTTTTGGGGAATGTTTTGAGAATTATATAGTTTTGAAAAAAGGACAACACGCAGACCGTGTGACAACCCGTCGCGTCGGACAAAGCTACGGGAATCGAACCCACAACCAAAGTGCGACTGGTATTTATCGCCTACCACTGGACTACGTGAAGTCCCTGGTTAGTTTAACTGATTCATTCTATTTATATGATTTTATTAATTAAGAGTAAGTTGATTTTGGGTTATTTATAAAAAATATTAACCTATCATGGAGTATATGTGATTAGGTTAATTAATTTTCAATACGAGACTTTAGGAGCGACTAATGTTGTTTGGAGATAAATGTTACGATTTAACTTGGAAGACTATGTGACTAAATCCTTCAAATATTTGGGTTTCAATATTATATTGGTTTACTTTGAAGAATTTTATGGAAAAATTGTTTATCGGATGGTCCTCGTTGAACTTTGTGTTTTTTTTGGACAAATTTTGAGATTAAGAATAGATTTTCTTTTTATAAAGGGTTATCCTTTTCTGGATTATCTGATCTTGTAGTAACCTTTTTGGTTTTAGTTTTGGTTAAGGTTTGAAGACATGGGAAATGTATAGTTCTTTTTTTAGGTGTTCCTCTAGAAGTTTTTTATAGTACTCTTAATGCGAACAAGTCTCCCTAAATACTCGTCTTTTGGGAAAAAATATGAGTTTGATTAAGGAAACTAGTAAAAGTTGAGAGTCAACATGATAAGTGATTATGTTTCCTTATGAATAAATTCCTCAATAAAAAGTAACTTAAAACAAAAATGTTGTCTATTAACTTTTCCTACTGGGGAACCCAACACCGTTTAACCCATCACAAGTTTGTGATTTTCTCATTGTTAACTTTCTCCTAAACATGTTTTCTATCACTCTCCATCATAACATGACCCTATGTTTTCTCCTCCATGTCCATGTTTTCCTACATGGAGTCCTAGTATGGGTTAAATCGGGTGACCCCTGTGCTTATCTTTCTTTATTTTAAAGTGATTGTTTTACCGACTCTTGTTCCGATGTGGGACGTTCAAGGATGTTTCCAAGCGCAATTTTAAAATTGCGAGGACGCAATTCCCAAAAGGGGGGAAGGATGTAACACCCTAGGTAAATAAAGAATAGAAATTTTCATATTTATCCATATTTGTGAATAAAATATTAATATGACTTTAAAGGGGATGCTATGCTCGATGGCGTACCCAACACGCAACAACGAGTTTCTTGGGAATCTTACGTTGCACTCTAATAATAAAATATTATTATTTTAAATTGTAGTTAACATGTAGCCGTTATAATGGCGGGAATGGATATAAATAACTAAAATATGATTATATGTGTTTTTTAATGTTTTTACATTTATCCAATAAAAGCTAAAGGCTTAAAATACGGAAAGAATTAAATTTTAGGTGTATATGCCCTAGTTTTCACTAAAGGTTCACCTATCGCCTTTTAAGGGAGAACTGTCATTAAATATAGTTTCGATCACTCTTATACATTCTTTTGGACCAAATAAAACTCTTATTAAGAATCGGGACATCAAATTTTACTTTGTGTAATTTTTTGGTATTGTTCCGATAAAGTTCATTTTTTAATGAATAGTGTAGAATGTTGTGTTTTAATTCAAAACCTCTTTTTAATCTAATTTATTTATATGATTAGATAATATTTTGAATTGTTTTTAAAGTGAAATTAGAAAATATTTTTACCATTAAATCCAATAGTGGTCATTGGAATTAATTTCACTTTGAAATCAGACTTAAACTAGTGTCAATCTTTTGATACTTATTGTTTTATAAAAACACGCTATTTGCTCTGACCGTGGGAATTAATTATTAAATTAATTAATGTGACTAATATGTTTTGAATTTTGTAAAATAGACTTCATTTTTGAATTCGGAATATCAAATATAGCTTAGGGTGAATTTTTGGTAATTTTCTGAAAAACTTCAATTTTTGATGAATAGTGAAACCACTAAGTGGTACTTATAAAAACTAATTTTTCATTTAAATGAAATTTTGCCATAATTGTGTTTTTATTTTCAAAAATCCTACATACATGGTTTTCATTAAGAAGTAAAATGTGGTTCACTGAGATTAAAATAATTTTTTGGTGAATAGTAACTTATTAAGTTTTTAATCGCGATTAGTGGTAATTAGTGTAGTTTAAGGTAAAAATGATATTATAAGAATGTTAAAACACCATGACACTTGTCCTAAACCTATTGGTTGAGTCATGGCCGACCAAGAAAAGCCATGGGCCAACTTGGGGACCCCATGGAGCCACTTTAGTTGGAAAATGACATTAATATATTTTTATTTAATGTTAAAGTGAAAATGACACTAACATAAATTGTTTTACTAAATTAATTTTTAAGTGGGGTTATACAAGTCTACATTTTGATTATAAATAGTCATTGGAAATCTAAAACAATTTCCTACATCATAGTAATTTTTCTATAATTTTTAGACATTAAATAAATTAAATTATTTATGACATCATAATGATGGAGTGATGAGATCATTATTTAACGATTAAAATAAAATGGAAAGATAATGTTAAATCTATGAACTAAACATGTCCAAAACGTATTGGATGGGTGGATTTCGAACCTTTATAACCTTATCCACGAATTATATCAATGTGTGTCCTTTTAAAACCGAAACACATTTTCAAATAAAGTAATATTTCTTTACTTTCCAAAAGTGCCCCTCCTCTCCTCTTATAAAAGGCCCCCACCTCTACCTCATTTCACACACTCCTCAAGCCTTTGGATCGGCCAAACCCTGCCCATTTACTCTCTCCACACCCCTATACTCATCCTAGAGTATTCCCTTTGGTCATAATCCTTTCAAAGGAATCCTTTAGGCTCAAATCAAAAGGAGTTACACTTTTAAAGGTAATTCATTCTCTCATGTTCATTTGTTTTATTTTGCTTCTCCAACCCCCTAAACTCTTTTTATTTATTTCTTTTGTAACAAAACCAGTATCTTCAATATACTAGGATGTTGTTATAATATTTATTCGAGCTACACTCCCACACAACTACATCAAATGGTTAAAGAACATACGGTTTCTGTGGATGGCGAAATTTTGCCTCCCGAAACGATGATTGTTCAATACTCATTTAACACCTTCAAAGGTGGAAATTATGATGTCACTATTTTTATATATGATATATAATATGTTTATGTTTTCCTTAAGCTTCTGTTTTTTTCATTTTGGTCATACCTTTATGGTTTCCATTATGGGTAAACGCAATATCTTCATTTAAGGAAGTGCGGACTACCGCCCCCTCAAAGTGATTTGATTCGTTAAATACCATATGTGGGACGTATAAAGGATGGAACTATGATATTATATATGATATTATACTGGAATTATAATATACCTTTATATCATTGTTATTCAATTCTATAAAATACGAAATAGAAATGAAAGTAGCGTTCATGCGTACGTACGGCTTACCGTCTCCATGAACGGTGCATTTCATTTCTTACCTCTAAATGATTATGTAATGTTATAAATGAATGCATGTACTGGATATATATGACATATATTATATCTAAATCATGAATACAATTCTGGATATAATAAACATTTGACCACACGAACAACATGTAATTGTAAGAAGTCCACTTTCGACTTAAGAACCAAATATCGGCAAAACAAATATTATTAACTTAAATGATTACATAATGTTTATGACATGGTAATAAGTGATATAAAATGAATAATGAACTTGAAAAATGTTCTTAAGGATGTATAAATTAACTCAAGTTTATTGTTCAGGAGATTAAAGAACGATCAAGTCAAGTCGGACCCGAGGTAAGGGATCCTACTCCTCTCTTTTTAAGTACACACTTTTATGTCATTCCTTTTAAAGCTCATCTTTATTGTTATTGGGATGATCTTTTATATTAAAATTACTGTAATTTTTATGTTCATGTGATGAGAGACCCTATTCTCTCTCATCAATCCATTTTGGAAGTTTTATGTGGCGTCGTTAGGCTGCCGAGTTTTCGTAAGGGATTTTTCATCTCACTTTTATTCCCGTGAGATTTATGCTACATTTGCCACAAATTCCATTGAGTGGTGTATGTACTGTCCATTATTATACTCTTTGTGTAATATACTTTAGTTTATGAGTATTTACATCAATGATCTATTGTCCTTCTTTCATGGGGTGTATGTTTTGAAAGATACCCAAGCCGGTAAGGGAACCTTTCACCCTCCTCTTTTTTAAAAGACTTCTTTTGTTGGGTAATTTGATTTACATATTGTTATGTTGATATATGTTCTCATATATCCTTATTGATGTAAATTCTATGTCCAAGTGATGAGATACACTTTTTATCTCTCATCAACTCATTTTGATGTGATGCTGTTAGGCTGTCAAGGGAACTTTTTAACCCAATTTCGATTTCTTTGGGTTCAACATGTAGTCATTGAATATGTCATCCATTGAATATGTGTGAATGAAATTTTATTGTTTTACACTTAATATCCACTTATATTGGGTGTATATATATTTTTCACACATATTTTTGAGATTGTTTTGCCCTTAATTTAAGGATACCTTCTTTATAAGGGATTTCATCACATTTGACATTTCTATTGAGGGTTCATTGTTGTTATGCACCAATTCACTCTTATATGGTGTATATACTGTCCTTTGGAGTACTATATCATGAATCCATTTATTCTCATGATATTATAAAGTTCTGAATAAATGTTATTCCTCAATCATTGTATTCAAGTGTCTCTAATTTTGGTAAAACCCCTTTAACCAAAATATCGTTTTAAATGTTTTAATTATTTGTTCTTATTAATATACATGTTTTCAAAATGGTTTTAAGGATTTATTTATATGGATATTAATGGTTTAAAATTTTAAGCTTCAAGGTGGTATGGGACACATTGATTCAAAAATCTTTTTATTAAATGTTTTAAATGGTTTTGGAAATGGTTTCTTTTTGTATGGATTCATTATTTCAAAATAATAAAATGTTATATTGTGATTGAAATGTGGAAATGTTTTGTTTCCTTTATGCATGTTTTATGTGATACGTTTATGTTATGGTTCTTGGGCATTGTTATGAAAACGGGTGGTTCCGTGATAAACTAAGGGCAGGTGAGCCCGATATAGCTCTCCAATGCATTGGGTAACGCGAAGGAGTGAAACGTTAAGGTTTCTCCGAAAAGATTTTAGGGAATATACTGTGATGGGTATTCCAAACGTAACCAAGAGGGTTACTCCCTACGTAAGAATGTTATGAATGCCTCAAGTTACCTTTATGTCTTATGATTTCTATGATTTATTCATGATTGGATGAGGTAGGTTAAAGTGCCTATGTTTTATGGGTAATTATGATATCATTCTTATTTATATATGAACTCATGTTTCCTTTCCATATTATTATATCCCTTACTGAGCTTTTTATGCTCATCCCAAGTTTTTGAAATGTTTTTCAGGTCAAGGGAAAGGTATATGATAAGATGATAAAGTCAAGGATGTTTTAAGAAAGAATCCATGTTTTATTTTCAATATGTTTCCGTTGATGGGAAGAATGAATACTATCTTTTATGTAACCAATTTGTTTAAATGTGGAATGTAATGAAAGTTTCATGATATAATTATCTAAAACTCTAAACCTGAAAAGATTCTCAATGTGTAATCTTGTAATAACTCAAGATTAAGTAAGGTTTAAGGCTAGGGCCTTATAGTTCGGCCTGGCCTACTAGGCCCAGCCCAACGGGCCGTGTGTGCGGTTTGGCCCAGAGGGCGGCACGGCCCGGACTGCCCTGAGGGTGCAACTCAGGAGGCTCGGCCTGGATGGCGGAGACAGGTTCAGCCAGCGCCGCGAGGGTCATGCCTCAGGAGGCTCAGCCCGAGTGGTCATGGCCTGTTTGGCCAGTGGCGACGCGGGGTGCGCGGGCCGGCGCGGTTCAGCTGGGTGCATGGGAGGCATCCGTCCAGGCCGGCAGGTGTCTAGGGAGGCTAGATGGAAGTCAGTAGGTGGCTGACGGGCAATGGGGGAGGTCTACGGGCAACCGGGCAGGCCAGTGGGTGGCTGGGCAGGCCAGTGAGCGGGCAGGTCGGCCGGCAGCCGGGCAGGCCGGTGGGCGGCCAGGATGCGTCCGATTCTACCGGTTGCAATGAGGGACTCCGGGGGGTGGCGCAGGCCATGGAGGTCGTGGGTAGCACGACCTTTGTCTTCTCTGCCTTTGTCGCCTCATCGTTTCATCACCATGTCGAAGATCATCACAAACAAGAATGGTGGAGGGGTCTGGCCACGTTGGATTGGCCCACAACCTCTGCGTTTAGGGAGGTAACAATTGGCTCATCAAGTAATAA
The DNA here is from genome assembly GCA_963277665.1 of Viscum album. Classification (NCBI taxonomy): domain Eukaryota; kingdom Viridiplantae; phylum Streptophyta; class Magnoliopsida; order Santalales; family Viscaceae; genus Viscum; species Viscum album. The sequence continues at coordinate 800,052,048 of OY728155.1, forward strand.
TAAAGATGAACTTCAATTTTTAAAACCACCGAAACAATTCCTTTCCAACCGAAGAATAAAATAAGGAAAGTAATATTACATAAATAAACCCCCTACCTTTAATCGGTGTTCGACGATGAAGTCGTAGAAAGAAGACGAAGGAGATCGTCGTTCGTCGCGCCTGGCACATACTTCCAATCCCGAGCTATGTCGGCTCATTGACGACGATGCAGAGGGAAGGTCTGAAGGACCCTGGGACACCCTTAGAGGGGAGGGGTGAATCAGGGTGACAAATTTTTCTTCGAATCTGATGGATCTTATTCCCACGTTGGTAGGAACTTGTTGAACCTGTAAAATGAATATGATCAGAATGCAAACATTCACATGCATTGAGAAGACACAACACTTTTTACATGGTTCACCACTAAGGGATACGTCCAAGGAGCATACACCGACAGGTTGTCGGTCATACCTAATTCCACTAAACTTCACTAGATGTGTATTACAAAGGTTCAAGAATAGTCACACTATCTCAGGCTCACTACCTTTACAATTTTTCAGGGATAGATCACTACGTCCCTCTGGTCACTTCTGTTGACCCCCTTGGATCATAGCCCTTGGTGAAGTCACACTCAGTTTATAGATGCAAAGGTCTCTTTATCATCACTAAAGAATACATCCTCTGTTGTGTTTAGATGCTCTGTTGAAGTCCAACTCTTTCATGTAATCAAATCTCACTTCCCTTCAAGAGTACCGGGAAATATCCCAACTTTCACGCAGCTCAAAAACACTGGCACGCTTCTTTACTGCATGGCGCACATGTCTCCTACGCGGCACAAATTTAGCATGCAAGTTAAAACTGGCGTGAAGGTATCAACAAACCACATGCACGACATCGCCTCCCTCAACTTCAAACCTGCGCGACTCACTTCTTTTCTCACCCAAACCACCTTGGGCGTGCAGTAAACAACTGGCGCACAACCTCTACCTGTGCGGCCCAACTACCACTTGCGTGACTCAACTACTTGCGCGACGGGAGATCAAAAAATCACAAAGTCTTGAACATCATTACAAATGAGGAGGGGTGGTCCTCTATTTATAGGAAAACTGGACCCCCTGCACGATGGCGCGCAAGTATCCTCTCGGCGCGCAAGTTCTGGCTTGCAGCTCATCTCCCCTAGCCTCTGTCACGCAACTCACTTGCACGACCCAACCAATACTTGTGTGACCCCTATCCCTTTTCCATTTTTTCATGTTCTGATCTTGGATAACACTAAGCATGCAAGTTCCCTCTCCTTCAAGTAAACGACACGAAAGTCTCTTTGCCAAAAACAGTTTCACCTTCAATACTGTTGTCTTCTTGTACTGTATGATCACTTTTCTGGTACACATTTTCAACTTCCACTGAGGATTGTACAAAAACACAAATCATACTCCAATTCACGAATAGAAAACCATGGTTCCAACAAGGTCTAAGGAGATCGTTTTTGGCCTACTTCGTTCTTCGATGGTGAGAGCTTTTCTCTCTTCTCCCAAGTTCCACCAAAAGACCAATGCCAACCCAAAATAATATATTGAGTTTATCTGTTATTTAGTTGTTGGCACAAAATTCAAATAGTTTAATTAATTAGGTTAGATCCAATTAATTAATTCAAGAGGTTGGCACAAAATTAATGTGGAGGATTTCGCACCAAAAATTCTTGTGCATTGGCTCCATTATGGTGGAGGGGTGGTGGAACCATTATGTGGGGAGCTCAAGAGGTTTATCCCCACTTAATGGAGAGTTCAAGAGGTTTATCCTCGGGTGGTCCCCACCATATTAAACATGAAGATGAGGTTACGTTCGGGTGGGCCCCACCACCATAACATCTCATGGGAGGTTAACGTGTGGTGGTCCCCACCTCCAACTTCCACATGGTGGCTCCAACTGACCAAAATAAAAATAAACTACAACATTATTTTTATTTAATTCATTAATTAAAAACCCAAAAACTTTCTTTTATTTAAGACCATTTGCCCTCGAGGTGAAAGTGTTCTTAAGTGAATAATGGCGCAGCGAGTTCAACGGTTCCCTCAAATTTCTATTACGAGCACCGATTCAAATGTTATAAAAAACCAACTCGTACTTTTACTAAATGTACCTGAACAAGACCTCAGAAATTGATTTCGGTCACACCGGGCCTCATAAAATTCCCATGTATTGAAAAAAAAATCCACGGAAATTATGGGGCTTTACATTCTCCCCACCTCAGGGATTTACAACCCCATAAGCTACAACTCGAACTAAGGGAACAAGTGGGGTTAATGATAACGTATCTGAGCTACCTACTCCCATGTGCTCTCCTAGAGGTTCCCATGATGCCAGGGAATGCACACCAGAGGTATTGACCGTCCACGAAGGACTCGCTCCTATCGATCCTCAATCTCCACTGGATCTTCTATAAAATTCTTCCCATCGTCGATGTCCATCTCCCCTTTTTCGATTATGTGAAAAGGGTCATGCACGTATCTCCTCAAGTGGGGTACGTGGAATACATTGTGCACCCAGTGTAACTGAGGTGGAAGAGCTAAGCGGTATGACACCTCGCCAACTCTACTGATGACCTGAAAATGTCCAATTAATCTCAGAGATAACTTGCCTCCTCGGCCAAATATCCATAAACCACATCGAGGTGAGACTCGTAGAAAGACTTGGTCACCATCCTCGAACTCCAAAGGTCTCTGTATCCAATCGTCATATGAATTCTGCCTACTATGTGCAATCTTCATCTGCTCCTAGATGATCTGTGCCTTCTCCGTTGTAGCTCTCACCATCTCTGGTCCCACTAGTGTTGACTCCCCAGGGTCATTCCAGCACAAGGGTGATCTTCAAGTTCACCCGTATAATGCCTAAAAATGTTCCATCCCAGTGGTGGAGTGATAGTTGTTGTCATAAGAAAACTCCACAAAGGGTAAGTGATCCTCCCAGCTATGAATGAAGTCGAGGACACAAGCATGTAGCATGTCATCAGTGGTCTAAATGGTCTGCTCAGTCTGACCATATGTCTGAGGATGGAAGGCAGTGCTCAAATGAAGCTGCATCTCGAAATCCTCTAGTAACCCCTTCCATAACTGGGTAGTAAAACATGCAACGCAATTGTAGAAAATCGTCCAAGGTTCTCCATGTAGCCTCATAATCTCTTGCATGTAGAGGCGTCCCAAGAAATCTATTTAACCCTGCTCTCTGATCGGTAGGAAGTGTGCCGACTTTGTGAGTTGGTCAATGATCACCCAAATCGAGTCATGACCCATGGATGTACTGGGATGTATTGTCATGAAGTCCATGGATTTTCCATCCCACTTCCAATCTAGGACCTCTAAAGGCTGAATGAAGTCTGTGGGTACCTGGTGCTCTGCCTTCACTTGCTGACAAGTGAGGCACAGAGAGACAAACTCAGCTACTACTTTCCTCATTCTTGGCCACCCGTGTTGTCTTCTGAGGTCCTGCAACATATTTCTCACTCTTGGATGTACCGCTATAGGGGAAGTTTGGAACTCCCTCAACACATCCTCCTAAAGTTCCACTGGTACTAAGGTACGTCCTCTGAAGAGGATGATGTGATCCCTACCTTCATAAAATCTATCAGGTGCATGCCTTATGGATATTCGAGCACGTCATGTCTCGTAGTCAGTGTCTCTATATGGCACCTTACTGACTCGTTGAAGAAGTGTGGAGTGACTTTAAGAGACAATAGAAAGGCTTCTCCATCTCTATCCATAAAGAATATCTAAAAATCTTCCAGATACTCTGTCACCTCACCTAGCATCTGTATACCAGATCTCCTACTGAGTTTATCTGCTACAACGTTACCCTTCCTAGGATTATATACTATATCGATTTCATTGTCCTGTTGGAACTCAAGCCATCACCACTATCTCAGGTTCAGGTCCTTCTGAGAGACGATATACCTGAGACTTTGGTGGTCAGAGTAGACTGTGAAATGCTTGCCCATCAGATACTGTAGCCACATCATCAAAGAGAAGACCAGTGTTGCTAACTGCGGGTCATAGGTGTCATAGTTCTGCTCATTCTATCTCAGCTGATGAGAACTATAAGCAATCTCTTCTCACTCCTGCATCAGGAGACAGCCAATTCTAGTCCATGATGCATTGTAGCAAACTACGTACCCTAATCCCTCCTCTGGAAGCCTCAAAATGGGGGCACTACTCAGCCTCTACCTCAAATCCTGAAAGCTCTAATGGAATCTCTCTGACCACACAAAGTGTTTCCCCTTCTTCATCAAAGCTGATAGTGGTATTGCAACTCTGGGGAAGTCTGATATGAAACTTAGATAGTATCTAGCCAAACCCAGGAATCTACATACCTCTGTCACACTCCTCGGTGGCTCCCAAGCAAGTACTGCCTGAATATTCGCTAGATCTACTACAACTCCAGCTTCCGAGATCACATGTGCTATAAAGTGAACCTCTCAGATCCAGAACTAGAACTTAGAGAGCTTAACATAAATCTGGTTCTCTCAAAGTTTGTCCATTACTACCTGTAAATAGTAAGCATGTTCCTCCTCAGTAGTCGAGTATATCAGAATGTCATCGATGTGGACTATGACAAAGTGGTCAAGGAATGGCTGGAAAATCATGTTCATGAGTCCCATGAATACTGTTGGAGCGTTGGTTGCACCGAATAGCATAACCACGATCTCGTAGTGGTTGTACCGACATCTGAAGTTCATCTTTGGTACATCCTCATCTCTAACTCAGAGCTGGTGAAATCCTGATCTGATGTCTATCTTCAAGAACCATCGTTCTCCCTTCAACTAATCAAAGAGGTCTTCAATCCATTGGATTGGGTACCTATTCTTCACAGTCACATGGTTTAGGTGACAGTATTAGACACAAAGCCTCAAGATTCCATCCGCCTTTTTGGAAAACAGAATCGGGGCTGCCCAGGGAGAAACATTGGGATGGATGAAACCCTTCCCCTATAAGTCCCCTAACTTTACCTACAGCTCGCGAAGCTCCGCGAGAGCCATCCGATATGCTTCTGAAGATATCGGTGTCATCCCGGTGTAAAAGTCAATGTAAAAATCCACCTATCTTCTGGGAGTTGGACCTAGAACATCATCAGGTAAAAACATCTGCGTACTAGTCCACCACTATATGATATCTCTAAATCTCCACATCAAATGCTCTGAGGGTAAGGCAGACCAACTGATGATTGATCGGCTGCACCCTCCTCCGAGTAAGTCCGTCATGTGCTGCAAAGGCTCCCTTCTCACCGGTGAAGGTGAACCCGGTCCCATCCATGTGGACACACCGCACTTTGTTCCAAATACACTCAATCTGAGCATGGACTGTAGATAACCAGTATATACTCAAGATAACGTCGTAAGGCCTAGACACTGCTACTAGGAGATCCCAACCGAAACTCTTGCCTCCTAGAGTAAGCTCACACTACCAGAACCAGTTAATAATCATTGAATCTTCTCTCGTAGAAGTCTCTAGCCGTAAGGATCGAGTCAACGGCTCCGTCAAAATCTATGTGCTCAGAACAAGGGCAGTGGTAATGAAATATTGACCAGCACTTGTGTCGATAAGTACTATAGCTAAGGTGGAGTAGACACAGATCATACCTCGAATCATCTCTGGAGTTTCATGATTGTATGCCTTAGCTGCCTGGAGCTGAGTTGTCCCATTTCCACATGCTCTATGCGGTCGTGGTTGACCTCTGAGTGGTGGTGGTGGTAACACCTCATAACACCGTCCACCGCCAGCTGCATGACCGGCTCCTATGCCATGTCCTCCTGCGCCCTATGGATCGCCTCGATCAAACCTCTGCTTGTGCCAGGTAGGTCCATAAACTATCTGCTGATCATTCGAATGGTGGGTCGGATAGTCAAGAGCCATGTGACCATGCCCGCCACATGTGAAACATTGCATGTTCCTTGTATGACTGGCTTTGTCTTCTGTGCCTCTCACAACCGAACCCGAGTCCTGAGGTCGTCCACCGGATGATCTGGTCCGCTTGCATCTCTGTGACATCTGTCTACTGCCTCTTGCAGAAGACTCTACTTTGTGATGCCGGGTAGCGGGTCTCACTACTGGTGACTTCTCAGATAAAAACTCTCCACTAATAGGGCTAGCTCCAACACCCCCTCCTGCGTTGGGATGCGGAGGAAGAACATCGAAGCCCTGATCTCTCACCTGATCACCTGCTCGAAGGTTCAGGCCCTGAAGAATGGGTCTCGCACCACATCTGTGGAGTAGCAGGAGAGGTCAGTCAACCTCGTTGAATACTGTACCACCATCATGCTACCCTATTTTAGATGAATTAGCTCATGTATCTGCATTGCATGTAGGGTGGCTGGGACAAAATCCACCCGAAACAAGCTGGAGAAGTCTTCCTAGAGGAGTGTCGCCTCATCATGCACATGGAGAATCAAGCTCCACCATCTACCTATTATTGCATGAAGGAGACTCGCGGAAAGGATCACTATAAGGTTGGATCGTTCCCCTGATAGTCTAAAGACTCTCACCACAACCACTAGCCAATCCTCAACTATATGTGGGTCCATCTCTCCCTTGTACCTGGGCGGCCTCTGGCGCTGGAACTCATGCAATGAGCTCAGTAGGTGTGTACTCTCTGTTCTTGGGGATGGTGGCATCGGTGGCCCAACGGGTAGTGGTGCCACTGGTACCTCCACTATGATAGGGCCCTGCATCGAGACCTCATCGCTCAGTGGTCTGCCATCTCATACAATGCCTCGAACCCTGGCTGTCTGTCTTCGTGGAGGCATCCTGAAATGAAAAAGGTCTTCCACGGTCAAAAAGTTATACTTGATGAGCTGACTTAAAGAGATCATAATGAAAACTCTTCAAAATACACCCGCAATCATTGTTTTCATGCACTGAATAGGAAATCAAAAATCAGGGTCCTGGTGTATGGATACGTCGACCACCACACAAACACTAGACTCCATGAACTGAGAACCACCCTTAGTACCCTTAACACTGTTGCTTCACAAAAAATATCAGAGTCTTAAGTTATGTGGTAGAACCTCCCTCTAATACCAATTTCTCATGACCCGTCCCTCAGGGCCTGTGTAGTGACTACCCCAAGCCTGCCTTCCATAGGCCAGGGGCTGGCGACTAGCACCAAAGGTGTAATTCCAAAAAACTGGGAAGGCATTGCCTTTATAACCTGTAACACTTTTAGAAGATATTATTACGAGTAAACTGAATAATCAAAATGTGAGTACATTAAGTGAAAAGGGGCCAGAATACAATCCCTCCTGGAAAGTAAAACAACTGAAGGTACAAGTACAATTTAGGAAATAGGAAAAATATCCACCTAGTTTTCCTATGAGGTTACTACCTAATGGGTAGGTACAAATCGCCTCATTTGAACTCCACATCTGTACGTCTCCTACATGGACCATCATGCTACAAGGTCCACCTCGGGGTGTTGTCCAGTCCTGGTACTCTCAGCCTCGGTCAGCGCTATCTTTCATCGGCATCAAACACCATGAGGTGCGGGAACAGACCATGCAGGGGTGAGTATTACGATACTCAGTAGGGACCCCGAGACCCTCAAGGTCTCACAAAATCCAACAGAGATAAACCACAAGGTATGAAATCAGTAGATAACCCCACTTAGGTATATTAATCTTCATATACCTAAGTTATCAAGTAATTCATCTCAATTATGTGAAAAACACAAAGTTACTGACTCAGCTCATACAGGTATACAACTCACGTAGAGTGTTAGAGATGATTAGATGTAGCCACTAAATCATCTATTCTATCGAACCCACTTAGGATCCAGGAAAAGTAGGCAGAGCTGTCGAACACCAACAGGATCCAGGAACAGTATCAGAGGTGTCGAACCCACAAAGAATCCAGGAATAGTAGAAAGAGTTATCGAACCCACACAGGATCCAGGAATAGTAGTCAGAGCTATCAAACCCACATAAGATCCAAGAACAGTAGTCAGAGCTGTCAAACCCACCCAGGATCCAGGAATAGTAGTCAGAGTTGTCGAACCCACATAGGATCTAGGAACAGTAGTCAGAGCGCAACCAGCCACAGGGTTCCACATAGAGCATGCTTGATTCCTGGAGGGTCTGCTCCTCAAGCCAAGTTTCATTAAATCAACTACCAATAATTCCCACAAATAAGTATCCAAAAGTCCTTCCATGTCATAGGGGTCTCAATGCAACAAACGACGCGTCAATCTGATGCTTGATCTGTGAGTTATTAGCCTTTTAGTCCCTGGACCCGTTGGATTCGTGCACGATCCAACCTGACCATATCTAAACTATACTCTGAACTTTAGTGGGTTATCCTCAAATGGACCATCAGGCTCCACATTTTCCAGAACTGTGGATGGTTCGTCAAATGAACGTCTGGTGCCAAAGATAGGGCCAAAAAAAGAAAAGGTTCAGTAGTGGGCTCGTGTCCTGTCCAACCCGATCAGACCTGTTGGGTCTGGCCCTGCCCATTTGGGGGGATAGCTTGTTATGTTCGGCCCAACCCAGCAGGCTGCGTGGGAGGTTCTACTCGGAAGGCGGTGCGAGGGCGGTTCGGCTCGGAGTGTCGCGAGGGCGTGGCTCGGGCGGCTCGGCATGGATGGACGAGACCGGTTCGGCCAGCACCGGGTGGTGCACGGCTCGGGTAGCTCATCTCAGATGGTTGTGGCTGGTTTGGCCAGTAGAGGCATGGGGAGCGTGGGGCGTGAGGTTTGGCGCGGTTCAGTCGGGTGCACAGGAGGCGGCCGGGCTGGAAGGGAGGCGGCCGGGCAGGCCGGCGGGCGGCCAAGTAGGCCGAGTTGCGGCCGGGGAGGCCGGGTCGCATCTGAGTTGGACGACGGGCGGCCGGGAGGAGGCCGTGAAGGCCAGCGGGTGGTCGGGAGGCAGTCGGTTCGGCCGGTGGTGGTGTAGGACGACGTGAGGGTGGCACGGGTCACGGAGGCCATGGGTAGCATGACCTTTGTCTTTGCCGCCTTCTCCTCCTTCATCGTCTCGTCTTTTCGTTGCCATGCCGAAGATCATCACAAACAACAATGGTAGAGGTGTCAGGCCATATTGGTTTTTCCCGCACCCTCTGCGTTTAGGGTGGTAAAAATTGGCTCATCAAGTACGAAGAAAGATGAACATCAATTTTTACATCCTCCGCAACGATTCCTTTCCAACCAAAGAATAATATATGGAAAGTAATATTACAAAAACAAACCCCCTGCCTTTGATCGTTGTTCGATGATAAATTTGTAGAAAGAAGATGAAGGAGATCATCGTTCGTCATTTCTTCCACACACATCCAATACCGAGAAGCAACGGCTCATTAACAATGATGCGGAGGGAATGTCGATGGATATCGTTGTTGGCGTTCTTTGTTTTTCGATGGCGGGAGCTTTTCTCTCTTCTCCCAAGTTCCACCAAAAGACCAATTCCAACCCTAAATAATAGATTGAGTTTATCTATTATTTAGTTGTTGGCACAAAATTTAAATGGGTTAATTAATTAGGTTATCTCCAATAAATTAATTCAAGAGGTTCGCACAAAATTAATGTGGATGATTTGGAACCATAAATGCTTGTGTGTTGGCTCCATTAAGGTGGAGAGGTGGTGGCACCATTATGTGGGGATCTCAAGAGGTTTCTCCTCACTAAATGGGGAGTTCAAGATGTTTTAACCTCGGGGAGTCCCCACAATATTAAACATGAAGAGGAGGTTAGGTTCGGTTGGGCCCCACCACTATAACCTCTCATGGGAGGTTAAGGTGTGGTGGTCCTCACCTCCAACATCCACATGGAGGCACCTACCAACCACAATAAAAACAAATCCATAACTTTATTTTTATTTAATTCATTCATTAAAAATGCAAAAACTATCTTTTATTTCTGACCATCTGCCATTGAGGTGAAAGTCTTCATAAGAGATTATTGGCGTTGTGAGTTCAATGGAGCCCTCAGATTTCAATTCAAAGCACCGGTTCCAAAGTTAAAAAAAAACACTCTTATATGTTTATTGAACGTACCCAAACAAAACTTCAGAAATTGATTTCAGGCACACTGGGCCTCAGAATCACGCGCCGTCAATTTTCGTAGACTCTTAAAATTCCCATGAATTTAAAAAAAAAAAAAATCCATGGAAATTACGGGTCGTTACAATGGGAATTTTAAAAATTGATTCCTTATGTGGAAATATCATGAATATAATTTGGAAGGTGTTATGATTATTGGTTATACTTCTTAAGATAAATAGACTGAAAATGAAATTTGAAATGAATGGGATGTTATAGCTGAGATTTTTTCATTAAATGTTAGAAGAATGATTAAATTGAGGTTAAGGAACCTTAATAAATTGTTCATATTTCATATTATATGAATCGATTATTATGAAATAAGATGACGAAGCCTGAGTAATGGTTTAATTATAATGTTGGATGAATGAAGTATTTATGTTTTTGAATTCAACTATTATATTTTTTGAAACATGAACTATATATGAATTTTTAGTATAATTTCTTCATTAATGAATTTAAGGGATATGTTAAATGGTGATGATGATATAGAAAAGTGATTTGACATACAAATGATGTTTTTATTAAGGAAAGGTAACCCTTAATGTTCTCAAGATATAGAGAAATTTTTTTAACATAGATAAAGATATAATTTATATCGAAAAAGTAATTTGGATAGTATCGTTGACCATAGAACTAATTAATGATTTGTTGATAAAGTGGTTTATGGTATCATAGATGATGTTTTAGATTTCTTTAATTATAGTAATATATCTAGTAAACATTTGAATAAGGAAGCAATCATGATTTTCAAAAGGATTTATAGTAATTCTATTTATTACCATATTTTAATAGAATAAACAATGAATGTGTTCACATGTTTGGAATTTTACAATCAAGAGCTAAATTGTGATATAATGGTGGTCAAGGTAAAGCTGATTTTGTAGGAATCTCTCTAATGTTTTGGATTTTCATCATTTTGAAGGGTTGCAATCATGACTATTTATGGGATGGTCTAAGTTAAACTTTGGGAGAGGTTCTAGATATTAAGGAATATATCACCATATAAGGAATCATGTATATCGATTTAACTATGATAACCATTTTCTTGTGAAGATAAAAAAAAGACAGATGGAATGAATTTCCATTATATTTTTGGATATCCTGACGTGTTAGTTCTTCGAGAATGAAAAACTCACCATCATTCCCAAGAGTAAGAGATTAAGTGGGAATTGATCAAGTTACAACCAAAGAGGAAGATTTTCCTAATGAAACGAAATTAAATCAAGTATATAAATCTTCTAGTGAGAAATTATTAAAATTTAGGAAAAGGGAGTTGAAGTAAAATGTTTTATTAACTTCATCAATCTTGATTATATAAATGACCACCTTCATGCTTCTTTAGTTTATGTTTTTGTGATTTTTAACTTTATATGGATATCTATCTTTCTTGGAATATGTGGTCTACATCTTTATCTATTATTATTTATAATTTTCTTCCATGTCCATGTTTTCACTTCCCAATTATGATCTCTTATTTGGAAACCATATTATGAGTTACTTTGGATAACCATTATGGTTCCAACATTCCCTTTTTAAAGGATTATTACATATTCATTTTTAAAATTTGGGGTTTTAAGAAATGAACATTCATATATTAATCCTTTGATAACCCCGAAGAATTTTGAGGGTGAAATTCATTTAAGGGGGTTAAATGTAACACACCGAGTGTTTATCAAATATTATTTTTGAATAAATTAAATTTATATGATTTATTTAATTTCACAATACATTAAGTTAAACATTATTTATATTCAACAACAAGTTAATCGTGTGCTACACAAAACATCGGCTTAACTAGCATTACACGCAACAATGAGTTTCCATAAAAGAGAATTTTATTATTTTTAACATGAAAGTTATTACATAGTTGTTAAACATTGTATTTTTAATAGTAGTAACTACATTTTACGTATTATTCTTAATTTTTTCATATAGATCAAAAAAAATCATAATGAAATATTTAATTTTCAGTAAAGTTTAGAAGTTTTAAAATAATAAAATTTTCACAAAAGAATTCATTTTGATGTGTTTATGTATGTAATAATAAAATTACAATTACAAAATTTTATAAATATCTTTATAAAAAATATACATCGTATTGGAATTCATATTTTCAGAATTTTCTTAGGTTAAATTTTTTGGATTTTTTTGAAATATTTTTTTGGATGAATAGTAAAATGTACTAAATTATAATTGAATTTTTCTTTCATGTAACGTATTTGTATATTAAAATAATGTTTCAATTTTATTTTAAATTTTATCTAGATAAATTTTAAATATATTAATCCAATTTTGTTCATTGGGACCAATTTGACAAAGAAATTTTATATAAAAATAGTACAAACTTCTGGACTTTTCTCCTTAGAACCCGCTTCCTCATATCATCCATGGGATTAATTTTAAATTAATAATCGAAAAGTCTGTGAATTTAATTTCTAAAAAATTATATATTTATTTTTAATCATTATGAGAATTTTTTAGGATAATATCAAATTAATTTTTGAGACAAATGATTTGTGAAATTTTTTAAATTAATTACAATGATTAATGTAAGAACAAGCTGACCTAATGATTAAACTAAGAATATAGGGTTTATAAATTAATAGCAACTTCTAAGACACCAAATTTCTAGAAATATTTTGACTATCACCACCATAGTATCTATTATTATGAGTTAGTGGGATACTATTAGATGAATGGGACCTATATAATAAGTTAAGTGAGGAAAAATAAAAAAAAAGGAATCTTTCTTACCAGTAACATTTATAAATCCTCGATATTTAGAGAAACACCAACATTAATTTGGTTGTATGTATTATTTTGAAAGATAAAAGAGTTTCTAAAATCATATTTAACTATATTTGATTTTTATAGATTAATTAGTTAGATAAACTTCTTAAGAAATGCCAAAACTGTAATTATCTAATTAATAATTAACTAAAACAAATAATACTAAAAATATTACATTTGAAAAAAATTGATTGAATTATTTTCATTAATTCTTTTTTAGAATATATATTTTTACAATATTTTAAACATAATATAACCAAATTCCATATTTTTTCGATATTTTTAAATTTAAAATTATGTTAATAATGTCAAAATTGACATTAATATTATATTATAATTAATGATATATTCTTAAAAGATTTAAAATTTACTAAAATCATATATTCTATCAAATTATTTTTAAATTTTAATAAATATAAAATATATCCTATTAGTGGAAAAATATTTTATTTATAATGAACATATAGACCATTAAATAGTAAAAATAGTGTCAGCACGGTTCGGGTTAAAGAAGTGTTTGTACATGTTACATGTGCTGGTTTTAAAATTAATTTCCAACACATGTGGGATTTATTTTTTAAATTAATATATAAAATTTATAATTTCATGGGTCTATTTTTTATAAAAATTATACCTTTAATTTAGTCTTAATGGTTAAATTACTTAGTTTAGACTACTACTTACCTTGATAAAAACCAAAATGATAAAAGTGGGGAAACATCGATGTGAAGGAAAAAATTATAAAAATGAACATATTTTATGTGGTATAGGTTATTTTCAACAATAAATACCATTTAATCCATTAGTTTTCCATTCTTGAATCATGTAAGGTAATGTAGACCTCCCAATATATTTTACCTTTTGGTATTTATAATAATGACACTCCTCCTCCTCTATAAAAGGGAATTCACTATTCCGCTTTTCCAAACCTATCAAGACACTTTGGATCATCCAAAATCTTATTAGATAATATCACTACACCGCGAATCATGTCTTAAGAAGCCTCAATTTTTCCATAAATCCTACCAAGAAATCCCTTTTTTCAAACCAAAAAGAGTAAACCGAAAAATAGGTAACGTTCTTCAATGTGCATTTCAGTTTTATTTCCTTCTCCACACATTCATTTCTTCTTATTCTAGGATTATATAATAAAATAAGTATCCTAAATATAATCATATATTTTTTATTCTTTGGTTTCAACCTACACCTATACACAACTCTATAAAATGGGTAGAGAACTTACAACTCATGTGTACAGGGGACTAGAGTCTCACAAAACGATGTCATTCATTCTTCCTTTACCTCCTATCATGGTTGAGAATTATTATGTACATACTATTTTTATTTAATATATAAGATATTTATGTCTTATTTATTCTTCTATAATTATTATATAACATTATCCTTCATGCAGTTCATTTTTTGTTATATATGAAAACTTAGTTTGTTGATGTGTGGACTACCACATCCTTAAAATGATGTTATTTATTCACACTTTCCATGGAATATATTAAGGATGGTTTTAGATAAAATATATTTTATATATATGACATAAAAATTATTCTATAATTATATTATATAAATATATATAATTCTACGTAACTTACATACTTTAATTTAATAAGATAGGAAAATAGAAATAGAGTTCATTCGTACGTACGGCTTACTATCTCCATGAACTGTGTATCTCATTTCATATTTCTATATTTTAGTAATTATTATAAATAATTATATATTGAATACATATGATATTTATTGGATTTTATAAATTATTTAAATGATTAAATGATGATATTATTCAGAGGATCAAAAATAATATGTCAATCAATATGTTAAAAACAAAGAAATTATTAACTGAAATGTCACTTTATCATGAAATTATTAATAAACGGGTAATATAAATCCATAATCCAATAACATATAGTCTTATATATAATAATATGTTTCTTTGTTATATTTATAATAAACTTATACTTATTATACATAAGGTTTAATGTGTATGATGACAGTCAAGACATAAGGTAATGGTTTTCTCATCTCACTTTTATTTCTCTAAGATATAATATATATTGACCACCTATTCTTGTTTTAAGGTGTATATACTACCCTATGAAATTTTATATCCTAAATTTATTATATTTCATGATATTCAATGTTTCTATTTACATTATTCTTCAATGAGGTTTACAGTTCAAAAGGTATCAAATATGCAATGAACTTTTGTCTCAATTTTCCTTCATTAAGACACATGTTATGTTACGCATGTATAGTTTATTATGAAGTGTATGTGCATACATTTCAAAAGTTCTATAATGAATCTATTTCTTATTATGGTATTATAATCATCATGTAATGTTATTATTTCTTAGGGATTATAGATCAAATTTTTCGAAGTTATATGGGAACCCATGTAATGTTTAAAAATTATATTCCTAAAGAATTGTTTTAAATTGTCATTCTAAATTATTTTCTAGCTAATATGACATAATTTTATTTCGTTTATGAGTTAATATGGTTATGATCCAAGGGTTCCATTTTTATTCTTTCTAATAATGGTTTATTCATTTCATGACATGTTGTTTTTAGGACACATTTCTCTTAAATGAGTAATACCATTATAAAATGCTTGCGAAACCCCGTTATTTTATCAGATTATTCCAAATTATTTTGAAGCATATCTTTTTTCCATAGGTAATGATGTGATTAAGTTCTTATAATAGTCATTTAATTTCAGGGGTTATGATATTAAATTAATGAAAACCATCTATTTTTATTAGTCATGACAAGATGAATGTGTTATTATTTTGGGGCACTAGGATGTATGATTTTATTATGCGATAGGTGGGACCTATATCTACATCCAATGAATTGAGAAAAGATTTATATCTCATGAGTTTTATGGGGATGGAATGAGGATTAAACTTGTTTTATTCTGAGAGTTCTATACTGATGAGTGAACTTGGTTCAGTAATATAGCGCTGGAATGAGGAGTGAACTGAGTATAGTAATATAGAACTAGAATGAGGAGTGAACCTAGTTATGTAATATAGGTATAGAATGAGAAGTGAACCATGTTCAGTAATATAAGGCTAGAATAAGAAGTGAAATAGGTTCTGTAATATAGTGATAGAAATGGAAGTGGACCCAGTTCAGTAATACAGGGCTCGAATTGGAAGTGAAACAACATCAGTAATACAGGGATGGAACAGTGAGTTAACCCAGTTCAGTAAAGGACTTTGTCCAATAATATTTCCTTGGGAGTAATCCTTAACAACTATGGAATAGATTTTATATGTCTATCTGTCTGCAATAAATTTCATGTATTATTCTTATATTAGGATATCATGTTTTATTCTGTTGATTTCTTTAGGATTCATGTTATTTAAATGGCTAATATTTATTCCATGACTTATGATTATGATCATTGATATATAGGTTATGATCTTAAAATGTTATTTTATTGTTCTCGTAATCTTATTTTAATGTTATGTTTACATATATCTTTTATTTTCTTTTACTGAGCTTCTGATCCCAACCTTTATTTTTTTTTTCTTTCCCTCGATATTGAAGAAATGTTTTTAGTATGAGTACCAATAGGGGAATATCTTTATGGGAGATGTTGAATATCTTTCACCAAATAAAAGTAATGTGTTCCCAATTTCCAAAGAGATTAAAAAATTGTGGTCCTCATGTTTGTAATTTTATAATATGATGAATAATTATTACATATGTTGTAATATCAATATATTTTAATCTTTTCTCTCTATATAAGCATCCCCTAACACATGAACCAGCTTTGAAAAAGAGAATACATAGATGAATCAGAAGGAGAAAAATATAAAATGAATGGGGGAGGTGAGGTAATCCTAGGCTCCATTAGAAGGCTACTATTCCTTAGAAATAATGGTGCCCGGAAATAGTTCCAAATATTGATACACCCACATGGGTTGTTTAATGTGTGTGACATTTACTAATATTAGAAAATTATTTTTCTCAAACTACACTCAAAAACAAAGGTGTATTAAAGTGGTAGTGTGGGGTCGATCCCATATGGAAGACTTTGCATGAATGCAACCTTACAATTCAAACCCTAAGGTAGGATTCCTCATCTGCAGTATTTATATTGGTTTTTAATATAATTATTTAGTTTATATTTGAATTATATGGCAAATTAGGGATCATGGTTAATTTTTGGTATTTAGGAAAAACATAATCCTAAATCTATCTTTGGATAGTCTCGCGTCATAAGTTGTGAAACATTGAAATGGTATCCATTTTGTTAGAGTCATACCAATTTGATTTACCTTCATTGAAACAAACCCTTGGTTTAGTTATTTCTACACACTAATATGCATTATTATTAACATATTTTGTTAGGAAGAATCAATGGAAAATTGTCATAGCCTGCACTAACACAACTTGGTCAGGTTCATTCAATTACACCTCCCATGAACTGTGTTGTATATGATAATGTGATGACTAATTGTTTTTAACCAAATTATTTTATGTATGGTAATTAAGGTTTAATTAACGTATTATTCAGGCTCAAAAAACATCAATACTCTCGACCCATAACAATAGCAGGATTAGTCATGCATGAAAGAGTTGATCAAAAGAAAATGTATATAAAACATTCTTATCATAGTCATAAAGAAATTTATAAATATAAAATACAATGTTAAAACAATTATAAATCAATATAATCAATTAATAGAAATTTAAATCCAATCATACCCTTATGAAAAATAAAGAAACAGAAATCTTCAATGAAGACTAGAGAACGGTATCAAAAAACTTATGAAATGGAAATGGAATCACAAAAAACAAAGATTGGATATAGGATGGTAAAAATGTAAATTATTTACTAAAATAATTAAAGGAATGAATTGAAACAAGTTTGGAGTAGAAAACATATGAAAATTATAGAAGTGGGATAAATAACATAGGTCTAAGCTATCTGGTGTTGCCATCATCACTAGAATATTTACAGGAATAAAATATACACATTATGTATGGAATTCACATAGTATATTTTATTTAAGTGGATTAATTCATGAATTTTACAAGATATGTAATATTTACATGCCATGTACTCTGAAACCACAATCTCTTTTAAAAATCTTGATACTCACTGGATTATTTGGTTATATCGTTGACTTGATGGGATCACAAAAAATTTTAGAACATATATTTTATACACATTGTGTATAGGACTAATGTTATATACTTACTTCAAATTGTTTAATTTTCGTAGGAGATTTTACATTGAAAATTTTAAGATGTGTAATGTATTTACATGTCCTCTAATAGCTTCACATCATGTAAATTCTCAAGGTATGGAAATTTGGTCTCCAGGGATGCATTGAATTAGGAATAAACATTGTGTACCTCATTTTATGATGTGTAAAAATTTTATTCACATCTTTTCAAAAATTTCTTATTTGATTATAAAATTCCTAATTACTTCGGAAATAAACCAAACCCCAAGGTATTATCATGAAAAACCTGAAAAAACCTTATAACAATATATCCAAAAATGTGTATAAAAATTCTTCTTATCAAATATTTCTATTCATTAACAACCAAAACCCTTTATTATACATGTAATCCATTGGGTATATATTGTATTAAAACCATCCTTATAATATCTATAGATAGTTTATGATTATTTTGACCAAGGATAATGTTGACATTCATTCCCTTGATTCATTTTTTAGTCAATAATATTCCATTTAAATGTTCACAATCATATGATCATTTGAAGTTAAATTTCTTGGAAACATCCATATTATTTATCATGGATATGTTTATTTCATAAAACATATTTAATTTATATATATGGTGTTTACAATGAAATACATGTTATTATCTATGGAAATATTGATAAATCCATATTCATTACAAAATATCGCTATTTTAAGATAAGTAACCTTGTCTATAAATTAACTCAATAATTTGATATATGAGGAATAATTTAGTCATAAAAAACATTGGTGGGGCCTAGTTAATGATATCCCCTTGATGCATTGGTATTCTCATGAGATTAATTAGTTTTCCAAATCCAATGGGTTTTTACCCAATAAATTAAAAATGTCTTGAGGATAGATCTTGATGGTAAATGTACCATGTTTTGAGAAAACATGACATCAAATAATTAAGAATTTAATTCATTGGAAACTCAATTATTATTATTATCTTTGAGAGTTTTGAAATTATAGAATCTATAGATCATTTCATTCTCATTTTTTTGATAAAATTTCATTTATTTTCATTTATTTTCCTTTTCATATTGATTATTCCTATTATTATACTAGTAGTTATGTTATTTAAATAGAATTTGTGTTTAGTTATTTATCTTGTCCTGTTGATTATTGTTTTTATTTATAATCACTTACACAATACTTTACCCTTTTGATCATTTTATCTCACACTTATTTGGTTTCTTTTCCCCACAAAATGAAGAAGGAATATTTTAATGAGTTTACAAGGATGCAGTTCATTTGATATAATTATGTATTATGTTTTATTTTCTATGTTAAATAGTTATCATTTTTGTATATGGTTCTCGAAATCATGTAAACTATTCCACCCATCGATATGTGATTTCATGTAACCTTTTCCATTGTAATAAAGAGGATATTGGCTCTAGACTACTAGGGTTGGGGTTAAAAAATCAAATTTCATATTTCAATATCTTGATGTCTGTTTTTTGGAATGAATAGTATTGACATAGACTTATTTAGTTCCCAAAAAATATCTGATTTTTGAAAACTTCAATATCATATATACAATATATAACATACATCGCATGACTTTTTTGAGTTTGAATTATCTTACATATTTTATAATAAATTTTCCTTAGGGAATTACCTTCCTCTAAGAATATATTACATAATTAAGAGATTTTTATGAATGATATTTAACTTTTTCATTCAACTACATCACATCATATGTATTATTCCAAAATATCATTTTTATGTATTAAAACCCAAATATGTATAAAAATGCATCATTCCTGTTATCACATTTCAAAATGAATCATACATAAGATTCTCCATTTTTATTGTATATGCTTGAAATATTGTGATCTCCCAAATTATATAGTTCTATGGAGGGAAAATATATTAAATTTAAAATTCATTTTTATTTTTTAGTTTTGAGGGAAAAACATATATTATATACTCCATTCCTTTTTTAAAATTTTATCCTCACATAAAAAATAAGTTTATATCTGAAAAAAAAAATCTCTACACCTCTTCAAAATCATTAAGGGTATTTTTTATCACTTCAAGACACCACAAATGAAACTATAAATTTTCAAAATAATTCAAAAAATATCATTTTATGTTATATTGTCTTTAATAATATAAATACTCAATTATAGATTATTTTAACATATCTATACTACCTCATTAATTAGGGATTTTGTTTCAGACCTATCCAACTTTCATCCATGTGTATTTAAACACTATATATAGTAGCCTTCATCCTAGAAAAAACATGGATGATTTATCATTACTAGAAAGGTATGTATGTATTTAAACAAAGATCCTTAATGATAACAATTAATTCCATCTTTATTATCTCATCTAGAATCCAATTGGCCTACTTCACCTTCCCTTCATTAGTCTATAGATGATAGTTAATCCAAAATAAAAATACTATCCATTGATTCATTACTATACTTATAATAAAATCATCCCTCATATATACTGTCTACTTTAATCGATTCATAATAGAATATTTATTAGTTACATATACTCAAAACTAATTCTAAAACATGTAAATTCATTATAAAGAGTCCCTTAAAGGCATTCATATTCATCAAATCTTCATGCCTCTACTAATATATATCAACATCTTTACTTCATAACGAAAACCTCAATTCTCTATAAGGATCTCAAATATCACCCTTTTTATTTTTTACCAATACCATTAAATACCTCTATGTTAGTATGTTAACTTATTATTAATTATTTTGTCCAACTTATTAATGTAAAATGAAAATGTGAAATTGTAAGGGATAACACCCATCACTTCATCATTTCATCCCAATATTTTAAAAAATTTGTCTTAACACCTTAATTATCCTTTCACATTTTATAACTCGATTAGATCATTAGGATAGGGATGACATCACATATTTTACCTAAATGATCCTTAAATAAAAAAATTATATATCTATGTTAGCAATAGTAGATGTAGAAAACAATTGTGACTCACCAAGGTACCACTGATGTCAATAATATATTCATCATGTCATCCTCCTCTTACATATCTCTTCTTCAAGGCTATTTAAAAATATTCATCAAGAAATTTATAACATGAACACATCTTCAAAAAAATAAAAAATATTTATTATCTATAAAATTTATCATTTATATATCTTGAAAAAATTCCCCTTTTTATAAACTAACGTTCCATAATAAAAATAGGGATGGAAAACATTACAACGATACCCCTTCTTTGTATTTATTTAGAAATTGTCTAAAATTTTCATATTTCTATGAAATAAAACATTATATAAGCTTCCCTACATTTATCCCCCCTCAGGGGATATACTCTAATATCTCTTCAGCATGGATAGATTTTTTCAGCATGAACTCAAAAAAAACTTCCAATATAACGTGATTTGATCTAATTAGTTATAAGTACTCCATGATTAATCGTCTATTTTTTATTTTTTATCAATCATATAATTCCACAAAGTATATATTTTAAAATAACTACATCTATTAAATTCATGAATAAATGCAAAAATAGATAATTGGTAATGCGGTTATTCTCCCCAAACTTTGAAGTGAAAGTAATGAGGTGGTGGTTTGACTCCCAACCTAGAAACCCATTACCATTCAACTCTAGATTTCTGTGAACTATTCATAAATTAACCATATTTTTTCTATACTATATTATTAATGTGTAGAATAAGACTCTTATTGTTTTTATTTTGAAACTTGCATGTTTCCTTCTTTCTTTCTAATGGAAAGTACATAACAAGTACTATTTTTTCATGACCATACATTCCACCAGACATTAATAGTGTATTATATTCATTTCTTGACATTTCCTTCTTTTTTGGAATAAATATCATGAATTTTAATTGTGTAGAAAAATAAATTTCAACATTTATGCACTCTTCATAAACACCTAGTTCATCCATTTTATTTATCCTCTCATTGAATTCGAGTCCTTCTTGATGTTGAATAACATGTTTACCATAAGTAATTTCATATTATTATGTCTTCAACATATAATTATAAATTTATCAATAAGCTATAAAAATATTCAAGAACTATATCCACATGTTATATCTTCTTGAATTTTCTATATTACTTCTTGGAAAAATAATTTTTATCCTTTTAAGGAAACTCCCCTAACTCTTCTTTGAATATGTCTCTTACCAAACTAATCCTCTTGTTTCACTTTTTTATTGAATCCCTTTTTTAATATATATTTATTTAATTAAATAACTCTAACATTTATTTTTTATAATGTCTCGTGGTATATCTATTTCTCTCATAGTAGAAGAATATCTTCTTTGGTTTGACATTAATTTCAATTTCCTTTTTTAGAGTGCCTTCTTTAACATTTTTCATAAATACTTATACCCCAATGATAACTCACCAAATTATTTTTATTCTTTTTTTATTGAGTTATTTTCCTCTCATAATCATATGAGTTATTCTTAGTAAACACATAAATACACAGGTTATCACAATGAAAACAAATGTTTCAATTGTTATAGAAATTATCAAGATAGTCACACATGTTCTTTCAGAACAGATTTCTCCTTTTCTGTTAACTTTTCATCAATTCAACAAGACTTTATTTCCATTTTATAATACTTCCTTTAACTGCATCACTTATATATTCTTCAAACGTTTATTAATTGTACCAAGATTCCTGTTACATGTTCTTAAACTTCCAATATAACCAAAAATGGCCTATAAATCATGTTCTACCCACTTTGGTTACAGCTTGACCAATTTTTATATCTTTTAAACATTATTTTTCTAGGTTAAAACTATGGACATTTGGAATCTATTTGGGTTTATCTTAAACATGTATATATAATCTCTTGAAATATTGTGGATTTTTTTAGAAATTTATTCTCCCATAATTTTCTATATTTTGACTAGATACTTTTACCGTAAGTTGAAACAAAATTAGTATAAATATAATTGATTATGTAAAGGGTAATATTATTATAGTGATTTTAGTGGATGTTACTTTAGAATATATAATTCTATTTATTCCATGAATGTCACTATTTTTATATTCCAGACTCCCATATGAATTAGAGATAAAATCACCTTTTTTATCAGATGTTCGGGAACTCATAGAATGTTTCTCCCCAAGACATCTAATTTTGAAAACATGTTAAATTAAATTTATATTGGGGATATTTTTATCATCCCTGTATGATTTCAAACTTACTTATCATTTAATTTTCATATTTTGAATATATTCCTCATGCATCATTATTTCCATTTATAGAGAATTATCGAGGTTCTTTATTATTTTCTATTTAATTTCTAACTAAGAATCCATGATATTTGTAGATATTTTTTGAACATATTTTAATTAATAAATCTTCTCAAATATGATATAATTAATCTTAGTGTCTTCATTTTTTAATTCCTCTTCCAATATTGAGGCATTTTATGTATTTGTTAATATAGATTGTTTCTAGACTTCAAGTAGTTTGTTGATAGTTCTTATTTTGTGAATCTTTTTAGTCAATTCTTCCTCCTATCATTGAATTCCTAAATTATATATCATTTTTTGTAATATATACCCTTGATAACACAAATGTATTGGCTAAAACCTCATTAGATACATTATTTAGGTAGTATATAACTTTAGAGTATAAATATTCAACTATTTCAATGGACTCAACCTCCCAAAACTCTCTACAAGTATAGAATTATTATTATAATTAAAAATTCTCAATGAATTTAGAAATTAGAAGAATAACACTATCATTTGCATCAATTATTGGTGGATAATCCTTTTTTTAGATATTATTTAATTTTGTTAAAACATATTTCTTCTTATTATTTAGGGTTTTCTCCAAGTCCATCACTACAACTTCAATGGTGATGGAGACTAGGTTCACTATCTGAGGAACTTATGTATATTCCTCAAATATATAATTCATATATATATATTAAAAACAACAATGACTGATTATTGAGTCTATAAATTAGAAAATGGATATTATTTGATACTAATTTAATAAGATATATACCATGAAAGAACACTGAGAGGATTTTAAGATTCAATGCTTCCCTATTTTACAGATTTTCACATTTTATTTTAAATTACCACGATATATTATTAGATACATTGTATCTATTATAAAGGATATATCTTTTCATTTCATTATCATTACTCACTAAAACATGAAATACATAGAATTATCATAAACATTAGCATGAAAATATGTTGCATGTTCAGTCCCAATGTGTGTGCTAGATCCTTGTTATGCCTTGATTAAGTATCGAGACATATGGAAATCAATAAAATGGGAGAGCAATTATAAAAATAAGAGGGAAGTGTATATCCTTGTATCAAAATAATGATTTTAGGTATATATTACTTAAGAGAATAAAAGATAAGGTCTAGAATCTTGAGACTTGAGAAAACAATTATCTCACTATAGTTGTTCATCCATTATAATAAAATTATGGTGTTATTTATATAGGAATTGAAAGCCTACAATTATCCATAAATAACTCCTTGAATCTGAACTTCATCAATGAATTTGTCTTCAATTTCCATAATATAATCATCAATACTACATGCAAGTGATCCTTTCACTTTAACTCAATCTCACTTTGTTATTATTTTTTAAAAACATTATTTTCTAAGAGTCTTGACATAGAATATCCTAAAAAATAAGTAGAAAAAACGAAAATCAGTATCTCTATTAATAATATTATATGATATAGGAATATCAAAGATTTTCAACTTCTTCTATTCCCCCTTATTCTTCAATTGAAATGATCAGTTGTATTTGAATTATCATTGAATTTAATCTTTTATATATAAAATAGTTTTCTATAGTATCGTTATTTGGTTAATCCTATCTTTATTTTTTAACCTTTATCTACTCCCTTTTTATTCACTAAAATATAATGAATAATATTATCCATAATTGAAATATGTAAACGTTACAAAATTTCACCATAGTATGATATTCTCATTTTTAGAATTCTCAACAAAATACTCCTACTATTATATCAGTTATATCTCATTAAAACACATATCAATATCTTCATCTAAATATTCCATGAGACTCAAGATACTCTTTGTAGAAAAACCCAAGAAACTCGGGATACCTTCTAACTTATTTCATATTGGAATATATGTTCATATCCTTGATATTAAAGATATAACCTCTTCTATATTATCTTGAAACTCTCTTCATTAATATTATTTGATCAAGAACCATGATGAATTTTTCCCTTCTTCCATGAAATAATCTCATTTATTAGAATAAACATTTCATTTTTCTTATTATCATACTCATTCCATATTATTTTATTCTTCTCAATAGTGAATCGTTATAGAGCTCATCTTGAATCAGAATTATTATTTCAATGGTGTGACGTTTTTTTAATGATTGAATAGAAATAGCATCGATTGATTCAATTTCCCAAAAATATCTTATTTTTTAAACTATAGAATCACAATTAATATATATAATATATTTAAAATCATTTCAATGAGTACCAAATATATTACTTATTTCATTTTCTAAATTTCTTTATAATTTTTCTACATTGAGGAACATCCTATTTATTAAATAGATTCTTACTTATGATAATTCACTATGAATTTATAAAAAATCAAATCTTATGTATTCCATCAAAATTTATTATTTATGAAAATAAAAACATATTATGTATCAATTGTTATTTCTTACTATACCCCTTTTCAAAATAACTAAAATGTTTAATTTTTAATTACCTATATATTTTGATAAAATAATATACTTTGAAAAAAATAGGTTATGTGATTGATAAATAGGTTACATATGAAATGCCATAGTTATTTCTAGATATGAGGCATAAAAATAAATTACATATTCTGTGAATTTGTGAATTTCAACCTCAATAAAAAAATTAAACATCTTTTGATAAACATATTAAAACCTCTTTAATTTCTCTCATGGTATCTTCAAAAACATCGTACATATCAATTAACATTTGGATTTATCTAAAAAATGTGAATCCTCACTTTCATTAATACAAAAATAATATAATATATAAATATTAAACCAATAATATCTCAGTAAAACTTTACATCCTCATTAATTCCATCTCTATTTTAGACTTCTTCAATAATAATCAAAGTATAGTTCAAAATTTTATACATCACGCTCAACTATGGATAAAAAATGACGATTTATCACTGAACCACTATTCCTTTGCATGGAACATTACTTCAATGAACTACCAACTCATTTATGAGGATCTTTTCAATAAAAAAATTCAAAAATCCATTTAAAATCATAAATGAATTCAGTTATAAAAAAATTCATTGTATTAATCTAATGTAAATGTTATTTAACACCACACTACTGGATAAAATATTATTTTTTATAATTTCAATGCTTGATCTAAAGAGAAATAATATATTTTAATATGAATTAATTCAGATCATCTAAAATATACCACTTGGTCAATTCAATTCATAAAGAATCTCCCATACACATAAAATTCCCCAAACTCTGGAGTATATTCAATTTCCTCTCTTAGACCTTATATATCTCTATTTATATTTATTAGAAATAGGTGAATCTGTACAGTATATCTTCTATAAGTTATATTTAACAACTATTAAAGAGTCCCTCAATATAAATACCAATATAAGATACTATAGTCTCCACTAAATATCCAAGAAGGGATCCCCTACATTACCCTATTTTAAATATATGTAATGAAATTAAAATTGAAACTAAATTAGAAAATTTATGAGTACTTTGGGAGGGAATTTACTCTTAACAAACCTGTAAATTGTTATAATGAATATTTAATTATGTTGTTTATTAGGATATCCAAATCTTTCTCTTTTTTTGAAGTATACTCCAATAAAATCTATATGTGTTACAATTTATCCTTTATGATGTGAGTGTTCATGTCAATATACAAAAACCTCGTAATTTACATGGGATATTTTTAAATATTGATTTCACTTTTATTAACACACCCAATATTCAAAGGGTAGTACATATTCATCCTCATGTCTTCAAGATACGAATTTATCTGTATCATTTTTATTATAACTTTTGAAGCCACCAAAACCTCAACATTCATAATCCATAGAGTATAGGAATATTTATTATTGGAGTGAAAGGTAAATCATATTACCCAACTAAAAAATTCACTTCCATAAGGAGTAATCCATTCACATATATCACCTCCCCAATATAATTATAAATATTCATAAAAATTAAAATATTTTTCAATCTTATACATCAAGATAAAATCAGGTGTTTTTTTCACATAACATAAAGAATGTTTTGTATCCAAAATATATGCCTCTTTAGGATTTATTTTAAATTAAGTGCAAAGAGTAATCTTAAACATGATATTTATTCTAGATGTTATACAGTATAGTAGGAAAAAATAATTTGAAAAAACATAATTTGATAGAAACTTATTCCTTATTTATCCAAGGGAAACATTTTCTCATATTCTATAATAGTATATGCCTCTTCTCATTCTTATATTTTGAACTTCATCAAAAAATCACGTGCATATTTTTCTTGTGAGAGAAATATATGTCTTATTATATTCATAACTGGAAATAATGAAAGGAATTTTACCTCCCCTATCATAGAAATATATATATTTTTCCCTTATTGTTTTATAAACTTCCTCCCATGTCCCTTCCTTGTTTTTGGAGAAAATTATTTCATTAATATGCTTACAAACAATGGGTGATTTTCTATCATTACTCATGAAATATATATTTTTATCCATTCTAAATTTCAATAAATTTTATACTTCAAAAGTTTTTTTCCATATATAATAAAATGTTATTGGATCAAATACTATCCCAGAGAGAAAATTATTTAGTTTTCACAGTCAATAAATATCTCAATCAAGAATGAATCCTTTTTTTTTATTCTATATAGACCTCTTCCTCAAGATCACCATTAAGAAAAATATACTTTAAATCCATTTAAATAACTTATTAATTCTTTTGGTAAGATATATAGACATTGATATTGATCATATTAGTCATTGTTATTGGAAAAAGCTCATAAATGTCAATATCAACATTTTTAGAATATCCCTTTATTATTAGACAGGTTCTTTTCACTACTACTTCTCCCTTTGAATTGAACATGTTTTTAAAAACACGCGTTTCCCTATAAAATTTTTTTATATGATTCATAAAACCAATTACTAAATATCATTATTCTCAATAAAAATTGTCTTTTCTTTCATTTCAATTATCTATTTTTCATATTGTAATTCATTTCCATCACTTTTCAGTTAAACTAACAACATAAAACTGGCATGATTAGAGATTCTCAAACTTCTATGGGATTGTGCACCCCAACTACTATATACAACTATAATTTTATGAAAAAAATGTTTTTTAATATTTTTTAACATATATCCTTCTTTCACTAGGTCTTCCCCTTCACTAGAAATTACATAATTATTATATGAACACTGAAAATCTATTTCAGCACTCAAGTATCTTCCATGTCTTTAAACTCTTTATCCTTATGAATATTAAATCTCATCGCCAATATGTAATGGTATTTTTAAGGAATTATAATTTCAAAAATTAACAAATTCATATTTACCTATGATATTTCTATGATTTGTTGACACTAGTAATGAATTACATTAGGTTTATATCCAATAAAAATTCCCTCTCTGGATCTATGATCAAACATACCCAAATTTCATCATTTTATATTGATATAACAAGATATAATAAATACCTTCTATTATGAATTTTTTTATTCTTTCCAACCACATATTAAATATTGTGCTGGATGAATTTTTGAGTAAAATATAATTGAGAATGTAGATAGATACAATTAGGAAATGTCTCGAAAACTGCAGTATTCTTCCATCCCCCAATAATAAATTTCTTCCCATATAAAGTGAAATATATCTCATCCAATAAGATACTATATTTAATTGGAGGTGTGTACACAGATTTTAATTCATTCCTTATTATATATTTCCTAAGACATTATTCAATGTCTCTATTCTTGTTTTCCAAAGCATTATTCGATCAAAATAATTCCACAAAACATTCTATTTTATTTTCAAAACACCATTAAAATTGATTAAAAATGTCGTGATATCATAATTTATTAAATATTAAATAATTTAAGTTATATAATTAATAACATCAACAAAATTAATGAGTTACTTATCATTATTAGTTGGAATAATGATCATTTAACAACACACATTTGAATATATCAACTCGGGATCATTAAAATTTTCATATTCACCTATTTATTTTTTCTTTTTCTATATTTTTTATTTAGGAAATGTATCACTAGTGTTGATTACTTCAAATGTAATCTTTGGTTGATTCTTTATAGATTTAGTTTTTATAATGTTATTTATTTTAATTTGAAAAATATTGTCAATTCTTCCATAAAAAAGATAATTCTTCTCTTTTATGATCAAGCCACACAAACATTGATAAATAGATATATGAATTATGTTTCTATTAGTTGGTTTTAAATTAATAACAATATAATAATATATTATTTCCTTATAACAAATCCTCTCTAGTGAAATATCAATTTATCCTTATTCCCATACTTCCAAGATATACTCTATATATTATGTCTCTACCAATCAATAAATAAAAAATAATTATATTCAAATTTCATATCACTAATTTTGGTGTCTAAAACTCCATTAAAATTTAATAATCCATATTTTTCAGAAGTTTCATATCCTCTATCAACCTTTGGATTTTTTTCAAGTGTTTTATTTTTCAGTCATGAGGGTCAAGAGACCACTACAAAGTATCAAAGTATTTCCATATTTTTATTTAGTATAATCCACCATAACCAATATCTAGTTGTCAGAATCATTCCAAATATTACTTAATTTGGAGTTCTCAATCTATTTAATTACTCGGGAAGCATCACTGAACATTTTTTAGTGATGTTTCTTGTATAATAAACAATTTTATAAGTTTCCATATGAGAATAAAATAATCATATGATTTTAACTTCTCTTTTTGATGTTGTATTAGTATACCTCTATGAATTTTATGCTTAATTCCCATTTATTCATAACCTATATTCGATTGAGAGAGTGAGATATTTTATAGGATTTATATTAATTGACTCTGTAGCACTAATATATAATTTTAAATAAAAATATCTATGATTATAAATATGTTTCATCAAAATATATTCATTTACCTTAAATATTATTTAAAATATACTAATTTCATTCAACATACACATGATTATAAGAGGAAACCTTTAATATATATTTTCTATTTGGATTATAATTTTTTTACTTCTTATTCTATATCTTCATGATTTTCAGATTCCCAGTATTTCCACCTAAGTTAAAAATGTCCAGTTTCTCTACATTAGGTGATATAATCCACATCTTCACTTTTTCTCAATGATTCTACCATTTTAGTTACAAAAATTTGTGTCTAATATAATAATTTGAGGCACCGTTGGATAATCTAATAGTTTCTTAATATCATAAACATCCTTATTCATAAGACTTTAACTTTAACTAACTTCACTATCTAAATTTTGAAACTCAAAAGAAAATGTTCTTTAAAAAATTATCTTCATAAAAAATATATTTTATCAGGGTTTTACACCTCATAATTCATAAAAATAATGTTTTATATAGGACTATAATATATTTATACACTTTATTCAAGGATTTAATTGAGATAACCTATTATCCATGTGAGCTATTTTCCATTCTCATTGATTCCATTGGATTTTATTTATCAACGGATTTATTTAATGATTCACTCTATATATTTAAATATATAATTTATCAATAGTATTTTTCTATTTTATTTATTATTAATAAATTTTCATTAGTATTTGAAATTCATTTAATGTTTAGTCATTATTACATTCCTTATAATTAGACCCATCTATAGTGATCAATTATTCTTCACTAGAATGGTTTTAGGACTATTTTGATTTTGTAATGAAATACTTTAATTATTCCTCTTTAGAATCATTATCCCTTAATTAACTTTATTCATAAAAAATATGTCAATAGGTTTTGATAGAAGGTTGATTATACATGATGTGTTAGCTTTTTAAATTTTCTTTGTAGAACTATTCTTTATTATATCCACTTAACACATTTTTTCCATTTATTATATTTCAAATTTATCATCATACTCATCAACATTATTCATTCTAAATAAATAAGATGAAAGGAGTCTAATATTTCCCTAATTTAAAAAAATAGCAGGAATTGCACCATTATATTTACCATTCCATCATTTAAATACTTTAAAAAATAATTATATATATCATTTAAATTCAACATACCACTCTTGAAATCTATTTCAGTAGCAGGAATCATCTAAGGATCAAAACCATTTGAACATTTTTTTCCTCTTCTATGATTTTTTTTCTTCTAATGGGTGGATCTTTTCTTATCTTATTGGATACAAATAAATTTTTAATATTTAAAATTTTTTATTCATCCATGTTTTTATCCTCGTGGGAATAAATATTTACATTGATCTTATCTTAGATAATCATCATAAAATTCTTTACTACCACATAATCATAAATAATTTCTCAATAGCTTCAAATAACAATTACAATTTTATTCTTGCAATTGAAATTTTTTTCCCATGAAATATATTATTATATTAAAAAATATAACACAATTATTAT
Organism: Viscum album; assembly: GCA_963277665.1. NCBI lineage: Eukaryota > Viridiplantae > Streptophyta > Magnoliopsida > Santalales > Viscaceae > Viscum > Viscum album. The sequence goes on from OY728155.1 coordinate 800,083,801, forward strand.
AATTTTTTTATCCAAGACAACTTACAATTGTTCTAAAGATCATGGATATCATTAATTTTCAATCATATTCAATTCATTTTTTTCATGATCAGAACTCATGTCAAATAATTATTTCAAATGGATGATAGTAATGCATGTGTTCTCTCCTATAAATTTTGATATTCATCATTTCTATAATAAAATTCCGAGTAATACAAACATTGAGAATATGTACATTATTCATGGTAATATAGTGAAAGTCTATGCCAATTAAAAGATGATAAGAAATCATCCTCTTTTTCTATAGATACAGTCCATTCCCATTCAACATGGTAAATCCTTTTTGATTAATGATGTTCATGTTTTATATATATCAATTTAATTAAAATATATTAATAATAATGAGAACACATAGATATAGTGGAATATTCCAAAAAATTATATGATGATATCTATAAAAATAGATTAATAATATATAGAATTTATACAATTAAGTCCAACCCTGATATCAAGATAAAGGCTCGTGTGAGTATATACCACCATTAGGGGTGAATAAATGATTATAAGACACCATATTTCAAAGTAAAATCCATTACATAGTTAGTGTGACTGGATATAAAATTAAATGATTTGATGATGATAGATATAAAATAAAATAATCCACTTGGAACCTGATTTTTCAAAAGGTTTCCTCACCTTTTTTGTCGAGTGGATAATACTTGGTGAAAAAAATTGTGATCCTACTATGCATGTAATTATATTATTATCCATAATAACATGGATTATAGACTAGTGATATTCATAAACTCAAATTATAATAATTATAGTCAAGAATTAACAAGTCAATAAATGATTTTCTTAACCATAAGTTCCTATTGAATTTAGATCATGTGTGAACACTTTTTCATCTCATTAGTTCCTTCAAAAATCTCAAAAGGATTATCCATGGAATATGCATCAAATTTTATTAAAAAAATAATCTCACTCTTATTCTAGAAATATTCATTATATTTAAATAACTTTAATGCATCATGGAATAAAATTTTATATTTTTTTTGGGGGAATTATCCTGAATATAAGGATAGTACTTTCAAAAAAATAAATCCTCCATAATTACCAAATTTTATTCACTATGGCATAAAAATTATGTCAACTAATATATGTCGAATAATATTTATACGATGAAATATAACCTGGTGTCTGAATAGTTCTATATTAAAATATTTCTATACACCAATATGTTATATCCATGTTTTTTTTGAATGAACGCATTCATTTTTGTATGATACGCAAGGTTATAACATGATTCTATTCAGCCCCTTAAACAATGTTACACTAAATTTTCATAACTTATCATCATAGTAAAATAAATTCATAATAAATAATTTAAAATAGAATCATAGTTAAACTACAATATTCTATTTCTTTATTTCTTGTATACGAGTAGAAATACTTATTATCTTCAACTAGATTATGGAATGTTGACAGTAATAGTGGTGTTGTAACAGAACACCTACACCAGGATATTTTCGGATTTGGAGCACCATATCCTCATGGTTTATTTTCCATGTTTTATAGGGTAATACTCCCCTAGAAAAAAACATTATAATTGTAACATTCTGATATTTTAGAAAATATATAATTTAATTGATATCTTTTTGTGTGTGCAATGCTCAACTTAAACGAACAATGATAAACTATTAAATAATATTATTTTAACACGGAAGATATAATATATCAATTAAATTAAAATATTTGAAAAATATTAACTCTATTATGAAATACATATAAATTTAATACCCATTACAATTTTTTTTACACACAGTTTTATGTAAAATCGTTTTATTCTTCAAATATATGTTTCCATCACAAACTGATTCTAACTCTTTATATGGGAAATATATTTAATAACTTTTTGAAAAACAATTAGGACATTTTTTACATCAAATTTAATTTTAATTTTTAAATAATAATAATTAAATTATTATATAGTGAAATTTTGATACATTTTCAAAAAATATAAATTTTTGGTGAATACTAAAAAATACATTTTTTATAAAATATTGTATCTTTGGTGGTATCATCAAGACATAATTATGATATAAAAATTTATTAAACTTAATTAATTATTAGTTTATTATATTATAATATAAATATCATAAAAAATATATAACATCATATTTATAATTTATTTCATGATAAATATAAAAATCATTTTCAGTGTTGACGCAAAGCCTATACAGCACTAGAAAAGTCAAATTTGGTATCCAAAAAAAATAATTGGGGTGATATAAGTCCTTTATATTCATTATTATTAAATAGTATTTATTATTTATTATATTTATGGTTATTAACTAATTTTATGTTAATATAAACTGTGGCATATCCAAAATGGTTCTCCAATGCGTGCACAAGGCCAACAAAGTCAAAATAACACATTAAATGTGTTTTCATGATATATATGTATGTTATAACAAATATTTAAAAAATATAAATTGATAATTTCATCATAATAAAATAATTTTCCCAAAAAAAATTTATTTTATGTCTTTTTGGGGCCACATGGATAAGATTTATGACCATTATGGTATTTTATAAAATGAAAAGTAAAACGTAGCACACACTTGTTTTAAAAAGTTTAATATTTTTAATATTGTTTAATCCTTAAAATAATTTATACTATAAATTTTATTTTAAAATCTAAAATATTTTTTAAAATCATGATTATTTATTTTTAATTTCTAGAGAGGGAATAATCTCCTTAAATTATTACACAACACGGATGCAGTAATTACTCTATTAGTGGAAAATTCAAATAAATGATATTTAAAATATTAAAAGTAACATAATATCATATATTTAAGGTGATACACATATTATATATTTGTACATGAAATATTTAGTATATATTAAAATATTTGGTTTAAATTTTAATTTCTTTAATATTTTAAAAGTTATTGCAATGAATAGTCTGAAAATTAACAATAATGATATTTTATGGGATTAATATATTAACTTATTTACAAATAATATAATATAAATTAAGAACATAGGGGATAATATATGCATAGAAATCCAATTTTATATTCATTTATATTCTTTTTCGAAGGGTTTGGATCTATAATAGTCTTAATATATTTTAATATTTTCAGAAATTCTAAAAGTGCCCCTCACATAAATTATAAAAGGTCACACCTTCCTTCACTTCTCTACACCAACATGAGAATATAAGTCAACAAAAATCTACCCATTTATCTTATAAACATCGTTAGTTAAGTTTTTTTTGTTATTAACTATCACAAAGACAGACCATGGATACCTTAAGAGGATATCTAAAGGAAGGTTTCCAAAGAAGAGGAAATCATCTATACCCTTTCAAGATTATTTCTTGTTCTACCTCCTCTTAATGTATTTTTTCAATCCTAAATTCATAAATAAAATATCATATATATAATTATATGTTATTATGATTATTATTTAATATTATATTTTTTTACATTCTATGAAAAATGGAAGCACCTCATGTGTGTGTGCACGACTTACCGTCTCCATGCATTGGTGTAATTTGTTTTTCATCACCACATTATTTGGATGGTTTTAATTACATAAATAATGAATATATAATATATATTTTACATAATAATATTTTTTTATTGTTTAATTATTCAGTACCATTCTTTCATTCCATCCATTGAGATGTGAAAATAGCGTTCATGTGCACATACGACATACCTTCTACTTGAATAGTGTAATTAATTTTTCTATCTCTATTATTATGGATAAAGATACATGTATATATATATATATATATATTATACACATTATATTTAAAGAATATATAATATTTCGGGGATGATGAAACTATGAATAAATTATATTTATCAGAACTACCAAATCAAAACGTACTCAAAAAACAAAGAAGTTATCACCCAAAAGAGTGATTTTAACAAAGAATTTATAATAAATAGGTAACAAAATATTATAGGTAAATAATATATGGTATGATGTATATGGTTATGGTTATTTAATTTATTCATAATAAATTTATATTTATTATACAAAATGTTATAACACATTCAACTAAATAGAAGCGCTAGGTAAGGGATTACTTGTCTCAGATTTACTTCTGTGAGACATATTCCATATTCACCACGAATAAATTTTGTTTGGTGTATGTAATTATCCTTTGATATATTATATCATGAATATATTTATCTTCATAATATTTAAATATTCATTTGATTTTAATTCTTTCAATTAGCTTACGATTGATAAGAAACCCAAGTTGTTGTAGTTTACTTCAAAATCTCTTAATTATTCAAAATTGATCATATTTAAGTCTCAGCTGGAGAATGTTTCTCATCCAAGCCCACTATCTCAAGAAAAATAAAATGGTTTTAATATTATCCTAAAAAATTTTAATGTAATTTTTAACTATGTTTTACTTTTTATGAAATTTTTTAAATGGAATCAACCTATCTATTTCCAAACAAGGTCCTTTTTAATTTTCTAAAAAATTAAAAAAGGAATGTTTTATTTTAAATTATACGGATTGAAAAAAAATTCACTCTCATGATTCCTTAATAATTGGAATATTTATTTATAATTTCATAAGGTTATATTAAATGAAAATTGTTTCCTTCAAATTTTCACAGTTTATTTTTGAAAAGTGAATTTTAATGTGAAATAGATATTTTTACTGAAAAATGTTTTTATGTTCTTTTTATTATACTTTTATTAATAAATGACTACAACCATTCATTTTTTCTATTAACCACTTGTTGTATGATTTAAATCTTAAATACATTGAAGCATTCAGTTTCATGTGATCATTTAATACTTCATTTATATTAAATATCCATATTCTTCCGAGATATATAAGATTATTTCATAAAATATATACTCTTTTCAAATATGGTTTACTTTTAAAGATGTTTGTTTATCAAGGAAAATATTGATAAATATTTACCCTTTAGAAATATGGATATTTTTTGATAATTCGCATTGTTCATGAATTAAATCGATTATTCAACATATGAATAATGCAATGGACATGAAGACATGGGTGGCGCCTAGTTATAGATAGCCCATTAATGCCTCAATGAATCACATGAGACGAACCAGATGGCCAAATTAGATGGTTTTTTTCAGCTTCTTAAAACTATCCTGAGGATAGATGTTGATGGTAGATGTATCATGTTATTGAGACATCACATCCAATAATTACATGTCTCCTCATTGATAATTCAATTATCTTATTATCCATCATATGTTCACCATGATATTATCTGTGGATACATTTTATTCTCATTTTATTTAATTAAATGGAATTTGTTTTCAATTATTTACATTAATATATCGATTCAAGCTGATCTTATCATGATATTCAAGTAGTTTATATGGAATATGTGTCCAGTTATATTCCATTCCATACTGATATTATGTAATGATTCATTATGGATTCCACTACCATTAACCATTTTTAATCATTTGATCTCACCCTTTTTTTTTTCCTTTCCCCACAGATATGGAGTGGTATTTTTGGAATGTTTTTTTAAGGATGACGTTAATTCACTTTTTTTATGTTCTATGTTTTAATTTTTACTCCAAATATAAAATGGAAATCATGTTTTTAACTGGTACTACAAAACTACTAAATTAATCGGTCCTTCATGATTTGAACCTTTTTCTTGATTATAATGTAATAAATTCACCCTTGAATCTAAGATACTAGGGTTGGGGTTATTTTAGTTGGAATCAGAGGATGTTTATTAAAAACCATAGAGATAATATTTAGGATAACATAGATTAGAAATTACAACCCGATGACTGACTTTGATAATAAGTATATGTATACAATAAAATACTACAAATTTGGTAATGACTATTAAAAACAAATTTTAAACCTAAAGAATCATAATTGATAAAAAGGTTCCATGATTTAGACATCCTAAAATTGATTATTCATGACTATGTGATTTATCACTAGGAATTTTGTATCTCACACATGATTTTTAATTTTAGTCAATCGATAGAACCCAAAGGAAGTGGGACAGAATTGAATATGATAGAAAATTTGTTGATGATAAAAAGTGGGATGAAGACTAGAGTAAATTATATTGTAATTATAACTAGTTATTTATCTTGATATATGACTTTTGTATTAACTTACTCTCAAACTCAACCAAGAAGAGAATGATAGAATTCACTGGGAGCTCCGGTGATGGAGACCCTGGGGTAATGAATATTTAGTTTCCTATATGTTGATTATGTGAGAAGAAACAACCAAGTAAATGTCTTATAGGAACTAGAAGATGTTTTGGGTGTGAAAAATAAGGACAAAAATTGAGCAATTTCTTGATAAAAATGAAATTTTTGGTTAATGAAATGGAAGAGAGTAATTGTCTACCATTGGTGTGTTTTAAATGTGGGAAGTATGGAAATTATAAGAACTAATTTACATGGGATAAACATCATGAATATAATCAAAAATAATTCTAAATAATTGTTATATTTCTCATGATTAAGAGACTAAAATTTATGTATGAAAATAAAAGGTATTAAGGAATAATATGTTGAAGTGTAGTTAATGGTTCACGCATAAAGTGGACTGACTAAATTTTTTTATGTATTTTCATCAATAATGATGTTGTAAATATATTTTATCAATGATATTATGGTTAAAATAATTGTATAAGGATCTTAAAATACTTCTTATTCTTTGAGGATTTGGAAGTTTGAGTTGAATAATACCAATAACCAAGAGAAGTGATTCTATTTTATGTTGATCATTTGAAAAACAAATGATGTTTTGGAAGATATCACTAAATATGTGCTCAAAGTTGAGATAAAAATGATGAATAGATTTTTATAGGATAGTGTTATTGACCTTTAAAATGGATGGTGATTTAATGATAATGTAAATCATAATATAGTTTACTGCATTTTTTGGATTTATGAAATTTATTTGATAGTCTATGATTTTATTTGAGGAATAAGAATAGAGTTAATTATTAAAAGCATGAATCTTTTTATTAAATTTTTGTAGTGATTGAGGTTATTAACATGTTTCTGGAAAATATATGATCAATGAAATTGAAAGTTGCATTAAGATATACTAAATAGGGGATTAATGATAGGTTGATTTTGGAAATTAAGTGACCTTATCCTTGATTGTTTTTATTTTTGAATATGAAGGAGACATTAATTGATTATGGAATTGATTATGAATGAATTTGGAAATTATTATTTGAATTTGACTTATTATTTATCATAATGTATTAATTGTACTAATAATTTTTCTTTAAGTGGATATTTAAATGTTTAATGAATGACTCATTGAACGTATGATTCATTAAAAGTTATTCAGGCATAAAAATTCATCACAAATATCCATCTCTTGGTGTATGAAATGAATTGATGATAGATCAAATATCACTTAAAGAATGAAATTATGCTTATGAATAGATTTAAACCAAGTAAATTTTTCTAGTGTTCTATAACTATATATAAATATTATTTCTTAAATCTAGGAAAAATATTTTAAACTTTAAAAAATTTATCCATTTAATTTTCTCACTAAGAAATCAATGAACTTTTATATACTCATAGATATAGAGAATTATAGTGGTTAACATTCTCATGATCAGGATTTATATCACTCTAAAACTATCCTTTATAATTATGTATCCCCTCCAAATTAATATTTTCACTTCCATCTTATTTTATCCTATTTGGAATTCTTATTTTTTGTTGACCTTATCGTTTTTTCACTCTTTTTACGAGGAATTTTAATTAATATTTTTATGCTGAGTGTTTCCTGAAAAGAAATTTTAAAAATATGAAAATTTGAAATTAGAAGTTCAATTTCAAATTTTGAGTACTAATTTATTTAATCTTGTGAGAATGTAACATCCCGAGATTTTAGGATATATAAAATTCAATTGATAGCTTTTGGTGCACAAAACATTGAGATCAATCAAACCAGGATATATTGTTAAATGTTATTATTTTAACACAACAGATATAAACTACTCATTAATATTTTGAGTGTGAATAAGATTAAATATATTATGAAATATATATTTTGTTCATATTCAATAAATATTTGTTTAAACACAATTTTAATTAAATACATTTTATTCTTCAAAAATATCTTATAATCAAAATGCATTTTTTATTTTTTTATAGGAAAAAAATAATTAATTTTAGAAAAATTTATAAAATTCTTTTTATAATAAAAACATAATTTTCTAAATATTCACATAAAAATTATTCTATGGTGATTCATTGAAAATTTTCTAAAAAATGTTAATTTTTGTGAATAGTTAGAAATTCATGTTTTTTATAAAATATGGTATCTTTTATGATATCATTAAGATGTAATAATGATATAAAATTTTATTAAAAATATTTAAATACTAATTTATGATATTATAATATAAATATAATTTAAAAATAATTTAAAACAAGCATATTATTATTTATATTAGGGTAAATATGAAAATCATTTTTAGTGTTGATGCAGAGCCCACACAGCACTAGAAAAGTCTGATTTGGTATCCAATAAATAATAATTAGGGTGAGGTAATTAATTCATAAACATTACTTTTACATATTATTTATTAATTATGATATTTATTGATAATATAATTTTATATTTATATAACAAGTGTAATATACAAATGCTTGTCCAATGCTTGCACAAGGCCAGCAATGTCAAAATAGCACATTAAATGTTTTTTCAGGATATATATGTGAGTTAAAATAACTATTTATATAATATAAATGGATATATCCATCATAAAAAACTTATTTTCATTTTATAAGTTTATTTATATCCATTTGGGGCCACTTGGATAAGAATATTACCTTTATGGTATTATATTTAATGAAAAGTCAAACAAGTCACACACTTGTTTTTAATGAGTGTCATATTTACAATATGATATTGTCCATAGGATGTGATCGAATATGAATATTATTTTTAAAGTTAATATATTTTTATATAGCATAGAAATTTACTTTTAATTTTTATTGAATAAATACTCTCCTTAAATTATTAAACAATGTCGGTGTAGTAATTATTCAGTAAATCAAAAAATCAATTAAATTATATAAAACAAACTAAAAGTAACAAAATTGGAAATATTTAAGGTGTTAAAATTATTATATAGATTATCATGACATTTTTCATATATAAGTAAATATTTTTTTTGAATTTTACATGTTTTTTTTTGATGTTTTTAAATTCACTGTAATGAATAGTATCAAAATTTACAATAATGTTATTTTATGAGATTAATATATTATTAAAGTAATAAAAAATCATAAAAATAGTAAATAATAAAATATTGGATAATATATTGCTGAAAATTTCATCGCCTATGAATTTTTAGGAAATTTGGATCCATTTTTCTCTAGATTTGTCTTAATATATTTTAATCTTTTGAGAAATTCTAAAAGTTCCCCCCACCTCAATCATAAAATGGCAGCTCATAAATCACTTATTTACACAAATTTGGGTCATATAGATCAACTAAAATATAAAAACATATATTATAGACATCCTTATTTAATTTCTTGAGGTTTTGATCCTTCCAAATGACCGTCCCTATATCCCTTAAGAATATATCTAAAGGATGTTTACCGAAGGATAGGTAATCGTCTTGAACAACTATTTTAAGATTATTTATTATTATACTTCATATTCATGTGTTATTTCCATCATAAATTAACAAATATATTATCATAAATATATTTATATTTCATTATGATTATGATACAATGATATTCCACCTTTTATTCTGCCTATGAAAAATGAAGGCAATGTGCATGCATACATACGACTTACTATCTCCATGCAGCGGTGTAATTTTTTTTATCGCCACCTTATTTGGATGGTTATCAATATATGAAATTATTAATATATAAGATATATATGAAATAATAATGACTCTTTACGTTTTAATTATTATTTACCATTCTTTATTCCATCCATAGAGAGATTAAAACAACATTCATGCGTAAAAATGTTCTATCGTCTCCATGAACAGCGTAATTCATTTTTTGATATCTATATTTATTGATGAATATAAATATATATATATAGAGAGATATAGAGAAAATATTATATATAAATCATAAATTATATTTTATATATTATTGAACTATGATAATATTATAAGAACCAGAACTACCAAATCAAAACATACATGAAAAATAAAGCATTTATCTCCCGAAACAGTGATTTTAACAATGAATATATTATAAAATGGTGATAAAATATTATAATTAAATCATATATGGTATTAAATATATGTTAATGGTTCTAAAGTTTATCTATAATAAATATATATTTATTATAAAGGATTTTATACCTCATTCTACTAAACAGAAACTTGAGGTAATGGATTTTTTGTCTCACTTTTACTTCTATGTGACATATGACATATTAACCACTTATTTATTTTGTGTGGGGTGTTTATTTCACATTTGATATATTATATCATGTATATATTTTTATTACTGATATTTAAAAATTAATTTTATTTTATTTCTCTCATGGAGATTATGATTGATAAGATGCCCAAGTGGTAAGAGTTTATTTCACAATATCTTCATTATTTGGGTTTTTTTTGTATTTAAGTCTCTAATTGAGAATATTTTTCCTTGATGTCTATGTTTTCCAAAAAAAATTGAATTAGTATTTAAAATTCTCCAAAAAAAATTTTAAATTCATTTTTATCTATGTTTTACTTTTTAAAAAATTCATTAAAAAGAATCTTCATGTCTTTTTCTAAAAGATGAACTTGGGAATTTATCTAAAGAAATAAATAAGGAATGTTTTATTTTAAATTAAATTTCATGAGAGCATTTTCTTACTATTATTAAGGTTTATTATTTTGAAGAATAATTTTCAATTTTAAATTTTTTTTTTCAAAGGAAACTTTTTCCATTATAATTGTTTAGTATATATTTAAAAGTGAATTTCAAAATAAAAACATTTATTTTTACTCAAAAATGTTGGAATATACCTTTTATGGTAATTTTATTTCTCAGTTACTACAACCCAGTATTTTACCTATTTTCCAATATTTATATGATTTGATGATACAATCCTTTAATGAATTCACTTATTTAGGATCATTGAATTGTGGATTTCTATTAAATAACCATATTATTGAATGATGGATATGATTATTTCCTAAAATGTACAACATTTTTATATATGATGTTTACTTTGAAAGATTTATTTTTGTTAGGAGAAATACTGATAAATTAGTTTCCTTTACTCAATTTGGATATTTTTTGATAAGTCACATTAGACCTGAATTAAATAGAATATTCGATATCTGAGGAATGATTTGGACATGCAAATTCGGTTGGGACCTAGTTATAGATCGCCACTCGATTCATCGATAGGTCTCATGAAACTAAATAGTTGGCCAAATTATATGGTTATTTATCCATTAGATTTAAAATTTACTAAGGGTAGATCTTGAAGGTAGAGGTTTCATGTTCATCCGACATGACATCCAATAATTAAGCATCACCTTCATTGAGAATTCAGTTGTCTTATTATCCATGAGATTTTCAACATGATATTATTTCTAGACGCATTGTATTCTAATTATAATGAATTAAATGGAATTTCCTTTTTGTTATTTACATTTCTATATAGATTATTCTTTGTCTTATAATGAAACTCATGTTATTTATTTATTAGTTGGGTCTAGTTATTTAACATTACATGATGATATTTCTTGTTGATTCTTGATAGCTTCTTTTCTACTTAACCCTTACTCATCATTTCAGATCACCCATATTTTCTTTCCTCTCCCCATGATATGTAGAATAATTCAAGAAATTATTTTTCAATGTTGTATTTAATTTATTTATTTTATAATGTTATATTTTATATTCCAGATTTAAAATTGGAATCAAGTATATATCTAGTTATCCAAAACTACGAAACTAATATATCCTTCAAGATATGATTCATTGAATCTATTCCAATATAATAAAGTTACCAAAAACACTGGGATAATAGAGTTGTGGTTATTAATTTATTGTATGAGTTATCTACACTAACTTGTACAAGGGTTCTTCCTTATCATCTCCGTATGATGTGGGATCAACATGTCCACCACCCTTGGGGATAAACACCCTCATTGGAATTCCCAAAAATCCTTGGGTATGATATTAATTACAATAGATCAGTAATTCAATGAAATTTCCTCATCAAACCCCCAATACCTCATATATTGTTGTAAATATATAGGCTAATATTCTAAGGATAATGTGTCATGATGGACAATGTATCACTCCACCTTATAAAGGGGAGCTCCATTATCTTCCTTCTCTAATATGGGATCACTATATTAATCATAACACCCATGATTCAATTTTTGAATATTTGTTTTAGTTTTTTTGTTGTATATTTTAATTTTTATATTCTAAATTTTAGATTTTATAGGATGTGTGATTAGGAAGTGTAATATTGGGGGGCATATTGAAGTCATGCATGGAGTAGAGGGACAGAGAGTACAGTTTTCTTGATAAGGGTAAAATACTTTATACTATGAAATAATAATTTATATGGTATGTGGGAAGGTAGTATAGTCCCCCAGGTCATAGAATAATCTATTTAGACAATGCAGGTTAATAGTTTAATGCATTAAAAATGATTTCATAATACATATTAATTTAAAATGGGTAGCGAACCTCATAATCCTAAAATTTCAAAAAATATCCAACACCTCAACTATTTTTTAACTCCTCTATTCTACCACTTATCTTTAGAATAATTCAATATTTATCATCTTATATTTATGAATATATCAATTAGGTCACTCTTCATTCCTTTTCTTTACCTCATATCTTCTTTCATCATGTTTCTCATCTCCCAATTATGTGATGGCTTAGGGCTTACAGAATCCATTGTGTTTTGGTGTGGTTTTTGAAAATAGGGAAATTTGTTGGCTTATGGGGAACTAATATTTCTTATTTTGGTAGAGAACATAATTTTAAAAAATATTAAATAATTTTCTAGAAGGTGGTTCATTGAATTTCTATTTTAATTTAATTCCATTGGTGCTTTTTTGGATTAAATCCATGTTTTTTATTAAATGAAATGTAATAATATCAACATATATTAATTATATGGTCTTCCTAAATGTTTATTTTGATTTTTTAAGATTTATAATGTTATATTTATCATTAAAATCACAAGAAATTCTTCTACATAAATCATGCACATTAAGTGTTTTTTATTGGTAATTTTGGATTTTAATGAATTAGTAAAAAAATTCTATAATGAAATGATTTTTATTGAACTTAAGTATTTTAACATAAAATTTTTATAATGTATTTCACTATTAAGGCATTATTTTTATATTTTTAATTTGGTTTAATCTATTAGAAAAATATCATTATTATGAATTTTCCAAATGAATCAATAATGATTTTGTTTCATAGATATAATTCCATGTAATTTACAATATATGTCTATGTCTATTTCCAGAAAAAGTTATATTTAAGTGATATATTTGATTTTTTTTAGTTCTTTTGCCCTTGAATTGGGACCTTATATTATTTTTATAAAATGTAATGTTTTACGGGAATTGCAATGATGATAGACTGATTATGAAGAGTTATGGCTAATATTTCAACGTTGTTACAATTAAAAGGGGAAACATTTTGAAGGGGTTTCAAAGGTGAGATATTAATTTATATATTTTTTGTTACATTTTATCTTTTCTTTTTATTTGTATGGTACTGATATCTCGCTTCTATTTTTATCAAGGGAAACCATGTGTAGCTAGGTGGCAGAAATAGTGTCAGGTATTTTAATAGATTACGATCACTCTTTGAATAGTTCCCCTATGATAAGTATTTCATTACATAGGGTACTCTTTTATTGGTCAGTATAAGAAGGATAAAACTAGATAATAGAAATTTAGAAAATTACGTATAATAATTATATTATTTCTACCACCATTTGTCTTCTAATATCTTCAATTATAATATGTGTTATTATGATGATGATCATTGATATTTTTAGTTATGATTACTTCATTAATACTAATTATTAGTTTTTAAATATATGTCATATTTTCTCTAAATTTAATTTATATTGAATCATAAAAGTATGACTATTTCCCATAAATAATTCATTTATTATTGTAATGATATTTATTTCCTTATTAAAAATCACTCTTATTTAGCTTTTTGGAGGGTAATTTTAAGAATTTGACTTCTAAAATACAAGATTACAATTTACTATATTTTCTATAATTCTATTTTGAGGATTTGGAATATTTCTTAAATTATATTAAAACATAGGGTATTTTCAAAGGTAATCTATAATTTGGTTTTATAAATCAATTCATAATTGTTTGATAAGGTTGATTTTTTTAAGATTCCTTTGATAAGAAATGTTAGCTTTTTCTTTCAAAATATTGTGTCTTATGGGAAATTTAAGTTACTTCTTTTATTGGAAGTGAAAATTTTATTTTCATATCATTATTTTAGTAAATAATTTAATTGATGGTCCTTTAAATGGAATACACTAGGTTTGGGTATGATTCTTATTGTTAATTATTTTCCATACCTATTAAACATTCTAGGTTTGGCATAGGTTCCACTGAGATTTTTTGGACGATTTATTTCATTTGGTTTTTGTGTTATGGTGATTATAGTTGATGCTCATTCACTTTCAATGTGGATATTAATATTAGGGGGTTTCATTTTTAAATTACTTTGTTTTATATCATTTATCATGCTACCTGGGACATCCTTCTATTTTCGTTTTTATTTAATATCCAACATTGTATTAATTATTCATTTTTTTATTTCTATGATATATGGTTATATTAATTTATGTTTTTTGAGTTTAATGATATTTTTTCTTATTTTTTGACTCATTGTTTTGAGTATGTCTTCGAAATTATTTATTTCTATGGGATAGACCATCCAACGTACGTGGTCATTCTAGATATATGAATGAAATTCTCCCAATTTAAAATATTTGTTTTATTAGTTGAGGTAATTCTAATTGAGTATGCTTTGATGTTTGACACTAGGTGTCGGCCCATGGTGATCTAAAATGAACATTATTCCTTTACACATGTTTGGTAACATACTAGGTTGGTGCATAAAAAAGGGCATCATAGCCTAAATCTGTTTTATGTTATTTTTTTGATATCACGCTAGAATGTAGATATGATTATCGTAACTCAAAATGTATAATTCAAGAAAATATTTGGCTAACATATGTTGGAATAGACCTTGTGTTTCCAGGGGACGTATAGGTTGTGTGTATTCATATTGGGGTGAATTTTATATTTTATTTATGTAAAATTTCAATGTAGAATTTTAAATATGATATGAATTTTAGTGGTGTATGATCAGTGGGAATAAGCTATAGAGTTGCAAGTATACCCTACAACCAAATTTAAAAGAGTGATTATGTTCATAATAATATGGGCTTGATCAAGGAGTCCAGGAATATATAAAAAATATTTTGATAAATGGGTTATTTTTTCAAGTTTCTCTTTATCTTATTATTCTTTGTTTTCGCTTTCATTTTTCATGGAAAATCATTATTTAAATTGAATAAAATTGACTAATTTTCATGAAATTTTCCAATTTTGATTAAATTTATTTCCATTCAAATTGGCTTAAATTAATTCCTCTTATTAATATTTACTTTTTATGGAATATAAAAATTGGTTCAATGAAGTATTTTAGTAAATTTATTGGGTTGGGATGTCGTTTTGATATAGAATAGTTAGGTGTTAAATTTAAAAATATAATATTTCACACAATAAATTATTCTAAAACGTATTTAGTAAAATTTTATTCAAATAAAATGGGTTTTGGTTTTTAGGAAATTTTTGTAGCTGGTATTCATTATTTATAACTATTATAAGGAGTTTCATGATTTTCTTTCAATTATTTTTAAATTTTTTATAAGGTTGAGTTTAATTTTCATAAATACCTAACAAGGAATTATATGTTATTTTTTATATTTTTGTAAGAGGAGTTTAAATATATGGTTGAAATTATAATTTTAAATGAGTTCTCCTAAATGTTTTAAATATTTTCCAAAATATATTTTTTTGGATAATTGATAAATATTTTAATGAAATTCATTATAATTTAACTTCTAGACCAGTATATTAAGATTTATTATATTTTGTATGAATTTTTTTGATTAATGAATTTTCTATTATTTTAGGATAAATCTAACTATTATAAAGGTTATTTTGGGAAACAAATATGAACATTATTAATTATGTTTAATAGGTACTTAATTTTACATGTAAATATAACTTTCAAATATTTCTTATATCATGAATTTGGATGGATAAAATAGAGTTTATCATTGTTTATGTTATGATTTTAAGTTATCAAATTTCTTATATTTTATATTTTGACTGGAAAATAATAAAAATTATTATCTAATGAGATTTTTTATGGTGACTATTCTAGTTTAACATTTTCATGTTTATTTTTATAATTGTGAATTTTTATATATATTCAAATTATGATTAGTGTTTCAAGATCTTTTAGAGTCCTTCCATCGAGATAAGTCTTGATGAATTCTCAATAAAAGGATATAGGTGGTTAACTTCATGTAAAAAATCTAAATGATTTAATTTATCAAGATTTTTTTATACCTCTTCATCAGTTATTATAAGTAATTATTAATTCTATAATAAACTAGTATAAAAATTTGGTTCATAAATTATAGGATTTAGATCTGTCTATTTTTCAAGGGAATAAATTTTATCATGAATTTTAAGAGTGTATTGGAAATATTGATGGATTCCTTAGCCTTCATGGAATACGTGTGTACCATAAGCTCAAGTTCACTATGTTCATTTTAAAATTTCCAATATTTAATTGGTTTAATAACATTATTAGTATTATTGTAAAGGAGGTCTATTCATGGTTTTTTCAAGATGATATTTATTCAATAAAATTTTCAACAAAAATGTGAATGTTTCTATAGAAAGTAAATGTATTACTTTGATAAGAATTTCCCCTATTGTTTTGTACTATTTAATCACTTTATTTATATTATAAATTATATGCCCGTGTTAGACTCTTATGATACTTTTATGGGTAAATGTTTTCAGATTGGTCTTATATTAGAGTTGTTTCTAATTAACTGAGTGACATTATATTCTAATTCACCACAATATTAATGTTAATTACTATATTATCACATGATAAGTTTTATTCTTCATGTAATTAACATGATAATGTGTTTATATAATTTAGTATATCAAAATTTTATTGTGTTTCCATGTTAAAATGAGAACCTTGAATTATTATGAAAATATACTTAAACATATATCATATTTTCCGGATAGAATCTATATAAAGGGAAACAAATAGTGTTTTAATATCTATTTATTGAGTCTCAAAACCAATTTATACTTCTTATAATTAATTTTAAACTTATAAATATCAAATATTGGTGGTTATGATGGAAGGATCACTAATTTGAATTACACATATTACAGGTGTTATTGGATATTCTTATACAAAGACATGTTTATTGGACCATAAACATGAAATTATTTTAAATTTATATCATAAATCTTACCATTTTATGTATTAATTAAGATTGGGATTACATGTTATCCAAGTGATGTGGGATACATTGGGTGCATCATAAGAGATATTGTATTTCTTTAATAAGTTAATATATGATTGGTCCTTTATAAGTTAATGTATGATAGTATGAAGAGACCATTTATTGGAATAAATCTATCTAATTAAATTAATGTCCACATTAGTTTATCAAAGAGTTAATTTCATAGAATAAAAAATAATAGAAACCATTAATATTTTTGGATGACACAAACTATGAATACACCTTTATGAGACATTAAGATAAAGTTATTATGTTATAGAGTAATAATTCTTATGAGTTTTTGTTGGTCATTGATTTTATATGTTTTTAGATGATGACATTAGGATTGGGGAATTTTTAACAAATTACACTCAGAAAATTTCCAAATCGGACACACACTATGTGTATACAAAATACCAGTTAAATTCAATTTAAATTTAATATTAAGAATAGATATTATTATCATATTATGAAAGAATAATTATTCATGTTAGGATGACCATATAAATTCAATAAGTAGTTACTCATGTTTCGAATATATGTGATTTGAATATAAAATAAATATTTTTGGTGATCTAATGAATATATTATTAATTTATCTCTTGTTTATTATTATCAAGGTGAAAAATAATTATTTATTTAGATAATTTTTTATTTAGTTACGCAAATATTAAAGTAAATATTTAATCAAAAGTTTATGTTATATAAAATTTATTTATTTATAAATTGATTTATAAAATGATATTTATTTATTTAAATATTTATTTATTATTCAAGGATGTGAAGATAATAATGAGGATTGTGGGGTATAGTTGTAGTGTTAAATAAAAATGATATAATAATACACAAGTTTAGAAAATTTCATGAGAATATGTTATTATTATTATTATTATTATCTGACATCAAATTTACTTAGAATAAAGAAATGGGTTTAGGGACTCTAGGAAGTTATCAATCGTATATCTTTATGTATATAATCTAGTTAATATCATTTTATGTAAAAAGAACATTTTCCACAACAGATTCTTCAAAGAGAATTATTTGAAATCCCTATATATGAATATTTAATAAATCTATTAATAACAAGACATAGTTACACCCCCCCCCCCCATCTAGACTAATTAAACATGTGATAAATTCTCTTAAACATTAGAAATTTCATGTTGCAATCATCAGAAAATAAAAAAAGGACGGTTAGTTCCATCATTCTGTCACCTGGCATACCAAGGAAGTTGTTCTTAGATTCATGGTGATTGTGTAGATAAATCTAGAGGGATCCTTTTATGGATTTTTATTCCTAGATAATGAGACTAAGCGGGTGGATAATGGACTAATCAATAAATAGTGGCAATTATCATGTAAATGTAATTTTTGTTATGTCATGAATCCATTAAGTTGTATCAAAGTAGTCACATTAAAATTTATAATTATTTATCACTTTATTAATAGATTTTAAATTTTTTTAGTAAGATTTCATTTCTAGTCCTTGTATTCCTTAATCTATAAGCCAGTTTAATGAATTAATTTTGTTGATATGAAAAAAGAAAAATACAAAAATAGATGAATAACACTCAAAGAACCCATATATAGGTGTTGAGGATACTGGATATGGGACATTGTTACATGATATTTGATATAAATTACACAACTCAAACCCTTGGTCAACCACATAATCATAAGTCGTGGAAATAAAGAAATGTTGTGTGGGGTTTGGTACATAACATAATTAAATGATGGATATTTAAAACCATTTTGGAAACTATATGATAGGGATTACAACATATGTAGTTGTTGTAAACATTGGGTAGACCCATATTGTTTTCACCTGACTTGATTCACTGATGTTCCCTGGTCAAATTTTGTGGTGTTTTATTAATAGACATGACAGGTATTGAGTGTTGGACATGATAAATGGAATTATATAATGTACATTAATTTTAGATGGTTTTACATTCTATGTAACACATGATAATCTATATAAGTTATACATTAATTACCTCAGCCTGTAGGTTGAATAGGAAAAAAATTACATTATTTAAAAAAAATTACATAACATGTAATTCAATCCAACTCACACAAGGTACACATTAGGACATGTCTGTCATGTGACTCAACACAGGGATAATAATTAAATATTGACTAAACCAAATAGTTTATATCTAGTGTACAAACCTTGTAACTAAATTTTATATTCCATGTATATGTTGAGTTATTTTCAATACATCAAGTGGGATTAAATACTTTAGATTATTATTTTCAATGTAAATATAAAATACATGAAATATATTGTCATAATAAATTCCATGTACTTCATGGGTGTTTCCAGCGATACAGGATATGTCTAATCAATGCATTTTTTTTTTGCCTTACATGTCAGTATTTCAATATGGCTTTACCCACTAAACAGAATGTTCAATAATATCACCACATCCTTCATAGAAAACATTTCATGTAAGTACATAGTACACAACAAGGACCAAAAACATTGTTATTAAATTCTTTATTGAGTGATAGTACATTTCTTGTAGGTGTTAAAACTCATAACTAAGCCTAATCGGTAGCATAAGGATATACTCTGTTTTACCTCCCATACATGTCAAGTTCAAATTAATTTTATATTTCAATTAATTTTTTTTAAAATTCAATAGGATAGGAATATCAAGTACTTTTTGTATGGATAAATAAGATAAATATTTAATTGAATGATAAGATGATTAATTTATTTATTTATTAAATTTATCTTGATAAATAATGATTTCAAATTATTGTTAAAAATGAAAATGCATTGTATTTATATGTTATTAATAATCATCAACTTCACCATCCACTATATGTGTTATGTTTCTATTTAATATAATTTTTTATTACATGGTTCTTTCTTATAATATATTTACTAAATTAAATATAATAATTTGTGTAAAATTACCCTTTTGTTATGTCTGGTATTGGGTGTCCTTGTATTAATCAATGTATCTTTAAACCCTTGGTTCCCCTAAATTGTGTGTAAGTATGAAATTGTAAAGGATAGAGCTCTAGGTGAGGGGAGAAGATTCGGGACTCGAGCTGTGGTGAAACCAACCTAAAAAATACATTAAGTAGTTGAGGAATGTTGCAACTCGAGCTAGGTATTGTCTCAATAGTTTTTCCATTGGTATAAAGGTTGGTTTAGTTTCTTCCCAATAAACTATCATGTTGTTGAAATATCTTTCTCATGTCCCATATTTATCTAAGTGTTCATGTTCATGTTTATTTATTAATTTAATATATATCATCCCAATTCTTTATTTTATATTTTGACATGATTTATTACATAAACATGCAATTAATACATCCTAGAAGATCGATAAGTCTAGTGTATTTGGGTCTTAGGAGCATTACATTACAACTTAAAACATGAAATACACTATCATTATTGAAGAACTATTTTACATGACCACAATATTCCTTCATACTTAGCATTGCATGGGATAACTTGATGACATACGTAAGAAAAGGGTGATCTAGAAATCCCAATAAATGATTAAAAAAGGAATAAAATGAATAATAAAATACATGTGGGTAAATAGGAATACCAATGGAGAACATGAGAAAGATGAACATAAATTCATGATATAGCATGATTATCTAAACATGGAAATTTGGAAACAACTTAAAACACTAAATCATTAAAATAAAGGAATCAGGTAAAACCCTATCTGAACAAGATATAAAAAAGTCTTATAAATGAATCTGGTTATCCCAAGTCCCAAAATGACATATCATGTCACTAAACATTACCCAATGCATTGGAGTACTCTCAGGGCGCACCCTTCATAATCATTTCAATCTCATGCTTAAGTTTGCCACATAGATCATATAAAATGGATTCATTCAACATAATCATTTATTCCATGATAAAGGAATGTCAAATAAATAAATGAAAGTATAAAATAAATAAATATATTTTCATAAAGGTGAATAACCTTGATTGTGAAATTGTAATGGTATTCACTACATTATGATTTTGTTATGGAAAATCATGGTGCATTTTCGGCAGCATTCCATCATCACAAGGGGATTCATAAAATGGGTTGATGAGAGAGAAAGGGTTCTCTCATCATTTATACATTAAATTGTCTGTAAGGTAATCATGGAAAATAAAACCCTATCAAATTAAATGGAATTTGAGATGCATAATATAAAACAAATGCGTGAATGGGAATGAGGAGGGAGAAATCCCTTACTAAATTTCAGAATGGAAACCGGTGTACATGGGAGAGATTAATGAGATAGAAATAGGTATATCATTATAAAAACATAATAAGGGTAGTATGGGGTAGGTTAGAAATCATACCCCATCTTTTTTAATAGAAAAATAAAAGGGTATAACAATATAAGAAAACTTGGACAAAAATGAGAAAGGAAGGAAACTGAGGATCCCTTACTTGGATTTCTGATCCCAAAGGCGTGGGAGAGGCTTCCTTGGAGATTTGGGGCACATTGAGAGGAGTCTAGGGGGTCTGGAGAAGTCTTAGGTCCAACTTTAAGTTGTTTATGTGAAGTGGAATTGGTTCTTGGGTGGTTTTATATAGGAAGTGAGGGGGAATTCAATATTATTTTGGTTTTGGACAGTACACACTAAATTTTCAAAACCACAACCCAACCCAAGGTTTTTGACCATGGTTTTTGGACAAGGATAGTGTAAAAATTATTTTATAATACCATGGGCCGAAAAAATTAATATATTGTCCTTTCTTATGTGGAGGTGAGACACACTCTCATGGATATGAATTTAAAATCATAAAATATATTATAAATTTTGGGGGATTCACTGAGGATTTATAAAATTAGTAAAAAAATCTGAAATCAAATTATTTTAATGGTAAAAAATATATTGGGCCAAGAATACCAATTATATTATTTATTACATCATTTTGGGATCATTATGATTTCAAAAAACAAATATATTTTATACAGTATTTAATTTTTACCCAAAACATTATCTGTCTCACAAAATTATAAAAAATTAACCACTAGAAAATATTGACAACCTGATTCCAAAAATAATATTCATTTTATCTGAATAATTTTTTAAATATTTGAATTCTTACTTTTAAAATGAGAACTGACATTTATGGAAAATTTATGGGTTTTGACAAAAATATTTTTTAAAACTTAATAAAAATTACACTTGACTTCATAAAAATGTATAAACTAATTTATTATTAATTAAAGTAATTTTATATTAAAATTTTTAATATTTAAAAAATTTCTGAATCCTGTAAAATAAATTCTTTAATTAAAAAAATATACTTTCTATTATATCATATAAAAATATAACTCTTATCAAAACGACTTCCTAATTATTTATAGATAAGGAATTGATATAATTGTCATCTGTAAGAATTTTTTTATTAATAAATAATTTAATGTATATATTTCTCAAAAGTATCATTTTTACATGAAAATAAATTTATCATATTAATCATTTTTGAAGAAAGACAATTATCATATTGGAATTGGTGGAATAGGACTTTTATTTATAAAAAGGTATTCCAAAATAAGTAACTAATACCTTATTACATAACCCCTTATAAGACTCATATAATACCTAAGGGTAAGGTGTGAAATTATGATACTCTCTCAAGACGGCTCGTATAACATCACTGAGGTGCTAATCTCTATCAACTTGAACTTCTACCATAGGCAATTTTGTTCACGCTTAATGTACTCAAGCTCGTCTTGGGTGTGGTCAAAAGCGAATCCCAGGGATGCAACCTCCTTTCTGAGCTCCAAAAAATGAGCTTCGTATGACCCAATTATACTAGATGAGGTCATCCTCTCCTTTTTCTATGTCTATAGGATTTGTTAAAACATTATATTTATATCAATTCATTGAAAATTTTTCAATGGTTATATAATCAACGGTAAAGATACATATCGATCATTTAAACCCAATAATTAAAAAATGAGTGTGTGTTTTTTCCATATCCATAAGATATTAAAAGAAATGTAATTTTATTCATAAATGATGAGGTCATTACAACCTTCCCCCCTAAAGAAATTTCACACTCAAAATTTCATTTCCCACAATAAAATAGGTGAGGGTAACTCTGCCTCATCACTTCCTCTGTTTCCCACATTGTTTCATAAAACTTGTGGTTTCACCACAACACAATGAAGATGGGAATCATCATATTTCATAAAACAATATATCTATGATCTAATATCTTCACCAGATTACCTTTATAGGAGATTTTATTCTCTAATGGTACCACCATTGAATTGAGTACATGCGATGGGTCCGGTATGTACTTCCTTTGGAGTGATACATTGAATACATCGTGTACTTGATACAGGTTCTGTGGGAGTGCTAGTCGATAGACCACTTCTCTAATGCGATCAAGGATCTTAAAATCTCCAATGTACATTTTACTAATCTTTCCCTTATTTCCAAAGATCATCACTCTCTTCCAGGGATATATGTTGAGGAAGACAATATCTCCAGCATCAAACTCTATATCTGATCGATAGTTGTCAGCATATCTCTTTTGTCGACTCTGATAAGATTTTATATGCGTTTGAATGGTCTTAACCTTCTACACCATTTATTCAAACATTTTTGGACCTATAATTTTCCGTTCACCAAATTCAACCCAACATGTCGGGGTTCCTCAACTCTTCCAATAAAGGTCTTCATAAAGAGACATTTAGATTCTTGAGTGGAAACTGATTTTGTAAGAGAACTGAAGCAGAGGTAAATATTGATCTCATCCTCCTTTTAATTCCATTGAGCATTATCTAAACATTTCCTCAAGTGTTTGGATAGTCCACTTTGATTGGCCATCAGTTTGAGGATGACAATTTGTATTGAAGTTCAACACATTATTGAGACATAGTTTGAGACTCACTAAAAACATAGAGGTGAATCTTGGATATCAATCAGATATAATCGATAGTGGTACACCATGAAGCCTTACCACTTCTCTAATGTATATCTATGACATATGACCCAATAAGAAATCCTCTCGAATTAAAATGAAGTGTGCGGTATTTTTTAGATGATCTACAACAACTGAGATAGCATTGTTTCCTTTGGAAGTCTTTGGAAGTCTAGTGACAAAGTCCATTGTGAGGTTTTTTCATTTCTATTTTGGTTAGATTAATGGTTGTATCATCCCTTTAGAATTCTTCCTCTCAGTCTTTATATACTGACATACTAGGTACATTGATGTATACTCTGCGATCTCCTTCTTCATGTTTTCCCACTAATAATTCTCTTAGATATCTCGATACATATTTTTGTTTCCTAGGTGAATGGAGAAATTCAAACTATGTGCATCATCCAAAAGTCATTTCATTAACTCCAAAATTTATGGAACATATAGTCTTAACCCAAATCTCACTATTCATTCTTTATTAACAATGAAATATGAGGTTTTTCCTTTTCTGGTAGTTTTCACTATCTTTTGAATGTATATTTCATCTTTTTGAACATCCTTTAACCTTTCCAAAAGAGAATATTGGGAAATAATTTGTGAAATTATAAAAAAATGTTCCCTTATTTGTGAATTCCATGTCAATCTTCTTCAAATATATGAATATTGGATCCTTTTCAATTATCATCAATGATATAATTGTTAGGTACTTTCTAATTAGAGAATAATCCACCTTGTTCTATTTCCTAGGGTGGTAATGGATTGAGCAGTTTTAATCCTTGATGAGATCTAACCATCTTTGTTGGCTCATGTTCGGATCTTTAAATGTGAATATATATTTGGGACTTTTGTGATTTGTGTATATTTCAAACTTTTCCCCAACGAGATAATACCAACATATTTTCAATGAAAAGGTCACATATTAAAACTCTATATCATATTTGGTATAGTTTTTATCGTGAATTTTCAAGTGCCTTGAGTCATAGGTGATGACATTTTCATTCTATAACAACACATAGCTCAGGACCTTCTTCAAAGAATCACTGAATATTATGAAAAGCTCCCCACTTTTGGGTAGTGTGAGAACAAGTTCGTTGATAAGCCTCTTATTCAAATCCATGAATATTTCTTTACATTCATCATTCCAATAAAACTTTACTCCCTTCCGAGTTATCATGGTAAGAGGGTTTTGTAATTGTGAGAAATTTCTCAAAAATGCTTGATAATATCCAGCTAACACCATGAATCTACAGATATCTATCACTGATTTCAGCCTCACCCATCCCTTAATTTATTTTGTTTTGGAAGGATCCATAGATATCCCATTTCTTGTGATGATATTCTCTAATAATGAGACATCCTTAAACCAGAACTCACACTTCATATACTTTTCTTAGAGCTTCCCCTTTTGTAAAGTCTCTAGTACAGTGCTTAGATACTCTTCATGATCCTCCATGGTTTTGGTGTATATTAGAATATCATCTAAAATGACTACCCAAATTTTTTTGATGTAATCTATAAAGACTCTATTCTATAAGTCCGTGAATATTTTTGGAGTATTAGTGAGTCTGAAATGCATTACAATGAATTCATAGTGGTCGTACCTTGAACAAAAAGTAGTCTTGGGGATATCCTCCTTCTTCACCCTTACTTGGTAATATCCCAACTACAGCTCCACCTTGGAGAAGTATTGTGATCCACGTAGATCAATGAAAAATTCACCAACTTGTCTCAAAGGATACTTGTTATTTATCATGATTTTGTTGAGCTCGCGATAACCCATGAAAAGTTGCATTAACCCATCCTTCTTCTGGACGAAGAGGATTGGTGTACCCTATAGTGAAGAAATTGGGTGTATAAACCCTTTAACCAAATTCTTCTTTAGTTTTTTCTATGGATCCTTAAGCTCCACAACACCCATTATATATGTTGTCTTGGATATTAGAAATTTTTAAGGTGTCAAATAAATCAATAATGCGACATCTCTTCTAGGACGAAGACCATTAAATTCCTCGGGAAACACATCAGTGAATTCTGTCACAATAGGCATGTCTTCAAGGATGATTCTTTCCTTAGACTCAATCATTTGGGCAAGATGTGTGTTCTCATATGGTAGTAATATCCATGATTGGGATGATGGTTCTGAGGGAGATTCATCCTCCTCCTTGCACTTGTATATAATTGGGTGTTGGTTTTCTATATGGAGAGTGATTTCCCTCTCAAGGAAATTTATGTTGTCTCTATATAGGGAAATCCAATCCATGCCATGAATTAAATAAAATTACACTAGAAGGTGTATGAAGAGATTCATTGGGAACTTCAATCCAAAAATTGTGACAGGGGAGGAGTTATATTCATGGGATGTAATAATTTCCCCATTTTCTATTTTTATCGTCATCTCTACTTCCATTCTTTGTGGTGTTGTTTGGATTGTTCTGCTAAAATTTTGGGATATAAAATAACATATATAACTAGAATAATTTTTTTTTGATATCCTTGAATAAATATTTAGCATATTTTTCACCACTTAATTGTTGGGATTCACTTCAGAAGTAGTGATGGAAAATGTTATCCCTTACTGTCGTGGAGGTTGCTGGTTTCCTCCAATTAACCTTGTCATAGGGCATATATTCGAAAAGTGACTAGGTTCCTTGTACTTGTAGCAATGAACAACACATTGGGGGTCAACCGGAGAATTTATTTCCTCTATAACAAGGTAGGTTTCTCCGGTCAGTAATCATTAGCCAGTTTCCCTTATCTTCCACAACTAAATCATTTCCTTATCCCCTTCAGGAAATTTCTGGGGTGCTTCCTTCATCACCTTTGGAAAGTGGGGTGATGGAATTTCTTAGCACCATTGGAATAATCCATTAGACCACCAAAATTAAATTCAACCTTCCACTTAATATCCCCAAGATAATCTTGATATTATCTAATATCCATTTCTACATTGAGGGAACAACAGAATATTTCTTCATAGCTGTCAAATTCACAGATCTCTAGGTATTTCCATAGGCTAGGTTTTATCCCACCAAAGAATCGGTCAACCTTGTTTTCGCGGGTAACAAAAAATACAAATGTGTATTGTGAAAGACTTGTGAAGTTTTCCTCATATTCTCCAATGGAGTTGTTACCTTTTTGTTTGAGGGAATAGAATTCTCATTCAATCTTAAGTTGGAGGTTGTGATGAAAATATTTATCGATTTTTTTTTAAAAAAATCCCTCAATTCAAATGCCTCAAACTCTTCCTCGGGCTTTATATTTTTGATCAATTTTTACCATTGATCAGTTTCACCCTCCGTATGATAAGAACCCAGAAGAACCTTCTCTTATTCATAACATTGAATTATGGAGAAGATCTTCACAATGGAGTTGATCCATTGTTCGATGATTGTTGGATCAAATGATCCATTGAAATTAGGAGGCATTTGTCTCATGAAGTTCTCGATTATGACTTGTTTTTAAGGGGGGTTGGGTGTTCCTATTGAACCATGTTTCTACTCAACACTTGTGTTATCTAAGAGTGTATCAGGACAAAGTTTTTGATTCACTCTCCCATCAGATTGAAAATCTGATTCGAACAGTCATCACATTGATCTTCGCATCAGTTGTAAGCCTGAGTCCTCAAATTACCAAGCATTTGATAGAATAAAAGGAAAATTTGGTGTAATTATTTTAAACTATTTAACAAATAAAGGGTAATCTAATAACAAAAGGGGTAATTTATAAATTACATTAATTTCCTTACCTCAATAATTTCTAGGCTTCAATCTCTATTATCCATTATCTATTTCCAAATGTATGTTACTATGGGGGTTTTTTTTGTTCCCATAATACTGTTCCATACTAAGATTATGAATTTACTAAAGAATATCCCCGGGAGTTTCAAACTAAGAGTGAAACAAGGCCAGTTTTCATGCACCAGTTCTCGTTCGTGTTTATCTCAAAGTGGTGTTTTAGGGGTTTACCCTTGGATACATCTATGCCAGAGCCGCCTATAAATGTCTGTATTGAGATAAGAATGTATTTTATTGATAAAACACTAAACCAATAATCACCAAAATTTAGGTGTTATTTTCATATACTCAGTATTATCCCTATGAAATTCACGAGGGTTTTCTAATCATAATCCCAAAATTAACTAAACTTTTCCTCTGATACAGAATATAACAACCATTGTATTTATTTCATTTATAGACATGATTTTTTATATAAAATAGAACATAAAACAACCTATAAGATCAATAGTTCTAGTGAATTATTTTCTTAGGAACATTCCATGGAAACATAATACATTAAATACAACATATTTATTGAAAACATCTTTTACATGACCACAACATTCCTTCATACTTAGCATTTCATGGGATAACCTGAGGAAATGATTTAAAAAGGGTGAGCTATAAATCCCAGTAAGGGACTAAACATGGAATAAAATGAAGAATAAAAAATAGGCAATAGGCAAACTAATGGATCAAAAGAGAAAAATGAACATAAAGACAGGATACAACATGATTATCATAACATGGAAATTGAGAAACAACTTAAAACATTTCTTTATTTACAAAAAGGAATCAGGTAAACACTTTTCCCAAAATGACATAACATGATACCAAACATTAACCAATTCATTGGAATTTTATCAAGGTGCATCCTTCATAATCATTTCAATATCAAGCATAAGTGTTCCACATAGATCATATAACATGGATTCATTCAACATAATAATTCATTCCATGATAAAGTAATTTTATATAAATACATGAAGGTATATAATCAATAAGTACATTTTTATGAAGGTTAATTCCCATGATAGAGAAATGTGGATGATATTCACTGCATGATGATTTGGGTTTGAAAAATCACTGTGCAATTTCGGCAGCATAAGAGCATCACATGGGGATTCATAAAATGGGTTGATGAGAGAGAAATGGGTATCTCATAATAAAGACATTAAATTGTAATTAATGGAATCATGGATCACAATATCCCATCATATTGAATGGAATTTGAGATGCATAATAAAAAATAAATGTTTGAATGGAAATTAGGAGAGATAAATCTCTTACGGAATTTCGACATTGTAACGCATGTAAATGGGAGGAATTGATGAGTGGAAAATAAGTCTATAATCACATAAACATAATAATGGAAGTATAAGGTAGGTTTAAGAACATACCCCTTCACTGTTAATTGAAAAATAAAAGGGTATAACAGTATAAGGAAACTCGGATAAAAATGAGAAAGGAAGGGATGTAAGGATCCCTTACTTGGATGTGTGATCCCAATGGCTTGAGAGATGTTTCTTGGGAGCTTGGTGGGTTCATGGGATGACTCTTGGGAGTGTAGTGAAGCGTTAGGATGAGATTCATGAATTTTTAGTGAATAGGAATGGGTTTCTAGGTGGGTTTATATAAGAAAGGCTGGGGAATTATTTATTATTTGGGTTTTGGACACTACACACTAAAATAATAAAAACCACAAACCAACCCATTGTGTTTGCCCATGATTTCTAGAAAAAGTGATTGGATAATATTATTTTATATGTCCAAGGGATGAAGAAATTAAAACATTATCTTTGATTATGTGGAGGTGAGTCACACTCTAATGAAAATGAATTTAAAATCATAAAATATATTTTACATTTTGGTGGATACACTAAGGCTTTAAAAAATAAGTCACATTATTTTTCTTAGAAAACATATATTCGGATGCTAATACCCATTATATTATTTATTACATCATTTTGGGTTCATTATGACTCCATAAAACACATATTTTATTTATATATTATCTAATTTTTACCCAAAAATTCGACTGTCTTAGAAAATTATGAAAAAAACAAAATTGGATAATTTTGAAATTATTTTTCAAAAAAATCATTATATATATATATAATTTAAAATATGTTAACTTTAACTTTTAATATGAGAACTTGCATTTATTCAAAATTTACAGGTTTTGACAAAAACATTTTTTAAACTTTAATAAAATTTAAACTTGACTTCATAAAAAATTATATACTCATTTATTATTAATAAATCTGATTTCATAATAATATTAAAATATTAATTACTTAAAAAATTCATTAATTATTTAAAATAAATTCCTTAATTAAAACAATACACTTTATGTTTTATCGTATTAAAATATAACTCTTTTAAAACTCATTTCCTAATCATTTATATATATGAAATTGATATAATCATCATTTATAAGAATTTTTTTTAGTAATAAAAACCTTAATGTATATATTTTTTAAAATACCATTTTTACCTAAAAAATCAATATATCAAATTCTTTATTTTTTTAAAAATGATATTCTCATAACGTAATTGGTGGAATAATACTTTTATTTATAAAAAGGGATTACACAATAGTTACTAATAACTTATTAAATAAACCCTTATAAGACCCATATAAGACCTAAGGGAAAGGTGTGTGATGGTGAAAGAATCTTGGGGAACTTCAGATAACATCTCCTAGGTGTTAATGTCTATTAACTTGAACTTCGCTTATAGTTGATTTTTTTCATGCTTAACATGTTGAAGTTCGGCCTAGGCTTGGTCAAGAGTAAAGCCCAGTGATGCTACCTCCTTTTTGAGCTCCAAAGAATGAGCTTTGTAGGGATTGATTCTATAGGATGAGTTCATCCTCTCCATTTCATTGGTCTAAAGTATTTTAAAAAAACTTGTAGTTATATTAGTTGTGTGATCATTGTTCAATAGTTATATTGTCAATGTTAAAGATATTTATCGTTAATTTGAACCCAATAACCAAAAAATATTTCATGTATTTTCTATATCCATAAGATATTAAGATAAACAGAATTTTATTCATAAATGATTGGGTGGTTAAAAAATACATGTTTCAGTGATGACTAAATTTGATCAAAAATAAAGAAATATATAACAAGAATGAAATATGTCATAAAAAAAGTTATTATGTGTAATATATTTGATCATAAATTGTCAATTAATTTTATAGAATCAATATAACATTAATAGGAATGTAAATAATGAATTATGAAATATTTATGCATAAGTTAAACAGAATCCATCCAGAAAATATTTTTTCATATGACACCTTCCATGACATTAGTTACAATATAACCACAGATAAATGTTTTGGTCTATCCCTTGTCAAAACCCTTTAATTAATCTGGATTATCTAATAAATTTTTTTAGTAAACATAACCAAGTTATAATTAATAGTATTTTATCTCAAAAAAACATGGTTTAATGTGGATATAGTAGTTGAGAATTTATATCTATAGGATTTTAGGATTTTGGAGTACACTCAAAAAAATGATGAACTATGTGTTAATGAATTTGGAATGTTATCAGACCAAAATACCTTAAAAAATGTTGACTAGACACGCATATATGTAGTGAGAAGTGGGATATGGATCATTTCTACATGAATACCATGTGACAGTGTATTCCAAATCCAATGGTGTGGGGTATTAAGAGTTGATAAAATAGTGAGATACTAATAAAATGAGTTTATTATTTAACACGTGTTAATCATGATACAAAACTGACATATTCTTTTATTTGTTTTATTAAAATGGAATTTTATTAAACCCTGAAAATAAACCTATGATATATCTTAAAGGAATACAATCCCATGGTCTTGGAAAAATTCCAAGTGTGGTATAGGATATTTCATATTGTACCACACCAAGATCAAAAGTTATACATGTTGGATCCCCCATTTCCAATTGATATCTCAATAGAAGAAAGTGGGGAGGAGAAAATTACTTCTTGAAACATGTTGATGATGCATTTCATGTCAAATTACTCATGTTATCACCCATGAATTGGGATCTCTAGAAGATTCATGAATAAATGGATGCATACATTGTGTCATCCCATCTTTGTGATATTTTTTGGGATAAATCATGATTATAGATTTATAATATCTATAAGGATCTATTTAAATTCATTCTTGAATAAGGATAACCAATTGGACCCCATATAGTCAATATTATTATCTATATTGATAATTTATAAATTCTAGGTTTCTCGCTTCCCAATTAATTATGAATATAACTCATTCACACGTTACATTCCTATAGTTTCTAAAACATTATTATGAATTTCACCATGGAAGATTATAGAGAAGACACATAGAGATATCTTTGATTGATTTATAGGTATATAATCATATATGGAAAGAAAATCCTTCTATATTTATATTGTACAAGTGTAAAAGAAAGCAGAAATACATTGTGTAACATTCCATGTTTGAATCATCTCAGCACCATGCATCCAAGAGGGGAAGTTAAAGGGATGGTCTAAGTGGTAAGATATAGTGGGTTTTACATATGGAGAGAAATACAAAAAAAAGAATAATTGATCCTAGGTGAAGAAGAAATGAGAAGCTTCATGTGTGTAAGTTATGGAGTGTAATGTATCAATATTTTTATATTATATATTAGATACATCTTTTGATATTAAATTTGGTTTTCAAATAAAGGATCAAAATTTATTTTGGAAGATTGTTAGGGATGACATGGATTCTTGAGCGGTAAATGGAAAAATGTTAGTTATTACATCGTTTGGAAATAACTATCTAATATTACTAATAGGATTAATTCTTATTTTAATTAATTGATATTATGTTTCTAGTGTAACCAAGAACATAATATGTATATCCTGATTACATATGGATGGATTTATTTTCAATTACAAAAACAATTCTATTCTAATAAATATTTTATATATTATGGGATGGAACGTTTCATTAAGGGATATTGCACACTAAAATATAAAAATTATTTTTGGAAATCAACAATAAATCAACTTCACATGACTCATATCATACCAAGTTGTGTCATCACCAACTTCATCATATAAACGATAATTTTTTTACAAAACTATATCAAGAAGAATGATTAGATTATTATTATTTAAAACAATTGGATATATTCCACACAGACATTTGTGGATATTTTATTGTAGAATATAGACGTTGATGCTCTAAATTCATGACTTTTACTAATTAATTTAGTAGATACATATATGTCAACTTAATGAAGCGTTAGTATGATTCCAATGAGAAATTTAAGGAATGCAATAATGAATTAGATAATAGGATTTGAAATAAGCTAGGGAAATTACCCAAAAACACTGGTGGGAAATATCAAATCCAAATTTTTTTTGATGAACTAATGGAGTAGTGTATAAAATCACAACTCAATCATTTTAATACACCATTGTGGAATGGTGTTAATGAAGGTATGAACTATACAAGGTTGTATTTGGTTATATTGATTGAGATTCATGAAATTATTCCATTATCCTTTTTTGGATATGCATAATATGCAGGATCATACACATTAAATCAAGTTCTAGTAAAAATATAAAATTTAATTCCATATACGTTTTGGTGAGATAGGAATATTTGGTTTTCAAATCTATATGTGTGGTTATATGATGTTATTTTTATTGATACTTATTGAAAAAAAATAAGCCCATTTCAAAAGGTGTATATTTATTGAGCACCCAAATAAACTAGAGGATATGAGCTATATTACCCCTGAGATAAAAAGGTAATATTTCCAAGACACACTATGTACCTTAAGATGGAGAAAATATCAAAATGATATAGAGGTATCATGAAAGAACTTGATTATGTAGGATATTAAGATACAAAAGATTGTGAACATGAATGAATTAAAAATATCCATGTATAATAATTTGTTCTAGATACATAAGTTTGACATAGAATCACCAGATATGTTATAGAACCAAAGAGATATGCATCTCTCATCCCAAAGGAACATGACACTTTTTTAGTTAAATATAATAAACATTTAACATACAGGTAAGTAGTATGTAGCTTAGAAGTATTAAAGTGGTAATAAGGAATGAATTTTAAAATGTATTCGATATACCAAAACCAAATTTAGGTATTAGAACATAATCTAGTAGATATAAACCTTTTTGTGTGATAAGTAGTATTCATGAAGAATATGGACATGGACAGGGAAGTTATTACCTATAATGAATGGTTAATTTATAAATGGATTAATCAATGTCAAGGCATATACTATAATAATACCTCTTCACCATTATCCATTTAAATTATTTTGTAATATTTCTTTCTAGATTAGCTTACATTTATTATAAACATTTTAAAATGGATTTCAAGATATCCTTATTTAATGGAAACCTTTTGGAAGATTTCCGTGTGACACAACCAGAATGATTTACAACTCCAAGTCAATCTAATAATGTGTCATTATTTTATAGATCCATTAATGAGTTAATGTAATCAGTACATTCATAGAACATTAATTTTTATAAATACATAGGGTAATTTAGTTTTATAAATAATTAATGTGTGATTTGTGTGTATAAAATTAATATTATTAATGTAGTTTTTTTACTAGAAGTAATTTTGATGATATATTGTTGATGGGAAATGATATACGAGTATAACATTTGGTTAAGATGTGATAGAAACTGATTCTCTAT
The DNA here is from genome assembly GCA_963277665.1 of Viscum album. Taxonomy (NCBI): domain Eukaryota; kingdom Viridiplantae; phylum Streptophyta; class Magnoliopsida; order Santalales; family Viscaceae; genus Viscum; species Viscum album. The sequence continues at coordinate 800,118,831 of OY728155.1, forward strand.
AAAATAGTTAAGTGAATCATAATGTATTCTATGGATAAAGATTTATCATTATAAATATAAGAGGTATATTAGACCATGTCAAGGTACGTACATTAATAATGTATTAAAGAGATTCAATATGAAACAATCCATGATGGGTTTTTTTCTAGTGTCATGTGGTATAAATATCTCTAAGAAAATGTGTCATCAGACATAATAGGAAAAACATAGAAGGTTAGAGAGTGAAACCAACTACACTTAAAGGATAGGTTATAAAAAATATGGCATTTTTTGTATTAGCATTGATGTTTCTTATTCATTTACAATGGTAGGATGATATCAAAAAGACCCAAAAGATCCTTGTTAAAGGTTTTGAAATAATTTTCTTTCCTACCTGAGGAGTATAAAGTATATGATCATAGATTATAGAGTATATTAGGAACAATTTATTAGGGGATACATGGAATCTATTTTTTAGAAAGGTCATACTTATATAAAAGGGTAGTTGAGATATAATTTTTTCCTTAGAGGAGGAGTTGTGAGTAGGAATATTTATAAGAAGCTAGTGGATGAAAATTTTATAATAGAGTCTAATTATATAGTGTCTTATGATGTAGATAAATAAAAATATAGGATATATAACAATATCCAAGATCTTGATATGGTACGTATTAGAAAAGGTGTTTTCGTGTTGTATTCTGATAATACTATAGCAGTTGTTCTAGCCAACGATCTATGGTCATATCAACGGATAAATTATATATGTTGATATTATTACCTCTAGAGTGATTTTTCTTTGTGTGGTTAGTTCATAGTATGCTTAGTATTCAGAAAATGAAACATGGTGAACTTATTGAATAAAGATGTATCTTAGTAGAGTAATGACTAATATGTGAAAGGTGTAATAGTAAATATTATTAAAATTTGGCTCTAATATAAGAGTAATTATGTTGGAGTTGGTTCCATGGAACAAATTGACTATGTAAATTTTATTACCAAAATTTTATTTTAATTAAAATATTATCAAAAAATGATTATTCTTTTAAGTAACATTAATTTGAAAATATATTTAGTGTATTTTTTCAATTTGACTAATTATATCAATTATATGCTATAATGAGATCCTTGAAATGTAAGTATAATATTCATAAACATATATAATATGATCTAGATAACATTTTTCTGATAACACACAACTGATGTTTGACTATTAGGTTCTTATGAATAGAAATGAGATGAGACATTTTTCATGAAATTTTTACTTTTTAATATCCAAGAATTATGTTTATGATCATAGATCTTCCAATAGGAATTCCACATGTTTTATGTGTCATTATATATTCATATCTACATAAATTTCTATTGGTCCTTAGACATAAGATTATTATTAATAATATCCTGAATTGTGTATTTTTATTTCATGATGAAAACGAATATTTTTATAATGAGGTACGATATGTTTGATATGTTCTAAGTGGTATAAAATTAATATAATAATCGAAGAAATGATTGATTACTTCTAAGTTAATGGAAGTTGATATCTTTGTACCTTTTATTGAAATGGAACTATATGACTAAATAAATGTCAATAGTGGATTGTTGAAAGGTTTATTTTAGTTCTTAAATAAATTATAAATCAAGTGTATAGGTTTATGATAGAAATTATAAACAATTCATAATGATATATCAAGATAAATGGATTATTTTTCATTATAACCAATTTTATGAGGATTTTTTCATTATGAAATTAATATATTTATATATGGGTGCCTTCACATATTTCAAGACATTGATCTTGTAATTTATTAAAGCTCACCAAATAACACTAATAAATTTTCCAATAAGATGACACACAAATCCTTTCCAAAATATTAGTTAAATTAGATATAAATTTAATATTAAGAGAAATATATTATTCTCATATTGTGAAATAATAATTACATAGGTTATATTGATCATATAAATTCAATCATAATTTATTCATGTTTATAATATATGTGAGTTAAATATTAAATTAATAGTATTGGAGAGAAATATAATATATCTTAATTTCTCTCTTATTGATTTCTTATAATAAAATAAATAATTATTTATTTTATTAAAAATTTATTTAGTTAAATTAGTATTAAAACAAATATTTATTATGATTTTCATTAAATATAATATTTATTTATTTCTTTAATGAAAAATATACTGATATTTATTTATTTAAATAAATATTTATTACTCAATGTAAGATAAATAAAGGGGAGTACTGTGGAGCTGAGATAAAGGGCCTGAAGAAAATGATATATATTGGTCTAATGTATGGAATATACCGTATGGGGGATGAATTAAGCTATTTTTGTTTATGAATTAAAAATTCATCATGATCATTTCCTCTCCTTAAGAGGAACACTTTTATCTATCTCCCACATTCAATTTACAGGGATGAACTAAGTAAATGGAACACATAAAATTTTATAAGGTTCACACAAACTAGGAAAAGCCAAGTAGCATGAGATCAGTAGTGTACGGACACACCTAAGTTACTCAGAGCACAACATTATATGTGTTTACAAAGATGAGTGGTTACACTAACCAAACAAATTCACTATCCACAAAAAAAATTGGATAAATCACTTATATTATTTATAAATAGATAATATAACACAAGAATAATTTATAGTATATATCTTCTTAAATAAATTCAATTTATTCTATATGCTACAATACATGAAACATCGAGCTTCTAGGAACCATGATAAACTATTAATATTAACATGACTGTTAGTAATAGAAATGTGACAACTAGAATAATAACCTCTCCTATGAATGTATAAATAAAATTTTTATATCCCATAAATGAAAATATTATATATTTATATCATGAAATATGAAAATTAATGTTTTAAAAATTATAAATTAATTGTTAGTATTTTGGTGAAATGTCATAAAATCGGTTTTAACATTAAAATTGGTATTTTTTGACTAAATGATTATTTTAATTCAAAATTAAATTTATTATTTTAGTAAAATAATTTTCATATAATTGATTCTATTTTTTCAAATCATCATGTCAAAATGTTTCATGGGTTATTTTCTGGTAATTTCCTAAAATACATCATTTTTTAGATAAATAGTAAAAATACAGTTTTCACGTAACTAGTGTAACCTAAATTATATCATTTATAATTTATTACTGAATTAATGATTTATATAACATAAATTTAGGCTATTATATGTTTAAATGTATGAATATAACTTTATAAGGTTATAAAGGAATGAAATAGACTACAAAATAAATCCAAGGATCAAGATTGATCAGTTCTTTATGGTTTAAAAACAATTCCTCTGAAGGGAACTGGTCTCCCAAAATTTCATAGCATATGAAGATATAGTCTCATGTATTATCCAGATAGAGAAATATTTATCTTTGTCTAGTGACTTTAAGGTTAAATGAGATAAGAAGAGGGTGGCAGAGAAAATAATGGATAAAGGGAAAAAAATAGTTGGATTTTTCCATCCTATGATAATTTTGGGATGAAATGCCCCGGTACTTGCCTTAAGGGAATGGGAGTTTGTTACAAGTGTGAAGAAAAAGGCCTCCAAGCCTGTGATTTCCTGAAAAATAAATAAGCTAAAAAATTTCAATGTTATGGTTTTAAAGGTATGAGACATTATGAAAATTATTTTCCTACTCGTCATGAAACATTCACTATAAAAGGCCAAGGGGGAGAGCCAAGAAAATGAGATAACTACCACTGAGGTTGAAGTTCCTAATAATATAGTGATAGGTAGTTTCAATATTCCCTCAAACTTATCCAATTATTTATTTGATTCTAGATCATTATTTCCTTTTATATCTTCCTGGTCTTCCAAGAAAATTATACATTTCAATTTTGATTTAATAAAGGATTTATCAGACTATTAAGGGAAGTATCATGGAAAAAAATATGTTTCAGTCAGTCACATTTCTGACACATAAAAATTATTCTTTTGATTACCTTATCATCATAAATATGATTTACATTGATATAATCTTTATTTTATATCAAATTTAAACATACTATGGTTCATGTTCTTAATAATGTTATGGCCAGTACTTTAAACTTTTCCTCAAACATATCCAATTCTTTATTTGATTCTAGATCATCACAATCCTTTATATATTTATAGTCTTCCAATAAAATTAGACATTTCCCTTTTGATTTAAAAATTGATTTATCAGTCAAAACTCCTAGAGGAAGTATCATTGAAACAAATATGTTTCAGTCTTTCCCCTTTATGACACATAATCATTCTTCTCTTGCTGACCTTATCATCATACATATGATTTACTTTAATATAATCCATGGTATATTCTAGATTTAAAAATATGATGAGAAAATATATTGCAAAAATAAATAATTTACAACTTCTAAAGATGATGTATAATCTCTTATCTTTAGAGAAGAAACATCATCATTTGTGTCATATCAGAATCCACCTCCAGTGGCTCTTCTAAATAAAATTATTTTAAAAGTAAGAGAAAACATCATCCATGGATGAGGGAAAAAATCTTCAAATTGAAGATGTACATATTTTTTCAGAATATATTGATGTATTTATAGTGGATTTACACAGACATCCACTAGAGCATGACGTTGAGTTCTCTATTTATTTAGTTCTTGGTTCATAGACTATACCAAATAATCCTTATATAATTCCACTGTGGAATTAGTATTGTTGAAGGAAAAACTAGAGTAATTGAGTTATAAAGGATTTAGTCACCCTATTGTATCTCCATGGGGATCCCATGTTATTTGTTTCATGAAAAATGATATATCCATGAGGTTGTGCATTGATTATGGAGAAATCAATTCTATTACAATAAATAAAAAATAACCCCTACCTCAAATTGATTATTTATTTGATAAAATTCATAGATATTTATATTTTTTGCAGATAGAACATCGATATGGATATCATCAATTGCATTTGGGGAAGGAACATATTCAAAAGACATCATTTCAAACTATGTGTGGATATTACGAGTTTATAGTGATATGATTTTGACTGATGAATGACCCCTATGTTTTTATGGATCTAATGAATAATGTGTTTATGGAATATATTGATGATTTTCTATGGTATTTATTGAGGATATCTTAACATATTCCAAAATATATTAGGAAAATTTGAACCAATTACGGGTTTTTCTAGATACTCTGAGAATAAAATAGGTATATGGTACGTTTAGAAAATGTAAATTTTAGATCCAAAAAGTTTATTTTCTTGGTCATATTGTCTCTAAGGATGGAATATTAGTTGATCATGTGAATAAAAAGGAGATTTAAAAATTTCATGCACCTATGAATATAATCAAGGTATGTTATTTTATTGGTTTTTATGGTTATTATAAGTGTTTCCTTCAAAATATTTCCTGATTAGCTAACATGTTAACCAAGATTACTCGTAAATAGTTTAGGATTATTTAGAAGAAGGAATGTGAAAATTTATTTAAAGAATTTAAAAATAGAATAGTGAATGCTCTTGACTCTACCATTAAGAAATGGTTTATTTGTGACTTATAGTGATGCATCAAAGAAAGGACTTTGTTGTGTCCTTAGGAAGAATGATAGAGTTATTTCTTATGAATCAAGGCAGTTAAAAAGTCATGAACAGAACTATCTATATCATGATCTTGAGTTTAAAGCTCTAATATTTTCCTTGAAAATATAGAGACATTCTCTCTATGGAGAAATATTTGAGATAGATAGAGATCAAAAGAGAATGAAATATATCTTCTCATAAAATGAACTCAACTTAAGGAAAAGGTTATGTCTTGTGCTACTCAAGGATTATGATTGTGCAACACACTACCACCTAGGGAGGGAAAATAAGGCAGCATATGCATTGAGTAGGAAGGATTATGGAGTTCTAAACAAAATGAATATTGATAGGATAATTTTTACATGGATTTAGAAAAATCGATGTCTTAATTATCAAGGAAGGTGAAACATAATTGATTTTTCAATTAATTTCCCAACAATATTTATTGAAAATGATTAAAATTTCTTAGTATAATGATGAGAATATTATAAAAAATTAAAGCTATAAATGATGGTACATTCGATGATATCTTGTATAAAGATGGAATTCTAAAATTTGGGTTGAGGTTATGTATTCCATATATACCTAAGAAAAAGATGGAGTTATTGGATGATTCCCATGGATCGAATTTATCTATATAGCCTAGAATAACTAATATATATAGAGATTTGAAGGAACATTTTTGGTTGGATAATATAAAGTTTGAAAGTTATGTTTACATATAATGTTTTTCTTTTGTCAGCATGTGAAGGATGAAAGACAACATCCTATAGGATTCATGAAACCACATCCAATTCCTACATGGAAATGAGAAAATATTACTATGGAATGTTTCACTAGATTTCAAAAAACTCCCCGAAAAAATGATGCAATATGGGTAATTGATTATTGACTTACCAAATATGCACATTTACTCTCTATAAGGGAGGATTTTCACTACATAGCCTAGAAAGACTCCCTATGAATGATGTTATAAGAATTAATGGAGAACATATTTCAGTTTTTTCTGATCATTACCCATTATTTACATGGAAATTATGTAAATTATTCAGAAATATTTGGATACTGACCTTCATTTGAGCATTTATTATCACCCTCAAACCAATGGGAAGTTTCAAATGACCATTTAATCATTGGAATACATGTTGAGATCATTATCGCATGACATTCAAGGTATATGGGATCATTATTTTCAATTGGTATAATTTTCCTACAAAAATAATTTCCATTCATTTATTCAAATGGAACCATATGAAGCATTATAGGGAAATAGATTTCAATCACCAATATGTTGGGTTGAAGTTGGTGAAATAAAGCTTGAATGTCTAGAGCTTTTGGAGGAAATAACAACAAAGGTAAATACTATTCAAAAAAATATCAAAGAAGCTCAAACTAGGAAAATGTTCCATGTCGATAATGAAATGAAGGAATTGGAATTTCAGGTGAGAGATCATGTTTTCTTGAAATTATCTCTATGGATGGGTGTTATATAATTTAAAAATAATGGGAAACTGAGCCCTTGGTACATTGGTCATTTTGAAATTCTAGAGATAATTGGACATGTGACTTATCATTTGGAAATTTATCCTAGCATTTCAAAAGTACACAATATGTTCCACATCTATTTTTTCAGGAAGTACATTCCAGACCTATGGCATGTCCTCAATTCTCAAGGAATAAATTTGGGACATAATTTATTTTACAGTGAAGACCCCATCCAGTTTTTGGACACTAAAGAACAGTTGTTGAGGAATCATTTGACTCTTCTAGTAAAGGTACTTTGAATAAAAATAGAAAATAGAAGAGTAAACAAGGGTACTATAAGACGTTATTATGAAGAACTACCCAAATCTTTTTATGAGGTTATAATCCAAAAATTTAGAGGATGAAATTTTTATAGGAGGGGAGAATGTAATGAATCACAATTCTATGAACGGTATTTACCTTCTTATAATATTTTATATAGTATAAATCATATAAAACCAATTATAGATCACAATAAAAACATTATAAATGAATAATGAGTAAAATAGGGGGTATTTCTATAAGCTAAGGAACCTATAGTGATGAAATAGTAACTTGACCTTAGTGATGGTAATATGACCCTTGTGAATAGTAAACTCACCCAAATTTATAGTAACCACACCCACTAAAATATAAGTAAAATGTAGGCATCTTATAAATAAAAATATTATATTTTTATATCATATTATAAATTATTTAATATTTTAGAAATTAATAATTAAATGTTCGTATTTTTGTAAGTCATAAATATTTAATTACAATTTTATAATTAAAAAATTATTTAAATGAAAATTTATTTTCATAAGATGTATTCATGAATTAATAATTTTTTCCCTGTGATTTTAGGATTATTTTATGTGACCGTTGTTAATTTTTCATAGTATAATGAAATCAGTTATAAATTTAAAATCTGTATTTTTTGATTAAATGTTGATTTTAATTAACAATTAAATTATTCATATTTATAAAATTATTTTCATAAAATGGTATTCATTTTTTAATTCTACATTTCAATAAATGGTTACAGAAAATATTTGGTATTTTTCTAAAATTCGTGACTTTTCTGTGAATATTAAAATATAATAATATACAATAAATGTTAAATAAATGAATTATTGAGTTGTATGTGATTTATGAATGATTTAATCCCATAATCATGAACAATCCATCCTTATTTTAATATATTTAGTGTTAATTCTCAATATATTCATAGTATTGAGTCAAAATAATAAACAAATATATAAAATATTTAAAAAAACGCCCCTCTCCTCGATGATAAATACAACCCCTCACCACCCTTTCTCCTCACATCTTCCAAGCTTTGAGACTTGTAAAAATTTTACCCAATACACATAACAAAAACCTATCCCAAATTCAAGATCCACTAGTGCAGAAAACATTTTTTACGTCGGTTGTTTTTCATTATTTATGTCGGTTTTTAGGCGACGTTAATACGGACGACGTTATAAATAACGTTTTTTACGTCAGTTATTTAAAACCCGACGTAACATCCCTAACATCACGGTGTTTATCACGTCTGTTCATATAATAACCGACGTGATAAATATGCGTGGGGGGGGGGGTTTATCACGTCGGTTCTTTTCTAAACCGACGTGATAAAATGCCTGGGATATCGTTTATCACGTCGGTTATGACATAACCGACGTGATTAAACCTTCCCCGGGCCTATTATCACGTCGGTTTCTTAAACAACCGACGTGATAAAAAGGCCTGGGAAACGTTTTAGCATGTCGTTTATCCAATAACCGACGTGGTAAATCGATTCCCAGGCCTTTTAGCAGGTCGATTCTATTAAGAACCGACGTGATAAAAGGCCCGGGAGCGGTTTAGCACGTCGGTTCTCGAAAAAACCGACGTGATAAACCCCTACAGCCCCCCCCCCACCCTCATTTACACCCCCCCCCCCCCCCCCCCGAACACTAGGACAGCCCCAAACACCCCTTGGACACCCCTCCCATATCCCTTGGACACCCCCCACCCCTTGGACACCCCCCCCCCCACCCCTTGGACAGCCCCCCCACCCCCTGGACACCCCCCCGACCCCTTGGAACCCCCCCCCCCCCACCCCTTGGAAACCCCCCCATCCCCTTGGACAGCCCCAAACACCCCTTGGACACCCCTCCTATATCCCTTGGACACCCCCCCACCACTTGGACACCCCCCACCCCTTGGACAGCCCCCCCCCCCACCCTCATTTACACCCAACCAACCCCTTGGACAGCCCCAAACACACCTTGGACACCCCTCCCATATCCCTTGGACACCCCACACCCCTTGTACACCCCCCACCCTCATTTACCCCCCCCCCCCCCCACCCTCATTTACACCCAACCGACCCCTTGGACAGCCCCAAACACACCTTGGACACCCCTCCCATATCCCTTGGACACCCCCCACCCCTTGGACACCCCCCACCCTCATTTACACCCCCCCCCCGACCCCTAGGACAACCCCAAACACACCTTGGACACCCCTCCCATATCCCTTGGACACCCCCCAAACACCCACCCACCCCCTTGGAACCTCTCCCCCCATACCAAAATCCAGACCAGAAAAACCATCAACAGTAGACCAAAACAAGAAGTAGAGAAAAATTAAACATTCACTTATATAACATTCAAAACATTCACTGTCAACTTCAAAAAAAAAAACTAAATCCAACCTAAACGACTAAGAAATACACAATTACATTGACAATATTCAAAATTACATTTTACATTACAAACAACTAAAAGTCAATCAAACCTGTAAAATAATTTGACCACTCCACTTGTAAGTGTTTGATATCTTCAGCAGTAAAGGGTTGAGGGTCATCAAAAAGCTACAAAGGAAAAGGATAGTAGTCAACATGTATAATGAATAAATCAAATTGAAATATTATGAGAAAGAGGAAATCTTACCAGGTCAAAACTCAGAACTGTCCAAGTTGTTATTATTTCATACATAAATCTTAACATGTAATATCCGCATTCGATGATGCCTTGTTGCTCATGACATTTCTATTTGAATGAGTGTAAATTCAATATATTATTTTTATGTAATAAATAAAAATGTACAAATTATAAATGGATATTTACCTTCGCATGTACATATTTGATCTTGAAATTCCTTTTCTTTGCGCTTTTTCGAAAGTGGACCCATGCCCTGTTAGAAAATAATATAAATGGGGTAAATTTAAAATTCATTATAATATATAAAACTATTGTGAAATTGAAACTTACGTTTCTAATATATTCTTAAAACTCTCTCGCACATCATCATGGAGAGAGCATATCCAATAAAGTGCTTTCTCCCTAGGGAAAAAAACCCCTAACATCCAACGATCCCTGATAAAAGGAAATTTACAGTTAGTGGTTTTTTATGTTAAAAGATAATTAACTCTTTGATAGGGATGTGTTTCATACCTCTCAAAAAAAGGCATCCTCCAACACTGTGTGATTACATTCTTTTCAAATCTATCAGCAATATAAATCATTCTTTGTTCCTCATCCAATGCACATGCTTCAGGGGAAATCAATTGTAGGTCCACGAATCCATATACATCTGTCAGCTCATTCCTCTCACAAATTTTATACAGATACCTTATACAAAGCAGACATATGTATACATTTTTAATAAATATAACGCAAGGAAAAGGTGTTAAGACTTACATGATAAAAATTTGCACCACGTTGATGCCCAACTTATCTCCAGTGACAAACTCCATGATATCAGTTTTCATAATCCCCACAATTATTTCACGTCCACAGACATGAGCTTCCATTGTAAAGTCATAATGATCCGCCAACAAATTTGAATATCTTGACAATTTGTCAAGACTGCTAGTATCTGCATCTGATGTCATAGCTATCTGTCTTTGTTGTTGTCTATAAAGTATTTCTTTACCTTTGAAGTATTCCTGTAAAAATAAATTGAAAAATATATTAGTTTTCAAATGATAAAACATTAATAAAAATATAAAATAAAAGATATAACATCCATACCTCTATGGTAATGAGTCGAAGAAGTCTGGATGGCCAAAGTAAAAAATGGCCGATACTATTTCCAACTGTCGTCACCTCATCTGTAGGTAATGGTATCCGAGCTGATCTATCTATAATATCTTGTACAGTGACCCTCTGATTCTCTACCTATAACTGTTGATGATGAACTGTATCTCCTATAAAATATACCATCCCATATGAAACTATATGATGTTGAGGATCATCAACATACAACTCACAATAAGTAGGTAGCTACGGCGGAGTAGGAGGATCAAAAATGGGGTTTGCAGGCTGAGGTGGGTGAGTGGGAGCTACTGGGAGAGGTGGAGTGGGAGCTGCACCCTGAAATTGTCTTTGCAAGTCTGCAAACATAAACTGCACCGATGCTCTAATCTTGTCCTCCATTGTCGCATTAATATTATGGACTTCAGCCTCCAAGGATTCTATTTTTTTTATAAACTCACTCAACTTTAGAAGTTGAGGAACGTGGAAACACTTTTCTTACCGATACACCTGCCGGATATCCTCTTACACAGCCAGGATGTTCGGGCTTTCCCAATGCCACAGATAAAATATCTTCCCTCCCAGATGGTGTAAATGTACCCTGTGAACACTGCTCCTCAACAGAGTCCTGTAATAATTAATTGAACATTTCTATAATGATTGGAAATATATGACGAAAATAGTAAACTTAAATAAATAAAATAGATATCTTACAATCCTCTCAACTACGAGTCTCGATTCTTCCGAAAGATATTGTCCTTTTTTTCCCTTCCGAGCTCTTTTCCATTTCTCATGTCTAGATGGAGGGGATGGAGGGGCCACCTCTCCAGAGCTTGAAGACTCAGCTCTTAGTTGTTGAAATTTTTCTGCCATCATTTGTTCTTCCAATAATGCATACCCTCCCCGAGATAAACTATGAGGGTATACATTTTTAGATTGGATCTCTTGATGATCTTTCCTTATTTGCTGTAAATTAAGAATAAGTAATCATTAACAAAACAACAATAAGATCATTTATATAAGAAAGCTTAGAAAAGTTTACATTTCCCTTACCAAAAATGATTCTTTTCTTCTACTTTCCAAAAATTTTCTCCATGTGTCTTCATCTATAAAAGGATATATACGACATGGATTCTCACGACTCCTATGACCATAAATGAAATCACATGAGAGGGTTGATTTGAAATCCCTCCATCTCCTAGCATCCAACGATAAGCATTTCTTCCTGACTCCTCCAGTGTCAGGAATATCAAATGTCATCTGATAAAAAAGAGGCTAAAAATATTATATATACTAGAAACATTTAAAGAACAGTCAAACAATAGCAAAAGATCTTACCAAAATGGTCTCCCACAGCTGAGAAATTATCGCCTTATCCACACTTCTCCAATCATCATAGAGAATGCTTACTTTGCTCTTAGACTGAGTTGCTACAAAACCCTTAAAATCTTTAGCATTTGGACCTCTAGGAAGATCATCATCATCAAACTCCACGACTATCCTCTCCTCCTTCGTACGGGCAAGTGATAATTTTGGTAAACGTGTGCACCCACTCTTACCAACCTTTGAACTCTTTTTCGTAATAGGAGCATGTGAATGTTCCTGCCCAGATGTATGACCAATATGCTCATCTCCAGAATCATGTGGCTGATCAACTGATTGATCTATCATTTTCCTTCAAATCAAAAAAACAAACATTAGTTCACAAATATACAAATTCAAATATTGTAATACTACTTAATCAGAAAATAGAAAAGTGTACTAAATTACATAATAGTAAACATTGGTAATATGGTAAGCATGTTAAACAATGATAAACATGGTAAACACAGTCTGTTGTACCCCTCTCTCTTGGATTTTAATGATCACAATCACTCTTATTATGTTCTAACTTGTTTTCAAGTGTTTTTTTGATAGGAAAAATGTTGCCAAGGAGTTGGCCCAAGAAAGCTGAAAAGTGGACTCACTGAGTCCACCGGTCAGCCGGTGTGAGCTCATCGGCCAGCCGGAGGACCCTGGCAGTAGACTTTCCCACTGCCTGGTGTCACCGGCCGGCCGGTGGACCAGACAGAGCTTTGCTGTCTGGACCACCGGCCAACCAGTGATCCACCACCGGCCAGCCGGTGCGCCCAGGACTTCTCCTCTTTACGGTTTTTATTGTTTTATCATTTTGGTTTGATACATGTTTTAATAAGTAAAAAATTTACAATATCTAACATTATATGAAAAAACTAAATGTAAACAAGAAATAAACATGTGTTACCTATAATTTTAGGAATGTACAGTTGGATTGTTTTCCCAAATTCCTTCGTCGTGATCGTTCCTTATGGCACAAACCATGTCTTCAACATACTCATCATTATGTTCTGTTAATCTTTCCATGGAAGTAGGGATCTCACATAAATCAGCATCTTCATCAAATTCATCCTCACCAACATATTTTTTTTCCCTTGTAAAACAACAGCCCACTGCATATCTAATTGATCTACTACATAGAAAATTTGTTTGGCATGTGTTGCCATTATAAAAGAATCAGCTGTGTCTTCCAATCTATTCAGATTAACAAGTGTCATTCCAAATTCATCGTGTCTGACACTGTTGTTACCGATAAACCATTTACAGTTAAAAACAGGAACTTTAATTTTAAAGTAATCAGCCTCCCATATGTCTTCAATCACTCCATAATATGCACTTGATGCCGAAATTGGGTTTCTGTCCTTAGCACTCGAAAAATGCATTGCTTCTGCAAACACCAATACACCACTATTCTGAACTGCACTTCTGTTGTCCTGAGCTTTCGTATGAAATGTATAGCCATTAATGTCATAAGCAGACCATGTTATCACATTTAAAGATGGACCACCCACTATCCATTTTAATGTCTCTGATACATCTGATCTACCAAGCAAGGTCTTTTTAAACCATGGAAAAAAAAGTTTTGTTGTGCTCATTCAAAATCCACATTTCTTTCTTCTTTGGATGACATTGTTTCAACTCATTAATATGCAATGTGACATACGGTTGAACATCAGCTATGTTATTCAAGTTGTATGATTCTAACTTCTTCATCTGTTCAGCTGACAGTGATTTGACTTTCAAGCCACGAATCCCCTTTCCCTCATTATTAACCCGTTCATGGTGAGATGGAGGCAAACCTATGTGTTGCGCCGTAGCCAAGTAGCTCGTACAAAACTCTGCTACCTCCTCAGAAATATACTTTTCAATAATGGAGGCTTCAGGTCGATATGGATTTTTAACATATCCCTTTAATATTTTCATATACCTTTCAAAAGGATACATCCAACGAGGATATACAGGTCCACAAAGCTTTATTTCTCGAACCAGATGAATCATTAAATGCACCATCATATCAAAAAAAGTTGGAGGAAAATACATTTCCAAATGAAAAAGTATAAAAATTGCATCCTTTTCCAAAATGTTCAAAGCATTCACATCAATCTCCTTGTTAAAAATTGAATTGAAAAAATAACACAACCTCATTATAGTCTTTCTAACACGGATGGGCAATATTCCACGCAGTGCAACTGGTAGAATTTGTTGCATCATGACGTGACAATCATGTGATTTCATACCTATCAACTTCAAGTCTTTCAATGAGACAAAATTTTTTACATTTGAATAATAACCATGAGGCACTTTGATATCATGAAGACACTGACAGAAGCTACTTTTCTCCCTCTTCGATAATGTATGACAAGCCGGGGGAAGAAATGTTCGTCTTTCTTTAGGAGTGGGAGCTAACTCCAAACGTATTCCCATTGATAGTAGGTCTAACCTTGCATTCAACCCATCTTTTGTCTGTCCTTTAATATATAGCAATGTTCCGATCAAAGAATCACAGATATTCTTCTCCACGTGCATGACATCAATATTATGTTTGACTTCATGATACCTCCAATATGGTAGCTCAAAAAATATTGACCTTTTCTTCTAAATATGTCTATCATTACCAGATTTCTGTGTCTTTCCCAATGTCACATCAAGGTTTTTCACCCTCTCAAAATAAAAATCTGGGGATAAAGGTTTTGGAGCAGTATCAAATTCTTGTGAGCCATTGAATGCCTTTTTTAGTCTTCTATAAGGGTGATCCATAGGCAAAAACTTTCGATGACCCATGTACACTGTTTTCCTCCCATGATTCAATTGACAATATGATGTCTGTTGTTCGCAAATTGGACATGCTTTATGCCCTTTAACACTGTATCCAGACAAATTTCCATATGTTGGGAAGTCATTTATAGTGAATAGAAGCACTGCATGCAGTTGAAAATATTCCATTTTATAAGAATCATACACCCTAATACCATCAGCCCATAACATTTTCAAATCATCAATCAGCGGTGACAAGTATGCATCAATATCATTGCCGGGTTGCTTTGGACCAGAGATCATGATACTCAACATGACATATTTGCACTTCATATAAACTTCAGGAGAGAGGTTGTAAATTACCAATAAAATAGGCCATGAACTATGTGTGCTACTGAGGGTTCGGTATGGATTCATTCCATCTGTGCACAAGCCTAGTCTCAGATTTCTAATTTCATTTCCAAATATAGGGTACTGGGCATCAATTTTCTTCCATTGTGGACAATCAGCTGGATGACGTATTTTTCCATCACATACCCGCTCATCTGCATGCCATATTAACCTTTTTGCATCATGTGAATTAGCAAATAAACGTTTGAAACGAGGAATTATAGAAAGATACCAAAATACCTTTGAAGGGAGCTTTGTAATCTCTACATCAGCTTGTGATTTTTCTTTCACCTTATACCGTGATGTCCCACATTTAGGACACTCTTTCAGAAATTCATATTCCTTCCTATATATAATGCAGTCATTCGGACAGGCATGTATTTTCCTGTATCCCAATCCCATCGGGCATAATATTTTTTTGGCATTATAATGTGAATCTGGAAGATCGTTATCTTTTGGAAGAATGTCTTTCATCAATTGTAGCAGCTCTGTAAAACTTCTGTCACTCCATCCATGTTTCGCCTTCAGGTTAATCAATCTTAACACCGCCGAAAAAACCGTGAAATCTGTACAACCAGGATATAATGGTTTTTCGGCATCACCATATAGACGTGCAACTGTCGGTTCTATCTCAATTTGTTCTGCTACAATATCGCGAATCATTTCTTCAATTCCATCGGAGTTACCATATTGCGATTCATTATCATCAGTGACATTCTGTCCAGTTTCGCCATGCCAAATCCAAGGGTTGTAACTCGGATTGAAACCATGACAAATCAGATGATCTTTTATCTCTCTACTTTTCAACTTCTTCATATTCAGACATTTCAGGCATGGACAGAAAAAAATGTCACTACTTGGAACATTTCGTTTAGAAAATTCCAAAAAGGCATCAACACCTTCCTCATATTCCTTGCTCATTCGATGTTCCATAATCCAACTTCGACTCATTATTACCTATAACAAATAACAAAAATATATATATTTTTTAGATAAGACAAATATATGTTTATATGAAAAAAATCATAATTTGAATGTAAACAATTTTGAAATATAAAACAAATCGATGTGTATTTAAAAAAATATGCTTGAATATTATTTTTTAAACAAAATATAGTAAGATATAACACCCCCCTGGACACCCCCCGACCCCTCTGGACAGCCCCCCGCCCCTCCTGGACACCACCCCCCTCCCCCTACCACCTTGTACACCCCCCTGGACATCCCCCAACCCTCTGGACAGCCCCCCCCCCACCCACCCGGACAACCCCAAATACCCTCTGGAGAGGCCGCCACCCACTTGGACAGCCCCCCACACCCATCCACCCCCTTGGACACCCCCTAGACACCCCACCGACCCCTCTGGACAGGCCGCCACTCCCTTGGACAGCCCCCCACACCCACCCATCCCCTTGGACACCACCCTGAACACCCCCCGACACCTCTGGACAGCCCCAGACCCCTCTGGAAAGCACCCCCACCCCTCCTGGACACAACCCCCCACCCCCGACCTGCTTGGACACCCCCCAACCCTCTGGACAGCCCCCCCACCCCTCCTAAACACCACCCCCCACCCCTTACCCCCTTGGACACCCCCCTGGACACCCCCCAACACCCACCCACACCCTTGGACAGCCCCCCACCCCTCCTGGACACCACCCCCACCCCCTACCCCCTTGGACACCCCCTGGACATCCCCCAACCCTCTGGGCAGCCCCCCCACCCACCCGGACAACCCCAAATACCCTCTAGAGAGGCCGCAACCCACTTGGACAGCCCCCCACACCCATCCACCCCCTTGGACACCCCCCTGGACACCCCACCGTCCCCTCTGGACATGCCGCCACTCCCTTGGACAGCCCCCCACACCCACCCATCCCCTTGGACACCACCCTGGACACCCCCCGACCCCTCTGGACAGCCCCCGGCCCCTCTAGAAAGCACCCCCACCCCTCCTGGACACAACCCCCCACCCCCGACCTGCTTGGACACCCCCCCTGGACACCCCCCAACCCTCTGGACAGCCCCCCCCCCCCTCCTAAACACCACCCCCCCCCCCACCCCCTACCCCCTTGGACACCCCCCTGGACACCCCCCAACACCCACCCACACCCTTGGACAGCCCCCCACACCCACCCACCCCCTTGTAAACCCCCCTGGACACCCCCTGACCCCTCTGGACAGCCCCCCACCCCTCCTGGACACCACCCCCCATCCCCTACCCCCTTGGACACCCCCCTGGACATCCCCCAACCCTCTGGGCAGCCCCCCACCCACCCGGAAAACCCCAAATACCCTCTGGAGAGGCCGCCACCCACTTGGACAGCCCCCCACACCCATCCACCCCCTTGGACACCCCCCTGGACACCCCACCGACCCCTCTGGACAGGTAGCCACCCCCTTGGACAGCCCCCCACACCCACCCATCCCCTTGGACACCACCCTGGACACCTCCCGACCCCTCTGGACAGCCCCCGACCCCTCTAGAAAGCACCCCCACCCCTCCTGGACACAACCCCCCACCCCGACCTGCTTGGACACCCCCCTGGACACCCCCCAACCCTCTGGACAGCCCCCCCCCCCCCCCCCACCCCTCCTAAACACCACCCCCTACCCCCTTGGACACCCCCTGGACACCCCCAACACCCACCCACACCCTTGGACAGCCCCCCACACCCACCCACCCCCTTGTAAACCCCCCTGGACACCCCCCGACCCCTCTAGACAGCCCCCCGCCCCTCCTGGACACCACCCCCCACCCCCTACCCCCTTGGACACCCCCCTGGACATCCCCCAACCCTCTGGACAGCCCCCCCACCCACCCGGACAACCCCAAATACCCTCTGGAGAGGCCTCCACCCACTTGGATAGCCCCCCACACCCATCCAACCCCTTGGACACCCCCCTGGACACCCCATCGACCCCTCTGGACAGGCCGCCACCCCCTTGGACAGCCCCCCACACCCACCCATCCCCTTGGACACCACCCTGGACACCCCCTGACCCCTCTGGACATCCCCTGACCCCTCTAGAAAGCACCCCACCCCTCCTGGACATAACCCCCCACCCCCGACCTGCTTGGACACCCCCCTGGACACCCCCCAACCCTCTGGACAGCCCCCCACCCCATCTTAAACACCACCCTCACCCCCTACCCCCTTGGACACCCCCCTGGACACCCCCCAACAACCACCCACACCCTTGGACAGCCCCCCACACCCACCCACCCCCTTGTAAACCCCCCTGGACACCCCCCGACCCCTCTGGACAGCCCCCCGCCCCTCCTGGACACCACCCCCCACACCCTACCCCCTTGGACACCCCCCTGGACACCACCCAACCCTCTTGATAGCCCTCCCACCCCCCTGGAATCACTGAAAATTTACCATAACAAGATGTTGGGCCATTCAAAGAATGTTTTTAGGTGTGGAGGAAGAACTGAGTTTCAATATATAGAGAAGGAACTCGACATTAGGTTGTCTATTCCAGGTTTGGATTTGAAGGAGTTAATGTTTGTTCAGTGACCCTAGAGATTGAATCAGAAATTCAGATGTTGTGCCATTTTCTCATGATGAGGATGAATAATTGGTGGGGTTTGACTTTTAAATGGAGAGCTTAGCAGACCATCATATTTTCTATAGATCAGTAAAGGATGTTAGCATCGAACATAAGGCTTAAGGGATGCTTTCAGATCCAAATATGTATGTTGATGGATGCAATGGATCTAGTAGAGGTTCTAGAAAGAATGGTGGTTTTATTTGTTTAGGATAAGTAGTGAAGAAAAAACTAGTTAATTTTTTACTTGCTGAAAAGAGGGTATCTAAAATTTTTAACATGCCGAGGGGAAATCTGGCGAGTCCTCGTGAAACTTTGTTTGCAGGGGGTGAAAATGGTGATGTGATCCCAAATCCATGCACCTATGCCATGGTTGTGTGTGAATAAAGTAGTAACAACTGTAAAAGGGCAACCCATCCAAATGGACACGCCCCAACCCTCTCGGGGATTTATAGAAAATGATGAAAAATTAGTGAAATCATAAAATTAGTCAATATTGCAAGTCGAACAAATAGATCTAGGGATGATAAATAAGATTATGGTGCCAAAACGAGTTAAATGGGTTCGCAATCGAAGAATCTTAGCTAGTTTCAACAAAAAAATCACAACACATATATATATACTATCCGCGAAAAAAAACGAACGAGTGGGAGGATTACCTGAGTGCTGCGAGTTTAGATGATTGATCCGGGGAGATTAAATATGACAAACGATGATCGCAAAACTAATCTAAACCAACGAAATGGACGAGCCGATTCGGGTTTACATGCGAGAGAGACGAGTCACGACTGTCGAAGGTGAACTCGCGAATGACAATCCACGGGTCTGGGTAAATTTTTAAATGAGTTATCACGTCGGTTATTCAATAACCGACGTTATAAGTTTTTTAAAAACATTTATAATGTCGGTTATTCAATAACCGACGTAAAAACCTTCCTCCGATTCTTTTTTTACGTCGGTTATTTTATAACCGACGTTATAAAGGGCTCAAAATCTGCGTTTTTTTACGTCGGTTATTCCATAACCGACGTCAAAAACATCTGCAGATTCTTTTTTTACATCGGTTATTTTATAACCGACGTAAAAAGGCCTTCAAAAACTGCGTTTTTTACGTCGGTTATTGAATAACCGACGTAACAAACACCCCCCCCCCCCCCCCCGCTTCTGTTTTTTACGGCGGTTAATGTATAACCGACGTAAAAAACGAATCCGCGCGATTAATAACGTCGGTTATTTTTATAACCGACGTTAAAGGTGTACCGAATACAGGTTTTTACGTCGGTTATTAAATAACCGACGTAAAAAACCTCGTTTTACATATTATGACGTCGGTTTTATATAACCGACGTAAAAAATGGTGACGTAAAAAACGTTTTCTGCACTAGTGATCCTTATTTCTTAACAAAATAACAAAACCAAACTCATTAAGAGGTTCTCCAAGAGTAGAATTCAAGAGGTCAAAATCATCTCTCTTTTCTTTTATTTTCATTTCAATTTATTTTATTTTCTTATAATTACCTCACCTACCATATCCAAAGAGACATTATAAATCCAATATAATTTATATATTATAATTATATAATGTTAATGTAATATCCATAATCAAACTCTTTTCTCTTTCCCTCTAATTGAAAAAATGGAAAAGTCATTTGTGAGGTGTTGTTTTATCACCTTCAAGGAAGAAAAGTTTTCATTTTAATTCACCGTATTCATGTCTGGTCATAAAATCATAATTATGGTAAAATCTTACTATATTAGACATATTATAAGTTATTTTTTATTTTTGAATAGGTATATACATGATATTAATTAACAAAACAAAACTATTTCGTGGTAATTGAAAACCACAAAATTGGACTAAACGATTATCATTAAAGATATATCAAAAAATAAAAATATATCTAGAAAAAAAATATACAACCATTAAATATAAAATTGTGAATCGTTATTATATATTTATAATTCGATATAATTATACCCATTTTACATTAACATTCATACACATATATTTGTAAATATATCATAAAAACCAAGGAAATGAATGCTCTCGAATGATAAAATTGTATCTTATACTCATCTAAAATAAAAAAAAATTATATTAAATAAATTTAATGTGAAAATAGTTCTGAATTAATTTATTTATTTATTTAACTTGATTATAGAGGATATTAAGGTCATGTTCCTAAAACGTTTGGACATAAGGTAAGGGTTTATTCCCAAACCTAATTTTTCATTCACGTTATTCTTTATCCCTACATACACCAACGTAATTATTCATTATTGATATATAATTATTATAAATTATGTATATACATTCCAAACTCATGTTATCATATCATTTTATCTTTATTTTATAATATATACATGTTTTTTCAATGTTCCCTTCTCAATATTTCCCAATTCACAAGCCCAATTAAAGAGAACATATCGATTTCCTACACATTTTCATGTACCATCCATAATATTTATTAGATCACTATTATTTTTAAAAAATGATTAATTTTTACATAAAAATCTGTATTTTTTCATTTATGGTTTTAAACAAACAATTATGAAAAATAAAAATTATTTTTCAAAAGGAACTCTTTTATACATAGTAAAAAGGGTATTCCTCTCAAAAATTACTCGACGGTTTTATTATAGTATTTTCTTAAATTTCAGTAAATATATTGAATTTTATGATTTTTCATATTGATCTGTTATGATTATCATCTACCATATTTTATTAAATGGTTTATGATCATCTTGATTTTATGTGTGCTATCTTGATTCCATTCACCGTACTACTTAGAATGGTTTGTTATTATGTTTATTGATTGGGGAAAGTTATTTACATTTCATATATATATATATATATATATTATTTTTATGTTTAACTACATTCATATGATAAATGAGTTTGACTTATCAAGTGGCATGTGGGGTCTGTTGTAGAACCTCGCTGCATTAGTAGGTCTCATGATAAAAAATGGATTTTGGTCGACAGATTAATCATTTATTTTCAGATGTCTTGGCCGAGACCTTCATGATTTGTTTCAAATGTATGGAATTATGAATTACTACATTATGATATTTTTAATTGATAAATCATGGGATTATTTGACTAGTATAATATCCATGATTATGTTCCATGTGATAATTTATATGGAATTATTAACTAATCTTCTATTTCCATCATGCTATGCTCAAGATTATGTTTTAATGGAATGAGTACTTATATTTATTCACCATGGTTTATTATTTATGCCTCCTTTGTAATACATATCCTTACTGAGCATCTGATCTCAACATTTATTATGTTTTATTTTTCCTCAGGATGCGAAGATGTATATTATGAATGACTTGCAGGAATATTATAGGAGTTTATGGGTGTTTTCAATGGAGTTGATATGTTTTTTTCCTTTAAAGTTGTAATGTGATGTTCATGTATGTAATATTTCTTCCAAAACTGCTAAACTGGTCGATCCCATGGTATTTTGGACTTTTATATATTCCAATTTAATAAATTAAGTCACCACCTCTGGTCTACTAGGGTTGAGTTCTTTACATTTTAGGTCTCCAGGTTTTAGTGGCCAACCATAAGGTAATCTCCATAGTAGTATATTTAAAATATTATGTCTGGCATGGCATCAAACAAAATAAAATAAATCATTTAATTAATTTTTTTTTGGCTTTTGTTCCCATGAAAACGTTTTCACAAACATCATGTGTTGAAAAAGATTATGTCACTCCTATGGTAAAACCCGCATTCCGGACTCAATGGTTACCTCTGATTTATGATTCGAGCCCCACTTAGATGTTATTTTAATTTTTATGGTAAATTATGCACACATGTTATTTAATATATTAAATATATTTCAAATAATTATTTTTGGGGCCTCAGTCCTCATAATAACATGTCTTCTTAGCTTCTGGACTTAAAAATAAACCATATAATTTCTGAAAAAAATACATGGAATATATTACTAATTAAATATAAAAATTATGGATCCAAAACTCCCTAATTAACTTATAGTTTAAACTTTCATTTTTTTATAAACTACCTCTTCATAATGAATCTTCACTAATTATAACATGGCCTTTACTATTTCATCCACGTTATGACAAGTTATTCTCCATTATGATATGGTTTTAATTAATAATCATATCCACATTTTTTTACTTTAATAACATTCCATTAACTTCATGAAGTCATGGAACAAAATAAATTATAATTTCTCCACCTCATTTCATATTTTGGATAGATCCATTATTCTATGTTGTGGTTTTATATAAATTGAGAATGAATCACTTCTTTTACAATGAAAAAAACATAATCTTCTATGTGATAATACCTTTCTATACATTATAAATCTATACCCCAAAATGTTGTTTTCAAAAAATATAATCTAATGTATTTGTGTCTCTAATAAAAAGGTCTCCCAAAACCCCACCTTACATCTATTGTGGTGCACTCTCTTATAATGTGGTATATACCCAAATATTCATAACCTGCATTAAATAATCCCTATTTTTTGTGTGGTTTATAATTCAGTGATGTGGTATACTCTATCCATTTTCATAAATCATACATTTTTTTGGGCAACCACACCCTTATTATCTTCAATACAGCATCAGCACTCTGAAGAAATCCTCAAAGGAAGAACATTCTGTTGGGTCTACCATATAACCCCACACAATGGTTCTCTTCCCTAAAGTGATACCCTGCACTAAACTTGTTCTTCCAATCACACATTGCATAAAATAATGATTTTGTTTTTCCTGTTCTCTTCACTACTTTGGCCAAAGATGCTTTCGAGCTCAGTTATTTATCATCATTGAGGCTTGCATTTCGTGTGGTAATTATTTTGAGGGATGGATATATTTTCTGTCCTTTTTTATAGTTCTTCTAAATCATGTAAATTGGGTATTTTAGTGTGTACCACCTAAAAATTATAGAGTGGAAAAAATATACACAATTCATCCCACATTGAAACTAAAAGTGTTTTGATGTGGTTTCTGTCATAAATAAATATTTATCTCCAGATTATTATAAAATTCTTAATCCTCCTTCAATAGTGTGTATGTTCCTTTGCGATACCTTTAAATATCATTTAGAAACAATTTTTAATAAAAAAACAATTGGTCCCAAATAGGGCTAATACACTAATAGAGGGTGAATCAGAGTGTATCAATATAAATTTTATCTATTTCTATTGACCTTGTCCCACTATTAGTAGGGAGTAATATTAATCTCTTGAATGTGATATGAAATAATGAATATAATAAGGGAGATATGTGGGAAATTTTACATAGTTTACCTAAAAAAGGAAATCCAATGAGCATTCATAGCAATGTACCTTGGCACATGAAGAAGTAAAACTCAATACATTTGGATATAGGTTTCAAAGTAGATGTTCTAATATTTCTAGTTTAGAGACATGAAAAAACAAAATCTCAATCTTCTCACGCAATTGAGGAATGCAGTACTCTAAATAATGTTGACTTATTCTCCTATAAATATTTGATAAAAACTACACCAAAGATCATGTATCAATATTATAATTTTTTCTACTTTAAGAACTTCACTGAATCAAGAACTTCCATTTGGATGCCTCCATGAACACTTATTTTTCTTCTTTTTCATATTTCCTCCATAAAAACTAGAATTATTCAATATATAAAACTCTATTTTTTCCAATTTTACCACTATAATTCTTCATCATCATCTATTTTATCTTCTTCATTCTTTATTTGATCTCCGCACAACTTTCCATAGCGGATATCTCTTTATTTTAGTAATATTTATTTTAAAATTTAAATCTAAAAATCATCACCTTCCATTTTAGATAAGATTAATTTTCAAATAGATATGTTAGCTCAGTGTTTTTTTCTTCCATATAAAATAACATTCCAAATCTTAGTAATTGTTCTTCTATGTTCTAATCTACATCCAACATGAGGATCCAATACATCTACCAACCAGTGTATTTAAAAAATATACTCAAACTATGTTATAAAATTATGCACATTGCCACATAAATTTTCTATGATGAAATGAACATAATAAAAACTAGCATTAAATAATCACTAAAATATCAAAACATCTTTGCTTCATCCTCCCATTGAAATTATGCTATATTTCTTTCATCCGTGATTTACTGATTCATTAACCATATTTTATAATCAATATGATATACTTGTAAATTTTTCAGGTTCCCCATATAAGTATGATCATCACTACTAATAGAGGAATTTATTATAGTTAGATTTTATATCATTCATATTTGAATGTGGAAAAAAATCATACTTATAGTTGTTTGGGGCATCAGATTACGAATTTTTTTCCTATATCCTATCACATTAAGCTCTATGTAATCTTTATATTATGGAAAGTTCAATTGGGTAGTGGTAAAAGTTTTCATTGTCTTTGAATATTCCAATTGAAACCTTTTTAACACCTCCATAATATTGTTTTTTGAGAAAAAAAAGTTCCATCCTTTCTTTGGATCACCAACAAGATAAAGAAAAGTAATAATTCCCCAATCAAAAATATTTTGAATTTTTACCCCAATAATTTTGAAAATTTATTTCGTTTGGAAATATTAAAAACTTTAAATATTATATCATCTGTAGAAAAACTCAACATCATATGCTACACTTATTCTTACTTTTTACAGAGGATATGAACTATCCCACTTTTATAATTGTGCCACTTTATGTGTTGATTCATCCATAATTATTGAGCCCTTGGTTTTTATTTTAGTGCATTAAAATCATTCTTCAATCACCACACATAATTTCATCTCCATACACTAGAAAAAAATTATTATATTTATATAAACCTCTTCTCTAAGGACTCCATTCAAGAATTATAATTTAACATCTATTTGATACACCTTAAATCACTATTGAACTGCCATGGCCAAAAATAATCTTACTGTATATGGCTAATCCACTTGTTAAAATGTTTTTTCCATATAGATTCATTTTATTTGTGAATATATATTACCCACTAGATGATCCTTTTTCTATATCACATGGCTATCTTGATTTAGTTTATTGTAGAATATTCCCTTTGTTTCGATGACATTAGTTTCATTCATCCTTGAAAAAACTTACCATGTTTGGTTATTTTCAATTTAAGAAAGTTTCATATGCATGAAATTGATCCTACATTTATCTATAGTTTCCTCTTCAAAACTTTTATGCTCAAATTGGTATATAATAGACATTTTTTGTGTCTTTATCCTTAGAGTTTGAACTGTAGATTCTCATTCACCAATAATGTTTTTATCCTTGATTCCATCCCGGATTTTAGTTCAATTTGATTTTACTAAACTGTATGTATTATCTTCTTCATAAATTTATTATTATATGTCTTATACATCCCCATAATCTCCATCTACTCGACTCCCCTTAGTATAACTTTTCTTCGTAAGTTTTGTCACTATTTGGTTACTAAATCCACTCTCTCTTTTTAAAAATCTGGTTGTTTTCATCAATCCTAATATCCTGTATTTCTATAATTTTATATTGATTTTATGGTAGAATTCATATTACTTAATTTCAAATGAATATCAATGGAAAATAACTTCATCCCCATGATATTTTATCTTTTTCATCTTCACTTTATTGACAATATAAAATTTACAACTAAAAACATGATAGTTATTTAGTGTTGGATTCTTCTCATACCATATCTCATACCAATTCTTCTATTAATTTTGACATAATAGTATCTATTAGAGATGTATATTGATGTAATAATAAAATCCTTCCAAATGTTCCCTGATTAATTCTTTTTTTATGAGAATCATCTTGTCTATATTATAAAAATTATGATTCATTCTTTTAACAACTCTATTTATTTATAGAATTCTTATGGATAAAAATTGATTCTATATTACATGATTTTCAATTCAAACTACCCCTGATTATTTCTAAAATTCAAAAGATTTTAAATAAGAGATCTTTCTTTTTCCATCTCAATCATTTATCCACCAATCTCTGATAATGTTTATTGAACAGGAATACATCCTATTTGAGACCTATGACCATTAATCATTCCATAATGTTGTAGTCATTAATAAACATGGAATAATACCTTCTTTTGTTAATGGATTTTACTTTCATCTTCCCACATGAATCAACAAGCACTATATTGAGCGATATTATCTACTTATTCTAATTTTCAAGTTTTTCTAATAATATTTATTTTTTGACAAGTGTCATACATGTGGGTGAGATCCAAAGAATGAGTAGGGATGAATATAGATCCTTAAATTTTCACCAAGTATTCCATTGTTTTTTGTATAAAATGGTAATGCATCTTATGCAGAAATTTATTTTCTTCATACTTGGATATAAAAAAATTATCCCCATCTTCTTTGATCTGAAGGCGATTTATTTTTGTGTTCTTTATTTGAAAAATTATAGTACCATATTTTCCATTTATGATGTAAGTCTTTTTGTTGAATTGTACCACATAACTTTAGTTACATAATTTATTTTCACTAACTATGATGTTTCTGATTCCTTCCATTAAAAATACAACCATGCACCTCTATTACTTTCCACCAATATTGGAATTCCCAAATTCAATTATATTTAACCCCTCATTGTTTCCAAATCTCAAAACTCTATCATTGTAACATTTTATCCATTTGAAAATGTCATTATATCCTATAATGTGGGAATTATACCCATTTTTTATGTTCTATGTACTAGATCTATCCATTTAACTTTATCTAATCTCAGCAACATTGGAATTTTCCAATTCACTTTTCTTGACCAAAAACCGTTGGTTTCTTTTATTTGATTATAGACCATATTTCTTTTCCACCAGATCTTCACTTTCTTCATCATATTTAAAATATTCATGTCTATTATTATTTTTTATCCTATTGGATGATACTTCCATCTACTATGTACTACTTTTTTGTTTTTTATTAGGAACATTTCATTATACACTTGATGAAAAATTAAATTCCATATTCCCAAAACCTCCAAAATAGAATAAATACCCATTAAAATAATATTGAGTGTATAAAATTCTTCACATCTTTTTTTGTCTCCATTTATCCTAGGAATATCATTTTTCTATGAAACACATATTTTATGTAAACCGCATATTATAACCATAATAATACATGATACTTGGTGTCTTTTTTTTACCCTTTTCTACATAAATAGTGGTCTTTTGAGTACCATAAAATTACACCTTCCATAAAGGCATTGATGGTTGAGATTTTGTGTTCATATTTAATGGATTCTAATTATGATCATGATTTACAATATCTTTTACATTATATTTAAATTACTAATATTTTAGAATAGAAACAACTTCTTCAGGGGACTCCCCATGAACATCCAAAGTTGTAAGTGCACTTGAAATTCCAGATGTCATATCAGTAGTATGATGTTTGTTCAGGTTATCACACTTATTTCACCATATCATAACATATCCTTTTACATTTTTAATTATTTTTTCTCTATATTTAATAGAATAATATTTTACATCAATAACCCATTACATTTATTTAACTATGAGCCTATGCTCAGTATTTTTTCCAAAATGTCCAAAATTTATTTTTCCACCCTCCACTTTCAAATATAACGTCTCATTTTTTTATGGATATAGAGTTTTTATTCATGTAAAACACCATTATATTTCTTTGGTGTAACCCTAAAAATGTTAATGTCTTTAAGGTAGTCCTATAATTTTTCATTGAGGTAAAATCTTACCTTAAGTTCAATACCTTAACTATCATTTTCCTATACATTTTTCTTATCAACAATATCTATGAATTCTTTTTCAAAGAGTTATATACAACCCTTTTCCTCCTCCACATATATTTTTATTTATCAATCATCTTCATAAGGTAAAAAAAATCTTAAATAATTTATACCATATTTTTCTTTTTTAATTCCTTCTTTTTAATTTTTTTTCTTCATAGTTTCTTTTTCCTCATCATTATCTTAAAATTATCTAAGGTAACCATGTAGTAAGATGTAACACTTTTAAATATCAAAATATATAAAGTTAAGACATTCCTTTTAATTTAAGTCTTCTTCTTTTAAGATTTAGAAAATGGAAAAACATCATCATATCAACTTCATCATCCTTAGGATCATCTATCAATGACAATTTCTTTATAGTTTCTATTTTTATATCATAATAATTTATTTTCTCACAAAATCATTATCATTTAGTATCATTTATTATGTCATAAGAGTTCTATGGATTTATACAATGACAACTCTATTGGATCTTTTTCTATAAGCACTAAAAATTTTATATTGAATCTTGGAATCTCATAAGGATCCTTTTAAAAATTTTGAGATTTCTAATGATCTCTCAAATTTCTTATATATATTCCATAAAAAAAATTACCCAATTAATGAATGCATCAACTATATCATTTGGGATCATACTAAAATATCTTTACTTATTCAATAATACCTAAATCTTCGGTTAACAAAAATTCAAATCACATGTATGAGTGTTGATAAGATTTTCCTAGATAGTATTAGAGGTTTTTCAGTGAATAACCTTTATGTAAATAGGGTTATCCATAAATCATCCTGACTAACTGATATCCTTGTAATTTGTATCCAACTACTTAAGTTCTATGTCTAATGGATCTCTACTCTACATATGGGACACAAAACCATGAATATACCCCTTGTACACATATATCAATATTAACTAAATAATGTTTCATTAAGTTTTTCAATAACTTTATATTAAAACTTTAAATGATAGTTATTCCTTTATGTATAAAAACTAATTCTATATTTTTATAGAAAATTAATTTTACTACTAACTTTCTAATTTGATAACACTTATTTTTTCAAAAAATGGATTATACCCTATGAAAGGGGTAAATAATTATATTCCAATGTAAATTTCATCTCTTTAAAATGATCCTGTTCCAAATTTAGTATATACACATTTTTCTCTCTTAAATATGATATGAAACAATGAAATAAATAATATATATATATATATAACATTTTACATAGTTCACCTAGGAAGGATAATCCAAGGAAAATGCATGGTAATTTGCATATCCACCTGAATCACTAAATCTCACTTAATTTGATAATAAGTTTTGTAACTATTATTGGCTGGATCCTAGAAAAATCACAAAGGAATGATCTTTATGCATCTCTACCATTATCCTTACATAGACCTAAAATAATTCTTATAAAGAATGATCCCTATAATTTTATAGAGTGACCATTACATAGACTAAAATGATGTTAATTCAGCCCACATTTACCCTTATAAAAATATAAAATTATTCTTACACCATCATAATGATTAATAGGAAACTAAAAATGTTGCTTACATAGAGCCTCCATCTTTATGCAACTACTGATTCGTGATTACATATGGTAGTATGATTATAAAACACACAAGGTAGACACCATGAATTATCCATATTCTCTAACCACATTTTTAAATGATCCTTATGAAGTGAAGGA
The DNA here is from genome assembly GCA_963277665.1 of Viscum album. Taxonomy (NCBI): domain Eukaryota; kingdom Viridiplantae; phylum Streptophyta; class Magnoliopsida; order Santalales; family Viscaceae; genus Viscum; species Viscum album. The sequence goes on from OY728155.1 coordinate 800,149,442, forward strand.
ATATAATTACACATATCTGGATCCATGATTGTACAAAACTGATGATCATTGTGTGGCACTGGATAATCATTAATATTTTGGCCTTTTCCAAAAATTAAAACTACTTCTGAAACTATATTTTCTATAAATTATATAAAACACCACAAAAACATTTTAAATATTCATTATATGAACTCTCAACACTTAAATAGGATACATTTAATATTCCTTATACTTTTTTGTTAACAAACACAACAAAACAAATCACACCTGTGTGATTTTTATGAAAACAAGAAGTCCTCCAATTGGATTTTTTACAAAAATATATTTATTAATGAGTTCTTAACATGTTAATGAAATATAATATTATAAATATTTTTATTTCAATTAGCAATTAGTTAAAATAAACCATTAGTTAAGGAATCTATGTGAAATTATCAATTTTTTAATCCTATATATTTAATTTGATTTGAATACTTTAAGAGAAATAGAATATTGTGAAAAAAAAATTTATAAATATAATCCTCTCAAATAAATTGAAAAAAAAATCTCAAAAACTCTCTCAAGAATGAGATATAACCCACCTAAACCCTCTTAATACCTAAATAACAATGCATAAATTCTCCCAAGACTATAATATTTTTTTATGTTCAATGGATAATGAAATATAGTGCTTGTTTTCGTTTTACATTTTACATAGAATACCGAAGAAAACACTCAATAATTCATGGTGAATGTTTGTTTAAATATGAATGGTTCCATGCCTATATTATCCATCACAACAATGAAAGTACAAGAGATGCTATCAGGTTCATCAAAAAAGAAAGGTAAATATCAAATTGTGGAAATTATTATTTTAAATAAATTAAAAATTATGTTTTAAAATATCCAATCAATGAAGAATTCAGGGTTTCTTCACTATGTTTTTTAAATATTATCAATTGAAACTAGAAAAAAATATTGTGTACCATCACAACTAATTCCACAATTCATGGATCTTTTATCTACATAATTCCATTTAGTTTGGAGTGTCTTTGTTGGGTCATAACTCTTATATAGAGGAGTTTTGGTGTGATAAAGAAGTTAAGGAAACCAAATCTAGAGAAACTAACGTAATAGATGTCTCCTTTATACCTACAATTAGTGAACAGAATTCTGATAGGAAAGTAATTCATCAATTGGACCTAGTAAAATATATTGTAGTATGAAGAAAACAACATTTATAATATATATGGTTTCTTCCCAAGGGAAATATCAGGTGTTTCATTAGTTCGATAATCCATATCATAAGAATCATTCATATAATGTATCTATATGGACCAATCAAAAGTATTGTTAGTTGTGTCATTTATAAGGATTTTAAAAAGGAGGTGTACATAGGAGAGTTATAACAAGAACCATCCATTTTATAGGTCCCTAGGATCTACTTACTATACCTAATATTGATATTATGGAACTTTGTGGTGAACCAATTATTTTGTAATCATTTTTACCATATTCAACATGTTTTATTCCCTATGTGGTCTCAATTAAGAAATATTTCATCTAGACTAGTTTTCCTTGTTTTTAATGGACATGTTGGGTGCCTAAATTTAGTGAAATATCTGATCATTAAATTATATAGCTCATTATTAGTTATTTCAATCCAATTTTATATGATTTTATAATTGTTTGGTGGATGATCTTAATAATTATGAGCATTAATTGAATTTTTTTTCATCATGTTGATTCTTAGTGAATGGCCAAATATTATTTAAGAAGATTAATAAGAGGATATATATATATATATATTGGGGAGACCACTGAAAAATGACCTCCTTTTATTATTGGTGTATATGATGAAAGTGTCACTTTTATGACCCATCCCAGTAACACCCCACCATTTTATAATATATTTCATTTAAAAAAATTAATTCTTAAAAATCTTGTGGTACAAACAATCCCAAGTATAAAGGAACTGTAATATAGTTTACTATTATAGACTATTCGTTTAATTAGTGGCCATGAATAGTATTAAATAAATTATATAAAATTTATGGTTTAAAATTGTCTAAAATAAATTCACAGGTTATTAATTGATATGAAATTAAAATAAAAAACATTCATAAATAAAATAGAAGTTTTTCTGAAAATTATTATTTATGTGTAACATCCCAAGTAAATAAAGAATATTACTTTTTCATATATATTAGTATTTGTGAATAAAATATGAGTATTACTTTAAATGGGATGCTATGTTTGATGGAGTACCCGATACACAACAACGAGCTTCTTTGAAATCTTACGATGCACATAAATAATATAATAATATTATTGTAAAAAGTAGTAAACTCCTAGACGATGTAATGGTAGGAATGAATAGAACTAACTAAAATTTGATTATATATACTTGTAAAATATTTTTACATTTATTCAATAAATGTTAGATTCTTAAATGGAGAATAAATCCAATCTTAAGCATTGAATTCTCTAATATTTTTAAAAGATTGATTTATCGTCTTTTAATAGCGAACCATTTTTAAATCTATCTTTTGACAATTTTATAAGCTCTATTTTTCAAAATAATCTTATTATTTAGTATTGGGACATTTAAATTTACTTTGGATAAATTTGTGGTATTTTTCTGACAATGTGCTTTTTTTAAATAAATAGTGAGAAATACTGCATTTCACTTCAAAACGGATTTTTCATCTAATTTAATTATATGGATATATTATGATTTTAATTTCTTTTAAAGTGTAAATAGAATATATTCCTACCATTTAATCCAATGGTGGTCATATTAATTTATTTCACTTTGAAATTGGACATAAACAATTGTCAAACTTTTGAGAGATATTGTTTCTAAAAACCCGATATTTGTTTTGACAACAGGAATTATTTTTAAATTAATTAATAAAATTTATGTGTTTGAAATTTGGTATAATGGATTCCATATTTGGAATCAGAAGGTCCAAATTATATAATTAATACACTTTTGATTTTTGACATTATGAATAGTAACGATGGTAATTATCTTTTATTATCGTGATTAATTAGTAATCGGGTAGTTAAGGGTAATAAAATAATATAATAATAATAACAAATGACCCCAAAATGTTTCCTAATGATACGTTTTGTGTCATTTCCGACCATGGGATGCCTTGTGCCAAACATTGGGACCCCATGGAATCACTTTTGGGTGATAGTGACACTTTATCATTTTATGTTTTTTAAAAGGAAAGTATAACCAAAGTATGTATCACTCAAGAAAAAAAATTTAGTTTTGTCTATGTGAGTGATATCTCAGACTATAAATATTCATTGGACAGATAAAAATATTTCCTACATCATAGTATTTTTTTATAATTTTTAGACATTAAATAATTTAAATATTTTATGACACCATGATGATGCAGCGATTACCTCATTAATGAACGATTTAAATAAAATGAAATGATAATGTAAAATATAAGACATAAAATTTTCAAAAACCTATTTTATGGGTGGATCTAGAACCCTTATCACCTTATCCTATAAATATATAATTTTGGGACCTTTAAATACCTAAACTCATTATATAATAAAGTAACATTTCTTAACTTTCCAAGAGTGCCCCTCCTCCCGCTTATAAAAGGCCCCCACCTGTACCACCTTACCCACATCTCTAAAGCCATTTTCCTGTACATAATCTGCTAATTTTATCTCTACACATTCTTATATTAATCCTAGAAGCCTTACCTTGGGCAGAAAGCTCTTGAAAGACCCTTTTGGTTCAATCCAAGAGGAGTTACCCAATTTAAAGGTAATTCCATTACTTGTGTTCATTTGTTTTATCTTTCTTCTCCAACACCCTAAACTCTTTTTATTATTTTAATTTGTAACAACACCATTATATAAAATATAATAATATGTTTTTATGAGAATTATTTTATTTACACTTACACACACCTCTGTCTAATGGTTAAAGAACATACTGTTTTTGTGGTTGGCGAATTTCTGCCTCACGAAATGAACATTGTTCAATATTATTTTAACACCTTTAATGGTGGAAATTAAGATGTAACTCTATTTATATATGATATATATTATGTTTATGTTTTCCTTATGATTCTGTATTTTTCATTTATGGCATACCTTTATGGTTTCCATTATGGATAAATGCGATAATTTCATTTTTCGGAAGTGCGGACTACAACCCCTCAAAGTGATTTGATTCATTAATTCCATATGTGGGATGTATAAAGGATGGAGTTAATGATATTATATATGATATTATACTGGAATTATAATATACCTTTATATCATTATGATTTTAATCCATTAAATACAAAATAGAAATGAAAGTAGTGTTCATGTGTACGTACGGCTTACCGTCTCCATGAATGGTGCATTCCATTTATTACCTCTAAATGTTATGTAATTTTATAAATTCATTTATATACTGGATATATATGATATAAATGATATCAACATCATGAATATAATTCTGGATTTAATTGATATTTTACGACATGAACAAATTGTAATTATAAGATGTTTATTTTTTACTCAAGTACCAATGATCGACAAAACAACTGTTATTAACTTAAATAATTACATAATGTTCATAAAATGGTAATAAATTATATAAAAGGAATAATTAACTTAAAAAAGGTTCTTATGAAAGTATAAATTAACTCTAGTTTATTATTCAGGAGATTAAAGAACGATCAAGTCAATTCGGACATGAGGTAAGGGATCATACCTCTCTCTTTCTTTTTAAGTACTCTCTTTTATGTCATTTCTTTTAAACTTCTCTTTCCTATATTTGGGGATGTTATTTTATATTCCTATTACTTTAAATTTTATGTTCATATGATTATAGACCCTATTTTATTTCATCAATACGTTTTTTGATGTTTTAAGTGGCGACCTTAGGCTACCAAATTTTCATAAGGGGATTTTTCATCTCACTTTTATTCTAGAGAGATTTATGCTACATTTTCCACTATTTACATTGATTGGTGTATATACATACCATTATTCTACTCTTTTTATAATATACTTTCATTTATGGGTATTTACAACAATGTTGAATAGTCCTTCTTTCATGGGGCGTAAGTTTCAAAAGTTACCCAAGTCGGTAAGGGAACCTTTCACCCTCCTATTTTTAAAAGACTTATTTTGTTATGTATTTTAATTCACATCTTATTATGTTTGGATATGTTCTTATATATCCTTATTGATGTAAATTTTATGTGAAAGTGATGATATACCATTTTCTCTCTCATCAACATATTTTCTAAATTTTAAAGTGGCGTCGTTAGGCTGTCGAAATTTTGCAAGGGAACTTCTTAACCCAATTTCAATTATTTTGGTTAAACCTATATTTCTTGATTATGTCATAATATGAATATGTGTGGATGACCTATGATTGTTTTACACTTAATATCCTCTTATATTGGGTGCATTTATATTTTTCACACATAATTATGTAAGTGATTTATCCTTAATCTAAGGATATCGTCTTTGTATGGGACTTCATCTCAATCTCCTTTCATTGAGGAATATTTTGTTTTATACACATCTTTCTTTTATACGGTGTATAAACACCTTTGAATTTTAATTTTATTCAAAAGTAATATTTTTATACGAATCATTTTACTAAATGAAAAGGTGAATGTTTTTTTCGTACGTATGCGGCGACAATGACTTCTCCACCGCCATGACCATTATTTCAGTTTCAGATTCCTCTGCAAGCCATAACTTTTTTTAAATGAAAAATAAATACCATGTTTTAATTTTCTTTTATTTTGGTATTGAAAATGGTCTTGATAATGTTTTTATTATATCAATGTTTTGTATTGATATCTTGTGATTGAAATGTGGAAATGTTATGTTTCCTTTATGCATGTTTTATGTGATACAATTATGTTATGGTTCTTGGGCATTGTTTATGAAGACGGGTGGTTCTATGATAAACTAAGGGCGGGTGAGCCCAATATAGCTCTCCAATGCATTGGGTAACTTGAAGGGGTTAAACTCCAATCTTTCTACGAATATATTTATGGAATATACTATGATGGGTATTCCAAACATAACCATGATGGTGACCCCCTATGTAAGAATGTTATGAATGCCTCAAGTTACCTTTATGTCTTATGATTTCTATGAGTTATTCATAAATCTTATGATTTCTTGAGGTATGATAAAGTGATTATGTTATATGAGTAAATTATGATTTCATTGATTCTTATGTATACATGGACTAATGTTTTCTTTCCATATTGTTATAACCATTACTGAGCTTTTTATGCTCATCCCATGTTTTTTGAAATTTTTTCATAGGACATAAAGTGGAATAGTGTCAATGATGGGATCAAGGAAATGTCAGGCTATCTAAAACAAGGAACTATACATGACTCTTTTTTTAAGATTTTTTATTTTGTGAAAAAATTGAAACTGAGTAGATGTGTTTACTTTGAAATCTTTGAGATGTAATAGTTATGTCCTAATTATCTAAAACTCTAAACCTAAAAAGATCCTCAATGTGAATTTTTCAATTTAATTCAATATTAATTAATGTTTTATGTCTGGGTCCTTACAGTTTCTATCAAAGTTTGGTATAGATTACTTTAGATGTTAGAGTGTTTTTTAAGCATAAGTGACAAGTTGTGTATAACTACAATGGGTAGTATAATAGATGGAGTCATTATTATTTTTTTGAAAGTTAGAATGAGTTTGAGATAACTTTTATAACTAAATCTTAGTGTTTATCTTCCTCATTATTATATGATGATTTTACTGATATACTCACACAGACCTTTTTGGTTTTAGTAAATGGTTGGACCTAGCAGCAACCAATGTAATAGTGGATGTGAAGGAAACTGTGACAGTTTTCTGAGCGAGCAGCTGAAAGATATGGGAGCTGAAATGAGAACTCTTGTGTTTATCCTCAACCAACTATCGGGAGTCATGATTAACCGCATAACCTTGGTTATTTTTATAATGAATCATATATGAAAAAAAATCCCTACAGAAGTTTAGGTAATAATTATAAAGGTAAGTGTGTTCAAAAACCTATGTGTCAAATATGTGGAAAGAAACACCTAGAAAAATCTTTCAAAGGGAAAGAAAGATGTTATATATTTAGAAATGAAGGTCATAAAGCAAGAACCTTCCATGGAAAAAGGAAGCATCCAGCTGACTCGAGGAAAGGGAAAGAAGTTCTTTTTGAGGGATCAATTGAATGTTTTAAATGTGGCGTGCATGGTCATTATGGAAACACATGTCCGACGAATAAGTTTCGTGTATGGGATCACCAAGATCATACAAATATTCATTTACCAATACCTAATTCCATTCTGATCGAATATGAAGAAACTGTCAATGACCAATGAAATGTATGAATTATTTCTTAACATATGTTTTCCTATTATTGGAATCTTATGATATGATTCCTGATTTTGTTTATAGGAAATAATTATTTCAAGATAATTTGTAAAGGAATGGATAATGGATCATGAAGAATGTTGAATGAGTAAGAAGTCACCATATAAGGGATTCAAGAGTTATGGTAGATTTTAGGATGGTGAAATTCTTAAAAGTATTAAGCCTCTTTTGATGATGGGGTTACATTAGAATACTTTTTATAGTATGTAAAACATTGATGTTTGATATATTAAAATTTTATTCAAGGAATAATTATTTGTTCTTTTCTGGATATAGATAAAAATAACCATTTTGGTTTATATGATCCTTGAATTTGAGGAAATTACTGGTTAATACTCTTTGGGTCGCAAAATGAAAGTTATTAGATAACCTTTGTGGTAAAATACTTTATGGTTATTTTTGATGATTTTATCTCTTTTTGGAGGAATGTTTTAAGAATTATATAATTTTGGAAAAAGGACAAAATGAAGACCGTGTCACAACCCGTCGTGTCGGATAAAGCTGCGGGGATCGAACCCACAAGCAATGTGAAACTAGTATTTATCACCTACCAGTGGACTACGTGAAGTCCCTAGTTAGTTTGACTAATTATTTTTAGTTAGATGATTTTATGAATCAATAGTAAGTTGATTTTGGGTTATATATGGAAATTATTAACCTATCATGGCGGATATGTGATTAGGTTAATTACTTTTCAATACGAGACTTTAAGAGAAGCTGATGTTATTTGGAGATAAATTTTAAGATTTGTCTTGGAAGACTATGTGATTAAATCCTTTAGAGATTTGGGTTTCAATCTTAGTTTTGGTTACTTTGAAGAATTTTATGGATAGATGTTTATTGAATGGTCTTTGTTGAACTTTGGGTATTGTTTGAAAAAACTTGTAGATTTTGAATAGATTTATATATATATATAAATGATTATTTGTTTTAGGGAATATCTGATCTTGTACTAACCTTTTTGGTTTTGGTTTTGGTTAAGATCTAAAAACATGGGAAATATATAGTTCTCTTTTATGGATTAGGTTATTCTCATGAAGTTGATTATAGTACTCTTAATATAAACAAGTCTTCTTAAATATTCTTCTTTTGGAGAAAATATGAGTTTGTGTAAGAAATCTAGTAAAAGTTGAAAGTCAACATGACAAGTATGTATGTTTCCTAATGTTTTAGTTAAGATCATAAATAATTTCCTCAATGAAAAGTAAAATAAAACAAAAAAAAATCTGTTAATTTTTCATACTGGGGAATGAAATTCCGTTTAACCCATCACAAGTTTGTGATTTTCTCATGGTTAAATTTCTCCTAAACATGTTTCTATCACTCTCTATAAGAACTTAACCATTTGTTTTTTTCTTCCATATCCATGTTTTTATGGAATCCTATTACCTGTTGTCTCGGGTGACATCGGTACTTTTCTTTCTTTATTTTAAAGTGATAGTTTAATTTACTCCTCTTCTGATGTGGGTCTTTCAATGAAGTTTTCAAGCCCAATTTTAAAATTGCGAGGACGCAATTCCCAAAAGGGGGGAAGGATGTAACATCCCAGTTAAATAAAAAATATTAATTTTTCATATTTATTAATATTTGTTAATAAAATATGAATATTACATTAAAGGGGACGCTATGTTCGATGGCGTACCCAATACACAACAACGAGCTTCTTCGAAATCTTACGATGCAAACTAATAATATAATAATATAATAATATTATTGTAAATGGTAGTAAACTCCTAGTTGGTGTAATGGCAGGAATGAACAGAACTAACTAAAATGTGATTATATATGCTTGTAAAATATTTTTACATTTATTCTATAAATTTTAGATGCTTAAAATGAGAATAAATCCAATCTTAAGCATTGAATTCTCTAATATTTTTAAAAGATTGTTTTACAGCCTTTTGATGGAGAGCCATTTTTAAATATATTTTTTGACAATTTTATAAGCTCTATTTGTCAAAATTAACTTATTCTTTATTATTGGGACATTGAAATTTTCTTTGGATAAATTTTTGGTATTTTTCTGACAATGTTCATTTTTTTAATGAATAGTGAAAAATACTACATTTTACTTCAAAACTGATTTTCATCTAATTTAATTATATGAATAGATTATCTTTTTAATTTGGTTTAAAGTGTAAATATAATATATTTTTACCATTAAATTTGATGGTGGTCATTGGAATTTATTTCACTTTGAAATTAGACATAAACAATTGTAAATCTTTTGATAGATATTTTTTCTAACAACCCGCTATTTGTTTTGACAACGGGAATTATTTTTAAATTAATTACTACAATTTATGTGTTTGGAATTTGTTAAAATGGATTCCATATTTTTAATCGGAAGTTTCAAATTATGTAATTAAGAAACTTTTGTTTTTGGACATTATGAATAGTAACGACGTTAATTATCTATAATTATCGTGATTAATTAGTAATTGGGTTGTTAAGGTTAATAAAATAATATCATAATAATAACAAATGACCCCAAAATGTGTCCTAATGCTACTGGTTGTGTCATGGTCGACCATGGGATGCCTTGTTCCAGACTTTGGGACCCCATGGAATCACTTTTGCGTGATAGTGACAATTTATCATTTTATGTTTTTTAAAAGGAAAGTATAACCAAAGTATGTATCACCCAAGTAAAAAAAAATTAGTTTTGCCTTTTTGAATGATATCTTAGTCTATAAATATTCATTGGAAAGATAAAAATATTTCCTACATCATAGTATTTTTTTTAATTTTTAGACATTAAATAAATTAAATGTTTTATGACACCATGATTATGCAGCGATTACCTCATTAATGAAAGATTTAAATAAAATGAAAAGATAATGTAATCTCTAAGACATAAACATGTCAAAAACCTATTGTATGGGTGTATCTAGAACCCTTGTCAATTTATCCTTGAAATATATAATTGTGGGACCTTTAAAATCTGAAACGCATTATATAATAAAGCAACATTTCTTGACTTTCCAAGAGTGCCCCTCCTCCCTCTTATAAAAGGCCCCCACCTCTACAACCTTACCCACACCTCTCAATCCATTGGCTTGTCCAGGCTCTGCTCATTTTGCCTCTCACCATCCCTCTCTTCATTCTATAAGCCTTACCTTAGGTAGAAAGCTCTTCAAGAAACCCTTTTTTTCAAACCAAGAGAAGTTACCCAATTTAAAGGTACTGTCTTCACTTGTGTTCTTTTGTTTTATCTTGCTTCTCCAACCCCTAAACTCTTTTTATTATTTTCTTTTGTAAAAACACCAGTATCTAAAATATACTAGTATTTTTTTTATGAGAAGTATTTGATTTACTCTTACCCACACCTCCGTCTAATGGTTAAATAACATACTATTTCTGTGGTTGGTGAATTTCTGCCTCACGAAATGATGATTGTTCAATCTTATTTTAACACCTTTCATGGTGGTCATTAAGATGAAACTATATTTATATATGATATATATTATGTTTATGTTTTCCTTATGATTCTGTATTTTTCATTTATGGCATAACTTTATGGTTTCCATTATGGATAAACGCGATTATTTCATTTTTCAGAAGTGCGGACTACCGCCCCCTCAAAGTGATTTGATTCGTTAAATCCATATGTGGGATGTATAAAGGATGGATTTAATGATATTATATATGATATTATACTGTAATTATAATATAAATTTATATCATTATGATTTCAATCCAGTAAATATGAAATAGAAATTAAAGTAGCGTTCATGCGTACGTACGTCTTACCGTCTCCATGAATGATGCATTTCATTTCTTACATCTAAATGTTATGTAATATTAAAAATGCATGTATATACTATATATATATGATATACATGATATCTACATCATTAATATAATTCTTTATTTAATGGATATTTTACCACATGAACAACTTGTAATTATAAGATGTTTATTTTTGACTCAAGTACCAAAGATCAACAAAACGACCGTTATTAACATAAATAATTACATAATGTTCATAAAATGGTAATAAATGATATAAAAGGAATAATGAACTTAAAAAAATGTTCTTAAGAAATTATAAATTAACTCTTGTTTATTATTCAGGATATTAAAGAACGATCGAGTCAAGTCGGACACGAGTTAAGGGATCCTACCTCTCTCTTTCTTTTTAAGTACTCTCTTTTATGTCATTTCATTTAAGATCCTATTTCTTATATTGGGGGATGTTCTTTTATATTCCTCTTACTGTAAATTTTATTTTTCATATTATGAGAGACCCTATTTTATTTTTTTTAATCCATTTTTTGGATGTTTTAAGTGGCGCCGTTAGGCTGCCGAATTTTCATAAAGGGATTTTTCATCTCACTTTTATTCCAGTGATATTTATGCTACATTTTCCACTATTTACATTGAGGGGTGTATTTAATTCCCATTATAATACTCTTTGTGTAATATAATTTCATTTATGGGTATTTACATTAATGTTGAATAATCCTTATTTCATGGGGTGTATGTTTCGAAAGTTACCCAAGTCGGTAAGGGAACCTTTCACCCTCCTCTTTTTAAAAGACTTATTTTGTTATGTATTTTTATTCACATCTTATTATGTTGGGATATGTTCTTATATATCCTTATTGATGTAAATTTTATTTACAATTGATGAGATACCATGTTCTCTCTCATCAACTCATTTTATGAATTTTAAAGTGACGTTGTTAGGCTGTCGAATTTTTGCAAGGGAACTTCTTAACCCAATTTCAATTATTTGGGTTAAACCTCTATTTCTTGATTATTTCATACTATGAATATGTGTGGATAACCTCTGATTGTTTTAAACTTAATATCCTCTTATATTGGGTGTATTTATATTTTTCAAATATTATTATGTATTTAATTTATCCTCAATCTGTGGATATCGTCTTTGTATGGGACTTCGTCTCAATCTCTTTTCATTGAGGCATATTTTGTTTTATACACAACTTTCTTTTATATGGTGTATAAACACCTTTGACTTTTACTTTTATTCAAAAGGCATCTTTTTATATGGAGCATTTTTCTAAACAATAAAAGGGAATGTTTTTGTCGTACGTATGCGGTGACAACGACTTCTCTGCCGTCGTGACCATTATTTGAGTTTAGGCTTCCTCTACAAGACATAATTTTTTTAAATGAAAAATAAATACCATGTTTTAATTTTTTTTAATTTCAGTATTGAAAATTGTTTTGATGATGTTTTTATAATATCAATGTGTTGTATTGATATCTTGTGATTGAAATGTGGAAATATTATGTTTCCTTTATGCATGTTTTATGTGATACGATTATGTTATGGTTCTTGGGAATTTTTTATAAAGATAGGTGGTTCCGTGTAAACTAAGGGTGGGTGATCCCGATATAGCTCTCCAATTCATTGGGTAATGTGAAGGGGTTAAACGATAATGTTTCTCCGAAGAGATTTGGGGAATATATTGTGATGGGTATTCCAAAGGTAACCATGAGGGATACTCCCTACGTAATAATGTTATGAATGCCTCAAGTTACCTTTATGTCCTATGATTTCTATGAGTTATTCATAAATCTTATGATTTCACGAGGTATGTTAAAGTTCTTATGTTTTATGAGTAAAGTATGATTTCATTTATTCTTATGTATACATGGACTAATGTTTTATTTCCATATTGTTATAACCCTTACTGATCTTTTTATGCTCATCCCAAGTTTTTTGTAATGTTTTTCATAGGATGTAAAGTGGAATAGGTTCAAGGATGGGATCGATGAAATGTCAGGTTATCTAAAATAAGGAACTAGACATGACTCATTTGTTCAAGAGTTTTTATTTTGTGAAAAAAAAATGGAAACTGAGTAGATGTGTCTACTTTGTAATCTTTGATATTTAATAGTTATGTCCTAATTCTCTAAAACTCTAAACCTAAAAAGATCCTCAATGTGAAATATTCAATTAAATTCAATATTAATTAATTTTTTAAGGACGGGTCCTTATATTATGTGTGTAATGTTTTTTAACAAATTAATCACTATTAGTGAAGTATATTATTAAATATTAATTCAAATGTCTTAAAATTAATCTAATGTTTTTTCTAGTAATTGGATAAAAATAAATCTAGTTGTATGTGAAAAAGATATATTTTTATAAAAAAAACTATTTTATTGGAGTTTTCTACGCTTATTTTAAAATGAATTTATACCACTAATAGAAATTTAATTGTAAAAAATGGATTTATTATTTGGAATCAGTAGGTATAAATTTGATAAATAATCCCCCTTTATTTTTTGCATTATGAATTGTAACCATGGTAAAATTTATCACCTCAATAATGGGTAAATCGGGTTAAACTTTGTTAAAAATAAATGTTATGTTAGACTTTTTTCATCTTAATTCATATTGAATGAAGTTAATTGGACCATTTTCTCCTTAGGATAAGTTTTTAACTGTTTAGGGATACTTTTTATATTGATCCAAGACCTTTTACACATATTATCACATGATTTTTAACATAAATACTCATTAACAAAAATGAAGGAACAATAAGGCCTAGTGTATTTTGAAAAATAAGTATGTAAAACAACAACATGAAAATAATGTGTCTTTATTTTAATGTCCATTATGAGATCATAAATATACCTGATCCCAAAAAATATCATGGGATATCTATGGAATATATAAAAAAACTGTTAATCTAAAAAACATAGTATGTGAATAAACATAATAATATAACATAACATGTGAGTCAAAGATATTACATGATATCATAAAAGAGAAGGATCATGAGTAATAAAATTGATTATAACTTAAAGAACATGTTATCAAAATATTATTTAAACATTTGAAATTTGATAGCAAAACAAAACATGACATAAGTATAATTCAATTCTAACTGTCAAGACAATATCACATAATGGACAGTGTGCTATAGTGGATTAGGTATTCTCCCTTATTCATTACATAATGTATCATGAGACAAATGATTTACCAAATTCATTGGATTTATATCTAGTTGAACACTTAATATCATGTTTATTATTATATTAGGAACAAAAATTAAATCAACCACTAGGGAAAAACATAGTAATTACCCATGTAAAATAGGGTTTCATAATATTTCATCATATCATAATCAAAATAATTTCTTGAAGAAAGAATTCGAGAAATTAACATAAGGCATGTGTCACTTAAAAAATTAAGGGATAATAATCTAGGTATATATGTTAGATAAATATATAAATAATTTTTAATTATTCAATAACAATAAAGATTGGGTGAATGTTAGTTAGCAATATAATGTTCATAACCCGAAGAGAAAGGGTGGTTTAGATAGATCTCCTACCTTGAGCCCAACTCGTAACGTATGTTTCTTATATTAACTAATAATAAAATTTTATTAATTATTTACCTAAATTATAACCCTTTTCATTTTTACTATTATATTTATATTATTTATTTCCATATCATATTCAATTACTTAATCTATTAATTTCACATCAGACGTTTTGATGATATTCAACTCATATATCCAAAAATAACGTTGGGAGGTTGACTGTGGTCAAATATTTCATTATTCTATCATATATAGAAAAAAATTATAACATAATTTTCATTTTTATACATTAATTGTACTTATAAAACCATTAAAGAAATATTTTTATGATAAATATTATTATGGAGATGGTAGATCAAACGTATGCATGAGTAACATTTCCATTTTCAAATATCATGATGGAAAATAGGAAAGTATTATTTTTTATTTATAGAATGATAATTATATCATAAATATATTATTATTTATTCAAATACACTAATATTTACCCAACATGTGATGTGTTAATGAAAAACGAATCATGTCACTCCATGTATGGGGTAATCCAGCTACATGCATGAACAACGTTTTCATTTTTCTATTAATGGAAAGGTAATAAAATATATGATATATTACATTTATAAAATGATATATATTTAATGAATATTATATATATATATATATTAAATAAAACATCATAAATATAAATTTGAAACATCCCATATTTTTAGAGAGTTATGTATTTTTAAAATCTAAAAGAATCCTTGTTAAGTTTGCTTTTATATTTGATTCAGAAATCTGCATGGGTGGGGCAGTTTGTTTTTGGGAAGGAAGTAGTAGGGGATAGAGGATACCTACCATAATAAGTCACTAAATTAGTTAAATTCATGATGTTAATTGGTCTATCCATAACCCATTCATGAAATGCATTTTTTTTCAGGATGGGGAAAACCTGAGCGATTCACTTCATGAAAACAAAATTTCATCGTGAATATATTGTGTCTTCTCACATGATGTGAATTGGTTTTTTGAGATGGGGTGTAGTACTCCTGTATTCTGGTATGTAACCATTAATTTATTATTTTTATGTAAGGTTTAAGGTTGGTATATTTTTGTAAACTGTGAATAAGTTTTTGGGGATAAAGTAGGTGTGCACGGGTTGTGCATGGTTTGTCAAAACCATGAAGATATTCTAGGATAACCCCTGTGTAGTTGCAGTTTTGAGGTAGTTGCTTCAGCACGGTTTGAGAAAGGTTAGGGAGACCATGTGAGGATTCCATTAAGGGGTTTCCTTAAGGTATTATCTAATGCATGGCTATCACATGGTTGGTTTAACCATGAGGTCTAACAGTACCCAAGGAAAATGTAAGACCTTATTTTTTAGGATCTTATTTGTTTTTCTCCTAATTTAATTTTTTTTCTCTTGAACATCCTTAATTCTATATTTATCTCCATTTAAGATTGGGTAACCTCTTCTATGAATTTTCAAACCGATCCGGATCCCTACCTTGGTGTTTTCATGCCCGATTCTCACGGTAAGTGTCGGTCTTCTTCATTCTTGCCACATTTCTTTAGATCTAAATAGATCTACTTCTCCTCATCTATTTATTTCTCATATATATAATTTTTATGGGTAGATATAATATTTTTTATTCTGAATATGATGATGTTTTTTATTTACGTGATAGTAAAATTTATCTATGGCCATTTTGTGGAGAATCAACCCGATTGTTAGAGCGTTCTTCGTCTGTTGTCAGTTTTTTCCTAAACCTACGTGTTAGGTGTCTTATCACTCAACTCCAATAAGTAGAACTGATTGTATTTATTTCAAATTTAATATCATCTGTTGAATTGGTTTTTATTTGGCTATTTATCATTTTTTGGAAAACCTTCTTATTAATGGTTTGGCAAGTTGGGGAAATATGGAAAATTGTGTATTTGAATAAAGTTCTTGTGTTCTAGATTTTAAAACAAATATTTTAAAATTGGTATTTTCTATAATTGTGGAATTTGGTTTGGATTTTATTTTTTCAATAAAGGGAATTTTTTAATGAAATGAAATGGCTACATGGAAATTGGTTTGTTCTTTGGTTTTCAATAAAAATGGAGTTTTGTTAAAACGGTTTGTTTTGGTGATTTGAAATGGTTTGGAATACATGGGGTTGTGTGAGTTCATATTCAGTGTGCTCATGAATAAGGGATTTGTAACATTGGGGTACAAGGTATGTGACCCTGGATCAGGGGCTTGTGTCATTGGGACACAAGGTGATAAGATGAGAGACTTCTCATGAGTATGGAACTGGCAAAAGAGCATGCAAGGGTGGGTGTGTTGTGAACCATGTAACGGGTATGATAAAATGATAAAGGAGAATTTTTATTAATAATATTTTTGGTTTTTGTTATGGATGTATAATATTTTTAAATTGGTTTAATGGGCACTTATTTTCATTTGGTTATAATTGGTTTTGGAACTTGTTTATTATAGTGTTATAAACTATTTTAAAAAATATTTTTTATATAGATGGTATTATATAAATGTGGATAAATTTTCTATCCTAGTGTCATGAGTAGGGATTTAATTGTGGAAAACCTAATGAGTGTTATTCTCACCCATTCTTTGTCACTTGGGTTCTTTTTTAGAAGCAATCTTCTGAATCATGGGCAAAGTTAACGTATTGCATGTCGTTAGCACCACCTCGTGATACACTGGTTGTTCGGTGATTATGGATCTGGGAGCTTGTGGAGCATGGAGTCTTATGGTATTTCAGAAGTCATTAGGTGTTCTTATGCTATTTTCATTGATGATTGTTTTGTATTCCACTATTTACACTTTGGAGAGGTTTTTATATGAACAAAGTAGTTGTAATATCTTTCTTTTGTTCATGCATCCTTTAGTGAATGGTTTGGTTATGGTTTTTTAGTTTAGTGGTTTGTTTCATAAAGGATAAATAATCCCCCTCTTATATTCAAAACCCTTTGACATTTATTTCTAGCCTTTGGAATCTTGGGGATATCGCTTAAGGCCATGTAATTACTAGTTTTACTCTCAAAATAATGGGAATTAGTAGGTCATTAAAAATGGTACCAGCTTGTTTGGTCATTTCACAAAAAGTAGTTTTCTATTTCCTTGTAACACCCTTATCCTAGTTACATAGAGTCAATTCATTATTACATAACATTGGAGAGATCACAAAATATCATGTCTCAAAAGACTGATTAGTTTAGTATCCTTATAATTACTAGACACAAACATAAGTTTGACATTACATCATGAAATAAAAAACAAAAACATTGTGTCCCCCGTTTAACACACTCATATCCATTGAAATATCCATTAAAGTTAATCATAATATACTTCTTCACATATTGGAAAAACGAAAACATAAGAAATGTGTAAGCTCAGACGCTCAGTAAGGATAACAATATAGTAGAAACTACCATAAATAAGAATAAACATTTAAGTAAATGTATAATACTAAAACAAAAACCGTTTAAACTTAGACATTAGAATAATATGGAAAATATAAATCAAATTATTCCATTTAATTATTCACATGGATATTCTACTAGTCTAATAATCACATGTAATATCAATAGCTAATTTCATAATGATGGAATGCATAATGTCGGACATCATAACCACATAGTCAAGGCCTCATTCCGAGACTAAAAATAGGTTTTTTAAGGCCTTGTTCCAAGACACTAGTTTGTCTCATCAGAGCTAATGATTCATTGAGGATCTTTAGTGGCTCCACCCATCACTTACTAAGTCCAATTCATTCCTCATATGAAAAGTTTGAAACATATCATAATCATTCGTATTAAAACTTGCATACAAAATGTTAATGCTTTATCCATAAACCATAAATGGTATAAAAATAGAAAATCCACAGTCAAACACATCAAAAAACCATCAATAAAATATGTAATATTGTATCATAATAAATCAACTTCAATCAAATGTATAATCCAACTAAGGATATTGACATAGATGAAATCAAAACTATCCGATAGAAATATCTCTTTCTATTTTGAAAACATTTAAAAGTGATGTAATTATAAAAGAAAATATTTATTTTCAAAATAGTTTTATAATATTGTAAGGGAAGCTTCAAAGGTGTTATATGGGTGGAAAATATCCACACTTACAGTATTAGTTAAAAAACATTCTTTTATTAATTTGTCGAAAAGGTCATAAATTACCTTGTTTGGAAAGTGATGGAAAGATTTATTTCAAACCATTTTATAAAAATTCAAGAGATGGTATAAATGAATTTATCCCATAGTCTAGTAAATAGTTAAAAAATTTGAAATATATTTTTGAGAAACATAGATGGGGATGATTAGGAGGTCACAGTAGATACTTACATATAAACAACCTCAGATAATAAAGAGATTGTAAAATTAACCCTTACCTTGTACTTTTCCTTGGTTGAGGATACGTTAACCTCCTATATAATAGTTAAATCATTGTTATTAAAATATACAAGAACCACATACATAAATATAATATCATATATGTTCTTTTAATATTTCTTTGTTAATAATATTTCTGTATTATCATTGTTTCAGGTGTTAACTCATTTGTTTTCCATTATATTTTTTGTTACGTAAGCCATGTTTGATATGGATAGGATGTATTTGATCCATATCCAGAATTATATTAAGTTCTTAAACATTATTTTTATCATTAAATTAATATTATTCTTGAATGGTTATGATGGGAAACGAAATCTCATCACGTCTTGGAGACGGTAAGCCGTACGTATGCACGAGGGACAATATTAGTCTATTAGTGGTGAAATCGTTTGTAATTGGATGGTATATCATATATAAAGAATCATTAACATGTTATATTTATTATTTACACCAATTATACTCATTATTATACCCATCCAAATAATTAAGTGTTGAATAACAAACTACACCACGACGTGGAGACGATAAGTCGTATGTATGCACGTATAGTGACTTTGTCATTCATAAGATAGATAGAATAATGAATATAGTTGTAAAATTTATATAATAAAATATCACTATGTAGAAGGTACTGGATTTATTATTTTATTATGGAAACAAAAAATAAAGAGGAAGTGTAATAAAAAAATAACATAGAAAGAGGTGACGAAGTAATTTCCTCTTCTTTGGGTTCTTCCTTTTAATTTGATAAAAAGGGCTCATTAGGTTGGATCATGATCAAATTAAGGACTCTAGGTTGAAATGGTGTTAGTTGTGATGATATTTGAGTAGGTTTTGGCTGATTCAAAAGGCTTTGGTGGTGTGAAATTAAAATAAGGAGAAGTACCCTTTTATAAGAGAGGAGAGGGTTACATTAGGAAAAGTTGGAAACATAATTTTATTATAAAATACATTTTGTATTATAATGGCTTAAATTTGATTTATTTCAAGGCTAAGCTGGGGATGGGTCGATATCATCTCAACCAATAGGTTTTAGACTAGTTTAGGTCACCATATTTACCTTGTCTTTTAGATTTAACTCTTAGTTAAATATTTTAACTTTTACAATGTCGTCTTGTATTTTTATATTACATTGTTAATAAACATACAATAAAATGTCAAGATAACCTAAAGTTGTTAATTAATGAAATATAAATCATTATATATGTTGTTTTGGATGGTCTTTATATTTTTAGGAATATTATATCATTTGATAATATAGTATTTGTTTCAAGAACTCATTTATGTCAATTTTGACACTATTTAGAATTTGGTTTTTGTGAAAGTCAAAAAAACGTGATTACATCAAAAAAATAAATAAAATCAACCCTAAAAAGTCATATTAACCTATAAAGTTTGTGTAATGCATCTAAGGTATCAATTTAAATTGATTTTGATATTTATAATATCAATTATTTTAATCTTTCATTGATAAGTTAATTATTGCTTCATCATTGTGTCATAAATAAATTTAATTATTTAATATCTAAAAATTATATATAAAATACCACGATTTAAGAAAAAAAATTATATTTAAATTAATATTTATAGTCGAATTTATCTTATGTATAACCCTGTATTAAAAATGGTTTAGTTGTTATACATTGAATTTAACACTTTTAACTCTTCTTTAAATAAAATAATAGTAAATGTCCAAATCTAATCCACGTGGACCAAAAGGATCATATTTTATTCCTAAGGTTTCTTTTGGTCGAAATACCCTAATAAAATAGAATTAGTACATGTGTTAGGGTAATTATAATATCATTTTTACCTTCAATTACCCTAACTATTTTTAACCGTGGTAACTAAAATTCAAAAGTTAATATTCACCAAAAATTATTTTCATCCAATTAAACCACATTTTACATAATGATTTCAACTATGTCTCATGGGTTTTTGAAATTCAATTCAAAGAAGCGGTAAAATTACATTTTATGCAAATTTGAAAATGTACCAAGAAGGTGGGAAAAAGACGTTAAACAAATTTAGCAATCATTTATTCGTCTAATATTATTATTAAATGACTCCAATTAATTACATTGAACTAATATAGGTATTATGTATCTATTTTTACTTTAAAATAATTTTAAATAAATTTAATAATTATTTAAATAAATGTATGTTTTAAACAATAACATAATATTTTTCAATTTGAGACACATAATTGGAGGAAAAATGTAAATATTTATAGGTATTGATTGAGGTAATAAATCAAAAACAAGTGAACAATAAATAGAAAATTGAGGGCCTCAAAGCCATAAATCTATGATGACATAAAATATTATTGTTTCATCAAAACATAAGGTATTAGGATAACACATTTTTGGTTTTAAGTCCATTCCCTAAATTTTAAGTATTAATTTCTTCATAAAATAAGAAAAAAATACTTGACAAGTAGAGTTCCATCATTTAACTAATTTCTACCAAAAACTCATCTTTCACTCCCAAAATATAATAGAAGTCAAAATTATTCTATTTTTCCTAATCATAAAGGGTTCCAAAAAAATAAATTTATAATTAATCTGTAAGACCATTTGAAAACTACATTATACAATACAAGACATCATCTAATCCAGTGGTAGGTAATGCACCCTTGTCTCCCTTCGGTTGCGGGTTCATGTCTTGAAGCCATGCCGGATGTGATGGGTTGTCGCCCGACCTCCAGGTTGTTTTTATTAACAATACAAAAAAATCATAAGAAATGATTTAACCATAACAATGGTATCCAATGTCAAACTTCATCCATTCCGACCTTTAGAATTATCCATAATACTTCTGTCTAAAATCATAGTCCAAAATTTATAAGGAAGTTCACATAATATACATGTGAATACCTTCATCGTGTATTCTCTTAAAATGAGGTAATAAAATGAATTACTATAAAACCATATTTGAATAGGTATATAATTCCTTATTCCTTCTATAAAACAAATAATACTAGATATATTCCTTAGATCCAAAAAAATGCAATCTCCAATAATGATGGAATAAACAAAACATTAATTCATTCCAAGGTAGTTAGTAATATCCAATATAACTTATCCAAATCAATCATCTCTCATTCCAAAATCAATACCTCAGTATCAGGACCATATTAAAGTTTATACTTCCATCAACCATTTATTTTCCAAATCTTTTAACATGCTATGGAGTCACTTTTCTTGGTACTACACAATCTCAAATCCTTAATGAAATATTACTAGAGTACAATATTTATATACTCAATATTTCTTATAACCAGAACATCGTTGATAAAACACTCAAATGACATAATTATTTAATATCAATATTAGAACACTAGTCATTCTTCTTCATCAGTGGTACTATCATAAATTGATTATTATCTAACAGCATCATTTTTGGTATAATCTGATGATTTGGACATTGATTCGCGTTGTGTCCCAACTACTTGCATATGAAGAATTGTAAATTTGAAACCTTTTTCATGAACTTGAAATCACGTACTTGGTGTCCTTTTTCTCCATACTTATAACTAACTCTCATTCCCTTCAAGAATATACCAAGGTGATTCTTTCCACACTTATAACATATGGAAAAATCCTTCTTTCCCTTTTTCCTTTTATCCATCTTTCTCTCTACAATCCTTTTCTTCAATGGCTTCCCTTCAAAGCCAGAGCAATCAGAGAATTTTTTACATATCTTATCAACACATGATACTATTACTTCATTTGATGACAATGTGTGGGAGAATATTTCCCTACTAAATGTTGGATTAATACCATTAAAGACATGGTATTTCTTACTCTTTGGATCATTCGTACTGCTGGAGTTCTCATTCCTTCTACTGGGAACCATTTCTAAACAATGGCATGTAGTAAGTTAGTTTGAGAATCACAATACATAATTCCAAACATGTAAAATACCTAAAGTAAATTTAATAATTTATACATATATTATATAATCATAAAAAAATTTAATTGAGGAGTTATTAATTCATAAATCCTTCATAATGGTTCGTAAAGAAAATGTGAATTATCCTAAGCATATCCCCCGAGAGTGCCCTAACCAAGAGTGCAGCAAGGCCCGTTGTCTTGTACTAGAATAACCTAGGTCAAGCCTAAAACTCCTTATCATAGTTTTCACTTCTAGGTACATCTGTGAAAGAGCCACCTCTACCTTCTCGTATCCAGACAGGGACGCATTGCTTGGAAAATTCACAAAATCTCTACATTACCAAAATTCTATGAAGTTCTTATATACTAATAATCAAATCCTATCTTAGGGTAATGCTTAAAAATCAAGGTTTATCTAAATATATTCCCAAGGTTGTTTCTAAACATTCTATGATACCAATTGTAATGAACCGACCCCATTTACCTAGAGTTCATGCATTATTTTAATACATTGGCATGATCATGAAGAATCTAGGACCGATCAGTTTAGCAGTCTTGGAAAATAGATTACATATATAAATGATACATTATAATTTATAAAATAAAACACAACATAAATAATCTTTTTAGAACTCCATTATTCCCCTAGCTTAACCATGCATATCAATCATAATATGCTTCTTCACATCCTGGGAAAAATAAAACATAAGAATGGGGTGAGCTTAGATTCTCAATAAGGATAACAATATAGCAGAAAATATCAATAATAAGAATAAACCCTTAAGGACATTTATAAGACTAAAACAAAATCCTTTTAAACATTAAACTCAGGATAATATGAAAATGATAAATCAAATAATGTCATTTACTTATTCACATGGATATTCTACTATTCGAATAATCACATGTAATATCAATAGCTAATTTCATAAGGATAGAATGCATAATGTCGGACATCATAAACACATATTCAAGGTCTCAAGCCAAGACTACAAATAAGATTTTTTCAAGGCCTTATGCCAAGACACTAGTTTGACTCCTTAGACCTACCAATGAATCGAGAAGCTATAGTGGTCTCCACCCGTCATTTACTATGTCCAATGCATTCCCCATATGAAAAAACTAAAACATAACATAAAAATTCATAATTAAAACTAGCTTGTGGAATGTTAATACTTTAACCATAAACCATGAATGGTATAAAAATACCAAATACATAGTCAAACATATCAAAAAACCTTCAATACAATATGGAAGATTTTATCATAATAAATTAACTTCAAACAAAAGTGAAATTCAATAAAGAATGTTGACATTGATGAAATCAAAACTATTTGAGAGCAATATCTATTTCTATTTTCAAATAATTTAAAAGTCACGTAATTATAAAAAACATTTATTTTCAAAATATTCTTATAATATTGAATGGGATGCTTTTACGGAGTTATAATGGTGGAAAATATATGAACCCTCTCTATAAGTTAAAAAAACATTCTTTCCTTAATTTTTCGAAAAGGCCATGAAGTACCCTATTTGGAAAGTGATGGAAAGAATCCTTTCAGGACATTTTATAAAAATTAAAATGGGGGTATAAATGAATTTATCCCATATTCTAGTAAAAAGTAAAAATGTTTGGAAATATATTTTTAAGAAACATGGATGTGGTTGATAAAGAGGTCCAAGTAGATACTTACATATAAACAACCTCTGATGATAAAGAGATTTTAAAATTAAGCCTTACCTTGTACTTTTCATGGTTGAGGGTTAATTAACCTACATTATAATATTTAAACCATTGTATTTAAATTATACAAGAACCTCATACATAAATATGATATCATATATGATCTTCTAATATTACTTTGTTAAAACTATATTTGTGGTATCATTGTTTTGGGTGTTAAGTGATGCATTTTCCTTTATATTTTTTTTTACATAAGTAATTTTTTATATGGCTAGGATGTATATGATTCATATACAGAATTATATTGAGTTATTAAACATTATTATTAATTATCAAATTAAAATTATTCTTCAATGGTTACGACGGAAAATGAAATCACATCGCGTCATGGAGACGGTAAGCCACACATATGCATGAGCAACTATATCCTTATATTACTAGTGAAATTGTATTTAATTGGATAGTATATCATAAATAAAGAATAATTAACATGTTATATTTATTATTTACATCAATTATAATCATTATTGTACCCATCCAAATAAGGAATGTTTTAATAACAAACTACACCACGACGTAGAGACGGTATGTCGAACGTATGCACGTATGGTGAATTTTTCATTCATAGGTTGTATAGAGTAAGGAATATGGTTGTAAAAAATTTATAATAATATCCTAGAATGTATAAGGTACTGGAGTTATTATTTTAGTATGTAAACGACAAATTAAATGGATTTGGAAGAAGAAAATAACTATAAAAGTGGTGATGATGTAATTATCTCTTCTCCGCGTTCTTCCTTTTGATTTGATCAAAACGGATCCTTAGTTTAGATTATGATAAAATGAAGGACTATAGGTTTAATTTGGGGTAGTTTTAATGTTATTGGAGCAGGTTTTGGCTGATAAAAATGGCTTTTGATGTGTGAAATTAAGATATGGAGAAGTACCCATTTATAAGAGAGGTGTGGGTCTCCTTAAGAAATGCTTGAAATATTATTTTTTTTATAAACTCTTTTTCGTTTTATAATGGATAAAAATGTATTTATTTCAAGGATACTGTTTGTATGGGTCTAAATCCTCTCAACCAATATGTTTTAGACATGTTTTAGTCACCATAGTAACCTTTTCTTTTAGATTTCACTCTTATTTAAATAGTTTAACTTTTACAATGTCTTCTTGTATTTTTATATTACATTGTTAATAAACATACAATAAAATGACAAGAGAAAATAAATTTGTTCATTAATGACATATATATCATTATATATGTCCTTTGGATGAACCTTATATTTTTTGGAATATTATATCATTTAATAATATATTATTTGTTTTAAAAAAACTCATTTATGTCAATTTTGACACTATTTTTTTTATAGTAAAACAAACTTGATAACTTAGACAAAAATAATATAAATCAACCCTAACATGTAATATTAACCTAGAAAATTCTTGTAATGCATCGAAAGTATCAATTTACATTTATATTGATATTTATAATCTCAATTAATTTAATCGTTCATTAATAAGGTAATTACTGCATCATCATTGTGTCATAAATAAATTTAATTATTTAATGTCTAAAAATTATAAATAAATTAACATGATGTTGGAAATATGTTTTTCATTCTAATGAATATTTATAGTCTAATTTAACTTCTGTATAACCCTATATTAAAAATGGTTTAGTTATTAAACAATGAATTTAACACTTTTAACTATACTTTAAATAAAATAATAGTAAATGTCCTAATCTAATCCATGTGGTCCAAAAGGATCATATTTTCATCCTAAGGTTTATTTATATCAAAATAAACTAATCCAATAGAATTAGGATAGGTTTTAGGGTAAATATCATATCATCTTTATAATTAATTACCTGATTTTCTTTTAACCGTGGTAAAAAAAATTCAAAAGTTAATATTCAACAAAAATTATTTTCATCCTTTTAAACCACGTTTTACTAAATGATTTCAACCATGTCTCAATGATTTTTTAAATTCAATTCACAGAAGTAGTAAAATTGCAGTTTATGCATATTTGAAAATGTTTCTAGATGGTGGGTAAAAGACATTAAAAAATCAATAAAATTTTATACATCTAATCTCATTATAAAATGAATCTAATTAATTAAATTGATCTAATATAGGTATTATGTATCTATTTTTACTTTAAAATAAATTGAAATAAAAATATACTTATTTAAATAAAAGTCGATTTTAAACAATAACGCAGTGCTTTTCACTATTCATCAAAAATTGAAATTTTTTGGAAAAATACCATAATTTCACCCTAAGAAAATTTTGATATTCTGAATAAAAAATGATATCTATTTTACCAAATTCAAAACATAAGAGTGGAATCAATTAATTTATAATTAATTCCCATTATCAAAACCAGAAATCTAGTTTTTAAGATGTAAAAAACAATCAAAAGATTGACATGTGTTTATGTACAATCTAAATGTGAATTTACGTCCAATGACCTAAATTATATTAAATGATAAAAATATACTTTAAAACCAATAAAATTAATAATTTAACACTATAGATTATCTAAAATAAAAAAAAATTCAATTAAAATTTAGTATTTTTAACTATTCATCAAAATATTAATGTTATTAGAAAAGTACTCAAAATTTATCCAAACAAACTTTTTATGTCCTGATTCCGAAGAAAATGTTAATTTCATTAAATTGAATATATAAAAGTGTCAGATATTGGATTTAAAAAGGGTTCTCCATTAAAAGGCGGTAGAATTTCATTTTTTTAAATACTTCTTTTATCTGAAAAACTGAATTTGTTCTTATATTATGTCTAAAAAACACATAATATGGGTCTAAAAATTATATGGAGTATATAAAATTCAAAATTTAGTTAATAATATTCATAATCTCTTTTCTAATGGCTATTTTGGTAAGTCATGGTGCACTTGGACAAAGAGTTTTGTGTAGTGTAAGCTATTGAATTACTTTAAAAAGATATAGTACTATGAAATCCTAGGGTGTTACATTCCTGGCCTTGGAGTTGAATTCATCCAAGTCTATTCCTTGGGTCATGATCTTAAATTGTAGTAGGATTGTTAGAACATGAAATGTGTATCATAAAAGGACATAGCTAACACAATTATGATTAATGTCAAGTTACTAGGGATTTGGGTACATAATTGTTTTGGAGACACTTATAGGATCTTGGAATCTCATTGTCATGGGATTAGCTAATGAGATGAGCATGAAATTCTTTATAGAAGACTAACATCCAATTAAGATTTCATATTTCATTTGGAGTAATGATGTATGTCTTTTTTCAACGGTTTAAATTTTTTAAAAATTCAGAATTTGTTTTCAAATGAATGATTTTAAAATAAGGATACTTGGTATGTTTTGAAACTAGTTTGATTTTCAAACACAAGAATGAGATTGTTCAAAAATGGATGACCGTGGAAATGTTTGTTTTTGGAAAACAATTTGGTGATAGTTGGTATGATAGAATTTTAAATTTTAATCCATCAGCTTCTAGGGAGTGATACTTAATGAGTTTTTTGTATGTTTAGAAAATGGAACCTGGTAAGCGTCATAGAAAGCAACCCGTGAAGTTACAAAGAACATGGTTTCACCTACACCATAGGTGAACCAAGATCTATTTCAATGTATGTTCCAATCATATCATGTTGTGGATAGGGATAACCAGATGGATGATCCATGACACATGGATCATTTTATCGAATTCATGAAGCAATATCCACCCATCTTTTGAGGTGATTCTAAACCAGACAAGGCAAAGGTGTAGGTGAATAGGATGAATCGTATCTTTGAATTCATTATCACACTATTGGAACTGAAATCCAAGGTGTCCATGTATATGCTTGAGGATCTTGGATGCCACTTCCGGGAACTGGTGTTGCATGATAAAGGGGATCAACGACTAATTTTGGGTGATTTAAGGAATTTTTTAACAAAAAATTCTATCCCCACATGTTCAGGATTCATAGGATGACATAATTCATTATTCTGAAGAAGGAAAATATCTCTATCACTGAGTATGTGGATAAATTCATGCATTTAGTGTGATTTTCACCTGAAGTTTCCGTGAGTGTGGCCCTGAAGGCATGCATCTTCAAATCAGGGCTATGGAAGGATATTCGATTAAAGATTGTGGTGATCTATATTACATTTTATAAAGAGATGGTGAAAAGGGTGAAAATGGAAGAGTGGTATATTTAAGGATCTATGGGAGGAGGATGTATGATGATACCTATGTAAAATGGTGGGAACATGAATGCAGGGAGAAAGTGGAAGAGGCACACATATTTCCATGGTCAGAGTGTGGCCCAAAATCAGACATCTAGATCGGTGAACCTTCCTTCATGAACCAAGAGTAGAGCAGACAGTTTTCAATGTGGTTTACTCATTCACATAAATCAAGAGTGTAAAGCACAACCAAGATCATATCATAATTTCAAGAATATGGGGCATATATAGTGTTATTGTCACAGTTCTCTGAGGTTAGGTGCTTGGGACAATTATTAGGTGTCTCAATCATCATATACTTTGATAGGAAGACGGTAGAAGACTCGGTCTCATCAGTAGAGTAGAGCTATCCATGGTGATTCTTGGAATAACATAACTCCTCAATAAGGTAAATCTCATCAAAGAAACCTAGAGAAGAGTGTAGTGACGAAGAAATTATATGGAGATGAGCAGATGATTGTGGATGATAAGGTCAGACTATATATGGTGAGAGGTATGATTATTTTTAATTCTACCCATATGAAAGTGTTGTTTGAAACTGCTGCGTCACATTCCTTCATTTCTTCTCGTGCTATTAATTTTCTAAGCATAATGTTTGGGATGATTCCTTCTATTATAAAATCACAAACTCCTATGGTTGAAATAGAATGTCAAACCTTTGTGTGCAAATCAAGTTCTATAACAGTTGATGAAGCTGAGATGAAGTGGTAGTTTTTTGTGTTGGATATGGATGTGTATGATGTAATCCTTGGTAGGGATTTTCTGGAAATTTTTAAGTCTTGCATTAACTTTTGTATAAGGACAGTGAGTTTCATGAATGAGGATGGCATCGAGAATCTCCTTAGAGGAGATAAGGTAGTAAAGAAAGGTGCAATAGGCTAGTGGGCAGCAGTTGTAGGGATGATCTCTAACTAGTTAGTAGCATTAACTTTGGAATCAATGTAGGAGACTGAATAAAATAGTTTTCCAATGGTTATGGATCAATTTCTATATGTAATTCCCAATAACATTTCATGGTTTCCACCTATAAAGGATGTGTAGTTTACGATTGATCTCCTTCCAGGTACCAGTCATATTTCTCTGCCGTCTTATAGGATGGAACCAAAAGAGTTAATGGAATTGAAAGTGTAGTTGTAAGAGCTAGAAAGAAAATATTTCATTCAGCCAGGTACGTCTCCTTAGGCAACATCTGTTTTGTTTGTGAATACTGTATAGGTTCTAGGCGTAGTGGAAGGGCATTTAGTGGGCATACCCAACATTAATTTTTACAGTTAATAGAGTTTAATCTGAGATTTTTCACGATAATAAAACAACGTATCTTCCGAATGAAATGAATAATGAAAGAAAAGAAGGTAGTCATGGAACCATAGAGAGGATCCACATATGTTGGTTATAATTAATTTAATTAAAAGATAAGAATTGCCTTGATGTAATTCTATCATTGTTGATGTTTTCTGTCATAATCTGGTGTGATCTATCATTTAGACATAGAATCCAAGTGTATGATTTCTCTCTCGGTGATCCACAAGTGCTCCACGTATCTCCGAACGTCGCCGAAGGGATCTCCGGGTTCTAGCACAGAAAATCCTTTGCTTCTGTTGTCCGCCTTTGATTGCCTTTATCCGGTAGAGAAGGATCTCTCTCTCATAGTTTTAGAGTGTTCTTGGAAGAAAGGAATTTTATCTTGGCTTAAGAGCTTTCTCAAGATCTGTTGTGCTCACAACTCGAAAATGGATATTGTAATGAGAATTATATAATTGGGATTTTAATTTCCTCAAATTATAAAATGAATTAATTACCCAAAAGAATTTATTCATTTCATTTAATTCATAGAAATACCCCATGTCTAATAATAATATTTGACTATTATTATTACTTGACATGCACCCAGTGAATTAAACCTAATATTTTTTAATTAAATAAATAATATTATTTCTCATAAATTCCTAAAAAATACACAGTGTTTATATTAATATACATGGTGTGTACTTTTGTTTTTTCCATTATCTTTATTTACTCCACCACCTTTAGTACACCTTGAATAATGGCTATTTATTTATCAAATAAATATCACTACATTACTCACTAATAAATATATTATTTCTCTGACAATATATTCTCTCGAATAACTAGTGTAGAAATAAATGTGATCAGGAATCCTTGAATAATTATTAACCCACAATTGTGGATAATATTTATTCAAATTTTTAAATTAATATTTAACTGAGATACATTGACACACATAGTGTGTGACCCTCTAGGCCTCTTTCTCAGTGGAATTAGGCGGATCTTTCCTAATGTTCATGGTTAGCATCTAGAAACCTTCCAGGGAACCCATAGATAAATAAGTTAATTCCACAATGATTTTTCACCTCCTACGAACACTTACTATGTAATGTACTCCCTTTGATTCGATATCTCAAATCAAGCAGGTTTCATGCTAGTTCCATCAACTCATGTGCTCGATTATTCATTCATTGACATTCCAAAATTGAATGTTCCCATTCCTCACTATGGCCATTGAATTATTTAGGGCATATCAATTCCATCAAAGGCCCTGAAATATCTACTTATATTATGGAACATAAGGGACAAATCCTTTCTCGCATTATCTATTAATGCAGTATTAATTGTGATGCACCCAACATATCCTACCTCACTGGGAATAGTGTTTCATCACAATTTTGGTCAATACGTCTAAGTGTACGAGTTTTAATACCCATTAATAATAATCTCAAACTCTAAGGACTAATACACACATCTACAAATATGAACATCCAATGACACTATGAAATGTGGATGTCCTATTGGCGGGTCTCATTATCATATTATCCTCTTGGATATTACCAAGGGCGCACACCAAGAGAATGTGCTTCAATGTTTTAGGAGTCCTCATCCCTAATGTCCTATATTATTTGTGTCCCTCAAATAACATCATCCGTCCATAGAACATATATTCAAGAATAGTGTTATGGCACTTCCGGGTTCTCATCATAGCATATATCTGTTATGACCTTTTAGTGAAACAAATATCCTTAGGAAATTATCAAATTCATTGTTATGCGGAAGAACAGTCAATATGTAATAAGGTTTTAAGAGTGAATAAAGTACAAATTAGTTGGTTATATGCCACCAACTCCAACAGACTCCCACTTAGACTAGATCCAACTGCTAACAACATCTAACCCGCTATCTCTAACATGATATTCATGCTTCTTCTGAGATAGGCCTTTAGTCATGGGGTCTACCATGTTATCTTCTTTGGAAAATCTTCTCACTACAACTTCACCCCTTTGATAGAAATCCCTCAAGAGGTGATACTTTTAGAAAATGTGTTGTGTCTGTTGATGTGACCTTGGTTCTTTTGCAAGAGTCGTCGTTGTAGTATTGTCACAATACAATGTTATTGGATATTTACTGTTAGGCACCACATAATCCCCTTGGACAAAGATCCCAATCCAGACGGATTCCTTGGTTGTATCAGAAGGCGTTATATATTCGGACTCTGCTGTTGAATCGGCGACAACTGGTTGCTTTGAACTCTTCCAGCTCCATCTCCACCATTGAGATAGAAAGCATATCCAGATTGTGACATCATCTCGTTTTGCTCTGTCTAAAAACCAGCATCATCATACCCTATAATTACAAGTCCTTAGCCTCCTCCATACACCAGGAACATAACCTTAGTACTTCTCAGATACTTAAGGAAAGTCTTTATAGTAGTACAATGTTGTTCTCTTGGATCTTATTGATATCTACTTATCATGCTTAGGACAAAGGCAACATCACATCTGGTACATAACACAGACTACATAATGTATCCTATAGCTAATGTGTATGTGATATTACTCATTCTATCTTTATCCTGTTGTGTCTGAGGACACATTTTCATAGAGGGATGTAGTCCATGTGACACTGGAACCAATCCCCTCTTGGATTGTTTCATACAAAATCTTTTTAGTATATGTTCAATGTTTGTACCATAACATAGTCCAAGAATCCTCTTAGATCTATCATGAATGATCTTGATCTCTAGAATATAGGTTGTTTCACCCAATTCCTTCATGGAGAAACACTTTTCCAACTAGTTCTTAACTGACTATAACACTGGTACATCATTTCCAATAATTAATATGTCATCAACATATACTAATAGTATAATGATTGAATTCCCATTAAACCACTTATAAACACATGGCTCACATTATTTCTTAATGAAACCAATTTCCTTTATAGATTCATCAAATCAAATGTTCCATGACTTGGATTCTTTCTATAATCCATAAATGGATTTCTGCAACTTGCAAACACGTTTGGCTTCACCTGGTGTCGCAAACCCTTCAGGTTGTGTCATATAGTTATCTTCCTGAAGGTTCCCATTGAGGAATGCTATTTTGAAATCCATTTTCCAAATCTCAAAGTCATGGTAAGATGCTAGGGAATGTATGATTATTATGTATTTAAACATGGAAACTGGCAAGATGGTTTCATCATAGTCAATTACTTGACATTGTCTGAATCCTTTAGCCACTATACTTGCTTTATAGGTGCTAACTTGACCTTCCATGTCCAGTTTTCTTTTGAATACCTATTTTCATCCAACAGTCTTTACAAAAATTGGCTCATCGACTTGAACCTAGACATGGTTCTGATACATGGAATCCATCTCATAATTCATAGAAGCTAGCCATCTTGCAGCTTCTGATCTTTCTACTACTTTCATGTAGGGGATAGGTTCACCATTGTCCAAAAATAATGATTCACCATCCTGGGTGACTAGAACCCATATCTTTCTGGTTCCCTTACCTCCCTTGAGCTCCTATGTGGTACTTCTGTTTCTAGAACTTCTTCCACAGGGACCTATGGAACCTATTCCTGTACCATCTCTTATATATTTTGAGCATCAACTTCGTCGAAGACAATCTTTCTCCCACTCTATTTTTTTAGGATGTGCTCCCTCTCATGAAATACGGCTTTTTTGGCGAAAGTGACTTTCTTGTCTGAAGGTTTATATAGGTAATATCCTTTTGTTTCCTTGGGATATCCTATAAAGACACACTTAGTTCCCCAAAGTGCTAATTTTTTCTGAGAAGTCCTCATCAAATGCCTTACATCCCCATACACGTGTGTACAAAAAAATGGGTTTCTTTCCATTACATATCTCAAAGATAATTCCATTTTTATCCTTATTTGGTTATCAGTTTAATGTGTATGAGGTAGTTTTTAATTCATACCCTCAAAATGGTAATGGAATATATTCATGACTCATCATCGACATCACCATGTATAACAAGGTGCGGTTCCTCCTTTCACTAACATTATTCCACTATGGTGTATATGGAGGAGTGAGCTAAGATAATATCCCAGACCCCCATAGATGATCGATAAACTCTTGTTTCTGATATTATCCACCATAATCCGATCGAAGTTTCATTATCTTATGGACAAGATGATTCTATACTTCATTCTTGAATTCCTTAAATTTCTCTAAGGACTATGACTTATACCTTATTAAGTAGACATATCCATATCTAATCAAATCATATGTAAACGTAATGAAGTAAGAATATCCACCTCTAGATTCTACTGGAAATGGTCCACACACATCCATGTGCACCAATCCTAGAAGCTTTGTGTCCCTTTCACCCTATCCACCGAAAGGAGTCTTGGTCATTTTACCTTGTAAACAAGCGTGACATCTATAAAGTCATTTTAGCTCAGTAGAGTCTAAATAACCATCTTGGAAGAGCCTTTTCAAGTTCTTCTCATTTACATGACCGAGACGGTGATGCCAAAACTGAGGGATGTATGAGTCGTCTGAGTTTGTTTCGTTATCGATTTCCATCACTTGATTTTTATAATTTAATAAATACAAACCATTATTTAAATGTGTCATACCATAAAATACATTGTTCTTATAAAGGAAACAACCCTTATTTCCAAATTTGAAAATAAATTCATCCATATCCAAAAACGATACAAAAATTGTGTTCTTAGTAACACTAGGAACATAATAACAGTTACGCAAAACCAAAAGCATTTTTGATGGAATTGAGAAATGGTAATCACCAATGGCCAACGCAACCAGCCTCTTTCCATTGGAAGCCCAAAGATCCACCACTCCTCTAGAAATATTTCCAAATTTACTTGGTTCCTGCATTTAAAAATAGATGTGAGCCCCACAAGCTATATTGTATAGCAAATCTGTAGAAATGGAAACATT
Source organism: Viscum album (assembly GCA_963277665.1). Classification (NCBI taxonomy): domain Eukaryota; kingdom Viridiplantae; phylum Streptophyta; class Magnoliopsida; order Santalales; family Viscaceae; genus Viscum; species Viscum album. The sequence goes on from OY728155.1 coordinate 800,184,591, forward strand.
ACACTTAATAAAGAACACACCTTAAACGTCCCCATGCTTCTGGGTGCAGTTCCTCTTCCAGTGGCCTAGCTTGGAACATGAAAAACATACCACCTCTCATTCCTTGTCAAGCCTTTGTATAATCCCCTTATTAGAGGGGTGGTTCACAGGAGCATCAGACCATTTATATGTCCTTGGCACCATTCCCTTATTCTTACTTTTCTTATTCACTATATGGAATGTGGGATTGTCACACCCCATGTCCTTATCTACTTGGAGAATTAAGGTCAGATGTTCCGATAGACACTTCTCATTTTTTCTCAAGTTGTAGTTGAAAATAAATCTAGAGAAGGTCTTGGGTAGTGATGATAGGATGATATCTGTAAGAAAATATTCCAGGAACTTAATCCCTAATATGTCTAGGTGTTTAATGTAGCCAATAAGCTTGACTACATGAGGCCCATCTGGTGCATACTCTACAAGATTAGTTGTAAAAAAATCATTGGAGATCCCATATCTCTCATTTTGCACCTTCTATTGATAGATATCTTTATGGTGAGACATCATGCTATATGTGTCCATGTTTTCATGTTGCATCAAGAGCTCATTAGACATGGCCGATAGCATGAAACATTGGATATATTTGGCCTCATCCAAATGATTCCTGTAGAGAGATAGTTCCTCATCACTAGCATCTTTTAGAGTTGCAACTGGAATAGGCTCTTCCAACACATAAAATTTATTCTCGTGGTGAAGGATGACGTGTAAATGACATTTCCATTCCTGGAAATTGGTGCTGGTGAGAAGGTTTTCCATATCAATTATAGTTCACAATTATTTTTTTGAAGACATTTTTCTTAACAATTCTAAAAATTAATATGAGAAACAGTTTATTACATTATCATGATAAAACTGATACAAATAAATAATTTAATACTTATTAGTCTCCTACTATTTTATCGAAATCCAATCACCTGCACCATTGACTTCAGTATATTCTATTGCAGGAATATTCTAGATGAAAAGTTCCATATTTCCGTTCACATTAACCCAACTATGGTTGGTCAAGCAACTTGAAGGGTTTTAAGTAGCCATTCCAAATTCCAACTGCATCAACTCACTGCTCCTTGATCTGCTAAGTGGACTCCCCAATCTTGAAATCGATTTATTTTTTGTTTTCCTCAACTTTTTCCTCTTGGTCCACCAAGTCATGTTATGATAGTCAACCCTTGATGTGAACCAACATCAGTCAACCCAAAACCTTGAATTATAATTCCCCGATAATTGAAAGCATCTCAACAAGGGTTGGTCTAACACTTTGAACTATGGTTCAATTATAACCAAGATTATGGAAGGTTATATCGACTTAATATTTTTTTGAGGGATTTTATCCTTTCAAATAAATTTCCATTTTATTATCCTTCATACATGCTTGTTAATATGATGTGGGGTATACTTAAGTGATTAACCATTCCTAAGATAATATTTACACATAATAAGGTCTTATTTTAGTTCCATCGTTCATGTTTGTTTAATTAATTAATTATGTGATCATGACAACACACCTATAAAAAATAAACCATGAAACTAAAGAAAAAAATGCTATGATCCTGATCTTATACTATTGGATAGTTTATCTAGTGGTAGATAAACTATCCCAAGATTGAGGGGAAATACACCTTGAACCTTTTTGGGTTTGTGTTTATAATATTCCACCTTTTAACCTTTGTATCTCTTGGGATTAGTTTCACCTTGGCTCCTAACTTGATCTATCTCCACTATCTTGGGAAATTCATCCAGTACATATGATTTTATATCACTCATAGGTGAGGGGTAAAACGGTGTTTTAAATAAAATAAACCTTTGACATGCAGGCCATGTATATTAATGAGGAGAAGGCTTGTAGGCCAACAAATTTAATTTAAATAAATTAATTAAAAGAAACCATTAACATACAAAGGTCTTGGTCTAACTCATGATCATCCATACGTGAAACGATATTTACACATAAATAAAACAAACATTCAATTCTTTAATTGTGATTGTTTAAGATAAATCACACTCGAATCAATTAATTATCTTTAATTAATCATTACTTTTAATTTAATCCATTTTTTCTGAATTTTCTTGATGTTCTCATCCAACATAATTTTAAACAAATATATTATTTTAAAGTTATCTTTTTTACATAACTTTTACTTTTGAGGCAACCCGGTGAAGTTATGTTTATAACTACCCAATGGGTAGAACTGAACATTACGTAGATGTTAAACTAAACACATATATATATAACAAATATCATGTGTTGTGCCTCAGCTTTATTACTGCACTATAGTACATGTCTCAAGGGTTTGTATAATAAAATAATAAATTTTAATAATTATGTGTCATTTGGTTGAGTGCATAGCATGTAGATCTGACTAATCGATGTGTAAATTTGATCACTGTCAAACAGAAGTACAAGCCCAGGGACATGGCGTGTAGATGTACTTCATAAATATTCAGAGTATACGGCATGTTCAGTAGGACACATGCCGTGTAGTATCAGCGTTACACAGTTTCCAATAGAGAAAACCATGTATTGGGTACATGGTCCTACCCAGACCTGAAGGGAATACATGCCATGTTTAGTGGGCCACACAGCGTGTAATCTGGAAATTGTATGCCCCTTATTCCTGGTCTACACATGGTGTCATAAATACTTAAATATAATCCATTGACATGGTCTAATTTTTCATGCCAATCTAATGAATTTAATATAGAATACATGTCGTTTACTACTGAATACATGTTGTTTGTTCTGGTGTTGTACGACCATAAATTCATGGCACCTCCAGATGAGATCCTATATTTTATTTTAATTAAAATTAAAAGATAAAAAAAATTATATAAGGTGAATGAGAAATGAGAGAGGAGGAAGAGATCTTGAGATTCAGATTTGCAGAGCGATTAACATGAATTGAAACAACTAAATTATTAAATACGTAAATCATCAATGAAAAACTAAATAATTATAATCAATGATATAACTACTCTGATACCACTTTTATGTTCTGGGCACAGTGGAAGCGTGTTTGGTGGGTGTACCTAACATTAATTTTTTTTTGTTAATGATGTTTAATATGAGATTTGTCGTGATAAAAAATGATGGATCTTCAGAATACAATGAAGGATAAAAGAAATTAAGGGAGTCACGAAACCATAGAGAGGATCATCATATGTTGGTTATAATTAATTTAATTAAAAGACAAGAATTTCCTTGATGGAATTATCTCTTCATTGATATTTCTTATCACGATCTAATGTGATCCTTCATTGTTTCATATAATCCAACTGTAGGATTCATCTATCAGTGATCCACATGTTCTACACATTTCTCTGGACATCACTGAAGGGATCTTTGGGTGCTAGCACAGAAGAGCCTTTTCTTGTGATTTCCTCCTTCAATCACCTTGATCTGGTGGAGAAGGATCTCTCTCTCGTAGCTTGAGAGTGTTTTTGGAAGAAATGAATTCTCTCTTCACTTGAGATCTTTCTCTGTATCCATTGTGCACACCCCTCAAAAATGGCTAGGTTAATGAGAATTATATAATTGGGATTTTAATAACATAGAATAATAAAATTAATTAATTACCTAAAAGAATTTATTCATTTCATTTAATTATTATTAATACCCCATGTCTAATAATAACAGTTGAATATTATTATTACTTGACATGTACCCAGCGAGTTACACCTAATATTATTTAATTAAATAAATAATATTTTTTTTCATAAATTCCCAGAAAAAATACATGGTGTGTATATTAATATACACAGCGTGTAATTTTGTTTTTCCATTCTCTTTATTTCCTCCACCACATTTATTAGACCTTGAATAATGGCTATTTATGTCTCAAATAAATATCACTGCATTACTCACTAATAAATATATTATTTCACCCACAATATATTCTCTTGATTAACTGGTGTTGAAATAAATTCGATCAGGAACTCTTGAATAATTATTAAACCACAATAAAGAATTATATTTATTCGACTTGTTAAATTAATATTTAACTGAGATATATGGACATAGTTAGTGTGTGACCCTTTAGGCCTCTTTCCCAGTGGCATTAGACAGAGCCTGCCTAAATTCCAAGGTTATCATCTAGAAACACACCAAGGAACCCATAGAGAAATAAGTTACTGCCGCAATGATGTGTCACCTCATACGAATGCTTACAGTGTAATGTAATCCCTTTGATTCGATATCTCGAATCAAACGGTTTCATGCTAGTGTCATCAACCCATGTGCTCGATTATTATTTCTTTGAATTTCCCGAATTGAACTTTCCCATTCCTCACTATGGACATGGATTTATATAGGCTATATAAATTCCATCAAAAGGAATGAAATATCTTCTTCTTTTATGGAACATAAGGGACAAATACTTTCTCGCGTTATCTATTAATGCCGTATTACTCGTGATGCAACCAACATATCATACCTCACTGCGAACAGTGTGTCATCAAATTTTTCTTCAATAAAACTAAGTGTGTGATTTGTAATATGAATTAATTATAATCTAAATGACTTAGGGCCAATACAAACTTCTACTTATAGAATCATCCAATGACACTGTGAAATGTGGATTTCCTACTGGTGGGTCTCATTCTCATAATATCCTCCTATATATTATCAAGGGAACACACCATGATATGGTGACTAAAAGTTTTATTAGTCCTCACTCCTAATGGATTATAATATTTGTTTCCCTCAAATAACATCATTCGTCCATAGAACACATATTCAGGAATAGTGTAATGGTACTTCTAAGTTCTCATCATAACAAGGATCCACTATAAACTTTAAGTGAAACAGCTGTTGATATGGTATGTGAGTATGATATACTCTATAATACCAAATGTAGGATCGAAATAAAAGAGACATTGTATGGAGTATCTAATGATGCTCAATATACAATAGGGGGTGAATTGTACACTTTTAAAAAATAATTTTGTAACTTTTAAAGATGGTAATATTTAACAAGGTTAAATAAGGTAATTCACAAAACTCTAGTTCTACACACTTGTATGATTCCGGAAATATGATTCTGAGAAAGTGATCCCAAAAAAGATGGTTACAAAAATGAAACTTAACGAAAGTTTACAATGATAAAGATTCTACCTTAAAGAGTATAGAATCTAACTAGATCAGAGTACAAGTATAAAGATGAATGAGATAGTTATACTTTCCTCAACAATACAAATGTAGTGGAAAACTTGTAACAAAACAAGTAACAAGTAGTAAATCTTTTAACCAAAAGAGAAGGGTATCCAATAACCTTGGATAAAGTTCCCTTGATCTATACTTTCTAGAAATTATATCTTACCCACACCAGGGTATGCCCTCGATACGAATATTGGAGTCTATCTTGTTATCTATGAAAGCCCTCAACTTCAAGGTAGTTGGCACCTCTGTCTTCCTCAGTAAGGAAGCCCTCAAATTCAAGGTAGTCGGCACCTTTGTCTTCTTATCCACGAAAGCCCTTGATTGTACATAGCAACAATTGAAGTCACACAAATAAAATCTGAACAAGAAGTTCAGTACGCACAAAGAAATGAAAGTATCTCTCTAGAAATCACTTCAACAGCATGTAATCTCTAGAGTCATTGAACAGTTGTTAAGCTCTTTCAAATGAGCTCATATTTAATGGCATGACTTCAACGGTCGGCTCCCTCTTCCAACAGTCATATTTTCCCTTGAATTTAGGAGGGACCTGTACATGTGTCACTCAAACAACGTTTAGTTAGTAATTGAATGCACGACATCATTTTATAATAGAAACAAGTGTAAGAAAAAATATGGTTACATAACTAAAATCTAATATTTGGAATGTAAGAAAATGATAGTTCGGAGTCTAACCAAAAATGAATTTGGAATCTATAATACAAGGATATTTGGATTCTATTTTCTTGGAATTCAGAACCGGAAGTCTATAGAATTACGGAGTCTGAATTTCAAGGAAATTAGGAATCTGGATTCACAAGAATTTGAAACCAGAACTTACAAAGTTCGGAGTCAGAGTTCATGAGAATTCGGAGTCAGAACTCATAATAGTTTGAATTCTATATTCAGAGAACTCAGAGTGAGAACTCAGAAAAGTTTGTAACCAGAATTCGTACTCGGAATTCGGAGTTAGAACACATAAGAGTTCATAACCAGAATTCGTATTCAGAATTTAGAGTCAGAACTCAGAAGATTTTTAACCAGAATTCAGAGAATTAGGATCCTAAAATAGAATGCTTTATATCTAGATTTTTATAGGATTCTGAGGTTTTTGTTATAAACCAAATTTTACACTTAGAAAAATTATAATATGAACAATAAAAACATGGTAAGGATAAATTTCATTGGGGAAAGAAATTTTTCCTTATAGAAGTAAAACACATGGTAAAAAGTGATTTTCCTTGAGATAAGGTTTTTTTGATTTTCAAAACAAGAAAGAATTGTAAAGTCATAAGGAAAATTTATTGTCTAAACAATCTCCCCCAAGTATGAAGGAATGGAAAAGTCATAAGAAAACCCTTATTGACTCTACAATCTCCCCCTTTTTAGAAAGCACAAACATCCTTACGAAAAAGAAAATAAGGACTTAGAAAAAAATTTCTAGATTTTGAAATAAAACTTATCTCCCTTTTCACATTGGAAAAGGTGAATACGACTAACTCCCCCATTGGATTTAGAACACTAAGGAACGTATTTTAAATTTCTGGAATGATATTTTTCATTATCTTGAGTGTAGAAATCTCTGTAATGAAAACTCCCACTTAGATAAACTCCCCCTTACATAGGGATATTTATTTTTCTACTTAGAATTATTTTTCATTTCTCCCCCTTTGTGATTTAAAAAAAGAATTTGATGGAATAGAAAAGAGATTATAGTACCTGAAATATTAGTACAAATCATGAAAACCGAAACGAGTAACCAAAACTTCATTAAGATTGGAAGAATTTGTACAAGGAAAAAAACATCAAAAGATCGGATTTATTTTCCTTCATTTTCCTTGGGTATGAATTTCTTCAAAATGGTTTTCGCATTCTTTAGTTCCTTGTGATCTTACTCTGCTTTCCTCTCTAAGGCTTTGATCCTATCATCTTGAGCCTTCAGAGCCTCTACCTGAGCCTTCAACAAGTCATCTTGCTTCACTAGATTCTCTTCAATCTCGATCCGGAGATCCCTTTCTGTCTTCCAGCTTTGATTAGTAGAGTAAAACATCCCATTTAGATCCTTGACCTTCTAAATCTGAGTATTATGATCAAGAGTTAGCTTTCCCTCAAAGCGACTTGTGAAATCCTTGATTTTACTATCTTTAGAATCAAAATCTTACTTAACTTCATCGTGAAACATATCAAGCTCTCTCAAATATTCAACTATATTCTGTGACTAGCTGACCACTTTCTTACAAGATTTCATGTGGTCATCGTAGTTGATACGGAAGTTCATGTAATAAGCCTCAATATTTATGCACCTATCCATCACCATGGATATAGAATCTGATTTTTGATTCAAGCTATGTTGGAGCATTTGACATCTAGAGTAAATGGTTGGAAAGATCATAATGGTGTCAATAAGCTTCTTCAGTGATTGAATGACAAAATCATGTCCCATAGTTGATGATTCCAAATCGGACACTTTTCTTGGTAATTTTTTTCCTCTAGCTCAACAAGATTCCTCTTAGAAGACACACTAGCTTCATTCTTCCTTAACGCAACATTGGTAGGTGTTTCAAAAACCACCGGTTTCCCCTTATTGGTTCTTAGAAAAACTTCTTCATCTGGAGACCCATGTTCACTGTTAGACAGTTGAACAATTCAATCTTCATCAACCTTATCCTTCTTGGATCAAGCCTCGGCATCCTCGAGGTGAATAAAGTGATGATTATAGCTTTATTCCTCATAACATTTATTAACTTCTTATTCACCCTTCTCATATTCACCTTCCTCATCCTTCCTAGGAGTTGGGAGCTTTGAAGACTCTACTTCATAAGTTTGGATTGATAACTTCTCGAGGGGTTCCTTTTCATGAAAATCATTGACTTTATTAACAAGATCTTTAGTGCCACCACTAATTTACTCTTTTTCCACTTCTTCGACAACTTCCTTTTCTTCAACAACCTTCTCTTGGGCTTTTTCCGAAGTCATAAACTTCTTCCCTGGAATCTCAGGTAAGGGTTCTACCAAGAACGATTTCGGTACAGAGATATTATCGGATGATTTTTCAGTATCCCTGAGAAGGGATTGACAAATTTCATCCTCAGACATTTTCTTCTTTTTCTTATTTTCCTTAGATTTCTTCTCAAGCTCATCTGCTACCTTCTCTTTCAAGGATTTGGCCTCTGTAGGATCTAAGCCAAAATGTGGATCTCCTTCCATCCTATTATTTTTGCCTTCCCTCAACTTGGAAACTACCTCATCTGGATAATAATTCTACTTCATGGGCTTTGGAGGTGCGGATTGAGTTTCTTTAGCTTTAGATATTTTCTCTACTTCTTCCACTTCCTTCAAATTCTTCTTCTTTCCTCCTTTTTTTGATGGTTCATGAACCTCTTGTTCCTTTAGAGTTGCTCCAGCCTCCTCCTCTAGTAAGTAATATAAATATATTGTCTCCTTAGAGAAACCAACTTTCATCATCTTGAGAGTATCATCACTGATTAGTATAACTTGTAAATTCTTCGACTTTGAACTGCATGGGATTTTGAAGAACTCCAAGCACCGAACAATAAGCATGCAATGAATGGTCGGGTACATAAGCATCTAAGCTTTCAAGTTCTCATTCCTGATATTATCTATCCTAATGAGAATATGCATCCTCATATTGATCTTTTATAGATTTACCAAAAAATCCAAGATATACATATCACTCTTCTTCAGCGTGTCTTTGTCACCCTTCCTCGGAATAATAAACCCTTGAACCCACTACTCAAGGATCTGATTATTTGTATAAAAATGAGAAATCTTTGTTGTCTTGACATTTGAAAGTCGAAGACACTCTATAGCCCTCACCTTAACAAAACTTCGTGAATATCTGGAAGCTTGTGGGAATGGAACTCAACTTCTTCTTCATAAGACAGCCCCACCAAGCTAGTAGCCTTAGTGTATGAAAGGGCATAGTTTTTTCCATAACTCTTGAATGAAAACTTATTTCTTTCTTCTTCTTTAAAGAAACTGACTGACTCATAGAACATAATAAGTAGATCCGGATACACCAAGTCTTGATCCCCTGACATTGAAATAGAAACACTTTCCCATCCATTAAGAATGATGTTCTTGGAGATAATGGAGTGATACTTGTGGAAGAAATTTGGATGCACCAGCCTTTCTCTGTATACTTTCCACTTTGCAATCGGCTTGACAGAAGACATCTCTTGAGAAGGAACTTCACCATACATTCGGATTAGAGAAAGACCTGAGAGGTTCGGAATGGGATTTTGAATGAGGGGAAAATATTCGGAATGCAAAGGCCTGAAAACGATGTGGGAAAACCCTTCTGTTGTTATTTATATAGGAATTTGATTTGACGATTCGACTTCCAAACTCAATCCAATGGATGAGAACTTTTCTGATCAGATATGATGGTTGAAATGATAGCCACAAAGAAAAATTGGTAGGATCTGATCTTTTTAGGTTTTTAGAGGAAAACATTCGGATTTAAGGAAACTAGAATCCGAGAAATTTTAAAAAACACAAAAGAAAATACCAGCATGTAAAAGGTGATTACGAAAACTCCAAAAAGAATTATACCATTTGGATTGCCTGGAAAATTATTCGTAATAGGTAATATTCTTCTTAAAGAACTTTAGATTAAAAAAAACTATGAAAACCTCCGTTACGAAAAACAATCTGAGTACGCAAATCTTTATTACGAAAATTTCAAGTAAAAAAAACATCATTACAAAAAGTTGAAGTATGAAAATATTCATTACGAAAAATCAAGTACGAAAAAATTCATTACGAAAATTTCAAGTATGAAAAATTTCATTACGAAAATTTCAAGTACGAAAATATTGATTATGAAAATCTTCATTAAAAAAATTTCAAGTACAAAAATCATCATAATGAAAATTTCAAGTACAAAAATCTTCATTATGAAAAATTTCATGTACGAAAAATTTTATTTCAAAATATTTGTGATAAGGGGGAAAGGGACTACGAAAATTTTCATTATGAAAAGTTTGAAAAAATGACTATGAAAATTTTCATTATGAAAAGTTTGAAAAACATACTAGGAAACTTTTCATTAAGAAAATATTGAAAAACTGACTATACAAACTTTCATTATAAAAATTTTGAAAAACTGACTACGAAAAATTCTCATTAAGAGAAATTTGAAAAACTATCAGACAAATGTACTCCCCCTATGAAAAGGAGTTAATTACTGTAAGGATATTGGTTCAACAGGAAATTAATGAGGAATATTACCTTATGGTTATCATTCCTAACTTCTACTTAATGTATTAAAATCTATCATAGGGCAAATATTTTGTGAAAATATCAGCAAGTTGATCTTGTGTTCTGATAAATTGAAGAATGATATCTTTTTTTTTGTGATCCATAAGAAAGTGATGCCTAATATGTTTGTGCTCTGTACGAGAGTGATGTGTAGGGTTTTTAATAAGGGAAATGGCACTTATATAATCACACAAAATTTGTGTTTTGTTAAAACTCATACCATAGTCTGTGAGTGTCTGTTGCATCCACAACACTTGAGCACAAAAACTTCCAGCTGCTACATATTGAGCTTCAGAAGTGGAAATTGCTATTGAGTGTTGCTTCTTTCATGACTAAGAAACTAATTAATCTCCTAAGAAATTACATGTTCCGGATGTAATTTTTCTATCCATTATATAACCTCCAAAGTCAGCTTCTGAAAAACTGTTTAAAACAAAATCATTTCGAGAAGTATAAAAGAGTCCTAAATCCATGGTTCCCAATATTTACCGAAAAAATCTTTTTACTACCTTTAAATGATATTCCTTAGGATTGGATTGATATCTTGCACTTAATCATACTGAAAACATTAAGTCTGTATGACCAGATGTTAAGTAGAGTAGACTTTCTATCATACCTATAAAAGATGTTTGATCTACTAGTTTTCCAGCTTCATCAAGATCAAGTGTGTTTGAGGTACCAATATGTGTAATTATACTCTTAGTGTTTTCATATCCATACATTTTAAGAAGATCTTTAATATACTTATGTTGGGATATATAGATTCCTTCTGGTTTTTGAGAGATTTGAAAACCAAGGAAAAATGTTAACTCATCCATCATACTCATTTCAATCTCAGATTTCATTAGATCCGCAAAGGAATCTATTAAAGATTGTCGAGTTGCACCAAATATAATTTCATCAACATAAATTTGAACAATTAAAACATTTTTCTTATCTTTATTTATAAAAGGGCTGGATCTACATTTCCCTTTACATAGTTATTTTGAATAAAAAATCATGTAAGTATATCATACCAGGCTCGAGGGACTTTATTAAGACCATACAAAGCATTGGTAAGTCAAAAAATGTGATCAGGATGTTTTGTATCTTCAAAACCATGAGGTTGTTCAACAAAAACTTCCTCTTGAACATAATAATTAAGGAAAGCACATTTCACATCCATTTGAAAAATTTTGAAATTGAAGAATACTGCAGAGGAAAGTAAGATACGAATAGATTCAAGCCAAGCTACTGGAGAATAGGTTTCTTCATAGTCTATTCCTTCATGTTGATTATAGCCTTTAGCAACTAATCTAGCATTATTTCTTACAATGATTCCATTTTCATCACACTTATTTCGGAAGACCCATTTTTCTCCAATAACAGAATTTTACTTAGGTCTTTCAACCAAGGTCCAAACATTATTCCTTTTGAATTCATTTAGTTCATCTTGCATGGAATTAATCCAATCATCATAACCTAAATCTTCATCAATTCTTTTTGGTTCTAATTGGGATAGGAATGATAGATCTTCTACTTCATTTCTTAAGGAACATCTAGTCCATATAGGTTGATTCACATCTCCAATGATACTATCACTGGGATGATTCTTTAGAAACAACGGACTTGGATTTTGTAAAGCCTATTCATCAACATAGGGTAGGAAATATTCTGGGTTAAATGTTTCAGAAGTATCTTCTTGTTAATTTTCCTTATCAGAAGGATCTTATATCAAAGGTTGATAATCAGTTTTTAAAAACACATCTAAGGATATAGGTTGGGGTTTTTTAAAAACAAAAGGATCAGTTTCATCAAATTTCACATGTACTGTCTCTTAAACAGTACATGTGTTTTTACTGAAAGCTCTATAAGACTTAGAAGTTGTGGAGTAGCCTAAGAAAATTCCTTCATCAGATTTCAGTGCGAATTTATGTAGATTATCTTTAGTATTCACAACGAATACCTTGAAACCAAAAATATTAAAGTAGGAAAGTCTAGATTTTCTACCATTCCATAACTCATAAAGAGTTTTATTAACAAAACGTCTAATAGAAACTCAATTTATATTATATCAAGAAGTACATACAGCTACAGCACAAAAATATTTGGCTACATAATATGCACACAGCATGGTTCTTTTTATCTGTTGAAGAATTCTATTTCCACTTTCAACAACACCATTTTGTTGAGCTGTTCTGGGTGCTGAGAAGTTATGTGTAATGACTTTTCTACTACAAAAAGTTTCAAAATCAGAATTTTGAAATTCTCCACCGTGATCACTATGAATAGTTTTCAATGGAAGGATTTTCTCATTCTTAACTTGGGCACTAAAAATATTGAAATAAGAAAAAGATTCAGTTTTTTTTGCAAGAAAATAGACCCATGTAAATCTAGTGTAATCATCAAACAAGAAAAATACATAATGCATGCCTCCAATTCTTCCAGTTGGTGTAGGTCCAAAAAGATCCATATACACTAATTGTAATGCATCAGAAGTTGTGACTTCACTAACTGATTTAAAACTGGATATATTTTTCTTGTCCTATTGACAAGGGTTACAAACTTTTGAAGAATCAAATCTAAGCTTCGGTATATCCTTAACTAATCTTTTCTTAGAAAGTTTGAATAAGTTCCTAAGGTTACAGTGTCCTAACCTTCTATGCCATAACCATGAATGATCATCTATTTCACTAAGGAAAGGCAGATCTTGTCTCCTAAGGTCTTCTAATTTTAGTGTGTAAACATTCTATTACCTATGAGCAGAAATAATAAACTCTTCCTTGGAATTGTGTACTAGGCACTTGTCATTCCTAAAATTCACAAGGTAACCTTCATCACATAATTGGATTATGCTAATGAGGTTATTATTAATACCCTTAACAAATAAAACATTTGAAATCAAAGTTTTTCAAAGAAGAACAATGTTACATATACCAATAATTTCTCCCTGAGCATTATCTCTAAAAGTTACTTTTCCTCCTTTCATCTTGATAATCTTTTCAAAATATTTTTTATTACCAGTCATATGCTGGGAACATCCACTATCCATGTACATTGTATTTATTTTGGTACTTTCTCTATTTTCCTGAAAATAAGAAAAAGTTAGGTTTTTGGAATCCAAACTTGCTTGGATCCAGAAATATCAGAAAGAAAAATTTTTGGAACCCACATCCTTTTAGAAAAATTGGCTTTATGAAATCCTAAAGACTGGGTTTTTTTAAGGAAAATTTTTTTGCCCAGTGTCCACCACACTGACACTTAGTACAGAATGGAGCACTTTGAGGAACAAAATAATTTTTACTAAAATCGTTTTAGAACCATTATAACCAAAACCAGAACTATTACTTAGTGGTCGGATTTGATAATACATTTTATCCGAACTTTCCTTACCTAATGTAAATTTTTACAAACACTTCCTCGAGGAAAAAAATTCAGATTTCAGTTTGATAACCAAGTTCTTGTCTTCTAAAACATTTTATTTTGAACTAAAGTTAGGCTCGAAATTTTTTTTCGTAGAAATTACGTTTTCTAGATCTTTAGAAAGTTTATTCTTCTCATAATTTACTTCCTCATGATTTTTTGAAATATTTTTAAAATCAACATTTTTCGTATCAAGATCATTAGAAAGATATGATATTTCCTTAGTAAGAATAATATTCCTAGATTCTTCCTTATCCTGTTTTTTCTTGAGTTTTGAGTTCTCAATAACAAGGAGTATGGAAAACCTAGAAACTTCTTCATAGGTAGGTATAATATTTACTTCGTCAAAAAAAGATTCTTCATTAGAAGAGTTATAATATTTATTATTACTATAATTTACATTTAAATAAACATTGGTCATTGATTCAGCATTGTGTACCTTAGACATTAAATAATGATTTTAAATAGGTAGAATGGCTATTAGACCAAGATTCTTTTGTCCAGAAGATTCATAATCTGAAGATTAATCTGAAGAGTCACCACCACTGGAACTCCAGGTGTCATTATCTTTCAAGAATTTATTTTCTTTATCCTTGTAATACTTATTCATGTTTCTCTCAGAATGTTTTTCCTTTCTTTCTTTTGTCTTAAGAATAGGAGAGTCAGGTCTTATGTGTCCATCTCTCTTGCATTCATAACACGTGACTTCTGAATCTTTCTTGTCTTTCCTTTAATTCTTCTTGTATCTAAATTGAAAGTTCTTTTCTCCAACAATCTTATTCATTCTTCAAGAAATATTTGATAGGTCATTCTCTGAGGATTCACATCCACTAGATTTAGATTGGATAACAACCTTCTTAGGCATAGATCTGGTAATTCTCTCAGGAGTCATAGCTTTAATATGATTTGAAGTTGTAGTAAAAGTAACACTACCATTCCCATTCTTGTTCATTACATTATCATCATATCTCTTCATTCTAGTCTCATGTTGAAGAAGATTTCCAAATAGCTCATCAAGAGAAATCTATGTAACCTTTCTTCTTTCATCAATAGCAATCCTCTTGGATTCCCATTCATTGGGAATGTTGTCTATGATATTATCAATAAGAGATTAATCATATAATCCTTTCTCACCCATGGATTGTAAACTATTCACAATATTCATGAATCTTTGTTGCACCTTACATATGGGTTCTCTATAAGGAAAGTAGAAACCATGATATTCAGCTCTGAGCATGGCTCTTCTTGTTTCAATAAATTTGGAAGTTCCAAAGTGAGTAACTTAAAGTTTCTTCCAAATAAAATTTTCTGCTTCACAAGATGAAATTTGGATATATATATATTTCTATTCATGGAGCAACGAAAAGTATTGTGTACCTTATAATTCATTTGATATTCATTCTTTTCTTGATTGGTGAAGGTACTAACTTCCATGCCAGGGATCTTATATCCCCCAGAAAGCATAACAAAATTATCAACACCAGTATTGATAATGAATGTATTCATGCGTTCTCTCCAGTATTCATAATCATTTCCATCAAAAATAGGTGTTCTAGTTGGATTGAGATTGTCTATGGAACCAACATTGATTCTTTCCATCTTATCGAAAAGAAAATTTCCACAAAAACATGTTAGTAATAAAATTTTTTAAACAAGGAAAATATTCATGGGCAAGGAAAATATAGAAAAAGAGTATCTCTAAGAGAAAAAGATTCCGAACTATACAAGTTCGAAAAACTGATTCTGGAAAAGAATGAGATGAATTCTCTTCTGAATCTAACTGTGAGATTAATTCAGATTGAACCAACCCTCTAATACCAATTGTTGAGATGGTATGGGAGTATTATATACTCTATAATACCAAATGTTGGATCGAAATAAAAGAGATACTGTATGGAGTATCTAATGATGCTCAATATACAAGAAGGGATAGAATTTTACACTTAAAAAATATTTTTGTTAATTTTAAATATGGTTACGTTTAACAAGGTTAAACAATGTAATTCACAAACCTCTAGTTCTACACACTTTCATGATTCCAGAAATATGATTCCGAGAATGTGATTTTGGAAAATATGGTTCCATAAATGAATCTTAATGAAAGTTTACAATGATGAAGATTCTACCTTAAAGCGTATAGAATCTAACTAGATCAGAGTACAAGTAAAAGGAATTATGAGATAGTTATACTTTCCTCAACAATACAAATGTATCGAAAAACTTGTAACAAAATAAGTAACAAGTAGTAAATTTTTTAACCCAAAGAGAAGGGTATCCAACAACCTTGGATAAAGGTCCCTTGATTTATACTTTAAAGAAAGTATGTCTTACCCACACTAGGGTAATCCCTCGATATGAAGATCGGAGTCTGTCTTTATTTCCCCACAAGCCCTAAACTTCAAAGTATTCGTCACCTCTACCTTCCTCATCAAGAAATCCCTCAACTTCAAGGTAGTCTGTACCTCTATATTCCTATCCCCGAAATCCCTCGATTGTACACACCAACAATCGGAGTCGCATAATGAAAATATGAATAAGAAGTTCAGTATGCAAAAATAAAATATGAACAAGAAGTTTTGTATGAACAAAGCATTGAAAGTCTCTCTCTAGAAATCACTTCAACAGCATGTAATCTCTAGAGTCATCAAACAGTTATTAATATCTTTCAAATGAGCTCCTATTTATAGGCACGGCTTCAACAGTCATCTCCCTCTTCTAACGGTTGTATTTTCCCTTGAATTTACAAGGGACCTGTACACGTGTCACTCAAACAACGGTTAGTTAGTAACTGAATGCACGACATTGTTTTATAATAGAAACAAGTGTAAGAAAAAATATGGTTACATAACTAAAATCCAATATTCAGAATGTAAGAAAATGAAAGTTTGGAGTCTAAACAAAAATGAATTCATTGTCTATAATACAAGGATATTCGGATTCTATTTTCTAGGAATTCGGATTCTGAACTCTATAGAATTCCAGAGTCTGAATTTCAAGGAAATTCAGAATCTGTATTCACAAGAATTTAGAAGTAGAACATACAATGTTTGGAGTCAGCGTTCATGTGAATTCGGAGTCAGAACTCATAAGAGTTCAGAGTCTGTATTCAAAGAACTTAGAGTCAAAACTCAAAATAGTTCGTAACCAGAATTCATATTTGGAATTTGGAGTCAGAACTCAGAAGATTTTGTAACCATAATTCATATTTAGAATTCAAAGTTTGAACTCAGAAGAGATTGTAACCAAAATTTTGAGAATTTGGATCCTAAAATAGAATGCTTCGTATCTAGGTATTTATAGGATTCTGAAGTTTTGGTTACAAACCGAATTTTACACTTGTAAAAATTATGATATGAACAATAAAAACATGGTAAAGATAAATTTTTTTGGGGAAGTAAATTTTTCCTTAGAGAAGTAAAACATAGGGTAAAAAGAGATTTGCCTTGATATAAGGTGTTTGCGATTTTCAAAACCAGAAGGAATTGTAAAGTCATAAACAAAACCTTATTGTCTAAACTATCTCCCCCAAGTATAATGGAATGGAAAAGTCCTAAGGAAAACCTTATTGACTCAACAATGACTATCCTTAGGAAATTATCACAAGCATTTTTTATGTAGAAGAACAGTCAATATGTGATAGGGTATTTATTAATGAATGAAGTATAATGTATTTGGTTCTAGGGAACCAACTCCCACAAAAAGCATATAGATATTTAAGGTTGTGTGTGGATTATCTTAGGCTTAACCAACTTATGATAAAGAATCAATATCCACTTCCAATCATTAATGATCTATCTGATCAATTGAGGGGATATGAGAGGTTCTCTAAAATTGAATTTCTATTAGGATAACACCAATTTCTAGTTAGGAAGGATGATATTCTGAAGAATGGTTTTAGAAGCAGATATGGTCACTATGAACATGTAGTTAGGACTTTCGGTCATAGAAATGCACTAACAATATTTATAGAAGTAATGAATAGGATATTTTAATGATATCGGGATTAATTTTTTGTGGAATATTTCGTTGACAACTTGGGGTATTCATAAACAAAGGATAAGCATAAGTAACATGTAGTAACAATGCGGTAAATCATAAGAGACCGTAGCTTGTATTCTAAATTGTCTAAGTGTGAATTTGGGATACAAGAGGTATTCTTTCTTTACCATTTTAATTCTGAAAAAGGTGTTTTAGTAGACCCAAAAAAGATAGAATATATTATCTCCTAGAAACTGCCAAAGAACATCTTTGAAATATGATTCTTTATCGGTCTAGCTGGTTATTACTGATGCCTTGTGTGTGACTTTTCATGACTAGCTTCACCAACAACAGACTTGAAAAAAAAGAATTCTCCATTCCAGTGGACTGAGGAATGATGTAAATATTTATAAGAGTTAAAATTCCATCCCACATCTGCACCCATCTTTTTTTCTCCATAATAAGGATGGGGTTATGTGGTTTACTATGATGATTTGGGATTGGTGTTGGGATATTTTCTCATGAAAGGAGAACATGTTGTTACTTATGGTTCATGGTAGTTGAGAGTGCATGAGAAGAAGTACCATACACACAACATGGAGTTAACTACAGTTATTTATGCTTTGAAGACATGGAATCACTATCTCTTTGGTGAGAAATTTTTATTGTTCATGAAACATAAGAGTTTGAAAGATATTTTCTCAAAACAAGATTTTAATCTAAGGAAATGGAGATGGGTGGAGTATCTCTATATTTTTGAATTATACTTGATTTATACACTGGTAAAAGGTAATTTGGTGGAAGATGCATTAAGAAGAAAGTCATACACTTAGTTTTTAAAGGAAGATTCAGATGAATGGAAGTTAATGTTGGTCATAACTGACATGCCTTTGTAAAGTAAAGAATGAGTTGATATTGCGGTTTTCTTTTCTATTTATGTGGTTCTGGATTTGGTAAAGATGGTCAAAGAGGCACAAAATTCCAATGCAGAAGGCTAGGATATGAGTTCAAAACTCAATGGTGGGGAGACCATTGAGGTATGGAAACTCTATGTGGATGCAGTGTTATGGTTCAGATATCATATGGTTATACATATGTCTTGTCAAGAGTAACTTCTTCATGCTTAACACTATTCAATAGGGTTTGTGCATCAGCTATACACAATATGTAAAAGGCATTGAAGGCATAGTTTTGATGGAAACAATGAAAATTAAAGTGGATGAGTTCATTTCAAAGTGTGTAACTTGTTAGTAATTTAAGTCTGAGCATCAATGAACAGTTGGTATGTTGCAGCATTTACCTATAACAATGTGGAAATTTGAGAATATAGTGATGGATTTTGTTACAGGTCTCCCAAAAATGGTTGGGAAACACAATTCCATATGGGTGATAGTGGATCATCTTACCAAGTCATCTCATTTCATTCCAATTCCTGAAACTCATACAGTGGGGGATCTTTCCAAAATCAACATTCAAAATTGGTAAAGAGACATGGCGTACCAGTTTCAATCATGTCTAGTAGAGATCGGAGGTTTATATCTCATTTCTGGAAATCCTTACAGAAATCCCTTGGGACACTGTTGATTATGAGTACGGCCTATAATCCTCAGATAGATGGGAAATCAGAAAGAATGATATAAATATTGGAATACATGTTGAGTACTTTTTTAATAGATTTTGTTGCCTCATTGGAAGATCATATACCATTAGTGGATTTCTATTATAATAATATCTATCATCCATTGATATATATGGCTCTATTTGAAGCATTGTAGGGTCATCCTTATCGTTCTCTACTGTGTTGGGTGGAAACAGGGGAGACTTCACTAGTTTGGTCGACCCTTGTCCAAGAAATAATGGAGAAGATTCAGTTGATTGAAAAGAGTACGGATATAGATATGATTCATTAAAAATCCTATGTGGATCATCGTCAACGGTTGTTGTCATTTGTCGTGAGTGATCATGCATTCTTGAGGATATCTCCAAGGCTTGGACATCGTCATTTTGGTAAATATAGAATATTGCCTCCTAGGTATATTTTCCCTTTTTAGATACTATAATGGGTTTGAGAGGTGCCATATTGGTTGTCATTTACACCATGGTTTAGTTCAGTGCACAATGTGTTTCATGCATCTTAGTTTAAAAAGTATCTGCCAGATCCTGACCATGTGATCATATGGGATCACATTGACCTAGAGATGGATGCTTTATTGTTACATATCCCAGTGTGGATTTTGGATAAGAAAGAGAATGTATTTTGTCAAAATATCATTGGTCTAGTGTGGTTTTTATGGAAACATGGTCAGATTCTGGAAGAGACTTAGGAATGCGAGAAGGAAATGAAAGAGCAATGGTCGGAACTCTTTCGAGACATGGATGGCTTTCTAATTTCTGAGGATGAAAAGACCAATGTTGGGGAGAATGTAGTACCCTCAGTTTCTAGTATGTAACCCTTGATGATTTTTATGTAAGGGTGAAGTTTTTGAGAGTTTGGTAAACTTTTAATAGATTTTGGGGGCTAAAGTATATATGCACGGGTTGCACACAGTTTGTCTAAACCATGTGGATATTCTAGGAGAAATTTTGAGTTGTTATATATTTGAGGTATTAGCATTGGAATGTTTTGTGAATTATTAGGGAGACCATGTGAGGATTTTGTGCAGGGGTTTCCTTAAGGAAGTAGCTAATTCATGGTTAGCGCACTATTTTTATAACTGTGCATAGGGAAAATGTAAGATCCTATTTTTTAGGATCTTACTAATTTTTTTCTGTTACTTGATTATTTTGCTCTTAAATGGCACTAATTTATGATTTCTCTCCATTAAGGGTTGAAGAACCTCTCCCAAGAGTTTTGGAGTGATATGAATCCATCCCTTGATGTTTTCAATCACAATTCTCATGGTAAGTGACGTTCTTCTTTGTTGTTGTCACGTTTCTTTAGATCTACTTCTCATATTCTCTTTTTTTCTTAGATCTATGCCTGTTATGGGTATATCTAATATAGTGGATTCCAAATATGGTAATATTTGGTCTTGGTTGTGATAAGAGAATAGATCTAAGTCCATTTTGTGGATAATCAACCCGGTTGCTGGAGCGTTCTTCGTTCGTTGTTGGTTTTTTCCAGGACCTTTGAGGTATGTGGATTCTATATCAACTCCACTTAGTAAAAATGATTGGAATTATTTAAAATTGAATATCTTGTATTGAATTGGTTGTGATTTGTCTATTTATAAATTATTGGAATACCTTCTTGGGGATGGTTTGGAAAATTGGGGAAATCTGGAAAATTAGGTATTTGATTAAAGAGATTATGTTCTTGATTTTAAAATGAGTATTTTAAAATGGGGATCTTTTGGAATCGTGGAACATGGTTTGGATTTTATTTAAATTGAGGGTAATATTTTTTTGAAATTAAATTGATGCTTATAAATTTTTTTGTTCTTTGGTTTTCAATAAAAATGTACTTTTATTAAAATGGTTTGTTTTGGTGATTTGAAATAGTTTGGAATACATGGGGTTGTGTGAGTTTAGGTTCAATGTTCCCATGAATAAGGTAGGTGTACCATTTGGGTATAAGGTGTGTGACCCTAGATCAGGGGAATGTGTCATTGGGACACAAGGTGATAAGATGAGAGACTACTCATGAGTATGTAACTCTCAAACAGAGCATGAATGGGTGGGTGTGTTGTGAACTATTGAATGGGTATGCCAAAATATAAATGAGAATTGGTTTTAATGATTTGTTCAGTAATTTTTCTGGAATTATAACTTTCTTGAAATTGTTTTAATGGGAACTTGTTTTCATTTGGTTACGATTGGTTTTGGAACATGTTTATTGTTGTGTTATAAACTATTTTACAGAATTGTTTTATATATGTGGTTTTATATGAATTTGGGTATCATTTCTATCCTAGTGGAATAAGTAAGGAAGTAATTGGAGAAAACCTAATGGGTGTTAAACTCACCACTTATTTTGAAACTTGGGTGCTTTTTCTAATTTTATCTTTAGATTGATGGGAAAAGGTAATGTATCACATGTTTTTAGAACCACCTCGTGATACATGGGAAGTTCATTGACTGTGGAGCATGGAGCATGTAGATCATGTAGTCTTGTGGTATTTTGGGTGTCTTTATTTGTTCGTTTTCTATTTATTTGGATAATTTTTTGGTCTTCCATTCATTAACACATTGGAGTGCTTCTAATGTGAAAAAATTAGTTATATTGACATTATTTTGATTAGGTATCATTTAGTGAATGGTTCTATTATTGTTTGTTGGTTTAGTGGTTTATTTCATAAATGGTAAACCATCCCACACTTGTATTTGAAGCACTTAGGCATTTATTTCTTGCCTTTGGTATATTGAGGATATCTCTTAAGGCCAATTAATGTCTCTTTGTACTCTCTAGACAATGGGAATTAGAGAGTAATTATAGGGGGAACCCTAAGGAATTCATGATGTGAATAAAATTAACATAGTGAATATTTCGTGGGTTATTTTTTTTAAGTGTAAGAACCCCTCATTTCTTATTAGTTCTTATGCATAGTAGGTTTCTAATTCTGTATGAGAACTCCCAGAACCTAAAAAAATTGAAGAAAATTACTCATCTATACATTTATTGGACCAATTTTCATCACATTATAAGAGAATTGTTAAGATATTTGATCCACTTCCTTCTTTTATGGGATTATTTATCTATAATCTACACAATTTCGGTGTGAGAAAATATGGCCTATTTGTAGTGAATTTTTTTATTCTTCCATTTTCTTCCATTCTCTCTCGATTCAAGGGACAAAAAATGAAAATGGTTCATCTACCAACCTATGTTAACTGTTATTTTTCTTCTCCATAAAATTTTTATTTTTCTTTTTCATGCACCATTGTTCTATGCACCATACTCCTCCGATGATGCCTCAAAAATGATTAGTAAGCTATATAAAATGGTTTTCAAAAGGTTAATACTGTCCTAGAAAACTAAAAAATAACAGCATAGGGTGAACACCTCGACAAGATCCACCCTCAAAGTTATTACTTCATTAAATACCTAAGAGATTCATGTCTTAAATTTATTTTAACCACTAACATGTGTTTGTGAAATTCCCTAGAAATTATTATACTACTTTTCTTAAGTAGTATGAGTTTTTACCCTAGCTAAACACATACCCTTACATTAGGTTGAGTGAGATAAAAGGGTCCTGAAATAAGGATGAATTTTATGGTATCTTCAAGATTTATAAATTATAAATTTAAAATTAATCTCAATACACATTGAGTAATAATCAGTTTCTTTTAGAGAATATCATGGACATACTCACCGGGCAGATGCCTTATGTACTTTACCCGTGAGAGATACACGCTTCCCAATTTAATTAACTTGGATGATCTGAGTGGAAAATGTATTTATACTATTCCACGAGTGATACTTGGTTCCCTCTATGGAATACTTGGGATGGGATTAGAGGGTTGTTCCTTTAAACCAAGATGAGGGTGATACTTGGGTTTAACTTATGAATCGCCTTGGACTGACTCATATGGTGATGGATACTAATAGTGATTTAGAAGATATACATGGGTTCCTACTTATTTTATTCCATTTATGGGATTATATTTCCTATTCATTAAGATCCTAGAATTCCTTTTTACTATGTTTAAGGATGTGTCTACCAATCCAAAGAACATGCTTGGGATTAGTCCATGTTTACACTTAACTTCTGATGGGATAGTTTTGTTTATCAAACATCTATTCCAACAGAATTAATGTATCTATATGAATATATATATATATATATTCAATTTTATATTGTATCTTTATAGACTGACCTTGATTGGAAGATATCTGGATTATGCTGAATTAATTAGTTTCGGTCAGGCATACCATGAGGAAACTGGACCGATGTGTTTTATTTATTTATTTCTCTACCCTTAGATATACCTACACACTACTATTTTTATATGCTAAGGATAGATAGTTCTATACACAATTGGTGCAGACCAACTGAGTAGACATCAGACTCTATTCTTCCCACTGAGGGTACTTGAATAGATTTCATGATTATATGGATATAAAATTGGAATCAACCAACTTTATATGTTTGATTTTTAGTACGATTTTGGAGTACAAGAGAGGAGGATCAAGCACATGATTGTGATTTTAGTTGAGGTAGATTTTTGACTTTTTGTCATTTGTTTGACATGTTTTATATGCTTGTACCCTTATATTCCATTTACTTTCTTTTTATATCATCACGACATTATCATCATTTTTATATCTAGTATCAATTTAGCATTTTTCTATTTATTATCTTGCAGATTTGTTATTCTGATACTGGTTATTTATCACTATTTCCATATCATATCATTATTATGAACTATTGTGCTACACTTTTCAATAGGGAATATTTTCCCCACAAACAAACCTTCGACCCTCACTACTAGTCGGAAGCCTCTTGTGTAAAGGGATTCATGCTTCAGGTCATATAATAGGACCTATTAGGACCCCACCTAGTTGGTTCATGGGAAGGATGCTACAAAGTGGTATCATTGGATATTTTCCTTTTGTCTTACTATTTAGGTATTATATAATAGACTAGTAATGTGTGGGAATTTTTTAATGGTCATGCTCATGGTTATAGGTAACCCACATACTAAGGAATACCAAATTACCTTGCATGGGTTATTGTTGTTTTAATTTATTTCTATTACAGTTTAACTAATATAACAATTCAATAATGCACAAGTATCGTGGAATTGTTCTTAATGGTATTATGATTATGAACTTCTTTTTCTATTTCCTTGTATGGAAGGGAGGTATCTCCTCATGCATCATTGTTGGCACTTGACGATTCACATGTCATGCATTATTCTAGGAAATTTGGGTATATCTCCTTCCACACATTACTTGTATTAGATATTATTTTTGTATGTCCCTTGAATATTATACATGGAAATTTGATAATTTTTCTTACATGTATAAAATAATTGGATGAATTAAATTGCATGCATCAATCTAACTGGTTTTTCTCATATAGATTTATGATGTCCACTTAATTAATAAATTTTACCATGTTGGATTTATGGACCACTGGTTCCAGATTCTGAAACATTAGATTATTTTTATTACATGAATTCCAATTATATTGTATGAAGCATGTACTTCTATAAATTGGGAATGATAATTCATTCAATCAAATCATTTTACATTACATGTTACATTCTAATGCTAGATATAAAGGTTAGGTCATGGTTACATGATGTACCATTTTCAATATATAATGAGTGGTCCTTATAATTATGATTGGTGATGCATATAACTGGACCGTAATATATATGTATGTTTATATATACATAAGAGTGTGAACATTTATTAATTTTAAACCTTAAAATTAAATGGTTAATACTATATAGGGATGCCAATTGTAATATAAAGAGTGTTTTTCTATATACCATTCAATTCACACTCCATATATATGGACCCCTATAGTGTTATATAATACCTTGAACCTGACCTAACCATAGTAGTGGTCAGTAGGAAGTGTCTCTTGTGATACTATGTGATCCTTCTCATCACATAGACCTAGATTTAGGGGTAGGAAAATAGGTTTTACCCATTTATTAGAAGGATTATACCTATCTTATTCTGTAATTATTGATCCTATATATTTCTAATCTGATCTAAGGAATGAATTTGACAATTATAAAGTTGTGATTCCATAGTGTCCTTTAGTTGTGTACCAATAGGGTAGTGATAACCATGCTCAAAAAATTGGCATGCCCAGAGCCACCAATGTTACCTGCTTTAGTGCCTCCAAATTCACCTCATTTTCTTCCTCCACTGGGAATTGATGCTTAGTTTCAAGTGAGATTCCTTAATTTCATTAAGTCATTATATGTATTTATGTGACTTTCCTCTATTATGGAAGAGTTGCTGTGAGAATCTCTATAATATTATCCTCCCACCTTCTTGGGTGATGGAAGTCCTTGGGCTATCAATTCATAGATAGAGAACATGTTATCCATCTTCGAGCATTTAGAGACTCCTATAGAGAATAGTTTCATGATATCCACCTATATTATTCATGACTATGATAAACATTTGTGGGATTTCATCACTTAATATGATCCTCATTAGGGTATGGTCTGTATGGACATCCTAATAGTATTCTATGACTACTCCTTTCAGAAGATGCTAAGAGAAGACTGTACTACAATGTTTATGCACCTATAGTAGGGTAATATGTCTATAATGGAGTATTAATATCATTTCATTAAGCTTCAATTAATCTCACTGACCATTATTAGTAATGATTTAATGAAAGAAGGAAAATTTGAGGATGGTCTTGAGTATTCCATTTGATCATAGATAAATGTGTTTTAGTTGACCACTATTACATAAATAATGAACTAGGACCTCATCGCTAAGAATATCCTGAGGGAAGTAGGCAATGTGATTCTGGTCATTTCTGCTTTGAACTATTGATGTGATTAATCTAGTGGAAGAAAGTGTTTCTTTGAGTATTCCTCTGGCAGCAGCGTGAGTCAAATGACATGCACTAAACTTTAGGTGGTTGTCACCATGGTGTTAGGTTAGGCCATAAGATGAAAAATTGTATGAGGGACCCAATTGAGTGTCTATCATGTGGTGGGATGGGTTATGTTCATTATTAATAACAAAATTTACCTCCACTGATTCATAATGGATCTTCACCGACTCCATATTCAAGTACAATATTTGTAGCTCCGTGTCAGTTAAGAAGTTGGACTACTACTAGCCGATCAATCCAATAAGGTTTTCCTGGGTAAAGTAGTCATACTTCAGTGGTACAGTTCCAACAAAGTGGACACACCCATGTTAGTCTGGATTCATAGCAGTGCCACGAAGTTATCCATATATATTTATTGCAACCTACTCCTGATTAGTAGAGTCTAGAACCTCCTATAGTTCAAGATAAAATTCTACTAGCCTCTACTTTGTTTTCTACCTTATTTGATATAGGCGCTTCATACTTCTTTTTATTAGAAGTAATTACAGAGTGTTTTGGAATTCAAATGGAGTGATTTAATCGAATTATGAACATAGATACTCCTCTAGAAGTATGATCAAAGAGTATACACCAATTTTGGGATTTCCCTCTTGGTATTGGATGATATCAGTTCCTATTGATGTTTTTTCCCACGATATGAAAAGATTCAATTTCATTATGAGGATGGACTGGTTAGTGACTTATCATGGTCACCTTGATTTTTATCATTATAGGGTTTCCTTCACATAACCTGAGGGTGTTACCTACATTCCCAAGGGTGAATGGGATGTCCAGGTGAGTCAAACTAGAATAGATCATCACATGATGGGTGGAGTGACAAACCAAATAGATAGTCTCTTTATGAGTGACTTGGGAACGTGACATATAGAATTATCCCTTGTGGTTGATTATTTTAGATATGTTTTCCATGATGATGATATTTGGATTACCTTCAATGAATAAGGCAGATTTCACCATTGAACTAGTGATATGAGTAGCACCAATTTCTATTTCTTCTTACAAGATGGAACCTACGGTGCTTTAGGAATGAAAGAAGGCATTTGAGGACTTGGAAGCTAATGTTTTTATTTGACCCATTACTTCACCATCAGGTTCACCTATCCTTTTTTCTAAGAATTAGGATGGTGCCACATGTTTTGTGTGGATTGCCATTGGTTTATCCATCTTATGATTAAGAACTGGTATCCTCTAC
Source organism: Viscum album (assembly GCA_963277665.1). Taxonomy (NCBI): domain Eukaryota; kingdom Viridiplantae; phylum Streptophyta; class Magnoliopsida; order Santalales; family Viscaceae; genus Viscum; species Viscum album. Next base: position 800,212,177 of record OY728155.1, read on the forward strand.
CACGTAGAGAAAACCTCTTCAACTAGCTCTGAGGAGTGTGGGTTTTATATAAGATTTATTAGAGATCTTTCTACCATAAGGTGCATGTGAGACAATTATAAATACCATGTAAGTTTTTCCAGAGAAAATATGGTTTGTATGAGTATCTAGTTAGGCCTTTTCACCTTACAAATGTGCCAATAGTTTTCATGGCCTTGATGAATTGTATTTTTTACCCATATGAACATTATATTGAGGTAGTCTTCATAGATTATATCTATGTGTCTTCTCATACCCAAAACGACCATTCCAAATATCATGATATCATGATAAATATAGTGAGAGAGAATCATCTATATGTTTGGATCACTAAATTCCACTTTTTGATCAATAAGGTTCACTTCTTCAATCACATAATCTCAGATGTGGGACTATCTTTTGACCTAATGAAGGTGAGCACCATTGTTTCCTAGGATCATCCCAAGAATTTGTTTGACTTACATAGTTTCGTGTGGTCAGCTGGAAATTACATATGTTTTAGTCAGGAATTTTAATGCCCAATTGTACATGTCACGATCTTGACTAAAAAGTGCATTATATTTTTATGGTTAGATGCATGTGATGCATCCTTTCTAAGGTTGAAAGTTATATTTAATTCATCACTGATCCTAATTTTTCCAAATCCTGTTAAAATCTATAATGTTTATAGTGATACATATGGAATCAGTATTTGAGGAATTATGATGTAGGGAGATCGGTTTGTAGCATATGGGTCCCACCAGGTAAGACCTCAAAGAGAGGAATTAACCTACGAATTCCCTTAAGATATAACTGATGGTTCCTGCCTTACACTATTAGAGTAACTTCTTACTGGGATAATGGTTCTTCATTTACATGGACCATAAATGTTTGAAGTATATATCCAAACATCGTGAATTGAATCACAAGAAACGCTTGTGGGTAGAGTATATTTGGTCATTATAATTTTTCTTGATTATACACCCAGAAAGGGAAATGTAGTACCTAATTAGTTGATCTAGAAGTCATTAAAATATTCTATATAAGAGTCTATTATTGAGTGTAATTTGATGACCTGGTTTTATGAAATTTACCTAGATGTTTTAGGAATATAATGGGATTACTATTTTGGATGCTTTGGTAGTGACATATTCCCTTCTAAAATGAGTAAGGATGAAGCAGCTCTCAGACTCCAAGGTCCTTTTCCTGAGAGAATGTTTTTCAGGTGAGGACCCACTACCTTTTTAGGTTACTAATGAGGACAATATTCATCACATACATGGTTGTATATGATTTTCTTCATATATATATAGGAAGAATTTCTGTGGGAATCTCACACCACTATTATGGAAGTATATATTAGGTTTACAGAAATGTAACAAGACATACATCATCAGTATGGTGGTCAGGTGTGAAGAGAAATATTATAGGTTTTATCACATGGTTTTCAACCTATCAGTTGGTGAAGGTGGACCACCAGTGTCCTTCTAAACTTTTACAGCCTCTATCAATTCTATAATTGAAATGGAAAAAATTCACTATAGATCTTGTGATATGTTTTCCAGGATCCCTTTGAGGTAGTGTTGTATTATGGGTGATCAGCAACACATTGGCCAAGGTCACACACTTAAAAACTATATGAGACACCACATTAGTTGAGGATTTTGGGATGCATTACCTTCATGATATTTTTTGAAATCATGGGTTTCCCCATTATATCATATAGGATATAAATGAACGAATAACATCATAGTTCGAGAAAGTATTGAAAAAACATTGGGTTCAAAGGTTATCTTGAGTACAGTATATTACCCTCTGACCGATGGTCCGTATGAGCATATGATACAGTTGTTAGAGGACATTCTCTGGGAATTTGTTCTTGATTTTGGAGTTTTTTGGGAGAAACACATACCTCTAGTTGATTTTTCCTATAATAAAATCTTCTATGAAAACTATTATAACAACTTATTATGAGGCCCTATATGGGAGTTCATTTCCTTTACCCCTATAGTGGTTAGGCCTAGGTGTGGTAGTACTATATAAATATAGTCTCATTTAGGAGAATTTAGAGTAAGTATATATTATTTATAAGTGTATAGATATAGCTTAGTCTAGATATAATTATTATAAAAATCATCATGACTGACCTTTGGAGTTTGAGTTGGTACAGTGGATATTTCTGAGAGATTCATGAAGAATGGTTCATAGTCATATTCGAAGATAGGGTATCCTATCTCCACATTATTTTAATCCTTTTGAGAGCATAGATAGATTTGGGTCAGTAGCCTGTCAGTTGGCTTTACCATAGAGGAAAGGGGTCATTCATTATGTATTCTATGTATCACAGCTTTTTCGTTATTACCAAAACCCATATTATTGTTCTAAATTAGAGGATATTGAGTTAGAGGTAGATTCTTCCTTTGAAGAGCATGTGGTATATATCATTGATCAAAGCATGATGGTCCTTCAATGCAGTTCCATTCCTCGGGTATAGGTGTTATGTAAGCATGTCTATATGAGGGATGATACCGTGGAGTGAGAGGCTGATATACATGCTTAGTGGCTAGAACTTTTCATTGATTATGTTTTACCACCCTCAGAATGGAAACTCAATGTTTATTGGTTTAATGAGGGGAGGTTGTAACATCCCATATTTTTAGAGTGTTGTGGACTCTTAAAATTTTGGAAAACCCTAGTTATTTTTTTATTTTGGATTAGACACAGAAATTATCACATTAATACCTGTATGTTTGTTTTTGGGAATGAAGTAACAGATAGAGACTAGCTACCAAAACAATTCATGACTTGAATTAGTCTGGAGATACCCTATTCAAGAAGTGTATTGGTTTTTTTAGAGGGGGGAACCTGAGCCTTTCATGACATGAAAAATATTCACATCCTTAATATTTCAGGGCTTGTTTATGGTGTTAATTGATTTTTCCAGGACGGGGAAAACTCAAGGAATTCATGATTTGAATTATATTCAAATCATGAATAGGAAGTGGGGTCTTTTTTTGAATGGATATGAACCCTTCCTCTATTATTTCTTCTTCCTCACAACAACAACCTCCTTCTGTAAGAGCTCTCCCATGACCTAAAGCTAAGATTCAAAAAAACATCCTCATCCGAACTATGATTGGACTATTGTTCATCATATTAGAATCATGTCGGAAAGATATTTGATCCTATTCATTATTTTTAAATTTATTTATCCATATTATATGATTTGTTTTGAGCTAATATGTCCTATTTTTTGAGAATTTATTTATTATTTTCTTTTCTTTTGTTCTATCTCGATTCAAGGGTTGGAAATGGATAAGTGTTTGTCTACCAACCTAAGGTGAGTTTTCTAGTTCTTTCCCCTAAAAGTATCATTGTATAAATCATGTGGACTTATTCCATGTGCAGGACACCTCTGGTAAAGCCTCTCAAATGTTGATTAAGTTAAATTAAATGGTTTTCCTATAGTTAATATAGTCCTAGAAACTTGAAAATTAATTTCATAGGGTGACCACCCCGACGAGAGAAACCTAGAAGGGTGTTCCTTCACTAAATTCATGAGATAATCATGCCTTTAATTTATTTGAATCACCAATAGAGGTGTATGAAATACAATAGAAATGATTATATTTATTTTCTTAAATGGTTTGATTTTTCATTCTAGCTAAAACCATACACTTACATTAGGTATAGTGTGATACAAGGGTCTTTTCCTAAGGATGCCTTGAATGGATAATATATCCAACTAAATTAAAAAATTAAAAAGATTCTCAATACACAATGAGTGATACTTGGTGTCTATTAAAGAATACCTTAGACTAACTCATTGGGAATATGCCTTATGTACTTCCCCCATTATAGATACCTAGTTACCAAGTGAATTACCTTGGATAGGATCAGTGAGAAATATTTTTAAACCATTCCATGCATGATACTCGATTCATTATGTGGAAGATGATGTATGATATGTGATTATGGAAAATGAATTAAATTGGTTCATACAGCGGTAGTCTGTTATAAAAATGAACGATACTTTTATTTCCCATTTGATGGAAGAGGATATTGATGTAGGTTAGGAGATTAACATAATATAATATCATTAAATGGTATATAATAATGTTATCATATAATCATGATTGATTACTATTTTAAGTATTCTGAATAAGAAAAAAGTGAAAACTCATTTTTAAGAATTAAACTTCTTCTTCGGACAATCTCTTTAGGATTATAACTAAAGCCTTCCTACGATGGTTTTTTATCAAACGAGAGACTATAGATCCTATATAGTGATTTTAGAAATGAATTTGGGTAGGAATTTACCAAACCAATATGATATTGAATCATGGAGGGGATATGATAGAGGTTTCCTTTTATAAGTACGAGAGAGGACCCACTTGAAATTTTTAGAAGAAATAAAATATATAAATGGTTATTCAAAATAAATGGTAAAAAAATTGAACATTACATAAGATTAGACGATATAGGGTTGAGCTATAAACATATCATATAAATTAGACAAGTTTTTTGGTCATTTTACCCCTTATCATTTTAGTGTAACCCCTCATTAATCTTGTTATAACCTTAACCACGGTAATAAATTTTTACAATTTTTACCACTCATTTTGACCAAAAATTATGTTTATTCTTTTAACTAATATTAATTATGATGATAAACAATATTGAATACATTTTACCATATTAAATTCAAATAAGTGGAAGAATTTAATTTAAAATTAAACCTGCAGGCGGTGATGAAAAATGGTTTTTTAGAAAAAATGTGTTTTCAATCCAAAAAATTTTCCTATTAAAAATCATATATATAGATGAATAAAATTTATTAAATTATAATATATATGAATAAATAATTCATTCGTTACTTTTAAATAAAATTCAAATCACAATGTTACACATAAGCAAATTTATTTAATGAAAATAAATAACAATTTTAAAAAATTGGTATTTTCCACTATTCATTGAAAAATAAATCATTTCAACAAAAATTTGAAAATATAACCCTAACACAATTTTGATATTATGATTTTAAAAATGATATAATTTTTATTAAAATATATTTCTAGAATTTACAGAAATTAATTATATTGTTTTCTATCATGATGTAAAAAATATCATTTTTGAAGAAAATGTATTTTTGAAGCATAAAATGTCCTTACTGAAAATTAAGTGATTATTTAAAAAGATTTTATCATTAAATTTGTATTTCATAGTACTATTATATATATTTCATATTAGTATTATATATATTTCATAGTACTATTTTATATATATTATATAATGGTTTTAATCATATTAAAACTCACCAATTCAACAACTTGGTTATATTTAGAATATTTAAATAATAATATTTCATAGTTCATCTATTATTTGTTTTGTGTGATGTATATGATATCCAGAATAGTTTTCTATTTGAAATATTTTGGTGTTATATTATTCTCACCTTAATAAATTTCATCCATGAAATGTCATATTCTATAATAATGTTAAAATAGTTGAGGGTCCTTTTCTTCTTGGAGTCCTCTTATTCTTAGATTACCTCTGTATATTTATTTTTCCTCCACAGTACTTTGACTAGGTGAGTTGTCATGTGAAAATAACTTTATCTATGTGGTCCAAGATCTTTATTATATTCTCCGCATAATAGATATCATTTTCTATTTGTACCACCATGAAATTTATTATATGCGATAGATTAGGTATGTACTTACTCAAGAGGGATACATAGAATATGTTATGTACTTTTGAAAGGGTTGGTGGGAGTCTTAGTCAATTGGGCATATCTCTGATTCGATCGATGGTCTCAAAGTAGATGACATGCCTATGTCTTATATTTTCCATCTTCTAAAATCTCAAGAATCTCTTCCATGTAGATATGTGTAGAATCATTGTATATCTAACCTCAAACTCTATGTATCTTCAATATTTATCAATATAAATCTTATATCGGCTCTAAGTATCCTTGATGCAATGTTATATGGTATTGAAATTTTCTTCCATTTCCTCAACCATTGAAGGACCCAAAATCTTGCATTCATGAAAATCACCCCAACAAAAATTTATTCTACATATCTTCACATAAAAGGAATTTATAAGGATCCATTTAGAGGCTTGAGTGATAGTTATAATTGTACGAGAACTCATCCAAAGGATGATGTTGATTCTGTCATCCTTTAAAGTACATCAAACATGATCTCAAAATCTAGGAAATTGTCTAATAATTCTATTAATATTGTCCATATCTGTGGGATTGGGAATCCATACTAAAGTTCAACTTAGTATTTATAGCATGATGTAGACTCTTCCAAAACATAGAGGTAAATATAGGATCTTAGTCAGATATAATCATTAGTGGTGTTCCATGTTTCCTGACCACCTATATGAATTATATCCTTTCTAGATTATTATGTGATAATTCCTCTCAAATTTAAATGATGTTAAAAGTCTTGGAAACATTAACTACTATAACCCATATATAATTATGTCCTCTTGATGTCTTTGGAAGACTAGCAACAAATTCCATGGTGATGTTTTCACATTTCCATATATGGGTGGGTAATGGTTACATCATCCCATTATAATTTTTAATTTCAACCTTCACTTACTAATATACTAGAAACATTGATGTATTTTTCATTATTTCTTTCTTCATATTGTCCCACCAATAGTGCTCTTCGAGATCTTGATGAAACATTTTTCTCCATAGGTAGATGGACAAGGTTTATCTTTGTGCATTATTCAATAAATCCTTCTTTATCATAGGATTTTATTGAAAAAATATTCATGAACCAATTCATTCAACTCATTCTTCATCAATTTTTAATTCCAAGGATATTCATTTTCTTATTGCATCTGCATTATTTTGTATTTATTCTCCATATATTTGAGAATCTTTAAGCCTCTCTGAAAGGGATAGCTGAGAGATATTTGAGAAATGAATTATGATTTTCCTTTTATTAAATTTCCCAATTATATCCTTTTCAAGTATAATAATATTTTGTCCTTATCAATTCTCATCATTGATAAAATTTTTGGATCCTTTATTCTTATAAAATCTTCCACTTTTTTTCTTTTACAAGATGGTAATGGATTGAGCAGTCATTGTCCTTCATCATCACCAACTATCTTCACTGGAACATATGAAGATCCTTATGTTTGAATATATATTTGAGGATCATATTATTCATATATATTTCACATTTCTCCCCATAGATAAAATATCTCTATATTTTCAATGCAAAGATCACTATATCCAACTCCAAATCATTTTTATATTGTTCCTCACATGAACATTCAACATCATTAAGGTTTCGGCTATCAAGTTGTCTTTTTTACATTATTAAACTCCATAAACCCTTCTTGGAAGCATATATATATACCACAAGAATTTCCCCACTTGATGGAAACATGAGGACTGGTTCAGTGATAAACCTCTTTTTCACCTCCATAAATATATATTCACATTCACTAGTCCAAAAAAAGATTCATTCCTTATGGGTTATCTTGGTTAGTCGTTTTGATCAATGAGGTAAGTTTTTCACAAATCATTTGTAATACACATCTAGTCTAAGTAATTTAAAGATCACTATTGTAGAAGTTGGAATAGTTCCCTCATAAATTTCCCATGTCTCAAAAGAGTCACCATATATCCATTTCTTGAGTGATAATATACCCTATTAATTATACTTCCTCATTACAGAACTCACATTTACTATACATTTCATATAGCCTCTCCTTCTGCAATTTATTTAGTATGGTATTCAAATTCTTCTCAATTATTTTTGAGTATATCATAATATAATCTATAAAAAGTACCAAAAATTTTCAATGTATTCACTTATAACTATATTCATTAATTATGTAATGATTTATGGAGCATTAGTGACTCTTAAAGGCATTACTATGAACTTATAGTGTTTATACATTGTTTGAAAGGATGTTTTTGTAATATCTTCCATCATCAACTTAGTGATATCCTGTCCAAATATCCACCTTAGATAAATATTTGGTCCCACATAGTTTATTGAACAATTCATTCTCTGGTAGGGGATACTTTTCAGTTTCCATGATTTTTTTGAGTTTATGGTAATTGATATAGAGGCACATTGACTCATCATTCATCTTGAAAAAGAGGACTAGTAAACCCATGGTTAAGCACTCGGGTATATAAAAACCTTTTCTATATTCTATTTTAACGGCTTTTTTAGTGCCTCTAACTACTCGGTGGATATTCTATATGGATTATTGGGTATGGGTAGATATCTAGTTATAAATTCAATTGAAAAAATAACCACTCAGTTATGAGGAAGTACATGAAACTCTTTGTGGAATAAATCAGTATACGCCCTCATAATTAGATTGTCTTCAAGCATGATTATATCCTTTTTCATCATCATTTTATCTATAAATTTTTTATCATAAGGAATTAATATTCATGAATGAGTAAAATATTACAAGGAATATTCATCTTCTTCCTTACACTTTCTCAAAATTAGATAATGACCTGGGATGTGAAGAGTGGTCTCCCTCACCCGATGGTTAATGTGGGATTTATATAAGGACATCCAATAAATTTTCAATATAGAATCAAACACTATTAAATGATGTATTATGATATTTTATTAAATATTATATCCACAAACATTGAATTAGGAAGAGTTATATACTTTTTATGAAATAATTTTTTTTATATTCTCACATTTAGCTCAACCCCCATGTTTTGGGGTGGTGGCTGATTGTTTATACTAAATATACAAGATATGAATGAATTAGTAGAACCAAAATCATAAATAATGTTCTGTTTTCTTGAATGAATGACTAGAATACGTTTCACATCATCATTTTCAGGATCCGCCTCAATAGTAGTGATATTGTTAGGTCCACTAGGTCAAATACCCTAATATAGGGGTGAATCATGGTATGATAGATTAAAAATACTACCCATTAGGATCTTGTTTCTTCATTAAAAAAACCATTCTCTTCTTCTCTCATATCAATGTATGAAAAGAAAAAAAATCATGCACTGGATATAGTGATTTTACTTGGCTCTTCCTCACTACGGATACATCTAAGGAGCATAAAACGATGATGTTCTGAATTAAAAAATCAAATAAATCTCACTACCAGTTACAAGGATCAGGCTAGATCGCTTATATTCCCAAAATCATAGCCTTTATATGATTTAGGGTCTTCTCACTATATTCCCAATGGTCACTCTCTATATCACTTTCTCTGGCTCCCTGCTGGTGGAAAAGATCATCATCTTGCTCTTCCTTTTCTCACTTCTCTTGGAAGGGATCCACTCACAGTTTTTAGACTTGTAGGTCCATTAATTTTCCTGAAATCACGCATCCTCCACTATAAATGGATGCTCTATTGAAATATATTTTTCACTCGTAGATGAAATCCACTTTTCCATGTACTGTTAGTTGGCATAAAATAAATTCAAGAACTATTTAAGTCCCTTTTTTAACCACATGCATCTTCTGAGAACAACATAGCGCATATGCTTCCAGGACCACCTCTTCCACGAACTACCTCCACTTACGTTTTTGAGTACTTCTTCCACATACCATCTTCATTAAAAATCTCAGTGTTCTGCCTCTGCGTACTGATTCCACATACCACTTCCATGTACTAGTTCTGCCAACTTCCTTCTCTTACCACTTTCACTTTTGCAGAATTCTATCTTTCGCAGACTGCATCTTCCTTGGATCACCTTCTTCCTGTGTAGAATACAATTCTTCAAAAACACCCTTTCATGGAATCTCTCCCATGAACTGCTTCACTATTTATAGAATCCTCCGATGTGAACCTCTTTTGGACTTCACCGAATTTTTGGAGCCCAGATTTTTTCTAATAAAAACACTATACCTTAACTAGGGTATTAGCAGTCCCTATATATGCAAATAGATCAATAAAAAATTCAATTTTGAGATTTACTCAAATATTCACCACATAATGTGCTCCCACGAACCATTCTCCCTACACGGCCATGTACTTCCTTTCTTCCTTCCAGGTGGGCCAAATCACCAACTTACTTTCGCAAACAATTCCCTTCGCAGCTTCTCAAATCACCTCCTCATTTCTATGAATTAATGTCCATCCCACATACCTCAAGTCCTTTCTGTGAACCATTTTATCCCCGTGAAATATTCACATTTTCAGTATATGTCTCATGTTTCACGGTTCACTTCCTTTGACGATTTCATTTGAAATTCTACATACCACCATTCAGGGTATGTGAACAGTCCTTTGCTTTTCTCATATTGTTCTCTCCTACGTGGAAATCCTTCTATTATCAAAATTCAACTCTTGATTTTGAGACCCAAAAATTTGGCCAACACAGGAAAATTATGCAACCATAAACACCTTGTTTGAAAAAAAAACACACTATACTCATTCACGATCATCTATCTTTGTAAACAAACACAAAAACGCCTAAAACATACAGAGAGGATACCTTGATAGATTTGTTCCTAACAATATCCCCCTTTGTGTTTATTGACAACTCTTTCATGACAATATACCTAGTTAAAGATCCTTACATCTTTGATTAGAATTCACCCCTTGTTATTAATATCAAATCAAAGATTTAATTGACACATAATCTAATCCCACATAATCCATGCTTGATGGGGGAATCAATAGTATGATGTAAATCTCAACAATGAATCGCTTCATTTCATTGCAAAACAACTCTTATACTTTTATCAAGAACCTCAACTATCATGATATATATCCATTGATCAATCACATCTAGCATCATCAGATTTAATACTCCCCCTAACAACTTCAGCTACCCCTATCTCACTACTCCACCTAGAAACTTCTCCCTATTTCTTGACTACGATATTCCTCCCTATTAAAAGAAAAATTTCTCCCCATTTGTCAATGATCCCAAAGTATATTCCTTTGAGGTCTCCAAAAGGGTAAAGAACACATATTATCACATTAAAGAAAAAACACACCATACCTTGGGGAGAGGGGACCCACATAAACACTTTTTCATGTTTGGGGAGTTGACTAAACTCCCCTAGGAAGTTGATGCCTTTGAAATGGTTCTTTGGGTAAGACCACTATTAGAATGTCTACAACCTAATGTTTTATAGGAACATACTCCAACATCAAAATCCCTTTCACTATATTCTCCTTGATAAAATGATATGTTATTTCAATGTGATTTTTCCTTGAGGTAAGGACATGAGTTTTGATAATATTTGTAGAACTCGAATTATAACAATGGATTCTGATCAGAGACTTCACGTCAACCCCCATATCCTAAAGCTTCTTCTTCATCCACAATAATTATGTTCATTCTTGAGTGGCCACAATATACTCAAATTTTGTGGTTGTCAATGAAATGAAATTGTGTTTCTTTCATAGCCCAAAAATACAGAATCCACCAAGATAGAAATCACCTCCTGATGTTGATTTCTTATTATCTACTGAACCGGCACAATATGAATCTATATATCCTAATATCTTTGGATGATATTTTAATTATACATAAAACCTAAATATACAGTTCCCTTGATATACCAATTTATTATTTTTTACAAAAAGAATGTATATTTCCTTTATATGACTTTGATATCATGCTACTTGACACATGGAACAAAAATATCGGGTTGTATCATTATTAAGTACAACAGGCTTCCAAAGATCTGCTTTAATTCTTTGAAATTGATCACTTCCCCATCATCATCCCTATAAATATTTTTCTGGTTAGCCACCAGAGACTTCATCTCATTATAATTATCCATTCCAAACCTTCTCAAAACTTCCTTAGCATATTTAAATTGGGAAATGAATGTGTCGTTATATGCTTTCATAACCTATAAACCAAGGAAAATGACAGCTCACCAATCATTGACATTTGGAACTCACTTTTCATGAATTTAGAAAATTTTCTTCATTAAAATTCATTTTATCCTCTAAAAATTATATCATTGACATATACTAGCACCACCAACCATTGATTAACATAATCGTTTACATATATATTGTAATCAACTCCACCACATTTAAAACTGATCTCTTTTAGAAACTGATCTAGCCATGAATACCATGCTCTTGGTAATTTCAAAAAACAATATAAATACTTCTTCGGTCGAAAAACTTTGTTCTCGTCATCGTGAATGAAAAAACCACCTGGATTCTCAATATAAACATATTCTTATCAAACCCCATTCAAAACTATTGATTTGATGTCCATTTGGAAAACATTGACCTTTATTTGCATTGTTATGTCCATGAATAATCCAATTGGGTCTAGCCTTACAATAGGTGAAAATGTTTCATCAACATTGATACCCTCTATCTTGGAGTACCCTTTGAACACAAGTTGTACTTTGTTTCAAATAACAAGTCTATATTCCTTCATTTTGTTCTGAAAGACCAATTTAGTCCTGAGGACATTTTTGTCTTTTCTCCTCAAAATAATATCCCATATCTAATTCTTATCTATTTGGTCAGTCTCTTCATTCATAGCATGAACCCAATTCTAATCACTAGCTACTTCTCCAAAACAATTAGGCTCTACCTATGATAAGTATGATTCTTGTTGTAGAGTCTTCATCCTTCTAATCTACATTGGAGCTATTTGATCACCAATTATTTTTTGTCAACAAATTTCAACTCTTCTCTTCTATCATTGTGTAGATATAGATTTATCCTCATCCTTCTCATCATTTGAGTCTTCTTCTGAATCAACCTCTAGAAATGGATCATCCCCGGATCTAGTTATTTCTTCATCACTATCCTCTTAATATTGATCATGTATTTACTGAATATTCTTCTCATCCTCCACTATGGTTAAATCATGGATTTAAACAATATTTCCAAACCTCTTATTGAATAATTTATATTCTTTTCTTTTCATTGAGTATCCAAGAAATTTCCCTTCATCTCCATAGGATTAAAACTTTATGTGTTTCTCCTTATTGAGAATGAAACACTTACTTTCAAAGACTCAAAAGTACTTCAATGATGGATTCTTTACATACCCTATCCCATAAAGAGTCTTATCTTCTTTCAGACATAATAATGCTCTATTTCAAGTGTTGACTGTAATAATCACCAATTATTTCCAAAATTTCTCTAAAAGATCTTTCTTAATGAGTATTGTTCTCACTATATTGTCGACAATCCAATTTATTCTCTCAACTACTCCATTTCACAGTGGAGTTTTTACCACCAAAATGTGATGTCTTGTCCCATGTTTCTCGAGATAATCCTCTTCTTGGAAAATTTTGAACTCTGTTCCATTATATGTTCAGATCATCTTGATTGTTCGACCCATCATATTCTCTACTTCCCGTTAATAGTTTTTCATGCAACTCAATACCTCAAATATTTGGTTGATGATCAACACCCATGCCATTCTACTGTAATCATTAATGAAGAGAACATAACATCTCCTTCCATCAATAGCTCTTGGTGAAATTGGTCCACACACATCAATATGAACCAAATCAGGTAATCTTATGGACCTTATATCATTTTCCATATTCTTCTTTTGAATGATCTACCCTTGTTGGCAGGCATCACACGTATGCATATAATCATGTGATAATCTGGGGAGATATCGAGCAGCATCAGATATCACCAGACCTTCCAAATACATTTGGATCACATGGTTAAGACATTTATGCCACAACATATTTTCTTATTCCTAGAAAGTTCATATCTTATTCTCTACTCATGACGTGTATATTCTCATTTTTATGATTTCCCTACAATACAATAGCACCATATTTTTCCTTGATGAAACATAATTTCCTTGAAAAGCATATGGCATTTCATTAATCACACAATTGACTTATTCTTAATAAGTTGTGACTAAGACCTTCAACAACCAAAAAATATGCATGTCTCATGTCCTTTCACGAAACATTTCATTCCCATAGCCAATAATTTTCAACCCTTCATCATTATAAAATATTATGATACCTTATTTATCATACCTAATTCCCATCACTGGTTCCTTATTTAATGTCATATTATTGGTGCATCCACTGTCAATGATCCATATCTCGGTGCAATATGATGCCTTCAATTCAATTTCGGAAACCACTTCCTACTCAGATCCTTTTTTATCCATGTTTTTTAATTCATACCTGGTATGGATTTATACTCTTGATATTACTCAGAATATGATGGACCGGCTTCATCTTGTAGGGATAAAAATCAATTTTTCTTTTTCAACTCATTTGATGATACATTTTTCTTGTTCTTATGACCAACCTAAGTATTCTCTGGAGCATTCCTATGTATTATTGATGAGAAATATCTTTCTATGTGTCTGAATCCTCCACACTTGAAACAGTAACCAATAAATGATGGCTTTGAAAATTTAACTCTGTAAGAATTCCCCAGTTAGTTTTATTCTCATCGATTCATGTTTTATATGGAAAAACATTTTATGATTGTCTCTTCCTTCCACAAAAATAGAATCTTTTATGGGGTACATTCTTATGTGACAATGTTGCCCCACTAGTAATCCATTGGATTCTCTTAATCGTATGATTATTCTTTGTACCCCAATCAATATTCAATCATGGAGTATGTTCTTGTGGTCTTACTTCAACCATTATGACTTTATGTTTCCCATCAATACCAGTAAAATCATTATCATTTGAATTTTATTATTGCTTCTATTATATTGGAAAACCAGGCTCCACATTCATCTTTCATGTTATTTGTGTTATCTATTTTCCTAATGTTGTTCTATGGGTCAATAATTTTTCATTATTCTTAACAATGTTTCATAGACTGATGACTTCCTATTCATTTTTTCGATATTTTTTATTTTATCTTTTCCAATTTTAGTCAAACTATCGATCTCTGTTTGCTAAAATTCAATTTTTATTATGTACTCAACAACCTTTTCTAAGATTTCTGGTGCTGAAGACTTTATTTTTTCAATTTATTCATTTATCTCAAACTTCTCTTCTTCCTAATACTGTATATAGAGTTTCACATCACGAACCATATTGTTAGAATTATTTTTCATGGATCTCCAAACATCTATCTCTTCAAGAGGATCTTCTTGTTCATCCTGAAGATCATCTCTTCTTTTAGATTCTCTTTCATCATTGTTACTTTATTATTTTGTTATAGAATTTCTGATCATTTCCACCGAAGAATCTACTTCATGATATTTATTGTCCTCTAACTCTTCTTCAACATATTCATTTGAATATTAATCTTCTTGTGATAGATTATTCTTCTTTTTGAAGAACATTCTCTTAGAACTTATCATACCTTTCTATTGGTCATATTAGAGTACTCAAGAGGGGGTGAATTGAATATCTATAAAAAAAATTTGTTAAAAATTTCACTTAAAAATACTCCCCAATAAAAATTAATACATTCCAGTTAATCAAGGTAATATGGTTATAATAGTTTGTCTATTAAAATAAATTCTTAGAAGATTGATTAATTCTCAGTAATATCAATGTGAGTTATTGATACAACTTTTGAAGCTACTCTAATAGGGAAAAATAGTTATATCTTTTATCCAAGACTAAATATCAATGTAAAATCTAGTTTTTTTAAATTTAAAGTAATGCAGAGAAAACCCAAATTAAAATACATAGTAGATTAAACAAGTGGTTCAGTCTCAATTCGAGACTTAATCCACTCCACTTGTGGATCACCTATGACCAAAAAATCTATATAGATAATATACTGATCCACACCTTGGATTGGGATAAAACAATAGTACCTAGACTTTCTAGGCCTCACAGCCTCTACAATAGTTCTATGTGGGAAAAATGAACAACTAGGTCACACATTACCACTTCCATAGTAATGTTTGGGTGAATCATAGAGTATAATACTATTGGAGAGTGGATATCTTGTATCTTCTAGATTAAGGCATGAGATAGTGTGTGTTTTTATACATATACACACCCTGCTCAAAAAGTATTAAATTCAATACATAATAGATAAAATATGATGAGAAAGGGTTAGAAGTGCTCTGAGTGTTATTCTATGAAAATTTGGACTAGTTGGATATCGCAGATGTGTTTCCTGATTTCTATGGTGAAAATAGAGTATCGCATGTCCGATGCTCTAGTTTCTAGTTCAATAAAGAGATCTATGTAGAACTTGTTATTCTTTGAGTTGGTACTATGAAAATTTTTTAGGATCTGATCTATGGTAGTTCATCCTTCAGGTATTGAGAGTGATTTTTGTGTTCTTCAGTAGTATACTATTTTATGCATGAGTTATATGTTTAAACACTCGCTTCTCTATATTTTGGGAGCCATGCATATCTTCTTTTAATTAAGGGTGCACATGTTGGAGCTAACAGGATGAATTTATTCTTCACCTCTTACCTCGTACTTTTAGGTTACATGTCTAAAAAGACACATTAATAATGTCAGTGTCATTAAATAACTTGAATATGACTGTTAGAAATTAAATTGAAAATGATAAAAAAGATTAAAGAACCGTGTCACAGTTTGTCTTGAAACAGTATCACATGGAAATGGTGTATTTCTATTTGCCTTTGATTGGTGATATAGTCACGGTGCCATAGTTGTGTTGATATCTAGAACCAATAGAAAAAATGAGGTGTTAGGATCATGGTGTCTCTGGTAGCGGTGTCTAGTCCATTCTTAAAACATTCAATGGTGTTTGAGTCATGGTGTCAGAATTAAGGTATCAGCATTATAGTGTCAGGGTCAAGGTATTAGCATTACGGTGTCAAGGTTACAGTGTCAGGGACTTTTCTAATATCCGGAACCAGAAGCAGACTTACTATCTCACAAACTTAGACAAAAAACTGTAAATATTCTTAAGCATTAATATTCACAGAATATATTAAACTTTATTATTGGTATAATAAAACATATTAGAATAAGATTAAGCATAATTTTTGGGATTCTAGACTAGAAATAGTAATCATAAAATCATAAGGAGACCAACAAACTCCAAACATTCTTTAAACATGATTAGCATAATTTGCATGATTTGCATGATTTGTGAACCTTAAAACATGATAAAATAGGAGGACTGCAACAATCTCCCCCTTTTATGATCACAATTAATGGAATGTATGAACTATCTAAAAGTTAATAAAGACTTTATTTCTCCCCCTTTAGGGATTATCAAAATTAAAATAAGAATCAAAAAATATGAAATTAATTAGTGTAAGACCAAACTCAAACAACAATAAGGCACATTCCATTGAAAATAGGATAGAATCCAGTACAGACATAGGAAAAATAGAGAACATTCTTATCAAATAGAAATCCTTAACATCTCATGAGAGGAAGTAGAATTCTATTTTCCCTTTATAGAATCAGTATGAGGAGACACATGAGAAGAATAAGAGGTGGTAGATAAGAGTGAGCTAATGGTGAGAGAAGGAAAGGGCACAGCTTCAAAAATAGGAGGTGAAATAGTGGGTTTGGTCAAAGACAGAGTAACATATTTCTCAAGAATGATAGGTCTAATCAGGATCAGAGCCTGAGATATAGACATGGTAGCAGGAGAAAATGCAGATGAAGTAGAATAGGTGGAACCATGCCTCAAGGGAGCAGCTTCAAGATCCACTATAGCAGTGTTTTTCACATGGATATAGTGCTTCAACAAAGTGAAAAAATTGGTGATAACTTCACCTCCATATTGCATAACCTTTTGAAAATTATCTTTATTCTCAATAAACTTCTCTAAGGTAGGTGTGAACTCTTTCATCTTCTTCACTTGGTCCTCAAACGCTTGAGTCACAGGAGGAATTCTCAAATTCTATGCAAGGTACTTGAAATGACTTACCAATTCATGCTTTGTATAAATCCCTTTGATGTAGAAATACACATTCTTTGTAATCTCATCAATAGCCATAGAAGCTTCCTTATAGTACATTTGAACCATTTCATGGACATGCTCACTTTTTTAAACAATTTTAGAGATGCTTTCGTGAAAATATGGACTTTTCTATGATTTAAGCTCTACTTGAATAACCTTTCATAGAACTGCACTTTCTGACAACTGAGATTGTCGATCAGGCTTGCCTGAGGATGAACGAGCTAAGATGGAAATAGAGGGTGCAGGAAGACTTGTGACAATAGTTTCAATATATTCCATGAAAATACCAGGCAACACATCAATGGAGGATGCGGATTTTTTAACTTCTTAGGCCAAAATGTCATTATTTTCAATTATTTTCTCAAAAAAAGAGACTATATTTGGTCGGAATAGTGATGAAACCTTTTAGCTATATTTTCAGCATCTTCTTTGCTGAATCAAGAAACATGGGGTACAACAATTTCAAACACTTTCGTAAATTCCTCAACCAAATACCTTAAAGATTTCACTTCCTCACATAGCTTATGATTTTTGATTATTACTTCTTGAATTTCATGAAACATCTGAGGTTGGGTTTTCCAAATAAGTTTCTCCAAAAGCATAGTAGCATCATGTTCACTTAGATGAGTTCCAAGAAGAGTTTGATATTTCAAAATCTTCTCAAAACCAGCCATCATATTTTCACAAAACACCTTTACATACTTAATGACTACAGAGCTTGGAGCTTCTTGTGCAATCTATCGTTAAAAACCCATAATAGATTTGGGATATTTATCATGTATCACTCCTAGCAGAGAAAAATATTTCAATTGATAAGGTATTGTGATATAGATTCTTCTCTTTGAATCCAATTGATAGTATGAGACATAAAAATAGGTAGGTAATTTTTACACATTGTTCATAGGACTTGTATCAATAGAACATTGTACTTGAGTACTTCCTATAATGAGGTTTTTATCCCCCTCAATTAGTTCATCATATCTAAGACTGAGAAACTCAGTCTCTTGCTCTATTTACAAACTTGCATCAATGTCAGGCTCACCCATCTATGTTCTAGCTTGCCGAAAGTCTTGGTCATTTCTTTCTTCAGTTTACAGGATTAATTCTGGCTCAAAGTTTTCTTCAGACTGTTCCACAACTATAGGAACATTATCAACAAAAAGTTCTTCTAGATGTTCCTCAAGAACATATATCTCTTCTAAAACAACATTAGGTCTTTCTTTATCAACAAATTCTTCATCATTTATTTTTTCACCAAATTATTGTTCATAAACGTTTTATTTGGGTAATCCATTATCCTCTTCTTCTAAGGTAGTTGCTTCCATAGATACATTTTCTGCATCCTCTGGTTCTTGACTTGATTATTCCCTGAACTGATCAGATTCTAGGACTGGGTCACGCTTTTCCTTAGGTTTGGAGGGATTTTTAATGGGATTGAACATTTCATATATCCTTTTATTGCCTTCTTCCCAAGACTATTTCCAATATTTCCAATTGATTTTCATTCTTCTAAGTGTATATTTAGAGATTCAGAACTCATAGTTCTCAATGACTTTATCATTTGTCTCAACAAATCCTTTAGAAAACAACATAGTAGAAATAAATCTTGCATAAAATAGTGAGGTTGATTTTTAAGAAGTCCGGATCATATCACTAATGTGAAGAATAATTTACTTACATAATTAATTTTTTTTTTCATTTTTCTTTAGATATATTAGAAAAATATCTTGATCCTTTAGGGTTGTGAAATCTCCCTTCCTGTGGCAGATAAGATTCTGAATGAATTTGAACATTAGCTTTGTTTCTCTATCTAGATCTACTAAAATTCGCCTTCTTCTCTTCTTATTGCCATTTAGACATCCAAATATTCTTCCAAGTTGAAAATATCACAGGTGGGAGGAGATCCTCACCGATGATCCTCACATATTCCTTCTTGTGGTATTCCAAGAAAGCAGCCCAGAGCTTGGATGACAAAGTGCACCTTTTTCCCTTTATCTATGTTCTCACAAAAAACTTATCTTCTGACTCAGTGGATAAAAGAAGATACTGATAAAATTGGGAGACAAGCTTCGGATAGATGGGTGGATTTTACTTAGTAAACCAATCCAACCAGCCTTGTTCAGTCAAAACTTTCAAGAGAAGCAACTTACTTGGTAGTAGCAACTTAGGAAATACTTCCTTTTTCGGGACAACTATTCTATAAACAAGACTAGGATTCAGGGGTCCTTTAGGTGCAATTAGTGGATCCTTTATCTCTTTCTTTTGATACCTTCGCTTATTAGGAGTCGACGAAGAGGGTCGCTTCATTCTGGGCATCAAACGTCGGGTTAGAGAAGGAGAAATAGTTGAAGGAGAGCAAGGGATTTGAAAGGCAAGGGATTTCGTTTCAATATAGGAAAGCTCAAGTAAAGAGATAAGTGAAAAATATCAGGTTTTTTATCATTTAGGAAGTCCAAACATTGTAAAAAATGCATGGTAAATTAAAATATTGGATACAGTGACACAAGAAATAAATAAATACTAAAAAAACATATAGTTATTTACTGTGATACCAGAACAGGTCATCACGGTGTCATTATTACGGTGTGATAGAAAATGGTGTGACCATAATATTGAGATATAAAGTCTATGACCATGCATGTGAGACTGTAAAAGTGAAATATTAATTCCAAAGTTGTAACATGTGAGACAGTAAAAGTAAAATAGAAAGTGTGAGACAGTAACTTGTGAATCTGCAAATCAAGAAATAGTTATTTCAAGACTATAATCCTTTCATTGAATACTTATCATACCTAATTCAAGTATTATGTAATTTATACTTTCATAATATAATGGTTTATTTAATATATGAGCAAGCTGATATTCAGTTCCAATGAATCCCATTGTGATATCACATTTCTGATAATGGTATCTCAAAAATTGATGTATTACATCAATATGTTTTTTCCTAGAGTGTGGAATAGGATTCTTCGAAATTTTAATAGCACGTGTATTGTCACAATTTGTAGGTACATGCCTAAATTGATATCCATAGTCTAGTAATTTGTGTTACATCCAAAAAATTTGTTCCCAACAACTACCAGCAGCTATGTACTTAGCTTCGGTAGTAGATAATACAACAGAGTTTTGTTTCTTATTACATGATGACATTAGATACTTTCTTAAAAGGTGATATGTTCAATAGGTGTTTTTTCTATCTAACTTACAACCACAAAAATTAGCATCAAAATAGCTAACAAACTCAAATGATTATTCTCTATGATTGAACAGTCCTAGATTGATTGTATGTTTGAGGTATTTGAGAATCCTTTTAACATCATTTAAAGGAGACTCTTTAGGTTTTTATTGAATGCATGAACACATACATACACTAAAAAAAATATCAGGTTGGATAGCTGTTATACATATTAAGCTTCCAATTGTTCCTCTGTAAGTGGTTTGATCAATATATTTTCCATATTCATGAAGATCCAACTTACAAGTAGTACTCATTGGAGTATCACTACATTTATTTTTGTCCAAGCCAAAATCATTTAGAATATCTTTAGTATATTTTCTTCAATTTAAAATAATACAATATTTATTTTGAATTATTTGAAGTCCAAGAAATAATTTTAGTTAACCCATTAAACTCATTACCAATTCATTTTGCATTATTTTAGAATACTCAATACATAATGAATTTTTTGAAGACCCGAAAATAATATCATCTACATAAATTTGAACTACTAAAACATCATTAGAAAATTGTTTTATAAAATTATTTGGATCAGCTATAACTTTTCTAAAACCTTTGGAAATAAGAAAAGTACTTCATATATCATACCAAGATCTTGGAGCTTAATTTTAACCATAAAAAGCTTTTGATAATTTAAAAACCTGATTTGGAAAGTGAGGATTTAGAAAACCATAGGCTTGTTCAACAAAAACATCCTCAACTATATACCCATTTAGGAATTCACTCTTGACATACATTTGATATAGTTTAAAATTCAGATGTTCTGCATATTGAAGTAGGATTCTAATGTCTTCAAGTCTAGATACTAGTGAAAAGGTCTCCTCATAGTCAATAAATTATTCTTGATTGTAGCCTTGTGAAACTAAACTAGATTTGTTTCTAACTATGTTACCCACTACATCTACTTTATTTATAAACACCCACTTAGTGTCTATGTTAAAAATTTCCTTGGGTCTATCAACATGTTTCCAAATATTGTTCCTTTGAAACTGATTATGTTCTTCTTGCATAGTCATCACCCAAAATTCATCATTGATAGTATCATTGATGTTTTAGGTTCATGTTGTGACAAGAAATATTGATGTTAAAACTGATTTTTAAAAGCATCTCTTATTTGTGTTCTTGTATCTAAATCTCCAAAAACTGTATCTAAAGGATGGTTCTTAAGAGTTCTAATAGCTCTAGAAAAAGAAGGGCTGGTGATTTCAGGATCTTCAATAGGTTCAGGTTCATTATGGCTTGAAACGGGAGAATTTACAGAACTTTATGTTTTAATATATTCCTTCATAATATAATTAGAATATTTTTCATTGACATATAGATTTGACATATCATCCTCAAGATTCTCTAGAGAGGACTTTGTCTCATGTGGATATGTCTCATCAAACATGAGATGGACAGATTCCTCCACACATTTAGTTCTTTTGTTAAAACCACTGTAGGATTTACTAGATATTGAATATCCTAGAAGGATTCCTCCATCACTCTTGGATGCAAGTTTTTCATGATTTTCCATTGTATTAAGGATATAGACATTGCAACCAAATACATTGAAGTAGTTGACTATGGGTTTTCTATTATTCCAAAACTCATATGGAGTTATTTTAAGAATATGTCTAATCAAAACTCTATTAATAATATAGAATGTTATATTTATAGCTTCATTCCAAAAATAAAGAGGTAATCCATATTCACAAATCATGGTTCTAGAAATTTCATTCAAGGTCCTATTTTTTCTACAACCCCTTTTTTAGGTGTTCTAGGGGCAGAGAAATTATGACTATAGCAATTTTGTGGGAAAAGGGATTCAAACACTTGATTTTCAAACTCATGGCCATGATCACTTCTTAGATATTTAATTTTAAGTCTACTATGATTTTATATCATCATAGAATACTTAGTGAAATGAGAGTAGGCTTCACTTTTGTGAGACATGAAGAAGGCCCAAGTATACCTTGAAAATTCATCTACAATAATATAAACATAGTGCTTCCCATTTAAACTATAAACTATAGATGGTCCAAACAAATCCATGTGAACCAACTTGGGAGGTCGAGAAGTTGAGACTTCTTTCTTTGGTTTGAATGAAATTTTGTCTTGCTTTTCCTTTTGACAAGGATTGCACACTTTATTTTCTGGAAACTCTAGTTTAGGTAGATCATTGAATAAAGTTTTTCTATTTTTCTTTATAATAGAGTGAATATTACAATGTCCTAGTCTTCTAGGCCAAATCCAAGACTCTTTGTAAAATACACATAAACATGAAGCATTTTGAGAAACTAAATAATCTCAGTTAACATAATATACATTTTCATTTCTTAATGTAGAAAATTTTAATTCATTATTAGAATGAAAAAAATTGTAGGAATCATTTTCAAATTTAACATGAAATCCATCATCACATAATTGTGAAATAATAAGCATATTATATTTCAGTCCATCAATAAAAAGTACTTTAAAAATTAAAACTAAGTTAGAGTTTCTGATTTGGCCTATGCCAATGATTTTTTCTTTAGAATTGTCACCAAAATTGACATGGTCACCATAAATATTTATTAGGTTCTTGAAAGATGAATAGTATCATGTAATCTACCTTGAACACCCACTTTACAAATACCATAAGCTTTTACAGGAGTTCTTCAAACAATTTTCCTACAAAATAGTCAAATAAAACCAATCTTTGGTACCCATATTTTTTTGGGTCCAGTAATATTAGTAACCTACATATACCTTATTGGTTTTCTATAATCATTATTTAAATTATTTGAGAAATAAACATTATTTGGACCCAAAAACTCAAAATAATAGAATATGTATCATAGTTTGAATTAGCATAATTGTTTCTTGAACTAGTAATAAAGTTTTATGTTCTATATTTAGAAACAAAATTGGTTTTTCCAAAATTTATTTTACAAGGTTGATAGCCAATTACATTAGTGTATTTTGGGAAAATTTGTTACATAGAATTTGTACCAAGATATCATTACCAATAGTAAACCTTTCACGGTCCTTTTCAATTTCTCATTAAATAGTATTAATTCATTGTTTTCATTGAGTGATTCAACATTTTTCTCTCTTTCTATAGAAAGTTCATATTTAATAATTGAGGTAATAGAATATAGTCTCTTTAAAGACTTGTATTTATCTTTTATTTCATTACATGTCTCTTAAAGTATATTTCAATACTTAAACATTTCTTCTTTAGATATATTTTCAGAATCACTTTAATCTCCATAATAATTGTAATTTTGTACTAGAGATTCCAGGATCACCTCATATTTGTTTTTCATGAAAGTCACATTGGCTTTGATAGCCTGTTCATTATGTGAAGACTCTGAGTCAGTTGAATTGTCCTCATAATCACTCCATGTTACTTTTATTTCCTTTTTATACATTATATCTTTTTCCTCATATTAATTGTTATACTTGATCTTGGGATATTCGGCCTTCACATGTCCCTTTTGCTTACATTAATAACATTTTATCCCATCAGACTTGTCATTTCTTTTACAATCCTTCTTCCAACTTCCCTTTTGATCATATCTTCCTTTGACGTTTTTCTTTCTGGAAAATTTCTTCATTTTGTAAAACTTCTTAAACCATATGTCTAATGGATCCATCTCCTCATTATTTTCAGGTGAGGATTTTTCATTTATAGAACATTCTAAAGAGGCTTGTATTTTCTCCTTTTCTTTGTGTTCATAGGTAGTGGTCTTAAATTCCACATATTTTCTTTTGGGTTCATCCTCCTCTTACTTATTGACTTTCAACTCTTCTTTATACATCATTATTTTACCAATGAGTTGTTTGACAGGTATTCGGATGATGTCATGTGATTATATAATGGAGACATAAGTTCCTCTATATCTCTCAAATAATCATCACAAAATCCTCATGATTTTCTCCTTACCTATCACTTCTCTTCTTAGAGAGATCATTGTGTTTAAAATTTTGTTGATCCAGAGATCCATATCAGAAATAGGCTCATCATGCATCATTTTAAATTTATCATACTTAATATTATAATTATTAAGTCTCATTACTTTTACAATAGTGGTTCCCTCATGCGAAATAGAGAGTGTGTCGTAGATTTCTTAGGCAGTTTTACATGCATAAATTCTATTAAATTCATCATCTTCTAAGGCACAGTATAGGAAACTAATTTCTTTATAGATATTGTTATATGTAGCCTAGGTTGGGTCATCCCAAGTGGTTCTATCAGTATCATTAATATTATAGGCATCTATATTCGAAGAAAAAATCTCAAAACTCATACATTATAAGTGCATTTTCATTTTAATGTTCCATTGTGCATAATTGGTTCCATTGAAAAATAGAGGTCTGTTTGTAGCATCAACTTCAAGTATATTGTCCATAATAACAAGATACTTTTAAAGTGATAGAAATTTTGTACTAAATCAAAATTATAGATCTTTAAACTACAACTAAAATCACACTTGAAAAGATGTTAAAATATAGCCATAACAAGAATAAACTCCTCTAATACAAAATGATCTTCATAGTAAAGTACTCAAGAGGGGGTAAATTGAGTATGTATAAAATTTCTATTGAAAATTTCACTTAAAAATATTACCTAATAAAAATGAATACAGGCTGGTTAATCAAGGTAATATAGTTATAATAGTTTGAAAATTGAATAACTTCTCAAAAGATTGATTAATTCACAACAATATCATTGTGAGTTATTGATACAACTTTTGAAGCTACTCTCATATGCAAAAACAGTAATAACTTCTATCCAAGACTAACAATCAATGTAAAATATATTGTTCTGGAATATAAATTGAAGAAGAGAAAACCCAAATTAAAAGACACAATGGATAAAACAAGTGGTTTAGTCTCAAGCCCATACATAATCCACTCCACTTGATGATCACCTTCCACCAAGTAGTCTATATAGATAATAGATTGATCCACACCCAGGATCGGGGAATAATAACAGTACACAGACCAGCTTGGTCACAAGACCTCTTCAACAGTTCTACATGGGAAAAATGAATAACCAGGTCACACATGGCCTCTTCCGTAGTTATACGTGGATGAATTAAAGATTATAACACTATTGGAGAGAGGATATCTTGTATCCTTCAGTTTAATGCATAATATAGGGTGTGTTTTAATATAGATACACACCCTTATTGAAGAGTTGTAAATGAAGTACACAATAGATAGAATATGATTATAAAGGGTTAGAAGTTTCCTGAGTGTTATTCTATGAAACTCTTGACTTGTTAGTTGTAATAAATGTGATTCCTGATATCTCTTGTGAAAACAAAGTTTCCCAAGTCTGGTGATCTAGTTTCCAGTTCGATGAAGTGTTCTATGTATCTCGTGCTCTTCTTTGAGTTGGTATTACGAGGATGTTTGAGGATCAGATCTATGGAAGTTCACCCTTCAGGGATTGATAGAGAATTATGTATTCTTCAGTAGTATATTTTTTCATGTATTAGTTATCTTTTCAAAAGCACGATTCTCTAAATTTTTTGAGCCATGCTTATCTTCTTTTTACTTAAGGGTTCACATGTTGGAGCCATGAGGATGCATGTATTCTACACCTCATACCTTGTACTGTTAGCTTACATGTCTACAAAAAACATTAATAATTTCAGTGTGATTAAATAACTCGAATATCATTGTTAGAAATTAAATTGAAAACAAAAGAAAGATTAAAGAATGGGGTCACATTTTTTCTTGAAATGGTATCACTTGGAAATTGTGTATTATAATTTTCCTTTGATTGGTGACACAATCATGGTTCCACAACTGCATTGACATCTGGAACTAGTGGCACAAATGTGGCATTAGGATCATGGTGTCTCTATTAGTGGTGTCTAGTCCTTTGTTAAAACATTGAATAGTTTTTGAGTCACTGTATCAGAATTACAGTTTCAACGTTATGGTGCCGGGGTCATGGTATTAGCATTACGGTTTCAGGGTTACAGTATCAGGGTCGTGATATTAGCAATACGGTGTCAGGGTTATGAAGTCAGGGACATTTCCAAAATCCAAAACTGTAAACAGGCTTACTTTCTCATAGGCTTAGACAAAAATATGTAAATATTATTGACCAATAATATTCACCAATGGATTAAAATTAATTACTGGTATACTAAAACAAAATAGTACAAGATGAAGCCTATTTTTTTAGATTCTGAATTAGAATGAGTAAGAATATAATTATTAGGAGACCAAAAAATTCCAAACATGATTTTTTCATGATTAGCATAATTTTCATTATTTTTTGAACTAAAGCATGATCAAAGAGGAGGAGTTTTACACTTTCACATTTCATAAATACTTCTTTTGGATAATTTTTTTGTTGTTTTAATCGTCATCTTCAATATTCTTAAGAGGCTTTACTAAAAAATGTCCAATAATTCCACATCAGAAGCATGAAATTGGTAGCTTACCATTGATCTTTACTCTTCCACTTTGTATATATAAAGAGAGAAATGAAATGAAATCATCCAAATTATCTTCCTCATAACTATTTTCAATATAGAGATTCTTCATGGCCTTGAATGACAATTCTTTAGAATTCCCCTTTTCCACAACATCATTATCATCATTTCTCATTTCATATGCAATAAGAGTACCATACATGTTATCTAATATTAGATCCTTTAGAGCTTTGTCTTCCAACACAGAAACCATTGGATTAAACCAAGGGGGAAGTTTTCTCAAGATACACTTGAAAATATTTATATCTTTAATTCTTTTTCCAATACCACACATGTCTTCCAAAACTACATTCACCCGGTCAAAAATTGTAACAACAGAATAATTAGGGTACATTTTTATATCCTTGTGTTTCTTCCATATAACCTACAGCTATTCTTCTATGACTTTTGATCCACCCTCATAAATTCTAAGCAAAGTTTCCCACATAGAATGTGATGACTTACTTGACATCACCTTCATTTAAATTTCATTTGATAGGGATCCCCCTAAATAATTGATCCATTTTGCATCAACATCCAATTATATTATTTTAGATTCTGATAGATCACCACTCAGGATATCAGCTTATATTTCATGCATAGCTACTATGAAGAAATTCATTTGTAATGGTCATAAGTAGTGCTGCATCCAATTCTTCCACAGCTAAAAATTGTTTCTGTCAAAGATTGAAATCCCTTTATGATTGACCACCTTAATTTCTTCTACTGATAGAGAACCACTTACTTTTAACCTATATCTATGATACCAATTGTTAGGTCCACTAATTCAAATACCTTGAGAGGGGTAATAAATTAGTGTATGACATATTAAAGCTATTTCCCCCTTCAAATCTTGTTTTGTTATTAAATAGAACACTCTTCTCTCTTTCTCATGTATCAATGTATGGACAGATATAAAATCATTCACATGACTCAGTGATTTTACTTGGTTCACCCTCAGTAGGATATGTCCAAGGAGTATACAATGAGGATATGTCAATTCACCGAGTCCACTAAAGCTCGCTGCCAATTACAAGATTTCAGCTAGATCACTTCTATGTCCAAGATCACTGCCTTTACAATATTTAGGGTCTAATTACTTCATTCCTAAGGGTAACTCCCTATGTCTCTTTTTCTAGCTCACTGCTAATGGAAAGGGTCACCATGTTCCTCTTCTATTGCTCATTACTCTAGGAAGGCATTCTATCACATTTTATGGACATGGAGGTCCCTTAATTTTGCTTGAAATAATGCATCCCCAACTAATATGGTAAGCTCAATTGAAGTCACTTTTTTACCCATAGATGAAATCCACTTTTCTGTGTACTGTTAGTTGGAAGAAATTACATTCTCAAACAGTTTGAGTCCCTTCATGAACCACTATCTTCTTCTGCAAACTGCATAGTGCATTTTTTTCGCAGGCCACCTCTTTCGCTAACTACCTCCACTTCTTATTTCATGTACTGCCTCTATGTAATGCCTTCATGAATGTCTCTATATACCACCTTCACCGACTACTTTCACATATAGCTTCCTTATACTTCCTTAACTTACCACTTCTACTTCTATAAAAGTCCTTCTTCCATAGACTGCTTCTTTCATGGACCTCATTCTTCCTTTGTAGACTATAATTCTTTACAAACATCCATCAATGGAATCTCTTCCCCAAACTTCTTCACCCTTCACAGAATCCTCCTCCATGATCCTCTTCCAGACTTCACCAAATTCCCCGAGAAAATATTTTTTGTAATAAAAATTCCTCTACCATAATCAATGGATTAGTGGTACTTATATAGGAAAATATATCTGTAAATTTGGTAATCCGAGATTTACCCAAATCCTCAAAGTGTATTGTGCTTCCCTGAAGTGTTCTCCCTACTTGGTCGCATACTGCCTTTCTTCCTTTGCGGCAGCCTAAATCATCATCTCATTTTCCCAAACAATAGAATTCATGACTTATCAAATCATTTCCTCATTTCTATGAATGAAAATTCATACAACATACCTCAATTATTCTTTATAAACCATTTTCTCACTGTGAATCGTTCTCATACATGGTCTACATCTCATGATTCGTAGTTCCCTTCCTCTATCTATTTCCTTTGATATTCCACATACCACCATTCACGATCTGTAAAATTTCCTTTGTAGTCTGCATACTAATCACTCTTACATGGAAATCCTTCATTTTCCAAAATTAATCTTCTGATTTTGAGAACCAATAATTTGGAAAACAATGGGAAACTAGACCACCTTAAACATATACATCCGAAAATACCAACCATACTCATTCATGGTCATATGGATTTTTCAAAAAACAAAATCACACCCAAAACATAATTATAGGACACCTTGAGAGATTTTTTCCCAATAGATATCATATTTTCTTTCCTTTACCTCTAGTCTGTGGAGGGTTTTTCCATTGATTTTCTCTAATAACAATTAGGTTAGATCATTTTCCTTCATAATTCCCTTATTCCATGTAGTTGAAACATTATTCCATAGGATGATTTTTGATCTGAAACTTCTTTTCATCCTTCATATTCATTGTTTTCATTATCTCTCACCGGTATTTATCCACCCAATCCCATCCTTTACCAAAATTTAATCATCTCCAATTTCACTTCATATAGTTTCTAAGATTCTTCTTCCCATACAATTGACAAATGGGACATTGGGTTTTATTTCCTCCATGAGATTTATTTATTGATACTCCTGAATTAAACTCCAATTTTAACTTTTTTTTATCCCTAGTCCCATGAGACCATTGAGAATCACCGATATCCATCTCAATTTTTAGAAACAAAATACACAATATCTTCCAATTTTTCAAATTACTCATTCACTAAAGATTTTTTCACACCCAAATTTTTCCCACTAAATAAATTTTCCACCTTAATTTAAATGTTTATGACAGTGTTAGAGGCATTCCATGAAATCCTTGAGATGTTTTATTCATACAACATGATAGACTAATTTTCATTTACCATTAGTCTAAGGAACTCCCTCTCTATTTTAAGATGGATATTTCATGGAAAATATTTATTGAAAATTATTTTCTTCAACTATTTACATTCCATGAAATAAATATCCTATTTGGACTTCACATTGTTGATTATCATCCACCCTTGATCATCTTACCCCTCCAAGTGATAAATATCCCTCACTACTTTCTATTATTCGAAGCATTTAACAAGATAGATTGTATTCTCAATGGATTTAATACATTTTCCATGATAATTAAATCGGAATATCCACTCAATGTAGGAGTCTCATATCGTATAAAATCCTTAACTGAAACATTCTCTTTCTTAGGAGAAGGAGGGAATTTTTCATTATTCAAGTAATTATTAATAACTTAAGATATTTTATCTAGTATCTCCATGAATATATAATATCCCTATGCAATAAAATTAGTCATATAATTTGGGAAATCATCATATTTCCAGTCATATTAGTTGTTGGCATGGTTTCTCATGTTTCCCACTATTGACTAAAAGAAAAGAAAAACAAGATGATAATACATTATCTAAGAAACCTACAAAATGGAAACTTTTAATAATATAATTAATAACATATAAATGATAAGTATATCATAACTTAAAATTATATGGGTTTTAATCTAGGTTATCCATATTAATTTCCTTGTTAGGTTTTCTAGACAAAAATTTTTTTCAAATCCATCATAACTATTCATAAAAAGATTTCATACTTCTAAATCATTTCCCAGAAGCATCAAACTTGGGTGCATCAAGTCCTTTTTTCATAAAATATGTGATAATAAAATCAATTCCAAATTCACCTTTTTAGGTTTATTACTCCTAAGTAAAATAGTGAAAATTCCATATCCACTATTAGTAACCATAGAGGGGTTTAATTTTATATAAATCACTCACTTTATAATTTAACAAAATTATATGATTTTTTCCTATACTTAGAAATATCTGTATAGTTCTCGGTAAATTATTCTATTCCTAATCTGAAAAAATAAAATGAAAATACATAGATACCAACTATATCAAAAAATACTTTTATACATATTATTACATGATTTTTAACATAAATATCCATTAATACAGAACAAGGATCTAAAAGGAATTGTGTCTTTGGTGGAATGGGTAAGTAAAACATCACCAAGAAAATAAATTTTCTTTATTTTAATCTCCATACTAAGCTTTAAAATACCTTTGATATTCAATATCTACATGGGATAAAATGTGTAATACATATAAAAAAATTGGTGACCTAAAAATCCCAATAATGGGATAAACCTAATAAGGAAACATAACATGTGAGTCAAAGATATAACAATATAATATAAAATATAAGTCTCATGAGTAATCACATGGGAGAATAATAAAAATAACATGGTATAATAATATTAGTAAAATATAGTAAATGTGGTAGAAAAACAAAATGTGAAATAATAATAAGTCAAGGTTAACTTCCAAGACAACATCGCATGGTGGACAGAGTCCCATAGTGGATTACGTTTCATCTATAAACCCGTACAAAACTTCTCATCAGAAAAAATCCTTACCCAATGAATTGTATTGATATTTGGAATCATATATCATAACATGTTTGAGATTATATTTTCCAAAAAAAATTAATCAATCATAAGGTATAGACATAAGAATTACCCATGGAAATAAATGGGATTCATAATCTTGCCACATATCCTTATAAAAAGATATTTCCTAAAGAAGACACTTTGAAATGATTATAAAGAACGTATTACCCATAAAAAGAAGGTATAATAATAAATGTATCTATATGAGACACATATATATCTAATTAATAATAATTCACTAATAATAAATAGAGAGACAAAGTGTTTTATAAAGATAATAGTAATAACCTGAAGAAAAATGGTGGTTTAGAGATATCCATTACCTCGAGCCCGACTCATTACATTTGTTCCTTATATTCTTAAATAATAAACATATGATAATATTTTACTTTATAAAAAACTTCTTCAAGTTTATTATTCCTTTTATTTTATTTATTACCCAGTAATATTCAATTACATAATCCAAATTTACTTAGTAATGATCAATAAATTTCGTGTTAGACATTTTGACGTTATTCATACCATATGTCCATAATGACATCGTTAGGTTGAAAATGGTCAAATAGTTCATTATTAAAACATCTATAGAATTATAATCATGAAATAATTTTCATTTTAATACATAAATTATATTTTTAAAAAGAATCCAGTAATATGTTTCTGAAATAGTAAAGATGTCACAATCATAGAGACGGTAGGTAATATATACGCATGAGTAATATTTCTATTTTTTTCAAGGATCATGATGGAAAGAAGGTAAGTATTATATTATATTTAAATAAAGATAATTATAACATAAATTTCATATTATTTATTTAAATACACTTATATATACCATCCATGTGAAGCGGTAATGAAAATTGAATCAAATCGATTCTTACATGTGGTATTCCACACATATGTATGAAAGAAAAAATAATATTTATATATAGGGAAGGTAAGAAAATATATTGTATATTAATTTTCTAGGATTATAAATATTCAATAATTATTATATATATTCATTAAAGTCATCATCATAAACATCTGGGAAATCATATGATGTAAAACGAATTACATTGGTCTTGAGGCAGCATTCTAGAATAAACAAGAATGATGGTTTTGTTTCACATTTTATGGTAGAAGATATAAATGTAGGTTATTAAGTTAACATAATAAAAAAAATAACTATATTTGAGATACTTATATTATTAAATCACCATGTCTGAATAATATTGGAATGAGGTGGAAGAATAAATAATAAAAAATCATTGTAAAAAAATTTACATCTTTTTCTGACAAACACTTTAGGTTTATACCCAAACCATTCATAGGAATAATTTATGGCAAAAACAATGAAAAAATGTTGGGGGTGGGTATTCAAGGAAGTTATTTTGGTAAGGATTAACTAAACCAAAATTCACTTGATTTTTGGAGGGGATAGGATAAGGGTTTCCCTTGATAAGAGGTAGAGAGGACCCACTTTTAATTTTTCAAATGAATAAAATATATAAATTTATTACTCACACCAGATGGATAAAAAATGAACCATTGACAAATATTAGAATGTATAGGGTATAAATAGTTTCATAAAATGTAAATTACATAATATTTTATTTAATTGTATCCTTTATATATTTATTTTAACCCCCCCCCCCCAATAATCATGTTTTAATCATAGATGTGTTAGTAAATTATCATTATTTTTACTACTAATTATAACCAAAAATTAACTTAACATTAATAAATAATTTTAGTTATTATAATATAAAATATTTATTCTATTGTATTAAATTCAATTCACAAAATAGTTATAATTTCAAATAAAAAAATCTCTCAAAACATGATGAAAAATAGTTTTTTAAAAAATTGTGTTTCTAACCCCAAAATTGTACTTATAAAAAAATTACATATACATATGATCCAAATGTAATTATTTATATTACATATAAAAATATAATAAAATATTTCTTTTAAATAAAATTTAAATTATAATGGTTCTTTTAAATTATTTTATTTAATGAAAAAAAATTACAAGTTTACAAAATCTGTATTTTCCACTGTTCACTGAAAAATAAATATCTTCAGAAAAATTCCAAACAATCCCCCTAAGATTAATTTTATATCATGTTATATGAAAGTATATAATTTTTTTAAGAAACATTAAAGTTACATAAATTAATAATATTATTTTCTCTCAAAAATTAATAAAAAGATTTTGCAAGAAAACATATTTTTGAAGTACAAAATTTCTTTACTTAAAATTTAGTGATTATTTTCTATAAATTTATCAATACATTTATATTACATAGGAATATTATATATATTTTATAATGTGGTTAACCTTATTCATACACACTAATTTAATAGCAAGGTTATATTTATAATATAAAAGTAATAATATTTCATAGTCCATTTTGGATTGGTTGTGTATGTCATATGCACTATCAAATATAGTTTTATTTTTAAAATATCATGGTGTTATTATTTCCCTTTAAAATAAACTATAAAATATTTATAGAAATGATAAAATAAAAAATTCCACTCTTTTAACTTTAAAAAATTTCATATGCATTAGCAGAGGCAAAAAAATGATGTTGTTAATGAATCGTAAGGTTTTTTTAGAGAATAAAGAAATTATTTTAATTATGGTAATTTATTTTTAATATTTTTTTATTATATAATACCATAAAATCTTACAAAACACTAACAAAATATTTATTTATTTAACAGAAAAATAAAGTCTATTATTTTAAAAATATTAAAAGTAATATAATTTGAGTGAATTATAGTGTTGTTTGAACTTTATAGATAGATATAACCATTTTTTGTTGTGTCAAATAATTATATTCAAATTCTATGTTTTCCTTGTTGTCTTTTGGGTAAAATTAAATGAATAGTATTAGAATAAAAATAATGAAATTTCATGAAAAAAATTATTTTATTAATTATCTAAAAATCATAAGAACCTCAAAATATAGAATTGTGGATTAAATATTGTTGAAAATTTCACCCATTAGGAAATTTTGAGACAATTTTTAAAATAAAAGTAAAATTTTAACCCTTTTAGAGTGAAAAAAAGATGTTACCATGGTTAAGGTTGAAGAAGGTTAATGAAGGAGTCAAAACAAAAATATGGTTTAAAACAACACTTAAATAAATTTGGTTGATGAGATATAAAAAAATACTAACTTATATTTTAATCTCTATCCATTTGTAAGAATTCAACTAGATAATAGAATTTTATATTTTAATACTTTATGAAATTTTAAGAATGCTCCTCTATTCACTTATAAAATGAAACTCCTAATTTATCTTCGTTAAATCACTTTTTGATTTTTTGAATTTAAACCCACTAAAATTATCTTATATAAATAATTATCAACATTATGGGAATTTTGGACTTCCTAAATGTAAAGACCCTCAAATTTCAAGGAAATTTTTTTCTTAATTTTCTTTGGAATTTTACAAGAGCGCAGCTTCAGACGGCACCTGATTCCGAGGCCCGGTGTGCCCGGAATCAATTTCCGAAGTTTGGCTCGGGTACGTTCAGTGAACGGACGAGCGGGTTTTTCTATCTTTTGAACCGGTGCCCAGAATCGAATTCTGAGGGCACCGATGAAATCGCAGCGCCGGTATTTGCTTAGAAATGCCTCTTCCGGAGTTGCGTTTGCTCAGACGTGGTTTTTAAATTTTGCGGCTTTAAGTCAGAAATAAAATAAAGTTTGTGCGACAACTTTATTTTATTTCACTTAAGCTGCTTGGAAGCCACTTGAAGCCACTTAAAGGCGGCTTGAACTGAGTTGAACTGGATAGGATGCTATCCAGAAATATCCTATCCCCTTGGTAGGATATTTGTGAGGCAGGGCCCGCACGAGCCCCGCCGTTTCTTTCGCTAAGTAACGCACCCGCGAAAACCCGTCAAAGTAACTGAAAAGTCAACCGACGCGTTTTCTTTAATTCTTAACAGACCATTTAATTGGGCGGTTTATTTCGTGAATTAAATGGGCTGTTTCATTCGTTGAATTAATTCAACGAATTTAATGGGTCATTACTTACGCGTCTGCGTTCGTTGGCAAAATAATAAAATAAGACCAACTCTTTCTTTTGGAGGATTACTCGTTGTGCGAGATTCTCTGGGCCTCCACCTTCCCCGCGAAGAACGCGAAGAACGCGAAGAACGTCGGTGACCAGAATTCGACGACGCACACCGAGATCTGCGACGTCGACGAGCTTTACCCGCGACGTTCTTCGGCGACGCCTCTTCTTCCGTGGCCGATCCTCGTTCGGAAACTA
This sequence comes from Viscum album, assembly GCA_963277665.1. NCBI lineage: Eukaryota > Viridiplantae > Streptophyta > Magnoliopsida > Santalales > Viscaceae > Viscum > Viscum album. Next base: position 800,248,553 of record OY728155.1, read on the forward strand.
AGGTGAGAATCGGATCGTTTAAATTCTCCCTTTTTTTTAAATTTCAATAACAACGGATTTAATTAATTAAATCCGTTTGTTCTTGATCCGGAGATTGGCGACGCGACGCCGGATACCGCGACGACGCGACGATCCCCCTTCTTCCGCGACGAGCAATCCCGCGACGACCTCTCGTCTGACGACGACGACAAGGTAAGGGTTGATTTGAAATATTTTGTTTTCCCCGTGTTTATTCTTTTAAAGTAAAGAACATGATCTCCGACAATTTTGAATTATTTAAAATTTTTGTTGATTATTTCCTTTTCCTCCCGTGGTTTATGACTAACGCGGAGGGTGCGGATCTAACAAACAAGACACGGCAACCCTCCGCCGATCTTCCCTTTTTTGTGCGGATTTGGCGGACGACGACGAACCGTGCGGCAAGGGCGATCCGTTGATCCCGCAGTGAAGATCGGCCCCCGGGAGGAGCAACGGCGCAGACGGGAGGCAAAACGGGCCACCGGAGCAACTCCGGCGGCCCGCGGAAGGGGGCGGCGGCGCGGGTCGCCGGCGCGGCGGCGCCGGCGACCGGAGGCGGCGGCGCCCGGGGCGCCGCCGGAGGAGTCCGCCGCGGCCGAGCCGCGGCGGCGGCGAACCGCCGGACCGCGTCCGCGGTCCGGCCACCCAGCACGCGGCCCGCGCGGGCCGCGTTTCTCCAAAGCCGCGGGTCAAACCCGCGGCGGCTCATTCGGCCGCGCGGCCGAAGCCGAGCCGGCCGGTCCGGTCGGCCGGGCCGCGCCCAGGCCGGACCGGACCCCGCCTAGCCGGGTCGGGCCGGGTCGGGCCGACCCGGTTCGGCCAACCCAGGGGGGGTTCGGGCCGGTCGCCCCCGGCCCAGAACCCCCGTTTCGGGCCCTCTTCGGTCTTTCGCCCATATCTTGGGCCTGGGACCTCCGATTGACGAACCGTCAGCGGCTACGCGATCCTTGGATTGAGACGGTTGTTTCGGTATATTATACTCAAGGTTTCGGAAGACTTTGGGTTCGGCCGGGTTGGTTCGTACACGAAACCAACCGGGCCCTCGGAGCGGAAACGCTCATAACTTGAGCTACGGACGTCCGATCGACGTACCGTCAGCTGTGGTAGTTTCCTCTAAGTGAGAAGGAACTTTTGGCATACTCCGCCCGAGGATCAGACGCAGGCGGAGTATGGTCGGGTTGGTTTTGCCCTAAAAACCAACCGGGCCCCTGAGACGAAAATGCCAATAACTCTCAGACCGGGCGTCCGATTGACGCGCCGTCTGTTGCGTTGAGATCCTGTTGTCGATACGGAACTTTTGGATACATCAACTTCGGACTACGTGTCATTTGATGTATCAGCCTCTCGGCTCGTGGAGCGGACCCTCCTAAACGAGCTCGCTATGTGCGGGAACCCTAGCGCTGGCTGTGACTTCGACGACAGAGCAGAGATCCTCCGTGGACTGCGACGACGGCAGAGCAGAGATCCTCAGTGGACTGCGACGACGGCAGAGCAGAGATCCTTCGTGGACTGCGGCGACGACTGTTCAGAGATCCTCAGTGGACTGCGTCGACTACTGCACTCAGCGATCCTACGTGGATCAGTGCTACAGGTTCTGTGTGAGCCCGATCCTATGTGGGTCCTTACTACCGGTTCTGTGTGAGCCACTGCCTACAGGTTCTGTGTGAGCCCGATCCTATGTGGGTATTTTGCGGGGGTTAGTACCTATCGATCCTTCGTGGGTCCGACGACTTAGATGGATCAGTGATCATCTTTGACGTCATCTGAAAAAGTATACCTGGTTGAGCTGAATCTTATGTTACTCTCCTTTGTGGATTGTGTTGAACTATCCTATGTGGATTTACTTTTTACTCTCCTTGTGGATTTGAGTCTTGCTTTCCTTTGTGGATTGAGTTGTTCTTGATCTCGTGAGCAGAGCTGGAATTGGGGACTTAGGTATATGTATGGGCATATACCTAAGTCGAGTCAGATGTTACTTCGTGATTTCATCTTTCTTTTGTGCTATATCCTTTGTGGATTTCGGGAGACCTTCGGGGGTCTCGGGGTCCTTACTGAGTAGCTTATACTCACCCCTGCACGGGCTATGCCCGCACCTTGTTGTGTTGGATGCAGACGACGGACAGCGCTGATCGCGGTTGGGGCGTGGAGCAGGACGGTACCTGGAGGTGGACCACTGGGCGGGATGTGCTCGGAGCGGACGTGGGACCCGAGGAGCCTGGAGGCTATCTGTACCCACCCTTCAGGTGGGATTGCCAGTGGACGACACGAGGCCGCCGTCTTTTCTTCAGTTTCTGTACTTTACTTTTCAGTTGTACTTTCAGTTGGGCTTGTATTCCGGCCCCTTTACTTTTCTGCACTTTGTAGTTACTTCTTCTTGCTGACTCTGTGGTGGTTGTTACTTATAAAGGCAATGCCTTCCCTGCTTACCGGGAATTTACGCCTTGGTGCTAGTCGCCTGCCCCTGGCCTATGGAAGGCGGGCTTGGGGTAGTCAGGGCACGGGCCCCGAGGATGGGTTGTGACAAATTGGTATCAGAGGTGGTCGGTTCTACCGCAAACTCTGATCGTCTTTTCTTTCTATATGATGCAATAGTGTTTAGTGAATTGAGTGTGGTTATCAGTTCAGGGAGCCCAGTGTTGGTGCGGCGGCCGACGTATCCGTACACCAGGACCCTGACTCCTGATTTCCGACTTAATGCATGAAAACATTGATTGCGTGTGTGTTTCAAGTCTTTTTTGTGATTACTTGTGTCAGCTCACCGGGTATACTGATCTGCTTTATGAAAGTCTCAAGTTTTCCTTGTGATTACTTGTGCCAGCTCACCAGGTATACTGTTCTGACTATGGTGCTCTTGTTCTCCTTTTCAGGATGGCCCCGCGACGACAGCCAGCTAGGGTTCCGAGTGTAGGGCGCGACGGCAGCCCACCGAGCGATGAGGCCTCGGTGCAGGGCCCTTTGCCAGCAGTGGCACCGGCGGTAGCCTTACCCGCCGAGCCACCGATGCTTCCAGTACCAGACGCTGACGATGCACGTCGCCTCAGGGCACTGCATGAGTTTCAGAGCCAGCGACCGCCCAGGTTTCGCGGTGAGGCGGACCCCCAGGCCGCCGAGGACTGGCTAGAGGCGGTGGTACGAATATTTAGGCTAGTGAGGACACCAGCGGATCTCATGGTGATTCTCGCGGCGAGCCTCCTGCAGGCGGCGGCAGGACGATGGTGGAGCTTGATGCTCCAGGTTCACGATGAGGCATCCTTGCTCTGGACGGACTTCGAGAGCCTCTTCCGCTCTGAGTTCGTCCCTGCCACCCTCCGAGCGGTGCGCATCCAGGAGCTTCTCCAGCTGCGCCAGGGCAGCATGACGGTCGCTCAGTACGCGGCGAGGTTCACTGACCTATCTCGCTACTCGACCGACATGGTACGGGACCCCTTCTTCCGGGCCCGGACCTTCGAGCAGGGCTTGCGACAGGAGATTCGGGCGTCGCTGATCTCCCTCAGCATTCCAACCCAGGCGGGAGTGCTGGAGCGAGCCCTCCTGATCGAGAGCTTCCTGGAAGAGCCTTCTTCAGCGGCGAGACCTAGCGCAGGGCGGCAGGTAGCTGAGTCTTCGGCAGTAGGTAGCCGACGGATGACTCTGGGGTCCAGGCAGACCAGACCCCCACGCAGACGGCCTCAGGACACCGGCTCAGCAGTGCGAGGCACACAGCGGAGTGCCAGCCTTCCGAGAGGCAGGCTATGCTACTCTTGCGGCGGGCAGGGTCACATGGCTCGTGATTGCCCGACTCGCCGACCAGAGGAGCAGCAGACGGTGGAGGGGCCACCCATGCAGAGGCAGAGGGTCGACCGTGGCGGTCCGCAGGGAGGAGGCGGACGAGGCAGAGGAGCTGGCCGAGCAGCGGGTGGTGGGCGACGCTTCCAGGCTCTACCCCCCCACCACCAGGAGGGCCACCTCGAACACAGGGAGATGGCGGGCAGGGACAGGCCCAGCTCCAGGCAGTGGAGGCCTACGACCCCGACATGCCAGAGATGATTCGAGGTACGATCTGTGTCTATTCCACCCTTGCTGCAGTACTTATAGACACAGGAGCAAGTCACTCTTTCATAGCCTCTGCCCTTGTTCGGAGCTCTGAGATTCCGACTGAGCCATTGGCTCGATCCTTACGGCTAGAGACTCCTACGGGAGCAGACTCGACGATTACGCACTGGTGCCGGCAGTGTGAGCTTACTCTAGGAGGCGAGAGCTTCGGCTGGGATCTCCTTGTAGCGGCGTCGAGGCCTTACGACGTCATCTTGGGCATGGATTGGCTATCCACGGTTCATGCCCAGATCGACTGTTTTAGGCGCAAGGTGCGATGTGTTCGCACCGACGGGAGCAGGTTTACCTTCACCGGCGAGAAGGGAACCTTTGCAGCACAGGATGGACTTCCGCGGAGGAGAGTGCAGCCCATCTCTCATCAGTTGGCTAGCCTCATCCTAGGAGCAGTGGACGTGCGGAGTCCAGTTTTTCCTGCAGTGGTGGACCAGTACGTGGACGTCTTTCCCGAAGACGTTCCAGGGCTACCTCCTCATAGAGAGGTAGACTTTTACATCGACTTGTACCCCGGGACAGCCCCGATATCTACTCCAGCATATCGGATGGCCCCCGCCGAGCTTCGGGAGCTGCGGGTACAGTTGGAGGACTTGGAGAGCAAGGGGTTTATCCGACCCAGTGTTTCACCCTGGGCTTCCCCGATTTTGTTCGCCAAGAAGGCGGACGGGAGCTTGCGACTATGTGTCGACTATCGTCGCCTGAACCAGGTGACAGTGAGGAACAAGTATCCGCTGCCACGGATTGATGACCTCTTCGATCAGCTCAAGGGAGCGCGGTGGTTCTCGAAGATAGACCTCCGGTCAGGCTATCATCAGCTCAGAGTTCGAGACGAGGACGTGCAGAAGACGACCTTCAGGTGTCGGTATGGCCATTATGAGTTCTTGGTTATGCCGTTCGGCGTAACCAATGCTCCAGCAGTGTTCATGAGCCTCATGAACAGGATCTTCCAGCCATACCTCGACCGATTTGTCGTGGTCTTCATTGACGACATTTTGGTATACTCGACGACTGAGGAGGAGCATGCCTACCACCTGCGAGTTGTTCTAGACACACTCCGAGAGCACCAGCTTTATGGCAAGCTCTCAAAGTGCCAGTTCTGGTTATGTGAGGTCCACTTCTTGGGGCACGTCATCTCTGAGGCGGGAGTTGCAGTGGATCCCGCGAAGATCGAGGCAGTGCTAGCTTGGGAGCCACCCAAGAGCGTGACAGAGGTGCGGAGCTTCTTGGGCCTAGCCGGATACTATCGGAGATTCGTTCCAGACTTCTCCAGAGTTGTGGCACCACTCTCAGCGTTGACGAAGAAGGGGAAACCCTTCGTGTGGTCAGACAGATGTCAGCAGAGCTTCCAGGAGCTGAGACAGAGATTGACCAGCGCACCTATCTTGAGGTTGCCTGAGGAGGGACTTGGATACGTAGTTTACTGCGATGCATCAGGGACTGGACTCGGGTGCGTCCTGATGCAGGAGCGGGCCGTGATCGCCTACGGGTCACGTCAGTTGAGGCCGCATGAGCAGAACTACGCCACTCATGACCTGGAGTTAGCAGCAGTGGTCTTCGCTCTGAAGACTTGGCGGCACTATCTGATGGGCGAGCGCTTCATAGTCTTTTCTGACCACCAGAGTCTCAGGTATATCTTCTCTCAGAAGGACCTGAACCTGAGACAGTAGAGATGGCTTGAGTTCCTCCAGGACTATGACTTTGAGATAGTCTATACTCCTGGGAAGGGGAACGTGGTAGCCGATGCCCTCAGCAGGAGGACGGGCATTCAGCTACTTGAGGAGGCGACGGAGCAGCTAGCCTCCTTGCAGATATCCTTCGTGGATAGAGACGGAGCAGCCTTTCTTCAGTCTCTCACAGTCTCTCCTCCACTTCTACAGCGGGTCAGAGAGGCTCAGCGTGGGGACGCTGACTGTGAGACCCGGCGTGCACTGATATCCTCAGGTCAGGCGCCTGATGGTTTCTCCCTTGGAGCAGAGCACGACATCCTTTTCAGAGGACGTACCTTCGTACCAGTCTCTTTACGAGAGGAGGTGCTGAGAGAGTTTCACACTTCTCCCTTGGCGGTGCATCCCGGAGTGGCGAAGATGTACCAGGATCTCAGACGACAGCACTGGTGGCCGGGCATGAAGAAAGCTGTGGCAGAGTTCGTTTCATGATGCCTCACCTGCCAGCAGGTGAAGGCAGAGCATCAGGTACCAGCAGGCTTGGTACAGCCCTTGGAGGTCCCGGAGTGGAAGTGGGATGGCATATCTATGGACTTCGTGACTGGACTTCCACGCACTTCCAGAGGTCACGACTCCATTTGGGTGATTGTCGACCGACTCACCAAGTCGGCACACTTCTTACCCATCAGAGAGCAGGGCTCAGTGGAGAGCTTGGGACGTCTTTACGTCCAGGAGATCGTACGGCTTCACGGTGTGCCATCGTCTATCGTCTCCGATCGAGATGCTCGTTTCACTTCCCGGCTTTGGAAGGGGTTGCAGGAGGCGTTCGGGACGCGGCTCCATCTGAGCACAACCTTCCACCCTCAGACGGATGGTCAGACGGAGAGGACCATACAGACACTCGAGGACATGCTCCGTGCATGTGTTCTCGACTTTGGTCGCAGCTGGGAGGATCACCTACCCTTGGTGGAGTTCGCGTACAACAACAGCTACCACTCCACCATCAGGATGGCACCATACGAGGCGTTGTACGGCAGACCCTGCAGATCATCGTTGTGCTGGACAGACCCTGGGGAGTCAGCACTCGTGGGACCAGAGATGGTCCGAGCCACGACAGAGAAGGTCCAGATCATCCAGGAGAGGATGAGGACAGCTCAGAGCCGGCAGAAGTCATATGCTGACAGGAGGCGGAGGCCACTGGAGTTCGAGGATGGCGACCACGTCCTTTTGCGTGTCTCACCTCGACGTGGTTTACGGAGATTTGGCCGAGGCGGAAAGTTGTCTCCACGCTTCATCGGGCCTTTCCAGGTCCTCAGCAGGATAGGAGAGGTGGCTTATCGCCTGGCTCTACCACCTCAGTTGCACCGGGTGCACGACGTCTTCCACGTGTCTCAGCTGAGGAGATACGTGCACGACCCGACGCACATCATCGACTTTGGGGAGCTGGACATGGACGATGGGGCGACTTTTGCAGAGGTCCCAGTGGAGATCGAGGATCGACAGGAGCGAGTCCTACGTGGGTGGTCGATTCCTCTTGTGCGCGTCAGATGGCAGCACGGGAACCTCCAGGAGAGCACTTGGGAGCGGGAGGCTCAGATGCGTGCTCAGTACCCCCATTTGTTCCCCTAGTTTTGATGTATCTTTACGGGGACGTAAAGCCCTGAGGTGGGAGTAATGTAAAGACCCGCAAATTTCAAGGAAATTTTTTTCTTAATTTTCTTTGGAATTTTACAAGAGCGCAGCTTCAGACGGCACCTGATTCCGAGGCCCGGTGTGCCCGGAATCAATTTCCGAAGTTTGGCTCGGGTACGTTCAGTGAACGGACGAGCGGGTTTTTCTATCTTTTGAACCGGTGCCCAGAATCGAATTCTGAGGGCACCGATGAAATCGCAGCGCCGGTATTTTCTTAGAAACGCCTCTTCCGGAGTTGCGTTTGCTCAGACGTGGTTTTTAAATTTTGCGGCTTTAAGTCAGAAATAAAATAAAGTTTGTGCGACAACTTTATTTTATTTCACTTAAGCTGCTTGGAAGCCACTTGAAGCCACTTAAAGGCGGCTTGAACTGAGTTGAACTGGATAGGATGCTATCCAGAAATATCCTATCCCCTTGGTAGGATATTTGTGAGGCAGGGCCCGCACGAGCCCCGCTGTTTCTTTCGCTAAGTAACGCACCCGCGAAAACCCGTCAAAATAACTGAAAAGTCAACCGACGCGTTTTCTTTAATTCTTAACAGACCATTTAATTGGGCGGTTTATTTCGTGAATTAAATGGGCTGTTTCATTCGTTGAATTAATTCAACGAATTTAATGGGTCGTTACTTACGCGTCTGCGTTCGTTGGCAAAATAATAAAATAAGACCAACTCTTTCTTTTGGAGGATTACTCGTTGTGCGAGATTCTCTGGGCCTCCACCTTCCCCGCAAAGAACGCGAAGAATGCGAATAACGCGAAGAACGCCGGTGACCGGAATTCGACGACGCACACCGAGATCTGCGACGTCGACGAGCTTTACCTGCGACGTTCTTCGGCGACGCCTCTTCTTCCGTGGCCGATCCTCGTTCGGAAACTAAGGTGAGAATCGGATCGTTTAAGTTCTCCCTTTTTTTTAAATTTCAATAACAACGGATTTAATTAATTAAATCCGTTTGTTCTTGATCCGGAGATTGGCGACGCGACGCCGGATACCGCGACGACGCGACGATCCCCCTTCTTCCGCGACGAGCAATCCCGCGACGACCTCTCATCTGACGACGACGACAAGGTAAGGGTTGATTTGAAATATTTTGTTTTCCCCGTGTTTATTCTTTTAAAGTAAAGAACATGATCTCCAACAATTTTTAATTATTTAAAATTGTTGTTGATTATTTCCTTTTCCTCCCGTGGTTTATGACTAACGCGGAGGGTGCGGATCTAACAAACAAGACCCGGCAACCCTCCGCCGATCTTCCCTTTTTTGTGCGGATTTGGCGGACGACGACGAACCGTGCGGCAAGGGCGATCCGTTGATCCCGCAGTGAAGATCGGCCCCCGGGAGGAGCAACGGCGCAGACGGGAGGCAAAACGGGCCACCGGAGCAACTCCGGCGGCCCGCGGAAGGGGGCGGCGGCGCGGGTCGCCGGCGCGGCGGCGCCGGCGACCGGAGGCGGCGGTGCCCGGTGCGCCGCCGGAGGAGTCCGCCGCGGCCGAGCCGCGGCGGCGCCGAACCGCCGGATCGCGTCCGCGGTCCGGCCACCCAGCACGCGGCCCGCGCGGGCCGCGTTTCTCCAAAGCCGCGGGTCAAACCCGCGGCGGCTCATTCGGCCGCGCGGCCGAAGCCGAGCCGGCCGGTCCGGTCGGCCGGGTCGGGCCGACCCGGTCCGGCCGACCCAGGGGGGGTTCGGGCCGGTCGCCCCCGGCCCAGAACCCCCGTTTCGGGCCCTCTTCGGTCTTTCGCCCATATCTTGGGCCTGGGACCTCCGATTGACGAACCGTCAGCGGCTACGCGATCCTTGGATCGAGACGGTCGTTTCGGTATATTATACTCAAGGTTTCGGAAGAGTTTGGGTTCGGCCGGGTTGGTTCGTACACGAAACCAACCGGGCCCTCGGAGCGGAAACGCTCATAACTTGAGCTACGGACGTCCGATCGACGTACCGTCAGCTGTGGTAGTTTCCTCTAAGTGAGACGGAACTTTTGGCATACTCCGCCCGAGGATCGGACGCAGGCGGAGTACGGTCGGGTTGGTTTTGCCCTAAAAACCAACCGGGCCCTGAGACGAAAATGCCAATAACTCTCAGACCGGGCGTCCGATTGACGCGCCGTCTGTTGCGTTGAGATCCTGTTGTCGATACGGAACTTTTGGATACATCAACTTCGGACTACGTGTCAGTTGATGTATCAGCCTCTCGGCTCGTGGAGCGGACCCTCCTAAACGAGCTCGCTATGTGCGGGAACCCTAGCGCTGGCTGTGACTTCGACGACAGAGCAGAGATCCTCCGTGGACTGCGACGACGGCAGAGCAGAGATCCTCAGTGGACTGCGACGACGGCAGAGCAGAGATCCTTCGTGGACTGCGGCGACGACTGTGCAGAGATCCTCAGTGGACTGCGTCGACTACTGCACTCAGCGATCCTACGTGGATCAGTGCTACAGGTTCTGTGTGAGCCCGATCCTATGTGGGTCCTTACTACCGGTTCTGTGTGAGCCACTGCCTACAGGTTCTGTGTGAGCCTGATCCTATGTGGGTCTTTTGCGGGGGTTAGTACCTATCGATCCTTCGTGGGTCCGACGACTTAGATGGATCAGTGATCATCTTTGACGTCATCTGAAAAAGTATACCTGGTTGAGCTGAATCTTATGTTACTCTCCTTTGTGGATTGTGTTGAACTATCCTATGTGGATTTACTGTTTACTCTCCTTGTGGATTTGAGTCTTGCTTTCCTTTGTGGATTGAGTTGTTCTTGAGCTCGTGAGCAGAGCTGGAATTGGGGACTTAGGTATATGTATGGGCATATACCTAAGTCGAGTCAGATGTTACTTCGTGATTTCATCTTTCTTTTGTGCTATATCCTTTGTGGATTTCGGGAGACCTTCGGGGGTCTCGGGGTTCTTACTGAGTAGCTTATACTCACCCCTGCACGGGCTATGCCCGCACCTTGTTGTGTTGGATGCAGACGACGGACAGCGCTGATCGCTGTTGGGGCGTGGAGCAGGACGGTACCTGGAGGTGGACCACTGGGCGGGATGTGCTCGGAGCGGACATGGGACCCGAGGAGCCTGGAGGCTATCTGTACCCACCCTTCAGGTGGGATTGCCAGTGGACGACACGAGGCCACCGTCTTTTCTTCAGTTGCTGTACTTTACTTTTCAGTCGTACTTTCAGTTGGGCTTGTATTCCGGCCCCTTTACTTTTCTGCACTTTGTAGTTACTTCTTCTTGCTGACTCTGTGGTGGTTGTTACTTATAAAGGCAATGCCTTCCCTGCTTACCGGGAATTTACGCCTTGGTGCTAGTCGCCAGCCCCTGTCCTATGGAAGGCGGGCTTGGGGTAGTCACGGCACGGGCACCGAGGACGGGTCGTGACACTAAAGGTTCAACCCTAAGATCCTTAAGAGGATATCAAAAAGATTTCCTTCGAAGAAGAAGTAATCACCTTAACCGATCAATTTATTTTTTACTTCTTAATTGAACTCCTCTAAATATGTGTTATTTATCATAAAATAATTACTTAACTATCATAAACATGCTAATATTATATTATGATAATGAAACTACCATTATACATTGTCTCCCCCATTAAATTTGAAGTGAAATTATCACTCATGAATACATGCGTCTTACCATCCATATATAGCCATAAAATTAATTTTTCATCACAATATTTTATAGATGGGTATTGTGATTAGTTTAATGTTTAAATATAATATTTATGAAATAGTATTTATTATATAATGAAAGTATCATATCTACCATCATTCCTTTTAATCCAATAGAAAATGATACCCTCGCTTGTGCGTACATGTGGACTACCACCTCCACGATGTGTTGTAATTATTTTCCCATTTATAATTTACATGGATGGTAATAAGGGTAGATTTTATTAATATATTTAATTTATATGATATAATAATTATTCTTTAAATGCGAAGTTTTTATTTACCTTTCATTCATTCCATTGGTCAAAAGGTGAAAACAATGTGCATGTGTATGCACAGCCTACCGTCTTCATTAATGGTGTAATTCATTTTTATATATAAAAAAAATTATATGAATAAAATATATATATATATATATATAATGAATATATATAATATTTGAATCATTATTAACATCTTGAAAATGGTGGAACCATGATCAACGAAAAAGTACCAGAACTACACAACTGAAATGTTTATGAAAAAAATAAAATAGTTAACACCTGAAAACTATGATTTTAAAAAGTGGAACTCTAGGTAACGATTTAATGTAACAATCTTATTATTCATCAGAATTGTTTATGATTATGTCTCCAATGATAAAATTCCAGGATAAAACCCTCAATAATATCATAAAATTTATTATCCAATAGTTCTTTATAGATAATACATGTTACCATTCATTTTCCTCTGTTAAATTACTCAAGCAACTGAAAGAATTTGTTTAAAGAAAGTTGAGTTTATTTCTCTCTTTGGTCAAAAAATAAATTTTCATTCATGTCCATGTTTTCACTAAAATGTTATTAAGATTTTTCTAATATTACTCTCAAATTTTTTTAAGTCATGTTTTCCCTTGTTTCAGATTTTAAAACATTATTAAAAATAATCTTCCGATCATTTTCTGAACAATGTATTTTTTTAATTTTTTGTATAGGTATAAAAATAATGTTTTCTTTTAACTTATACAGCATGAATGAAATTTCCTGGAATCATGATCACTCAATACATTTGAACATACTTTAAATGTTTCCAAGGTTTTTAAAAATAAATATTTTCCACAAAATTTGGAAGTTTTTTTATTTTAAAGTAGTGATTTAAAAGTGAAAAAGGTAGTTTCCTCATGAAATGATTGATGTAATATTTTAAATCCATTTTCATCTAAGATGGAATGTTTTGATGTTACATAAGATTTAATTATTATATTATCCAATAACAGAACCCTTATTATTTCTCTATACGGACTCTGATTTTGATGACTAGATGTATACAAAACTTGTTTGTTTTCAATGGTTTATGCCATGATGAATTGATGAAAAATTTAAAGAATTCATTTATTTCCCATGAGTTATGCCATGATAAAATGTTTATAAAATCCATTTCTTTTTTAAATTTTATGATATGATTAATATTTTATGATCATGTGGAACACATATGGATGGGTTTAATTATTTTATGGATAGGAATAGAATTATATGGATTTATAATACATTAGTTAAACATGGATATCTCATGAGATAAACCGAACATGAATGGAGGTGAACATGTCTCAATAAGGTGACTTTGTCCACAATGATGGTATTGGTTGCGTAACTTGACTACTAAAATGTAATGGGTAGTAAAATTAATCCACTATTATAGTATTCATTGTGATCCTTTACTACTAAGAAAATAAAATTATATGCCTATATATATGCCAAAAATCTATGTATTTTGGGAATTTGATGCTCTCGTAGATTTTTTTTCATTTATTAAATTATGATTTTAGTCTTATGAAATACCAAGATTTATTCCATGGATCAATATTATGATCAGTAATATTTATATAATGGTTTCAAAATAACAATCTCTTATTTTATTACCCTTAATCTCAAATTATGCATAACTACTCATTGATATCAGCCTTGTATACCCTTACTAAAAATCAAAGTGTTCCCTTTATTCTGTTTCCTTTTCCCCATGTTATGAAGAAAGGAATTAAGTATGAAATTTTTAATAAGGGTGATAGTTATTAAGAACTTAGTAGGAGATGATGTGTTTTACTTATAAACTTCTCATTTATGTATCCACGTTTCCCATGATACTAGACCTATAAAATTTCTATGTGGATTATAATGTTATGTAATAAATATTAATCTTTTAAGATGTAATATCTATGTATGAAAATTATGGGTTTATATATTTTGTATCAGGGAAAGTTTTAGTTAAATTGGGAAACTTGTATGAGATAATTTTATTCAGAATACTAGGGATAAATCTATGTACAGGAAAATATCCTAATGTTTGTGTATTAATCCTAGATTCCATAGGATAAAATTTAAGTGTAATAGATTGAAAAAAAATTATTAATTTAGATATCCAATAAATTAATTTTCATGATTATACAGTTTTATTATTATTTCTCAAACTATTTTTCTTTGTTTTAGTCAATGGTTGGAACCCGAAGGAATCATGTTAATGCTGAATGCGATGGACAATTCAATGATTTTCCTCTTAAGGAACCAAATGTTACGGAAGATGTAACGTAAAATTTCATTATTATTATTATGAAACTATATGAAGCTATGAATCATACTGATATTCTAAATATGTAAATGGGGGAACAATGTTATATTGATTCGTTCATGAGGAAACACCCACCTTATTTTAGTGGGTCTTCTAATGTACTAGTTTCTGATTGATGCACTAGTACCATTGAAAAGGTATTTTCCATTCTCTATTATTTAGAACTTGAAAAAGTTATATTGGTTTTTTATTATTTGTAATGTGAATCAGATCAATGTTGGATTCTTATCAAGAATATGAGATAATGGAAAAAATTGAATCCATATAGTGGGATGGATTTAATACTTTATTTTTGAATAATTACTTTCCTCATATCCATCATATGAAAATGGAAAAATAATTCTATGAGCTAAAGTAGAAGGATGATGAATCTTTTAGTACCTATGAGTAAAATTTTAAAATACTTATAAGTTACCCTTATGGGATTATAATTTAACCTGAAATTATGGTTGATCAATTATTAAGTGGGTTAAAACCATGTACCTAATGGGAGTTATACATAAGATAATTTAGTGGGTATATATACATTGTTTGATGTGCTATCATGGTAGAAATGGATATTGGAGTTAAATATATATCTAATAGTTTTGATAAGAAAATAAATATGAAATTAAAAAGACATTAAAAAATCATTGATAGAAGAATGTGATCTTTCCATTATACTTGAAGTGTGGACGGAAACATGGTGGAAATTTTATTAAGGGGATGGGTAAATGATTTCTGTGTGTAAAGGAAGGTCATCTATAAATTGAGTGTCACAATGATGGTAAGAAGTAATCCTAATAAACAATTATGAAATAAAAGAACCATAGAATTCCCCACCCACACTCCAATGTTTCAAATGAAATGATATGGAAAATATACTAACCATTGCTCAAAATTGAAGGTTAGTAATGATGATCCACACTATTAAACTCTTAAGACTATATAAAAAGATAAATCTCATGTGATCTCCATTTTTTATGTGGAGTGTGATAACAAATCAGAAAATGGTAAACTTACTATCAACTCTTGAAATTATAATATCCTCTTTGATTCATGATCTACCCATTATTTTATATCTGATGAATTTTATAATGGTATAACAATATCACCCCAACAATAAGATATCGAATTAGATTTGAAACCCCCTAGTGGTACTATGATCCAATCACAGGTTTATGATTCTTCTCCAATTGATTTTTTTTTGTGAATTTTCTTTCTAAAAATATCATTTTTTCCATTTATTGTATTTTTATATTATTTTCACTATACAATGGATTTATTTACATAAATCAGGCATCAATTATTGCAGAATTAAGGGCATGTTTGATATTCCAAAATAACATATGATCGTATATTGGTTTGATGATAAATATGAACTTCCCAATTAAATTACATCCATTGTACGGGTCTTGAATTATATTTAAAAGATGTGTTTTTATTATATGGGTGGGGAGAAACTCATCATCTATGATAAGCCTACTTTGGGTTAGTTTTTATATGTATTTCTGAATGAGTTTATAAGTCTTCAACTGAATCATGAATTTGAGTTCTCAATATAACTTTTGTGTGGTGTTACATATACTTCAAATACTCCATATAGAATGTCTCTAATTAAGATGAACGAATTGAATAAAAAACTCCAAGAGAATATTGAAAAGGGATTTATTTGGCGATGTGTGTCACCTTGGGGGGAACATGTTCCTTTTAATAAGAATAATTATTGATTAGCGTGACTCTACATTGATTATCATGAACATAAAAAGATCACAATCAATAATTAGTATCCTTTTGCTCATATTTATGACTTATTTGATCAACTATTAAGATCAAAATAATTTTCAAAGATTAATCTTCCCATTGGATATCATTAATTGAGGTTCAAGAAGTAGAATATACCCATGACAACATTCCATAAAAGTTATAGGCACAATGAATATATAGTTATGTCATTTGGTATTACTAATTCCTTCACTATATTCTTGGATATAATGAATATAGACTTTATATTGCACCTACATTAGTTTTTTCTAATCTTTATAGTTAATATAATTATATATTTCATGATCAAGGATGAGAATGAAGAACAATTAAATATTTTACTAAATATCCTAATGAAAGATAATGTATATGAACATTTTAATAAAATCTGAATTTTGGCTAGAAAAAGTATCATCTTGTCATGTAATCTTAATTGATCATTAGATCCATCAAAAAAATAAGTTATTAAATATTATCCTAGAACAACCATTATGATTGAGATACATATTTTTATTTGTTTCCATATATATTATAGATTATCTTTGGATAATTTACCACAATTTTCCAATTGAATAACCATGTTAACTCAGAAGGGAGATAAATTCCTTTGGACAAAATAATGTGAAGAAAATTTTAAGGAACTAAAGATACGTTTAGTTGGTGAATATATATTTACATTTCCCTATTGTGTAGAATTGTTTTTGTCTATAATGACACATCAAATAAGGGACTGGGATCTATCCTCATACAGAATGATATGGTGATAAGTTATTGCTTATGACAATTGAATGTTCTAGAACAAAGTTACCAAACTCATTATTTTGAGTTAGATGAGATAATTATTTCATTAATGATACTGAGCTATTATCTTTATGGAGAAAGGTGTGTGGTATATATTTATCATAAAAAATTAATATATATATATTCACTTAAAAAAAGGAATATGTGCTAGATAATATGGTTTTAATTGACTAAATATTATAACTGGTCAATAAATTACCACCCTAGGAAGGGGAAAACGTAGCATATTCTCTAACTCAAAAGGATAATTATATCTTATCTATGTTTAGGATCACAAAAAAATCAAATTTTTATATCTTTTTTAAAGATGAGCGAAGAAATGTTGAAGGAAAGAAATAAATGGTATTGTTCTTAATTGAGTGTTCAACAGTATATCAATGTGAGGAATAAATAGAAACATAATAAAGATATAGAGGTAAAAAAGAAGGTGTGAAATGTAATTAATTTTAAAATTGATTATGATATAATGAAAAGTATTGAGAACCAATATTGTGTCCCATAAATATAGGAATTGAAGAATGGACTATTGATTAAGGTCTATAACTAAACTTTCTCTATTCATCCTGCAAGTATGATGATGTAAATAGATATGAAAGAGTATTTCTAGTAATAAAACATGAAGATACATATTGCAGAGTAAGTATCTTAATGCTTGGTATTTAATAAATTTTGTTCTATGAAATAAATTTCTTAGGGGTTTAAACAATTATTACCCATAAAATAATGGAAATGGGAATCAATCACCTTTGTTGTTTCTACAGACTCCCAAAATGTCAAACGACCATAATACTATTTAGGTTATAGTTGTTATTCTTAGTCATTTAGCACATTTTATTACTATAACAGAATATTTATCTCTTGATCAGATTTCCAAAATACACATTAAAGAAGTGGTAATATTGAATGTAGTACCATATTCTATTGTATATGACCTAGATCTAAGGTTTACCTTCATGTTTTGGTGAAGTCTTTAGTAAGATCTAGATAGAGAGTTAACTTTCAGTGCTATTTATCATACATAAACATATTATTAGTCTAATATAACTATTTAAATCCTATTGGATGTGATTATATATTAAATTGTGTATTTAAAAGTTGGTTGGGCTCAACCCATTCCTCTAGTTGAGTTTTCTTATAGGAATAGCTTTCACTGGAATATTAGGATAGCTCCTTAAAAATAAATCTATGGAAAAAAGTTTTGAACTCTAACATGATGGGATGATGTAGGAGAATGAAATATGTTGGGACCTTATAAATATAATAAAGTTGCAGAGAAATTCAGATCCATTTAATAGCACATTAAGACAACTCAGAATTTAGAAAAAAGTTGTTCTAATAGTCCTTAGTGATATTTATAGTTTTAATTTTATTTTGGTAAATTTATCTATAGAATAAGGTTATCATATTCAATAATAAATGAAAATTTTAGACCTAGGTATATTACCCCCTTTGATATTATTGATTGAGTGGGGATGGTTTCTTATCATTTGGTGCTTCCAATAAACCTCTATCAAGTTCATGATGTGTTTCATGTATCACTTTAAAGTATTTTCAAACTTG
Organism: Viscum album; assembly: GCA_963277665.1. Lineage (NCBI taxonomy): Eukaryota > Viridiplantae > Streptophyta > Magnoliopsida > Santalales > Viscaceae > Viscum > Viscum album. The sequence continues at coordinate 800,266,379 of OY728155.1, forward strand.
ATCTATCACATGTATTGAACTTATAGTTCAAACCACTAGATCATGATATTTATTATAAAGAAAATCTAGTGGGGATTCTGAGCCATAGAGATAAAGTTCTATAGAACACAGATACTTAACTAGTTAAAGTTCTTTAGAGGAATCATAAATTCAAAGAAAAAACATGGATACCCGAGGATATAATGAAACAGGGATATCCTCATTTTTTATTTCAAATAAATGAAATTTTAATAGATAAATTAATTTTAACATTTCTAGAATGTAACACCTTGAGAGTTTATGATAAATTTCTTTTTAAAAGAAAATTATTTCTTTGATAGAATAGAATACACGCAACCCTGAGTCTAAATAAACAGTAATATAGTATGTCATTATAACCTAGCCATTAAATTGGTGGTAATTAAAAGGACTGGCTAAATTAAAAAAAAATATTTTTTACACTTTTATAAAATAAATTAATTGGTTACCTATTTATTACAAATGAAAATAAAAAACATTTGTAAATAACAGAAATAGTATTCTAAAAAAGTTTTTATTAGGAATGAAATTTATTTTAATTAAGTTTATCATTATTAGTGATTAATTTTATTATATATTCAATAAAAATATTTAAAATTCATCAATGTTTTTTCTAAGAATGGGATAATAAGATTTTTATTTTTATGGTTAAAAATTTATATTCTTAAAGTAGACTTTATCATGTTTTTCATGCTTATCTTAAAATGAATTTTTTCCACTTATATAAATTGATTTGTAAATAATATATTCTTTATTAGTAATTAGGAGGTTTATATTTTGAAAATAGGACCATTTTATATTTAGTATTTATGAATAGTAAATGTGGTAAAATTTATCAGCTCAGTAAAGGGTAAATCAGGTTAAACTAGATAAAAATAAAATTTATGTTCACCATTTTTCATCTTAATTTTTATTGGATAAAGGGAATTTTACCTTTATCACCATAGGAACCAATTTGAATTCTTTAAGGGTCACTTTTTCATTAAATTTACCTATATAATTTTTAATGAAAATAAGAATACAAATTAAAACTCTCTTACTTTTAAATATCTCTTATGTGTTAACAGAAAAAAAAAATTAATGTTTTTAACTAATATTAATGGTTATTTTGATCATAATTAAAATTTTTTATTATGTTAATATATTTATAATTTATATTAACTATATAATTACCTTAAATTTTTATGAAACACTAAGAAGTTTTTTTATCAACTAATTGAAAAATAAAATAAATTCCTTATAAAATAATAAAAGTAATATAATTTTAGTTATTTATAATGTTTTATGAATTTTATATTTCAATCTTTTAAAAATTTTAAGATTTTCCCTCCCCTCACTTATAAAAGAAAACCCCTCCTTTCTTCCCTATCCACCACTTTAAGCATTATAAAATGACCAACCCCTACCAAATTTTTTTTAAAAATCCTTTGGCACATTCTGGGGTTTTTTTCTTCCAAAAATACCTACCCGAGGATCCTTAAGAATAGATATAAAGGGGTTCTCTCATAAAAGAGGTAATCTACATTATTGGTCACTTTCTTTTTTATATATTATTTTACATGAACTAAATATATGGTATTTATGTTAAATTAATAACTTAATTATAATAAATATATTAAAAAATTTACTATAATGAAAAAACTATTATCTACCCTGTTTTCTATCAAATGGGAAGTAAAAGTATCCCTCGTGCATATGTACGACTTTCCATCTTCATGTAGGGATACAATTAATTTTTCAGCACTGTCTATTATATATGGGTATTATTATGGGACTAGTATTTATATATGATATTTATGAAATAATTGTTATTATAGAATTATACTACCATGTATACCTTCTTACCTTCAGTTATCTTGTAAATGATAACCATGATCGTGTGTAGATGTAGACTACTACCTCCATAAAGCGATGTGATTGTTTTTTCATTTCTACTTTACATGGATAGTAATAAGGATATATTTTATTAATATATATGATTTATATGATATTATAATGATTCTATAAGTTTTATTTTTTATTTATCTTTCCTTAATTCAGTCTTTTGAAAATTGAAAACATCGTTCATGCAAACGTATGGTCTACTGTCTCAATGAATAGTGTAATTATATTTTTTATATACAAATTTTATGGATGAATCTTAATATATATTTATATATATAACATCAATATATATGATATTTCTATCAATATTAATATCATTTTATGATGTAACCATGATCAAACTTTTGGGATAGGAACTACCGACTTGAAATTCTTATTCAAAAAATGAAAAAGTTAACAACCGAAAACAAAAAATTTAATAAGGAATTATTTATAAATGGATATTTAAATATTATAAATGTATCAAATTTGATATTATATTTATTTAATTTATTATTATATAGAATTTTATTAAATTTAAATTTATTATATATGAGGATAGAGCACTTTAAAAAAAAGTGGAACTCGATGTAAATGTTTTATGTTACAATCTCATTATTTTTCGGGATTGTTTATGATTACGCTTCTGATGATAAAATATCATGATCTTCCACTGAATAATATCATTAATTTTATTATCCTATTTTATCTCTATATAACAAATTATTTCCTTTTATTTTCCTCTATTTAAGTATTCATGATACCGAAATAATATTTTTTGGAAAATTGACTTAATTTCTATCGTCAGTTGAAAATATTTTTTCTTCCATGTTCATGTTTTCACTAAATTATTTTCAATAATATTTTACTATTATTATATTATTGTTAGAATTATTTTTTAACGATGTTTTAATTTTAAAAAATGTTTTAAAATTAATCTTCTATCCATTTTATGAGTGATATACTTTTTGACTTTTTTAATGGTATGAAAAAAAATTATTCTTTTAACTTTTACGACCAGAAAAAAATATTTTACTATCATGAACAGTAAATTATTTGTATATTCCTTTATAATTTTATAAATTTACTTTCAAATAAAATATTTTCTTAAAGAAATTGATATTTTTTTATTTTAATGAAGTGATTTTAAATTGAAAAGGATATTTTTCTCAAGAAATGATTCAAGTTACCTTTTAAGGCCATTTTTTATCTAAGATGGAAAAACATATTTGTTACTTAATATTTACTAGGAATATGATATAACCATACCATCATTATTATTCCTCTATAATTTTTATCATTGTGAGGAAATTTGGTTTACGAGACTCATTTCTTTCCCATGGGTTATTTTATGATTAATTGATGAAATATTTATAAAATCTTATTAATTTTAAAATGTTATAACATGATAAAATATTTATAAAACACTTTTTATTCATTTTTTATGATATAATTAATATTTTAGGATCTTTTGAAACATATCTGTATGATTTTCATTATTTAATAGTGGGCCTAGAATTATATATCACTCTGGTTAATTAGATAAATTTAGATATATTATGAGATTAATAGGATTGGAATGGGAAGTGAACCCATTTCAATAAGGGACTCTATCCACAATGTTATGTTTGAGAGTGAACCTTGACTAATATGATGGAATAAAGATTGAAATCAATACACTATGGGGGTCTTAGTAGGGATTTGTAACTATTAAGGAAATTATTTTCTATGCTTATGTGTATGCCACAAATTTATGTCTTATTCCAATTTTAGGCTCTCTGTATTATGTTCTTGGATTCCTTTTTAATTAAATCCTTATAAGCTTATAATTTTTATTCTATGACTCAATATTATGAATTATGCCTATGATCATATTAATCTTGAGTGAACAATGATATCTCCCTTTTTTACCATTACTAAGTATATGGGCTCACTATTTATTATGTTTACTTTTCCATATGTTGTAAAGAAATGTGTTGAGTATGATATGTATAATAAGGGTTATAGCTATATAGAAATTAGTTGGAGATGATGTATTTCAATTATAAACTACTTATTTATGTATCCATCTTTCTAAAAAACAATACCAACACACTTATTGTTTGGATAGTAATATTATGCAATGAATTCTCATATATTATGATTTAATACATATGTATGAAAAGTGTGGGTTTTTATAGTTTGTATTAGATCATGATTTCATTACCTTTTTTAACTACGACAAGTAATATTTAGTGATAACCCCAGTTATAAGTCTAAGTATGGGATAACATTCTAATATTTTGGTAAAAATCATGGATGGACTAAGTTAATCTTATGGTGTATTAGATAGAAAAAATTTCTCTTGAGTTTGAAATAAAATAAATGATTTTTCTTGATTTACCACTATGATTATTTTTTCTCACACTATCCTTTTTTCATTTTATTCAATGACTAGAACCCGATGGAATAATGTCAATGTTGAATGTAATAAAAAATGAAATTATTTTTCTAATGATAACCCAAATGTTTTGGGAGCTGGAATGAAAAATATAATTTCTATTCTTATGATACTTTTTCAAGGTTTGAATCATATTGCACTTAAAAATGAGAAAATGAAGGAACATCATTCTATTGAGTCCATCATGAAGAAACACCCAACTTTTTTAATGAGTCCTGTAATCTTCTTGTTTCAAATTAATGAATCAATACCACTAAAAATATTTATTCCATTTTTTATTGTTAGAAACATGAAAATGTTATTTCAATTTTTTATTATTTTGAAGGTTAAGTAGATCAGTAGTGGAATATTTTCAATAAAAAACATAAAAGTAAATAAATTGATTCCATGGTTTGGGAGGAGATTAAGATATTATTTTTAATATTTACTCTCATTGAATCCTTCATATGAAAAATGATAAAAAAACTTCCATCTGTAATAGTAAAAGGATGATGAATATGTTAGTACCTATGAGGAAACATTTACAAGACTTATGTTGTACAATTCTAGTATTACCATCTTACCTGAAAGTAAGGTTGATCAATTCATTAGTGGCTTAAAACTAAGTCTGTAAAGTGATTTATTGATAATATACTTCAGTGTATACAAAAAATCAATCAATTTTCTATCAAGGTGGATATAGAGAATGTATTTACCTATCCATTTCATAAATTTGACAAGAAAAGAAAGATTAAATTCAATGAAAACTCTAAAAATCATAGATATGAGAATATTATATTTCATTTCTACTCAAAGTGTGGAATGAAAATTGATGTAAATTATTTTTAGGGGACCATTAAATGTTTTAAGTGTTTAAATTAATGTCATTGTGAAATAAAACTTCATAGTGATTGGAATAAGATATCCAATTATGGAAGAAAATTACCAAAGAATGCACAACCCGTACTCTAGTCTTTCAAATTTAAGAAGTATAGGAATTATAATAATCAATTATCAAACATAAATTTTAATGATGATAATCTATTTTAGCAACCTATTAATCCTATAGAAAAAGGTAAATCATGTGATATCTCTATTTTCAATGGTGAGTATGATAATGAATTTGTAAAAGGTACATTTAACATCCACTCTAGAAACATATAATGTCTTATTTTATTTAGGATCTACCTACCTTTTATATCTAAATTTATCTCTAAAGGTTTCATAGTAAAACATCAATGATTATATGTTTAATTATTAGTGAAAATCATCAAATGGTAAAATTATTGTATCAAATGTTTATGATTCTTATCCGATTTAATTTTTTTGGAATTTTCATCATAAAAATATTATTATCCTCCCTTTAGTTGAATTCAATGATAATTTGGGCATGGATTGGATTTCTTAGATAAAGTGTACATAAATTTATGAGGAAGGGAATTAATGTTTTACATTCAAAGAAAACCAATGATCATCTATTTTTGTAATTATAAATATGAACATCCAATGGAAATTAAATCCATTGTATAGGTCTTGATTACTATTTAAAAGGGTTGTTAATATCATATGGTTTGGGATAAATTTAAATTTAAAGATATACCTATTTTACAAGAGTTTTTTTATTCATTTTTAGAAGACTTTCCTAGTCTTCCATAGAATTGTAAAGTTCATCTCTCAAATAAACTCATACCTATAACTAAACCCATTTCAAAGACTCCATGTAAAACAGCCTTGATTGAGTTATAGGAATCGAATAAGAAATTCTTGGAGAATATTGATGGCGTATATATATTTACAAGGGAATAAAATTTGGGTTCACCTATTCTTTTCACTAATAATAAATATTAATCAATTTGATTATGAATTGATTATCAAGAACTTAACAACATCAAAATAAAAAATAAGTATCTTATGCCTCATATTGATGACATGTTTTATTAAATGTACTAAGCTTGATATTTTTTAAAGTCTCATATTCATTATAGATATCATAAATTGAGGTTAAAAAAGAATCATATATCCAAGAAAACATTTCATACAAGGTATAGTCATTTTAAATATACAGTGATCCAATATTATTTTACTAATTCCCTCGAAATCCTCATGGATTTAATGAATAGATTCTTTATAGATTACCTTGATTTGTTTTTGTATGTATTTATCGATTATATATGTACCAAAATAGTTAATGATAGAATAAATAATGTTAATATTTTTTAGTATTCCAGAATTAGATAGTTATATTCATTATTAAAATATTAAGTTATTTTTTAAAAAAATGAAATAGTTTTGTTAAAATATTTTCTTATAAGGTTTTATTTAAAATTTTAATTATAAAATTATTGAATTAAAAATTGAGAAAAATATATTTAATTTTGGAATTCATATTTTCAAAATTATCCTAGTATTATGTTTTGGAATTTTTCTATAATTATTAATTTTTCTGCAAATGGTGAAAATTATATATTTTTCAAAAACTATCTTTTATTTTCATTAAATAATGTTATTAAAAATTATGATTATGTTTTTTTTTATTAAAGTGAAATATAGACCATTTTATTTTTAATAATATAATTTAATTAATTTTAATCAGAAAATTTCATTATTTTCTTATAAGTTTATTTTTAAACTAAAAACACAATTTTCATAAAATTGTTTTTAAGTTCATATGGTTTACCCATTTTAACTGATTAAAAAAACACATAATAAGATAATAATAAATTAAATTTATATATTATATATCTATTTATATGAATTAAAATTCATATCATGGTGATTCTCAGTCATGTGGTTAATCTAAGATCATCTATTGCTTGAAAAATACATTTTCTTAAAAACTGGTTTTCATCATTCTTTTCGGGATACTTATAAAATGAATTTATACCAATTAGGGGGATTTAATTAGGAACCATGGATTTAATATTATTAATAATAATAATTTATATTATTTAATAATTCCATTTTTTTCAATGAATATGAAAAACACTAAAAAAATTTACTCTCGGAAAATTGAAAATCAGGTTAATCTATGTAAACATTAAGTGATTTGGAGACAATTTTTCATATTTAATATTATTTAAAGAATTTATTTTAACCCTTTTCACCTTAGAATATATTTTTTAATGTAAAATTTCCCATTAAAGTAACCTGATGATATTTTAAGTATATAAAATGACCAAATGTCACCCTCGTTCTATTAAATATCTCTTCCATGTTAAAAAGTGGAAAAAGATAGTTTTAGATGAATCTATTAGTTATTTTTAGAATATAGAAATTATTTTGATGATTATTATTTATTTATAATTTTTATTAATTATATAATTACCTTAAATACTTACGCAATGACGACTTAGGTTTTATTTTATTAAAAAGAATAAATAATTGTAAAGATATTAAAACTAATATAATTTGAGTGAATTGTTGTATTAAAAAATATTAGATAATTATAAAATATTTTGGGTTTATTAGAGGTTTATATTTTAAATATAACTTTTTCTTGATGTTTTTTAAGTAAAATTTAATGAATAGTGTCCAAATTGACAAAAATGATATTTTAAAATAAATAATGTTCTATAAAATGATAGAAAATTCCTAAAAATCGTATCAACATACAATTAAATGGGATATGTTTTACAATAGAAAACATGTTCCATTTATAGTAATTTTCACCTTCTGTTGGAACATTCCTAACCACTACATAATAAAAACATTAATATCACAATAATTGTCAAAGAGTGTTAACATGGGTTAAAATAAAAAGATAAAGGTGAAAAAATTACCAAAAATTTTAAAATTATTATTTTATGAAAGGATTTCAAATTAACCTCATATTATATTATAATTTTATCAATTTTTAGATATTTTAATATGAAAATAAATTTATATTTATTTAATACTTTAAGAAATTCTAAAAAGTCCCACTCCACTCACTTATAAATGGGAACCTCCTCTCCTCTTATTTAAACACATAAGAAGACTTTTTCTTCCAATACTTAATCAAATACCTTACTTATATACCTAATAATGTATTATATTACATGGTTTTATTATAAAATAAACCTAGCAATGAGTTTAGTGTAAACCATAAGCAGTTTTGTGAAGGAAAGTAATCGTTCCAAATCAAGAATTTTCATTTTATTTATTCTTATACCTCCTTAAAATACTATTCAAACATGCTTATATAATAATATAGTTGTCTCCAATATATATATATATATATATATTATTTTAATTTAATAACCTATATCCATCTCCTTCTTTCATCAAATGGGAAATGAAACCATCATTTGTGTGTACGATGGACTATAGCCTCACGAACCGATAATTCATTTTCCACCATCACCTCTCATGGGTTATTATAATGAGGGATTTAATGAATATATATATATATATATATATATAATATTTTGGGAATATTTATCATTATTTATATGTAATATACCATATTCTTATTAACTTTTTAATCATTGAAAAATGATAACATCATCTATGCATACATATGTATAGCTCCCTCAATGAAGTTATCTGATTTTTTTTCCTCATGAAATCCAAATGATGATATATATAATTATATTTAGAGAAATAATATGTTATATTTTATTACCATTATGAAAATAGAAATTAATACATACCTTATTTAGATAAATGTCGTTGAAAAATGGAAGTGTTAAACATGCATAGGTACGGACTACTGTCACCACGATTGTAATGTAGTTCATTTTTCGTGACCATATTTCATGAAATGTTTTTTGTATAATTGATGTACAAAAGGGTTAATTATTTTATGATTATTGTTTTTAGGTGATGAAATAATGAACTCTTTGATCATATTCATCCAACAAAAGTCATTTAAGGTATATACAAAAAATATCATCAAAACATCCAACATAAACATAAAATATTATGTAATTGAATATTAAATGGTAATGAATAAAATAAATAATAAATAATAAACATGAAAATTTTTCTTAAGAAATTAAATAATTTACATAACTTTATTGTTTAGGAAAATAAATAATGTATCTGATGAGTCAAATATAATTTAAAGGTATCTCTTTAAAAAAACTCTTTTAAAGTTTCTCATACAAATATTTTTCTTCCATGTTCGTATTTTTAAAAAATTTGTATGAATTTATTATATATAATTTAAAGAATTATAAATAAAATTATATTCCTCTTTTTACTTATTTTCAATGGTCTTCCAAATTATACTTTTTATGGAATTTTTTGAATTTCATTACAAAGGAAAAAAGGAATGATCTATTTAAATTCATATAGTGAAAATGACATTTCCATCCATCATAATTGTTGTATGATTTTTGGATACCTTTAAAAAATTTAATTCAAATAAAAGGGAAATTTCCCTTCCTTGTGGTAAGTTTAGTTTTTAAAATGTGGTTTTAAAAGAAAGGGTATTTCAATATCGGATAGAGTTTTTCAAATATGTTAAATTTTGTTTTTCAATGGCTTCGGGATAAAAGATACAAGAATAAATATGTTTTGTTCAAGATATGGTACATAATAATTATATTTGGTGATTTTAGACCCTTATATATCATATAATATTGGTGAGATAGATATATATCATATGACAAGTGATCTTAATATAGATTCTACAATGGGTACACCAAGAAAGTGCTACAAATCACGGGGAAATGTTCCTTGTATCTATAGGAAAAAAGTAGGGAGTTAATTGGTGTGGTTTTTTATATGTATTTAACTTGGATCCATTTATTTCTAAAAAAATATATGAATATAAGGATCTATGTTTCCAAAACAGGGATTTCAGTGTCTAGCTAAGGATTTTAGAGGTCTTCCTTGATCAAAAGGTGAATTTGTTTTATATAGAAATGACTTATTTCATATGATAAAAGAATAAAGTGATAATGGTAAACATTTTAAAGGTTTAAATGGTTTTAATTAGACTCTTATATTTCTTATTTTTATGTTTCTTATAGTTATTTCTATGATCAGCCTATATTTTAAAAGTTTATTCACTATGTTTAATTATGGGTAAAAATAAATAAGATATCAATTTAACAATCATGATTAATTGTCCTAAAAATAATATGTTTTTATTTTAGAATATTTTATATTATGATAGAAGTGGATACATATCAAAAATTTATACTTTATAAGATATGGTTCTGTTTTTTATGAGTTATGACCTATTTATCTAAAACCCTAAACTATAAAGATAATTCTTTCCTTCGAATGGCCCGAATGCCTTATCTTTATTTTTTTATAGATAATACCCCTTTTAAAGGTTGAAGGGGAACCCATATAGGACCCATAGGCCCAAGGCACAGGGCCCAACATGACCCGTAATACATGAACCGAAGGCCTAGAGGCATACCATGCCCAAACATAACCCATAGGCCCTGCCCACTAGAACTAACCCTCCCGAGCATCTGGATCATTGATATCCTTTTATCTCCCCAACTGCATTGATGATCAGCTAGAATTGTCGAGTACAAATTTCCACGGTGCCTGGACCCAATGACGGTTTCCATACCCTCTCATTCTTCCAATCTGGTTAGCTCTTCTTCTGGTGACTGCTACTATTTCTCTGATCCTCTTTTGAGGCATGCTCTGTGTGAAATGGGCTACTTCAGGGTCATTAATGGCCTGAAGGCCATGTGGCTTGAAGGCCCTTGATGGCCCGAAGGTCCTTGAGACCCATAGGCCAAAACCGGTGGCTCGAAGGCCCAAATCGGTTGAATAGTTTTAGTTTCTACAGTAATGAACAGTGCCAGCTACAGTATCGCTATAGTACTGCTACAGTACCCTGCCCCCCATAAATTTGTCTACACACGGTTTTGAACAAGGGTATCTTGGATGTCAAGAAGGGTCCCTTACCACTCGAGTACAGTCTCATTGGAAAGATCCTTCGTTATGTATGAAAGAGTATTTTAGTCTAAATACACTAGAATATGTAATGTGTATGCTTGGGTCCTTATATTTTGTCTCAAATTAAATGTTTAGATAATTTTATAAGTTACTATAATGAAAAAAATATCCTTAATATATTTTAATTTATTTTTATCCTGATATAGAATTTGAATATTACTACGATTATTCATCTAATCTTTGTCCATTAGGAATGGTTTTCCACAGATGAAACAAGGAGGCTAAAGCACTAAGGTATCAAGAGGAAGATATATTTCCAAATCAATATCCTTGAATGGATGTAATTGTAACTAGGAATTTTTTTGATTTTATTTCTCAATTGATGTAGGCTTTAATGTTGGTGTAATCTATGTTAGAGATCAACTAGGTTTAACATAGAGGAAAATTTCCACGGTTCATCATTTCATGATACAGAACCTTCTAAATTTTTGTGCAACCTCACATATTATTGTACCTGTTGGATAGATCAATTCTATGTAAATTATATTTGATGTCATGAGATTTCCATAATGTCAAAAGGTAACTATTTCCCTTATATTGTTTTTGAAGTACAGGTTGATTGATGGTTGAATTTGGTTAAGAATACCAAAGAAATAGATCATACGTATTCCTTTTAATGGGATACATTTAAGAATATTTTTTAGATAAATATTTCCCTAAATTTATTCAAATAGATATTTAGTTACAATTCTTTGAATTCGGCCAAAAATTGGAAGATTAAGTATATTCATATGAGGTAAATTTTAAAAGATTCGACACTTTTTTATGGATTTTACTCTGGACATCAATAGTAAAATTAATAGATTTTACCAAAGATTGAAACCAATTTTATAATAATATTTGGCCATTGAAGAATTTAAAATTTATGAGAATTTTGTTTTTTGTGCTGAGAAAGTTGATATGGGTTTTTTGGATACTTATGTTCATTGTGATGAGAAGCGTAAGAAGCATTTAAGGTGGAATTTGAGGGAAAAGAATTTAACTAGTAAATCAATAGGTAAGCCCTCAAAATGTTCCAATTGTGACAAAAGACATTTCTAGAAATGATTTTCAAGTTCTAGAAATTTCTACTAGTGTGGTCATATTGGTCATAAGGATCATGACTACAATGAAAAGAGTCATGCAGAGAATATGAATGTAGTAACAGATAGCCAGCCAATAGTGAGATGTTTTTATTGAAATGTGTTAAGGGATTATGCTAACATTTTTCTGAAGTTAGTTATGTATGATTAAAATCATCAATATCAAAATAAAAATAGTGTGGAAATATAATTTTCTATAATAATGGTCGATGTTGATCCATCTAATGAAGTGGTCACTAGTATGTTACTTTTTATTGGAATTATACCAATGCCCTTTTTTACTCTCGATATTTTCATTCATAGATTTGTGAAAAAAAAATCAACTAAAAAGTTAATATCATTTCATGAAAAGATGATATAAATTTTGGTGAAAACACTAACTAGAAATAGTAAATCAACCAAGATTTATTAGAATCTTCCTATTATTATTATATTGATTCTTCTTCCCGAAAATATTGTTAAACTTTCCATAGTAGATTTTGATATTATTTTGGATATAAATTGTATTACATATCATCATTATAAGATATAATTTAAAGATAATAATGTTTTATTCATAATTTCATGCCTTTGATAACAAACCAAAAAGATGAGAAATTGATTGTAGGTGGCAGTGAAAGTTACCTAGATCAGGTTATAGAAAATAAAGAAACTATTAAAATTAGTAATGTACTGATAGTAAAGGAATATAAAAATGTATTACCTAATGATTCATTTTGTTTTATTCCAGATCAGGAGGTTGAATTTACTATTAACTATATGTCTGAATCTAAGAATATTTCAAAACCCCTTATTAAATAGCTCAATTAGAACATTTGGAATTTAAAAATAGTTGAAATAGTTTCTAGATAAAGGTTTCATTCATCCTAACACTTCACTGTAGGGTTCTCCTGTTAAATTTGTTTAAACTAAATATAATTTAATGGAACTCTTCATATATTATAGACACTTGAATAATATCACTTTTAAAAACAAGTATTTCATAACTCATCTCAATGCTTTTTTTTACCAGTACCAGGGAGTACAGTATGTTTTAAATATTTATCTCAGGTCAGGATACAATCTATTGAAGGTAAACAATGAAGATATTGAAAATATTATGTTTCGTACTAGATATTGGGATTATGATTCTGTATTTATGCCCTTGGGGTTGTTTAATACACTAGGTCAGTTTATGGGCCTTATAAATAGAATTTTCCTTGATTTCTTGGATATGTTTTTATTCATTTTATTTATGATATATTAGTATATTCTAAAATTATTTAGGGTCATGAAAGACACCTAAGGATTATTCTTCAAACCTTAGAATAAAATAAATTGTTTGAAAAAATTAATAAGCTTGAACTTTAATTCAAAAAAATATATTTCCTTGTAAATATTATTTATAAATATGGAATAAATATTGTCCCTAGAGAAAATAAGTTGTCAAAAAAAATTATATCCTAAAAATGTCAAATAAATAAGTAGTTTTCTTGGATTAATAGGTTACTATTTGAGTTTTTTTTAAACATTACTCAGTTATCTATCCCATTGACTAAGTTAACTCAAAAAGGAGTTAAATTTATCTAGGTGAAATAATTTGGTGACTACATTCAGGAACTTAAATGAAGATTTGTGAATGATTTAATTTTTTCCCTACCCTATAGAAATGGTGACCTTATCTTCTATAGTGATTTTTCATTAAAGGTACTTGGTTGTATTCTGATGTAGAATGATCAAGTAATTTCTTATATTTCACATAAACTAAAACCCCATGAGATAAATTATCCAACACATGATCAGGAATTAGATATTATGGTTTTTTTATTTAAAAATTGGAGGCATATTATATATGGAGTAAATATTGAAATATATACTGATCAAAAAAGTTAAAAGTATATATTTACTTTGAAATAGTTGAACATAAAAAAGATAATATAGTTGGAACAAATTAAGGACTACGACTACAATATTACTTGTCATATTAGAAGAAAGAATAAAGAATTTGATTCTTTGAGTCAATGAAATAATGCTACATTTAGAAAATGACCCTTTGGTTAATGATTTGATGAATTTTTTCCTAGAATTTGCAGATGTAGTAACATCATTAATTTTGTTTCGGGTATCTTTAAAATCATCCATATATGAAATATTTATGATATATTTTAAGGAGGCAAATTTTTTAGAAGATAATTTAAAATCTATTAAGAAGGTTAAGTTTAAAGAAGTTAATGTTGATGAACTAGGTGTTATCAGATTTTGAAAAAGATTATGGGTGTCCTGTGATTTCCAATTGAGGAGATAATTGTTGAGTGAAGCTCATAGTTCCCAATATTCCATTTAATCTAGACGTATTAAGATTTATAGATACCTTAAAGAGTATTACTAGTTTTAATGAATGAATAGAGTTTTTGTTGAATTTACTATGAAATGTTTGACTTATCAATAGGTTAAAGAAGAACAGAAATTATCAAAGCGGATTCTTCAACATTTTCCAATGACATAGTGAAAAAATTAAAATATATCTATATATTTCATATTTGGTTTTCCCAAAATATCCTAATTTAATAATGAAATTTAGTTTATTATTTAACTTATAACTAATTATATACATTTCCTCCCTACTCAAAATATTATGTATTTGGAATAACTTTCTTGACTGTACCTAAATAAGATTGCTAGGTTACAAGGAGTTTCTCTATCTATTGAATCTGATTATCATTTTAGATTCTCTTTTAATTTCTGTAAAGTACATCATAATTCATTGGGTACTGAATAAAATACCGGTATAGATTCTCATCCATGATCTGAGGGATAGTCCGTGAGAATAATTTCGATATTGGGATATATGATTTGATCTTTGTCAATAGATTACCAAGGAATTTGGGACCAACATTTTTCATTAGTAGTGTTTTCTTATAATATCCGTTCTCATTCTAGTATACATATTTCATATTTTGATGAATTATAGAGAAATTAGTGTATAAATCTTGGTTTTTGGGATTAAGTTGTGGAAATAATGTTTATGGGACTATAGTTCTTGGAGTAAATGGTTAAAAAATTAAATTTTATGTAGCCCCATATGTGGAAAACTTAGAGTAGGCATAAAATTTATGCAGATAACTAGAGGAAATATCTTTCTTTTGAGGTAGGTGGTCATGTTTTTTTTTAAGTATCTCCATGGGAAAGTGTTCTGAATTTTGATACAAATGGAAAGATAATTCCATGGTTAAATAGACTATATGAAATATATGATAAATCTGGTTCACTTTCCTATATAGTGGACTTACCTTTATTTTTATCCTAGGTATATAATTTATTTTATGTATCGATGTTAAGAAAATTATATGTTAGATCCATCTCAAGTTTTGAGCCTATATTTAGGTCAATTAAGAGATAACCTTTATTATAAGGAATATATAATATATATTTTTAACTTTAGAGAGAATGTGTTTTTTAATAAGGTGATTTATCGAGTTCTGGTTGTGTAGAAAACTAATATGGTTGAAGAAGAAACATGGAATCTGAAAACGCTATTTTGAAATGATATGCCCACTTATTTAATAAGTGAATAAAATTGTGTGGTAATAATTTCAAAAAGGTAGGAATAATGTGAAAAAATATGTAATAATAGATTAAACTTTTTTCATATTTATTATTATTCATGAATTAGATTTTTATATTCAATAAAAAAATATTGTGTAATTTTTTAAAACAAATGGGAAATTGGTTAATTAAAATATTTTCTTATAAGGTTTTATATAAAAGTTTAATTATAAAATTATAGAATTTATATTTTAAAATTACAATTGATTTTTATTAATTCAAAATATTTATATTATCATAGGATAAATTTTTAGGATTTTCCTAGAATTATTGACTTTTCGGTGAATAGTGAAAATTACCGATTTTTTAAATACTGTCATCTATTTCATTAAATCAAGAAACTTAAAATCCCCATATTATATTTTGGATTTAGTATTAAAGATAAATATGAACAATATTATTTAAAATAATCTAATTATCTTCATTTTAATGCTAAATTTTTATGATTTTGGTATATTTTTTGTTTATCCTTAAAACATAGGTTTTGAAAAACTGTTTTTAAGTGCATAAAGTTTATCCTTTTAATTAATTAAAATAACCCATAAAAATTAAATATTTAAATGGATTTTATATTATATATATGTGTGTGTGTGAATTTAAATTCATATAAGGATTATTTCTGTTCAAATATTTAATTTGAGATCACCTATTTCTTGAGAAATTAATTTTCTTAAATAAATTCTTTTCATCACGTTTTGTAACACAATTAAAAAATGAATTTCTAGAAATTATATATATATATAATGGTAAAATATATTAAATATTTAGAATCTATTAAATTTATATTATTTATTAATTCAATCTTAATTTTTTATCATAATGAATTGTAAAAAGAGAAAAAATATTATCATTATAATAAAAGGGTAAATCTGGTTAACCTAGGATAAAACTAAGTGATAAGGCCACCATTTTCATCTTACATATTATTGGATGAATTTAGTTCTACCCATATCACCATATGATCAATATAATTCTTTTTTGGGTAAACTTTCCCATGTAAGTTACCTATATATTATTTTCAGTGAAGAAAAAGATAAAATGTTAACCTCTTACTTTTAAATATCTCATATGTGTTCAAGAAGGAAAGAATGGTTATTTTAAATGTATATAAATTTTTGTTTTTATAATAATTAAATTATATTCATTATGATAATTTATTTATAATTTTTAATAATTATATAATTACCTAGAATGCTTATGCAACGTCGACGCGATATTTATTATTGAAAAGAAAAATAAAATAAATGAAATTAACAATATTAAAAAGAAATATAATTTGAGTGAGTTATTATATTTAAAAAAAAAGATAATAATAACCTATTTGGTGGTTTTTAATGTTTTATATTTTAAATCCTTCATTTCATGATGTTTTTTAAATCAAATTATATGAATAGTGTTAAAATTTACATTACTTGTATTTTAAAATAAATAATGTTTTATTAAATGATTTAAAATTCAAAAAAAAATTATCATCTGAAAATTAAATATCAAATGGTTTATAATATAAAATATGGTTCATTTATGGCCTTTTTTGAATTTTATAAGAACTTTTTTGATCGCTAAATAGTAAAAACTTTAATATCGTGGTAACTGTCAAAAAGTGTTAACATGTGATAAAACAAAAGGATAAGGGTGAAAACATCACCTAAAATTGTCCAATTTTTTATGATATTATTTAAAATAACCCACATTTTATATTATATTATTAAAAATTTATAACCATTTTTATATGAAAAATAATTTATATTAATTTAATACATTAATAAATACTGAGAGTGCCCCTCCCCTCACTTATAAAAGGGATCCTCGTATCCTGTTTTATTCACATTTTAAAAGTATTTTTGGTTTTCAAAATAACTACCCAAATACCTTTATAATATCCCTAAAAACATATTAGAATTATTTTTTTGATCAAAAAAACCATCGTAGGAAATGTTTTGAAGTAAACCTTAAGAGGTTTTCCAAAGAAGTGGTATAATTCTAAATCAAGCGTTTTCTTTTTATTTAGTCCTCTACCTACTTAAAGTAAACTTCCACCAATATGATATAATAACAAAATATCTACCATATACATAGATTTTATTATATTAGTTTCATAACATATATTCAACTCCTTCTTTAATCAAATTGGAAACGAAACCTTCCTTCGAGTGTACGGCGGACTACCGCCTCATGAATTAATGTACTTTTTTTCATGACTTCCTGTCCTAGTTATATATAATTTTGGATTAAATGTATATATATGATATTAATAATGTATTTATCATTATTTATAATTAATATACCATCTACTTTTAGAACATTTGAATCCTTGAAAAATGAAAATTCCATTCTTGCGTAAGTGTGTACTACCACCTCCATGAAATGATGCTATTCATTTTTCATAACAAAATCACTTGGATGGTATATATAATTATATTTAAAGAAATAATGTGGTATTTATGAAATTATTATAATTATTTAAATATAAAATAATACTTACCTTATTTCCATAAATATCGTTGAAAAATGGAAATGTTACTCATCTGTACATATGGCTTACCATCTCTATGATTATAATGTAGTTCATTCTTCATAAATAACCTTAATGAATGACTTTAAAATATTAATTTATGTATAAAAATTATAATTATTCCATGATTATTATTCTGGAGATTATGGGATAATGACCACTTTGAACATAGTCAACCTACCGAATCAATTTTGGACATGTGAACTGAATATCATCAAAACATATGATATAAACTAAAATGATTAAGTAATTGAATATAAAATGAAAATTAATAAAATAAAAATGAATAATAAATAGGAAAATGTTTCTTAAGAAGTTAAATAATGAACATAAATTTATGATTCATGAAGATAAATAACATATGTGATGATTTGGACTCAAGGTTAGGGACTATATTTTAAAAAACCTCTTTTAGAGTTTCCCTTACAACCATTCTTCTTCGATTTCCATATTTTTTAAAATAAATAATGGATGTATTTTATGGATATAAAATAATTGTAAAGTACAATTTCGGTCTCGTTTTACTTTATTTCAATTTTTTTAGAAGGAATCTTTTAACATAATGT
The DNA here is from genome assembly GCA_963277665.1 of Viscum album. Taxonomy (NCBI): domain Eukaryota; kingdom Viridiplantae; phylum Streptophyta; class Magnoliopsida; order Santalales; family Viscaceae; genus Viscum; species Viscum album. Next base: position 800,285,333 of record OY728155.1, read on the forward strand.
TTTGACTTTCTTTGGGAAAGACAAAATAAATGTTTATTTTAACATATGTGGTAATAATTACTTTTTCCACTACCATAACTGTTGTTTTACTATTGGATTATTTTAAAATATTTTATGTTTTCATAAAATAAAAACCCTTTAGCCCTTATTTAATGGTATTTTAGTTTTTAAAATGTGTATTTAAAAGGAAGGGTATTTCTATATTTGAAAGTTTTTTTCATTTGTGTTCAAATGAGTTTTTTAAGGGTTTTATGATAAAAGATTTAAGAATAAAAATATTTTATTCATGATATCATGCATGAATGTTACAGATGATGGTGATTGATCCTAGTATAGTTTGTACTATTGGTGATCCCAATACAGCTTGTCTTATGGGTGATCCTGATATGGCTTATATGATGGGTGTACCCCAATAGTGATCCAGTGCAATGGGTAAGGTTCTTTGTATTTATAGGCAAGAAGTAGGGAATTAACCAGTGTGGTTTATCCAATTAATTTTACTAGAATCCAATTATTTTTTAAATTTATTATGAATATAATTCTATGTGTTTCTAAAAATATGTTTTTATTAGCTTGATATGGTTTTTAAATATTTTATTATAGAAACAGGTGTGTGTTTGTTTAATAGAAATAATTTATTGTATACGCTCAATGAATATTATGATAAAGGTTAACATTTTATGGGTATTCATTATTTTCACCAGACTAATGTATTTGTTCTTTTCATGTCCCTTGCTGATATTTTTGTGCACACCCCACATTTTTTAAAAAATACCAGAGGTATAAGGATGGGTTAGAATAAGGAACAAGTCAAGTTTAAGTCTTGATAATTTTTTAGGAAAAGAAAACGTATATCTTTTAGAAAATTTAACATGATGGTAAAAATGGATACAGATCATAAGTATCCACTATATAAGATATATATTTTTAATGTATTATTTATTACCACATTCTTTAAAATATAAAACCGTAAAGATCCTCAGTTATGTCAGATATAAAATTATAGTCTAAAGACACTAGAATATATAATGCTTTGTTCATATCATTATAATATTATAATATATTGAAAAAGAAATTATGATCATGGAGATCACTTGAATACTATACTAAATACCCTATAGAAAGTTAAGTTGTATTAAAAATTTAAAAAGTGTTCCTTTTGGATATAAAAAGTTTTATTTTTTGGTTATATAATCTCAAGTGACAGTATATTGGTGGATCCATCAAAGAAAAAAATGTTATTGAACATTGGCTAAGTTCAACAAATGCAACTGAGATCTATAGTTTTCTTAGATTAAATAGATATTATAGATGTTTTGTGGAGAATTTTCCATGATTTTATAATCCACTCACCCTGTTAATTCGGAAGGGATCCAACCTCCTTGGAAAAATAAATATGAAGAAAATGTCCATGAATAATAAAGAAGGTTAGACAGTGCACCTATACATACATTACCCTATATTAGAAAATTTCATATAATATATAGTGATACATTTAAATGGTAATAATATTATTTCTCATGGTGAATAATATAGTGATATATTATGCCTCATCAAAATTAATGGTTCGTGAGTAAAATTACCCAACTCGTGATTTAGAGATAGATTTAGTAATTTTTTCATTAATGATTTTGATGAATTGTCTTTATATATAAAAGTGTGATATATAAACTAATATTAAAATTTTAAATAGTATATTAAATTAATAAGAGTTTAATATTCACTAGGGATGATGGTTATATTTTATTAAAGACTATAAATTCACAATAAATTACCACCCTGGGAAAGAGAACAAGGTGGAAAATACTCTGAGTCAAAAGGATTATTCTACCTAATCTATAGTGAGGGTCACAAAAGATCGAATATTTCATGATTTTAAAAGGTTGGATCAATAAATATTGATTAAATGTTAGAAATTTTATCTTTATAAAATTATTTTTCAACCATATAACCATGTGAGGATTACATATGCATTGAAGTATGATATAGAGCATCAAACGAAGGTTAAAAATGCTCCTTAGTTCGACCATGATTTTGATTGAATGATAAGGCTTAAGAACTATGTTTATGTCTTGTCAATACCAAACCAAAATAATGAGCTATTAGATGAATCTCATAGATCATCCATATCTATTCATACAATAATTATGAATTTGTATAGAGATATATAGGAGTATTTCTAATGGGACAACATAAAGTGTGATATTACAAAGTATGTATCTTGATGACTTGTATGTTATAAAGTTAGTGATGAGATACATAATTATTAGGTTATGTTATAATAATTACCTTCCAAAATGTAAATGGTAATACATCCCCATGTATTTTGTCTTCGGGCTCCCCAAAACATCAAAATGTTAAAATGACAGTTGGGTTATAGTTGATCACATTATGAAGTCATTACACTTAATAGATATAAGAGAAGATTTATCTCATCATATTTTGAAAATACATATTAATGAAGTGGTAAGTTTTAATAGAGTTCTAAATTCTATTGTATATGTAACACCCTAAAATTATAAAGTAAGAACCTTATATTTGATAACCTGCATGACATGCGACACCAAGAAAGAAAGAGAATATAATACCCAGATAATTTAAAATATATTAACCATTTTAAATTTATTTGACATATTATATATCATTAAATTCATGCAAACACTAAGTCCTATTTCCTTACATGAAATAACAACCTTTTTCGATTGCTTTCATTACACACAAGACCAAGTTTTAACCGAATAATAATATATTATCAAAATATTATTATGTAATATAATAAGACTTAACCAAGCTATTAAATGACTTTTTATCAATAGTATTAAATATATTATAAAAAAATATGGTTTATAAAAATATAAAATGAATACATTTATTAAAAATTAATTATAAATTAATATAAGAACCATTTGAATATAACATGGTTATTTTTATAGAAAACAATTTTTATGCTCACAAAGCTATTTTACCCAAATAAATAAAATTAATTTCTATTATTGTGTGGTATTATATATATATATATATATATTATTTAATAATAAAGTTATATTCATATAATATAATTTATAGGCTCAATATAAGAACAAACTCAATATTTCACATAGAATACTATATTTTTATAAAGGTATTTTTTCCGCCTTTGGTTATAGAACCCATTATATATATAATTTTTGATCATTTTATAAATTTAATATGAAAAAATAAACTTTATATTTTGAATCATAACAAAAAAATTATCTTATGATGATGTTTTTTTATTTTTCTGCTAAAATTTGTTTTTTAACGAATAGTGAAAATGGCAGAACATTAGTTCAAAACAGATTTTTATATAATTCATTTATAAGGTTAAATTACTTTTTAGAATGTTTTTAAAGTATAATTATATTATATTTTTATCAATTAATCCAATTTAATTCATTTTAATCAATTTCACTTTCAAATTGATTATAAAACAAAGCAAAATTTTGAATGTTTTTAATTCAAAAACTTGCATTATTGTCCCATCTGTGAGATTAAATTTAAATAAATTTATAAAAAAATATGTTATAGGAATTCAGAAAAATGGATTAATTATATGGAATCATAATAATTTATAATTTCCAATAATTTAAAATTATTTTTTGACCAAAAATATTAGTGAAAGTAATAAAAAATAATTACAATCATATATCTAAAATTGAGATTAATAATTGACTAAACCTCAATATTAACGGTATAAATGTATTATAAACTTTTAAAAAATCCATATTATAGAAATTTATTTACTCTATATTCCCTTTTATCTAATTTGGTAAATTATGGTATCCATAGGCAATGTGAAAAACGTGTATGGAATTCCTTTGTCAAAATATTAAAAGAGCTTCACTCCTACTCTACTATAAAATAGCCTCCTCTCCACCTACTTACTCACAACTCTCAAGCCATTTCGGATTGAAAAGTATTTTCACAAATAGCTCTCCAAAATCCCTACCCTCAACCTAGAATCCTATCCTAGAGGAATAATAAATCCCAGGAAGCCTTTAGGTACAAATCAAAAGGAGTTACCCAATTAAGAGGTAACATCTTCTCTCAAACTCCCTAGTTTCATTTATATTCTCCACCCCTAATGTATCATTATTTTTTAATAATATTAAAAAAATAGTATCTTAACTATAATATTATTTTTTAAGTGAATTTTTAACCAAAACTTACACACAATCCCATCTAATGGATAATGAACATATTGTTTATGTGTACGGTGAACTACCACCTCGTGAAATGATGATTGATCGTTTTTCTTTTACCACCTTTCATGGTGGAAATTATGATGTAAAAAAATTTATATATGATATATATTTTATATTTAATGTCTTTATACTTATTTTCTTATTTTATAAAACATACCTCTACACATTCCATTTTATGTAAATACGATAACATCATTTGTGGAAGTGTGGACTACCGCCTCCTCAAAGTGATGTGATTCGTTCACACTATAAATGGAATTTATTGAGGATGGTATTAATGAAAATTCATAAAATATATGACATATATGTGATATTATATATATTATATACAATTGTATCATTTTCTTTTAATTTTTTTAATACAACAAAGAAATGGAAGTAGCGTCCATGCCTACGTACATCCTACCATTTTCATAAATGATGCACTTCATCTCATATCTCCAAATATTATGGATTGTTATAAATATATATTTACTAAATATATATGATAATTAAGTCATGTTTAAAATTATTTATATTATTAAATAATGACATAATCTTTAGGAACAAAAAACGACATATCAAAACATACTTGAGAAAACTAGGAAATTAATACCCAAAATAGTTTAAATAATGAAAGAGTGTTAACAAAAAGCTATTAAAGTATTACCAAGAGTTAATATATTATATTATAAACATGATTACACTTCGGATATAATTTATTAAAATATTTTAAACCGCTATATATGAGGATAAATACCACACAACAAAAGGTAAGTTTAAGGTAATGGAATTTGGTCTCAATTTATATTCCATTAAGACTTACTTATTATTATGCACAATTTCACTTTTATTTTATGTATATACTAGATTTTTACATTTTATATCAGGAATATCATTAATCTCATGAAATTAATTTAATATTATTCTTTCATGGGTATTGTGATTTAAATGTTTCGAAATGGTATAGGACACTTAATAATGTTTAAAGATTATTTTCATAAACAATGTTATTATTGATTATCTTTCAAATCTAACATAATTTTGTGATTGTTAAATTTCTCTTAAAAAATAAATTTATTTTAATCATTTTTCGATTGAAATTTACATGAGTATCCATTTTATCATACAGTGTATAATAGTATTCCCTAAACTGTATTCCATTTTACATATGCTGTATACTTTGACAATTAATTTGTTATTTGGGAAAATGTTGATAATTCCATATTCTTTATTCAATATGGATATTTCATAAGACGTATAATTTATTTTGAATATTGGATATGAGGAATTATTTGGATAGGAAATTATGGGAGGAGCCCAAACATTATATAGCTCCTTGATACATCAACATGTTCTCATCAGATGAAAAAAATTGGCCAAATTAAATAGGTTTCTATCTCTAGTTTTTACAATCTTATGAAATGTCTTGACAGTATAGGTTTTCATTTTCCTCAAACATGACATCAATAATTAATTATTTCATTCATATTGACTAATTTTTTATTTATCTATGATATTTTACCCTATAATTTTTATGGATATAGTTAATTATCAATTTTTTGACTATATAGAATGTGTTATAGTTTCTTATATTCTCATATTTATTTTGAATTATATAGTTATTTGAATGGAAAGTGTTATTAGATATTTATGATGACATGTTTTTTTATCCTAATTGATTCATTATAGCTTCCACTTCACTTACCCTTTCTGATCATTTTAGGTCACCCTTATTATATTTTCTTTCCCCAAAATTTGAAGAATACAACTTTGGATATACTTTCAAGGGTGTGGTTAATTTTATTTTCATGTATAAGGATTGTATGTCTTATTTCCCAATATATTATGGGTGTCATGTTTGTAATTTTTATTTCCAAGACTTCTAGATTGATCGGTCCTTCGGGATTTGATTCCTTGTAATCATGATAATTTAAAAAAAAATACACTGGATCTAGGCTTTTAGGGTTGTGGCATTACAGTTGGTAACAGTGGAAGTTTATCAGCAACCATGGAAACTAGATTTAGAAAACATTGATTAGGTGGAATAACCCTATGATATATATTGAGGGTAAGTGTATAATAACATCCTATAATTTTGTTAAGGTATAGATTATGTGGGTATTCTTAGAAATACATCCATGTTAGGATACTACAAGTGGATGTGGTTCTATCAAAAATGTAAATAGGAGTAATAACTCTGACAAGGTGTGTTAGGCCTGACTCGATGTAACCTAGTACACAACAATGGCCCTTACTACACACCTAGTTTGAAACTCCTAGAGGATATTATTTGGATATTTCACATTTTATTTACCTAACAATATGAATGATTTAAAAGTAAATATATCCCAAAATTAACCAAATTTTATGATTCTAGGATTTACGATGCATAAATATATTTTATGTACTTTAAAATGTTTAGAGTTTTAAAAATTTTGTAATTTTATGATCTAATCTAGTATATTCCATTATTTAGAAATGGAACCTTGAAGGAAGAATGGTATCAATACTCATGGACAATGTAGAGGTTTCCCTGTAGAGAAATAAATTGTAGATGGTATTAGAACTGAGAAAGTTATGGATATATTATGGAAGCTTTTTCATGTTATGAAAAATAACCTTTCCAAAAAGGATAAACATGTTCCATGAAGATAATCTCATATTATATATATCTTTATGTGATAGAATCACCCATCATTTATTGTGGATACTAACTCAATTTTAGCTGATAAATAGACTAGGTCTCTAGATAAGATATTTATAGCCTTGAGATGCTGTGAAATGGGAAAGGATACACTTATGGTGTATTGTCTCCAAGGTGATGTTGAACAATGCTGATCATTGATCAAGAATACTAGGGAGTAAGAAGAAATATAACTCATAGTATAGAGAGTATTCAAGGATAAATTATTCAATAAATAATTCCCTAATGATCAGAAAATTGAGAAGAAGTGAAATTTTATTAGCTTAAAGAAAAAGGTATAAGATACTAATGTACATCATGAAGCTAACTTTACAAGTTTATTTGAGTATTCTAGGATTATATGCACAAAACTAATTGAATTATTGACCACTTATTTATTGGTATTAAGCCAAATATTTAATGGGAACCAATTTCTGATAATTTCTCATCGTATAAAGATATAGTTTTATGTGCTATTGAAACAGATAAGGAATTGTTGATATCCTATGTAATCAATGGAAACCAAGAGAATAATTGATCTTATAAACACTATAAAAGTGTAATAAGAAATGAAGGTGGAGGGAAAGAAGGATTTTCCATCTTTTGATAGTTGTGGAAACAATATCCCTAGTAAATGCTTGAAAATATTGGGAGTTTTTTATCAACTGTAGAGAACAGTATCCCTAGGAAAAATACTATAAAGGGAAGAAGTAAAATATTGATAGTTAATTTTAAAACTGCAAGTAGATAGGGATCTATGAAAACAAATTCCCCAAGAATCAGGAGAATATAACTCATAATAATCTAAGGGGTAATGGACAATCATATGGTATTGACACCACTGAAGTGCAATGAATAATGTGCTTAAGCATTTGGATCCATGAAATTTTTTGTAAAAGTATTTCATTTGTGATTTTATCATTATATCAATTGGAAAATATAAAATTATTATGCTAATGTACTTTTTCAATAATGAGTGTAGATCATATGTTGAATGGTACCGTGAAATGTTATTCAACAAAAAGTTCAACATATCAGAAAACAGTTTATTAAGGGATAGGAAACCCTTAATATGTTCCTAATGTTGAGATAATAATGAATAAATGATTTATTTGGATAAGTGTCATATTCTGGCATTGATGTTGTTTACAACACTTTTTTATTTAATGAATATATACAATAACGTGTGTCTTACATAAAGAATCAGGAAGAATTCATGTTTCCAATAAGGTTTTATAATGATTTGAGTTATTAATATATTTCAAGTGGATAAATTATGAAGTTATTTAAATTTTTGGAATGTTAAAATTTAGATTTTCTTAATGATGATTAAAGGAAAATGATATGTTAAATTTTTAAATTTTGTTACATTCCTTCCAAATTGTTGAATCATAATATTTTTTAAAAGTTAACGATTTAAAAAATGGTTTAAATTGATCATTGGATGAGATTTTATAGGATAAAGTATTACTTCACCATATGATTCATCTTGTGCTAAGAGATGAAGTATAAATAGTTCAAGGCATAATTAGAGGAAAAGAATATATTTATTGAAAAGGATATTTACATATATTCTTATAGAGTGAAATAATTCCTCAAAAAGGTTTTGAAACAAAAAAAATTGTATGATTATTATCATTTTTTATGATATCAATGACCTTTATTCACACCAATGGTTTATGGTTTCTGGGTCAAAAACTTTCATCTAAACATGTACTCTAGAACTCTCAATTTGAACTGTATTGCTAGATTTATCTTCTATTTACATAATTCCATTTCCAACATATGTTCTCCTTCTAGGTAACCTAGTTACATGACCATGGTACTTTCCATTATCTCTTATTAAGAATATTTGATATTAACCCATTTTACGATGTGTGTCTTTTGAAATTTGTTTATTTTCAATATCTCTATCGCCAAGATCATGTTTATATTGTAAGGACACAATTTATTTATATTGGGGAGAATGTAACACCCCAAATTCTAATGTAATAAACTTATATGAAATAACGTGCATGACATCTGACACCAAGAACATAAAGTAATATAATAACATGATGATTTAAAATATATTTACTATTTTAAATATATTCAATATATTTTATATCTTGAAATGCATGAAAAAACTAAGTTATCTGTTCTTATATGCAAGAATGACCTTGTTCTATTTCTTGCATTATATGTAATACCATGTTTTAATCGAACAATAATATATTATTAAAATATTATTTTGTAATATAATAAATATTTACCTAGAAGTTAAATGAGTGGTTATAAATAGTATTAAATAGAATAGTAAAATATATATTTTAGAAAAATATTAAATGATTTCATTGTTTACAAACTAATTATAAATGAATAAAATAAATAATTGAATATAAAAGAAATATTTTTATAGAAAACTATTTTTATACTCATAAAGTTGTTTTACCCTAGAAAATTAAATTAATTTCAACTAGTGGTTGGTATTAATATGATATATATATTATATATTTTATAAAATATTCTTTATATTCATTGAATAGATTTTATATGCTCATGATAAGAACAAACCCAATATTACACATAAAATACTAAATTTTTATAAAGGTAGTTTTGCCACATTTTTATGGAGAATCCATTTTAAATACAGTTTTTAACCATTTTATAAAATTAATATGTCAATATAAAATTCATATTTGGAAGAAAAACATTAAAATTATCTTAGGGTTAATTTTTGGTATTTTTCTGTGAAGATTTATTTTTTAATGAATAATGAAAAATAATGAATTTTAGTTCAAACATGATTTTCATCTATTTTATTTATAATGTTAAATTATTTTTTAGAATGGTTTTAAATTTAGATATATTATATCTTTATAAATAAATCCAATTTGGGTCATTGGAATCAATTTCACTTTGAAATTGACTATAAAAACATTGCCAACTTTCGAACGTTTTTACTTTAAAAACCTGCATTATCTTCTCATCTATGGGATTAAATTTAAATTAATTTATTCTAATTATGTGATTTGAATTTGGAAAAAATTATTTCATATTTTTAAGAATAATAGTTTATAATTTATTACAATTTTAACTTATTTTTTAAACCAAAATCTTAGATAAAGTAATTGAAATTAATTACACTTATTATTAAGGTAAAATTAGGCTTAATAAGGGACTAAACCTCAATATCAAGGGCCCAAATGACTTAAAAACTTGTCCAAAATCCCTTTTCTATCCATATTTAGACCATATATTTCTTCTACTCTAATTGTTTCTAATATTGGGTCCACTTTCAATGTGAAAAACTTGTATGGAATTCCTTTGTCAAAATATTACAAGAGTGACAGTCCTCCTCCACTATAAAAATGCATCTTATCCTCCCACTTCCTCGCACCTATCTTGCTACTTTGGCATGAAAAAGATCAAAAAAATAGAACCCCAAAATACCTACCCTATTCACAGAATACTCCCACTAATCATGAACAAATCCAAGGAATCCTATTAGTACAAACCAAAAGGATTTTCCCGATTTAAAGGTAACATCTTCTCTCAAGCTTTTTAGATTTATTTCCATTATCAATCCCATAAAATTATATTATTAAATAAAAAACCAGTATACTAAATATACTAGTATGTTTTTATGTGAATTTTGATGACCTAAAATTACACACACTTCCATCTAATAGATAACGAACATAGTGTTTATGTGTACGGTGAACTACCACCTCACGAAATAATGATTGTTCAATTTTCCTTCATCGTCTATCATGATGGTCATTATCGTGGAAATTATATTTACATATGATATATATGATATTTATAATTTCTTTATACTTATCTACTTATTCTATAAAACACACTTCTAGACATTCCATTTTGTGTAAATACAATAACATCGTTTGTCGAAGTGTGGACTACCGCCCCCTCAAAACGATGTGATTCGTTCATGCTATACATGGAATGTATTAAGGATGGCTTTAATTAAAATATGTAACATATGTGACAAATATATTATACTATAAATATTATATACATATTTATCATTTATTTTTCATTAATTTAATAAGATAAATAAATTTAAGTAACGTCCATGCATACGTACGACCTATCGTCTCCCTAAACGGTACACTTCATTTATTATCTCCAAATATTTTGAATTACTATAAATACATATGTAATGATTATTTATGATAATTAATTTATGTTTTAAATTATTTATATGATGAAATTATGATCCATTTAATATGAAAAAAAATGAATATTCAAAAGATACCTGATAAGACTAGAAAATTAATACCTGAAATAGTTAAAAAATAATAAAAGAGTGTTAAAAAACTGGTAATAAAATATTTTAAGAAGTTAATATATGATATTATAAACATAATTTTGGTTGTGGTATAAGTTATTAACATATTTTTAACCAAAATACATGGGGATAAAGACCACAAGATAGAAAACAAAGGCTAAACTAAGAGAGTTTCATCTCAATTTTTATTCCATTCAGACTTATTTGTAAGTATTCACCAATTCACTTTTATATGGTATATATAATGAATTTTTACATGTTATATCATGAATCTAAATACTCTCGTGATATTATATATTTCATTTAATATTATTCTTTCATAGGTATTATGATTCAAATGTTCCAATGTGGTATGGGACACTTTGGAATGTTTAAAGATTATTATCCTAAAAAATGTTCTTAATGATAATCTTTACAATCTCACTTCCTTTTGTGGTTGTTAAATTTATCTTGAAAAAATATATTTAATTTAATCATTTTTTTATGTAAATAAACTTTAATATCCTTTTATCATTCATATGGATGTTATTATTGCCTAAACTATATAGCATTTTACATATAGTGTCTACTTTGATAGTTATTTAATTTTTTCGGAAAATATTGATAATTTTGTATTCTTTATTCAATAAGGATATTTGATAAGGAATATTATTTATTTTTACTATTTTATTTGATGAATTATTTGGATAGGCAATGATGGGAGGTGAACGGACATTATATAGCTTCTTGATGCATCGACAGGTTCTCATGAGATGAATAAGTTGGCCAAATTAAATGGGCTTCTATCCATAGTTTTTGAATTCTTCTAAAATGTACTAATGGTATATATTTTCTTGTAACTCAGAAAAGAAATAAAATAATTAGAAATTTCCCTCATATATAATTATTTATTTTTATCCATGTTATTTTGTGTCTACATTTTTTTGGATATAGTTCATTTTTAGTTTATTGACTATGTGTCATGTGTTTCGGTTACATAACTTTCCATATTTAATTTCTCTTATTTATATATTTCAATAACATGTTCAATCATTTATTAACCTTTACATGTTAATTTATCCTTATTTATTAATTTTTTTATTCTACTTTACAAACCCATACTAAGCATTTGAGCTCAACTTTATTATGTTTCTATTCCCCAGGCTACGAATAAGAATAAAGAATAAGATTTCAAGGATGAAATTTATTTTCATTTAATGTTTCATATTTAAATTTAAAATTGACCAATATATTATGGGTATCATGTATGTAATATGGATTTCTAAGACTGATAAAATAGTTGTTCCATTAGGATTTTATTCCCTGTGGTAATTCCAATGTAATAAAATAATTCACTAGATCTGGGCTTTTGGGGTCGGTGTGTTATAGTATGTGATTAGGATCTGAGGATTATGTCAAATTTCTGGACAAGTCTTCAGTAGGATCTGGGTAAAAAGTTTATTAATTGTACTTCTTCATATCCTCATATAGATGGTCAGTTTCAGAGAACCATTTAAACCCCATATGATATTCTAATAAGTTATTTTATGGATTTAAATGGTGTTTCGGATCAAAACCTTACTCTATATGAGTTTTCATGTAACAATAGCTTTCACTCGAGGATCAATGTGGAATTTTATGAATACCTCAAATGAAATAAGTATAGAGGTATCAATGTTCTAGGATGAATTTTGATAAATAGTGATATTGGTATTTGAGCTAGCTGAGAAAATGGAAGAGAAAGTCAGATCTATTCAATAAAACATTAAGGATGCTCAAACTCAATAGAAATGTTATGCTGATAATAATCGATGATATCTATAGTTTGAAGTTTGATAAAATGTGTTATATGAATTTCTATATTGAATAATGTTATGCTATTTTTGGATAAATAATATTTAATCCCAAGTTATATTATCCCTTTCAAATTATTGATCGAGTATTGATGGTATCTTATCGCTAGTTGCTTCTACTAAACCTCTCTCATGTTCATGATTTTTTCATTGTATCTCTCTAAGGAAGTACATAATTGATCCCTCACTTGTACATAATTTATAGGTAATACTAATGGAGTATGATCTTTCCAATGAAGAAAAATTTGTTATAAATATTGGACCATGTAGATAAATTTCTATGGAACAAGACTACTCACCTTGTTAAGGTTCTCTAGAGGAATTAAAAATTTCAATAAACATATTAGGAAATTGAAGATGAAATGAAACATTGATATTGTTGTTTTTTTATATTAATTTAATTTCAATGGTGAAATTAACTTTATGTTCTATAGAATTTAACACCCTAATATTGTATGATATATTTCTTTTCAAAAAAAATTATTTATTTGATAGTTTGTGATACACACAACCCCACACCTAAATGAACTGTAATATGTTATTCCATTATAACATAGAAATTAATTTGAAATTTATCAATTGAACAAACTAAATTATGAAAATTTTGTGGTTTATAATTAAATAGAATAAATGCATCGGTTACCAATGGATTACTAATTAAAATAATAAACATTTGTAAATAAAAGAAAACTTTTTCTAAAAAAACTATTTTTAGGTGAATAATGTATTATTATTAAATTTTTAACTCTTAATGAATGATTCTATTATATATTAAATCAAATTTTTTAACATTAATCTATTTTTTTTCTTGGAATGGGATAAGAATAAATTTAGTTTTAAGATTAAAAATGTAGTTTCCTTAAAAACTCTTTTCATCGTGTTATGTGTAATTGTTTTAAAATAAATTTCTACCACTTATAGAATTGAATTTTGAAAAATAAATTCCATATTTATAATTAGGAGGTCCCAATTTGGTAAATAGGTACCTTTTATTTTTATATATTATGAATAGTAACTACGGTAAAATATATCACCTTGGTAAAGGGTAAATTGGGTTAACCTAGGGTGAAAATAAATGTTAAGGTCATAATTGTTCTACATAATTCTCATTGGATGAAGATAGTTTTACCTTTATTGCCTTAGTCTCAAATTTTAATCAATTATAGGAAACATTCCCAAGAGAATTGCCCCTATAATATTTAATGTAATGAAAAAATACCAAATGTCACTCTCTTAATTTTAAATACCTCTTATATATTCAAATAAGGAAAAAAAGTTGTGAATAAATATTAATTGTCATTTTGAGGATAATGAAATTATGTTGATAATGGTAATCTATTTATATTGTATATTAATTATATACCTACCATAAACTCTTACACAACACTGGCATGATATTTCTTCAATTGATAGAAAAATAAAATGATTGATTTTAAAAATATTAAAAGTAATATAATTTGAGTCATTTATTGAGTTACAATAATTTTTTAGATTAATATAACATATTATTGTCGTTTTAAATAATTATATTTTAAATATATCTTTTTAGTGGTGTTTTTTTCATCAAATTATATGAATACTGTCAAAAATGATATTAATGATATTTTATTAAAATAATATATTATTAAATTATTTAAAAAAACATAAATAATTTGAAAGAGGACATGGTTGATATTATATGTTCTAAAATTCCATCCCTTTACTATTTATGATCTAATTTTCACCTTATAAGTAAAATTATAACCCTTTATCATTGAAATAGTCCTCATCATAGTAAAGTTTAAAATAGGTTAACTTAGGGGTTCAACCAAAATATTAGGTTTAAAGGCCACTTAAACCTTATTATTTAATTGGGATTAAATAGAATTATACCTTAGATTCAAATATATGAATATTTTTAATCTTTTTTCTAGATATTGGATTTTTAAAATTTTAATATTTTATAAATTTCCAAAAGTACCCCTTTCTTCTCTTGTGAAATAAAGCCCTTACTTTCTCTTATTTACACCACTCTGTGCCTTATATCATGAAAAAACCCTAAAAATTATCTTTTCAATATCCTTATACACATATTTGAGGTTCTTTTATTCCCAGAATACCATCCTTAGTATCCTTGAGAGAAGTTGTAAAGGATTTATTTCAAAGAAAATGTAGTTATCTTAACTGATTGCATTATTTTTCTATTTCTATTTTAACTCAAATGAATATGTGGTATTAATAATAAAATAATAACTTAAATATCTTAAATATTTTGAAATTTTATTATTGTTATTAAATTACCATTATCCACCGTCTTTCCCATCAAATGGGAATTGAAAGTATCTCTTGTGCGTACATATGGCTTATTGTCTCCATGTAGCGATATAATTCATTTTTCATCACTATATTTTTTATATGGGTATTATGATGGGTTAAATTTTTTTATATTATATTTATAATATAATTATTATTTTGTAATTATAATATCATATCTACCTTCTTACCTTCCAATCTGGTGTAGAACGATAACCTCACTAGTGTACACAAGTGGACTACTACATTCATGAAGAGATGTGGTTTTTTTCTCATTTATGATTCACAAGGATGGTAATAAAGATAGATATGATGAATATAAATAATTTATATTTTATAACAATAATTATTATATTTTAAATTGTTATTTACCTTTATTTCATTCCATTCATTGAAAAGTGATAATAATATTCATGCATATGTACGGTATGTCATCTCTATGAATTGTGTAATTCATTTTTATATCTCTAAATTTTATGGATGAATATAAATATATATATATATATATATAATATTTATATAATTATTTAAATATTTTATATTATGGTACCATAATCAAAGTATACGTATCATAACTACCGAATAGAAATTCTTATGAAAAAATAAAAGAGTTAACACCTGTAAATGACGATTTTAATAAGAAATTATTGATAAATGGGTAAAAAAATGTTATAAAGGGATTATATATGATATTATAAGTATTTAAAATATTATAGTATAGAATAATAATAAATTTAATTTATTATTCATGTGGATATATCTCTTTCAAATAAAATGTAACTCCAAGTAATGGTATTATTTAATAATCTATTTATTTATTAGGATTTATTATTATTATGTTTTTTATGATAAATTTTCATTAAATTAATCTCAATAATATCATGAATTTTTTTATCCAATGGTTATTTATGGAGAATATATTTTTTCATTAATTTTCCACTCCATAAGTTCTCAAAAATACCAAATAATATTTTTATATAAAATTGAATTTATTTCTGTCTTCATTCGAAAATCATTTTTTTTAATGTATGTGTTTTCACTATAATATTTTCCATATTGTGGTAAAATTAATCTATGATTTTTCAAAGTCATTTTAATCCAAGTTATACTTTTAAAAAAATCGAAACCTCTTTTTATTTCCCATATAAGGTACTTTTTTACTTTTTTACAAAGGTGTGAAAGGAATATTTTATTTTAACTTATATCCCATGAACATAATTTCCCACCATTATTACCAATCAATAATTTTAATATTCATTTACAGTTTCCATGTCTCATTTAAAAAACAATTACATTATATTTTGGAAACTTTTTTATTTTAAAAAAGTTATTTCAATGTGAAAATGGTATTTTCTTTCAGAAATGTTCTGAGTGATATTTTCAACACATTTTTCATCTAAGATAAAATAATTTTTATCTTACATAAATTTTACTAGAGATATGATCGAATGATACAATTCATTTTCTTTTTATTTATTGTTTTAATTTTGATGGTAATCTTTTTATGAGATTCATTTATTTTCCACGGGTTATAACAAGATAAAAATTTTATGAAACCAATTTCATTTTCAGGGGTTACGATATGATGAATGTTTTAGGATATTGTGGAACATGTCTATATTATTTCCATTACGTGGTAGGTGGTCTTCGAATTATAAATATGTTCAATTCATTAGGTAAATATGGATATCTTATGAGATAAATAGGACTGAAATGCGAAGTGAACACAATTCACTAACGGATGTTGTTCCATATGATAATCTTATGAACGACCAATATTTATTAAATGGATCAAGATTATGAAATATGATATGCAGGGAATGGTTTTTAAATTTTAATCTCAAGTTATTATACCCTTATTCACATGTTACACCCCATGATTTTTATGAGATATATTTTTTTATTTTTTTTATTTATATATTTGTGTTTTTTAAATTATTTGATGTCTTGTGTTTTTCATTGAACCAAGAAAACCTTATGTTAAACGCAACATCGAATTAGCTTGTGGTATATGAAATACTATTTTTTCTGGTGTTACACTCAATTTAAATTTATTTTGATAGAATTATTTTCACACAAGACTGAGTTTAAGTGATCGAATAAATATTATTAAGTTACCTTATAACCTATACATTATAATGGAAGATATTAATAGTATTATGAAAATTTATTTTTCACAAGTATATATATAATTAATTATTTGGTAAGAAATTAATTATAAATAAAAATAAAACCCTTTTTAAATAAAACGAAATGTTTTTTTTCAAAGAAATTTAAATTCAAATAAGTTAGTTTATAAAATAATAAAATCACTCGTGATAGATTTTATTAATGAAATATATATGTAATATATTCAATATAATTTTTAAAATTCATCTTATAGGTTTTCAAGACATGATATAATGAGAAATTCAATTTTTTTGGATAAAAGAAGTATTTTTTTTAAAAAAATGTAATTTTTCCGCCTTTGGATGACGCACCCATTTTAAATATAGTTTTTGACATATTTTTATATTATATTTGAAACAATACTTCATAATTTTGATTATAGTATCAAAATTCACTTTCATTTAATTTTTGGTATTTTTCAAATAAGTTTCACTTTTTGATGAATAGTAAAAAACTATACATTTTAATTGAAAACTACTTTTTCTTCAAATTTATTAATAGTGTTAAAATATATATAATTGAATTTTTTAAAGTATAAATATATTATATTTTTATCTGTTAATATAATTTAGGTCATCTTCATTAATTTTATATTGAATTTACAGGTAAAAACATTTCAATCTTTTGCAAATTTTAACTTTTAAAACTTATTTTCTCATTCCGACAACAGGATTAATTTTAAATTAATTTCTGAAACTTCTATGTATTGAGATTTTAAAAATGGATTCCATAATTTAAATCAGTGGGTTCAAATTATGTAAATATCTTTATTTCATTTTTTTATCATAATGAATAGTCACTTCAGTAATTTTTTATTAATATAGTAAAAAGGAAATCATAAAATTAAAGGTAGAAATAATACTATAAAATTTCTCTAACACTTTCTTAATATAATTTGATGATATATGTTCTACCTAAAGCATCCTTAGGTCTAAATATTATCCTTTGCAAACCATTGGGATGAGATTAGAACATTTAATATATTTTACTTAATGAAAAGTTATATATGTCTAACTCATATTTTATTTACTTTATAATTTTTAGAATTGGTTTATAAAGAATCTAAATTCAACTATAAATATTTATTATAAATATAAAATGTTTTTCTATATTATGGTAATGTATTTGTAGTTTTTAAGAAATAAATAATTACTTTAAAGGCTTATACATTGATGTGGAAAAAAATATTTAATTGATGAAAAATCAATAAAATAATTTTTATTAAAATAATAATAACCATTAAAAGACCAAAACACATAACCAAATATTATTTCACGTGTATATCTAGACCATAATAATACAATGTTCTATTTATTGACCATTTTTATCCAATGGAAAATATTCTAACATGAATAATATTTTATTTAAAATGATGTTAAAGATGTCACATTCATGTGTTATTAAATATAACATTTTTAATGTAGTATTTTCCAAGAGATAAATTATATTATAAGTGTTATTATTAAATATATAATAATTATATTTGTTATTGTATTTTATTTTTATTTTTTACCAAACAAATAAGTATACTAAATAATTACACAAAACTGATGTAGTAATTATTTTATTAATAATAATATCAAATTAATGTTATTAAAAATATTAAAATAAATATAATTTGGGATATTTAATATATAGAATGATTTTTCTAGATGACCTTGACCCCTTAGGAATATCATAAAATATTTTTTTGAGGATAACATCTTATCTTGATATTTTTAAAAATCCATTAAATGAATAGTGTCAAACTTAACACTATTGATTTTTTTTCAAAATAATGTTTTATAAAATTATTTAAAAATCATAAAATATTTTTAAATATATAAAATTATTATTATATGGTTTAAAATATTCTAAATGTTTCTTTCATGGTCTAATTGACATAAAATTCTTAACCAACTGAACTCTTTTAATATTTATCTTCTATTACCTTAGTTAAAATAAAAATAGAATAACTAAGGGTTATTTATAATGATAATGTACAAGAACAACTCATCTCTGCCCTGGAGGGGTGTGAAACACTGAAGCTCGGTGAAAAGTGACGAATACTCCATTACAGAAAGAGTACCCTTCTCCAAACCCATGAACTCCTGGGCTCGGTCGGCCCTCAGGGTCTCCAGATAGAAGTAGTCATAAAAGACGCACTGAAACTCCTCCCACACCATAACCTGTTGATGTCACGCCTGTGAGATCACATCCCACCACCTCTTGGTAGATTCTCATAGCATGTAGGTAGCGAGCTTGAACCGCATTTCTGGAGGCATCTCCGGATGCTCAAAGATCGTCATCATGGCTTCTAGCCATGACTCTGTAGCCTGAGGTCCTCCTTCCCCTGAGAAGGTGGGAGGATGCTGCTGCTGGAAAACCTATGTCAAATCTTCCATAGTTGAGGCAGGAGGTGGTGCTCCCTGGAAAGTCTGCATCATTATCATAAATCCCTCCTTGAACTGAGCATCATCTCCTGTGTCACGTATAATGGTTGGTGCCAAGACTGGCATGACAGGAGGATCTGCTGGAAGTCCCCGATCAACCATATCCGGCATCGGATCACCGCCTGGGAACTGGCGTACAACCGGAGGACGTCTCGGTGCCATGACTCTGCAAGGTCAAACGCAAACCTTATATCAACATTATGATGGATTGAAAACTAGGAGCGTAAGAAGGGAATAGGATAAATAAAGCATTCATGTTTTACAAAACATGACTACACGGTGTGTATAAAGACGACACGACATGTTCCCATAAGTCATTTACATGGGTGTGTACTTCAGTTTAAACTGGTCATGTAACACCCCAAACACACGGCGTGTTATCCTAACACATGACGTGTATCTGAATCATCTTCCCCTGCCCGAGTCCTTCTACACGGCTAAGCCAGACGGCTCTCCCAAGACAAGACTACATGGCGTGTTCTCAGCAGACACAGTTTGTACTATACAAGCTTCACATGACTCGTGTTTTTAGTGACATGGTCAGACACATGGCTCAAACCATACGGCGCGTTACTGACAGACACGGGATGTAAGAGAAAGGATAACACTAACCCGTGTTGTTTGTGACAGGGTCGTGTACCTGGGTCAGACTACATAGCATGTTCAAGGTAGACATGGCGTGTATAAGAAGAGACTCCACCGACCATGTTGTTAACTATACGGCCAGACTCCCAGGATTACCCTACACGGCATGTACAATCAGTACACGGCGTGTTCCCACAAGATTTTACATATCCGGTGTCTCTTCCCACATGGCCTGTGACACGATTATAGAATACACGGTGTGTATAAAAGGTACACAGTGTGTACTTAGGAAAAACAGTTTCTTCCCAAACAGATTAACACATGGCATGTAGTCAAAACTACACAGCGTGTATTCTAGGTTTTTCCATACAATAAGCCTTAGAAACTACTCTGGAGCCCAGAAAACACTAAAACGAACACTGAATGTGCCAAATTATGATTCGTGAGGGCCCATACTCCCCTCGGATCATAATTTGGCATCTCAAACAAGTTATAACAAGGTGAAAAAGTCAATGATCCACCAAATTCCAGTCCATGAGGGCCCATAACACTTCAAGAACCAAAGTTTGGCATTTATTCAAACAAAAACATTTTCAATCAATGCTCGAAAAGGAAATAGATATTTTTTTATCAGGGCATCTATCACAACAACATGCATTTTTTACACAACATCTGTCACAACAACATGCAATTTCTAATGCATCCTAAATAACCTGGCAACAATGTCGGACATGTGATTTCTAGCAAGTTCCTATATGATGCATGAGATGACATACCCTCATCTCATCGGGTTGCGATAGAAATAGAACATCAACAACATCAATGGTAACATCACAAAACATGTGAATCACCCAACAGTGAAATCAAATTAACTGTAAAATTGAAAACTAGAAAAATTAAAATAAATTAGGTAGATTGGATTTTCCCTATACACGGGTTAGCTACTCCTGGTCACAGCTTATTACCAAGTACCTATTCCATCATATCCCTTGCTAAAGGCTCTAAACAGTAAGTCAAGAGAAAATAACCTGCCTCTGATACCACTTTGTAATGTCCTAGTTCCAGAAGCCACCCAGAGGCGCTCCGTACCCAGTTGGTCACATGGCCTCAAGCATATTTCTCTGAACACTAGAGGCTTCCAACTAGAAGCGAGGGCCTTGGGTATGATAGTGGGGAAACTATGCCCTCATTGGCAGAGTACACAGTGGAAGTACAGAAATATATACAATAGCGTAAGTAGTAAATACCAAAAAATAGTAACAGCGGAAGACAGATAAAAGAAACAACTGTTGCAAGTATATATAAATTATGCATGATACATATATGTCTAGGAAAACATCCAAACAAGTCACAATTCTAGAATAAAACAGTGTTAATCCAAAGTGAATACAAAATAAAATAAACTACTCATCATCGCAAGCCATAGATTGGTCCCATGCTCTCCAGCTCTACAACAATCAAGAACCTTAAGTCGAAGGGCGTCTGCCCTTATCTATACCTGAAACAATATAATTTTTTTGGGCCCAAAAGCATGACCCAAACAGGGTATGAGACAAAACTCTAGTAGGAAACCACCTGAAGATCTGTGCCTAATGGTCAGTGAATATATGGAAGATAAAAGTATAAAAAGCAGTAAATAAGAAAGTACTCAGCAGAAAACAATCCACAGTTTCTAGCATATAATTTATAAACAAGTAAGAAGCCACTCAAGAAAGTAGAAAAAACAGGCAACCCTCTGGGTAGTTCTCACAACCTAACCCCTATGCTTCAACCAACAAGTACTATAAACCCTCTAGTAGGAACACACAGTCTCACTCCTCTGGTTCAGCAAAAGAATAGAATCTCTTGGGAAGCACTCACCGTCAATTCCCCTTGTAGTCTTGTATCATACTAAAGGCTCTCTTGTGAAGTACTCAACATCTCATTCCCCCTGTGGACCATGTTGAGGAACTGCAGACACTCTGAGGAAGCACTCAACGTCAATTCCCCCTATGGTCTCTCATGGTATTATAAAGACACTCTTGAGAATCTCTTACGTCCATTCTCCATGTGGTCTACTACACTAGGTTCTCATGGCCATGTGTAAGTCAAAAAGCATAGCTTTCGTATTGGCCAAAGTAACCTCAGGAACTACTTGGCTAGAATTATACAGAATCTCATCATGGAATAACAACAGTCACACCATCCTACAATACTAGGTATGTGAAAACAACAGCAGTCAAAAATGTAAACTAGACCCAACATTCTAGATAGGTAAGAACATTCATGGAAAACACTTCCAAAGCCTAATTATTAGCCCAAAACACAATCAAATCCTCTACTCTAGAATACAAGAAAAGAATGAAATTAATGAGGATAACAACGGTAAACACGCAAAACCCCAATCAAGGGTATTGGTGGAATTTGCAAAAAATATTCAAAGACATTCAACATGAAGGCGAAAACCACCTACCTCGGGGTTAGGAGATCAATATACTTGAACCATGAGGCTTGAATCTCTATATAATGTCATAGATCTACGAAAATGTATAAAACCTTCAACCCACAATAACTTGGAAAAGAGGAGGAATTGGAAAATGATTCTCTAAGAGAAGAGAGAACTTACTGATGTGATTCCAACACACTCACCAGTGTTCGAATTGGAGGACGGACGGTGGTTTGGGGGCTCGTCGAAAGTCTGCGGCTGCTCGGTGCTCTCAGACGAAGACGACCTAAAAGAAGTCGATTCTGGCGATTTGACGTGACCCCGGTGCATTTAATGAAAAAAAGAAATTACACGGCGTGTACTTTTTGAGTACACGGCGTGTACTTTTGGAGTACAGGGCGTGTAATTTTGGATTACACGGTGTGTACTCGCCTTTTCTGTACTCCACTTTAGGCGGCCTCCATGTCACCCCTACATGGCCTTGTGCGTGGCCATGATAAGGCTTGCACATGGCCTCTAGCGGCATCGAAGTACACTGTGTGTACTCATAAAGTACAGGGCGTGTACTTTGAAAATTTCCAGAAACTCCTCTTTTCTCAAAAACTCCAGAAAAAGGAAAAACATACCTGGAAAGAAGAACCGGGTTCTTACACTTGGTGTATTTCGATAGTTTTAAGTATGTGTTGAGTGTTTTTAACTAAATTTTCCTTTTATTTCTACCTCTAATCCTTTTAAATAGTAAGTTTATTAATTATATTACCTTATTCATAAGTACATCCCAATGTGTTTGTAACACCCCAAGATTTAAATATATAATTCTTATTTAAATAATACCATGTTTGATATCTTGTGTTATAAAAAACACCAAACTCAAACAAGTTGGGACATATAACAATAAAAATTAGAGAATAGAAATATAGTGATAAATTGTGATACTTATAGTGCATTATAATTTTGAGTGATGAAATTTAGTGATCATAAAATAAATAATTAATGTGATATAATTAAAACAATTCAATTTTTAAAAGGGGTTTTTTCAATGAACTAGTTTTGAAGTGTTTTCAAAAATTGATCAATTTTAAATCATTTCAATGTATAAACTGAAAGATTAACACTAAATTAGTTTTTAATTGATTTGAAATATGACACAGAATATATTAAGTTTAAAAATTCCATTTTCAATTAAAAAATTGTATTTAATATATTCATTTGAAATATAAATTTTTATATTTTATAATTTATATTTTATGAAACTAACTTCATTTTGTATTCATCATGTAAAAATTATCTTAGGGTAAAGTTATTATATTTTTCTAAAAAGTTTGATTTGTTGGTGAACAGTGAAAAACTCTGATTTTACAGATATTGTAACTTTTACAACAACATTATTATATAATAACGACATAAAAGTTTATAAAAGATTTATAGAAAAAAATATATATATTCAATAAGTAAAATAAATAATTTATAAATACAATTTTTAATTTTTAAACCCATGTATGAAATTTTAAATCCAAAGTGTTGTTTTATTCTAATAGAAGAACTATTATTTATCCTTCTCTGTAATTAAATGATTTTAATAATAGATTTAGTTTTGAGTCAATTTTAAACTTACATAAATATCATTTTTTATTTATAAATAAATAAAATTCATGAGAATAAATTAGGTACATTATTTTGGTGTAAAATTCTTTTTATTCAAAAAATAAATTATTTATAAAAATGTTTCCCTTTTTTTTCTTCCTATGAATATTAAAATTAATTATTACCACTTCTAAAAAATTAATATTTCAAAATTAATTACATATTTTTAATCAAAATATTAAAATTATTTAATAAGGATGATTTCATTTTTAGGCATAATGAATATTTACTAGTGTAAAAATCTTATCCCCATGGAAAGGGTTAAAATGGTTAATAAGGTGTCTAATCATAGAGATAAAGATTCAAAAATCAATAAAACATTTCAAAATATAATTTGTTGAGTGAATTTTAACCTTAAATTATCCTATATTAAAAAAATTCCTTATAATTCTACTTTCCCATTATAATGAAATTGTGCTATTTTATTGTTAATGGTTTTTACAAGGGTGCCACTCACCTTACTTATAAAAGGAGACCCATTATTCTCACTTATCTACACCACTTCATCATATTATATTATCTGGTTTCCTCTTAAATAAATTAATTGATCCATTTTCCATTACATATATGTCATGGTTTTTTAAAAATACCCATCCAAGAATCCTTATGGTGTTTTTAAAAAAAGATTATCGAATGAAGAGGTATATGTAGTTAGAGAATGTTTTAAAGTTATTTGTTATTAACCCTATATAAAATATTCTATAATCACTTTAACAAAATTAAATATTTATATTTATTACAGAAAAATGTTTTTATTTTAATGGTATAACCATTTTTTTCTCTTTTCTAACTAATGGAAATTTAAAGTGTCATATATGCAAATGTGTTGACTACCACCTCCACGAAGAAATGTACTTAATTTTTCATCACCACATATAATGGATGGTTATATAAATATATTAAATGAATATATGTGACATTTATTACATAATTATCTATTTTTAAATATATATTATTAGTTATATTCCTTTCTTTTCATCCATTGAAAAATTAAAACACCACCAATGTGTATGTGTAGACTACCACCTCCACGAAGTGATGTAATTCATTTTTTATCATTGCCTTAAATGGATGGTTAAAAAATTTATTTTCCTTAATATATAAGATATAAAAAAGTAATATATTTCATTAATATGAATCTCTAAGGATAACACAATAATTAAATATCATTATAAAGTTACCTACTGATATTAGTAAATAACCTGAGAATAAGTTCATCGCTAATTTCATCGTTATGAATCAGGTCTAAAACATTCATTGAATGAAATTAGTACATTATTAATTATCATGGTATTTATATATTATACTAACATAAATAATTTTTTAATATTAAACTTTTTATTAATAGATGATTTCTGATATTACCATTACTAAACATGCATTAAACAATCAAAAATACTAACGTTAGATGATGAAAAAAAATAATTAACTATCTAATAATAGTGTATTATATAATTATAATGGAACAATATAAATGGATCAGCTATGAATAATTTTTTTAAATAATTCATTAATATAATTATGATTATTGTACAAGAGATTATATCCCTTTCATCGAAGCCATGAGATAAGATAAGGGTTTCTCGTCTCTCTTTTATTTCATTGATACATATGTCATATTCACCAATTTTCTATATTTTCGAGTATATATACTTTCCAATGAATTTTTATATCATAATTTGATCACATTTAATGGATTTAAAATTCCATATAAATATTTATCCTTCATGGGATTTAAATTCAAGAGTTACCAATATCGTTAAGGTTTCTTTTTCTAAATTTCCCTTTATTAAGATATGTTCTATAATCACCACTTCATTTATATTGTTCTGGTATATATGATGACCATGAAGGAATTTTATGATTATTTTCATTATAATTAGGTATATTTACTAATAAATCTATGGTTATTTATTTCATGTGGCCTTAATTCGTATGTTACCAAAATTGTAAGGGTTTATGTTAAAATCTAACTTTTTATCAGGATTGTTTATATTTCAATTTCCATTGAAGTTATTATATGTTATTTGTATTCTAAAACCAAGTTATTTTATTATCCCATGGTTATTTATGGGGTTTTTAATTATTCTTTCCATTATCCTCTCTTTGATACTCTAAAGGATAAAAAGAATATTTTTAAGAAAAGATTACTGTATTTTTTATTTTTGGGTTGGGAATAATTTTCCTCGCTATCTATGTTCTTAAAAAATTATTATATGGATAATATTATATAATTTTAAATGATTAATGAATTTATTTTTATACTATATTTTAATTTCATTATAAAACATTTCAAGGAATATTTCTTTCATTTTATGAATGGGCCATTTTTTACTTTCTTTACAAAAGTGTGAAATGGATATTTTTAAAATATTTATTTAATAAATGGATTTTCCCATTTTCATATCATCTACATTATCATGAATATTTTTTAAAATGTTTCTATGGTTTTATAAAAAACCCATATTCCCATTTTTCTGGCATTTTTTTTAAGTTACTATATAAAATGGTTGTTTTATCTTATTTTTAAAATCATATTTCTAATACATTTATAGAATTATTTTTAATCTATGTAAACATAATATATGTAATCATACACTTCACTATAGAAATTATATATTGATACCATCCACTTTATTTCATTTTATGGATTATAATGAACTTATTTTAATAATTTTTTTATGAAACTCATTTATTTCCAACATATTTATTAAGATGTGATTAATTGATGAATACTTTTATGATTTATGAAACTTGTATGTAATATTTTTTTATGTGATGTGTGGAACTGGAATTATATATACCTTCAATTCATTGGGTAAATCTTGATATCTCATGAGATAATTTGAATGAGAATGTGGAGTAAACCCAATCCACTGTGGGAGTATATCCGCAACATTTATAATAATAGGGAGTGAACCTAACATACTATGGGAATCCGTATACTATGTTATTCTTGGTAGTTATCCTTGGATAAGTAAATTATTTTATATGTTTATGTGTATTCTAAAAATTTATTTCTTATTTCTTTGATTTGATTTCAAAGGTCATGATTGATTATTGTTGATTCTACACTCTTATGAGTGATTTCATATTACTATAAAAAATATTTAGGTAATTACTGACGGTTTATGATATTTCTTTTAGTATGAATATCTTAAGTTATGTCCATGTGCATTTTCTATATTCTCATACACATATGATCATCTTACTCTCACTAATGTTCCTTGATTGATAACACTTATGTTTATACATACTATTCATTTGATCTCACCCTTATTAGGTTCCCATTTCCATAAGTTATAAAGAAAAATATTATATAAGATATGTTAGGAAGGTTATTATATATGGAGAATATTTATGGGAGTATTTGAAGAATTATTGTAGAAGAAAAAATATAGGTATAATTGGAAAAATGTCCATTAGATGGTAAATACTTCCGTTTTACTAAGTAAATGGTTTCCTTAGTTTTCAAAATATAAAAACCAAAAAAAGGTATTTAGTATTTAAGTGATTCAATAAAATATTTTTATTTTTTAATTATGGATGGTTTGAGGCCCATATAATGGTATTAAATCTTATATGTTATGAATATATGTTTAGCACCAAATCCAGATGTACAGGACTCAGACTATCTCAGTTTCTATCATATAAGGGTTTAGATAACCTTATAAGATATAAATGTATCATATGAAGATAATTTAGGAATTTTGGATACCATTATGGGTCAATAAAATTATGATTGATTAATAGTTCAAAGTCATAGAAACCCTTTTGAAGTTTTATGTGAATGGATTTTAAGGTGATTAATGAGATTATGTGAGATTATTGAAGTATATGTAAACTTTTTTTATTGGTATGTGATTTATTAATGATTTAATATTAATTTATATGTGATATTATTGTTACTTTGGGATTGGGAAGATAACAAATTATTGAAAACAATAGAGATAATTCAAAATACAGTAAAACATCCTAAAATTCTAGTAATGTTAAGATTGTGTGCTTTCCTAGAAATAATGTCCCTTTCATGATACAAACAAGTAGATGTAGACTACACCATATATACACCTTTGGGAAATAATCTTGGAAAATGTTGTTTGAGTATTAAATCAATTTTCACTTCGTTTACAACAAGTGGTCCCAATTGCACACTTGGTTTGAAACTTCTATGCGATATTATTTGGTTAATTATACTCAATATGAACCATTATAGAGAATTTTAATATGTTATTATGTATTTGATGTTGGAATAATTATGGTTAATGGGGACAATGGGTTAATTTTTATTGGAAATATATGTAGATCATTATCGATGAACTTGAGGATTGAAGATTATTTTTGTGACAGGGAAATTTTGGTTATTCTAGGAAAAGATTAATATCTTTTTGTTAGTATATATGATTAAGGAATATATTGAATGGTATGTGATTTTGGTAGTGATTAATTTTTTTAGAATGGGATATGATAAATATTTGGAATATAGGTCCCCATGATTTTTAGGTTTATGATACAATAAGAAATATTTTAAATGAATATTGAGGTTCAATAATTTTTAAGATAAAAGTTAAGTAGATTTTTTAAGAAAATTTGATCAAATATTTATGTTACATATTTGGTCAGGAATAGTTTTACTAAATATATGGATAATTATTTTTGGAATTATTATGTTTATCTTTGGAGTTATTATTAATGATTGTGATATTAACTTTTTATTTCTTTATTTGAAGGATTATTCAAATCTCATATTGATTATTAAATTAACTTGTGTTAATAGTTTTTTGTTTTATTAAATGACTAGAGAAAGGAGGAATAACTTATAATGATTTTGTGGCTTTTATTATGAATTAAAAGTAAATTATAGTACTTCAAGCATAAAAAATGTATTATATTAATTTATTATTTACAATATGAGATGAAGCATAGGTGAAAACTGTATGAAACATAATCGAAGGAGTAAATTTTGAATATGAATTTGAAATACATCTTGTAAGTATATTTTCATGTATTCCTTATCTTGATGGTAAAATAATTCATCAACCAAATAAATTAGAAGACAAATCTATCGAGTCTTATGTGGAAACTATCACTCATCTATCAAGGTATAGTTTTGGAAACTCACTCAAAAGTATGATTCATTTAATAACACATACATCATTTTAAAAATATTTAATTAAAAATAATAGTTGTTCTATAAGTGATAAAAAATTAATTATCATCATAAAATCTTAGTCATATTTTATTTTTATTTTATAATACACTCTTTTTAGTAATAAAAAATTAAAAAAAATAAGATGAAACTTATATAAGGGGGAGAATGTAACACCTAGAGATTTCAATATCTAAGTCTCCCTCAAATAATATTATTTCTAATAACTTACATTATACTCAACACTAAACTAAAATTATTCATGACATATTTTAAAAAAAACCTTTAGTAAATATAAATATAGTAATCAATTATGATACTTACTTTTTATTCTTTTTTTTTGATAAATGAAATTTAATGATTATAAAATCAATAATTAATGTGATATGATTAAAAATCATTCAATGTTTGTGATGGTTTTTTTAATAACTAATTTTAAGTATTTTAATTAATTTATCACTTTTAAAATATTTCAATTTATGAACTAATATATTTACACTCAATTAATTATAAATTGATATGAAATATATTAAAAACACTTGAAGTTTAAAAAGGTTATTTTTCAATAAAATGTGTTTTTATTTATAGTTAATATTTTCATTTAAAAGATAAATTTTTATAATTTATAATTTTAATTTTATTATATGAATTTAATTTTTTAACTTATCATGTCAAAAATACCTTAGGGTAAATTCTCTAAAAAAGACAATTTTTAGGTTAATACTAAAAAATACTGATTTTATAAGTATTATAACTTTTACATAATCATTATGGTATAATAAAATATTGAAATTTTTTAAAAACTTTTAAATATAAAAAATATATACTTTATAATTAAAATAAATCAATTCAAAATAATATTTTGAATTTGGAAACACATTTATGTAGTTTTAAATCCAAATCGGTGTTTAATTCAAATAAAAGGAATATTTTTTATTAATTTATTTAATTAAATAATTACATAATTACATTTATATTTGACTAAATTTTAAAGCCACATATATATAATTATTTATTTATAAATTAATTAATTTTATGAGAATAAATTGTGTACATTATTTTTTGTGTAAAATCATTTTAATGCTAAAAAACATTTTTTTCAAAAAAAATATTTTTCATTGCATTTTTCATAGGTATAGTAAAATTAATTTTTATCATATCTAAGAGTTTAATCTTATAAAATTTATTATATATTTCAAATAATATTATTAAAATTATGTAAAAATTCCCCTTTCATTTTTTAGTCATAGTGAATAGTAACTAGGCTAAAAAACATTTCACCACAGTAAGGATTAAAAGGGTTAACGAGGGGGTTAAATTAATGTATAAGGCCACAAATATAACTAAAATTATACTTAATCTCATTTTTTAGTGATTTTAAACCTTAAAATATCCAATAATATAAAACTTTGTAATTTTCTTCCACTTTACTATGAAAATGACTTTATATTATTTAAGGCTAACGGTATTTATTAGGGAGCCACACCCATCACTTATAAAAGTGTACTTACTCTTATCACTTATCCACACAACCTTAGAACCTTATATCAACCATTATCTAACCAAATACCTTTCCAAAACCCTTATCAATGGCATATAGTTTCTTTTCTTTCAAAAATACACATCTAAGAAGTCATAAGGTGTATTTCAAACAAGATTAGCCAATGAAGAGATATAGGTTCTTACTGAGTATTTACAAGTTTATTTATTTTTAAAAATCATCCAAATATTATATAACCATCATAACATAATTACATTAGTATATTTCTTATACTAAAAAAATATGTAAAATTTATAACCATTTTTTCTCTTTTCAATATAATAGAAAATGAAAGCATAGCTCGTGCATATGTGTGGACTACCACCTCCATGAATCGATGTATTAAATGTTTCACAACTACTTACCATGTATGGTTATATAAATGGATTTAATGATTATATATTCTATTTATAACATAATTATGATTTTTAAATTTAAATTATTATTTACCTTGCTTTGTTTCTATCTATTGAAAAATGAAAACATCACATGTGTGTATGTGCAGATTGTTGGGGTCGGTTCCCAATAACCAACTTATTTTTAATTTATGATAACCTATATTTATAGTTTTAATATTAATAATCCTCTTGTTACATAATAATAGTTCTTTTATGTGACGCAGTATTTGAAAATATCCTAAGAGTAGTTATCACACTAAAAGGTCATAATAGTTCCCAACTATAATGAGAACCCAAAAGTGTCACCACAGTCTTCATAAATATATATGTTCTATGTTATGATGATATCATTTGAGGGAAACAAATGATAAATTCTATTAGTTTTGGAGACTCAAATGACTTTGAGATACCTTCTCATGATGTACTCTCTTGGTAATATCCATTTTATGATATTAGGAGAATGATACCCACCAGTAGAAAATCCACATTGATATGTGTCATTGGATGTTCCTATCTCTGACTGTTTATATTGATCCTTAGACTTAAATATTATTATTAATTTTTATTATAAGTCACATAATTTGATATATTGATGAAAACTGTGACAACATATGTTTGTGATGAGGTAGGATTTGTTGGGTGTGTCACGAGTAATATTGCATTAATGAATAATGAGAGAAAGGATTTTCCCATTTTTATTTAATAGAAGTTGATATATTGTTACCTTTGATGTAAATCATATAGCCTAAATAAATACATGGCTATATTTTCCTATAGCCATGTTCTATTTCAAAAAATTCAACGAAAGAGAAATCGAAAAAATGGGTTGATGGCACCAGTGTACAACCTACTTGATTAGAGATATCATGAAAAATGGGTTTTAGCACATAAAAAGTGTCCATATGAGGCATTATTTCATTGAGGAATTAACTTGTTTCATTATGGGTTCCTTGTAATTTTATTCCCATGTATGGTTTAATAATTATTCATGTTTTCTTGATTTCATATATTCCATCACCAGTTATTCAAGAGAATATTATATGAGTGGAATATTTAATAAATATTTATTTTATATTTAGTAAAGACAATATTTTTTATTTGTTAGAGAATAATGTGTTGATATTTATTTAATAAATAAATAGACATTATCTAAGGATTAATAAATATTTTAGAGGAATAGAGGACTATGTTTTTAGGTCTGGTGATAAATAATATATCTTAATATTATTTGAATAAATAATGTTTAATTTTAATTTACAAGTTATTCACATGTCAAGAAATATTATTATTATTATTTTAGACATGGGGTTCCAAAATGGATTAAATAGATAATAAAGGTAACTTATAAAATTATTTATTACTAAACATAGTGATATATAAACCCAAATATATTATTTTTCATGGGAGGCATTTCATTTTTTTTATTCAAAATGAATCTAGATAATCCTCTCAAAGCCCTAGAGAGATCCATTATCAAAAAACAATCCCAAGAACGAAGAATGATCTTCCTCCATCTCCCAATCTCGAGTAAAAATAGATCAAGGATAATGGTTGGTAATTTATTCTCATGGAGATAAAAATTTAATTACACAAATGATAGGATATATCATGATAGAAATTAGATATTCCTGTGGTGATGTTAGAATATTTGTGGAGCACGTGTGGATCACCACTAGAGGAATCTATTCTTGATTCCTACAGTGCAATGGTGATACAACGTAGATCGATTTTCAGATCCATCAATGAAGGAAAAATTATTACATGGTAAATATTTAATTTATTAAATTAATTATATATAAAATGTGATAGTTCTATGTTTTGTTCGGGCATTTTATCCCTTGTATTTTTTATTTGATTCAATTTTGTTTATCCTGGTGTTTATCATCATGTAAATATTGAATTGATCATCGATCCTGACAAAAATCAAAGTTTGGAATGACCCATTATAGGCTTCATCTATTCCCATAATCTTTAAGTGACAATAGATAAGGTACAACATTATTTATAATTATTTAAAGATCATTTATTAATTTATGAATTTGTCATTTAGTTTTTCAAATAAATTTTAATCATATTTTAATTACATTTTTTTCATATATTTATTCCTCTTTCATTTCACATAAATATAATCAAAAATATTTATTTTATGAGTGAAATAAAACTAAAGATCTCATTTGAAGGTGTTGAGGTGAAAATTCCCGACCCAGAAGCCACTAAACCGGTGCTCTGATCCACGTCACCATATGACCTCAAGAGTGCCTCCCCTTATTCCATAGGTTTTAGACTAGTGGTGAAGGTCTAAAGAATTATTTGGGAAGAATATACCCTCTTTACCAGATTAAGGAATAGCTGAAAACATATAAAATAATATAATAGCAAGAAATAATCCAAAAACATGACTTACCATCAAATTCCAAATAGAGTACAACAACATCCAAACATTAAATATTTCATGTCATTATAGTAGTTCCAAAGTGGAAGAAACCCCAAAATAAAGAGAAATAGATGAATCCCCAAAACTGGTCCTGACTCCAAGTCTGGATCCTCAACTATGCACATTCCAAGCCCAACTAAACTCTCTAGAATAGGGCCTTTTCCCTTATCCTGACCTACAACCATGAAATCTACATGGGTACCTAATGGGAGATTGTTCATGGTATAAGTACTACTCAGTAATCCACTGCCAATAGTGTCTAGAAAATATGAATTCTAAAAATATAGTGAAAGAAAGTATAAAATAAATAACAATGTAAACAAAAGAAAACTCAGGTACCATTAATTAACAACATTCACTTCAACCATTTCATCATCATTTCCAAATCTATCACTTAGATAATCTTCATTACTATATTCATTTTTATCACATGTTATATGGTTTATGCATTCACATCCTTAAACATTGGCTTAATATGGTCAATTATCATGAATAACTATATATGTCTAGTTCCCTATATCATAAGGGGTAAAAATTTCATAAATAATCATAACGCACTTACCATGGAGACTCATTGTGTGTAGTATCATGCAATGCATCAATTATGGTCCTAAAGAATCAGTCCAACTCCCTAACCCATGCATTCAAGGGTGGAGTTGAGAGCTTTAGCCCAACCTGACCCATCGGAGGAACCTTAGTCCTTATCCCATGATACCAAGTCATGTTCACCTTCTTATTTACCTATTTCCGACATATACCATATCACAAACCATACACAATCATTAAACATAACATTCAAATCACAAAATATTCAACATGTGAATTAACATCAAGCCTTAACCCATTATCTCATTTACCAATTACATTGTGTAACCCAGTTAACCAATTTCCCTTTCTCATTCCATAACCCATTGAGTATATTAAATAACTCTCGTACATTATCCCAAATTCATCAATTCCCATACATTATCCCATTTAACACATTTATCAGTTCACAAGAATTTACCCATTTAACATGTCCACAATTTCACAGGCATTAACCAACTTATGAATTTCAAGTAAAATTCATAAGTCACGTAGCACAATCACTTTATTATATCCAACCCATTTCATATTAATCCAACCAATCCCTTATGTCAATATAAAGTCTAGAAACAACTATCAATATTCACATTTTAACTCAACTAACCATATCAGCATGCATATCATGGGATCTACTTCATCATAGTTAAATTTTATGGTTAACATTACAATTTTTCATGTTAGGGGATTTTGGGACACCCTATGGGTGTCCCTAAATTAGTCAAATATATCCTCAACACATATCTTGAGGATATTGAGGGGTTCAATTCACTATTTATCCAACCATTTTAGAAAATCTTTCTAATGTTATCAAATTCACAATAAATAGGAAGACAATTACCAACCATGCAAGCACAAATCAACGTAAAGACAGTGGGATATAAATTCTATACCACCTACCTTGAATCTAATGATGATTTCACCCTTAACCTTTACCTTAGATACAGATTCAATTACCGTTTGAAACCCCAACATATGTTCCACCGAAAAAAGAGGGTATTAGGTATTTCAAAATAGAATAATAAAACCACAATCCCTATTCCAAAAAATGTCATCAATAGGAGCTTTAGACTTTTCTAGAGATTTGATCTACCACCAAAGATTCCCCAAATAGTATTTATTTGAAGGATATAAACCCTTGGGATGATTTTGGGTTATTGGATCATCATAAAACTATAGGAGGAACAAATGGAGAGAAAAACTGACGAGGAACTTAAAATACTAAGGGTAAAGTATAGTAATTTTTCACTTTTTAGGGGGTGGAAGGTTTGGCTACACAGTTTTTCAAACTATGCACCAACTTTGAACCTTCCTCTATCCAAGAGGCTTATAAGCCCGATGGTTATCTATGGATTCTTCACGCTTTGAAAAAACATGAACCAACCATGTAGAGTGCCCTTTTCAAAGTTAGTATAGTGTGGCCTCCCCCTTTGCAAAATTTTCTTAGCAGTGCACCCCCCCCCCCCCCCCCCACTTGATTAGCATAGTTTGGGTGCACAGTTATCTCAAACCATAAAATATGTACTGGATGGTCATTCTCTCCCTCTTCCATGTCCCAAATCCCCAAAACACCCTCGAGCCTCCTCATTCACATGGTAAACATTACATTAACCAAATATAAGATATTCAAACAAAAAAATTTACAAGGACATATCTCCATGAAGTCTGGGATCTCACAACCTCCCCACCTTATAATGGATCATCCTCAAGTCATCCTCCTAAGAATCATTGAGCTTCCAAAGAAAAAAAATATTAGGCCACTAGGCCCATATATACAAATCTTTATCCCAAGTTTCTTTTGGAACATTACCATGCTACCATAAAACTCATACCAATGGTATATTCTTGCCCCGAAAAACATTCTCACGACAATCCAAAACACGAACCGAATGCTCCTAAATGGATTTACCAACCTCTTGATCATTATCCTCAACATAAATATTGTGGGAGGGGTTAGGGTGATACTTATGAAGCTGTGAAACATGAAAAAAAATCATCCGTGCCACTTTATCACTTTGGAAGAGCCAATCAGTATCCCACCAGTCTGATCCTATCCATAATCTCAAATGGCCACACATATATCATAGCCATCTTACCCTATAACTGAATTTGATGGTGACCCAGCCTTGGTGACACCCGAATAAATACTTTATCACCCACCAAAAATTCAAGAAGTCGACAACTCCAATATGCATGACTTATGCATACTCTGAACTGTTTCTATACATTTCCAAATCAACTGAATTTTATCTGACATCTCCTACACATGACTCAGTCCCAATAACAATGATTCCTAACCTCCATTCATCACAATGGTGATCTAAATGGACTACCATTGAGTGCCTCAAATGGTGTCATCTGAATCACATTCTGGTAACTATTATTGTAGGGAAATTCAACAAGCGGTAATATTTTCCCACGATCCACCAAAATCAAGGATGTACACCCTCAACATTTCTTCTAGAACCTGGATAGTACACTATGACTACCCATATATTTGTGAGTGAAAGGATCTACTAAAAATGAATGGGTAACAAGTTCCTTATGTAATCATTTCTAGAAGCACAAAGTGAAATGTGGATCATGATCTAAAGCTATAGTTCAGGTACCCCCATTAGATTTCACCACCTCTCGAACATAATACTCACCCTAGTGATCTACGGTGAAAAACTCTCACATTGGAAAGAAATGATCCGCTTTAGTAAACCAATCAACAATTTCCTATATCAGATCATTCTTCCAAGGTGTCCCTGGGATACCCACCATGAAATCCATCGTTATGTCATCGCATTTCTATTTTGGAATAGAAAATAGCTGTAATAGATTGTCTTGTCACCGATGCACAGCCTTCGCCTACTAGAAAGTAAGGAATCACATCAGGAAACCTACAACCTCTTTCTTCATCCTTGGCCACCAATATTTCCTTCAAATATCATGATACATTTTTGTAAAACCTTTATGTACATCTCACATCGATGTATGAAACAGAAGAATTAACTCCTCTCATATACATGTTTGAAAAACAACATGGCCATGAATATAAACGACCTGATAATCTCCAACAACCAATCCATAAGTTTACACCCCACCTTTTGGACTTTCCATTAATGAAAAACCTTCAAAATCTAAATTTTGTTTCTCCTTGATTTAGTTTAGTAGTGTGGACCCAACTACCAAGGATGAGGGGGTCATCTACCACTGGTCATCCTAAGCCTCCAGATGCATCTCAGTGAAAAATTTCATCATCCTCCACTCTAAACTAGATTTATAAACTGCCTGATTTTGAGACATCCAATTCAAAGAATCTGCAACACTGGTTCCCTTTCTTGGGCTGTAAACCAGCTCAAAGTCAAAGGATTGTATGTACTCAACCAATATTTTCTAACAAAGACTCAAATAATGATAAGAAAATATTTATTTTAGGTCTTTATAATTTTTGTACACCATCAACCATTCTCATAACTAGTAATACTACCAACATTTTAAGGAATAGACCACCGCGACCAATTCAAGATCATGTTTATGGTAATTTCTTTCATGAGTACTCAACTATCGTGACCCATATGTCATTACCCAATCATCCTATATTATCACCACCCCAATTCCAACAATGTATGCATCACAAAACACGGTATACCCCTTTCCTGGATTAGGTATGACATGAATCATTGTGGTTTTCAACCACTTATTTAAATCTTGAAAAGTATTCTCACATGCTTTGGACCATAGAAACTTGATTACATTCTTTGTAAATCCATAAATTAGTGATGCTAAATGGGAAAAGTCTATAATTAACCTTAAGTAATAGATGATCGATCCTAGAAAACTATGAATATCAGAATCATTCTTCGACTACTCCCAAGACACAGCCACCAGTGATTTTTTTTGGGTCCAATAACACAACTTCCCTTGATATGATGTGACCCAAGAAATTCACCCTATCGATCTAGAAATGGAATTTGGAATTCTTGGAATATATCCTATTCTCTCTTAGTGTAATAAAGTTGATGTCAATATGTTTTTCATGATCTCTGTGAGCCTCAGATTACAAAAATATCTCATCAACAAAGACAATTATGAACTGTTCTTGTTATGGGTGAAAGAATCGGTTCATTAGATCTATAAACACTATCAATAAATTGGTCAACATAAACGACATCACAAAAAACCCATAAAACTCATACCTTCTCTTGAAGACAATCTGTGGTATATCAGAAGGTCTCAGCCTTAACTAATGGTAACCTAATCTAAATTCATTCTTAGAGAACATTGAATCACCACTCAGCTAGTCAAAGGGATCATTAATTCGAGGAATAGGGTGTCAGTTCTTAACTGTCATCTGATTCAGCTTCCTATAATTAACACATAGTCTTAATGATCCACTAGTTTTCTTACCAAAGAAGACTAGAGATCCCCAAGGTGACATACTTGGATAAATAAACCCTTTATTCTCCAATTACACTAACTAAGTTTTAATTTCTTAGAGTTCTTCTAGGGGAATTTGATATGGCGGAATATAAATGGTTTCTTTTCATTTAATAAACTCTATCATGAACTCAATATCTGTTTGGGGTGAAAGCCCTAAGAATTCCTTAAGAATTGAATCCCAAAACTAATCCTCCTTAATAGGGGAATAATAATTTCTATTTTCCCCATCATCAAGTATAATACAATCAAATTAGGTCATAAGCTCACCCAACTGTTGAAAAACTGGCCCTGCATGGCTTTCCCAAACATCCCATTCACAACGATGGACATATGTGTCTCCGCCAAGAGATGTGAAGGTTACCCTATGATGGTAATAGTCAATATGGTCTCGGTAAAACACAATCTAATCCATGCCTAGAATTAGATCAAAACTTGGCATCTCTAGCACATAAAAGTCACATAGATAATGGTGCTTGCCAATATCAATAGAACACCCCTTACACCGTCAAATATGTTCTGATCATGACTCTAATGATTTCTCAATTGACATGAATCCACATACATGTTTTACCACTAGACCAACACAACCACAAAAAAAAGTAGATATTAAATAATTTGAACCAAATGTATCAAAAAATCAATAGAAAGCACTGAAGCTATAAGGATTGTACCTCAAATAGTATATGATTCAGCCTCATCATCTCCTGGTGTAGACTGAACTAGATGAATCTAAATCACCCCTCAACCCTGGGCCTCGGTCTAAGTTACTCGCACTGCACTACCCTGCATATATGGATACTCTCGCTCAAGAGTAACACATCTTCCACCTCTATCAAAATAGACAGTAGAGCTCCAACTTCCTACCTGGTATGGGGTAACTGAACCCCTTCCTGTACTCTAAGATTTCCTCAGGCCTCCCTCATTACCCCCTATTTAGGGTTCCTAAAAAACCTCTGCACATTCCCCAATCTTCCACATTCTCAAAACTCAATTGGTGTTTGCGGTCACTGACTGTGTAGGTGTCCATTCATACTACACTAATAGCAAAAAACTCGATCACTAACTTAAGAATCTAGTTATCTTTTCTAACTATCCTTTTATCCACCTCCTTATTGTAAACTCTCAAAGATACACGTCCTTCTATCAAAATTCTCACCACTGGATCTCCCAAGTAGAATTGAACACCCACCACTAGAGGCCTCTTTGAGGTTCCCTTATGAAATAATGGAATGATCCACCACTTCAGTAACCCGATTCAAATGAAAGATATTTACCTGTGACTCGATATCATGTCTAATTCCATAATGGAAATGTTTCTTTGTAGTTGCCTCATCACCTAAAAATGTTGGGAAGAAGCATTGCAAGTCAGTGATGTGACCATAATACTCCATCCCTGATATAGACTCCTATGCCAACCTCATAAACTCTACATCTTTCTCATACCCCAAGGTATATTGATATAAAGTCTCTATAAACTTCTCCTATAATTCCTTCCATGTTATTTCATCAGCCTGTTGAGTCTAGACCAAAACATCCCACCAGCACATCTCCGGACCTTGCAAAATATAAGATGCTGACTTGACTCACTTCTCTGGAGCAGTCTCTAAGTGATCTATAATTTTCTTGATATACTACATATAGAACTCAGATACATCCATTCCACCATATCTAAAAAAAATTCATAGGTTGTTTCATATAAAACTTCCTAATCAGCTCAAACATACTCATCACAACCCACCCTGGGTCCCATTCCATCATTTTCATTAAATGAGTGATGTTATCACAGAATTTCTCCTATCCTCTATTAACATAGTTTAATGGATTTTCTTGATACACATCTAGAATATAACTTTCATAGATTTCCTTTTATCACCCAATGGTCACACAAATTTTTGGGGTCATCTTCCTACAATTCCAAGCACACATCTCAAAACACATAACAAAAAGTGTCCACAATTACACTAAGAAAAGATATTCACTAGGAACATCTAACCCATCCTATATATATTATCCCAAAGGATATCATCACACCTCATCACAAGTTACTCAAAACCAGATTTTAACCCATTTATAACTTTTTATTAACCACTATTCTATAACAATTATTCCACATGCTTTCCATTTACCCATTTTTATTATTTTTATTAAACACCATTTCGTTAAAAATTTCAAGGAAACTAACATGAATTTCTATCTCCCATGTGTCGTAAATTTTCCTATGTGTTCCCACCCTGATGCATGGATGACGTCGTAAGGCCTCAACGCTGCTACCAAGAGATCCAATTGTTACTCTCGCCTCCAAGGGTTGAGCCACACTGTCGGCATCAGTGTGTGGTTACTGGGTCTCCTCTAGTAAGAATCTCGCAAGTGAGGTTCAAGTCAACAGTTTTTAACCGGCACCTCTTAGTATTAACAACAAAAGACAAGAAAGAAAACGTCACTATTGCAAGAGTCTTTTATTACATCAACTCAAAGTACAAGGA
This sequence comes from Viscum album, assembly GCA_963277665.1. Lineage (NCBI taxonomy): Eukaryota > Viridiplantae > Streptophyta > Magnoliopsida > Santalales > Viscaceae > Viscum > Viscum album. The sequence continues at coordinate 800,326,905 of OY728155.1, forward strand.
CACATGGCAACACAAACTACGAAGCTAGAGGACTTATGGGCAAAGGCCTCTATGCCTGGAGCTAGTCCCGTACTAGTCCACCTACTTACAGAGCTCCATGATCGTAAGCTTCACCTGCCTGAAGTTGTGATCTCCCCTGAGGTTGGGGTGGACCTCCTGGTGGTGGTGGTGGTAGAGCCTCAAAGAGTCTCCCACCACCTGCTGCTCAGCCTGCTCCTCTGCCTCATCCGCCAGCTCCCTGCGGACCGCCACGGTCGAACCTCGGCCTCTGCCTAGGTGGTTCCTCAACCATCTGCTTCTCCTCTGCATAGCGGGTCGGGCAGTCACGAGCCATGTGGCCCTGCCCGCAGCATGCATAGCACTGTCTTCCACTCGTAAGACTGGTTCTGCTGCGTGTGCCCCGCACCTCCGAGCCAATATCATGTGGTCGTCCGCCCGTTGGTCTGGACCTCTTGGACCACTGCGACATCTGTCTACTGCCGTCTTCAGAAGACTCCGCCACGTGTCGCCCTGCGGTGGGTCTCGGCGCTGGTGTAGACTCAGAAAGAAATCTCTCGATCAAAAGGGCTCGCTCCAGTACTCCTTTCTGAGTCGGAATGCTGAGGGAGATCAGTGATGCCCTGATCTTGTGTCTCAATCCCTGCTCAATGGTCCGAGCCTGGAAGAATGGGTCACGTACCATGTCTGTCGAGTAGCACGAGAGATCGGTAAATCTCGCCGAGTACTGGGCGACCGTCAAACTGTCATGTCGCAGCTGAAGAAGCTCCTGAATGCGCATCGCATGGAGGGTGGCTGGGATGAACTCAGAGTGGAAGAGGCTCTCAAAATCCATCCAGAGAAGAGATACCTCATCGTGCACCTGGAGCATCAAGCTCCACCATCTGCCTGCTGCTGCGTGCAGTAGGCTCGCTGCAAGGATCACCATGAGGTTTGCTGGTGTCCTCACTAACCGAAACACACGTACCACTGCCTCCAGCCAGTCCTCGGATGCCTGGGGGTCCATCTCCCCACGGAACCTGGGTGGTCATTGGCGCTGGAACTCATGCAGTGCACTGAGGCGACGTGCATCGTCAGTGGCTAGTGCTGGAATCATCGGTGGCTCGGCGGGTAGAGCTACCGCCGGTGCCACTACTGACAAAGGGCCCGGCACCGAGGCCTTATCGCTCAGTGGGCTATCGTCACGCTCGACTCTCGGAACCCTAGCTGGCTGCCATCGTGGGGCCATCCTAAAAAGGAAACAGGTGCGCCATGGTCAGAACAGTATACCTGGTGAGCTGATATAAAGTAATCACAAGGAAAACTTGAAACACACATGCAATCAATGTTTTCGTGCATTAAGTCGAAAATCAGAAGTCAGGGTCCTGGTGTACGGATACATCGGCCGCCGCACCAACACTGGACTCCCTGGACTGATAACCACACCCAATATGCAAAACACTATTGCTTCACATAGAAAATATCAGAGTTCGCGGTAGAACCGAACTCCTCTGATACCAATTTGTCACGACCTGTCCTTGGGGCCCGTGCCATGACTACCCCAAGCCCGCCATCCATAGGCCAGGGGCTGGCGACTAGCACCAAGGCGTAAATCCCAGTAAAAAGGGAAGGCATTTCCTTTGTAAGTAAACAAGCACCACAGAGTAAGCAAGCGGAAAAAAGTAAACACTAAGTAAAAACTGAGTACAACTATAAGTGTGGAAAGTAAGTGGGCCAGTATACAGACCCAAACTGAAAGTAAAGTACAACTCGAAATGGAAAACAACAATTGAAATGTAAAAGCCGCTACGCCGAGATGTCCACTGGAAATTCCACCTGAAGGGTGGGTACAGATAGTTCCATTGATCCTCGGGTCCCGCTGTCCGCTCCGAGTATGTCCCGCCCAGTGGTCCACCTCCAGGTACCGTCCTGCTCGGCAAGCCTCAACCACGATCAAGGATGTCCGTCGTCTACAACCAACACAACGTAGTGCGGGAATAGCCCATGCAGGGGTGAGTATAAGCTACTCAGTAGGGACCCCGAGACCCCCGAAGGTCTCCCAAAATCCACAAAGGATAAACCACAAAGGAAATATACAATCACAAAGTAACAACTGACACTGCTTAGGTATATGCCCATACATATACCTAAGTCGTCAATTCCAATACGCTCCAACCTCCGAGCCCAAGTACAACCCAGTCCACACAGGAAAGTATACGTATTCCACACAGGAAAGCAAAACGTAATCCACACAGGATAGCACAACACAATCCACATAGGAAAGTAAACAGGATTCAGCTCACACAGGTACACTTCTTCGAAAACGATAGATATTATCACTGATCCATCTAAGTCTTCGGACCCACAAAGGATCGATAGGTACTAACCCCCGCAAAGACCCACACAGGATCGGTAGGAAACTAACCCCCGCAAAGACCCACACATGATCAGACCCACACAGGATCTGTAGGCGCTGGCTCACACAGAACCGTTGAGCGCTGACCCACACACGATCGGACCCACACAATATCGGTAGCACTGATCCACACAGGATCGCTGAGTGTTGTAGTCATCGTCATCGAATCCACTGAGGATCTCTGCACAGTCGTCGTCACAGTCACAGTAGCAGTCGCAGCCAGCACTAGGGTTCCCGCACACAGCAAGCTCGTTCGGGATGGTCCGCTCCACGAGCCGAGAGGCTGATACATCAACTGACACATAGTCCAGAGTTGATGTATCCAAAAGTTCTGTATCGTCAATAGGAACTCAGCGTCGCAGACGGCGCGTCAATCGGACGCCCGGTCTGTGAGTTATTGGCTTTTTCGTCCTAGGGGCCCGGTTGGTTTTTAACGCAAAACCAACCCTACCATTCTCCACCTGCATCCAAACCTCGGGCGGAGTATGCCAAAAGATCAGTCTCACTAAGAGGAAACCAACAAAGTCGACGGCACGTCAATCAGACGTCCGTAGGTCATGATATGAGTGTTTCCGCTCCGAGGGCCCGGTTGGTTTCGTGTACGAACCATCCCGGCCGAACTCAAAGTATTCCGAAACCTTGAGTGCAATATATCAAAACGACCGTCTCATTCCAAGGATCGTGTCGCCACTGAAGGCGCGTCGTTCGAAGGTCTGTAGCCCAAGTTATGGGCAATAGGACCCAAACGGTCCGAAAACGGGGGTTTCGGGCCCGGACCGACACGGCCCGAGACCCCCCGGTCGGCCCGAACCGGGTCGACCCGCCCCAGGTCGGCCTGGCCTGGCGTGGCCCGGTTCGGCGACCCGCGCGCTGGGCACGCGGTTGGTGCTCAGCCAAAACGGACGAGCCGTTTGTCGGCTCGCACGGGGGGGGGGGGGGGGGGGGGGGCTGCCCCTTTCGTTTCATGAAACTGCGGCCCCTTAATTGGGGCCACTTTGATTAGGCTGGGGGGATTTATTTCCCCCGGCTCCTCCCTTTTCGGTCGGCCCGACCTGGCCGGCCGGTTCCTGCTCAACGGGACCGGCGGTGGTCGGTCCCCTTCCAGCTCCGACACCGGCGGCCCGGCTCGGCCGCCGGTCACCTTGCTCCGCCGCAGCCCGGAACCGGCCGCGGCCCTTGTCGTCCGGCGCGGTGCGACGGCACCGCGCCCCTCCACCGCGGCCCCGCTCTGGCAGCGGCGTCTTCGTTTTACTTCGACGTGGCGCGACGGTGTGGCGTCCTTGAACTTATTTCCACGGCACGGCGCGACGGCGCCGCGCATATCCTTCCGCATGAATCTGTGTGGTGTGACGGCACCACGCTTTCCCGTACCAACCACAAAGAAACCAACACGAAAAATAAAGAGGAGGGTCGGCCGTGTTTGTGCGGTCCGACCCCCCTCGCGTTATTCGAAAACAATTGGTTTTAATCCAAGAATATCATCAAGTTGGTATTCACGAACAATTAAATAAATAAACCCCTACCTCGGTTTCAAGAATGATGTATGTCAACGAGTCGCGGAAGACGAGCATCGCGGAGGTCGGGCGTCGCGGAAAACGAACGTCGATTCTGTTGTCGTTGAGGTGAGTTCTAAGAGGAAACTTCGTTGGAAGAAGACCAAGTCTTAATTTATTAACACAACCTAACCATTTGAATTTCAAGAGTTTGAAATTAAGTAACTGACTTTATTAATTATAACAAGTTGTCAAAAATTAATGAAAGTGAGTTAATGGGGAGTTAAGAAGGTGAGGGGTTAAGAGGAGTTAAGGGATTTGAAAGGTGGGTGGTTCGTGTGGGCCCCACCCTTTCAATTATCCACACATGGGAAGTTGGGTGAATGTGGGCCCCACCACCAACTTCCCATGGGAGAAATTAACCACATTGATATGAAATAAAATTTATTCAACAATTTTATTTACTTTTTTAATTAAACCCCATTAATTAACTTCTTCACTCGCACAAACGCAACTACGATAAAGTTTCCCTTAAACGATTACCGGCATTTCGAGTTCATCGGTGCCCTCGGAATTCGATTCCGAGCACCGGTTCAAAAGTTAGAAATTCCCGCTCGTTCGTTCACCGAACGTACCCGAGCCAAACTTCGGAAATTGATTTCGGGCACACCAGGCCTCGGAATCAGGTGCCGTCAGAAACCACATTCTTTTAAAATTCCAAAGAAAATTAAGAAAAAAATTTCCCTTGATTTTTTCGGGTCTTTACAATCATCACAAGTCAATTCTATTCTTAACATTACAATTTTTCATGTTTAGGAATTTTGGAACACCCCATGGATGGTGCTAAATAAGTCTAATAAATCCTCAACACATCCAATGGGGATCATGAGGGGTTCAATTCATCATTTATCCAACAATTTTACCAAATATTACTAAAGGTATCAAATTCACAACAAGTGGGATGAAAACACACACCCATGAAAGCACAAATCAACATCAAGACTATGAGATATAACATGTAGACCACCTACCAAGAATAAAATGATAAACGTGCCATTAACATTTTCCTTAGATCTGTATTCAAGAACCCTTTGAGTCCCCAACCTAATTTCCACCAAAAATAGGGTTCTAGGGCTTCAGAAGAGGAAGAATGAAACCAAAATACCTACTCTATAAAATAGAAGACAAGGGTGTGTTAGACTTACCCGGAGCTTCTATCTGAACCCAACTACACACCAAACAGCCTTGAATTTAAGAATATCCGCCCTTGGGAAGATTTGGGGCTCCTGGATTGCCACTAGTTCTAAAGTAGGAATAAATGGAGGGAAGAGAGGGTGATAAAAGTAAAATCCCAAGGGGGTAGTTTGGTAATTTTTACTTTTTCATGGGCCTCATGGTTTGGTCGCATGGTTTTCCAAACCATGTGCCAATCGTGTGCCTGCCTCTATCCCAAAGGGGTTCAAATTGAACTGTTACCTAGGGATTCTACATGGTTTGGAAAACCGTGCACTGACCTTTCAGAATGCCTCTATCCAAGTCTATAATGTGTGGCCTCCCTCATTGCAAAGTTTTCTTAGTTGTTCACCCCCACCCCCTTCCGGATTAGCACGATTTCGGCGCATGGTTATCCCTAACCATGTGTTGACCGTACAACATGTAATAGATGGCCATTATCTCCCTCTTTAGTGTCTCAAACCCCCTAGAACACAACCGAGCCTCCTAATACTCCTATTAAACATTCCATTAACAATATTTAATAGACTCAAACAAAATTTTTAGTAAGTACATACCTCTAAGAAGTACAGGATCTTACATGAGGATTTTATCTAGCTAACACAATAGTACATGTCGTGTAACATGGAGGTATACATTGTGTACTAGTTTTCAATGCACCAAGATTTAATTCATAATTAATTCAAGGTGTGTCCTTTTATTACATGTGGTTCATTTAATTATACACTACATGTTGATTGGGACATCCTAGTGCATTAATAGTTAAAGTTTAAGCTATACAACCCACAAAAATTGTGTGTAGTCCTTTAGTCAAAATGGGTCATATATCTTCTTACATGGCTTATCAGAGAGGTGACTATGTAACTCAGGGACCATACATTGTGTATCCCATGTACACACAGTGCACACTAGGTTTTTCCAATGCAAGGTTACACACTAAGTCCTAATGTGTGTTCCTCAGATAGACGGTGAGAAAAAGTGCATGTCGTGTGGATGGATTGACTCTCTATGTACTTATATCAAATTAAACAGAATTAAAATTAATTTATTATATTGTGTAAACCATATCCACATGTTCTTTCATGTGGAAATTAAGTTCATAGGACACTCCATGCAATTGATTTTAATATATATATATATATATATTTAATATATTTTTAATGTTCAGATCTACATATCTTGTGTGAGTTGTATTACAGTAATTACTCTACATGAATTGAAGCAAAACATGTGATAGAAAAATCATGTAATTAGTTTAATAATTAAGTTTATAGTACATTTCAAAAAAGTATATTTCAAGTCATCTATTCCATATGTCACAAGAGTAAACAATATAAAAGTATAATACATGTTGGGTAGATTTAGATGGGTATTTACTATGTTTCCTCCAATTTACATTTATGTACATAGTTAATTTTAAATAAATTTATTTAATTTGTATAAAATTATTCTAGATGAGAATATCAAGGAAATTTATATGATAATTATTATAAAATAATTGGTTAATAAAATAATTTAATTAATTGATTCAAGAGTGATTTGTCCTAAATAAGAACGATAATAATTTAAAGTTAATTTTATTAAATGTGTAATGTGTTTCATCATAATGGATGATCCTGATATTAGACCAAGACCTTTGTAAACAATTGGTTTCATGTGATTTATTATTAAATTAAATTGTAGAATTGTGTACTATATCTCCCCTAATTATGTATGGGTCTGTGTTCCCATGGTCTCTCTTATATAAACTCTTTCCCTGCACCAACACATGAGTAAAATCATTTGTAATAGATGGATATCCCAATCGAGTGGCAGTGGTTGAATTTTGGATCTGAGGTTAAACCAGTTCAAGAGAGATACATTGGTGGTAAGGTGGAATGATGTAACACAAACCTTAATCGGTTCAAGGTGTTTATCACCTAGGTCGATGGTTATTTTATCATCCTCTACATAAACTGACCATTAGTAAAGGATCATGATCATACAAATATTTTATTTCAATCAAGTTGCATGGTTATTTAATTATGGATATTTTTTCATGATCAAACAAATTAATGAATTAACAAGCATGAAAGATATAAATAAAATAAATTTTCTTATGTGTAAATATTATCTAATACATGGTTAATCGCTTAACTAAATACACATATTATTAAAATTCATGTAATAAAGATAAAAATTGTAAATTTATTCAAAAAAATATAAAATCACCCAATTATATATATTAAGTCAGTATATCCTTCCAATACATTAGTTAAAATCAAACCATAGTTCAAATTGTTTAACCAACCAAAGTCGGGATGCTTTCAATTATCAAGGAATTCTCGCATGATGTTTTGGTTTGACTTAATATAGTTTACACGAAGAGTTAACTCCCAAATTAGGTCTTGGTGTCACAAAGAGGCAAGGGTTGAGGAAACCTAATTTTAGGATTTTAGGATTGGTGAGTCCCCTCAACAGATCAAGGATATATGAGTTAATGTAGTTGGAATTTGGAATTCATACCTAAAACCATTCAGGTTTCTTGACCAACCAAAGTTGGGGTAATAAGAAGGGTAATATGGATCCCTTCAACTATAATGTCCAATAAAGAGGATCATTTGAAGATAATGGTGAGGGTTATTGGGTTTTGATATAATAATTGGAGATTAATAAGTATAATATTTATTTATTTATCTAAATTTTAACATATAAAGTACTAAAATTATGCTCATCTTGTTTATAGAAACATCAATAAAATGACTTCAAAAATATCATTATGATTAATAATTGAGAATGAAATCCTTATCACTAGCACTAAATTATAGGAGTTGTAAAGGTGCTTAAAAGTTATCCTTCACCATGAAATGAAATTGTATGCATTGGAAGAACCTATTCCTAATCACTAGTGCAAAAACACTTTTTAGAGTCGGTTTTTTTTAATTTTTAACGTCGGTTATAAACCGACGTCTTTATAGGCGACGTTAAAAATACAGTTTTCGCGTCGGTTCATAGAAACCGACGCGAAAAATAATTCACTTATGAGCTTCGGCGTCGGTTTTTTATAAAACCGACGTCGAAGCTACATTTAGACATTATTTTCCGCGTCGGTTCATTAAAAAATAGACACGGAAAATAGTGTCGACTAGGTTTTCGGCGTCGGTTTTATATAAAACCGACGCCGAAATATCGGTTTTCCACGTCGGTTTTTCTAAAAACCGACGCCGAAACTAATTTACACAGGATTTTCGGCGTTGGTTTTTTAAAAAACCGACGCCATAGCAAACTTTCGGCGTCGGTTTTTAAGAAAACCGACGCCGTAAACAATTTTTTTTAAAAAAATATTCGGCGTTGATTTTTAAAATAACCGATGCCGTAAATAAATTTTTTTTTAAATAAAATACATCTTTTTTCTCCTCCAAAAAAATCGGAACCCTGAAAAAAAAACGAAGTATACAAAAACAATTAAACAGCTTTAACAGAAGTACTTGAGAAAACTCAAAGTAAAGAAGAATTAAAATACACGTACCTACATGGTGCATTTTCTTAATCTAACCATACTCAGTATCAATCATTGTAAGTTTCCTCCCATAGATAGCACCAATCCTGTCAAAACAGTAATGAAACTAAGGAGATGTGCGTGAAAAAATCAATCCAAGATATTAGTGCAATGAATAAACATTAAATGAAAATGTGTAATTTATTTGAATCATCCATTTTTTCACAAAGTAAATTACCAAAATGAAATGTTACGACTCCTTATCAAAATTCCAGGAACACTCAGCCGATGCAACCTCTTCCTCACCTCCCCCACTGAAGATGTTGGGGGTGTCTTTTCACCATAGGATCCCCACCACCCCCAACCTCAGGTTTTTATATTTTCTCTGTATAGACGTGCATTACCCATTTACTATTGTTATTTGTTTAAGTTATGGAATAACAGAGAAATAAGTTTGAGTGCAAAAAATAGGTTAGAAAATTGAAATCAAATGCATATTGAAGAGACATAAAGAAACATACCTTAAAAATTGACGCCTTCTATTTTATCTTTGTGCAAACCCACTAAGCATTGTTTTAGGTATTATGTGATATGCTTCTCGGCAATCATTTTCTGATATTTATTTGCATAAAAAATAAAAAGTCCTAGAAGATATTGATGTTCATGCAAGGGAGACAATTTTTAGTGTTTGTGAATGTTATTTCGCTATACTAATCTCTATGTTCATGATCCAAGTACCACCCTCCAGATCTGTCACTGTACAGACAAATGATTTTAAGAAATAACAATGAAAAGAAATATAATAACTAATTCTGAATTAAAATACACGTACCTGAAATATACGACATGCTTATTGTTGGTTATTGTTGAAGGATTCATTTCATTATTAGTAGATTCAATAAAACAGTTTTTGCAGAGGCACTTGAGAAAACTCAGTAAAGCAGAATTAAAATACACGTACCTGAAATATATGACATGCTCATTGTTTGTTATTGTTGAAGCATTCATTTGATTATTAGTTGGGTCAAACACCTAATATATCATAAGAGTTAGTTTTTTAAACCCATATATATTATTATTTATAAATATTAGTATATACATACCTCAAATCTTAATCAGACTTAACAAATAGTCCGCAAAAGTAGATTGAATATGGATCATATCAGATTGAGAATATGACTGTGAATCATTGAATACCTACAATAATATTGAATGATATGAAATTAATAAATCGAAGAAAGTGGATGAAAATATATAAAAAAATTAATACAACTAACCTTATGAAAATCAGTAGTTTCCCCAGTTGTGAATATCTCGTACGTAAATCGTAGAATATAATAACCACATTCAACATGTCCATTTTGACGATGACACTGCAATTATAAAACATTTAACTAATAATGAAACCCAATATATAACAAAAATATAAAAACTAATTACCTGTACTTCCACATAATTGATTTTCGTTGGTTTCTTTTCCTTTGTAAAATGTTTCCATGAACTGCATTTTTTTATATAAGAACTAATAAAACTTGTGTAAACAATTAAAATTAAACATAACAAACTTATAAAAATAAAAAAACAACTTACCTTTTTAATAAGTTGGAAAACGGTTTACGCACTTTTCCTAATAAAGAGCAAAACCAATATAAGGTGCATTCATTTGGGCAAAATAAACCTAACATCCAATGCCCCCTATAATACAAAAAGTTCACAATTAATGACATTATAATGATCATGAGTTCAAAATTATGTTGATATTCTTACTTATCAAGAAATGGAAAAAACCATCACTGAATCTCTATTTGTGATAATCTCTCGGATATATATTGAACTCTTTCATCATTTTTCACATGTTTGACTTCCAAGGAAATGTACTCTGGATCTATAAAGCTGTAAATGCTTGTAGTTTCATTTTGTAAAAGAATCCTGTATAGATACCTAATTTAAAAAGAAAATATAGTTAGTCAATGACATAACAATATTTTATTAAAGAAATAGCAATTCAAACGTCAATTTACTTACATGGAAAACAACTGCACCACATTCAGCCCGATCTCTTCAAAATAAACTAAATTCATGATATCTTCTTTCTATATTCTCAATTTATAATTTCTTCCACATATATCGGACGTCATCCGAAACTCATAGATAAAATTCAAGGAAGAAGAGCACTGAGATAATCTTTTCAACCCATAAGAAATATCAGAAGTATCTACAGCCGACTATTTCTAAACATTTTGCTGCATTTGTACAGTTTATTTTTCTTTCAGATATTCCTATATAAGTTAAATGTCAAAAAAAATTATAAGTAATTTGGAATCATTTCTAATTACTATTTAAAAAAACTCATACCTCATGTGAAATATAACTAAGAAGTGCAGTTGGCCAAAGTAAAAAATGGCCCATACATTCCCCAACACTGGTGATCTCTGCAGTAGGAAATGGTAGTAGAGCAGTAGGATCTATAATAACAAGTACAGATACTCTAACCTGACCCATCTGCATAGGCTGATGCTGTACCGAGTCCCCCAAAAAATACACTTGTCCTAACGCAACAATATGTACATGAGGATCTCCCGCAAACAACTCACAATATAAGGTTCGATCCGATGGAGGAGGTGGAGGCTCAAAGTTAGCAGGTGGGGCAGGGTAGTCAGGGTGAGCAGGCTGAGAAGTTAGAAAAATGAAAAGGGTATATTAGTGTTTAAAATTTATAACATAGAAAAATTGATTAAAAATTAAATAAAATAATATACCTCAAATGGTTGCGCAGATGGGGCAGGGTAAGCAGATGGGGCAGGGTAGTCCGGGTGAGTTGGCTGAGAATGTTGAAAAATGAAAAAGTTATATCAGTTTTTATAATTTATAAAATAGAAAAAATGATGACATTAAATAATATACCTCGGAAGGCTGCCCAGACGGTGTTGGGTAAGCATATGAGGCAGGATAGTCTGAGTGAGTAGGCTGAGAATATTGAAAAATGAAAAAGTTATATCAGTTTTATAATTTATAGAAAAGAAAAATTGTTAACAGTAAATAATATACCTCGAAAGGATGAGCAGAATATGACTGTCTTTCCAAGTTTTCTAATAAAGCCTTCTGTACTGCTGCTTGAATTTGATCACCCATAGACCGTTTCATATCATGCAGCTCTTCTTTTAGGGATTCGATTTCCGGGTCTCTTGGTTGCTTACTCTTACCAAAAACCTTCCGAATACTAACACCCACCTGATATCCTCTAACACGGCCGGGGTGTTCAGCCTTTCCCAAAGCAGTGGCTAGGATATCCATCCTACCCTCGGGGATAAAAGAGCCATGTGTCTCTTTCTCCTGAAGTTCATCCTGAAATGAAAAATAAAAAATTTATATTAGTGTTTATAAATTATAAAAAAGGAAAATTGTTAACAAAGAATTAATATTTACTTACAATTCTATCAGCCACTTGATGAGCTTCGTCTATAAGATATTGTTCATTTTTTCTTCTTCTTGGTCGTTTCCATTTCTCATGGCGAGTGGGAGGAGATGGAGGACCATACTGGACCTCTTCTGAACCACTACTTGATCGAGCTCTTAATGCTTCAAATTTTTCTTCAATAATTTTCTGCTCCAAATACGAGTATCCTCCACGTGATAAAGTATGAGGGTATACGTTTTTCAACTGGATCTCCTGATGAGATCTTTTGGAGGCCTGTTACATAAAAATAAACACATAAGTAATAAAGAAAATATAGCATAAATTTTAAAATATAAAACAATTACAATACCTGAAATTTCTCTTCCTGACGACTGTCAACAAATCGCTTCCATGTTTCTTCATCTATATATGGATACTTAAGACATGGGATTTCAAACCTTCTCTTTCCAAAAACATAATCTTTCGTCAGTTTTTTTTTAAAATCTCTCCATCGAACCGCCGCTAAAGAGAGATGTCTTTTCCTAATTTCTTTGGTTTCATCAAAATTGAATGTCATCTGTAATTGAGAAAATTAAATATGTCATTTAAACTATATAATATTAAAAAAAAATGAGATAAAATAAATAAATAAAGATATTTTACCATCACGGACTCCCAATGTTGTTGCTTCGCCGTCCTGTCCACTGACTTCCAATCAGGATATAAAATACTAATCCAGCAACGGCTCTGCATCGCTATATAACTGACAAACTGAACTGCATTTGGTCCAACTGCATTATTATTATCATCAAAACGGATGTGTGATTTGTTATCATCATGAGAGAGTGATAGTTTTGGTAAACCTGTAATACCACGTTTACCAACTAGAGAACTTGATTTTTGAGTAGTAACTGGAGAATTCTCCTCCGCCGAGGACGCATCAGTAGTCCTGCAATTTTTTTTAAATTAACAGTTTTATTTCATTAAATATGTATATTACTGAATATTTAATAATATGTCAAAATAGATATACCTCGGTAACTGCTCCTCTCTATCTGTATTTGACATTACTACTAGAAAGTGTAATGAAATTTTGGGTACCTGCATATCATTAGAAAACTGAATAATTAGAAACAAGGAAATAAAAAATAAATATGTAAAAATAGAGGCATGCATTTGTAAGTTTTAAAAATAGACACAAAATATAAATATTTACTAGAAAAATTAGGAGACTAATTTAGTGTTTTCCCACATCCCTTCATCATGATCGGTATGTACTGCATGCACTATGTCTGTCTTATATTCATTGTAATCATCTGAAAATTGCATAATAGATGAATAAGGCTCATGTAAATCACTAGCATCATCAGAATCATCATCATCACCCAAATGATATCTTTTCCCTTGCAAAACAACTGACCACTGATCATTCGACGAATCAATGACATAAAATACTTGTTTTGCATGTGTCGCCAAGATAAATGGTTCCTCATTGTGATTAAATCTTTACAAATCAACCAGTTTAAACCCATATTCATCAAGTTTCACGCCACTATTACTATCAACCCAATTGCACTTAAAAATAGTGACTCGAAATTTAATATAATCAATTTCCCATATGTCTTCAATAACTCCAAAATATGATGTTGATGCAGAAATTGGGTTTTTATCTTTGGCACTCGAAAAATGCACTGCTTCAGCGAATACCATCACACCACTATTCTGAACAGTACTCTTGTCATCCAGGTTTTTTGTGTAAAATGTGTAGCCATTGATATCAAAACCAGACCAAGTGATCACATTAAAAGATTTTCCCCCTGATAACCACTTCAATGTTTCTGATACAGATATATCTGGGGTGACTTTCTCTTTAAACCATTAAACAAATGTCTTCTTATGCTCAATCATCAACCACTTTTCATTTCTTTTCTGATATCGCAACTTTAATTCAGCAATATGTGAGGATATATATGGTTGAACCTCATCTGTGTTGTTCAAAATGTATAAATGTGCTTGCATCACTTCATCACGTGGAATGAACTTTACCTTTAAGCCTTGAACCCCTCTACCTTCTCTATCAACTGTCATATGTCGAGATAGAGGGAGACCAATATACTCCACCTCATTCAAATAATCAGTACAGAACTCAATCACCTCTTCTGATACATATTTTTGAAAAATAGAGGCCTCTGGTCGATAAGGATTTTTAACATATCCTTTCAAAATTTTCATATATCTTTCAAAAGGATACATCCATCTTAAATAAACAGGCCCACACATTCTTATCTCACGCACCAAATGAACCAATAGATGAACCATTATATCAAAAAATGTGGGTGGGAAATACATTTCTAGTTGACAAAGAATAAGAGTTGCTTCATTCTCCAACAAATCTAACAAATTTGGATCAACGACTTTGCTACAAATGGATTTAAAGAAATTACATAACCTGATGATTGTCTTCCTGACAGCTTTCGGTAATATACCACGCACTGCTACTGGTAGAATTTGTTGCATTAACACATGGCAATCATGTGATTTCATACCTATTAATTTACAATCCTTCAATGACACAAAATTATTCACATTTGAAGAAAAACCGCTGGGTACTTTAATACCATGAAGACACTGACAAAAATTCATCTTTTCAATCTTGCTTAATGTGTGACAAGCCGGAGGTAAATATGTTCTTTTTCCTTTCACAGTGGGAGCTAACTCCAAACGTATTCGCATTAATATCAAGTCCAATATAGCATGTAATCCATCTTTTGTCATTGCTTTTATGTTTAACAAAGTTCCAATCAAACTATCACATATGTTTTTCTCAACATGCATAACATCAATGTTATGTTTTATCTCTAAAAATCACCAATAAGGTAGTTCGAAAAAATAGACTGCTTCTTCCAGATATGTTTTTGTAAACCAGAACTTTTTCTCTTTCCAAATGTTTAATCAATATCTTTCACTCTGTCATAATATTCTTCAGCTGACAATGGTTGAGGGGGGAGGTTGTATTCTTGTAAACCGTTAAATTCTTTTCTCAATCTACGATAAGGATGATCAATTCGCAAAAATCTTCGATGTCCCATGTACACTGTCTTTCTTCCATTCTGCAATTGATAATATGAAGTTTGTTCTTCACAAATTGGACATGCTTTATGTCCCTTAACACTATATCCAGATAAGTTTCCATATGCAGGAAAGTCATTTATAGTGAACATTATCATTGCACACAAAAGAAAATACTCTTTCTTGTATGCATCGAAAACTGTAACACCTTTCTCCCATAGCAGTTTTAAATCCTCAATCAATGGTGTAAGATACACATCAATATCATTTCCCGGTTTTTTTGGTCCAGAAATCATCAAGCTCATCATAACATATTTTTTCTTCATACATAGATGTGGGGACAAGTTGTAAAGTACCAGCAAAACAGGCCATGAACTATGTTGGCTACTGAGGCTCCGATATGGATTCATTCCATCAGTACACAATCCCATTCTGAGATTTCTAACTTCACTTCCAAAATCATGAAATTTTTTATCAAAACTCTTCCACTGTGGTGAATCGGCAGGGTGACGTAAGTTACCATCAGAAATGCGCTCATCTGAATGCCATCTTAACCTTTTTGCATCATTTAAATTTGCAAATAGATGCTTCAAACGAGGAATAATTGGAAGGTACCAAATTGCTTTAGATGGAGTTTTGATTTTGGTACCTAAAAATAAATCAGAATTGAATTATCATAATTGTTTGAAAAAAATATTGGATGATATCATTGGAAAGTAAAAAAATTGATTTTTCATAACGTTACATGACATCACCTGAAAATGAATCTGAGTTGACTTTCTCATCCATCTTATAGCGCGATGTTCCACATGTAGGACAACTTGATAAATGATCATTTTCTTTCCTATACAGTACAAAATCATTGGGGCAAGCATGTATCTTTTTATACCCCAATCCCATTGGGCATAATATTTTCTTCGCCTCATAATTGGAATTTGGAAGCCCATTTCCTTCTGGAAGAAGATCTTTTAAAAGCTCAAGTAAACTGGAGAAACTTTTATCACTCCACCCATTTTTTGCTTTTAAGTTAACTAATCTCAAAACTGCTGATAACACTGTATATTTACTGCAACCTAGGAATAATGGTATCTCAGAATCTCCATACAATCGTTCAACAATTGGTGTTTTTTCGATGGTTTCAACACCTAAATCATGAATTAATTCTTCAATATGATCCTCTGCCTCATTATGAATATCGTCATCAACATTGGATGTTGAATTTTCAGTTCTTTCACCATGCAAGATCCAACGTGTATAATTAAGGCTAAAACCATAACAAATGAGATGATCCTTGATTTCTCTGAAGTTTAACTTTCTCATATTTACACACTTCACACATTGACAGAAAATCAAATCAATATTTTGATTATGCCATTTAGAAAATTCCAAAAAATTGTCAACTCCTCTTTCATATTCACTAGTAGTTCTTCATAGATAAATCCAATTATGATCCATTAATACCTGATATCACAATATAATTGATGAATATATTAAAACATAGAAACATTTAAATATCTATGAGATAAATTGTAAACAAAAATATATTCCATAAAAACTATTGATAATCAGATAAAAGTCATCAGATATGAAACACGTTTACAAATAGAGTAAACAGTTTATTTTCATATTATATACATGTGTGTTAACGACATTCTAATTTCATAAAAAATTATAAAGTATCAAAATTTAAGAAATAAGATCAAGAAAGAAAATGATATGTCATTTCAATCAATGATGTAGTTTAAAATAAAATAAATTAATGATTGGTTCTTTGATTATTCTGAGGATATTATTGAACATGATGAAGAGTATGTTAATAAAATACTTCTTATTTTTGTGAACATAATAAATGAAAGAGTCAAATACAAAGATAAAATTCCTCAATATTTAAATTTTGGTCGAAATTGACATTTTGCAGTTGGGTCACATGGTAAAATATAAGACATCCAAATAAGTGTATCATTCATACTGGCTCATTTGGTTTATTTATCTCCTAAGGTTATTTATAATATGGTTTTACTCCGAATAGTGGGTATAGTCTCCATATTATACGTTTATAAACCTATAATGATGCTTAGGAGCCTCAATTATATTGGGACGCATGCTTGATTTCATTGGTAATATGACTCATGGAATCAGTTTATGATCCCTCACCACTAACACTTGATGTGGTTTCCCATGATTTTTTTCTCTTCTCCCACATAGTTTTTGTAAATTATATGTCATTATCATTTTAGTATATCTTTATATTGATACTAAGACACTTCTCTTTATCCATATCTAACAGATCAATGCATTTCAATTCCACATTTCAGTGGATAATCACCATAATCCAATCTATATTATTTTATTATTGAACATATAATACATAATACATATTCTATCAAGGGATTTAGGTGTCATCGGCCCAAAAACAACACCATAAACTATCTTGAGTAACATCAATGATTTTACTTTTTCTAGATTATTTTTTTCTTGCCAATATTCCCTTTTATAAATGAATCACCTACATAAATGTCATCAATTGTGAGTTTGGGAAGGTCTAGAGAACTATTATTACTGGAAATGATTTTTTTATGGTTTTTCAAGAACCAAGATGAGATACCATCTAACCAGAAACCCAACACAGTCTGGGATATGGCCTGAAGGGCGTTCTTGATCCCCCAAAGCTGGAAACTACTATAGGGAATCAAAAGAATAAAAAAGGAATGATTTATCCCAAAAAACTACCAATATCAATATCTAAACTGAATACACGGTAGAACTAACAATAATAAACATCAATTAATACATAACTAATCCAAATACAAAAACTTCAAAATAAAAAAAACGAAAAAAAAACTTATGATACACCATGAAATCGTGATCTCCATGTGGCCTCTTTGTCACCACCAAACACATCGCCAACATGCTCTAATGGAATATTTAACTATAAATAATAAACTACAAAATATATTAGGTCAACCAATGTTGTTTGGAACAAGTATGATGTGATCATAAATAGCTCAGTAGGTTATCACACCATATTCAATGCATTTCCTTTCCAAAAAAGTCCAAAAAAGGTTAAAATACATATATAAAGTAGGATTTTAGTTATTCTAAAAAACAAAATAGATATTTCCACAAATTCCCTTTTTTTTAAATCACACATGCATCCTTTCTTTTCAAAAATGGTTTCACAATAAAAATTCATTTTAAAAACAAAACCAAAAATATAATTTATTACTAGATGATCAAATAGTGAATATAATGAATGTAAATGAAACAAATAATATGATATAAACTTGAAGGGATAATGACCAATAAGAAGTATAAATAAATATAACATACAGATAGATAATAAATTGAATCTCTTAAATATATCTAGAGGAAATCCGTGGAGGCACTCAGTTTGGAATCAAATACCAGTATATAGTGCAAATCCATAGTCAATAACCAGTTTTCTATTATAAACTATCCAATCTAGTGGCACATTCCAAATAATATTCAACCATTTCCATGTATTGACCCACTTATACATTTCAAGTGCAAAAATGGTGTGATAGAAATAGAGAAAGAGGAAGAACGCTTACCAGAAATCGTGCAAACGAAAAAAACCTTCAAAAATGTCCGTCCAAGATCGCAAATCAAGTTCGAAGGTCGTCGGGAGTCCGAAGTGCAGCCGCGGAGCTTGATTTCGACGATCGACCAAAATAAGGGTTTCGGCTGAGATCGCAAATTAGGTTCCAAGGTAGTCGGATGTCTGAAGGGCCGCAGCGGAGCTTGATTACGACGATGGAAAAAAACGAGGGTTTTGGGACAGCAGAGCTCGATTTCGACAGTAGAACAAAATGAGGGTTTCAGACCCCGAATAATTTTATAAGAATTTTTACGTCGGTTTTAAGGAAAACCGACACCGAAAATTTAAAAAAAACATTTCGGCGTCGGTTTTTAGGAAAACCGACGCGGAAGTTTTAACTTATGGCGTCGGTTTTTAGAAAAACCGACGCCAAATGTTTTTTTAAAAACTATCTTCCGCGGCAGTTTTTAGGAAAACCGACGCCGAATGTGTTTTTTCGCCGTCGGTTTTCGGCGTCGGTTTTCCTCAAAACCGACGCGGAAATTTTTTTATTATTATTTTCCGCGTTGGTTATTATAATAACCGACGCGGAAAATATGTTAACTAATATTATTGGCATCGGTTTTCTGCAGAACTGACGCCATTAATTCCCCGCACATACTATTCGCGCCGGGTTTTAAAAAACCGACGTTATTACGCCGACGCAAAAACCCGTATTTCCACTAGTGAATGTTCCTAGTAATGATGCTAGTGATGTATAATTATCTCTATATGAGAAACATCTGAATGATCCTACATATGTTCCGTGTTTCATGACATCATCCATGACTATTGATCTATTGAAGAAACATTAGGACATGGATGCATATAGCATGATGTCTCAAATTTAGGATCACTATCAAGATATGGTGAGACAAAATAGATATGAGATCTTTATTGCTTTTTTGACAATTAACCTTAGATATTGTGTTCCAACTAGACCCCATATATTCAAGCTTATTGGATACATTGAATGTCACGACCCGCCTTCTTCAAGATGAGGGAAGGGACAGTAAAGTGTCAAACCCTTCATTATTTAAGATAAAGGAGAGATAATGACCCCAGAGTCCCGCCTCCAATAGGCCCTGGAGTGGTGACTAGCACCAAGGATATATAATCTCACACCAAATTGAAGGAATTTCCCATTTTAATGAAAACTGGATCAGGTGATATGATGGTAAAAATCACAAACAAAACCAAAAATTTGTATAAAGGAAAATAAAATCCAACACATGTATGATTTAAACATAAACTACGAAAAAAGTACAAACAAACCACTAAAGAAAGTAACAAAAGAAAGATATTAAGAAGAAGCACAAAAACTATCCCAACACTTGAGCTAGTAAAGTATAGCATGGTCCACAAAGTCCTCTTGGAAACAGAAAAACAATTTTATAATGTATGGTGAGTATGAAATTATACTTAGTAGGGGGACCAACGTCACTCATGCACAAGTGGGAGAAGCATACTAATGCACCTGTGAAAACAACAGAAACCAACCACACCTACCAAGGAAAAATACTAACCCGACCAACCTCACCAAGTAACACTCACCAAATAATAAAAGGAAGGTAAGGTAATAATATAATAACATCGATGATTTGGGTACCCTACACCACTTTTCCCACTAGTTAACTACACCTTCCTAACGACTAACCTCTTGACGCTACCAACCATCCCCAAATGCAATCCCACTACACATATTCACACACACACCTAGTCCACAAACCACACATACCTCACCCACAAACACCTAGGTCACTAAAACCGCACCTCTTGCATGAAAACATCTGGACCTCATTCCTAAGACACCTAGGAAACAAACCTGGCCTGCAAACACCTTGGCCCCTCATTCACAACACAACTTTCTTGAAGGATTTGGGATAATTGTACACCTCAATCCATTACATCCTACCCAGATAGGCTCGAGCAGTATGAAACCAGAATTGGTGTGAGGAAAATCATCAATAACCATCCATACATCCTCTCATTGGGATGTTGGGAAAGACACCCTCCCCATGAAATAGGGGGGTTCATCACGTAGTGATCAACAAGGGTGGGGTGTGTATTGAAAATCACAAGGAACTAAAATTTATACATATAGGTAAACAAGCACTCAACCCAAACTATGGGTTTAAAATAAACAATTGGCCCACATCGAACCACCTTTGCTGCTACCCCTATATGTATAACCACACAACATCCACAAACAAATCATAAACCCAACCCCTCTTTCATTTTAATCACTGGTCATTATTTATTAAGTTTTTCACTATAATTAATTCTTACACTACCTAGTAAACCACTATCTGCAACCATTATCAACACAACAAGAAAGTAAAGCTGCATTCCCACTTCACAAACATCACATAAACTCAATGCAGTCCCACATCACAATGTTTCTTACCGTCCACAGCACACACAAA
This sequence comes from Viscum album, assembly GCA_963277665.1. Classification (NCBI taxonomy): domain Eukaryota; kingdom Viridiplantae; phylum Streptophyta; class Magnoliopsida; order Santalales; family Viscaceae; genus Viscum; species Viscum album. Next base: position 800,347,991 of record OY728155.1, read on the forward strand.
AAGTCAGTCCCACTGCCTACAAATTCATCCATTCCAAAATCAATCAACCACTCAGTATGAGATTCCTTTACACCTCCAATACCACCCCATACACAAAACCCATGGAACAATACTACCAAAAAGTATCCCCGCTACACAAACTGGACATACCTCAAATACGAAGTCATTCCCTCTGTCCACCCCTGCACCCGTAACAAGGCTACCGACAGAAACTTCACACAACCCCGACAAAGTACAAAACCCAACCAAACATAGCAGACAACAACGCTATTAATCCATGTATATTCATATTAACAAGAGGGGTTCTTTAATTCCACTTTAAATAATATGGGTGATCGCAATACAAGATTGATCCTTGGGAATCCATTTATTTAACCTAGTGTATGTGATTAAATGGATTGATATTCTTGATTATTCACAGAGTATCAATATCAAGAATAAGAACATCACCAATTCACAAGAAAAGGCCACCAGTGGCCATGATTTTCAGAAGGAGTTACATCCACAACAATTTATAATAGGAAAATAAGGATAAAAAAATAAAAAAATACTCACCATTCATTCATCTTCCATCTCCTACTTGTTATCATAACATGTCCATTTATATTTTTATCATCACCTCCCCTCTCATTTATTACTCTTGTTAAAGAAATAATTCAGTTGTTCTTTCCCAAGTATCATTACTACACCCACCCCAAAAGATACACAATTAAAGAGAGATGAAGGAAAATTCATACCTAGAACAACAGATGATCAAATTTCCTCATTATACCAAGAACAGGGGGTCTCGTGTGAAGTAGAAATATCTAAGGAAAATAGAACAAGAGAAGGCTCTAGCACAGGATCATGACTCGTTTGGTAAGAAAAGTTCTCCACGCACCAAGAGAAAAGAGAAGAGAGGACATTGGATTTTAGAAAAATAAAGATCATATATCAATAGAAGGAAACAGTTCTAAATGCCATTAAAGTTGGATCGTGGAAAAGACCACATGGTTTTACTATTTCAAAGTCCCCCAATCATTAGGATATTAATGATATAATTAATATCCATTGAAACTCCCTTACATTCACCCAAACAAGGCTTCAAACTCGATTTACGTCAAATAAAATGTAACAGGGGAGAAACTGGAAAACTAGGAAAAACTAAAATGATTCACTGATGGGTGAGTCACTAATGCTAAGACACTAACACTGAGCCACCAATGTACCCTGAATCACTGACATTGATGCCCTAACTCACTGAAACCAACACCCGAACTCACCGACACGAACTCCCTGAGTCGCTAAAACCGATGCCCTAAATCACTAAAACTGACACCCTAACTCACCGACACAGACACCCTAAATCACTACCACTGATGCACTAAGTCACCAACACTGATGACCTAAGTCACAGACACCGATTTGACAAAACTGACTTGCCGACACAGATAGTAAAAAAATGACTCACCGACACTGACAGTTCAGAACTGACTCATTGACACCAACTATAAAAAAATGACCCACCAACACCGATAGTTCAAAAATGGCTTGTTGACACTAATAGTTCAAAAATGACTCACTGACACCAATAGTTCAAAAATGTCACACTGACTAAAAAACTAGACTATTTGGGTAAACTTCTCAAAATGAGTCACTGATAGCCCCCAAGAACACCCCAAACACTAGATTTTCAAAAAATAATGGACTGGAGATGTCTAGGAAATTCCATAAGATACCTCTCAAAACATTATCACCCTCAAAAATTTAAAACCAATCAAACAAATAAAAAAAATAGGGGTCCAAAAAACCACCTTGTTAGGTACCTCTCAAGGATAAACCACATTGTGTTGTTAGAAAGATAGAGTGAAAACCAAGACATATTGAAACACCTCCCCAATAGTTACCACCCTAAACAACCACTTTAACATCAAATATCACACTATCCTGACACATGGATTAGGGAGTGTCTTTCTCCATTTCAAGATACTATCTTATTTGGGCGGCACTGACTCGCCCACATGGGTTTAGTTGCATCTTCATTAATGAATATTGATTAATAATTAGGCCCTCCCCTCCCCATATGATGGGAATAATCACACATTATAGAAAAGAAAACAACTCATTTCATATAAACAAGTCCAAGAATTGAAACATATTAAAATCATAAAGAAAACACAAGATAAAAACTTAGAACAGCTCCGGGTACTGGACACGCATCTCTGCCTCCCACTTCCAAGTACTCTACTCAAGCCCAACATGCCTCCACAACACACAAACCAATGGAATGGTATGCCTATTAAGAACCTTCTCTTAATTGTCCTAGATATCAACTGGTTGCTCCAAGAATGTCGCTTCTTCCTAGATATACAATTCTCCCCAGTAAATGACATGGGATTCATCTCGTAGATACTGATGAATCTGAGAGACATTAAAGACATTGTCGACCCTCTCTAACCATAGTAGTAATGTTAGCTGATATTCCACCTCACCAACCTATCCCAAGACGTCGAAGGGCCTGATGAACCTGGGATAAATCTTGTTTCCCTAACCAAACCTCTACTTCCCACATCGAGGGGAAACCTTCAAGAACACATGGTCCCCAAATTCGAACTCCAAGGGCCACCTCCTATGATCGAAATAAGAATAATTCTAGTTATGATCTGCATTCATACTATCATGCACAAGATGAACCTTCTCTATTGTGCTATACACTACCTCTGGTCCAATAAGGGTTGCTTCCTAAACCTTTATCCATTACAAGGGAAAACGATATGACCTTTCATACAAAGCCTCAAACTGTTCCATGACAACGGTAGAGTGATAACTATTATTTTAAAAAAACTATACCAGAGAAAAATGTCATAACCATAATCCTCTGAAGTCCAGAACACACGCCCACTATATATCCTCCAATGTGTGGTTGTTATGCACTATCTCCACATCCATCTGAGGGTGGAAAGCAGTGCTAAGGCATAACTGCATTCCAAAATCATATTTTAGTCCCCTACAGACTTGTTATGTAAACCAAGAATACCGATCCAAGATGATAGATCTTCCAACCCAATGAAACTGTACCACCTCATCCACATACCTCCTTGCTAAGGAATCCACTGCACTCGACTCCTTGATCGCCAGGAAGTGAAAAACAATTGTCAGCTGATCCACCACTACCTAGATAGTAATGCATACTCCCTAATCCCTAGGTATTACTATGATGAAATTCATCATGATGTCAGCCAATTTAAACACTAGGACATATAAGGGATGCAACAGACCTCTGAAAACACGATTCTTTTCCTTCACTTGTTGACACACTATGCACTTTGCCACAAACTCTTCCATTTTCTTCTTCACCCCAAACCACCAAAAATGTTCCCTCAAGCCTCACTACATCTAATAAACTCCTATGTGTACTACTAGGGTTGAGCTATGTAACTCACCGAGAACTCCCTCATGCATCTCCACTAGAAAAAATAGATTCCCATGGAAGAGAATCGGATTTTGGCCATCCTCTGACCATCCTTCTGGAGCATCATCGTGGTCAACGTGATCACGCATCACTTCAGTTTCTATCTCTCCCCACTGAGACTCATCCAGCTTATGAATCAAGGAATATTATACTATCATCTGAAACATATATACTCTTCCACTATCCACCCTAAAATATAGGTGAAAACGTGACCAACTCCTCCATTACCTTTCAATCATCTATGGATTGTGGAACTACCTCCTTCCGCGACTTCTTACTCATGCCATCGGCCACCACATTCCCCTTTCCTGAGTTAAAATAGATCACTAAGTCATATTCCTTGAGAAACTCTATCCACCTCCACTACCACAAGTTTAGGTCTCACTGGGAGAAGATATGATTCAATCTCTTATGATCCGTAAAGACTAGAAAGTTCTCCCCAATGTTGTAATGCTACCACAACTTCAGTGCAAACACAACTGCTACAAGATCCAGATCATGGGTGGCATAGTTACGTTTATGGGGATGTAACTTATTAGACCCATAAAAGATAACTCCTCACTGCGGAATTAGAAAACACCCCAAACCTAAGATGGAGGTGTCACAGAACACCTTGAACATCAACCCTTCCTACGGCAACCTGAGCACTGGAGCACTGACAAACCTCCCCTTCAAATAGATGAAAGCTGAATTACACTACTCTCTCCACACAAAGGCCAGGTCATTTCTGGTCAAGGATGTAAACAGAGCTAAAAATCATGAGATTTAAGGTACAAACCTACGATAATATCCCACCAGACCCCAGAATCTACAATCTTCTACCACATTATTGGGTGGTTCCCAAGAAACAACTGCTTAGAACTTTGATAGGTCCACTGCTATCCTATGTTGATACACCACATGCCCAAGGAAGTGGACCTCCCATGTCCAAAATATCCACTTGTAAAACATCCCATATAGATAGTGGTGTCGAATGACAACCAAGATAGTCCCCAGATGTTTCGGGTGTTCCTCCTCTGACCTTGAGTACATCAGGGTTTCTTCGATGAACATGATGACAAATGAGTCCAGGAATTCGTTAAAAATAAAGTTCATGAGTCCCATGAACACGGATTGTGTGTTGTTGACACCAAACGACATGACAACGAACTCCAAATTCCCATAATTTAACCTGAAATAAGTCTTCTAGATATCACCCTCCTAAACCCTCAACTAGTGATATCTAGATCGCAGATCGATATTAAAGAACTAACCTACTCCCCTTAGCTGGTCGAAAAGATAATTTATCCTTGGAAGGGTGTAATGATTATTGATTGTTACCTAATTCAGTCTCAATTAGTCTATGTACAGCCTTTAACCACCAGCCATCTTATTTGAAAACAAAAGCGAACCACCCCATGGTGACACGCTAGGAAGTTAAAGCCCCTCATCATCACGTCGTCAATCTGAATCTGTAACTCCTACTACTCAGAAAGCACCATTCGATAGGGAACCACTGAAATTGGAATCTCACTGGGTTGAAAGTATATCTGAACTCAACATCACATCAAGGGGGTAGAGCTAAAACCTCCTCTGAGAAGACATCCTGGAACTCTCTGAAAACTAGAAGAACCCCCACCATCTTTGTGTATGCTGATCCCACTAAAAACTCAGTCAACATTGAGAGAAGAGGTTATACATGCCATCTACCCACCTCATATCTCTGATCTCCAATGAAGGATACGCACTAGCCATCCATATATGAGAACATGACTATTCTACAGAAGAAAACTATAACATCATACATAGAGAACTACCAGTTGATGCCTAAAATGACCACGTATGGCTACATTTGTAACACAAGAAGATCCCCACTAGAATGATGTGTCCCCAACATCAGTCCACATCCCTGGAAAGCATAAAAAAACTGGTATAACTCCCTAAAAACATGATCAAAACTATGTGAATGAAATGTATCTCTATGTCTAGTCCCAAAAAATGGGCCAGACTTGGTGTAACTAAGGAGTGTGAAGATCCTGAATCAAACAAAGCACAAGAAAGAGTGATAAATAGGATGATCATACCTCGAACAACCTCTATCCTTGCTAGAAATTAGGCCTCGATGGCGTGAAACTACCCATGCCCATCTCTTCTTCCCCTCAGTTTTCAACCACCTCCTTGACCAAGCCCTAGTCTAGGTCTCTGAGGAGCGCCCCATAGTTGGACTCCTCCTACACCATCTTCCCTCAGTGGAGCGGGAAACTTATGTCCCTACTGCTAAAATGGTCCAACCGTCAACTATTTGTAAGATGGGTGTTGAACCTTCCACCTCCACCTTACTAAGATCAAACAGGGAACTGGCCCCAAAGATATCCATGGCCTCCACAGACTAAGAACCTCAGTCTCGGGCCCACGGGTAAAGGGTGAGGACTAAGAGATCATAACTAGAACTACTGAGGCCTACTTCTCGCTGGTCAAAAACAAGAAGGTCTTGATGATAGATACTCGTTGATGACTGCATTCCCCTTTGAATGAACTTGGCTGGATCCCCTCTAGAAACATGCCTCCTCATGAGTGAATCATTTACTCTACCTCAGCATTCTTCTGAACATCAAAGTTTGTTGGTAGGATGAAGGGAGTAACTGCATACTGAAGAGAAGGTTGAAGTGTCACCTCCAAGCGCCTCGCCTAAGACTCCTCGTACGAAAATAGGTTTGGGAAACAGTATAGGAGATCCTAGAACTTGATCCCCAGTTCCATCATCGACATATTTACTTACAAGAGGTAAAGCATCTTCTTTCACTTCTCAGTCTTCATCGTCGAGGAAAGAAAATCCACCCAAAACTCCTTCCAAAAGTCATCCCACAAAACATCGATCTGCTTCCTCTCCATCAAGTAGTGAGTCCACCAATGACGTGCTGCTCTAATCATCTGTCTCATCACTAGAGGAACCCAGTACTTCCTTAGAGAAAGGATCAAGGTGAAGGTAATTTCCAACCTTTCAAGCTAGAACACTATCTCTAAGTCTGAAACACTACCTTCGTACTTCTCCAAGGTCTACCACTGAAAATCACGAAGGGTCCTCTGACACAAGTCATATTCCTCATCTCGATCAACCCTCCAATGATAAACCAGGTCATCATGTTGAGCCTGGACTGCTAATATCACACATAGCCAACCTCTAGGTTCCATAGATAAAAAGGGTAAACAAGGAACTCATATTCCCAGGTAGTATAAAAATTTTCTTTTCAATTGATTTTAACTCTTCATTTATTTAAAATTCCCAAAACACCCAAGACACACAAGAACACAAGTCATTATGATGAAAGTACCTATCATAGGGTCTCTACACTGCAATCAGTGTATCCTTACTTGGTCATTCGGTAGGTCTAGAGTCCTTACATCGGATCATGGGGGGCCCTAAAATCACATGTCCTGGCTCGTCTTCTCCAGACTATTTCACGCACAAAGATATCCAAACACAGTTTCCCTACCATCTCATGAAATCCTCACTATACTTAACTCTGAAATACATATTATCTCTCAACCATCACCTCTGATACCATTATGTCATTACCCACCATCTTTAAGATGAGTTAAGGGACAAAAAAGTTCCATGCCCTTCCTTCTTCAAGATGAAGGAGATATAATGACCCCCGAGTCCCACCTTCAATAGGCCCCTGAGTGGAAACTAGCACCAAAGTTAAATAATCTCACATAAAATGGAAGGCATTTCCCATTTTAATGAAACCATTATCAAGATATAATATGGTAAAAATCCCAAACAACGCCAAAAATTTATATAAAGGAAACCAAAATCCATCCCATGCATGAATTAAATGTAAACTGTGGAAAAAGTGCAACCAAATAACCAAACATGTACCAAAAGATAGAGACTCAGAATAAGCACATCAACTATCCCGATGCCTGGTCCAGTAAATTCTAGCATTGTCATCAAATTACCCCTATAAATTTAAAAACAGTTTTATAATGTATGGTGATCATACATGTATACTCAGTATGTGGACCAAAGTAACTCATGCACAAGTGGGAGAATCATACTAATTCCCATGTGGAAACAAGATAAAACAACTACACCTACCAATGAAAAATACTAACCAACCCAACTTCACCAAGGCACGCTCACCAAATAATGCAAGTCAAGTATGGTAATAATATAATCACATCAATGATTTGGGTAACCCACATCACTTTTCACATTGGTTAAATACTCATTTTTATAGGCTAACATCTTGATGCTACCGCCATTCACCGAATGCAATCCCACTGCACATCTTCCCGAACACACCTAGGACACAAACCACACATACCCCACTCGTAGAATCCTGGGTCACAATAACCACACCACTCGCCTAAAAAAACATGGGCCTCATACCAAAGACACCTGGGAAGCAAACCTAGCCCGCAGAACCCTAGGCCCTTCATACATAACAAAACCTACTCAAAGGTTCTTGGGCTAATAGTAAAACTTAATTCATTACAACCTTCTCGGAAATGCTCGAGTTGTAAGAACCTAAAAGGGGTGTGAGGAAGAAAGTCAGTAACCATCCATTCATCATCCCACTAGGATTTTGGGAAAGACACCCTACCCCATGAAATTGGGGTGTTTTTCATGTAGTTCTCAACAAGGGTGGGGTGTGTATTAAAAATCATAGGGAACTTCAATATATACATATAAGTAAAAAATAACTCATCCAAACCTATGGGTTTCAAACAAATAACTATCCCACACATAACCACCTTTGATGCTACCCCTATACACACAACCACATAATAGCCACAACCAAAGAATAAACACAACCGTTTTTTCATTTTAATCATTGGTCATTCTTTATTAAAGAGTTAGTTGTAATTAATTAAAACACTACTTAGAAAATCACTATCTGAAACCATTATCAACACAATAAGTAAGTCAATATGCATCCCCACTACACAAATAGCACATAAAAACATTGCATTCCCACTGCACAATGTCACTCGACTGCCACAACACAAAAAAGGCAGTCTCATGGCCTACAAGTTCACCCATTCCTAAATCAATCAATCTATCTAATTGAGGTTATATCACACCTCTTGTACTAGCCTATACACAAATCCCACTGCAAAACACCACCAAACAGCAACCTCACTGCACAAACAGTTCATACCCCAAAACAAAAAGTCATTCCATTTTTCCATCCCCATACCCATAATAAGGCTGCCAACATAAACTTTACACAACCCCCACAAAGTAAAAAACCCAACCAAACTCATCACACATCCACACCATTAAGTCAATCATATTTAGATTTAGCAAGAGGGGTTCTTTAATTCCTCTTTAAATAATAGGCGTGATCACAGAACAGGTTTGATCTTGAAGCATCCATTTATTTAATCAAGTGTACGTGATTAAATGGATTGATATTTGTGATTATTCATAGAGTATCAATAGTAAGAACAAGAACATCACTGGTGAAAAATCCAAGGCCACATATAACCATGATTTTAAAAAGGCCTAACACCCACAAATATTTATAACAATAAAACAAGGATAATAAAATAAAACAATGCTCAACATTAATTACTCTTCAATACACTACCCGTTATCATAATAGGTCCTGGTATTTTTTATCATCACTTCCCCCCTAATTTATTACTCTTGTTAAGGAAATAATTCAGTTGTTTTCTCCCAAGAATAATTACTACACCCACCCCCACATAACAAATAATTAAGAGAGACAAAGGAAAATACCTAACTAGAATAATAGATGATCAATGTTCCCCCTTATGCCAAGAATAGGGGGCCGCACGAGCAGTAAGAAACTATAAGGAAAACTAAACATGAGAGGGTTATAACACAGGTGCATGACTCATTTGGGAAGAAAATTTCTTCGTTCACAAAGATAAAATAGAATAGAGGACCTCTTGTTTTAGAAAAATATAGATCCTATATCAACTGAAGGAAATTGTTCAAAGGGCTATTAAAGTTGGATGGTGCCCAAGATCATGCAATTTGACTATTTCAAAGTCCCTTGAGAATTAAGATATTAAAGATATAATTAATATCCATTGAAACACTATTAGAAATTCCCAAAAAAATCTTCAAACTCGATTTAAATCAAATAAAACATATTAGGGGTGAAACTTGAAAAATGGGAAAAACTTGAATGAGTCACCAGTGGGTGAGTCACTGATTCTGAGCCACCAACACTGATCCACTGATGCTCCTTGACTCACTGACACTGACGCCTTGTCTCCCCGAAACCAATGCCCTGACTCACTAACACTGATTCCCTATGTCACCGACAATGACGCCCTAAATCACCGACATCAATGCATGGACTCACTGACACCAACTTCCTAGCTCACTAACACTGATGCCATGAGTCACTGACACCGACACCCTGAGTCACCTAAACCAACAATACAGAAATGACTCGTCAACACCAATAGTACAAAAATGACTCACCAACACCGACAATTCAAAAATGACTCACCGACACTGATAGTACAAAAATGACTCACTAACACCGGCAGTTCAAAAATGACTCACCGACACTGACAGTTCAAAAATGACTCACCAACACCGAAAGTTCAAAAATTACGTGCCAATAGAAAAACTATACTTTTGGGTAAAATTATTGAAATAAGTCGCCGATATCCCCAAAGAACACCTAAAATAATGGATTTTTACAATGGAATGGACCAGATAGGTCTGAGCCATTACATTGAACTCTCATACATCTTAGGGATTAAATTCATAGATGATTTTTTCATAGATCTCATACATTCATCACTTCCAAAAAACTTCTCTATTTCGATTGTAATTGTACCTCTAAGAACCTAATATAATATAATATGATAAATAATGATAAGATTATTTCAAAACTAATTACTTTAATATACCAAGTGGATAAGGGCATAGGGTGTGAAAAAACAACAGTCCATTTGGTTAATAAGAAAAAGAAGAACAAGGAGAAGGGTACTAAGACTCATAAAAAGTCTAAATCTCACAAGAATTGTCCTTAAAATAAGATGAATATCCAAAGGGAGGTTAAGGAAAAGGAGGCATTATGTTTTTCATGTGGAAGGAAAGGCCACTAGATGAAAAACTATACCTAGAAGAAAGGGGAAGCTAAAGGTGATTTAGTTATTGAATATAATCTTTCAATATCTATACATTTGGTACTATATATAGCTTCTGATGGTCACATATACATCCAAATGTAGGAACCAAGTAGATTCTAAAAGATTAATATGGAGTGATGGATTTGAAAGCTGTGAATGATGTGATGCTAGCTTCTTTATCCATTGGTGACTACCACATTTCATTTCTAATAGTAATGATTTTGGTGTTAAAGAATTTTTATTATGTACCAATGGTTACCAGGAACATAATTTTTATATCATGCCTAGATTCTGGTGGTTTTATTTTCAGGTTTTCAAATAAAATTTGTTTCTTTTATAAAGGCAACATATTTTCTTGTATATCACAATTAAATAATTGTATTTATGTATTATATTATGAAAACCAATTATTTTTATCTTGATAATGAATAATGTTTACATGAATCATATAACACCCAAATGAGAATCCTTTTGATAAAGATCTACTAAGATAGTTATTTAAAATCTTCTCAAAAAAAATCACTTCAAATATTTAAATCTTGTTTGTATGGAAAAATGGGAAAACCACCATTCAGTGGATAGGTTGAAAGGGCCATAGAGCTTCTATGATTGGAACACACTAAGGTGTTTGGGCCATTACTAGTGGAATCTAGAGGTGGGTATTCTTACTTCATAACTTTTACTAATGACCTGAGTAGATATGGTTATATATACTTAATGGGGTATAAGTCCTATTACATTAATAAATTTATAGAAAATAAGAATAAATAATAAAATCAACATGGAAATAATATAAATAATCTTAGATCAGATTAATGTGGTGAATTATTAACCAATATTTTATTGGATTTATATGGGAGTTTGGGATTCTATCACAAATCACTCCACCTTACACACCATAGTGGAATTGAGTTAGTGAAAGGAGGAACCATGCATTATTAGACATGGTATGTTTGGTGATTATTCATGAAGATATTCTATTATCCTTTTAGGGATATGAATTAAAAAAATTTGAATAAAAACTAAACAGAGTACCAGATAAAGTGTACAATGGAATTCCCTTCAAATTTTGGAGTGAAAACCCTTTTTTGTCACATACATTTGTATGGGGTTGCAATGTTTTTTTAATGAATTATTAGGAGACAAACATTCACCCTGAGTCAAAAAGTGAATCTTTATAGGGTATCCAAAGGAAACAAAGTAATACTACCTATAAAAAACCATAATCAAGAAAGTGAGTGTATCTTGGCATTCCATATTTCTTGAGAGGTATCACATAATCAAAAATGATAGTAGGATCAAGATTGAAATTGATGAATTTGATGCTCAATATAAGCAAGTGTTAGAAAAGGAACAGATTCCACATTCCCCCATGAAAGAAGAATTTCTTAAAACATAATTACTATATAGGAGCATAAGATAGGTAAGAGAACCAGAGAGATATGGTTTTCAATTCACCAATGATGTTGAATTATTATGGGTAGAAAATGATGAACCTATCTCTTACAAATATGTATTATATATCTTATAAGGTTTAAGAGGGAAATAATCCTTGAATTATGTAATGGATTCCATGTGTCAGAACCAAGTTTGGGTTAAGATCGATGCACCAGTTGATGTAAATACCATAGGGTGTAACTGAGTATTGAATAGAAAAATGGACATGTAAGGTAAATTAAAGAACTATAAAGAATGTATAGTGGGTAAATGGTTTAAAAATAATCAAGTAATTGACTAAGATGAAACATTTTCACCAGTTGCCTTATTTAAATCCATCTTAATTCTATTTTCTATATTAACTTACCATGACTATGAAATTTGGAAGATGGATGTCAAAACTTCTTTCCTTAATGGTAACCTTAAAGAATATGTCAATATGAAAAAACCATAATGGTTTGTGACTCTAGGATATTCCAAAAATATTTTCAAGTTATATATATACATTTTTAGGTTGAAGGAAGTATCTAGTTCATTGAACATTCTATCCAATGAAGCTATAAAAAATTTAGTTTCATTTAGAATTAATGTAAGTCATGTATTTATAAGAGGTTTAGTGAGACTATATTAATTATTCAAGTAGTATATATTGATGATATATTACTTATTTTAAACGACATAACAGACTTACAGTATGTTAAGGACTAGTTAAAAAAGTGGTTCTCCATGAAAAACTTATGAAAATCAAATTATATTCTAGGGATTAAGACCATTCATGATAGATAAAAGAGGCTACTTGGACTAAGTCAAAGTATATACATTGACCAAATGCTAAAGAAATTTGGTATGGAATAATAAAATAATATATTTGTTCCCATGTCACAAGGTATACATCTATCTAAGAAAATGTTTCCTCTGACATAACAGGAGAAAGAGAGAATGTGTAAGATCTCATACACTTCAGTGACAGGATCAATCATATATGTATTGTTATATACTATACTTGATGTTACCTATGGATTGATAGTGGTATAAAGATATAAGGAAGATCCAAAAGAAGAGCATTAGACTGCTATTATAGTTATCCTCGTGTATTTGAGAATAACTAAGGATATGTTCATTTTGTATAGAGGATACGAGGATCTGGTCATCAGGGGTTATATTGATTCTAGTATTTAGATAGATCAAAATGATATGAAGTCATGGTCAGGATATTTTTTTGTCTCAATAGAGAAGCTTTGAACTATAATGCATAAAATAATCCGATTATTGTTGATTAAACAGTGGAGTCCTAGTATATAACGGGTTTTGATGCAACCAAGTAATCTATTTGGATATAAAAATTTGTCTAGGATCTTGATGTGGTACATAGTAATAAATACCCCATCACATTGTATTATGACAATACTATAATATTGGCTCTTGAAATAAAGTCAAGGTCACAGCAACAAACAAAGAAAATACTCCAAACTATCACCTCTTGAGGTATTTTCCTTATAGGGTTGATGTTTTTGTCATAATAGTTCCCATGGAAGAAAACGTGGCTAACCCCTTGATTAAAATCCTATCTCTATAGAAGCATGAGTGTCATGTGAGAGCTAGAATACTGAAGGTTGTTAGAAATTGGCTCTAGTATAAGTGGGAATCTATTCGATTTAGTGCCCTAGAACCAAATTTTGTATAATTCCTTATAAAATATATCCATAGTTTTGAATATTAATAAAAGTTTTATCACATAATTATTATTCTTATGTGTGAAAAAATATGTGATAATGTCCTAAGAGTAGTTGTCACTCTGAAAGATTATAGCAGTTCCCCGCTATGATTAAAACCCAAAAGTGCCATGATAGTATTCTTAAATATATATGTTCTATATCCAAATGATATCATTTTAGGGACACAAATGATACATGCTATCAGGTTTGGAGACTCATATGACTTTGAGGAACCTTCTTATGGTGTATTCCCTTTGTAATATCCAATGTAGTATATTATGAGAACGAGACACTCCAGTAAGAAATACACATTTATATGTGTCATTGGATGTTCCTATCTACAGACATGTATATTGATACTTAGACATTAATATTATTATTAATGATTATTATAAGTCACATACTTTGATGTATTAATAGAAGCTATTATGACATGTTTTTGTGAGGAGGTAAGACATGTTGGGTGCATCATGAGTAATTTTTCAATAATGAATAATGCGAGAAAGGAATCATCCCTTATGTTATATAATGGAATTTGATATCTCGGGCTATTTGATTGAGTTATATAGCCTAAATAAATCCATTTCTATGGTTTTATATATGGAAGTTTGATTTCCAAAAAATCTAAGAAAGAGACATCATGCATATAGGTTGATGGCACCAGCATGTAACCTACTTGATTAGTGATATCATGATAAAGGAAATATATTACACAGGAAGAGTATGTATGAGGTAATATTTCATAGCAACATTAATTTATTTTTCTATTGGTGTCTTATCATTTTTATAGACATGAACCTTGTACTTTAGGTTACTTCTCCAAATTCCACTAAGAAAGAGGCATATAGGGTCGCACACTAGGTCTATCTAGAATATCAGTTAAATAATATATTATTATTTTTTATTTAATTGGTTGATTAAATATTATTAGTGTATATAGTTAAATAATTATTCATTTTTTCTTAATCACATATATTCTTACACTAGTTATTAGATAGAATATTATGTGAACAGAATATTTAATAAATATTTATTTTTTATTTAGTGAATATAATATTAATTTATTTATTATCAAATATTGAAGTGGTATTTTTTAAAAAAAATACATTATTTATAGCCTGATAAATATTTTTGAAGAATGGTAGAATGATTGTTTAGGTCCTATGGGAAATAATATATATTGAATATTATTTGAATAAATAATATTTATTTTTAATTTCAAACATAAGTGCATGTTGAGAAATAATATTATCTTTATTATTGTAGACATGAGGTTCCACATGGGACTAAATAAATAATAAAGGGAACTTGTGAAATTATATATTGTTAACCCTAGTGAAATATAAACCTAATAATATTTATTTTATGGGATCCAATTCATTTATTTTATTATTCACAACAAATCCAAAGAATCCTCTTGAATCACTATAGAGATCCCTTCTCCAAGAACACCCCAAAGAATGGAGAGTGTTATTCCTCCACCTCCCACTCTTGATTAAATATATATAAAGTAGAATTATTTTTAATTGATTATCATGGAGATCAAATGTGAACGATTCAAGAAATAGGATCTAGCATGTTATCACCCATATATTCCTATGGCGACGTTTGAGGATTTGTGGAACATGTGTATATCACTATTAGAGGGAACCTTGTAATGATTCCTACAACACAATGATGTTAAAAAATATATCTTTTGTTAGATCCATCAACAAAGTAATAATTCCCACAAGTTAATTATTTAATTGATTAGATTAATTATAAATAATATGTGAAGATCTTGTGTTTGGTTATGGAGTTTTATCCCTTTTCATTTTCCTTTGATTCAATTCCTTTCATTATGGATTTTATCATCGTATTAATATTATATTGATCATCTATCATGACAAAAGGTAAATATGGGAACAACCTATTGTACACTTTCCTTGCTCTGGGAACCTTTTCAGACTACGGTCACCTTATAGTGATGTAATAAATTTTTCATCACCTCCTTACATGGATGATTATAAAAAATTATTTGATTAATATAAATGATAATAAGTTTTAATATATTTCATTTATAATATTTTTTAAGGATAATAAAATAATTAATTATCACTATAAAGAAACCAATTGATATTATTAAATTTCCCGAAAACAATCTCAACACAGATTTTATCTTCAAAATAGTAAGTAACATTTTCATGGAAGGAAATTATAAAATTATTATGAATAATGTAAAATATATAATATTACCATAAATAATTTTTTAATGATAAAATTTTATCAAATAATAGGGCCCAAAATCACCATTAATAACATGAGCTAAACAATTGAAATTATTAACATCTAATGATAAAATTAAACATTAACTAACTAATACATGTGTATTAATTGAATATAATGGAAAAATTAAAATTATATATGATATTAATAATGTCCCTAAATAATTCATTAATATAATTATTTTTATTATATATGGATTTATAGTTCTTTCATAGAAGGTTATATTTATGGAATGTTTTTCTCTTCCCACTTTTTTTCTTTGAGATATATTTTGTATTCACCATATCTTTTATTGTGTGTCCTGAATAAAATTTCATATGGTTGTATTTATAATAATTTCATTAAATTAAAGGGATTTAAAAATTCATCTCAATTTTTATCTTTCATGATATTTTTATTTAAGATATTACAATTTTGTGAGATTTTTAACATCTTGAATTCCATTCATTGAGAAATGTTTTATATTCACCACTGTCGTTATTTTGTGTGGTGTGTATGCTTCCCATGAATAAATTTTATAATAATTTTCACAAAAAATATGTGGATTTAATAATCTATATAACTTTATCTATTTCATGATATTATAATTAAAATGTTACCAAATTTGTAAGTGTTTATGATGCAATCTAAATTTTTATCAAGATTGTCTATTTTTTCAATTTCTATTAGGGGAAATGTATTATATTTTTTCCTTAAACCCCATATATTTTATTATCCATTAGTTAATTCTAGGGTTTTTATATATTCTTTAAATTTTCCTCTCTTTGGTACTCAAAAGGATAAAAATAATTTTTTTAAGAAAAATTTACCTTATTTATCTTTTTTAGTTGTTAATATTTTCCATCTTAATACATGTTTTTAAAATATTATTTTATGAAGTTTCATATCTAATTTTAAAAAAATTTAAAAATTATTTTTAAAATACTGTCTATTTTTAAAAAAAATAAAGTAACCTTATTAACATTTTCCCAATGACCCTTTGCTTGAATTAACTTAAAAATGTGGGAAAATATTGTTTTTTACCATTTACGACATGAACAGATTTTCACATTTTTTTTCCTTTATTCATTATGAATCTTCCATTACAAGTTTAAATGGTTTCATAATAAAAATAGTATTCCTATTTTTTTAGGAATTTTTAGTTTTTAAAATTAAATAATAAAATGGAATGTTTTCTATTTTTTTCAAAGTATATTTATAATGTTTTTTTAAAATAAAATTCATTAATATAAATATCTTTTATGGAATTTTATTATTAACTATACATTTTCTCTAATTTTACCATCCACTTGATTTCTTTTGATGGATTATGATGATCATGTTTTAATTATGATGTATCAAATTCATTTCTTTCCCACTAGTTAATTAAGATTTGATGAAATGTTGAATGTTTTTATGATCTTATAAAAAATATATGTAATATTTTAATTATATGTTGGGTGGACCTAGAATTATATATCCCTAAAATTAATTGGGTATGTTCTAATATATCATGAGATAATATAATAGGTAATGTAGAGTGAACCCAATACACTATGCTAATTTTTCCACTATGTTTACGAGAATGCGAAGTTAACCCAATCCACTACTAGACTCAGTCTACTATGATTGTCTTTATAGTAATACTTGGAAAATAAAATTATTTTATACACTTATTTTTATGTGAAAAACTAATTTATTATGAATTTGATATTCTCTCATGGGTCATTATTGTTTATTAACAATTTCACACTCTTGTGATTGATGTATAATCGTTGTGCCCAAGCTTTATACCATGACTCATGGATTCTGATCTAGGTTTTATTGGTTTGAATCTATTAGGTTATGTATATGAAATTTTATTATGTTATTTTGCTTATATGATCATATTATTCTTACTTATCATCCAGTATTTATGATTATAATGTTTACCTATATTGATCGTTTTAGCTCACCCATATTATGTTTCTGTTTCCCTTAATTATGAAGAGTGGTGTTATGTAAGATATTTCTAGAATGATATCATGTATGAGGAATATTTTTGGGTAAATTGAGTTACCCAAGATGAAAATAACATAAATTATAAATTAATTTCATGATTTTGATAATATATTTCACAAACAGTCACACAAATCAAGGGTTGAAACTTTTAGTATAGAAGAGATTAGATTTATATACATCTTAAAATAAAATCTTTTATCTATAATCTAACTCCTATAAAATCCCTTATAGAATTTACGCAAATTATATTTATTTTCATTACTAGGGGAAATGAAAACATAAGAAAGGGGTGAGATCAAATTCTCAATAAGGGAAAAAATTATCATCATGTAATTAATGTTTGGATCATAAGAATATGAGTAAACATGGGTTTGGGAGAAATTTATTATTAAGGGAAAATTATACTACATGTTTTGTCCATAAATAACTATATAAGTTTATTTAATATCAAATGAAAAAAAACATATAACATTGTAAAATTGTGTGAATCTTGAGTTAATAAACATGAGTCCGGGAGAATAATTATAGGAAAATAAAAAATATAATGTCATTGAATAATAGTATAAAAAAGAATTATGAAACAAACATAATCATAGAAAATATTGTGAAAAAATCAACTCACATAACATTAAAACAACTTGTTAATAAATCGTCCTACATATCATTCAAATAAAAAACTTTTTAATAAATATTTATACATATCATTCACATAATATACTTGTGATCAAATATTTTTGCATCTCATTAACAAAAAAACTAGTGAAAATATTCTTATATCTCATTCATGAAATATTTCACCATATCAGGTGATAAGAATCTCTAACCGATGCATTTTAGTAAGATACATGACTCTACATTCCATAATGAATACATATGAGTGCCACTTAAAATTAATTATAAACACGTCTTAACGAACCCATGAAAAAATAATATGTTTCTTTAATATTAAAAAAATCACATAACATAAATTGAAAAGACCATAGGATACCGAAAATATCATTTAAAAAAATATCGTAATAAAATATAAAGGATGATAAAAACATAACTTCATGGGAGATAAACCATGGAGGAAAAATATATTTGAAAATACAATATTTTTCAAAATCATTTTAAGCATTATTAAAATGTAAAAGTAAAAATTATTTTTGAAAATATTTTTGAGAAGGGAAAGATAAGAATTTTAAAAACATACTATAAATAGTTTCAAATAAAATATCCTTGAAATAAATAAAGGTTCCAAAAATAAATGTGGTCTAGAAATTAAATATTTTATTTTGAAACAATGGAAATCCCATTTTTTTTAAAAAAATATTTTTAATTTAATTTGTTTTAAGACTCACATCATAAAAATAGTATTAAACATTACTTTTGAAAAGGGGTAAAGATAATTATGTGGATAAAAGAAAAATATTTATCACATTTCCCAAAAAAAGATGAGAATATAGACATGAAGTAAAAAACATGGATATGGTGGTAAAATACTTTAAATGAAGTGAGAATTATTCTTAACAAAAATTGATTTTCATGAAATAGTAAAATCATCAAGGAAGAATATTTTAGTCAAAAACATGATTTCCCCATAAATAAAGGTTTAAATGAAATTTTAAGTCATAATAGGATATAATATATAAATATTGAAGGATGATAATTAAATAGGAGTGATTATTACTATATATAATTACTTGAGTCAAGAAACCCCCTTAGAACATGAAAATTTTTCATAAAAAATCAATGAGTGATTTTAAAAGATTGATGGCCATATAAATATATTATGAAAATGGATCAATGGGAGAAAAAATATACTATATCTTAAATAAGGAATAATTATTAAAATAATGGATTTATTATGAACATGTGGAACTATAATCACATGTAAATAAACCGTTTATAATGAAGGAAGTGTTGCCAATGAGCCTGTACCCGAGTGGTAAGGGCTCCTGCTTGGCATCCAAGAGACCCAGGTTCAAAACCAGGTGGAAGGGAATTTCTGGGAACTGTAGCAGTACTGTAGCAATAATTGTAGTAGTACTATAGTAGGCACTGTAGGAGGTAATGTTCGGTACTGTAGCAGTTGGGACTATTCACCTAATTTGGGATTTCGGGCCACCGGTTTGGGCCTATAGGTCTGAAGGGCCTTCGAGCCATCAAAGGCATTCAGGACATAGGTCCTTTAGGCCATTGAAGACCATGAAGTAGACTAGTTCACATAGAGTAGGCCCCAAAAGAGGATCAGAGAACTAAAAGCAGTCACTAGAAGCAGAGCTAACTCAATTGGAAAAATGAGAGGGTATGGCAACTGCCATCGGGACCAGGCACTGTGCAGCTTTGTACGGGGTAATGCTAGCTGATCAACAATGCAGGTGGTGAGCATAAGAGATCAATGATGCAAAAGCTAGGGAGGGTAAGTTCTAGTGGGTTGGGCCTATGGGTCATGTTATTGGCATGGTATGCCTCTGGGCCTTCAGGTCATATATTACGGGTCATGTCGGGCCTTGTGCCTTGGGCCTACGGGTCATGTACGGGTTCCCCTTAAACCCTTAAAAGTGGGATAATATATAATAAAATAAAAAAAGAAGTCGTTCGGGCCATTCGGAAGAGTAATAAAGGAAGTGTTTGTGTTGAAAAGAGGGAGAGAATCATAGTGTGATTTCGGTAGCATAATGGATATATAGAAGGGATTATGAAATGTGTTTTATTATAGATAAGGGTAATCTGTAATAATTATGGAATAATTTAGAGAGTGAAGGAATGATTATTAACACATGGAAGCATAATCATATGGAAATCAGAAGGGACTGTCTTAAAATAGTATTTTAATCGAAAAGGAGGACAAAAACCCTAACCACGATAAGTAGTTTCTTAAATATTAGCAGGAATACTTAGAACCATAGGAGCTAATTGGTAGGGATTTATAGATATATATAGAATGGAACATAATTATAAATTCCTTTTTAGTTGAGAGTGATATGATAATGAATGGGAGTGATCTCTGTTTATAGTTAAAAATGGGGATTTTCAAGGAAACAAAGGTTAAGTGAGGGGTAATAATAGAATAAAATGGGTGTCAGGTGGGTTTGGTGAGTTAGGTGTTATAGGAGAATATATAGCAGGAAATAAATGCGGGTATGAATTTAATACCTAACAAGTATTTCTAGAATGTGTAAGTTTCCTTTTAATTATTAAATATTCAAGATACTTTATTTACCCATTCATAGCTTTATTAACCTAGAATAAAAATTAATCATGATAATTACTTTATTGATAAAATATAATATAACCATTCATAACCATTTTTTATGTACTGAATAATAATTTTTAATTAATTTAACCTAATTCAACTTATAAATAGGATAAAATTAACTTTAATATCTAAAAATAAAATGTGTAGAAAACCCATTTTTTATAAAGATAGTGTTTTAATTGTTTGGTGTAATTAATATCATTAAACATTTATTACCAATTAAATTAATATTAATTTTTTTTATATATCTTTAAACATCATATTAGAGTCTTAATTTAAAATATATCCATTTAATTTAAAAATGCACAATATTTAGAAAAGTAATATTCTTTTGAAAATAATTGTTTTACCCTCGTAACTAGTGTTTACCTTATGTAACTAAATCTTTATGACTAAAAATAAAGTAGAACTTTTTAGATAATGAGTACCCATTTATTCTATATTTGAAATAAATTTCATTTGAATCAATTTATAATTGTGATGAAAATTAATTTTAATATACTAATGCACAATGTATTAAAAACATTTTTTGAGAAAACATTACTTATATTATAAAATATCAAATATATGTTTATAATTCAAAAATAAAATTTTAATATTTAATGTTACTTATATTAAATATATTTGATAAATAAAAAGTTTTCATATGTTTTATATATATATATAAGTTATGTTCTAAAATCCCTGGTATCTTCAAAAATGGCATTTCGCACTATTCACCTACAAATCAATTATTTTAGAAAAATAAAAAAATTAAGATTAAATTATTATAAATAATAAAAATAATAATTTTCATTTACTAAAACCAAATTTCAAAAATATGAAAATTCAATATTTAATTAAAATCTAAAAATATTGTGGAAAAATATTCATATTGGAAAATAGATTTTTAAAATATTAACTATTATTTATTATTATTTCCAATATATTAATAAGTAATTTACTATTATTATATTATTCATATAACTAATAAATTTTATTATTACTTAACTTTAATATACTTAGTTACTTGAAATAAAACAAAAAATTTAGAAAAATGTATTTGTAAGAATAAAATGATTTTCTTAGTAATTTTAGCTATATTAATTGCATTTAATTAGTATTAAAAGTAACCTTTATTTTCATTATACATATATTTAATATTTTGATTACTCATATTCTTGCATGTTAATTTAACTAAAAGGTTTTAACGATTATATTTAATATATATATATTACCTAAATATATCGCAATTTTCATTTTAGTTCGGTGTTATGTGTGGAGAATGGTATCGAATATCATGTTTATTTAAGGAAAATACACAATGTAATATCATGTTATTATATTTTCCCCCATCCCATTATAATAAATATTTCCCTCATAATTTTAATTATCAATTACTTATAACAATATGTAAAAGTTTCTAAAGATGATATTGACTTAAGATATGGATTTTATGAGATACAAACCTTTCTATCATTTAGAGTACTATATAACATAGAATTCCCCTATTAATAGGAATATATTAATATTATTATCCATGTGGTAAAAATATAACTTTATAGCTAAGTCTTAAGAGTTTCTAGTGACATACCTTCCACAACATCATTTTAAGATCTTATTTTCAGCCAAATATTAATACCAACATGACTATGATAATATCTAATTGAAAAAGATTAAATAATCACATGAATAATAAATATAAGTTATGATATTTATTCTATAATGAAAACTTTATTTCAACTTATGATAATTTCATTTCAACTATGTCACACTAAGTTCATCCTATAACCCTCTTAGTTCAATATAGGTTACTTTTAGTTGGGTTTTCTTATACTTCTCAGTATAATCCCTCAATGAAACTATGAAATACACCATTCATAATGGTTCATAAATATCATGTGATCGAAAAAATAATATACCTTGAGAGTGTCAAACCATTTATGCAGTTATCCCTCTTTTTCATGCACTAGGTCACAATTTAGTTAATACCCAACATTCCCTCCTTAGGGTTATTATCCCTAGGTATATCTATGATAGATCCCACATCCACTTTTTGTATCTAGAAAGAGATGTAATTAATTGAATAACCACACAATCTATGATTTACCAAAACATTAGGATCTTATAAAAGTTTTATAATAATACCTTATAATTTTCCCTAGCCTGAATGGCCCGAAGGCCTTCTTTTTATTTTATTATGGATAATCCCCATTGTAAGGGTTGAAGGGGAACCCGTACATGACCCATAGGCCCAAGGCATAAGGCCCGACATGACTTTCAATACATGACCTGAAGGCCCAAAGGCATACCATGCTCAATATATGACCCGTAGGCCTATCCCACTAGAAATTCCCCTCCTCAACTTTTTCATCATTGATCACCTAGCTCACCACCTTTCATTGTTGATCAGATGGAATTGCCCTGTACAAAGCTGTATGTTTCCTGGTCCAGATAGTGGTTTTCATACTCTCTCATTCTTCTAATCTGGTTAGCTCTGCTTTTGGCGACTTCTATTCTTGTTGCTCTGATCCTCTTCTGGGGCCTTCTCTATATGAATTGGGCTACTCCATGGTCTCAATGGCCCGAAGGCCATGAGTCCTGAAGGCCTTTGATGGCCAAAGGCCCTGAGGCCTGAAAGCCTTTGATGGGCCGACGGCCCTTGAGACCCGTAGGTCCATACCGGTGGCCCTAAGGCCCAAATAGGGTGAATATTTTTGGTTGCTACAGTATCGAACAGTAACTACTACAGCCCCCAAAAAATTCATCTCCAACCGGTTTCAAACCTAGGCCTCTTGGATTCCAAGCAGGAGACCTTACCCCTCGGGTACGAGCTCTTTGGCTTATACTTTTCCCGTGGGTTTTCACTAAGCATCTCTAAATTAATCTCCAAAATTAACTAAACCATACTATGATACCAATTTATGTGACCCATGATAAATATTGATTAATTAATATATTAATTTCATGATTTAGATAACACATCTCACAAATAGTCACACAATTTAAGGACCAATAGGTTTATCATCTTTGAGATTAGCTACATAATATGCTTAATATACAATATTTTTTCAATAATCGAACTCATCTGGAATCCCTTATTTACTTTCCACAAATTATAATTATATTAAAAACCTAGGTATTGAAAAACATAATAAAGGGGATATCACAAATACTTAGTGAGTAAAAACATATCGAATAGTCATCAAGAGTTAGATCCTAACAATTTGATAATACATGGGAAGGGGATAAATTTCATATTAAAGAGAACATAGAACAATATTAGTTTTCCATAAATCATGATAGAAGGAAATGTAATCTCAAATGAACAAACATATACCATATAAAAATTTTATGGAATCTGGAGGAAATAAACAAGATTCAAGCAATATAATCATAGTCATATATAAATAACGCATGTCATTAAATCATAATATAAAGAATAATGAAAGAACAAACATAATCATAGAAAATATTTTTAATAAATCTTCTCACATCAATTTCCCACAAAAACTTGTGAAAAAATATTCTTGGATATCATTCACAAAAAAAAATTGTAAACCAATATCCCCACATCTCTTTCCCACAAAAAAACTTATTAAAAAAGCCTCATACATCTCATTCACATTACATTTACTTAAAAGATAATAGGATATCAAAAATATCATTTCCCAAATGAAATAATATCATAATAAAATATAGAGGATGATAAAAACATGAATTTATGGGAGGAAAAACTTTGAAGAAAAATATAAGTGAAAATATAAATATTTTCATGAAACATTTTAAACCTTATTTAAAAAGATAAAGTGAAATTTACATTTGAAAACATTTTGAGAAATGGAAATAGTAGAATTTTTAAATACTTATTATAAAGAGTTACAAATATAATATCCCAAAAATACATATATATTTTCAAAAAAATGTGGAGTGGAAGATAAAATATTTTATTTTGAATTAAATTTAATACCATTTTGAAAAAATATTTTAAAATGAAATTTTTAGACATAAAACATCATAAAAATATTATTTAAAATTAATTTTGAAAAGGGGTAAAAATAATTGTAAGAATCATATAAAATAATCCATATTAGATTTCACAAAAAAGATAGAAAATTTTTTTTGGGAAGTAAACACAGGAATATAGAGGGATAATCCATTAAAATAAATGGGAATTATTCTTAACAAAAAACCATTTTCATGAAATAATAGGATCCTCAAGGAGGAATACTTGGCTGTAAAACATAATTCCCCAAGAAAAGAATATGTAAATATAACATAGCATAATAAAATTACAGAATAGATAAATCTTGAAATATAATATTCAAAGAGGAGTGATTATGACCAAATGAAAATATTCAAGCCACCAAAACCAATTAAAACATGGAAAATAAAGGAGTTACTTTTGTAGCGTTATGGATATACAAAAGGTTTATGAAAATATATTAATGAGAGAAAAATGTATTATCTTGTATATATGTAATCATTAGTACTATAATTCATTTATTATGAGTATGTGGAATCCTAATCACAAGGAAATAAAAGGGCTTATAACAATAGTAGAGATTGAATTGAAAAGATGAGGGAGGGTATCAAGGAGTGATTTCAGTAGCCTGATGACTATACAAAAGAGACTATTAATCGGGTTTAATAAGAGATTAAGGTAATCTATAATCATTATAAAATCATTTGGATAGTAAATAAATGATTATGAACACATGTAAACATAATCATATGGAAATAAAATGGTATTATCAAAATAGTTACTTAAATAAAAAATGAAGAAAAAGAAAACACTTACCCTAATTAGTAGCTTATTAAATATTGGGAGGACTCCTTAGAACCTTAGGAACTCCTTGGAGGGATTTAGATAGGTGGGGAAGGAAAATTCCTAATTAAGGACTTTTTGGTGGAGAGAGATGAGAGAATGGGTGGTAGTGAGATCCTTTTATAATTGAAAAAAGGTTTTTTCAAGGAAACTATAGTTAGGTAAGTGGTATTAATATAATCACATGGGTGTTAGGTTTTTTTGGTTAGATATGTGAATTATGTAAAGAAATGGTAGGTGAGACATGTGGGTATGACTTTAATAACCAATCAGGCTTTATAGATTGTGTAAGTGACCTTTTATTTTTTTAAACTTGATATTTGTATGAATTTAATTCCAAACACATAATTATATAAAGTTTAAGTAAACATTTAATTGTTAAAAAATAAAGATACTTTATTTACACATTTTTAGCATTACTAATATTGATTAAAAATTAATCATGGTAATTAATTTATTAATAAAATATAATATGGCCCTTATTTCAAAATTATGATGTGATAAATCTAAATTTTGGCTCTATTTTACCAAATTAAATTTCTTAATAGGATAAAATTAACTCTTAATTCAAAACATATAATGTGTATAGAAATAATTTTTTAAAGAAAGATAATTTTTTAATTGTTAAGTATTCCTAATACTATATAACATTTATTTCTACTTAAATGTTTCTTAATTTATTTTTATATATTTTAAAAACATTATTATAGTCTTAATTAAAAATATATATGTTTAGTTTTAAAATAAGAAAAATTTAGAAATGTATTACTCTTTGAAAAATAATTGTTTTACCGTAGTAACTAGTTTTTACCTTAGGAAACTTAATATTTATGCCAAACAATAAAGTGGAAATTATTAGATAATTTGGACCCACTAATTTTAAATTTTAAATCTATTTCATTTGACTCAATTTACAAAAATAGTAAGAATTATTTTTAAAATTCTAATGTTTAATGTATTAAAAAAATTAGATAATATTAAATACGTTCTAAAATATAAGTTATAGGTTTTTAATTCAAACGTAATATTTTAAAATATATAATTTTAATTATATTCCATATATTTAGTTAAGAAAAATGTTTCAAAAGTTTTTTCATTATGCTAATATCCAAGTGATATCATAAAATCCATATAATTTTTCACTATTATGCTAAAAATAATTATTATAGAAAAATACCTAAAATTAAATTTAAATTATATTATTATTCTTAATCCAAAATTGTATTTAATTTTTTAAAATTAATTTTTAAAATCTAAAAATCAAATATTCAATTAAAGATACAAAATAAAGTGGAACTTTCATATTTGAAAAATAGCTTTTTAAAATGTTAAATATTCCTTATTGTTATTTATTATCAATAACTAGTTAATTTATTAGTAATATATTATTTATATTTTCATTATATTTTATTAATATTTAATCATAATATACTAAGTTTCATGAAATAAAACACCGATTTTATAAAAAATTATTTTTATGTTTAAAATTATTTTCTTTACTATTTTAGCTATATTAATTGCATTTCATTAGTATTAAAATTAAAAATTATTTTAATTACACACATTTCTAAAAGATTGTTCACTCCTATTCAATCATTATAAGTAAATGGTTAGGTTTTAATGGTAATATTTAATATTCTTACTCTACCTACATATATCATTTTTTTAATTTAGTTCAGTTTTCCATGTGGAGAAAGCTATTGAACATGGTATTTGTTTAAGGAAAATATATAATTAAATCCCAAGTTATTATAGATATGTTTAAGAATTATTAGGAAATAATAAAATCTAGTTCTAATGGAAAAAATGTACATTTCATGAGAAAGACATGGGTTTTTCAAAGTAAATTTTTTCATAGTTCTCAAAAGCTAAAAAACTAAAATAGTTTTGGGTTTGAAAGTAAATCAATAATTTATTTTGATTTTGTAATTATAAATAGTTAAAATTTAGTCACATATTTGGGTATCAGATATAATATGTAAAAAATTTGTTTTTAGAACCAAATTTGGGTGTATGAGTTTCTCATTGTCCGAGTCTTCTTCTAACATGTCCAAACCATATTAATATTCTCTTAATCATCATCCCATAAACAAAATACACTATAATTCTCTATAGAGCAAATTTATTTCTAATTTTATGAACTTATTATACCCACATGTCCATCTTAACATTTTCATTTCAAAAACCCTTATTTTTTCAAGGCATCATGTTAAATTCCAATATTCACTACTAGATTAAACACTTGGTCTAATAACAATCCTACACATTATATCCTTAAATTTAAAAAATATTACAATGACAAAGAACTCTATAAGACTTTGTAAATTTTATATATCCATTTTAAATTCTATTAGATACATATTCTTTAATATAAAATTCATATTGTAGAAATGATCCTAAATATTAAAAACTGTCAGTTTTTTAAATAACATGGGCTCCCAATATCACATAAATAAAATTAATGTACAATCCTTTACTAAAAATCACTCTATATATTTTTTCCTTATCCTACTAAGATATAATCCTCTTTATTATAAATTCTCTCTATTTATCTCTAACTTAAAACACCTCATAACGATCTCTACAAAATAAAAAATTACAAATGTGATAGGAAACCACCTCATCATAATTTTTGAAAACATTTTAATGCCATGTAAGTTTCTTTATCAATCCTAAAAAATCTATTTATTCTTTTGAATATGTTTATTTTTTACTTTTTAGGTGGTACTGGAAAAATAAATAAATAAATAAGGAGTCAAAAAAACTAAAGGAATTGAAATTATAGTAAAAACACCTCTTCTGAGATACTAGTTTATGGTTGTAATATAAGTTATTTTTTATAAATTTACAAATTTATAATAACAATACTTATTATTATTTTATTTCATATATTATACAATCATTTAAAAAAATAAGAAACTTTATTTGATATATATTTTAATAACGATATCTTATTATATATACCATAATTTTTATCCATTTTTATAAATCTATATGCTTCTTAAAAGCACTGGTATCCTTCATACCATGGTTTTGATGATAAATAACACCTCCATTTCATAACAAAAAAAATTAAATGTAAAATATATAATTTGAAGTTTTTTTGTTAGATGTTGAATGTATTATATTAAAAAAATCATAAGGGATGCCATGTGTTGTTGATTTGTTAAATATCCCCACATTATATCCAAATATATATATATATATATATATATATATATCTTTTTTATATCAAATTTGATCACAATAAGCATCCAGTGATTCTTAAAAAAGGAATAAGTATTGAAAAAATATATATTATATGATTATAGTGTATAGTTTTACCCCTATATTTTTAGTTCTGTTGTGCACTTACTAAAATTTGATCTTATTTCATCAATGTTTTTATATTTTAGACAGATTAAGACTAAAAAATATAAATTTTTCTTCACATAGTCTTACATTTACATTCTTGTGATATAACCGCATATATAAAATATATTTAGTATTATAATAACATTATAGATCAACTATTTGAAAAATATATTATGAAAATGTAAATTTTGTATACATTCAAAATCCAGGTTACTAACTATACATGATTTAAAATGTTAACTATATTCTCAAGACCAATAAATACAGTAATGGCCTCTTAATACATTTTTTATTTTTAATAAATGTTGGTAAATATTTATCTTAAAACATAATATTTCCATGAAATTATAATGATAATAAATGAAGTAGTTCAATTGGTGTGGTAAAGGTACTCTTAGAAGGTCCTTTTGATATATTTTCTAATACTTTATATTTTATTGACTTAGCCTTCTATTTCCCCTTCTGTTTATCCTTATTTAATAACATACCTCAGTTTAGAACTTTTCATTAATTGTGAAAGTTTTTTCATATAAAATAAATTTTAAATGACATTCCTCAAATAATATACTTATATTTTTTAATATATTATTATTTTAAATAAATACTTTATTTGGTAGAATTTATCAAAAAAACATAATTATTAAATGAACTATGATATACTATAAAAACATTTTTATTTAAATATGGTTGTTATAACCTATTCATTGGTATGGTGGGTATGGATAAGAGTAAGGGTATTATTAAATATTAGATGAAACCTTTTCCTAATTTAAATATTTTTACTAGTTCCGAGTAAATATGTACCCAATTTTTAATGATAGTAGTTAAATCATGTAAGTTTAATAATAATTAATGTTAAAAGGGTTTTTTTATATAAAAATTGCTTTACCTTATATTTCATATTTCTCATTTGAAAGATAAGTTTATTATATTTAGAATATTAATTTTTTGAAATTAACTCTATTTTCGGATTCACCATATCAATATTAGAATAGGGTAAATTTTTTTGGATTTTTAAGAAATAGTTAATTTTTTGGGTGAATTTTGAAAAATACAGATTTTACAAATAATAACACTTTTATGACATTGTCATGATATAATAATGGATATAAATTTTAGTATTTTTTTAATAAAAATATATATTTTATAATTAATATAATATATTTAAAAATATAACTTTGAAATTAGAAATATATCGTAAACATTTTGGAAATTTAAGTAATGTTTTTATTTAAATAAAAACTATTTTCAGTACATTCATTTAAATAAAGTCTTCAATTTTTTTTTCAATTTATATTGGATTTAACGTTAAATATTTCCACTTTTATTAAAAATATTACCATTAATTCCATGGGAATCATTAATATACTTGATTTTCATAAAAAATCATTTTTATGCTTAGAAGTGGCATTTTTAAAAAATGATTTTTTGTAAGGTTATGTGAACTTATGTTAAAAGTAATTTTTACAAATTAAGTAAAATTTAATCTTATAAATAATATTAAATATTTTGTATCATAATTTTTGAGTTTCATAATTATATTTATTTCAATTTTATCCATAATGAACAGTAATCATTGTAAAAGTTTATCACCTTCTTAAAGGGTAAAATGGGTTAGTCAGGGTTAAAACTTTGGTATAAGGTCTAAAATTTTCTCAAAAACATTCATCTATTTAACTAGATGATTTTATTTATAAAATATTAATCCTTTATTCAAAAATATGACTATTTGGTTCCATTTTCCATTGATAGTGACCTTTATATTATTTTAAGTAGTGAATAGGCACAAAAAGTCACTTTTTTCTTTTACAATATCTAATATGTGTTCATAAGAATAAAAACATGTTATTAATAGTTATAAATGTTTATTTTAAATAATAATAAGTTAGTTTTATTTTTAAGATTTATTTTTAATTTTTGGTAACGGTATAATTACCTAAAATGCTTACGCATCGTTGATACAACGCATGTCCCAACTAGTGAGAAATGAAAGTGGAAAATTTTTAAATATTAAAAGTGATTTTTTTATAAGTTAAATAATTTAATTATTTTTATGGATCAAAATTAAATTTATGTATTTTTTAAATATTATCATTCAAACTCCATGGTAATATTTCTGTTTTTAAAGTTGAATTATTTTAATATTCTAGAAAATGACATTAAGGATATTTTATGTTAAAAATATAAAAATTAATTGATTTAAAAATAAAATTAAACATATATTTTTAAAATTTAAGGGTAAATTTTATATAATATAAAACCATTATCCACTTACTATCCAATTTTCAATTTATAATGACATTAATGTCCCTTAAATACTAAGTATCAATTTATCACGGTATGGGTTCCAAGGGTTGAAAGAGGAGTTAACCTAAGAGATAAGGTTTAAAATAAAACAAACTACTTGATTAAATATCATTGTATGATTTTATATTTACCTTAAAGTTATTATATTTTAATCTATGATAATGGTTTTCCATTTCAATTGAGTCATATATAGGTTGTATAATAAAGTTTCAATTATTTAAAATGTTTCCACCCACCACACTAATAAAAGGGGACCTCTTCTTAAAAATTATCCACACCACTTGAGCATATTATCGTAAAAATATATATAACCAAATCCCTAAAAAATATTCCTATTCTTGAAAAATAATTCTTGGTCACGCCAAAACACCATCTCAAAAAGGCTTAAAGTTTAAGCCAAAGGAATATACACGAAGAAGAGGTAATTGTCTTCATCAATATATTTAGAGTTTCTTTCTTCCTTTACCTACTAAAAATATTATATAAAAATATTAACATGATTAAATAAGTATCATTAATATATTAAAATTTTATTATGTTCTATTATATCCATTTTCTATCTCCTTTATATCTAATGGAAAATAAAAACATTTCTCATGTGTATGTATAGACTACCATATCCAAGAAGTAATGTATTTTATTTTTCATCATTGTCTCTCATATATGGTTATATATATGTATTTAATGTATATTTCGGATATTTATGACATAATTGTTATTTTTCTAAACATACAATAATATATCCCTTCTTAACCCCCCCCCCCCCCATCCTTTAGAAAATGATAGTATCACTCGTGTGTACGTGTGGTCAACCACCTCCACGAAATAATTTGATTAATTTTACATTTTTTTATAAGGATGGTCATAATGATATATTTAATGAATATATATGATATATTATAGTATTTGTTTTGATAATGGTTAATTATTATTTATCTTTTTTTTATTCATCCATCAAAAATTGAAAACATCACCTGTGCATATTACCACATCCACGAAGTGATGTAATTAATTTCTCATCACCACATTATATGAATGGTAATAAAAGTAGAAGTAAAGAATAAATATGTTAAATATGATATTATTATGATTCTATATATGAATAAACCATGACCATGATACAAGTTGTATAGCCACCAAACCAAAAAAATTATGAAACGGGATAGTTAACACCTGAAACAATGATATTAATGATAAAATTTTAGTAAATGGGTGATAAGATGTTATGAGTGAATAATATATTGTATGGTAAGAATGAATATAGTTATTTTATATATTTATAAAAATACAAAATTTATTATAAATGAGGTTAATATCCCGAATTAATAAATTGAGGGCTTAAAGTAAGGGTATCTCGTCTTACTTTTATTTCTATTAAAATGATTCCATTTTTAGAACTTGTTTATTTTTTATGGTGTATATATTTAATATGAATGTATTTAATAATTATTTTCATGAAAATTATACGGATTTATAAATCCATATTTTGATCTCTAGTTTATGCATTTTTTATTCAGATATTACAAAAAAAAAATATAAGGGTTTTTTGTCTCATTTTTTGTTTCACTAAGATATGTTTCATATTATGAACCTATTTGTGTTTAATGTGTGTGTATACTACCCTTTTTATATATTATATAATTAATATATTAATAATAATTGTATTTAAAGTTCTTTATGAAGTTCTTTCTATCAAAGGTTTTATGATCCAAATTTTACCAAATCGGTAAGGGATTATGTTACAATCTTTCTTCATTTCGAGATTATCTATGTTAAATTTCCAGTAATATAAATTATATGATCCATCTACTTTAATAAAAATATAATTTATTATCCTTTGGTTATTTATAGGTTTATTATTTCTTCCTTATAATTTCATTTCTTTGGTACATAAAATTATCAAGAATTGTTTTTTTAGAAAAGTCATCCTTATTTCTTCTTTTTGAGTTGGAAATATTTTTCTTCCCATACCATGTTCTTTAAAAAAAATTAAAGAATTTTATTTTCTACGACAACATGATTTTTTAAATTAGTTTTCAAAAATATTTTACTTTCACTTATATTTTTTAAAAAATGAATTTTTCAATGATTTCTGAATAGGTTATTTATTCTTTTTTTTAAAAAGTGTGAAAGGAATATTTGTTTTAATGTTTAACCAATGAAATATTTTCCCACCATCATGATCATAATTTTATTTTACTATTTCCTTTATATTTTATTATTTTATTTCTAAAAATAATAATTTATGAAATATTCAGAAAATTTTTAGTTTTTGAAGATACTAAAGGAAAATAATATTTTCTTCTATTTTCAAAGAAATTATCAAATTCTAATTTAAAAAAAATACATTTCATCTATGTATAAATCCTTTTATGATTATTATTCTCTACTAGGGATAAGTTATAATGATATCATTCATGTTATTTCCTCAGATCTATTATAATTTTTATATTCTAAGTATTTTTTTTTGAAACTCATTTCTTCCCATAGGTAAATTAGGCTATGATGAAATATATAATTTTTTTAGAATACAATACACTTTATTTCTCTACATGGATTATCAATATGTGATTATGAAATCTATATGAACCCCTTTTCTTTTTCAAGGTTTATTAAATGATGAAATTATAAATTTTTTTATGATATTTTTTCACACTTATGTATAGTTTTCATTATGTGATAGGTGGGCCATAAATTATATATCCCTCTAATTTATTGGGAAAATATTGAAATCTAATGAGATAATATGAACTATGATGGATATTGAACCCTATTCTATAAGAGATGTTATACATAATTATAGTCTTTTAAGTGATCATTTACTAATAAAATTGATGAAAGGCTAGTGAACCCAAACCACTATAAGACTTCATTTATAATGGTAGTCTTAGTAGTGAGTATTAGATAAGAAAAAGAAGGGAATGGGGAATAAACCTAATCCATAATGGGACTCGGTCTACTATGATATACTCTACAATGATCTTTGACTAAGAATATGATTTTATATTCTTATTTTTATGTCACATACTTATGTATTTATCTTATGATAAGTTATCATAACTCTTGATTGATTGATTATGATTCCACGCTCGTACAAATTATGTATTTTATTATGATGAACCCTTATACCATGACTCATGATTAATGATATTTGACTGATTGGGTATTAATTTTTAATATATGATCTTGTTATAATACTCTTATTCTTATCGAATACTCACTTATGATCATTTATTGATATTTATTATGTTTACCCTTACATAACATCTAATGGTGCCCTTTTTGAACTCATAAAAATTTCCTAAAACTCATGTAAAAGGAAGAAATATTTATCGAGTTCTATATAGGACTTCATCTATAAGTGTTTTATGTTTTGGAGATTTTTTCGGATGATTTTTAATATTTTATAATAATTATAATTTTTTTTGAATATGGATTATAATTTTTATAATCTTAACCTTTTTCTTCTAATTAATAAGTTATTTTAATTAACAATGTTATATTTTCAAAGAAATAATTACACATATGAATGATTTTAGAGTTGTGTAAGGGTAATGAGAGTTTTTTATAAGCCATTTATGGGTGGGTTGTATTTTCTATGGTTTCCATTAGTGTAAATTGGGCGTATCATTCCCTACATAAAGGTATTATTAAACCTATGGTAGGTTCATCCACTGATTATAAAGGATTCATAAATTTATGTTGTTCATCGTATAAGGGTAAGGTTCTTCTTATGATGATTTCATTAGGGTAAGATCATGTTACCCATATGTGACACCTAAAATAGTGTTTCCTAAGGGTAAAAAGAGTTATCCTAACACAAAACACCAATTATGTGTAAGGGTAAGTTGAATTTTTCAATGTGTGTTTAAGGGTAAGCTCAATCTACCCATATGTGATCCCTTACATAGAGTTATTTAAGAGTAAATAAAGTTACCCTTGTACATACCACCTATCATGTGTAAGTGTAAGGGGTTTTTCTTAAAATATTATATAATGGTAAGTTTTATTTACCCTTAAGTGATCCTTTTTTAAGTGCTGTGTATGGGTAAAACAAGTTACCCTTAAACAGACCCCCTAACTTGCATAGTGGTATATTTTTATGCTATTATATCTATTTTTCTAGTTCATTTTCATAGAACCCCCCTCCCCAATAACTTTATTCCAATTATCTTAAATCTTAAATCCATGGAATTAATTTCTTTAAACTCATTTTATAGTTATAAATACTTTGTGAAATATTTGGTTTGTTACATAATTAATTTTTGATTTGTAACCGAAGTCATTGGGAAAATTAAATGGGAGTTTCAATGTTGTGTTTTTTGAATATGTGTTTCTACTATTTTAAAACACTTGAACCCTACTCCCTTTATTTTCTTCCATTTTTCTATCATTTATAGGACCTCAAACCCCTCTCTTCATGTTAAAAATATGTATCTATTTTTGGTAAATCTTATACTATAATTTCTTTTCAAGCCATATCCTTCTCCCTCCTTTATTCCTTGGCTATGTCATTTTTTCAAGAAGAAAAATACTATGTAGGGGATTCATTGATTTTCTTATTAATTTATGATAAATCATAATTTTAATATTCTTTATTCCCCTATATGTATATGTAATTAACAATAATAGAGATTAAACTGAAATAATGGAAGAAATTGTTTATGTATTTTGGTGATCGCATCTCTTTCTTCCTCTATGGTAATATCTTACCTATTATTTTTTCTAGAGATTGTGATATCTCAATTTATGATTGTTTTAACATGTTTAATTTTAGTAAAATGGTTAGTGAACTTAAATCCAATATTATTGGATGACTATAGAATTACATAGGTATGTTTTATAATTCATTCTTCTTATAATTTGATGGAAATAAAATTAATTCTTAGTGCATGTTTAATTAATTTGTTCCTCCATGTCTTGATGGGATTAGATAAAAATGAAACTGGAAGTTCTTGTTTTTATAAAAGATTAAATTCATGTTAAATGAAATATTCTTCCCTAAATTTTAATGAAACTATATATTTCTTTTGAAAATAATATTTAAATAATTAATAGCATGTAATAGGTTATTCCGTAGGCTACTCATGGTTGTAAAAAAAATTAAATTAATTTATTAATCCAAGATGGTAATTCACTGGTTTTTTGATAAAGATAAATTTATGGGGTCAAGTGAGCTTGTTTGTATATAAAATTTAAATTCCTTCTTTTTTGGCCTACATACCCTTTTCACTCAGTTTGTTGTTTGTTGCCTTTATTTTTTTTATATGGATGTGATCCTTACTATGTGATGTGATGTGAGCCTATAATTTAAGTTGTATAATGAGATATATATATATATATATATATAGGGTTTTCTGGGTTTATGGTAGCATTTGATGCCTGTGATAGTTGGATGCATGGTGTTATGCACAGAGATATGTATGATGATATTAATAGTGTTGTTGGGATTGACAATTAGTTTGATAGAATTGATTGAAGTTGTTCCTTCCCATTATTATCCTAAAAGTTGTATTATTTCTTGATAATATACTTCTTTTAAGATTGGATGGTCAGGTTTATTTTTTACATATTTTTCATTCCCCACTAGTTCAGGCAGCTGATTACTCTTTGTTATGCATATTTTTATGGTAACTTATGATATTTCTAAGAGTACAAATAATTATGGAATGATAATGTTTAACAAAAGTTAACCAAGGGGTTAGTGTTTGAGTGGAATGAAAATGATTATGATATTGAGGAACTATAGAATCAGTTGAAATATTCCTAGAGGGTATTGATTTTACTTTGTGTTTAATGAAATGTGAATAGAATAATATTAAATTATGTATAATGTATTAATTAATGTAAATAAAAATTTTATGAGGAAATAATTAATTAAAATAAACTCCTTGAATGCTTGTTTGATTATAGGATATATATTTCTTAGTGGTGGTAGTCGGGTGTTTGAGAGACAATCGTTGTAGTTGATCCTAATACAAGGTTAAATCCTATAGTGTGGTTGTGATATATATTATATCATGTATGTTATGTGATTTTATATACTACCTCACCCATGTCAGTAGAGTGACAGACACCCACTGGAATCTGGGAGCGTGTTTTCCCCAACATCCAGGTTGGTGAGGAACCGATGGATAATTACCCCCTCTAACCTCACTCACCTCTCCTAGAAGTATTGTGTGTGGGTATCCATTGTGGTTATCTTTACTCATATATGTGTGCAGAGGGAAGTAATAAATTACGGTTATTTTGTACACATTTATCTCTTAATATAGTACCCTATGAATTATTATATGTATGACTTGTGTGGGATATGATGGCTTGAGGTATAATATATGGAATACAAGCTATGGTGGCAACCAGAATCTACACAATTACTATTTTGAGATATATAATAGATGATGAGATATTTTGTTGCACAGGGTTTATGTTATGATTATTTTTCCCAAGTGTCTTTGGGCTGGTTTACTTTTGGACAGAGATGGTTCCGGAGAGGCAACATTGTAGAAAAGTAGAAAACCAGTGGGGAAGGGGTTCTAGGGTATTCTATTTTGTTATAATATTATATGTTCAATTGTATCACTGCTAAAAATATATCCTTTAACAACACTAGTAAATGGGCTTTATCAACGCTATAGAAGTGATGAAAATGCACATGATGTTAAATATTTTACTTTAACAGTGCTCATAAAAAGCATTGTTAAAGTCCCTCTTTAATAATGATAAAAACAAGTGATGATAAAGGTGGCCATTATCAGCATTTTATTTTAATGCTGATAATGGGGGCCTTTATCAATTCTTTTTTGGGTGCTGTTAACAGCCACATTTATAAGCACTAAAAAAAGCGTTGATAAAGGCCCAAGTGATAAAGGGGGATAATTTTGTTTGTTCAAACTTCTTCCCACCCAACCTTTTATCAGTGCTTCTTACCCACTCTCCTAAGCTCCCCCCCCCCCTTCATTTATCATCGCTTTATATAATTCTACCCTCCCCCGCATGTCCCTTCCTTCAGCTAGTTTTGAAATGGAGACCTCCAACTCATATGTCAACACCTTTTCCACTCCCCTATGTGTTTTTTCAGTTTATGATATATATATAAATTTATATATATTTCATTAAATTTTTTATCCCTATATTTATAAATATGTTTTTATCTGTATATATACATATATATATATATATATATATATATATATATATTAAATACATATATAAAATATATTGATTTGTGTGTGTGTGTTTATAAATACGTCTGTGTGTGTGTGAATCTATCAATATAATTATACAAATTTATATTTATTTAAATATATTATATATTAATATTTTCATACATATATTAGAATATATAGATAATTATATATTTATTTGTCAACACACACATAGATATATATATATACATTAATTTTATAGGTATATAAATATTCATACATTTGTATTTTAAATAAAATGAATATTAGTTTTTATTTAGAAAAGGTTTATATATTGAGAAATATAATTTATATGTAAATATTTTTAAATATTTATTTATAAAATAAAATTTTTATTTGTGAATATAAAAAAATTATGTATATATTTTTATATACATGATTATAAATACCAATACAATACGAAAAAAGATAAAACATCAAAACCATAATATCAATATGGATGTAAGACCTTGGAATAAATTCATTCTTTATCAAAAAATGGCAATAAGACACCCTTAAACGAGGATGAAAGTTCATTGAATATTAAAAAATTATGATACCCCGACTAAAAAACCCAGTTTTGGAGGTCTTCTGGGACTTTTGGACTCTAAAAATATAACAATGGTTCACCTAAGTTACCAGTACATATATCTCATCAAAATATTTTATTTGATGTATGGTAGATCTCAAACAGACACCAAGATCAAAATCTATGGTCGTCTGGAGTTCAAGTAATTTTTTCAACTTATTTTAGAGTGTTTATTAATTTTTAGATTTTCTATATCTTAAAATTTTTATTAAATGACTATTAATAAATAATTATTAGAAAATTATTAATTAATATTTTTTTATAATTATTTTATAATCCATTTTGACTAAATATCTTATATATTAATGGTAAATGTGTATTTTGCCTTATATAAATCATATTTAATAAAATATTATATATATATATATATCAATATAAATATATGTTTATGTTAATATATTATTTTTAATTATTTATTTTTTTATGAAATTTACCCTTTATCAGTGCTTTTTTACTCACACTAATAAAGTACCCCCTTTATTAGTGTTTTTTTAGCACTGATAAATCCCCCCTTTTATCAGTTCTTTTTCTAGCACTGATAAAGGGGGACTTTATTTGTGATTTTTCTAGTACTGATAATGGGTTATGTTATCCACGCTTTCATCTAGAACTGATAAATCCAATTACTGTCAAAATCATATTTTGTAGTAGTGTATGCAACACTTGGTGATATGTAGACACGGTGATGTGGGAAACTTAGCATACCTATTTATGTGATGAGTTATCATCACTTTTTTTCAATAGGATTTAGCATGCTTTCTTTATTATTTTGATGAGAGGATATAGGGAGGATCCTACTAAGTTTACCTATTATGATCACCTATATATGTAAACTATTTTGCAGGCCATCATGACTTGGTTTGCGATTGAATTGGATACTACTATCTCTAGAGTTGTTCAGGAGCTATTGGTCTTCGAGATTTCAACTAAGCTTCTATTTTGGGTAATTTTAGTTTTCATATCAATTTATTAGTTTGTATGACATTACATATATGTACTTCCAGTCTTTTAATGTTTATCTTGACTATGATTTTCTGGGTGTTTCTATCTTATCTCTCATATCTCATATCTTATATGGTAGTGCCTCCCATCTATTTTTATAATATATCCTTAGTGATTATAGCCAACTTGTGGCCATTTGATGTAGGATCCTTGCATTATTATCTTTGTTCTCTCAATATCGTCCTATAATGGATACCATTAGGGGAAATGGGTCTTGATAGAGTGGTATTAATGGTTTATGTTGGGGATAGAATGGAGTTTGGAATTATCTATATGTGAGGACAACATGTTTTGGTAAAGAAACATTGTTATCTGAGTATAGTAGATGGTATAAACAAGGGAGATCAACTGAGACATAGTTATTTAGGGTCCCTTATGATCTGATTCATGGACCATTAAGTTTACCAATCCAATAAATAAAAGTGATACTAGTTGTGGGGTAGAAACCTAGGAAAGAACTATTTATCATTATTATTTTTCCTATGTCTAAAATGAGTAGACCTTAGATTATTTTGAACCTTGAATAAAAAAATAATTAATTAATATTAAATATTAAAAATTATAGGTTTAGGAGTCCCCAACCATTTTTTTATTTTTCAGGTATAGATCTAGATCAATATTTCTATCTGGTTTGTAATGATGATGTTCAGGATGATGTGATAGTTGATCGTCAAGAGTAATGGTATATGATTAAGACACTTGAAGGTGGACACATTGATAGTTTTAGTTACAAATCCTCAAAGAGTATGAGGTTTCTATTTTAGACTCGGTGATAGTGGACTAGTTAAAGGAGTTTGATATATCATTTTGTTTGATATGTACTTGGAATGAATAATGTGTTTCATTGGTGGTGGTGATGCTATGTAGAGTAGTATAGAAATGATGGTTCTTGTTCCTTAGGTATCGTAGGGAGATTAAAGTATTATAGGAGTAGTTATGATACCAATTTTGATAAGTTTTTATTTCTTTTACCTCAGTTCATCTAGTATTTAGGCGCTACTTACCCTTCAATAGGGGAGTTCCAGCATGTGGGAGTTTAAGAAATTTTTTTATTACCTATATATGTTATTCATTGGACATATTTCAAGGTGAGAAATATAGGGAGATACATTTTAAGAATTATTTGTGTCCATAGATCTAGTATTAGGTAACACCTTTTATGTTGTTGACATATCCTGAGGTGCTGGAAAGAGAAGTGGTTGTTGAGAGGATGTTGTCTAGGAGTGGAACATCACAGGAGGGGATTCATCATGATTCATTATATAGTAGAGTTTTGGTATGTGGTTCTCAGTTTCCTAGATATAAGTTCTTTCATATAGTTAGGTTAGGTCCCAACCCTCATCATCTCATTTCTTTGTGAGTGGAATATATCAATCCCCTACCAAGGGATCATATATATATTTTCCTTGTGGAGGCTAACATCTACAGCAATGATAGTGATCAACCTTCCTGAGAAGGAATCTTGCAACTAATGTTCCTTTTTAGGTTCTACTATTAAGGTACTTTCATCCAAGGTAGCATTAGTATGTGGATCTATCTTGGGATCAATAGAGAAGATACAGAGAAGGAAGAGGATAGCCCTAAGATTCTCTTCATCCTCAAAGAGTATATCACAGTTGTGGTGGTGGTCTCCATAATGGTTAGAAATGTCCTGGAGTATGTCATGGATAGTTTTGTTCTTTTTGGTTTCATACCCCATGTGATCTAGAAGTAGTTCAAGGTATCCATTCATTGTTTTCTACTTGGGATCTTTCTTTTTTTAATTTAGGATCTATAAACTCCTCCATATCACTTTCCCTAATTTGTGTACTGGGACATGAGGTAGAGAAGCTTCTAGTAAAATTAGTGTCAACTAAGATAATTTTAGGTCATTCTTATCCATATTAAGTTTATAGGGACTGTGATTTGGTGTTGGGGTAGCACCACTCTTGGGGAGACTTCCTATATTTACATATACAAACATACAATATCATCTTCATCATGGACTGAAAGTATTTAGTGCAAGATATCGTGGAGTTATTTAAGTGATGAATTGTGGTCTATGATGAAAACATAGATTTTTTCAATTCAATTAGTGAGTGATACCCATGGATAGTTTGGAGTCATGTTCCATCCTTTACATATATGATAGAAGAACTGATTTTAAGTTATTTAGAGGGTCAGCTAAAGGTGTTTTCCAAGGTTGTGTAAGAGTACACTGATGTCTTTCCTAAATATTTTTTGTGTTACCCCCTTGATGATACATCGAGTTGGGGACAGTTTTACACATAGGTGATTCTCTAATCTTTATGTCTCTATATAAGATTAAAACTTCTTATTTGCGATATTTTTGGGTACATCTCGATGATCTATTGTAGTGATTCTTTGTTTATCTAATCATGTCACCTTAAGGTGAACTATTATAGTTTCTAAAGAAGGATTATGGTGTCTTATACCTATTTATAAATTATCATTTATTGAGTCAGGTGAAATTGAATAACCGCCATCATCTTTCATAGATTAATGAATTATTTGATCGGCTTACAAGATATAGTTGGTTCTCGAAGATCGGTATGTGGTTAGGATATCATCATATGTGGGTAAAAGATTAGGATATTCTAAAGACTGATTTAAAATGTTGATATGGGAATTATGATTTTATTGTGGGGTGAATAATTCTCCATAAATGTTCATTTATTTGATTAATTTAGTGTTCAGAGAGATATTGGATCAGTTTTTAGTGGTTTTTATTAATGACATCCTTATGTACTCTGTATTTGTGGAGTATACAGAGTGCCTACGGATAGTTTTGGGAGTTATTCATCATCAACAGCAATTTGGGAAAGTTTTGAAGTGTGATTTCTAGGATTATGAAGT
The DNA here is from genome assembly GCA_963277665.1 of Viscum album. Classification (NCBI taxonomy): domain Eukaryota; kingdom Viridiplantae; phylum Streptophyta; class Magnoliopsida; order Santalales; family Viscaceae; genus Viscum; species Viscum album. The sequence continues at coordinate 800,391,289 of OY728155.1, forward strand.
TTTTTCCTTTGGTAATTTCATATACAATAATGGTATAACAATCAATCCTTCAAATATTGAGTCATTCTTTTCATGGACAACCCCCAAGAATGTTATAGATGTGTTGAGTTTCCTTGATATTTTAGTTTATTAAAGAATTATTATGTCTAATTGAACTTATATTTCAACTCCTTTAACATCCTTGAATAGAAAGGATTAGGTGTTCTTATAGACTGTCTAGTTTCATTCATATGTCAAGTATATGAATTATAAGTTATAAAGTTATCTAATTCTTCATTTTCCAGAATATGGATTTTAGTTTGAGGTTTTCTGGGATGCTTTATTTCTTCGTTTGGGCTATGTTCTAATGTAGTATAGATAAAAAATTTCTTTTGTGTCTCATAAGTTAAATCCCTATGCGCGTAACTATGCCACCCATCATCTCAAGTTGTCATAATTTGTGTTTTCCTTGAGGTTGTGGTGACATTACCTCATTAGTGAGTGTTTTGTGGTTTTTAATAATCATAATATCATGAGGAATGTCTTCTTCTAGCATGAACAAAATGTGTGATAGTGGTAGTGGATAAAATTCATGCATTATTATAACTTCAAGATTTCATATATGCTAAGCAATGTTAATGTTATAGCTGACACCCAGAGAAGGAAATCACATAGTGAGGTTGTGTGTGAATATGGAGATTCTTGGCGAGTAATGGAATAACTCTCAGTGATAAATCTAGATATGGGAGAGGTCAGTGGTAATTTTTTTCCTTTTCAGATGATAGTGTAGTCGTCTTTGATGTATTAAGTGGAGGATTCATAGTTGTGGGATTCTTAGGTGTAGGTTTAGAGAGACCGAGTTTTCTTTGGTAATTCCCATTATGGTTTGTTTGATGATGAACAAAAATAATTTTTATTAAGGGGAGGGGGTATTTTATCTCTTTGGTGATTCGTGAGATGGTTCTCTGTGAATTACATATATCTACCTTGGAATTACATCATGGAATTAATATGATGTACCGAGATTTGATTGGTCAGGTTTAGTGGCCAAGGTTGAAGAATTCAGTTGAAGAGTTTTTGTCTTGATTTTATGTCTTCTATAAGGTTAAGTTCAATCATTTTGTTCCCGTTGGTTTTCTCTAACCATTATAAATTCATCGGTGGAATTGGGAGTAAATATTGATGGACTTCATTACTATTTCACCTCAAGCTCAAGGAGGTTTTGTTTCTGTTCTTTTGATAGTGTACCGTTTGTAAAAAAACATCACACTTTATAAAAATCAATCACACAATATCATTAGATGTTTTGTAAAGGAAGTGCCTATAGGAGGTGGTGAGACTCCATGGAGTCCCAGAGATGATTATCTTTGATTATTATCCTCATTTTCCCTATAAGGTTTTAAGAGGTCTCTGGTATGATTTTGGATCTCAATTATGCCTTAAAACATATTTCCATCCTTTTAAGGATAGACAGATATAGAGGAACATCCATACTCTTGAACGCATATTATGCACTTGTGTCATGGATTTTGGAGTTTCATGGATGAGGAACCTACCATTGGTCAATTTTTATTACAAAAATAGTTTTTACTTCACCATTGATATGGAAATTTTTAAATCATTGTATGACCAATATTTTAGTTCTCTATTGTGCTATACTAGGTTCATAGAGTTAGAAATTATCTAGTCAGGACTAGTATAGATCATGATGAACATGGTTCGGGTGATTCAATATAGGATGAAGGCAATGAATGATCATTAGAATCCCTATGGATATTAGAGGATGAGACCTCTAGAATTAAAATTTAGAGATCATGTGTTTCTAAAGGTGACTTTTAGTAATGGGAAATGAAGTTATGGTTATAGGACTAAGCTTCCTCCCTAATGTTTCTGGATTTTTAAAGTGTTATCTCATGTTGGATCCATGGTGTATTAGATGAAAAATCCCCCATATAAGAGCTTGAAATAAGATGTCTTCCATGTGTCTCGTCAACCTTGATATCTTCATGACGACTCTCATGTCATTTATTGGTTTGAGGTCAACATTGATAATGATTATACCTTCAAGGAGTGGCCTGTGGAGATCCAAAATCTCTAGGAGAAGTTATTGTGTGGAAGTATTATTCCATAGGTTTGTGTCTTATGGAAACATAGTAACATAGAGGGGAGTTCCTGGGAATATGAGTTGCACATACATTCTCATTATCCAGGTATATTTTTTTATCTCTTCTCTTATATCAATGTTCATTTTTGTGATTGTTGAACTTTATCTAGTTTATGATATGGTTTTATATTCCATGGTCCCTTTCTTCTGGACATTCTCTTGTTTTAGGGTTATCTCACCTAGGATAATATTTAGGATATAGTTATTAATGTTTCATGTTTTTATGCCAAGTTCCTCTGAGTGAGGTAGTTGAGCTCCAGTGAAGGAAATATTATTGAGAGGAATCTCATGGGTGTCTATTTGGATGATCCTTTTTCTTTTACTTCACTTTGGGTTTGGTTTTAATTCTTGAGGAAAATAATTTTTTGAGAGGTATATAATGTAAATCTTCATATTTTCCTTAGCAATTCCCTTTGTATTTCATGATATTTCTTAATGATTTTGATGTTCGAGTGTCTTTATATAATTATTTAATTTAAAATAAATTTCATTTTATAAATAATAAGTGTTATATGTTTTGTAGAGTTATTAAATGGATTTTAATGTCTTAAATCAATTATAATTTTTTTTGGAAAGTGTCTTATAATTTAACCTTATGCCTGATTTTGGAGTTTCATAAGGGTAGAGTTTTTTATAATCTCTGTAATGGTAGGTGGCATTTCCAATTGGATACATAATGGTAACCTAGACCTCCCATAAAATATGAAAAGGTAATAGTTAGCCAGCATAAGTTTCATACATTGATTCATAAGGATCAGTAAACACTACAACATTAATAGCCTTTTGTGGCATTTTTTAGTTGTGGTTTAATAAACCACCACTAATTTTTTATTGATGATTTAGTGGTGATTTTTTATAAACCGTAGCTAAATTTTTTTCAATCATGACACTCCCCACCCCCGAGACCCCCTTCTACCCCTGACCCCCCCCCCCCCCCCCCCCGTGACCCCCGAATCCCTAGCCCCTCACTGCCTCTCCACCTTTTCGATTCTACCTAAGTTAATATTAGGTAGGCTTTTGTCCTTTAAATTTATTTGAAATAGATCCACCAATTATGTGGCATAAACTATATTCACCTATGTTTACTTCAAGTAAATAAAATTCTATAACATTCTCTTTAATAGCATGGGATTGATATAATTTTCATTCTCACATTCTCTAGGTATTCTTCCAACCATGATTAGACATTAAACTATCTTAAAATATTTTATACAAAACTTATTTAGAAACTTATTAGTATATTTTAATTGAGAGAAAAATATTTATTCAATTTTTTGATTCACTAGAAACCTAAGAAAATATGTGATTTCTCTAATCATAGATATTTGAAACTATAGACTCATCAAGTTAGTAAACTGCTCAATTAGTTCCTTCTTATCTATTCCAAATATGACCTCGTTTTCATATATGAGTACTATGAATTACGACCCATTGGTTACGTTTATATAAATATTGCATTCAACACCACCTCTCTTCAATTCAAACTTCTTCAAGTATGTATTCAATTGATCATAAAAATAAAGAGGTGTTTGTTTCAATCCATATTGATACTTCTTAATATTCCATACCTTTTTTAATCATCATAAAATTAAAATCCAATCATTTGTTTAATATATACCTCTTAATTTATCATTCCATTAAAAAAGGTTACCTTTATATCCTTTTGGTAGATCTTGAATATCCATTGTATTTCCACTAATAATAATAATCCAAATAATTAAAGTCATGAATATATTGTGAATGTTTCTTCAATTTCAATTACCTCCCCATGGTAATATCCTTTACATGTTAGTAATTACATCTCCCATATCAAATTTCAATGTTCGTCATGTTTTTTCTTGAACACCTATTTTATTTCAATGCCTTTCTGATCATCTGGCCTCTAAACAAGCACTCATGTCTTGTCATTTTCAATTTGACCTAGTTATTCATTCATGGATTTAGCCTTTGATTCATCCTTTTTTTCTTTTTCTTTTTTTTCAAGATATCAGTTTACTTGGGATATTAAAAAAAATTCTCGATTTTTCTCATCCATGGGATTTATATTGGATATTTCTTTGTCATCTAGAATGTTTGACTCATAAACTTCAACCTTTATTACTCTCTATATTATTCGAGTTTGTGAATGACTAACCTCAAGACCTTCTTTATTTATAATTTATTATCAAAATACAAGGTTTTATACCATGATTATTAATCATTTATCAATAGTCACTGTTGGGGATTATCATCATGTAATGATTATTTTCCCTTTAATTTTATTGTTTCTGACACCCTTTTCATTTTTTATGTTCATTGATTTCCATAAAATTATGATGCCCAAATATATTTTTCATTAACCTTGGTGTTTGGAATGATTTTTTTCAATTATATTTCTAATATGTTTTAAAAAATGGTTTTAAAAATGTTTTAGTGAAATGGTTTTATTTTCTTTTAGGCAAAAATAAATGTTTTTTACTTTATTGGGTTATCAAATAAGTTTTTATTTGAAGGACCCATTTCATTAAATGGATCAAATAGAGGATTTCATTTTAATGAAACATAATTAATTTAAAACCCTATAGAATTTGTAATCCAAACTTGAAAACATGAACTACTTAATGAATATTATTTCATAGATTTAGTAGGCCGTGATGCTTACATTAATATTTTAGGTTTCGATTCATATTCTGGAATGGGTATCTATCTTGGGTCCTTGATGATGAGTGGGATGTGGTAATAAATCATGGTTTCATATAGAAGGTATCAAAATGTGATTCGGGTTGGGTTTTACATTTTGGTTGTTATTGTATTAATTTTCTCTTTTATCCCTCTCTTGTTTTAAATATTGTGCACTATTTATATATATTATTTGTTTGATGATTTAGAGGTTTATTTAGTATTTCCTTCTTATTAATGTTCATTTTTTATTCAATGTATAAATCATTACCAATGTAGTGTTTCATGATTCCCAAGAACTATTTTCTATCCTATGAAGATCGGGAACACCCTTTAGGATAGTGGAAAATTTGGTATGTGTCAATTTTAATAGTATTTCATTATGGTTTGTTACAAATGGTATTAGATCCATAGATACCATAAGATTCTAGGTTATATAATTCTCAGATGTTATTTTGTTATATTGTCATAAAGGAAAATAGATCTGTCAGAAATCAATAGGTAGGTGCAGGGAAGGCCTCGTGATCACTTTCTCTCCTCAAGTCTTTAGTGACCTAGTGTTTTCAAGAATTTTATTTTATTCTGATTATTTTTTATGAATTTATATATGAGATGTTGTTGTTTTATCCTCATTAACATCATGTCAATTAACTTGGAGATTTTTTTTGAATGGATATATTTCTCCACTCAAATAACATAGAAAATATAATCATCATATCATTTGATGGTATTTCGGTAGGAATTTTATATAAACTACATTAAATCACCAAAAATTGGCCTACTAAGTGTATTACCCAAAATGGATGTCTTATACTTATAAATACACAATGTGCATGTCTATATTGAACTATTTATTTTGATGGATATTACTCTAGTTATTAAAATGGTTATGTTAACCTAGAATTTTCTTTAGAACCCCTTGATAAAATAAATTATCCTTATTAGGGATGGATCATTACATTTGGTTCTGTATTAATTCTTACATAACAAATATAAGGCTATTTTACAGATGTATAATTTTAATTGGGTGATTTTTTTAACATATTAAAAAATATTTTGTATCTTTATCCCTATGTCCATTCCTCTAACTCCACCTCTGATACTTTCTCGTCATCCCAACATCTATTTCCCTTACTCCATGATTCCTATATTTGTATCCTTTATCACACATGCATATCTTCAAAAATATAATATGCCTCTATTTTTTCCACCTCATTATTATTTATTTTTTTGTATCTATTCATCCATTAAATCTATGATCTACATAGAAACCTTATAATATGCCACATAGGCCGGTTATCTAGGTTGGTTTGTGAAAATTGGTATCAAAGGCATTCATGCCTCTTCTTTGGAATTGCTATATATTTTTGGGATGTCTCGATAGACATGAGATAGTATTTTTTTGGCTTAATAGGTATATTTTGGGAAATTTATTATCCAGATATCTTCTTAAAGTGCCTTACGTGACCATGGCCTATTGGGAAAAAGTGTCTTTGAGGGTTTTTTTTTCATTTAATCATAGACTTTTTTCAAATCTTTATCATATTTATATATTTTTTAAACTAGTATATATAAATATCAGTCCCTTTTTATTAATATTTATGCGTTTTAATTTTTTTGTAATATTGTGTCGGCACATTATGATATACATTGATAAAAGCTGGATCACATTACCAAGGAACACACCATAGTATGTTAAGGGTTTGGAGAAGTTTTTATATTTTTCAATTTCCAATTGATCCTTTGAAGGGAGAAAAATATTTCCATGACCTAAATGTTAATTTATAAGATGGTTTAAGAGAGAATCTGTTTATGAACATTCAATATTGAAGAAATTTCCTGGTCAATATTTGTAGTGGATTTGGCATGGAGAGTCAAACATTACAGAAAGGTTGAGCATGAATTTCAATCCATAGAATGAGATCCCAACTTCATAGAAAATGGGAAATGAAATGAAAAACCTTATAAATGATTCATTTAGCAATTCAAGACACCACCATCAACATCAAAATATATCAGAACAAGCAGATGAGGTTTCTACAAATAGAAATGTGACAAGGGATGTTTTTGAGACTTTAAGACAACCAGATGAAGATTGTAACATATCATTGGATCCTCCTCTTGATTATATGGAGACTAATGTAAGAGAAAAATTCACTGAGGAAAATAAATTTCATGTCTTAGTTGACAATGGAAATCAAGATTTGTATAGTGGATGTTTGAAATCTTCAAAACATTCTTTTTTACTGAATTTGTACCATATCAAATGTCTATGTGGAATTACAAATAATGCAATGTCCATGATACTGGAATTGTTGTGTGATGAATTTCTTGAATAAAACATCCCTGGGTATTTTTATGATATGAAAAAAAAAATCAAACAGGATTGGTTTGAATTATACAAAAATACATGCATGTACCAATGATTGTATGCTTTATTGGTGAGAGGATTCAAGAAGATATGATTGCAAAAAAATGTTCTCCTTCTAGATGGTAGTCAATGGGTGATGTTGGAATTCTGAATCAACATACTTCAATGAATAATAAGAAAAGGAACACACCTTTAAAGGTTTTTCATTACTTTCCTTTAAAGCTCGATTGCAAAGATTATTCATGTCATCAAAAACCGCTGAACACATTAAGTGTAATTTTGTAGATAATAACAATGTTGGGTTAATGAAACATCCACAAGATTAAAAATTGTAGAAGACATTTGATTCATTACATCTATATTTCTCATCTGATCCTAGGAATGTTTGATTGGGATTGGTTTTCGATGGATACAACCCATTTGGGACTTTGAGTACCAATTATAGCATTTGGCTAGTTGTTTTCATCCCTTATAATATGCCTCTGTGGATGTGTATGAAACAAAAATCTTTTATCATTTTGATGATTATTCCTAGAAAACAAATTCCTTGAAATAATATTGATGTATACTTGTAGCCTTTAATTGAATAATTATAGAAGTTATGGAGCAACGGTGTTGATACATTTTATGCTTCTTCTAAAATAATGTTCGAAATGCATGATGCTTTAATTTGGACCATTAGTGACTTCCCTGATCTTGGGAATTTATCTGGTTGGAACACTTACATAGGTTTGTCTTGTCATATTTGTAACATTGATTTTTATCCCAAACATCTACCTCATATTAGAAAATGGTGCTTCTTGTACCATTGAATATTTCTCGATGCATCTCATAGATTTCGGGTGAACATATCAAAATTTAATGGTTTCATCGAGTGTATACCACATCCAAAGTTATTAACTAGTTTTGAAATATTGACAAAACTTGGAAAAGTTGAAATGGATTTTGGGAAGGTTAATCATTTGAATGATAGCGGTAAATGGGTTTCAAGTGCATCATCAAGTGAAATCGGAATGTAACAATGGAAGAAAAAAAGTATATTCTTAAAACTTTTATATTGGGAATTTAATTTGTTGATGAATAATCTTTATGTGATGCATATTGAGAAGAATGTCTATGACAATTTAATCTTCACATTTCTTAATGATCATGGAAATTTGAAGGATCTTCTCAATGCTTGGAAATACTTACAAGTAATGAACATAAAACGTGATCTCTGGCCCGGTGATAATGAAAAGTATACTCCGAAAAATTTTGTAATGAAAAATAGGGATAAAGATAAATTCCTTATAATTTTAAAGCATGTGAAAGTATGTTGGGAAAAAACCCCTCAAGGTATCATTGAAGCATTTTTGAGGTGATTGTGTTTGTTGACAAAGTGGACATCTGAGTAGTGATTGTTGACAAAGCAAAACAATGACATACAAATTTGTTGACAAAGAGGATTTCATGGTGGAATGTCGAGTTCAAGAGCTGAGGTCAATGATCCATGTTTGATTCATGAATTTCGATAAAAGGAATGGATGATTTGGAGGCGGTACAAAAGAACAGATACAAGGTGGCGCCGTTTTCCAGTGTTTGCCAAATTTTAGGGCCTGAAGATCAGCAAATGAAGAAAAGTGTTTTTGGAAAAAGGACTTGCGCGCCGAGGACTTGGAGTATAGGAAACTTGCGCGCCATATGTTTTTCAAGATCAGAAGATCAAAATATGGAAAATTAAAGAGGTTCGCACAAGTTTGAGAGTTGGTCGCGCAAGTGTCTAAAATGACAGGGGACTTGCGCGCCGAAACTGGGTCGCGCAGGTGACTTGCACGCCGTCACGCAGGGTGGTCAGATTGCCTATAAATACTGGACCACCCCTCCTCATTTTTAACGGATTTCAACACTTTGAGAAATCAGATCTCCCGTCACACAGGTGTGGTGGTCGCGCAAGTGGTGAATGTGGGTCGCACAGGTGAATTTGCGCGCCAGTAGTTGAAGTTGTGCGCTGGTGTTAGAAGTTGTGCACCGGTTGGCAGTTGCGCGCCAATATTGGTTTGGGCGTAAAAGGAAGAGAGTCGCGCAAGTTTGGAGTTGAGTAAGCTTGAGTCGCGCAAGTGTTTGAGGAGGACTTGCGCGCCCGTTGTGACTTGCGCGCCGATACTTGCGTGCCAAGATTGACTTGCGTTCCAAGTAAGGAATTGTTCCAGCGGTGCTTCTCAGACTGCGTGGAAGCTGGTACGTTGCCCGATACCTTCGGTGCAAAGAGATATTCATCTGCAGGTGAAAGTTGTACTTCAACAGAGCATCTACACACAGAGGAAGATGCATTCATTCATGCAAATGAAGAGACCTACAGGTCTATAAACTATGAGTGGATTTCTTCCAAGAGCAATGATCTTAGGAAGAGGAAGAAGGTGATCCTCTCCACCGGCAATGAGATAGAGAGAGAGAAACAGGGAGTGACCCTTGGGAAAGCATTGAGCTGACCCTAAACATGTAAAGGCAGTGAGCCTGGGCTTAGAAGTGATCTAGCCCGAACCTTGTAATCCACAGCTAGTGAAGATTAGTGGAATTTGGTACGACCGGAAACTTGTCGGCGTATGCTCCTTGGACGTAGCCCTTTGCAGTGAACCAAGTAAAATTGATGTGTCCTGTGCATACTTCACTTTCTACTTACTTTGTGAAATAGGAAAAAGAGAGAAGAGAGTTTTGCTCAACAGCGAAACAAGATCAGAACGGGCATTAATTTTAAATTAGTCATACCCTGATTCACCCCCCCCCCCTCTCAGGGTATTCATCCTTGTGGACCTAACAAAGTATATGATGGGTATTCCTGTAAAATATCGAGGTGTGTTGAATTAAATAATCTTAAGTTACATGGATTTAAAAGTCACGATTATTTTATTTTGTTATAGTTGTTACTACCATTGAAATTGTTTACATTATTACCTAAAACAGTTACTACTATTGTACTCCAATTCTGCACATTTTTCAAGAAACTAGGTGATAACTTTCTATATCCATTTGATCTTGACAACATTTAGGAGAGGTTTTTATTGAAACTTTGTGCAATGTAGATGATCTTTCCTCCTTTTTTACTTTCATGATGCATTTAACTATACATTTGGTTGAGGAAGCTAAATTAGGAGGCTCTGTTCATTCTTGATGCATGTATCCAATTGAGAGGTACTTTATTTTTATATTTTTCAGTTAAGTAAAAAAATTGGCACTTAATTAATTCATAATTATGTTTTTATATTTTATTTCATAGATATCTTGGGCATTTGAAATCATACATGAGAAATAAAGCTCAACCAGAAGGCTCTATTATGGAAGGCTATTTGTCATAAGAGTGTCTTACCTTTTGTTCTAGATACGTGGTTGATATTGAGATAATATTTAATCGAGTTTGACATGTTGATGACACATCGACTCAATATCAAATATATGGGAAATCAAAAATATTTCCTACTATTGGATGATGAGTTGGTAGGACCTCAAATATTACATTGATAGAAATAGAATTATTACAGGCACATAGATATGTGCTGCTAAATAGTGAAATTGTAGATCCATTTATTGAATATTTGAGGATACAAACAAAGATATGAATGATAGGATGAACACGAAATGAGAAATATATAACGAAAGTAGTTAATAAAGTTCTTGTAGAATGGTTTTCATGACGTGTAAGTTAATAAATATTGCAATAGATACGAATATTTGGTTGGCACGTATATTTTTTAATTCTATTAATGTATATTTCGTTTTTTAGATCATGAATACAGATACTTGAGTAGTGTTGTTAGAATATTTGAAGTTTTTTTCTCTAGGTCCTCTAAAACAAGTTAAAAAGTTCAACCATTACAACGTGAATGGCTTTAGATTTTGTACAGTCGATCGAGAAGAGGGTTTAAAAACACAAAATAGTGGTATATTTACATTTTCTAAAGTTGGATAATATGGAAATCTAATCGATATTATTGAATTAAACTACCATGACCATTTTTCAGTTTTTTTATTCATATGAAATTGGGTCGATATTATCAGAGGTATTAAAAGAAATTCCTTGAAATTTACTTCTATGAACTTATCTCGCTTGATGGATGTTTTTGATCATGAACTGTATGATCCATATATCTTATCATTGCAAGAAAAAATGGTATAATATGTGAATGATGTTGTGGATGAAGGCTGGAGTGTAGTTTCTTGCATAAAACAAAGAGATTTTTATGATATGGGTGATGAAGTGGAATATTTGACCTCTAACATTGAATCATATCAATAATAAGAATTAGAATTATTTGTCCACCAGGATATTGAAAATATAACTCTAGCAAGGATGAATGAATTGGATGAAGTAATGGAGAAGTAAAGTGACATGATTGAAGGAGAAAATGATTGTATGTACATTTATGCATTTATTTAGCAACCACTTATTTCATTTGTGCTATCATTCATTATCATTGTTGTGTATATTTTTTTTGTCAGTATTGTTCATCTGTTATCTTTTTTAATTTCTTTATGCATAAATTTTTTGAAATATATGTTCTAAACATAAATTTATTTGATTAAATGATATAAATTCCAAGGAGGAAGTGATATACTGTTTCATCGACCATGGCGACAAATGACGATCCATATGTCTCCCTCCCAACAACATTTGAGCCATCATCCCCCTTCCCCACTGCACCATATCCCCATGAACCATCTCTCACACCATCTGTGAGCATCCCTTCAGCACCTCAGTTTCCATCTCCTACTTCAGGAGCATCAGCAGTGGGGTAGTGGTGCACCACTTCTAGTTCTTCACGAGGATACTAGAGGGTGACTGTTATAGGTACAATTTTTAATATGAATAAATTTATTTCACTTTTTTTATACTAATTGTTTTTTCATTAAAGATGGAAATGAGGAAACTATGGAAAAAAATATATAAAGTTCATATGTATGGAATCTGACTGGAGAGATGATGGTTGTCCCATTTGATTCATATGGGGTCCCTACAGATGATGTCGTAGGATTACTTGGCCAGATTTTCAGCCAGCTGGCCACAGAGTCCATTTCCCTTCTTATTTCATATGATGATTGGAGTCATATGCCTGCATGTTGGAAAAATGAAGTTATTTATTCCCAAATAAATGTAATTTTAATACATTATGGTATAATTGAATGTGATTTTATTGATATTTTCAAAATGAATTTATGTGTACACATGTTTTTTTACATTACGGTTGCTGATGTGATAGCACCAAAGTATACATTGAAAAATCTTGGAAAAAATGGAAAGACGTTAAATGGAGATTGTGGGGCGATGTCAACGATACTTCATTGACCGCCCAATAGATGTATGAAAAGAAACCTGATGGGGTACCCAAAGAGAAATGGAAAGTTTTTGTTGACAGACATTGTGATGAGAAGGAGATTGTATTTAAATATATATTAATATAATAATCTCATTTTAAATTTATGCATGTATATGAAGAGGATATGAAATTTAATACATTACTATTAAATTGAATTTTATTTATTTCAGGATCTTTCAAGAAAAAATGGATCAAGCCAGGCAAAGCAGGTCATCCCTCACACTGCGAGGTTGAATAGTTTTTCTAGAAGCTGATCTGCTCTGGTAATCTTTTAATTATTTTAAATATTTATAATACAATATTATATGTTTAATATATTAAATTTTGATTTATTTTTGTTTAATTCAGTCATAGAGTTTAGGGCATGAAGCATTCCAAACAAAAGTGTGGTTAAATGTTCACCAAAAATCTGATGGGATTTTTATTAATGAGTCTGCAAAAGAAGTTGTGGTATGAACACATTTTTCATTATAATAAGTTATTATCAGTTGTTACTATGTTAATATATATTTATTATATTATAAATTCTATTTTATTTATAGGTAAAAATTAAAGAACTGTGGGATGTCAATCCTGTGCAGTCCTACTCAATCTCCCAGGATGACCCAGTTGCTAAAGTCCTTAGGAATGAGCATCTTGGTAGAATGTTCAAGATGGGTTTGGGACCCATACCATCTGAGGTCTTTAGCAGGCCATCGGGGATTGTAGTTGCATCTACTCTTGGTTGTAATCAATCCATACCTTGAGATACTCGTAGAGATATTGTTTCTCTAAGAAACATAGTTCACAACATGGGGGCTCATATATCCGCTTTACAGAAAGCATGGATTGATTTATATCATAAGAAGACATGATCTTCTCCCAGTGGTATTGCATCGATTGGTGGTGAGCAGATAAATCACAAAAATTCAAAATCATTTAGTTTTAAAACATTTAATTGTTTTAAGTTTAAATATAAATATACAATAGTATTTGATTTTCAATATAATGTTCTTTTAGGGGGTAGTAGGAAGTAGAGATGGAGGTGAAGAGGGTGATAGGATTTGTTCATCATCGAATTGTGATTAGTTGTTTTTTGATATCTTGGAAAAATATGGTAATAGTAGGTTTGTATATGTATTATGTGTGGAACATAGTTTCCACCAAACATTTTCATAACCTAACATTTTTTGGATTTCTCATGTTTCACTTTATGTATTTTATTTATTTCTGATGTTTCCTTTTATGTATTGATTTCTCAAGTGTTGTATGCACCATATATTTCGATTCTTTTTTGTTATGAATCATTTTTTATGATTCATTTTTCTTAAATTTATTAGGTTTGTTACCAAAGTATGAACTATCAAAAACATATCCTATAGTAACAGGAATCAATCCATTCATAGTTCTTAGAAAAGGTCCTCTATGAAAAACTTTCTCATGTATAGGATGAGAGGGATGAGATGTATGGGAACAACTATGTTATAAAGAAATAAATAAATTGATGTGAATGAGGAAGGGTATCACATTTAGGGTACAACCAATGTGATTATAATTTTCACCAAGGCCTATTATAGGGGATCCCAACATCATTAAATATATTGAAAAATCATGAATCAATCCGCATATAGTTTTTATATAATACCCCTATGTATATTAGTCTCTTTCTTAGGGTAAGATTCATTGTTTTCATAACATAGGTTTATGGATAAAGAACCACATTCTAAGGATACTTATGTAGATTTTGAAAATATGTAGAGGAAGACAGGTCTTACTATGTAGACTACTCTAAGAAGTTTCTAGTCTTACAAGATGGACCATGGATCACATAGTTTAACATCATGTGAAAATGACTAATATAAAATATAGTTTAAGATCATATGAGAAATACATTATTATTTGAGGTTTAATGTAGTTTAAACTGATGTTTAAAATGAAATGAACTTGTATTTATGCCAACCCTATAGATAGAAAACCAAAGTGAATAAAGAAACCTAGTCACTAAGATAAAGTGGGGGATTTGATATCGGTTTCTTGGTTGGGTTTGATATAGGAGATCTAGGAATAACTATGTATCCCATGAAATATGAATCAATCCACACATAGTTCTTATAATTTTGGGTAAAATATGATCATCTTGACTTATAATTGAGAAATAATAGGGAAACCAAATTAGATAGAATGAGTGTAATTATACATACCCTTTATGAACTTCCCTTTGTGCATTATCAATTCTTGGGGATGTTTAGGGGGAGTTTTTTGGGTGATTTTGAGGTTTGAGGTGGTGTTTTATCCTTTTGAAGGCCACCACATCTTGTGCAATGACTTGTCTGGATATAGAGAAGGTAGTTTTAAGTTGGGCGTGCTCTTGTGTAAAATGGGATATATAACCCTCACGTGGGTATGACATGGTGCTATGCATGTTTTCATAGTGTTTTTCTTATGCATCGTGAGAATACGGAAATGCCCTTGGGTGGGCATGGAATATTGAAAGACCACCTATCCAAAATAGGAAACCAAAGCTCACCACATTGTACCCTTGGGCATGCTAAGGGTAAAATGGTTATGAAATGGGAAATAGTTCATGGATTATATACATGGAAGAATATAGAATAACCAAAATGTCTTAGACCAATCCATGATCTAAGATTTTTGGGAGGATAAATTCCATTTTAAAATGGGAAAAAAGATAAAACAACAATGAGGTTTCTAGATCACACTTTTACCAAACCCACCACATGAGTTTTGGATATTAACCATGTTTTTGTAGAGTCTAGTTTGATTCACTTATAAATAGGAATTTTATTACCTCCTTGTTTTTAATTTTAGACTTTCCCTCAATTCATGGTTGACCCTTACTCATCCTCCCCTTCCCCAGTCACCTCCCTTGGTGTTCAAAACCACTTGGATCATATTGGATCATTTAGATTGAAGTTATTTGATTCATGGTAGCCCTATCTTTCCCAATTACTCTTTTATTATCTTTATATTATATTCAATAGTCCATTATGGTGGTAATTATCATCTTTTTTGGGTGGTTTTTGATGGAGTATTACTATTCATTAGATTCAATAGTGATTCACTTGAGATCAGTAGTGTTTTATTCTTGGTTCTTGTTCATTTATCCTTGAAGAAACAGTCAAGGATAGGGATCCTATATCTCCCCTTATTTATATATACATTTGAAAATATCATGATTTTTTATTTATTTGGTTAAATGGTACATATCATCTTAATAAAGATAATGAATAAGCTTAATTGAATTTTAAGGGGAAGGGAAAAATCACATTATTTTTACTTATTCTTTTTATTTATTCTTATATGGCCACACTTACTTGGTTTTCAAATTATGACTTATTTTGAGATAGTATGTTGTTTTGGTTTTTATAAAACTTTCTATGTATGTTTTTATAACCTCACCACATATGAAAAAGACTAAGAATATATATTGAACTATTAAATTGGTTTCCCGTGAAATATTTTATTTCTATGTGAATAACCTTCATAATAATTTAGTAATTATGATGAAAACCATTATTGAAACTAAATTATGTTTGGTGGTTGTGATGTGAGGTGGTTATGATATGCTGTGGTGGTGATGTGGGGTGGTTGTGATGCGGGGTGGTTGTGATATGGTGTAGCTATGATTTGTTATATTTTATATCAATTTGAAGGGTTTTTTTCAGGGCATTGGTAATGGGCCTGCAATATAAACTGATTTTTTGTAAATATGGCTTTAGAGGAAGTTTTAACCATCACAAACTAAATATAATATATTTAGTAGTGGTCTTAACTGCCTCTAAAATTATGGTATTTTTCTATTTTTGGCAGTTAAAACCACCGCTACGGATAATAATTTAGCAGCGGTTAAAACTTTCGCAACATAGTTTTCATATTTATTAACTATTTCACAGCGGTTTTTATGGATTTAGCAGCGGTTTTACCCAGAGAAACTGTTTTTTTAGCGAAGGTTATAACCATCGTTAAAAAAATATCAGTTTGTCTAGGGAAAACTACCGCTAAAACCATAAAAACCGCCGCGAAATTCACCCACTACGAAGGTTACCATAAACTGCCACTAAATTGAGGAGACTATCGCGTATTTTATGTCGACACACACTTTAGAGGTGGTTTTTTGAAACCTCCATAGATTCATATGGTGGTGGTTTAATCCACCACCATTTCCAAAACAAACCCACCGCAAAATGGTCATTTTCTTGTAGTGAAAGTTAGGTTGTTCCTCACTAAAGAGTAAGGATATTTTTATAAAGTTGCATAAGGGTAAGATTAAGTTACCCTTACTTGAGCTTTAGAAGAATGTTGTGTAATGGTAAAATATGTTATTCTTACCCAAAACGCCCACCATGCATAAGGGTAAGGTTGATTTTTAAAAATGTGCATAAGGGTAAGGTCATTCTACCCTTACGTGAGACCCTTTATATCACTACATAAGGGTAAAGTAAGTAACCCTTATATATTCCACCTACTGTGTGTAACGATAAGGTTGTTTTTTTCAAATCTTATATAAATTTAAGCAATAATTACCCTTACATGATACCTTCCAAAGTTATGCATAAGGGTAAAACAAGTTACCAGCTCATAGACCCCCAAACCTATTTAGGGGAAGTGTTTTTACTCTATTTTCTTGTTTTTATCTACTTATTCAGCCTATAACCCCCTAGGTTCTTTTTCAATGATCACAAATACTAGATCTAATGAATTAATTTATTTGGAATAATTTAATATTTTTTGATGCCTTTGTGGAATATTTGGTTTGATCCGCAATTATGTTCTGATCTGTATACCATGTTTTTGGGAAAATTAAATGGGGGTTTCAATGTTTTGTTTTTAAGATTCACATTCCTATTATTTTAAAATACATGAACCCTCCTACATTTCATTTATTTAGTTTTCCTCCCATTCATACATCCCTATAACTCTCTATTAAACTTGAAGATCTTTATCTATTTGTGGAAACTCTTCCTTTATAATTTCTAGGAGAACTAGAACCTTCTCTCTCGTCTATTTCTTAGATATAGTGTTTTTATAAGGGGAAAATATCATGTAGGGGATTTGATACAAATATTATTATTTTATGTGAAATCATAATTTTGATATTCTTTATTCCTTTGGATGGTTGTGTAATTAACCATATTAAATATTAAACAAGAATAATGGATGAAATGGTTTATATATTTAAGAGATTACATGTTCTTTTTCACTATGATAACATATTGCCTCTTATTTTTACTAGATAGTGTGCTATATAAATTTATACTTTCTTTACCATGTTTAATTTGATATAAATAGTTAATTAATGTAAATTTGTTAATGATGGATCAGAAAAATTAAAGAGGCGTGTTTTATAAAACATTCTATTTATAATTTGATAGAAATCAAATTATAGATTAACACATGTTTAATTAATTTTTTCTTCAATGTTTTAATGGAATTGGATAAAGAACGTGAAACTAAAAGTACGGGTTATTGTAAATGATTAAAGGTGTGTCAAAAGAAATGTTATCCCTTAAATTTTAATGAAAATGGAAGTCGTGCTTGAAAATAATGTTTAAATAATTAATAGATTATAATAGTTTATTTCATAAGCTACTCATGGTTGTAACCTATATTAAATGAATCAGTTAAGCCAACATGATAATAAAACTAGTTTTTTGATAAACATATTTTTTTGTGGATGAGGGATCCCATTTGAATATGATTGTGGGATGCCATACTTTTAGGGCCTACAATCCATGTTGACATGTTTGTTGTTTGATGCCTTTTATATTGTGCTATGGATGTGAGTCTTATTGTGCGATGTGATGTGAGCCTGGGATAGCTGTTGGTTAAAGATATATGGGGAAGCAAGACCGGGTTTTTGGTAGTAGTTTATTCCTATGACAGAGGGATGCAAGTTGTTATTTATGGAGATATGCATAGTGATATCCATTGTGGTGTCATTGTTGAAATCAAGTTTAATGGAATTGGTAGAAGCAGGGATTTTCCATTTTTATGTCGAAATCCATATTCTTTCTCGATAATTTTTTACCTTTAAGGTCAGATTGTTAGGTTTCTTGTTTACATATTTTCCTTTCCCCGTAACTCTAGGCTACTAGATTTTCTTGGTTATGCAACTTTTTTTGGTCTCTTAGGATGTTTCCTAGAGTACATAGAGTTATGTAATGATAATACAAAAACAAATGGGGGGTTTGAGGGGGATATTTTTCTAGAGGAGGTTATAACCCCTATAAATACATTAGCCCCCTCCAGTTCCAAGGGTTCCACATGCCCCCACACCCCTCTAATCATCCCTGTGTGTAGTGGCTTCCTCACCACCCTACCCTCTTTACCCACACCCAACACACCCACTATACACCACTCCCAGTATAAGCCCCATGACCTTTTCCAACCCTATAGAGAAACCTCTATCCCCCCAATATGAAAATTGCCTATATTGGGGTTTTATCCCTCCAATTGTCCCTAAATTTTACAGAAACAAATATGAATTAGGGGTGGTTCAAACTTACCCTAATTGTGTTTTTAATGGAATTTTAGTGGTGGTTTTAACAGCCCTTAATTGATGAGAATTTTAGGGGTGATTTTAACTTCCCTTAATTGATGAAAATTTTAGGGGTGGTTTTTAACTACACCAAAGTTTTATTTTTTATCATCCCCTACATTTTTTTAAATCAACCCCACACCCACAGTTTTCCCACTCACGCCCCTCCAGTTCCCAAGGTTCCAGGAATTCCCACCCCCATCCTTTTTTTAAACAACCAAATTCCATTATTTCTCTCTTGTTACCCTCCAGTTCCTAGAGTTCCAGGGACCCTCACCCATATTCTACTTTTTTTAATCAACCCTATGCCCATGTTTCCCTCTTATTTCCCTCCAGTTCCTAGGCTTCCATATCCCCCCCCCCTCAAATCCTCCCCTCATGCGATGGATTCCCCACCACCCTACTACTTGAGGCTACTAGTTTTCCTCGGTTATGTATCTTTTTTTGGTAGCTTAGGATGTTTCCTATTGTACCTAAAATTATGGTATGATAATAAAAAAATTAGTGTTTAGAGGGGTTAATTTTTTATTAAAGGAGATTATAACTGCCTATAAATACATTATTCCCCTCCAGTTTCCAAGGTTCCATATTCCCCCACCCCCCTCGGATCCTCCCCATGAGTGGAGGCTTCTACACAACCCTAACCTATGTTCCTGCACCCATCACACCTACTATACACCACACCCATCATAATCCACATTACCCTTTCCCATCTTATAGAGAAACCCCTATCCCGCCCATATGAAATTTACCTCTATTGGGGTTTGATCCATCTATTTTTTCCTAAGTTTTCCAAAAAAGTGATGAATTAGGGGTGGTTAAAACTTCACATAATGGTGTTTTGAACTGTATTTTATGGGTGGTTTTAACCACCCTTAATTGATGAAAGTTTTAGTGGTGTTTTTCAACTACCCCAAAGTTTTGTTTTTTATCATCCCCTAACCTTTTTTAAAATCGAACCCACACCCTTGGTTTTCCCTCGCATGCCCCTTCAGTTCTTAGGGTTCCATGAAACCCCACCCCTATCCTACTTTCATTAATCAACCAAATTCCCATGTTTCCCTCTTATGCCCCTCCAGTTCCCAGGGTTCCAAGCACCCACACCACTATCCTTTTTTTTCACCAACCCCATGCTGCTATTTATCTCTTGTGCCCCTCTAGTGCCTGGGGTTTAACATGCCCCCAACACCCTCCAATCCTCCCCAAGTGTGGAGTCTTCCCCACCACCCTACCCTTTATACCCGCACCCAGCAAGCCCTCTATACACCACGCCCATCAGGGGACCCAACCCCCTTTCTCACCCTATGGAGAACCCCCATGCTCGCCCCTATGAAAAATACCTCTATCGGGGGTTGATCATGTGTCCGGCGGTACTAAACAGACGACGACCCTACCACTTAAGTAGATGGGGTTTCTAGTTATTAAATGCACATTTCTTATTTTCATATATTAATATGTTTATTCAAATAAATATTTTTTTAATAATATATATAAATACATTTAATATAAAACCTATATATAAATTTATATAGATTAATTTATTCATTTATAAAATATTAATGTATACATATATTTATAAATTAAGGTATACATTTATATAAATTAATTTATTTATATTATATATACATTTCTAAATTAATGTATTAAAAATACAGTTATATGGTAATAAGTTAATACAGTTATATAAACTATATATTTATATGTTTACATTTTTATTATTGCATATATTTAAATAAATATAATTATATTAATATAAATATAAATTTACATGTGTAAAAATATATTTAAATATATTTATAATTCTTTTTATGTTATGTATATCCACATATATTTATATTAATTATTTATGTAATTAAAAACATATTTATATGTTATATAGATTTTTATATATAGATAATATATATTAAAAATAAATTTATATTCATTCAAATATATATTAAATATATTATATTATATTATATATATACATATAATATAATGTAATATTTATATATAGTTAAATGTTTTTTAAATTTTATATATAAATATATTATACATATATAAATATATCTATACATATATTTATATTTATATACATACATAGTTATATTATGTATACACATAAATATTAAATATATTATTTTGAATACTTATCTCTATATTAAAATAAATTTATTTATTTATTTGTAAAAATTTATTTATATATATAATGTATTCATATCTTTAATAATAGGACTTATGTATAATATAATCTTAGTTGGGGGTTTACCCGAGTGGTAAAGGCTCCATGTAATCCTCTATGAAACCCAAGTTCAAATTTGGGTGGGAGTGAATTTTCACAGGTAGGTGGTGATGCGAGCAAGATGCATGACACAGGCAGGTGGTGACCCAGGCAGTATGATGCATTCATGATGTTGTACAAGGCCTTCAGGATAGTTTGTTGGTATTTGGGCTATGTAATGGTCTTAAAACTCATTAGGCCTTCGAGGCATGTATTAAATAAGTATGTCTTGATGGGTGGTCTCTCCCTTGGGGTGTTATAGCCTGCCTTTCTAACTTGTGTGTATGGTGTGTGTGTGTGTGTGTGTGTGTTTAATGTAATTTTACCCTCAATAAGTTATTATATATAATATAATATATATATATATATAATATAATAAAATAATATATAATTATATTTGAAATATAACATTATATATATATATATAATTATTTGTAGATACTTACATTTATGTTTTTATATATATTTATATTTATTTAATGTATTTATATAATATGTTTATAAATCATTTAGATACATTTATATAATGTCTTTAAAAGACACAAACACACACATTATATAATTTGATATATTTTAAAAAATAACTAAAAATATAAGAGGGGGTTAAAACCACCTCTATTCTTAAAACTTAGTGGATGTTTTGAACTCCCTCTAATTACATAAATTAGAGGGGATCAAAACCCCATAAAATTTATTAAATTAGTGTGGGTTAACCCCCCCCCCCCTCTAATTATATACATTTGTGGGTCAGTATCTTTATAATATATTATTGTTATTATATATATTATCAAACGTACTCGAGGTTTCAAATGATTTTTTAAATAATTTATATTTATATATTTATTTAAATAATATATTTATTCTTTTATACTATAATTAACATTATATTAAATATAATTTTATAAAAATAAATATATATTAATGTATATATTATACAATTATATATATATATATATGATTAAATACAATCAAATAAATTATTTTATAAGAATTTATTTTTATAATATTTTTATATAATATATTTATATATATTTATATATTGTGTTTTAATTATATATATATAGAGTAACTCTAAAATCCAACTGAACATAATATATATACATATATATCACCTCTAAAATCTGACCAAATATATAGCACCACTAATTATTAAATTAGTACTGGTTTTGGCATAACCACCTCTATAATCAAACCAAATTTAAAAAAATGATAAAAAATTTGGTTGGGATTGTGAACCCCCTATAAATTCAATGATTAGAGGGGGTTGTACATAACCCCCTCTAATTTATACATAAAGTGAATTTAGAGGGGTTTGTGCATAACCCCCTATAAATTTGTACCACTAATATACTGTTTTTTAGTGTGATAATATTTTAAAAATGTTTAATCCATGGGGTTAGTGTTTAAATGGAATAAAAATGTTGATAATATTAAGGTACCAGGGAATCTGTTGAATTATTTCTGTAGGGAATAGACTTCATTATGTGGTTAATGAAATTTAAATAGAATAATGTTAATTAATGGATAATGTATAAATTAATGTAAAGAGAAATCTTAAAATAAAATAATTAACAAAATGAAGCTCCTTAAATTATTGTGTGCTTATTGGATATCTACTTCTTAGCAGTGGAAGTTGGGTGCTCGAGAGACAATGGTTTCACTTAATCCTAAAACTATGTTAAATACAATAGTATGGAGATAAACTATATTATATCTGGTATGTTGTGTAATTTCATATGTTACCCCACCCATGTCGGTAGTGACACTAACACCTAATGGACTTTGGGAGGTTGTTTTCCTCAATATCCAAGTTTGTGAGGAACTGGTGGTTGACTACCCCCTCTAACCCCACTCTCTTCTCCTTATAATATTATGTACAGGTATAAAAGGTGGATATATTTCCCCATATATGTGTGTAGAGGGACGTGATGGCTTTTGGTTACTTCACAGAAATGTATCTCTATATACATTATCCAATGTATTAGTATAGGTATGACCTTTATTGGTTTTGATGGCTTGAGGTATAATACACAGTATATGGGATGTGGTGTCTCCTTGAAACAACTTAGTCAATATTTAGAGATATAGATGGGATGATGATATATATTTATGAATAGGGTTAATGTTTTGATTCTTTATCCCAAATTTCTTTGGATTGGATTACTTTTGGAGAGATATGACTTGGAATGTATGATGTTGGGGTAGAGAGGCAAACCAGTGGGAAAGTGGTAGCAGGGTACCCTCATTTTTTATTATATTATATGTTTATTTGTATAAGATACTTTGTGATTGATATCCATGGTGAAGTTGGAAACATAGAATAATTGTTTAGGTAATGAGTTGGCTTCACTTTTTGTTCACTAGGATTTATCATGATTTCTTTATCTTTTCATGGGAAGATCTGAGGAGGATCCTACTGGGTATATCTGTTTTGATCACCCTATGTAAATATAAATGGTTTTTAGTTTATTAGGAGTAGTTTTGAGGTTAAATTAGAAATAACTAACTCAGTATTTGTTCATGAGAGCTTGGGATTTAGGGTGGCTAACAATTTTATCTTTTTATACTTATAGTTTCTTTTTAAGTTGTATCAATTTTCTATGAAATTAATTAAATGTACATGAGATCTTTAATATTTTTATTGAGAAGGAATTTTTGGGTGTATCTATCTTATCTCTTGTATCTCATATCTTAGAGGGTAATTACTAAAATATTTGTGCATGGTATTCTCTTGGACCTTGTTTCCAACTTATGGTTTATTGGAGGTAGGCTTTGGGCATTGATATCTTCATTCTCTCATTGTCAGCTCGGGAGGGGTGCCTTTGGGGGGAGAGGGTTTTGACAGTAAATGAATGGTTTAAGAAATATTTAGGAAATGATATGTTTCCTATTTTTAACATGGTTGTTAAATTACTTCTCAAAATTAAATTTAATCGATTTGAATTACAAGGTATTTCATTCTCCTTATATATTTTTATTTTCCCCTCTATATAATTGACTCTGAAAATGGTTTAAATCCTTTTTATAAAACACACAATATAATTTTGAGGATGAAATTTTTTAAGGGGGTAGAATGTAATAACACGTGATTTTATAATGTGGATTTATTGTAAATAAATATTAAATTTTTTATCTCATACCACACACAACACCGATCTTAAAAAATCCACGATATATTATAGAAATATTATTATTTTAATATGATTGTTATAACAAAACCATTGATTTTGTGGGTATAAATAGAAGTAACCACATTATTAAATGTATGTTGAAAGGATATTGTTTTTTATTTTCTTATTAGTTCTTAGGAATCAAGTACTAAAATTTTAATGATAATAATTAAATCATATAATTTTAAGAATAGTTAAACTTTAAAAGGGTCATTTTTCTATAAAAGTTTGTTTATCCTTTTTTTTTATCTCATTTAAAAGTTAAATATATGAATTTTAAAATTTTAATTTGATGAAATTAATTTCATTTTTGGATTCATAAAATTAACATTATCTTTTGTTTAATTTTTGGGATTTTTCAGAAATAGTTTATTTTTCAGGTGAATAGTGAAAAAAATCGATTTTACAAATAATGTGATCTTTATGATAATAAAATGATAAAATAATGACTCTAAATTTTATAACACCTTTTCATAGACAGAATTTAAATTTAAAAATTAATATAATTCATTAAAAAATATAATTTTAAACTTATAAATCTATGTTTGACATTATGGAAATCTAGGTAATGTTTTTATTCAAATAAAAACTTTTTTTGATATTTCTATTTTAATAAAGTTTAAAAAAGTTAATTTTGGTTTTTATTTTTTTTTAAATTAAAATAAGTCTCCTTTTATTAAAAAAATAAATTTAATTTCATTTTAATCATCATTATACAATATTTTTATATAAAATCATTTTATGCTTAAAATTGACATTTTTCTAAAAATAGTTTTTCATTGCATTTTCTGAATGTATATTGAAAGAAATTTTTATTACTTATAAAAAAATTGAATCATATAAAATGCACTCCTAATTTTTATATCATTATGTTCTAATTTTTTAATGACTTCAATTTCATTTTCAATTATAATGAATAGTAACCATGGTAAAAATATATCGCCTCATTAATGGGTAAAATGGGTTAATCAGGGTTAAAAATATGGTATAAGGTAAAAATCTCTCAAAAACTATCCATTATTTTTAGACTAAAATAATCATATATTTTAAAATATTATAATTTGATTCCATTTTCCTTTGATAATGACCTTTATATTATTTTATGTAAAGTATAAATACAAAATGTCACACTCTCTCTTTTAATTTAATTCATATGTTATCATAAGAATAAAAAGATGTTAGGAATGTTTATAAATAGATATTTTAATATTAATAATTTTTTTATTATATCAAATTATTTTCTATTTTTTTAAATGGTATATTCACTAAAAACACTTACGCATAACTGATGCAGAACATGTGCAAGATGGTGAAAAATATAAATAAATATTTTTAAAATATTAGAAGTAATGTGTTTTGGAAAATTTAATTCTTTTAATGTTTTTATTGATATAAATGAAATTTAATTAATTTTTAATATATTAAAATTCAAACTCCATGGTAACCTTGATGTTTCTATAGTCAAATTATGTAAATAGTTCTAACCATTTATTTAAGGATATTTTTTGTTAAACAAAATTTAATTAATTGATTTAAAAATCCTAAAAAAATATATTTTTAAAATTTAATGGGAAATGGTATATGATGTTAACCATTTTTCATTTATTATTTAATTTTTCAATTATAATGAAATTATTGACACATAAAGACTAAGTATCATGTTACCACGGTACGGGTTAAAAAGGTTAAAAGAGGCGTTAACCTGAGAGATAAAGATTAAAATAACATAAAAAACTTGTTTAAATCTCAATGTATGATTTTAACTTCACCTTTGACTTATTATATTATAAACTATTTCAATTTTTAGCCTCTTTACTTGAGTAATCATATATAATAAATTTTCATGTATTTTTAACTTTTCCACCCACTTTACTTATAAAAGGGAACCTCCTCTTCTCACTTCTCAACACCACTTATTCCTCATAGATTAACCAAAATAATCTAAAATTACATATCAATCTTTCCACCCTTGATATAGAAGTGTTTTTCTCACTTAAATTTGATCTCAATAAGGGTTAATGTTTAATCCAAAAGAAGATACCTGGATAATATCTAATTGTAATTGCTGATTTATTTTGAATTTTTTCTTCCATAACCACATATAAATATTATATAAACATATTAAAATGATTAAATATTTATGTTTAATATATTTAAATTTTATTATTTTATTTTTAAATCCATTTTCATTATTCTTTATATCTAATGGAAAATAAAAACACTTCTCATGCGTACATATGAATGATCAACTCCATAAAGTGATGTGTTGTATTTTTCATCACCATATCTAAAGTATGGTTATATAGATATATTTAATGGATATATAATATTTTTATGAAATACTTATTATTTATTTATATAGAAAATATTATCTACCTTCTTACGCTTCTTTCCATTGGAAAATGATAACATTGCTCATGTATATGTGGGGACTACCATCTCTATGAATTAATGTGATTTGTTTTCCATTTATACATTATATAGATGGTCATAATGAAATATTTAATGAATATATGTGATAAATATAATATAATAATGATTTTTTAAATTTTTATTATTATTTTCTTTTCTTTCACTCCATCCACTGAAATGTGAAAATAACAATTATGCGTATGTGGAGACTACCACTACCATGAAGTGTTGTAACTCTTTTATCATTGCCAAATTATATTAATGGTTATAAAATTGTATATAACTAATAAATATGATACATATGACATAATATAGATTAGTATTATGATTAAAATGATACCAAGGAAAAAATTATTGGAACCACCAAACCTAAACATGCATAAAAAATGAAACAATTAACCCCTTGAATAATGATTTTAATGAAGAACTATTAGTAAACAGGTTATAAGAGTTATAATTAAATCATATATGGTATTATTGGATTATAAAAACACCTATTTATTTTAATGATCCAAAATCATGTTTATAATGTAATTAATGAATTTTATTTTTTTTATTAGTAAATGATTTTTTGGCCGAACTTGCAAACTTTTCTAAGCCTGCAACTTACCATGACAACCCACTACATGTTTAATGCACTTACCATGTGAATATTTTTAACTAAATATGAATGTAAAATGACTTTATGTAACCTAACACATAATGTACTTTAATTTACCACCTGAAAAAAGACCCTACCATGGGTCAGATTAGAAGATTTTATCAAATTCATAAATTAATTGGGAATTGAAGATGAACGTACTGAGTATTGAGAATCAACTTACCACATAAAAAATAAACCTACCATGTCATAGGTAAGTAAAATTTATCTAAGCCTTGTACTAATTTTTTATATCTATATTTGTAGTAACATCAAGAAAAATTACCTACCACATGAAGAGATGTACCTATCATCAGTAAAAAATAAGTGACCATGTGAAGTAATAAAGATATTCTATGAATCAGAGATGTGACCGCATGAAGGAAACTATCTATCCATGAATAAATTTATTTATTTTGTGTGAATTTAAGTAAAATTTCACTAAATAATTTACTTACTTCATGTGTTATTTAAGTGACCACATGAATTCATAAACCTACCACAAGAAAAAATGGATTGTCCACATGAATAAATGAAGTAAAAGTGTCTCTTTTTCATGGGAAGTTGTCATTCCAATAGACCATGCCAACTGATCATGAACTCAAGTCACCCTACCAACTTTAAGACCAAACAACCATGTCTAACTTAGAAGTGGATCATTTTCAAATCTCTAACAGCTAGTTTTCTAGCATTAATTGTAGATTCAGTGTAATTACGGCTGCATTGAATGTTCTCCAACTGATACTTTTGGATGGATTTCTTTTAAAGACAAAGATGAACTTGTGGATAATAGAGGTTCAAAATACTCTTAAATATAATAATATAGTAACATTCTCATGAACCCATGATACATAGAGAACTATCTCATATAACATTAGAACACTCAGTTTTCATACACTTCCTATGAAAACTTGGTTAAATCATTTAAAGAAGAAATTTAATTACTTCTGAACAATCAATGATGATCAAATTGAGATGCATTTAATTTTTATATATCTCATTAATTTATCATTATATATAATATTTACCTTTAAGTTATGTTTTATTATACTTAGTTTTTCCATAAACTCAGCCTCCTATGTTGAACTGGATAATACTTGACACTCTCTTTAAAATATTTTCATTTATACTCGCATGTATAACTGAAGAAGAATCCATGTGTCGCATGACAACTTTTTATCCAATTAAGAACTATTCTAGAGGATTTTTTATAAGCCTAGAAATTTTAGAATTTAAAAAAAACAATCCATGTTGTGTATAAGTTTATTTTATAAAAAACTTGTTTTTAGTAAGTGATTTCCAAGTACAGGGGATTAGTTCTTGGATTAAGACTAAACCCCTTGTTTAACTTCTGTTATGTGGTTTCCATTTTTTTTACTATTTTAAATATAAATCCAATATTTATTTTAACATTAATAAGAAACTTTACTTTGATATTTTTCTTGAACAAGTGTGTTATATATTATCTTTAATGTTATTAAATTAGTTTCCAAAGTTCAAAATAATTTTTCCAACTTATTTTTAACTGAGATCTGATCAAACTATTCAAAACCTTTTTGAAAGATAAAATTATATAGTTATACTATATTATTTAACTGGATTTGTTTTATAAATTGGAGGATTTAATTTTTTATATATTTTTAATAGAAATTTATATTGGAAACTCAATTCCCCCACCTATTGAGTGTTCCACTCCGAGAAACATTTGGTATTAAAGTATTTTTCAAAATAACTTTACCTATGATCTAGCTGAATTTAAATATATTAAATTTATATTAGATCTAAATTTAAGTATTTATGGATAATCATGGACAAGAAGGAAGTCCTACAAAACAGACTCATTATTTTAATGGGACTAAAAATTCTCAATGGAATGTTAAGATGAAAATTAACTTAGAAAGTATGGTATTTGATATTTGGATTGTTATTGAAGATAAATATGAAAATCCCAAAGATGATAGAGCTGATTGCAATTATTTCACTAATTATTCATATGATTTAAACTATAAATCTATGAATGCATAATATTTTTCTCTAGGAAAATATGAATGCAATATAATACATTATTATTCAATTGCCTTTGAAATTTGGGATACTCTTGTTATATCTCGTGATAGAACCTAAAATTCCAAATAAATGCGCTAAAATAATTATACTATTAAATATGACACTTTCAATTTTAAGACTAATAAATCCATTTATGATATTTATCTTAGGTTCAATGAAACAGTCAAAATCATGCATGCACTTGGAAATACATTTCAAATAAAGATCAAGTGATGTGATTTATAAGATTTCAACTTGATATATAGAGATAATCTTTAGTCACAATCATAGAATATTTTGATATCATTGAACAAACAGTAAAGGAACACATTGGAAATCTCATGATGTATGTGACATCCCGGGCCCAGATGGCACTCAGAAGTGCCCCGACCTGGTTGGCTACATGGCCTCAAGTGCATCTCCCTAAATTATAGAGTCTACCGACTAGTAGCAACGGACTAGGGTGTGTCCATGGGTAAACTATGCCTTCATTAATAGAGTGTTCTGAATTGGATAACATACAAGAACAGGTAAATAGTCGATGAAATATAAATACATAGATTCTACATTAGAAAAATACCTAATTAATAAACAACTCAAACAACTAATACACATATATAAAAGTTAATGATGATGTTTTATATCACTAAAAAGATGGAAAACATGGATACAAGGCAGTAGGAATAACTTGTTATACAAAATTAGTAAAAAGGATCCAAAAACTATACCCAGTATCCTAATCTCTAGGTCAATCATCTGCTATCATCTCCATCATAAGCAAGTAAGCAATCAAGTGTCTAAAATGGTACTCTTCCATTTGTCAACACCTACATACATTTAGTCTTCCTATTTTGCAATAGTGCCCAGATATGGTGTGATGTAAATATCAGTAGGTCACCACGAAATATGTCTATAACATCTAGTCCATGTAATATAAATTGAAACATTGTGAAAGAATGCATATATAAAAGTAAATAAGTACAGTAATGTAAATAAAAAAGTACCTTATTCATATCTCAATTAGTGTCAGAACATATAACCAATTCATTAATTAATTATGTTCCAGTTTATAATTAAGTCACGTGAGGGGATACTGTCACTGAAATGGTGATATTAATAGTGAAGTTTCAAAAATGTAACAAGGAAACCTATAATAATATTAATAAATAAAGGGATCCAAGGTAATAAACAAGGCATCCAAGACCTCTAGGGTTTCCAACATAGTAGTAAATTCATCATGGATTAGGGGTAACAATGTAATCCATGGAGCATTGTACAAGGAATTCCACAATAGTGTGATCTAATTAAGTCCAAGGAATACATCCAAGATAAAATGGGATAAGAAATGTCTAGGCCAAACGATAAAGTGAAGGAACCTTGTGTCTATAGAAGCTATGCTGGATCCAAAGAGTGTATCCAAGGCATCCTGTAATAGTAAAGGAGGGATCCTATGGTGTTATATTGGGAATCCACTAATATATGAGGATCAGGTTACTAGGTGGGTCTCAACCATGGAAACTGACATCCATGAATTGAATGGTGTCCACAAGTGCTCAAGGAATTCCCCCGTAAATCCAAAAGATAACTCGAGTCTGACCACTCCTAATATGATGCCATGGTCCATATATAATAAGTAACCTTACCATTAATTAATTTAATAATTAAGGCCATGTAATTAACCATAACATTTATTGAGTTCACTTGGTTCAAGCCTTTACTTTCATTAGTGTGGAAAGGCTAAGGAGAAAGAAACCATTATTTAATTCATTAAGGTCATAATCATTTCACTTGGTCCATTCTACTACCTTCAATAATAAGTGTCACGGGATGAAATGTCATGCAACCAAACATTAATTTTCATTCAATTAGTCCAAGTCATATATATACAACATAATTACCAATTCTATTTACAATTGATTAATCAAATTGAAGCACATATAGGCGGGTCAAGTTATAAGCATCTACAAGTGTAAAGACCCATAAATTTCACAGGAAATTTTTTATTAATTTTATTTGGGATTTTACAAGTACGCAGATTCTGACGGCTCCTGATTCCGAGGCCCGGTGTGCCCGAAATCAATATCCAAAGTTTAGCTCCGGTAGGTTCAGTGAACGAACGAGCGGGTTTTCCTAACTTTTGAACCGGTGCTTGGAATCAAAATCTGAGGGCACCGATGAAACCGCAGCACCGGTAATTTCTTAGGAACACCTTTTCTAGAGTTGTGTTTGCTCGGGTGAGGTTATAAAAAATGGGTTAACTAAGGAATGAAATAAAAATTTGTGCAACAATTTTTATTTTCTATTCTAAGTAGTATAACCTATGCATGGTGGTTGGATTGGGACCCACTAATATCCTAAATCCACTAGGTAGGATTTTAGTGAATTGGGGCCCACATGAGCCCCACCCCTTAAAATTCCATAAAACCTCCCACGTTCTTTTATTTGCATAACACACCCGCACCCCCTAATTAATGACATGTCTAACTCTCAAAATTAAATTTGGATTATTAAACGTTCATTAATTAAGCCAATTAACTGATTGTAATCTTTTTGAATTTTGAAAAGGGTTGGCATGAGTAATAAAGGCAAAGCCTTATTTTATTATTTTTTGAATCTTTGTGTGGAGATATTTGGGAGAGGAGAGCTCAAGTCTTGTAGATCTTCTTCTTCCTCGTCGAAGAACGCGAAGAACGTCAAGTCTACGACGAAGAACTCCAACACCGCAAGGGAATCATTGTGCCATCTTCTCACCTCTCCGCAGCCGGTGAGAGACACCTTCTTCGGAGAACGACGACGCGCCGCATCCTTCTTCAGGTGAACACCGACGACGTATACGACACCGTCTTCCACGACACCGTCTTCCGCAACGCCATCATCCGTGACGCCGTTTTTTCTGCGACGACCCCTATTCGACAACTCCTTGAGGTAGGGGTTAATTTTGTTCGTGAATATTATTTGTCGTTCTTTGTATTTTATTTTGGGTCACCTGTTATCTTTATAATGGGAGGATGTAGGACCGTACGAACATGGACGACCCTCCTCCCCCCTTTGATGTTCTTTTTGTTGCGGCAAGAACAAAGGCAGCGCGGTGCAACGGCACTGCGTGGAAGCAAGAGGAATGTGGAAAAGAAGCGCAGTGCCGTCACCCCGCACTTTTGAGGCCGAAAGATGTTGCGGCCGGAGTCAGGCCGCGGCGAAGGGGCGTGACGCCATCGCATTGCGCCGTAGAACCACAAGGAGGCCGCAGCGAACCAGGAGAGGGCGGCTGGATCTACCGGTCGCCGGTGCATGGAGGGCGGGACCGGCTAGTCCCGCGCGACACACTGGTCGGCCGTTACGGCCGGCCAGATCGGAAAACCGTGGGAATTAAACCCCCGGTCAAAGAAGCAGGCGGACCCCCGTGGGTCCGCTGTCCGTTCGAAGGGGGTGGCGGTTCCCCCCCCCCTTCTGTGATCACGCGGCGTGCGGCGCCACACCGGGCCGACCGGCCGCGCCGGCTGGATCGGTCGCACCGGGTCGGGCCGCCCGCGCCGGGCCGGGCCGCGCCGGTCGGGCTGGGTCGCACCAGCCGGGTCGGGCCGCGCCCTAGTGGGCTGGACCCAGACCCGGGTCGGGTCGACCCGGTTCGGGCCGACCTAGGGGGTCTTGGGCCGAGTCGGTCCGGGCCCAAAACTCCCTATAACCAGACAGGTCCGTTTAAATGACCCTAACTTGGGCTACGGACCTTTGATCGATGCACCGTTAGTTGGGATACGATCCTTGGATCGAGTCGGTCATTTCCGTATATTACACTCAAGTTTTCAGAGAACTTTGGGTATGGCCGGGTTGGTTCGATCACGAAACCAACCGGGCCCCCGGAGCGGAAACGCTTATAACTTGAGCTCTGGACGTCTGATTGACATGTTGTCGACTTTGTTGGATTCCTCTTAGTGAGACAGGCCTTTTGGCTTACTCCGATCAAGGTTTGGATGCATTTGGAGTGCGGTCGTGTTGGTTTTGACTTAAAAACCAACCGGGCCCCTGGAACGAAAACTCCAATAACTCTCAGACAGGGCGTCTGATTGACGCACCGTCTGTCGCATTGAGTTCCTTTTGTCAAGACGGAAATTTGGGATACATAAACACCAAACTACGTTTCAGTTGAAGTATCGAACCCCTTGGCTCGTGGTGCGGACCCTCCCGGATTCAAGCATGCTGTGTGCGGGAACCCTAGAGATGGCTGCGACTGCGACGACGATGACGACTGCACTGAAATCCTCCGTGGGTTCGGCAGTGACGACGACTGCACTAAAATCCTCTGTGGGTTCGGCAGCGATGAAGACCATACTGAAATCCTCTGTGGGTTCCAAGAAGATGACTACTGTTCTTGTATCCTACGTGGGTCTGGCAGTACTCCAGTTCTTGTATCCTACGTGGGTCTGACAGCTTAGCTGGTCTAGTATCCTATGTGGGTCCCAGCTTAGATGAATCAGTGGCTACATCTGATCATCTCTATCACCTTACGAAGAAGTATACATGTGTGAGATGAGTCTTGACTTTAAATCATTATCTTCTATATGATTGATTTGCTTCCTATGTGGATTGTGTTATGCTTTCCTGTATGGATTGGGTTGTACTATCCTTTAAGGATGTGATTGAACTTGGGCTTGGATGTTGGAGACGAACTGGAATTGATGACTTAGGTATATGTATGGGCATATACCTAAGTAGTGTTGGATGTTACTTCGTGATTGTATCTTTCCTTTGTGGATTCTCCTTTGTGGATTTTGGGAGACCTTCAGGGGTCTCGGGATCCCTACTTAGTAGCATATACTCACCCCTACACGGGCTATTCCCGCACTACGTTGTGTTGGATGCAGAAGACAGACAACGCTTATCGTGGTTTAGGCCTGTGGAACAAGTCGGTACCTAGAGGTGGACCACTGGGCGGGACGTACATGGAGCGGACGGCTAGACCCGAGGAGCTAAGGAGGCTATCTGTACCCACCCTTCAGGTGGTACTTCAAGTGGATGGGTCGACATTGATGCTTTACTTTTAGTTGTTGTACTTTCTTTCCAGATGTACTTTACTTTCAGTTTGGGTTTGTATTCTGGCCCACTTACTTTTCTGCACTAACTATTATACCCAGTTTTACTTAGTGTTTACTTCTGCTTGCTTACTCTGTGGTGTTTGATTACTTTATAAAGGCAATTCCTTCCCCTTTATTTTATGGATTTATGCCTTGGTGCTAGTCGCCATCCCTTGGCCTATGGGAGGCGGTCTTGGGGTAGTCACGACACGGGTACCAAGGACGGGTCATGACAAATTGGTATGAGAGGAGTTCAGTTCTACCGCAGAACTTGGAACTCTGATCCTTCTTCTATGTGAAGCAATAGTGTTAAGGGTATTGAGTGTGGTTATCAGTTCAGGGAGTCCAGTGTTGGTGTGGTGGCCGACGTATCCGTACACCAGGACCCTGACTTCTGATTTCCGACTCAATGCACGAAAACATTGATTGCATGTGTGTTTCAATAGTTTTCTTTGTGATTACTTTGTGTCAGACTGTATTGACCGTGGCACACCTGTTTAGTCTCAGGACGGCCCCACGATGGCAGCCAGCTTGGGTTCCGAGCTTTGTGCGAGACGAAAGCCCACCGACCGATGAGGCCTTAGTGTAGGGCCCTTTTACAGCAGAGGCACCGGCGGTACCTCTACCCATCGGGCGTCCGGTGCCACCAACCCCAGCCGCTGAGAGTGCACATCACCTTAGTGCACTTCATGAGTTTTAGTGTCAGAGACCGCCCAGGTTCCATGGGGAGATGGACCCTCAAGCAGCTGAGGATTGGCTAGAGGATGTAGTTTGAGTTTTCAAGTTAGTGGGGACACCAGCTGACCTCATGGTTATCCTTGCAGCGAGCCTCCTACACGCGGTAGCAGGCAGATGGTGGAGCTTGATGCTCCAGGTTCACGAAGAGGCATCTCTCCTCTGGACGGACTTTGAGAGCCTCTTCCGCTCGGAGTTCATCCCAGCCACCCTCCGTGCGGTGCGCATCCAGGAGCTACTACAGCTGCGGCAGGGCAGCATGACGGTCGCCCAGTACTCGGCGAGATTTACCGATCTCTAGTGTTATTCGACGGACATGGTACGAGACCCATTCTTCTAAGCCCGGACCTTCGAGTAGGGACTGAGGCATGATATCAGGGCATCGATGATCTCCCTTATCATTCCGACACAAGAAGGAGTACTGGAGCGATCCCTTATCATAGAGAGCTTTCTTGCTGAGCCTACACCAACAGCGAGACCTACCGTAGGGCGGCACGTAGTAGAGTCGTCTGCAGCTGGCAGTTGATGGATGTCACAGGGGTTCAGGCGGACCAGACCATCAGGCGGACGACCTCAGGACACTGGCTCAGAGGTGTGGGGCACACGGCACAGAGTAAACCTTATGAGGAGCAGATAGTGCTACGCATGCAGCGGGCAGGGCCACATGGCTCGTGACTGCCCGACCCGCCCTGCAGAGGAGCCGTAGACGGTTGAGGGGCCACCCAGGTAGAGGTAGAGGGTTGACCGTGGCGGTCCGCAGAGAGTTGTCAGATGAGGCAAGGGAGCTGGCCGAGCAGCAGGTGGTGGGCAATGCTTTGAGGCTTTACCACCACCACCACCAGGAGGTCCACCCAGACCATAGGGAGCTGGCGGGTAGAAGCAGGTTCAGCTTCAGTCAGCGGAGGACTACGACCACGATGCACCAGAAATCATTCGAGGTACTATCTGTGTCTACTCCACCCATGATGCAGTTCCTATAGACAAAGTAATGAGTCATTCTTTCATTGATACTGCCCTTTTTCAGAGCTCGGAGATTCCGACGGAGCCGTTGGCTCGATCCTTACAGCTAGAGACTCCTACGAGAGCAGACTCAATGATTACGCACTAGTTCTGGCAGTGTGAGATTACTCTAGGAGGCGAGAGATTCGGCTGGAATCTTTTTGTAGTGGCGTCAAGGCCTTACGACGTCATCTTTGACATGGATTGGTTATCTACAGTCCATGCTCAGATAGACTGTGTTAGGCACAAGGTGCGGTGTGTCCGCACCGACGGGAGTAGGTTCACCTTCACCGGTGAGAAGGGAGACTTTGCAGCACAGGATGGACTCACGTAGAGGATAGGACAGCCCATCACTCATCAGTTGGCTAGCCTCATCCTAGGAGCAGTTGATGTGCGGAGTCCGAGCTTTCCTGTAGTGAGGGATCAATATGAGGATGTTTTTCCTGACGACATTCCAGGACTACCTCCTCGAAGATAGGTAGACTTTTATATTTACTTGTCCCCCAGGACAGCCCTGATATCCACTCCAACATATTGGATGGCTCTCGCTGAGCTTCGAGAGCTACGGGTATAGATGGAGGACTTGAAGGGCAAGGGATTCATCCAACCCAGTGTTTCACCATGGGCTTCCCCGATTTTGTTCGCCAAGAAGGCGGACGGGAGCTTTCCACTATGTGTCGACTATCGTTTTCTGAACTAGGTGACCGTGATGAACAAGTATCTTCTACCGAGGATTGACGACCTCTTCGATCAGCTCAAGGGAGAACGGTGGTTCTCGAAGATAGACCTCAGGTCAGGATATCATCAGCTCAGAGTTCAGGATGAGGACGTGCAGAAAACAGCCATCAGATGTCGGTATGGACACTATGAGTTCTTGGTTTTCCATTCGGCGTGACCAATGCTCCAGCAGTTTTCATGAGTCTCATGAATAGGATCTTTCATCCATACCTCAATTGATCTGTCATAGTCTTCATCGACGACATATTGATATACTCGACAACTGAGGAGGAGCACGCCTACCATTGCGGGTTGTACTGGACACACTCTGAGAGAACCATCTTTATGGTAATCTCTCGAAGTGTCAGTTCTGGTTACATGAGGTCCACTTCTTGGGTCACGTCATCTCTGAGGCGGGAGTTTTTGTGGATCCTGCGAAGATCAAGGTAGTTCTAGCTTGGGAGCCACCCAGGATCGTGATGGAGGTGCGGAGTTTCTTGGGTCTAGATGGGTACTACTAGAGGATTGTGCTAGACTTCTCCAGAGTTGCGGCACCACTTTCAGCTTTGACAAAGAAGGGGAAACCCTTCGTGTGGTCAGATACATGTCAGCAGAGCTTCCAGGAGTTGAGACAGAGATTGACCAGCGCACCTATCTTGAGGTTACCGGAGGAGGGAGTGGGGTATGTAGTCTACAGGGATGCATCAGGGACCGGACTCAGATGTGTCCTGATGCCGGAGCGGGTAGTGATCGCCTATGGATCACGTTAGTTGAGGAAGCATGACCAGAACTACGCTACCCATGACCTGGAGTTAGCAGCAGTGGTCTTCGCTCTGAAGATGTGGTGACACTATCTGATGGGCAAGCACTTTACAGTCTACTCTGGCCATCAGAGTCTCAGGTACATCTTCTCATAGAAAGACATGAATCTGAGACAGTGGTGATGGCTCGAGTTACTCTAGGACTATGACTTTGAGATAGTCTATACTCCGGGAAAGGGGAACGTAGTAGCCGATGCTCTCAACAGAAGGATGGTCATTCAGCTACTCAGGGAGACGACCGAGCAGCTAGCTGCTTTGCAGTTATCCTTCGTGGATAGAGATAGAGCATCCTTTCTTCAGTCACTCACATTCACTCCTCCACTACTACAGTGGGTCAGGGAGGCACAACGTGGGGACGTTGACTATGAGACGTGGAATGCACAGTTATCCTCAGGACAGACACCTGATGGATTCTCTATAGGAGGAGATCACGACATCATTTTCATAAGACATACCATGATACCAGCTTCTTTACAGGAGGAGTTGTTGAGGGAGTTTCACACTTCCCCTTTAGTGGTACATCCAGGAGTAGCGAAGATGTACCAAGATCTCAGAAGACATCACTGGTGGCCGGGTATAAAGAAGGTTGTAGCTGAGTTAGTTTCTCGATGCCTCACCTATCAGTAGGTGAAGGCAGAGCACCAGGTACCAGCAGGCTTGGTGCAGCCCTTGGAGGTCCTGAAGTGGAAGTGGGACGAAATATCTATGGACTTTTTTACTGGACTTCCACGTACTTCTAGAGGTCACAACTCCATTTGGGTGACTGTCGACCGACTCACCAAGTCGGCCCACTTCTTACCCATCAGATAGTAGGGCTCAGTAGAGAGCTTGGGACGTCTCTACATTCAGGAGATTGTACAGCTTCATGGTGTTCCATCATCTATCGTCTCCGATTGAGATTCCCGCTTTACTTCCCGGCTTTGGAAAGGGTTCTAGGAGGCATTCGGGATGCAGCTATGACTAAGAACCACCTTTCACCCTCAGATGGATGGTCAGACAAAGAGGACCATTCAGACTCTCAAGGACATGCTTCGTGCATGTGTCTTTGACTTTGGTCACAGCTGGGAGGACCACCTACCCTTGGTGGAGTTTGCGTACAACAACAGCTACCACTCCACCATCGGGATGACACCATACAAGGCATTGTGCGACCGACCTTGCAGATCAGCTCTGTGTTGGACTGACCCTTGGGAGTCAGCACTTGTGGGACTAGAGATGGTCCAGGCCATGACAGAGAAGGTCCAAGTCATCCAGGAGTGGATAAGGACAGCTCAGAGCTGACAGAAGTCTTATGCTGACAGGAGGCGGAGACCACTAGAGTTTAAGGATGGCGACCACGTCTTCTTGCGGTTCACACCTCAACGTGGATTACGGAGATTTGGCCAGGGCGGCAAGTTATCTCCGCACTGCATCGGACCATTCCATGTTCTCAGCAGGATAGGCGAAGTGGCTTATTGTCTGGCTCTACCACCTCAGTTGCACCGGGTGCACGACGTCTTCCACGTATCTCAGCTAAGGAGATACGTACACTACCCGACGCATATCATCAACCATGGGGAGTTGGACCTTGACGATGGGGAAACTTTTAAGGAGGTCTCGGTGGAGATCGAGGATCGACAGGAGTGGGTCCTACGTGGGTGGTTGATTCCTCTAGTGCTCATCAGATGGCAGCACGAAAACCTCCAGGAGAGCACTTGGGAGAGGGAGGCTCAAATGTGTGCTCAGTACCCTCATTTGTTTCCCTTGTTTTTGATGTACCTTTACAGGGATGTAAATACCTGAGGTGGGAGTAATGTAAAGACCCAAAAATTTCAAGGCAAATTTTTTCTTAAGTTTCTTTTGGATTTTACAAGTACGCAGTTTCTGACGGCTCCTGATTCCAAGGCCCGGTGTGCCCAGAATCAATTTCTGAAGTTTAGCTCGGGTAGGTTCAGTGAATGAACGAGCAGGTTTTCCTAACTTTTGAACCAGTTCTCGGAATTGAAATCCGAGGGTACTGATGAAACCGCAGCACCGTTAATTTCTTAGGAACACCTTTTCTGGAGTTGCGTTTTCTCGGGTGAGGTTATAAAAAAATGGGTTAACTAAGGAATGAAATAAAAATTTGTGCAACAATTTTTATTTTCTATTCTAAGTAGTATAACCTATGCATGGTGGTTAGAGTGTGACCCACTAATATCCTAACTCCACTAGGTAGGATATTAGTAAAGTGGGGCCCACATGAGCCCCACCCCTTCAAATCCCTTAAAACCTCCCACGTGATTTTATTTTCATAACACACCTGCACCCCCTAATTAATGACATGTCTAACTCTCGAAATTAAATTTGGATTATTAAACGTTCATCAATTAAGTCAATTAACTGATTGTAATCTTTTGAATTTCGAAAAGGGTTGGCATGAGTAATAAAATGAGGCAAAGCCTTATTTTATTATTTGTTGAATCGTTGTTTGGAGATATTTGGGAGAGGAGAGCTCAAGTCTTGGAGATCTTCTTCTTCCTCGTCTAAGAATGCGAAGAATGTCGAGTCTACGACGAAAAACTCCAACACCACAAGGGAATCGTCGTGCCCTCTCCTCACTTCTCCACAGCCGGTGAGAGACACCTTTTTCGGAGAACGACGATGCACTGCATCCTTCTTCGGGCGAACACCGATGACGTATATGGCACCGTCGTCTGCGACGTCGTCTTCCGCAACGGCGTTATCCGTGACGCCATTTTTTCCACGACGACCCTTGTTCGACAACTCCTTGAGGTATGGGTTAATTTTTTTCGTGAATATTCTTTTTCGTTCTTCGTCTTTTATTTTGGGCCGCCTATTATCGTTATAACGGGAGGAGGTCGGACCGCACGAACATGGATGACCCTCCTCCCCCCTTTGATGTTGTTTTTGTTGCGGCACGAACAAAGGCAGCGCGATGCAACGGCACCATGTGGAAGTAAGAGGAACACAGCAAAGAACCGTGGCGCCGTCGCGCCGCGCTGTTGAGGACGAAAGAAGCCGCGGCCGAAGTCGGGCATCGGTGAAGGGGCACGACGCTGTTGCGCCGTGCCGGAGATCCACGAGGAGGCTGCAGCAGAGGGGCGCGGCGCCGACGCGCCGCGCCGGTCGGACCAAGGCCGCGTCAGAGCCAGAGAGGGCGGCCAGAATCGCCGGCCGCTGGTTCATAGGGTGCGGGACCGGCTGGTCCTGCGCGACACACTGGCCGGCCGTTACGGCTGGCCAGATCCGAAAACCGGGGGAATTAAACCCTCGGTCAAAGAATCAGGCGGACCCCCGTGGGTCCGACGTCCGTTCGAAGAGGGTGGCGGCTCCACCCCTTCCGTGCTCACGCGGCGCGCGGTGCCGCAACGGGCCGACCGGCCGCGCCGACTGGACAGGCCGCAACGGGCCGGGCCGCCCGCGCCAGGTCGCGCCTGCCGGGCCGGGCCGTGCCGGATGGGTCGGGACGCGCAACTGGGCCGGGCCACGCCCTAGTGGGCCGGAACTGGACCCAGGTTAGGTCGACCCGGTTCGGGCCGACCAGGGGGTTTTGGGCCGGGTCAGTCCGGGCCCAAAACTCCCTAAAACCAGACAGGTCCGTTTAAATTCTCCTAACTTGGGCTACGGACCTCCGATCAATGCACTGTTAGTTTCAATGTGATACTTGTATTGAGACGGTCATTTCGGTATATTACACTCAAGTTTTCGGAGAACTTTGGGTATGGCCGGGTTGGTTCGATCACGAAACCAACCGGGCCCTCGGAGCGGAAACGCTTATAACTTGAGCTGGGGATGTCCGATTGACGTGCTGTCAACTTTGTTCGATTCCTCTTAGTGAGAATGACCTTTTGGCTTAATCTGCTCGTGGTTTGGATTCAGTTGGAGTGCGGTAGGGTTGGTTTTGAATTAAAAATCAACCGGGCCCCTGGAACGAAAACGCCAATAACTCTCAGACCGGACGTCTGATTGATGTGTCGTATGTCGCGTTGAGTTTCTTTTGTCGAGAAGGAACTTTGGGATACATCAAAACAGAAATACGTGTCATTTGATGTATCGACCCCCTTGGCTTGTTGAGCGGACCCACCCGAAATCGATCATGTTGTGTGCAGGAACCCTAGAGCTGGCTGCGACTGCGACGATGATGACGACTGCACTAAAATCCTTCGTGAGTTCGGCAGCGACGACGACTGCACTGAAATCCTCTCTGGGTTTGGCAGCGATGAAGACCGTACTGAAATCCTCTGTGGTTTCGATGACGATGACTACTGTTCTTGTATCCTACGTTGGTCTGGCAGTACTAATGTTCTTGTATCCTACGTGGGTCCGGCAGTATTTGACCTCTGTTGTAGTATCCTACGTGGGTCTGACAGAGTAGTTGGTCTTGTATCCTACGTGGGTCCGACAGCTTAGCTAGTCTAGTATCCTATGTGGGTCCCAGCTTAGATGAATCAGTGGCTACATCTGATCATCTCTATCACCTTACGAATAAGTATAATTGTGTGAGCTCAGTCTTGACTTTCAATCATTATCTTCGATATGATTGATTTGCTTCCTATGTGGATTTTGTTGTGCTTTCCTATGTGGATTGGGTTGTACTATCCTGTGTGGACGTGATTGAACTTGGGATCAGATGTTGGAGCCGAACTGGAATTGATGACTTGGGTATATGTATGGGAATATACCTAAGTAGTGTTGGATGTTACTTCGTGATTGTATCTTTCCTT
Organism: Viscum album; assembly: GCA_963277665.1. Lineage (NCBI taxonomy): Eukaryota > Viridiplantae > Streptophyta > Magnoliopsida > Santalales > Viscaceae > Viscum > Viscum album. The sequence continues at coordinate 800,433,922 of OY728155.1, forward strand.
TGTGGATTCTCCTTTGTGGATTCTGGGAGACCTTAGGGGGTCTCGGGGTCCCTAATGAGTAGCGTATACTCACCCCTGCACAGTCTATGCCCGCACTATGTTGTGTTGGATGCAGACGATGGATAGCGCTGATCGTGGTTGAGGCTTGTGGAGCAAGTTGGTACCTAGAGGTGGACCACTGGGCGGGACGTACACGGAGCAGACGTCTGGACCCGAGGAGCTAAGGAGGCTATTTGTACCCACCCTTCAGGTGGGACTTCCGGTGGACGGCTCGATGTTTCTGCTTTACTTTCAGTTGTTGTACTTTCTTTCCAGTTTTACTTTACTTTCAGGTTGGGTTTGTATTCTGGCCCACTTACATTTCCGCACATACTATTGTACCCAGTTCTACTTAGTGTTTACTTCTGCTTGCTTACTCTGTGGTGTTTGATTACTTTATAAAGGCAATGTCTTGCCCTTTATTTTCAGGATTTATGCCTTGGTGCAAGTCGCTAGCCTCTGGCCTATGGGAGGCGGGCTTGGGGTAGTCACGACACGGGTCCTGAGGACGGGTCGTGACAACAAGAGCTAGTCAAGCCAACCCAATAGTCATTTAAGAATAGGATGACTTACCATTAGTATGGTCAAGCCTAGGAACACCCAAATGGTGGCTCAAATAAACATAACAACCTCAAAGTCATAAACTATGTTAACGCCCTAATTGGTTTGTTCGGTGTTGTGGACATATCCACCAATGTTGAATGATATATATAGAATGGATATTAGGACATGGTTCTAATGACTACAAGAAAGGCATATTAACTAAACATGTGATGCCCGATGAAATTGGCATGACCACATGGAAATTTATAAAATAATGAAACATGAGGGCTGAGTTATTGACCACCTACCTCATACTCTTATGAATCACCTCATCAAGTATCAGCCTCTAGTTTAGACTAGATTATAAGAGACCTGAATAATGGATCAATTCCCTAAAATTGGGGCATATGATCTTGTATCTAAATAGAATCGTTTATAGGAATAAGAATTATGAATGATTAAAAATGAATTGATATCTTATAGGAATGGATCCAATGAGATGAATGGTGATCAAATCAGACTCTAGATAGATGCTTGATATCAATTCCTAATTTAGATGAGGAAAATCTATCAAAAGGGGATAAATGGAGGCTCTATCCACTGGAAAAAAAAAGGGAATAAGGGTTTATTTTAAAACATAATTTCAGGGGGAAATGGTAAATTTACCCAAAAATAGAATTTGTAAGGTTTTAACACATGGTAAGAGAAATCATGTGCCACCATGAATGTTATTCTATAGGGATGGGTCATATTCACGGTTAGGTTGCACGGTTATGGAAACTGTGCGCTAACCATACAAAACCCCTATGTAATTTGGTCTTCAGTTTCCACATGGTTATGCAGTCCAAATCACATGGTTAGGGAAAACTATGTTCTATCCCAGTGCTCACTTTCTAGGCCCATCCAATTTAAACTATCTATGTGACCTACCCCGCATTGTTTATTCTAATAGTGTGACACTCATTTGTCTCCCAAAAATCCAGTTTCATGGCTTTGAACAAGCCCCAAAACCCTAGAGACACCCATGAACTCATTAGGAATATGTGTTAGGTCCAAAATAAAGAACTAAACCAATAATTAAAGGTTCGATACATGAGTTAAAATCCATTTTCATAAAATATTTCCCCCTTAAAGAAAAATTTTCCCCAATTTCACCTTCCAATGGTAGTGAAACACTATAAAAGAAAAACTCTAGCTGCTCGGAACATGTGTCATCCTCTTCCTCCCAAGTCTCATCCAATAAACTGTTTTTCTTCCATAGATCCAATACTAAAGGGATAGATTGGCATTGTAGATCATTCATTCTCTGTTTGACATTGCATATAGGATACTCATCAAATAAAGAATTTACATCTAGCTCAACTACCTCCGGATCAAAGGTGTGGTATGGGTTAACATAATGTCATTGATGTTGTGAAATATGGAATATGTCATTCATGGAATATTACATATACATTTTTAGCAACCAATAGGCCACCTACCTGACTCTCTGGAATCTCATATGGCCCTGCATAATGAGATAAAATATTCCTTTTCCTCTATATCCATCTATTCTGTAATTTGGGTGGTACCCATAGGAAAACATGATTCCCGACCACAAACTCTAGAGTTCATCATCGTTAATCGACATATGATTTCTTCCTAGACTGATAAATATACATAAACTTCTTAATTAGCTTAACCTGATCTGAAGTCTCCTTTACAATACACATACATATTAGGTCTACCTCTCCTTCTTCTATCCAACATAGGGGTGAACGTGATGGCCTACCAAACAGGACCTCAAAACAATCCATATGAATCATTTACTGAAATCTATTATTGTAGGAAAACTAAAATATGGGGATATACTTCTCCTAAGAACCATCTAAATCAACTACACATTCTTGGAGTATATCCTCTAGAACTTGTATCATCTGTTCTAACTGTCCATTAGTCTGTGGGTGAAAGGCTATACTTAAAAGAGCCTATGTACCCATATCCTTCTATAACCTCTGACAAAACTGTGATGTGAAACAAGCATCCTTGTATGAAACGATAGTACGAGGGACCCCTTATAGGCATATGATCTCACGGATATACAATCTTCCTAACTCATAAACTGACAATGTATTTTTGATAGGATTGAAGTAACATGCTTTCATCAATCTTTCAAAGATAACACATATTGCATCACTAACTCTAGGTGACCTTGTTAAACTAACTAAAAATTCCATAGAAACGTATTCCCATTTTAATTCCAAGATTAGAAGTGGTTGTAAAAATCATGTAGGTCTCTGGTGCTCCGCCTTTACTAGATAATAGGTGGAACACCTAGTGATAAAGACTACTGTCAGAAATTTTATCCCAGGCCACCAATACTGGCATTGCATATCTTTATTTATTTTGGAGAATCTTGGATTAACTACCCACTGAGAAGCATGGGAATAATGCATAAATACCTCTCTTATATTTGTAGAAACCAAGACACATCCATGTATATGCAGGATTTTGTCTCTATCCTCAGTTAAATCTGAAGGCAGGACATGTCCTACAATACTCTCATGGATAACCAATCCCTCGGGATCTCAAAATTTTCTATTATTCACCTTCTTAGTTAGGGAATAAATAACTATCAAGGGGGTGATAAAGTACATCTTTTAAATTTTATGAAATCCAGATATAGCTCAGAAAATATGTCCATCAACTTTCATTCATCACTAGCTTCCTATGTGGCCTATTCCTGAGTTTTCCCACTCAACACATCATCAAATACATTTCCCTTTCATGGTGTATAGGTAAGCTCAAAATCGAAGGAATGAAGATATTCTCCCCATTTTCACTATTTTATATTCAAGTCACACTTTTAAAAGATATATTTGAGGATCTTCTAGTCTGTATACACCACAAATCTCTCACCTAATAGATAATTTATCCAACAACATAAGGCATGGACAACTGTTGCTATCTCAAGGACATGTGTTGGGTAATTTTTCTCATGATTCCTTAACTTATAAGATATTTATGAAAGGACTTTATCCCCCAACATCAACACTCATCCCAAGACAATGTATGATGAATCACAGAACATGGTATGGCCTCTACCTGGCCCTAGAATAATCAGAATAGGGGTTGAGACAAGCCTCCCTTTCAGCAACTAAAATTCTTCGTTGTAGGATTCTAACCATAGGAACATAATACCCTTTTTTATAAGACTAGTAAGAGGTTAAGGGAGGAGTGATAAGTCCTTTGTAAAATTACTATAACATTGAGGCTGTCCCAATAAACTCTATGTATCAAACACTTTTTTTATACTCCCAAGAAACAACAGCACTCACCTTCTCTAGGTCAACAAATACACCAAATTATGAGATACTATGACCTAATAAGAGAAATTTATTGATCAAGAAGTGAAAATTAGAATCTTGGAATAAATATGGTGCTCTCTCAGTGTACTTAGAATGATCTCAAGTTGTTTATCATGGTCGTTATGTGTGTGAGAATACACCAAAATTTCATCCACAAATACTAAAACAAAATAATCTAGATAGGGGTGGAATTCCCTAATCATTAGAGGTATAAATAGGATGATGTGTTTTTAATACCAAACATAATAATAAGATACTCATACCGACCATACCTACAACGAAAAGTTGTATGATATTTGTTTGATGGCTTGACTCACACCTGATGATAGCCCTATCTTAGGTCGATCTTAGAAAACAACCTAGATCCTTAGAACTAGTCAAATAGATCATTTATTAAAGGAAATGGATATCGGTTATTGACTATAATATGGTTAAAAAATCTATAATCCACACATAGAAGAAGGGTCCCATCCACTATTCTAGTGAAAATCTTGGGTAAACCCCAAGAAGAAGTATTGGGTCATATAAAACCTTCAGATTATAGATCTTACAACTACTACTTGTGATCCTAGAGCTTAGTAGGTTCCATCCTGCATGGAGAAATCGACACTTGATCTTCTCTTACAATAAAATTGATCGTAAACTATACCTCTATCTCAGGTGTTAAGACATGAAAATCATTGGAAAACACATCCCTGAAATGATCTGCTACTAGAGGAAATTCAGCTAACACAAACCCTGATCCCCCAGGAATATATTAGCAATATGGGTGGTCACTCCACCTATACCATTATACTTTGGTCCCACTCTATTATCCTAAACATCCCACTCACCATTGAGTAGATAACTTCTCACCTCTGGTAATGTAAATGATACCCTTTAGTGATAGAAGTCTACAAATTCATGATATGGAACCAACCAATCCATCCCGAGAATGAAATAGAAGCATGTCATATCAAGAAAAAAGAGTTCCCACAAGAAAGGGAAATGGTATACCTCAAGGGGCAGTCCCTACATTGGCGTATTCCCTCTGATCATACTCCCAATAGTGTATCTAGGGTCATTACACCAAAATAATACTATATTTACAACCTGATACATTCCACGATAGATAAAGAGATAAAGGAATGTGAGGCACCTGTATCAAAAAAAATACTATAGTGGAGGCTACCAGAATAGTACCTCGTACTATATACAGACATGCATCCTACTCCTTGAGTATTTGTTGTAATTCATGCAACAGACCTGATCTATAGCCATGTGAAATAGCTAGACTATCACAATCAAAACTACTCTGTTGGTGATGCTTATGTTCAAGAGTATGGGTAATATGGTCATGGCCTCCTCATCTAGTATTTTCAGTGCTACTCCAACTCCCCACCTGAAATGGAATAAAACAAACTTCCCCTAAAGTTGGAGCCAATACGAAACCTCTTCCACTAGAAGTTGATGGAATGTCTTGATAGAATCTTTGAAGGTTCCTCATATGGAAGCAAGCTCAGAACTCCATAGTGTCTTTGTCACACTCGGTCTTTAGGTGCCTCTATCTTCCACACTAATGGAACACCATAGAACTACCAGTATAGGTACTCTGGTTTTCATTGCCCTGATAATAAACCTAGAGAGATCACTTTCTTCTATCGAAAGAACTACAGGCATACCTTGGTACTGATCCTTTTTTCCTGGTAATATCATCATTCCTTGGGTTTTTTCTCAGTGATAATATAATTATTGACTGTTTCAGAGAAAGTATGTAGGTGAAATATGTTCATCTGAGTATGGATGGAATACTGAATCACATCCTCAAAACCTCAAGAATTTGAAATATCATCACTGGCTAGAAGTGGTGTGAAGCACTGTAACTCAGTGAAAGGCACTGAATACTCCATGGATGAAATTGAACCCTTATCGAGAGGCATAAACTCTTTATCTTGGTCAGTTCTCAGTGTATGAAGAAAAAATTAGTCATAGAATGTAGTTTAGAAATAAGACTATAACATACCCTGGAGACAACCAGCTTGGGTAATCACATCCCACTAGTTCTTGGACGAATCACGCATTATGTAAGTTAAAGGCATGAACCTCCTCTATAAAGGTGTCTCCAGATGCTCAAAGATAGATAGGGTGTCCTCTAGCTAAGACTCAAGAGCCTATGGAACCCAGTCCCTTAGAAGGTAGGAGGATGTTGTTGTGGGAACTCATGGGTTAGATTAGACATCCTAAGTGCAGGTCATAGAGAACCTTTCATGGACTACATCAGACGTAGGAAACTATCTATAACTTGAGAATTAGTTCCCAAATCATGTACAATAGGCAGTGCATCAAGTGGAACTCTTAGAGTTATGACTGGAATCTTAGGGCCCACCATGTCTAGATCATGGCCATCACCACCCTCCTGGTTCACAACATTAGGAATTCATGGCGGCATTGGTCTACAAATTCTAAGAACACACCTCTAGAAAAACATTAAGTAGATAGATAACAACACTAATAGAATCTGAACATAACAAAAAGGTTCATTACCCATGGTATATGTAACACCCTAAGTTTTTATGAGATAGATTATCTGATTTCTTGTGTTGTACACTACACCAATATTAGCTTGCACTAAATGCAACACCGTATTAGCTTGCAATATACGCAACACTATTCTTGGCTTGTGTTGCACACAATTTCAAGTTCTTTTAATATAATTAATTTCACACAACACTAAGTATAGATTTTTTTCAATGTATAAATGAACTAATTTTAAATTATGTTATATGCAAAACCAAAGGAATATTTCACTATACACAACACTGACATGGCTTGCGTTACACGCAAGAGAAACCTTCCTCAATAGCTTGTGTGTTACGCAATACTGAGTTTCACTAAAAAATGATCTAATATTAAAATATTACATAAAATAGATGTTATAAATTTTATTAACTATATTTTTAATTTTATATGACATTATCATTCATCTTACACATGATATGTGAACAAAATCAATTTTTCTGGTAAAAGAAGCATTTTAAAAAAATGTAGTTTTACTGCCTTTTGATGGTGCATCCATTTTAAATATATTTTTTACACTTTTATAAGTTATATTTCACAATATAAAATTCTTATTTGGAATCTAGACATACCAATTTACTTTGGATAAATTTTTGATATTTTTCTGCTAACTTTTATATTTTGATGAATAGCGAAAATACGCTAAATTTTAATTGCAAGCATCTTTTTTCATCGAAATAATTTTTATGGTTAAAATATATTATTTAATAGTTTTAAATAATAAATAGAATTTATTTTTATATTTTAATACAATGTAATTAATTTTCATTAATTTTACATTGAATTAATATGTAAAAACATTTCAATCTTTTTCAATGTTTTAAACAAATACCCATTTTTTCGACAATGGAATTGATTTTAAATTAATTACTGCAACTTCAGTGTTATGAATTTGTAAAAATGGATTCCATATTTGGAATCAAAAGTTTGAAATTGTGTAAATAGATAAATTTTATTTTTTGAAATTATGAATAGTAACTTCAGTAATTATTTTATTTACCATGGTTAAAGGGTAAATCTGGTAAGTAAGGGTAAACAAATAATATTATAATAATATTAAACTACCCTAACACATGGCATAATCCTATTTAATTAGATATTTCCAACCTTGGTAATCCTTGGGTAGATTTGGGGACCCCATGGATTCACATGGATGTGAAAATGACATTTTATAATAATTAATTTAATGTAATGATAATTATAACCTAATCATATATCTTTTTTTAATTCGATTTTAATACGGGGTTATATAATATATCTCTATGTATATAAATATCCATTGTAAATATAAAATTATTTCCTATACCATGGTATTTTATTTATAATTTTTAGATATTGGATAGATATATTTATTTATGAAACAATTATGATGTAGGGGTTACCTCATTAATGAAAAATTCAAATAAATGAATTAATAAATATTAAAAAAATGTAATTTGGTTATTTTGATGTTATCGAAGAATTTTATGGATTATATTTACATATTATATTTGTGTTAATGCCTTATTTTCTAAGTAATTTGGTTGTTATTAATTTTTAAAAAAAAATCAGGTATGAATAGTGTCCAAAATTGTCACAATTCATAACTTAAAACATAAAATAGTTTATTAAATTATATTAAATTCCTAAAAATATAAGATTCATCCAAATTTTTAATATAATTCCAAATATTTCATTAATAACTTTTTTTTGGGTCGTTTGAGATGATTTGATAATTACATTAACCCACAATGTGTAAATAACATGATATCACAATAAGATTAAAAAGGGTAAAATAAGGGTAAAACCAAAAATATAAGGATAAAAAAATATTCAAAACATATCAAACAATTATTGGATGATTTTTATTCAAACAAAAATCATCTTATCTAGAAATTAAATAATTTTTGGACCATTTTAAAATGAAATTTTATTTATAATAAATTAATATTTTGGAACTTCCCTAAAGTGCCCTTCTCCTCTCTTATAAAAGGGCACCTCCTCCCTCTCCTCTCCACTCCATTTTGAGCCTTAAAGCTTGTCCAAACCCTAAATATTTCTCTTATCAACTTCCCTAGTCACATTCTAGAGGTTTTGAGCTTCTCAAAATACCAACTCTAGTGCCCTGAGAGAAAATTTAAAGGAGGCATGTCGAGGAAGAGGTAATCTCTTCTACCGATTCTTTCAAATTTATTTCTTATTCTACTTCCTATTATTTAGTTGTTTCATTATAAATTAATTACATAAGTATCAATAATATACATATATTTCATTATAAATATGAAACAACCCAATTTCACCTTTTTTCCATCCTGTGAAAAATGAAATCATCGTGTGTGTGTACGTATGACTTACCGTCTCCACGTCGTGGTGTAATCTGTTTTTCACCACCACCTTACATGGATGGGTATAATGGTGGAAATAATAACTATATATTATTATTATAACATGATTCTAATTTTGAGATATTATACACCATCCACTTCAATACTATTCAACAACTATAGGAACTTTATTGTCGCTCGTGCGTACATACGGCTTACCATCTCCACGATGCGATAAGATTCATTCTCCATGTTAACCATTAAAGAATGATTATAAATTATATATAATAAATAATCATGAAATATATGGCATAATAATTCTTTTTGTATTTATGTATATATATATTTCATTTACTTACTTCCATTCAATTTAAAAAGGAAATTAAAATAGTGTTCATGCGTACGTACGACCTACTGTCTCCATGAACAATGTATTCCATTACATTTATTGATCTATTATATATAATTATATAATGAATATATATGATATATAAATCATGTTTTAAATTCTTGAAGTAATTAAATCATTATTTATGTAATAATAACATGAATAACAAGTCCAAACACATACGATAAATAAAACAATTATTACCCAAAACGTTGCTTTAACATGGAATTGACAAATAAATGGTAATATAAGGTCATAAGTGAATCATATATGACATCATAAATATTATTATGGTTCTGTTACAAGTTATTAATATTTTTTAACCCACTATACAGGAGTTTTGGACACATACGGAAGAAATTGGACCTAAGGTAAGGTATAATTTTATAATCTCATTTTTATCTGAGATTGTTTATACGTAAGTATTTACCGGGGATATATTTGTCATACATGTCTATATTTTCTAAAAATGTTTTCATAAAATGTTTACTATTATATGTATTTTTAAAGTCAACTTTACCCATTTTTACTTTTACTACATGGTATGGAAGGAATCTTTTTTTACCATACGAGGTACTTTTTTGACTTTTCTAGCAAAAGTACGATGAAAATGTGTTTTTAACTTATACAGCATGAAAAGATTTTAAGGATTTAATAATGAATTATGTACATGAATATTTATTTAGAATATTTCATGTTTATTTTCAATTAAATTATTTTCTTTTAAAATTTCATGACATTTTGAGAAAATAAAACATTTTGATGAAGAAAGGATATTTTCCTCAGGAATTAAGTTCAAGTGTTTTATCAAAATTACTTTCCTTATAATATGACATAGGGTCATGTATATATACCTATTATTACATTTTTTTTATTATGTTTATGATGGAATTGTTTTTATGAGGTCCATTTATCTTATATGGATTATGTTATGATGAAATGATGTTTAAGAAAACCCATTTTAATTCTTATGTTATGCTATGATGAGTGATTTATGTTTTTATGGAATACGTCATAATGATTTCATTATGAGATGGGTGGGACATATATCTCCCTCTAATGCATTGGGTAAATATTTATATCACATCAGATAAACATGGCTGGAATAGAAAGTAAATCTGGTTCAGTAATAAAAGGCTAGAGCGGCAAGTGAATCAGGTTCAGTAATACATAGTTGGAACGAAAAGTAAATTCGGTTCAGTAATGGACTTTTTCAACTATGATGGTCATGGAATAAATTCCTTTGATACTATAAAAATCATTTTATGTTCTTAATTGTTTTGCAAAATTACATGTTTTATGCCAATTTTATTCAATCATGGTTAATGTTCCTTTATGATCCATGCCTTATATACTGCCAAGATTTTTGTCATTGCTCTAGATTTAGTTGTTTAAAGTTTATGTTCATGTTTTTACGTTCAAATGACTATGGTTTGTTTTATGTTATCCATGTTTACACTTACTGATCATTTGATCTCACCCTTTCTATCTTTTCTTTTCCCTAGGACATAAAGAATGGTTTTAGGTAGGAAAAAAGGGGAAGATCTTTATGGGAGATATTGAATATCTTTCACCATGATTAGAAGATTATGTTCTGAGTTTCCAAAGACACTAAACTAACACATTCTTTGGGAATTAGTTTGTGTCATGTATTAAGTATTCTAAAAAATAAATGTAATTCTCATGTACATCAAGCTTGTGTCTCTACAGTTTGTATCAGAGAGAAGGTTTAGTCAACCTTTGGAAACTAGGATGTGAAATATTTAGTGAGATCTCTAGAGATATTTATAATGTATGTCTTGGGATGTAACAAAGGTTAAGTATAACTATAGGCTACAATCTGATAATTATGGAAATGATCATAAATAAGCTAGGATTAAACCTAAGATGTAAGAGATTGAAAGTACTCCCTCTTGATTATGTTGTTTTCTTAGAATGATTTTTCCTCTCACACTATTCTTTCTTTGTTTTAGTCAGTGGAGGGAACCATAAGGAATTGGGTAAACATTGAATCTGATGAACAAATTGGTGACTATGAGAAACGAAATTGTGTAATTACTAGAGTGAATGATATTGTGATTATGCGGAATTAGTCATCGCGGTATATGATTAACAAGGTGAACTTTAGTGGTATACTTAAGTAATCAAATAATAATAAGATGTACTTTCATGCATGTTCCCATGGTGAGGAACATAGATTAAAGAAGATTAAGATTCCTATATATCAATAATAAGGGAAGAAAAACCTTGAGGAATGCCTCAAATGAAGGGGACGATGTTATCTCTGTGGGAAGAAGGGTCATAGAGTGACGAATTGTTATGGAGTTAAATATCTCATCTGTGGAAAACATGGGAATTACCCAAATCAATGCCAAAACATAAGGATCTACCTCTAAGACAGGGAAGGACTTGTTCCATTCCTACAATTAAAGTAGAAGGATTGAATTATTTATGTATTTGAATCCACGAATGATGAATGGTTAATTATATAAGAGTTATCAGTTTATGTTTTTTGCTAAGGATTTTCAAGAATATGTGGAAGAGTTATAATGGATAAGAAAAGTGATTTAATGAAAGGGGGGTATTCCTAAGAAACTCTTGATTAAGGGAAGGATAACCCTTAATATGATAATGATGTTGAGATATTGATATTTGTATAAAGATATATTGGATGATATTAGTTACCTCGGAATGGGATAAGGATTTTTTGAAATGTGGGTTATGTTTTCACGGATGAAGTATATAATTTTCCAGGACTTAAGGAATATATCCAATAAGTTTTGGAATAAGGAAACATGCATTTTTTCAATAAGGATATATGGTAATTTAGGTTATTACCATGACTCAATAGAATTCATGATGAAGTCAATAAAATGTTTGTAATGTGACCAACAAGATATATCTTATGATATATGGGGGATAAATGATGGTTTTCACATGCTTGTTATATGACATTTCTGGTAATTTTTTCTTTATACTGTGAGATTGGATAGAAGTATTTTGGATAATCCTAAAGGTCGGAATGGATTAATTTGGACATCAAATAGTATTATTTAAGGCTATAACTTTTTTATATATTTTATTTTTGTGATGTTATAATAGTATAGTTTTGGAAAAGGGATAACCCACAGGACAGGTGACAACCCGCCGCGTCAGAAAAGGCTGTGGTAATCAAACTGACAAACGAAGTACGACTGGCCTTTATCTCATACCACTGGCCTACAAGAATTCCCTGGTTAGTAGAAATTAGTTTTATTTTATTAATCGATATGATAGATGATGTATAAGTCCATTTTTGGAACCATATATGATTAATCTAACCATAGATGGACTTATATATATTTAATAACTTTTGATAACATTTTTGCGATAGAGATGGATGGAATGACCTATCATCCTATCACGTGATATGCTAACACTTCAAGAGTGACAAATTAAAATTCATTTCTTTAAATAAGAGTTGAAGTGTAAATTGTTTAGGGAATGATCAGTAGTACTGAAATCAAGTAAGTATTTCCTTATAATTCAAAAACTATTCAACTTTAGGAAAAGTATCTTGAAAACCAAAAATTTTATCCTATTACTTTCGTATTCAATGATTCAGATGGTCCCTTAAATCATCACAGATTTATGGATTTCTGATAGTTAACTTTCTCCAACCCTTATTCTCTATCATTATCTATCAGAACATGATGGTTATATTTCTCTTCTATATCCTTGTTTTCACTTCCCATTTATGTTCTCCTATGTGGAAACCCAGTGATGAGTTACTATGGGTAACCGTTATGTTTCTAACATTCCTTTTGAAAGTTTAGTTTTGGTATTCCTTTTTACGATGTGGGTTTCTATGAAAGAAACTTTCATGTAGAAAACCATTTATAACCCTGACGAATTTCGAGGGTGAAATTTATTTTAAGAGGGGTAGAATGTAACACCCAGAGATTTTATGAGATAGATTATATGATGTCTTGTGTTGTAAACAACACCAAGATTAGCTTGCACTATATGCAACACCGTATTAGCATGCATTATACGCAACACTATTCTTGGCTTGTGTTGCACACAATTTCATGTTCTTTTGATAGAATTCATTTCACACAACACTGAGTATAGATTTTTTTCAATGTAAAAATTAACTAAGTTTCGATTTTTTTATACACAACAACAATGAAATATTGCACTACACGCAACACTGACATGGCTTGCATCACACGCAAGAGCAACCATCCTCGATAGCTTGCGTAGTACACAATACTGAGTTTCAGTAAACAATAATATATTATTTAAATAATATATAAACTAGTTATTATGAATATTATTAACATCATTTTAAATTTTATATAACATTATAATTCATATTACAAAATATATGAGAACAAAATCAATTTTTCGGATAAAAGAATTATTTTTCAAAAAAAATGCAATTTTACCACCTTTTGATGGAGCGCCCATTTTAAATCTAGTTTTTGACACTTTTATAATTTATATTTGACATGATAAACTTCTTATTTTGAATTGAGATATAAAAATTTACTTTGGATAAATTTTTCATACTTTTTTGATAACTTTCATATTTTGATGAGTAGTGAAAATATGCTAAATTTTAACTGAAAACAAATTTTTTCATCAAAATAATTTATATGGTTAAAATATAATATTTAATGGTTTTAAAGTATAAATAGAATATATTTTTATACTTTAACATAATTTAATTCATTTTCATTAATGTTACATTGAATTCAAATGTAAAAACATTTCAATCTTTTGCAATGTTTTAAAAAAAACTCATTTTTTTATAACGGGCTTAATTTTAAATTAATTACTGAAAATTCTATGTTTTGAATTTGGAAAAATGGATTACATATTTGGAATCATAAGGTTCAAATTTTTTATATAGGTATTTTTTATTTTTTGACATTATAAATAGTATCTTCAGTAATTATTTCATTTGTCACGGTTAAAGGGAAAATCTGGTAAATAAGGGAAAAATAAAATATTATCATAATATTAAAATACCCTAACACATAACCTAATTCTATTTGATGATATATGTCAGACCATGGGAATCCTTGGGTATATTTTGGGACCCCTTGGATTCACTTGGATGTGAAAGTGACATTTTATAATAATTAATTTAAAGTAGTGATAATTATAACCTAAACATATATCTTTTATTAAATTGATTTTAATATGGGGTTATATAATATATATATATTTATATAAATCATAATTGTAAAGATAAAAATATTTCCTACATAATCTTATTTTATTTATAATTTTTATACATTAGATAAATATATTTATTTATTACACAATTATGATGTAGTGATTACCTCATTAATGAAAGATTCAAAAAAATGAATTTATAAATATTATAAAAAATGTAATTTGGTTATTTTTGACATCATCTATGAATATTATAGATTATATTGACATATTTTATTTGATTTAATTCTTTATTTTCGAAGGAATTAGGTTTTTATGAATTTTTCAAAAAAAAGTCAAGTATGAATAGTGTCCAAAATTGACACAATTCATAACTTAAAACATAAAATAGTTTATTAAATGATATTAAATTCATAAAGATATAATATTCATCCAAATGGTTAATATAAGTCCAAATATTTCATAAATAACTTTTTTTGTGGGTTGTTTGACATGATATGGTAATTAAATTAACCTACAATGTAGAAATAACATGATATCATGGTAAGATAGAAAAGGGTAAAATAAGGGTAAAACCAAAAAGATAAGGAAAAAAATATTCAAAACTTGTAAAACAATTATTGGATGATGGGTATTTGAACCAAAATCATCTTATATTTTCATTAAATAAGTTTTGGACCATTTTAAATCAAAATTGAATTTATAATAAATTAATATTTTTGAACTTTCCTAAAGTGTCACTCTCCTCTCTTATAAAAGGGTGCCTCATCCCTCTCATCTTTACTCCATTTTGAGCCCCCAATATTGGACAAACCCAACCTATTTATCCATTTAACTTACCTATTAACATTATAGAGGTTCTGATCTTCTCAAAATACCAACTGTATTTCCCTAATAGGAAATTTAAAGGAGGCACGTTGAGGAAGAGGTAATCTCTTCTACCGATTCTTTCAAATTTATTTCTTCTTCTACTTACTCTTATTTAGTTGTTTCATTATAAATTAATTACATCAGTATCACTGATATACTGATATGTTATTATAAATATGAAACAATTCTATTTCTCCTTCTATCCATCCTTCGAAAAATGAAATCATCGTTCGTGCATACGTACGGCTTACCGTCTCCACGCCGTGGTGTAATCTATTTTTCACCACCACATTAATTGGTTGGTTATAATGGTGTAAATAAAAACTATATATGATTATTATAACATTATAATAATTCTGAGATATTATACACCATCCAATTCAATATCATTCAATGACTATGGGAACGATATTGTCACTCGTGCGTACGTACGGCTTACCATCTCCACAACGCGATGAGATTCATTCTCCATGTTAAGCATTAAAGAATGATTATAAAGTATATATAATAAAAAATCATGAAATATATGACATAATAATTCTTTTGGATTTATATATATATATATATATATTTATTTATTTATTTACTTACTTCCATTCAATTTAATAAGGAAATGAAAACAGCGTTCATGCGTACGTATGGCCTACCATCTCCATGAACGGTGTGTTCCATTCCATTTATCGATCCATTATATTATCTATATACTGAGTATATGTTATATATAAATCGTTTTTTACATTATTTAAGTAAGTAAATCATGATATATATAATAATATCATGAATAAAAAGTCCAAACTCGTACGATAAATAAAACTATTATTACCCAAAACATTGCTTTAACAAGGAACTAACAAATGAACAGGTAATATAAAGTTATAAGTGAATCATATATGATATCATAAATATTATCATGGTTCTGTTACAAGTTAAAAATATTTTTAAACCCACTATACAGTAGTTTCAGACACATAAGGAATAAATTGGACCTAAGGTAAGGGATAATTTTGCAATCTCATTTTATCTGAGACTGTTTATATGTAAGTATTTACAGAGACTATATTTGTTATCCATGTCCATATCTTCTAAAAATGTTTTCATAAAATGTTTACTATTCTATGTATGCTTAAATTCATCTTTAAACATTTTTACTTTTACTAGATGGTATGGAAGTAATCTTTTTTTACCATACGAGGTACTTTTCAAACTTTTCTAGAAAAAGTACGAGGAGAATGTTATTTAACTTATAGAACATGAACGGATTTTTATGCTTTCATAATGAATTATTTACATGAATCATCCTTTATAAGATTTCAATTTTATTTTAAATTAAATTCTTTTCTTTTAAAATTTCATAACATTTTGATAAAAGAAAACATTTTGGAGAAGAAAGGATATTTTCCTCAGGAATTAAGTTCAAGTGTTTTATCAAAATTACATGCCATCTAAGAAGACATAGGGTTATGTATATATCCCTATTGATACTTTTATTTGATTGTTTTTATTATGGAATTGCTTTTATGAATCCCATTTATCTTATATGGATTATGTTATGATGAAATGATGTTTAAGAAAATCCATTTTTTTCTTGGGTTATGCTATGATAAATGATTTATATTTTTGTGGAATATGTAAGTATGATTTCATTATGAGATGGGTGGGACTTGTATCTCCCTCCAATGCATTGGGTAAAGATTTATATCTCATGATATAGACATGGCTATAATGGTAAGTAAATATGGTTCAGTAATATAGGGCTGGAATGACATGTGAATCTAGTTTAGTAATACATGGCTGGAACGAGAAGTAAACCTGGTACTGTAATGGACTTTGTCCAATATGATAGTCATGGCAGCAATTCCTTGGATACTATGAAAATAATTTTATGTTATTAATTGTTTTCCATAATTACATGTTTTATTCAAATGCTATTATATCAGGGTTAATGATCCTTTATGATCCATTCCTTACGCACTGCCATGATTTATATCATTGCTCATGATTTTGATGTTTAAACATTATGTTCATGTTTTTACATTCAAATGTTTATAGTATGTTTTATGTTATCTATGTTTACCCTTTCTGAGCATTTGAGCTCACTCATTCTATGTTTTATTTTCCACAGAATATAAAGAAATGTTTTAGGTAGTAAAACAAAAGGGGAAGATCTTTATGGGATATTTTGAATATCTTTCACCATGATTAGAAGATTATGTTTCAAGTTTCCAAATACATTAAACTAATACGATCTTTGGGAATGTTCTGTGTCGTGTACTAATTATTCTGGAATATAAATGTAATGTCCATGTACTTTATTCTTGGGTCTCTACAGTTTACTACCCCAACTACCCTCCTAGAAGGGAAGGTATTGGTAAGTGATCAATTATAAATTTAAAGGGTTCAAGTACATTAAAGGTCAATAGTGATTTGCCTTATCATTTTGTAGAAACCATTTCACTCATTTAATATTTAATTACTAGTTTCACTCCTTTACCATTCATAAACATGAAAAGTAATGATAAGGACATTCAACTATTACATTTTAGAAGTCATGTTTTCACTTTTACAGTTGCATTTTCTTATAACATATATCAAAGTTCCTTTAGAATGGATCTTAATTCATAGTAAATCAGTGACCATACTACGTATCACTGAAAATGAAATCCATTTTATTTTAATCTAAAGTATCGAATCTGTAAATTACCAATTCCAACCCATGAGGTCCCATAACATCTCATGAAACAAAACAAACAATTATTCAATCACAGCCAAGAGCAGCATAAGTAGATCAATACAAACAAGGCTCACTCAACAATCAAAGGAAAATTGGAAAGTGAAAGAATTTAAATGCACCTATATGGTATGGAAATATGAATGGCATGTGAATTATAGGTGTCTATTATGATGCATGTTTCAATGTTCCTTTCCCTCATATCATCATGTAACACCCCAAGACTTTGTAATATTTTAATTTATAAATAAATTTAATTTTGTTTCTTTTTTTTTCTTTTGACACAACACCATGTTAAGATTATACTACACAATTAGGGAAATTGTGTGCCAACCATGCATGTTTTGTTATAGGGATGGGTTATATTCATGGTTAGGCCACATTGTTATGGAAACCATGCACAAAACATGAAAAAACCCTATGTAATTTGTTCTTCATTTTCCACATGGTCATGTGGCCCAAATCACAAGATTAGGGAAAACTATGTTCCCTCCTGGTACTCATTTTCCCACCCAACACTATTTAAACTAACCATGTGACCTACCCCGCATTGTTTATTTTAATAGTGTGACACTTGTTTTTCTCCCAAAAATCTAGGTTTAGGGCTTTGAACAAGCCCCGAACACCCTAGAGACACCCATGAACTCATTAGGAATCCATTCTAGGTCTAAAATAAAGAATTAAACCAAGAATTAATGGATTGATACCTGAGTTAAAAACTAGGTTCTTATAATCTTCCCCCATTAAAGAAAAATTGACCCCAATTTCACCTTCCAATAGTGGTGAAACTCTATAAAAGAAAAAATATAGCCACTAGGAACATGACTCAGCCTCCTTTTCCCAAGTCTCATCCTATACACGACTTTTCTTCCATAACACCAATACTAAAGGGATAGATTGGATTTGGAGATCCTTCATGATCTGGTCGAAATTTCATATAGGATACTCCTCAAATTAAGCATTGACATATATCTTAACTACACTGGGATCAAAGGTATGAGATGGGTTAACATAATATCATTGATGTTGTGAAATGAGGAATATTCCATTCATGAAATGGTACCTATGAGATTATTGCAACCAATAGAAAATTTTCCTCACTCTCTAGAATCTCAAATGGCCCTGTGTAATGATCTAAAAGCTTCCCTTTCCTCTGTATCCATATATTCCCTAACCTGGTTGATACCCATAGGAAAACACAATTCCCAACCTAAAAATCCAGAGGTCATCATCGGTGATCGTCATATGATTTCTTCCTAGACTGGGAAATATACATACACTTCCCAATTAGATAAACCTACTCCGAAGTATCCTGCACAGGATAAGAATATATTAGGTATACCTCTCCTTCCTCTAGCCAACACAGGGGTGAACAGAATGGCCTACCAAACAAGGCCTTAAAAAGAGCCATCTGAATCATTTCCTAAAATATATTTTTGTAGGAAAACTCAATGATTGAGATATACTTCTCCCAAGAACCATCAAAATAAATTACACATGTTTGTAACATATCCAATAGAACTTGTATCATATGTTCTGGATATCCATCAGTCTATGGGTGAAAGTCTATACTTAAAAAAACCTATGTACCCATATCCTTCTACAACCCCTTCCATAACTATGACATGAAACTATAATACTTATATGAAATGATAGTATAAGGGACCCTATGTAGTCATATGATCTCATGGACATACAATCTTCCCAGCTCATAAATTGATAAAGTATCTCAAATAGGAATGATGTGACATGATTTCGTCAGTCTGTCAATGACAACCCATATAGCATCACTAACTCTTGTTGACCATGGTAAACCAACTACAAATTCACTAGAAGCATCTTCCCATTTCCATTCTAAGACTATAAGTGGTTGTAACAAGCCTGTAGGTCTCTGTTGATCCACCTTTACTAGATAACAGGTGGAACACCTAGTCATAGATATTGTTATCAAACATTTCAACCCAAGACACCAATATTGGCATTGCATATCTTTATAGATTTTGGAGAATCTTGGATGAACTAACCATTGAGAAGCATGGGAATCACACATCAATACCTCTCTCTTATCTATAGAAACTGAGACACATCCATGTATATGCAGGATTTCATCTTTTTCTATAGTTCAATCTGAATACGGGAAATGTCCTACAATACTCTCACCGAGAACAAAGCCCTCAGGATCTGAAAATTTTCTATTATTAACCTTCTCTATTATGGAATAGGTAACTATCAAGGATGAGATAAAATAATTCTTGTTGATTTCATGAAACTCCATATACATATTATAAAAGAGGGCCATAAAATTTCATTCATCACTGGCTTCCCATATGGCATGTGACTGTGTTTTACCACTCAACACATCAGCAACTACATTTCCCTTTCAAGGTGTATAGACAAGCTCAAAATCGAAGGAATGAATATATTATCCCCATATTCACTATCTGAGATTCAAGTCACGCGTTGAAAATATATATTTTAGGATATTCAAGTCTTTATACACCACAAATCTCTCACCCAATAGATAATGTATCCAACAACGTAAGGCATGGGAAAATGATGCTAGCTCAAGGCTGTGTATTGGATAATTTCTCTCACGAGGCCTCAGCTGCTAATATCTTTATACAAGGACTCTACCCCCCAACATCAACACTGATCCCAGTCCGACGTATGATGAATCAAAAAACATGGTGTCACCTCTACAAAGATTTTGAAGAATCAAAATTGGTGTCGAGACAATCTTCCTTTTCAGCACCTGAAAGGATTCCTTGCACGCTTCTAACCATAGGAACTTAACACCCATATTTATAAGACTAATAAGAGGTTAAGAAAGGTGTGATAATTCCTTTATAAAATTACTATAATATCCTGGATACCCCCAATAAACTCTATATATCAAACACATTATTTGGATACTCCCAAGAAACAAAAGCACTCACCTTCTCTAGGTTAACATATTCACCTGATTCTGAGATAATATAACCTAATAAGAGAACTGTTTTGATCCAAAAGTGGCACTTAGAAATCTTGGAATAAATCTGGTACTCTCTTGGTGTACATAGAATTATCTCAATGTGTTTATCATGGTCGTTATGTGTGTGAGAATACACCAAGATGTCATCCACAAATACTATGACAAAAGAATCCAGATAGGGGTGGAACTCCCAACTCATCAGAGGTATAAAATGGAGGGTGTGTTCGTAATACCGAACAGAATAATAATGTAATAATACATACCATACCTACTATGAAAATTTGTATGAGATATGTGTTATGGAATTACTCACAGCTAATGATAACCCTATCTTAGGTCTATCTTATAAAACACCCTAGATCCTTAGAGATATTCAAATAGATCATCTATTCAAGGAAATGGATACCAGTTATTGACTATAATGTGGTTCAAAAATCTATAATCCTCACATAGATGAGGGGTCCCATCCACCTTTCTGGTAAAAATCACTGTTGAACCCCAAGATTAAGTATTGGGTCATATAAAACCTTTGTCCTATAGATCCTCCAACTTCCTCTTAATATCCTAGAGATCAATAGGTTTCATCCTGTACGGAAAAATTGAAACTAGATATGCTCCTTAAATAAGAATGATTATAAACTCTACCACTTTCTAAGGTGTTAATCCATAAAAATCATTGATAAACACATCCCTAAAATGATCTACTATCAGAGTAAATTCATCCTGACATGAACCCTCATCCTCTATGAATAGATTAGGAATATGGGCGGTCACTCCACCAATCCCATGATACTAAGGTCTCACTCTACTTTCCTAGAACTCCCACTTTCCATTGGGTAGATAGATTCTCACCTCTAGTGATGTAAATGATACCCTTTAGTAATAGAAATCTACTAAGGCATGACTCGGAACTAACCAATACATACCGATAATGAAATAGAAGCCTGTTATATAAAGAAAAAATTCATTCCCACAAGAAAGGGTAACTGCCTACCTCATGGGGTAGTCCCTATATCAGCATATTCCCTCTGATAGTAATCCTAACAGTGTATGCAGGTTCATTACACCAAAATAATACTATATTTACAACCTGATACTTTCCATGATAGATAAAGAGATAAAGGAATGTGAATCACCTGTATCAAAAAAAGAAAATAATATATTGGAGGCTACCAGAATAGTACCTCGTTCTATAAATGGACATGCATCTTGATCCTTGAGTATCGACTATAATACATGCAACTAACTTGATCTACATCCATGTGAAATATCTAGAATACCATGTTCAAAACTACTATTTTGGTGCTGTTGAAGTTCAGGAGTTTGGATAATATGTCCATAACCTCCTCCTCAACTAGTCCTTCCGGTGATACACCAACTCCCCACCTAATTCGGCATAAAATAAACTTCCCCTAAAGGTGGAGCTGGTACATAACTACTTCCAATAGATGATGATGGAAAGATATGATAGAATCTTTGAAGGTTCCCCATTTGGCCACAATCTTGGAACTCCATAGGGTCTCTATCACACTGGGTCTTTAGGTGCCTTTATCTTCCACACAAATGGAACACCGTAGAGCTACCAGCATGGGTACTCTAGTTTCCATTTCAATAATGATAAACCTAGAGAGATCTCTTTATTCTACCAGAAGAACAATAGGCATACCTCAGTACTTATCCTTTTTTCCTTGTAGTATCATCATACCTTAGGTTTTTCTATCTAATAAGATCATTTTGGATTGTTTCATATAAGGTAGGTAGGTGAAATACATTCATCTGAGTACAGATATCATACTAAATCGCATCCTCAAAATGTCTAGAATGGGAAATATCAACACTGGATAGATGTGGTGCGAAGCACTGTTACTCAGTGAAACATGTTGAA
This sequence comes from Viscum album, assembly GCA_963277665.1. NCBI lineage: Eukaryota > Viridiplantae > Streptophyta > Magnoliopsida > Santalales > Viscaceae > Viscum > Viscum album. The sequence continues at coordinate 800,456,718 of OY728155.1, forward strand.
TACTCCATGGATGACATTGAACCCATATCGAGAGGCATAAACTCTCTAGATTGGTTAGTTCTCAGTGTCTGAGGAAAAAAGTAGTTATATCAAGTAGTTTAGAAATAAGACTATAACATACCCTGATGACAACCAGCTTGGGTAATCACATCCTACTAGTGCTTGCACTAATCACGCATTATTTAAGTAAAAAATCTTGAACCTCCTCTTTAATGGTGTCTCCAGCTTCTCAAAGATAGACAGTGTGTCCTCTAGCTAAGGCTCAGCATCCCATGGGACATCATCCCCTGAGAAAGTAGGAGGATGTTCTTGTTGTAACTCATGGGTCAGATCAACCATCGTAAGTATAGTTCATGGAGAACCTTGCATGGACTGCATCATACGTAGGAAACTATCTTGAACTTGAGTATCAGTGCCCAAATCAGGTTCAATAGGTAGTGCATCAAGTGGAACTCTTAGAGGTATGACTGGAATCTTTGGGCCAACCACATCTGGAGCATGGCCATCACCAACCTCCTGGTTTACAACATGAGGACATCATGGAAGCATAGGTCTAAAAATACCAAGAACACGCCTCTAGACAAATATTAAGTAGATAGATAGAAACACTAATGGAATCTGAACATAATAAAAAAGTTCATTACCCATGGTATACTACCCCAACTACCCACCTAGAAGGGCAGGTATTGGTAGGTGATCAAGTATAAATTTAAACAGTTCAAGTAGATGATAGGTCAATAGTGATTTTCCTTATCATTTTTTAAAACTATTTACCTCATTTCATATTTCATTACTAGTTTCACTCTTTTACCTTTCATAAACATGAAAATAAGGGATAAGTACATGCAACCAATACATTTTAGAATTCATGTTTTCACTTTTATGGTTTCATTTTCCTTTAACATATATCAAAGTTAATTTAGAATGGATCTTTATTCCTTTTAAATTAGTGACAATACTCCTTATCACTAAAAATGACATCCATTTGATTTTAATCTAAAGTATCGTCTAGGTAAATTACCAATTCCAACCCCCGAGGACCCATAACAGCTCATGAATCAAAACCAAAAATCAGTCAACCACACCCAAGAGCAACATAAGTAAATCAATACAAACAAGGCTCACTGAACAATCAAAGGAAAATAAGAAAATTAAAGCACTAAAATGAACCTATATGGCATGGAAATATGCATGGAAAATGAATTATAGGTGTCTATTATGATGCATGTTTCAATGTTGCTTACCCTCATATCATCATGTAACACCCTGAGACTTTATAATATTTTCATTTATAAATAAATTTAATTTTTTTTCTTTTTTGATTTTTACGCAACACCATGTTAATCTTATACTACACCCAATAATGAGTTATCTTGCATTACATGCAAGGCCCAGTTTTAACGAACAAAAATATATTAATAAAATATTCTTATTTAATATAATATATAACCTAGCTGTTAAATTAGTGATTATGAATAATATTAACCAAATTTGTATTTTTATATATTCCATATAATTTTAACATTCCTATTATTTATTTTCTATACATTATATAAGAAAAGATTCCGTTTTTTGGATAAAAAAGTATTTTTCAAAAATATAGTTTTGTTGCCTTTTGATGGTGTGCCAATTTTAAATCTAATTTTTGAAACTTTTATATATTATATTTAACAAAAATAAACTTCTTATTTAGAATAGGGTTATAAAAATATACTTTTTATGAATTTTTGATATTTTTCTAATAAGTTTTATGTTATGATGAATAGTAAAAATATACAAAATTTTAATTGAAAACAAATTTTTTCATAAAAATAATTAAGGTGTGTAAATTATATTATTGAATGGTTTTAAAGTATAAATAGAATAATTTTTTATAATTTAATATAATTTTGTTCATTTTCATTAATTTTATATTGAATTTAGATGTAAAAACTTGTCAATCTTTGTAATGTTTTAACTTTTAAAAACAAGTTTTTCATTCCGAAAATGGGATTTATTTTAAATTAAATACTACATTTCTGTGTTTTAGATTTTAATAAATATATTACATATTTTTAATTAGTGGATCCAAATTATTTAAATAGGGTTCTTTTATTTTTTGGTATTATGAATAGTATGTTTAGTAATTTTTATATTGTCGTGGTTAAGGGTAAATCAAGTAATAAAAGGTAACAATAATATTATAAAATTACCCTAACACCTTTAAAAATACTATTAGATGACTAAATATCAACTTTATCATATTATTTTCTATATTTAATCATTTAATAGACCCTTGTCCTTGAATATGACATGAATATAATTATAATTAATCAATGTGACGAAATGTCACACTCTCATTTCTTATAAGTATAATAATATTAATATATATATATAAGAACTAAAATAGATTATAAATTGTATATGTAAGTATAATATAATTAAATACATAATAAAAATTTATTTATAATTTTTTGAGATTAAATAATTACCATTAATGATCACACAATAGTGATAAAGAAATTATTTTATTAATAGAAATATCAAATAAATGATAATAAAAATATTAAAATAAATATAATTTGACTTAATTAATGACATAATTTATTTTTATAGATAACTTATACATGTTATTGATATATTTGAATTATTTTTTCTAAGTTATCCTATTGGTTTTATATTTTTAAAAATTAAAATAATGAATAGTATTAAAATTGACAAAAATGATATTTTAAAAAAAATACTATTTTATTAAATGATATAAAAGTCATAAAATTATAAGGATCATAAAAATAACTTGTATATTGTCAAATATATCATTAATGATCCAATTGGGGTTTTTTTTGTATTTTTTTGGTAACTATATTAACCCTATAGTGTAAAAATACAAGAAGACGCGGTAAGAGTTAAACTGTTTAACTAAGGGTTAAATCCAAAAGATAAGGTTAATTTTAGGACCTAAACATGTATAAAATTTATTTTTTGATGGTATTTATAAAAATAATCATTTAATACTTTAAATAAATCACCTTGGAGCTATTTTAAACCTAAAATAAATTTATAATAAATTAATATATTAAGAAATTCTAAAAGTGCCCCTCACCTCTCTTATAAAAGGACACTTCTCCTTCTCTTTAATTCATGCCTATAAATCCCTTTGGCTAGTCTAAAACCTTCCCACAGCTCCTCCAAACTTCCCTAACTTCAAACTAGAGGCAAAACATTGGGCATAACTCTATCTTAAGTATTCTTTTTGTGCTAATCAAAAGGAGACACCCAAAAAATGTAATTGTTTTATTACCTATTTCAAAGTTCTTTTTTTCTTATAGTACATATTTCTATGTTTTTCCCATTAAAATTAACAAATACAGTATAATAAATAAACTTAGATGTTATTATAATCATGTTATAACCATTTTACTCATTTTATCCATTCTAGGAATAAAAATATCACTATGTGTGTGTAAGTACGACTTACCATCTCCACGATGTGGTGTAATTTGTTACTAAACACAAATTTACTGTAATGGATATGATGATGAGTAAAATGAATATAAATAATGAATATAACATTATAATTGTTCTGTAAAATTAATATATCATCCAATTCCATACCATTTATCCATCAAGGGAATTATACCATCGCTCATGTGTACGTACGGCCTACTGTCTCCACGAAGCGGTGAGATTCATTATCCATGTTAACCATTCAAGAATGATTATACAATTTATATGATGAGTAAAAATAATAATTATGAAACTTATATAATTATCTATATGAAGAAAATACGTCCTATTCATAACAAAAATGACTTAAATGGAAATACAGGAATGGGAAAATGAAGCAGTTAACACCCAAAATAATGGTAATATTGAAATACTATTAACAAAATTATATAATAGGATAATATATGATATAATAAATATGTATATGGTCTATGTATAATTTAATAACATTCTTTAACCATTATAAAAGAGGTTAACACACCCTCTACTAAAACAAAGTACAAGGAAAGGGTTAATTTCGCAAACTTGTTATTATTTGAGGTTGTTTGAATGTAGATATCTACTAGGACATATTTATCACACATTTCCATGCTTCTTAAAAATGAATTTTAAAATATTATTAATATGTTTTAAAGTCATTTTTACCCATTATTGACTTTTTATAAAACATTTTGAAAGGAATCTTTACATATTTTTCCAAACAAGGTACTTTATGACCTTTTCAACCAATTAAGGAAAGAATGTTTTTTTAACCTATACTGTGTGAGTGGCTATTTTCCACCATTATGACGCTTTAACATTTTGAAGATTCCCTTAATATTTTACAAGTTTATTTTTAAAATAAATTTTTTATTTTATAATTGTGCATCTTTTAAATGATTTAAAGTAAAAAAGGAATATTTCTCTCAAATAGTTTTGATGAATTAATTAGATTATTTCCATATATGTCAATATCCTTTGTTGGATTTTTTTATTAATTGTGGTTCATTTATTATTATAAAATATTCCATATTATATTGAAGTTTTTATGAAATTTTTTATTATGGATGTTCTATTTTTATACCATTTGTGATTTATGGTTGAAGTATTACCATTTCATATAATATGAATTTTTATGTTATGTTTCACCATTTTCATATAAGGAATGTATTAGACTTAGTAAGTGACAGGTGGGGCCCACTATAGCCCCTCGATGCATCGGTAGGTCTCATGAGACAAACTAGATATGTGCTTAGTCAAGTACTTTCCCATTTATTTTCATATATGGATTTGGTCGAGTCCTTAACCATTTATTTTTAGATGTCTTGGTCGAGGCCTTGATGGTATGTTTTAGATGTCTTACATTATGAATTCTCTCATTATGAGATTAGTTATTGATATTACATGTGATTATTCAACTAGTATAATACCAATGTGAATGTTTAAAGGTAATTATTTGATTGAATCTTTTCATATTTTGTTCAATTTTATGTTTAAAATGATTGTGTTGAAGTTTTATACTTGCCTTAAAGTTTATGGTTATTTATGATAGCTTCTGCTACATTGTTTACCCATATTGAGAATCTAATATCACCCCTTTCTTATGTTTTATTTTTTCATGATTAGAAGAAGTGTTTTATTATTGATATTCAGGGTTAATCTATCAGAACAATGTAATTATCAATAGATTATCTATGTTCTATTTTATTTTTTGAAATTTTAATGTAAAGTTCATGTATATAAGCTATTTTCCAAGACACCTAAACTGCTCGGTCCTTCAGAATTTGATTCCTTGTAATCATGAAAATGTATAAAGATAATTCCCTAGATCCAAGATTCTGGGGTTGAGGAATTAAAATTGGTATCAGATTAATATTAGCAACAACCTTGGAAATTAGATTTTGAAATCTTGGATTAGAAAACATAACCCTATAAATAACTTTGTGGATTAGTCTAAGTATAGGATATTATCCTTTATATTTGGTAATGTATAAACTTGGTTAATCCTATGGAATTATGTATTGATAAGAATATGGAATCATTTAGATATTATATAAATTATTTTTCATGACTATATCACTATGATTAGTGTTTATCACTTTGTTCATTGAGTTTTGGTCCATGGTTAGAATTAGAAAGTTTAAAATAGTAATTGTTATACTACTGATAATGAAGATACTACATTAAATGAGATGAAGGAGGTATTAAGTAATAAGATATTTAATTGTATTTAATGGTTTATGAGTGAAGTGGAATGATTAAGGATTTTTTTTTATTTGGATTCAATAATTATTACATAAATGATTGTATGTTTATAAAATTCATGAGATATATAAGGATCATATTACAGTACTTCTTCTTTAAGGATTTAGAGGCATAAGAGTTGTCATTATGGATGAAAGGGTGATCAAATATTTGGTATGTGAAAATAAGAGAAACATTATACTATTTGGGTAATCTGATGTTAAGATTGATTTTCAAAATTTAGAGACCTTTTTGGATAGTGAATTTGGATGGAAGTATTTTGGTCACGTCTTAAGGTTGAAATGGAGTAAGTTGAATAATGGATATTATTATTTGAGGTTAAGGTATGATTTATTTTATAAATTGGTATAACATCTTTAGTTTTAGTAAAAATTTATAGGATGAAGTGAAAATAGATCAAAGCACAACCAAAGGATAAAATTGATGGAATCAAGTATGTTCTCTCAAGTAATTATCTATATATTAAAATAATCCCTAGACTATAGGAAAAATTATCTAAAAAACGTGTTATCCAAAATACATATCTCAAGTTAACAATCAATTGAACCAATATAATTTTAAATCATCATATATTTATGGATTTTAGGCCCTTAATTTTCCATTTATTGTTCACTTTTTTGTGATTGATGACTTCAATCACTCCCTACAAAAATTTATGTTGTTCCTCCAAGTACAGTTCTTCACTTTCCACTAATGTTATCCTTTTAGAAATCCTAATTTGGTGATGAATTTCACATTTCCCTTTCCCTTTTTTTAGAATTATATTTTTTTAACCCTATTTATGATGTGGGTTTTCCACAAAGTATTTTTTTAGTATAAATATTTTATTTTCTAAGTGCAATTTCAAATTGTAAGGACGCAATTTATTAAAGGAGAGGAGAATGTAACACCTTGAGACTTTATAATATTTTCATTTATAAATAAATTTAATTTTGTTTATTTTTTTATTTTTACACAACACAATTTTAATCTTACTCTACACTCAATAATGAGTTGAATTGTGTTACACACAAGGCCCAGTTTTACCAAACAACAACATATTTATAAAATGTTATTATTTAATATAATATATAACCTATCTGTTAAATTAGAGGCTATGAATAGTATTAAATAAATTTTAAATTTTATGTATTCCATATAATTTTAACATTCATCTTTTTTATTTTCTAGACATGATATAAGAAAATATTTCATTTTTTGGATAAAAGAAGTATTTTTCAAAAATACAGTTTTGTCACTTTTTGATGGTACACCCATTTTAAATCTAGTTTTTGAAACTTTTATATATTATATTTAAAAAAATAAACTTCTCATTTTGAAGTGGGATATAAAAATATTCTTTGTATGAATTTTTGGTATTTTTCTTATAAGTTTTATGTTTTGATGAATAGTAAAAATATACTAAATTTTAATTGAAAACAAATTTTTTCATTGAAATAATTTGCATGATTAAATTATTTTATTCAATGGTTTTAAAATATAAATCAAATATTTTTTGTCATTTAATATAATTTTGGTCATTGTAATTAATTTTAAATTAAATTCAGATGTAAAAAACATGTCAATCTTTTGTAATGTTTTAACTTTCAAATACCCATTTTTCATTCTGAAAAGGGAATTTATTTTAAATTAATTATTGAAAATTATGTGTTTTGAATTTTGAAAAATGGATTTTATATTTGTAATTATTGGTTCCAAATTATTTAAATAGGTTCATTTTATTTTCTGGCATTATGAAGATTAACTTTAGTAATTTTTTATTACCACGATTAAGGGTAAATCGAGTAATTAAAGGTGAAAATAATATTATAAAACTACCCTGAAACCTATCAAAATCCTATTCAGTGACTATATCCGACCCTTATCATCTATGTTTCTAAATTGAATCAATTAATGGACCCTTTTCTATGAATATAACATGACTATTATTATAATTAATGAATGTGACAAAATGTCAAACTCTCATTTCTTATAAGTATAATAATTTTAATATAGAGATCTCCCGGAGAAAAAATAGACTATAAATAGTATATAGAAATATAAAATAATTCACTACATCATATAAATTTATTTATAATTTTTATAGATTAAATTTTTACCATTAATGATGACACAATAGTGATAAAGAAAATATTTTATTTATAGAAATATCAAATAAATGATAATAAAAAATATTAAAATAAATATAATTTGACTTAATTAGTGACGTACATTAATTTTATAAAACAAATATACATGTTAGTGACATATTTTAATTTTTGGTTTAAATTTATCATGTTGGTTTGATATTTTTAAAAATGAAAATATTGAATAGTATTAAAATTGACATAAATGATATTTAAAAATATATATTATTTTATTGAATGATATAAAACTTATAAGAATATAAAATTTAAAAAAAATGATTTTAATAATTTCAAATATGTCATAAATGATCCAATTGGGATTCGTTTGGAATTTTATACTAACTATATTAACCCTATAGTGTGAAAATATAAGAAGACATGGTAAAAGTTAAACTGTTTAGCTAAGGGTTAAATCCAAATAGTGTTAATTTTATGCCCTAAACATGTCTAAAATTAATTTTCTTATGTGATTTATACCCATAATAATATTATACTATAAATAAATCATTTTTGATCTATTTGAAACAAAAAATCAATTTATAATAAATTAATAATTTAAGATCTTCCAAAAATACCCTTCGCCTCTCTTATAAAAGGGCACATCTCCTTCTCTTTAATTCACACCTATAAATCCCTTTTCCTTAGAAAAAATATTACCACATATCCTCCCAACTTCCCTAACTTCATCCTAGAGTCCATTGGGAAGAAATCCATCCTAAGAAGTACTTTTGTGAAAATCAAAAGAAAACACTCAAAAAAGGTAATTGTTTTATCACCTCTTTCGATGTTCTTTTTTATTCTACTTACTATTTCTATATTATTTATATAAAAATGGGTTAAATACAGTATCATACATATAATTATATGTTACTATAATCATTGAATAACCATTTTAATCATTTTATCTATCCTATGAATAAAAATATCATCATTCGGGTGTACGTAAGGCTTACTGTCTCCACATCGTGGTGTAATTTGTTATTCAACACTAATTTATTGTATGGATATGGTGATGATTATAATGAATATAAATAATTAATATAACATTATAATGATTCTATATAATTAATATACCATCCAATTACATACCATTTATCCATCAAGGTAATGATATTGTCGCTTGGGGGTACTTACGGCCTACCGTCTCCACGACATGGTGAGATTCATTCTCTATGTTAACCAAGCAAGAATGATTATACAATTTATATTATAAGAAAAAAATAATAAATATAAACCTTATATCATTATGTATATGAATAAAATACATCCTATGCATAAAAAACATGACTTACATGTAAAAATTTGAATGGGAAAATGAAGCACTTAACAGCCGAAAAATGGTAATATTGAAATACTATTAAAAATGATATAATAGGATCATATATGATATCATAAATATGTATATAGTCCAGGTATAATTTAATAACATGATTTAACCATTATAAATGAGGTTAACACACCCTGAACTAAAATAATGTATAAGGTAAGGGTTAATTTCTCAATCTCATTATTATTTAAGGTTATTTATACATAACTATCTACAGAGACATCTTTATCATCCACATCCATGTTTCTTAAAAATATATTTTAAAATATTATTACTATTGTTTAAAGTACTTTTTACCCATTTTTTACTTTTTATAAAAAAAATTGAAAAGAATCATTCCCCCATTTTCCAAACGAGGTACTTTATGACGTTTTCGACAAATTAAGGAAATAATGTTCTTTTAACTTATATGGCGTGAGCGACTATTTTATGTCGGTATGACATTTTAACATTTTTAAGATTCCCTTAAAATATTATGAGGTTATTTTTAAATGAAATTTTTTAATTTATAATTGTGCGACTTTCAAAATATTTAAAGTAAAAAATGGATATTTCTCTCAAAGAGTTTTAATGAATTTATTAGATTATTTTCATCTATGTCAGCATCCTTTATTGGAATTTATTCTTAAATAAGGTTGATTTATTATTATACAATCTTCCATATTGTATTGAAGATTTTATGATATGTTTGAATGTAGATGTTTTATTTTTATACAATTCATGGTTTATGGTTAAAGTATTAACATTTCATATAATACGAATGTTTATGTTATTTTTCACCATTTTAATATGAGGAACGCATTGGAATAAGTAAGTGATGGGGAGGCCTGATATAGCCCCTTTATGCATTGGTAGGTCTCATGAGACAAACTAGATATGGACTCTGCCAAGGCCTTGCCCATTTATTTTCAGATATGGATTTGGCTAAGGCCTTAACTATTTATTTTTAGATGTCTTAGCTGAGGTCTCGATGGCGTGTTTCAGATATATGGCATTACTCATTCCCTCATTATGAGATTAGTTATTGATATTAAATTTGACTATTAGACTACTATAATATCCATGTGAATGTTTCAATGGAATTACTTATTTTATTCTTGCCATATTTTTTTCAAATTTATTTTTAAAAGGATTGTGTTGCAGTTTTATACTTTCCTTAAATTTTATTGTTATTTATCAAAGCCTATGCTATATTGTTTACCCTAATTGAGCATCTCAGTTAACCCCTTTCTTATGTTTTATTTTCCCAGGATTCCAGAAGTGTTTTATGATTGATATGCAGGGTTAAGATAGTATAATAATGGTATTATCAAAGTATTATATATGTTGTATTTTATATTTTAAAATTTTAATGTAAATTTCATATATGTAATCTATTTTCCAAGACTACTAAATTGATTGGTCCTTTAGGATTTGATTCCTTGTAATCATGCCAATGTATAAACATAATGCACCAGCTTTGGGATTCTAGGGTTGGGGTGTTACACATCGGTCCAAGGATGAGATAATATCCTCAATTATAAGAATAATAAAAACCCCAACATAGCATGTGTATAACCCAATAGTGAAATGATATCAACTATAATAGGAAAATTTAGAACAAAAATTATAATTCATTCAACTTTGCATTTATCCCGAACAAGGGTTCACAACACCTAAGCATGGCTTATGAACACATTCAGAGTATTACTAATCCCTAATCTATTGTCTCCAAATAGTAAAGATATAAAGGAACCTCCTCTGATATAACATTTTAATGTCTTAGTCCCGGATGGAAATCATAAGTGCTCTAATCCTGGTTGGACACGTGACATCAAGCACATCTCCTAGAATTCAAGAGGCTACCGACTAGCAGTGTGGGCCTAGGGTGAGTCTATGGAGAGACTATGCCCTCATTACCAAAGTGTATCATAGTAGATAACATATCATAACATGTAAATAGTGGATGAATTATAAATAGATAGATGGAATAGAAGAAGTATATTGGAGTAATAAACAAATGAAACAACTAATACTCACATAAAAAATTTAATGATGATATTTCTTGTCACTATAATGTTGTAAAACATGGATATAATCCATCAGGCATAACATGCTATAAAAAGGTAGAAAAAAAGGAACCAAAAACTATCCCCAGCATCCCAAGATCTAGCTCAGTCATCTATTACCAGCTCCATTCTAAGCAATAAAGCAATCAAGTGTCCAAATTAGTACTCTTCCCTTTGAAAACACCTATATGCATGTAGTCTTCCCAGGTTTTCATGGAACCTAAATAGGATGTGAGATAAATCTAAGTATCCCACCACCAATGGAGTCTATAACATCTAGTCCATTTAATATAAACTAAAACAATGTGAAAGAATGCAAGTATACAAGTAAATTATTACAGTAACATAAATACCTAAGTACCTACTTCGGTCCTCAGCTGGTGTCTGAACATATAACTAGTTCATTAATTAATTAAGTTCAGATTTATAATTAAGTCATGTGAGGTGATAACAGCATTGACATGATGATATGAATAGTGATTGTTCCAAGATTTAAAAAAGGAATCTTGTAATAATATTAATAAAGAAAGGGATACAAGGTAACAACCAAAGAATCCAATACCTCAAGGGTCACCAATTCAGTAGCAACTACTACCTGGATCAGGGGTAAGAGTGTAATATAAGGATTGTTATCTAAGCATTCCATAATGGTGTGATCTAACTGATTCTAAGGAATACAACCAAGGTAAAACATGATAGGTAATGGATAGGCCCAAGGAGGTAACCAAGGAACCTTGTGTCTATAACATCCATGTTGAAACTATGAAGTGTATCAAAGTAATATGGTAACAGTAAAGGATGGATTCTATTGTTTCATGTCATTCATCAACTAATAGATGAGGATTGGGTTCCAAGGTGGGTCTCAACTAAGTAAACTGGCATCCTTGAATCGGAATGGAATCCACGAGTGCTCAAGGAATTCCCTCAAGAGTCCAATATCTAACTTGAGTCTTACTACTCCTAATATGATCTCAAGGTCCATATACAATTATTCACTATGCCATTAATTTATTTAAAAATTAAGGCCATGTAATTAACCATTCCTTTTATTGGGTTAACTTGGTTCAAGAATGTCCTTTCATTAGTGTGACAAGGCTAAGGGGCATGCAATCATTATTTCGTTCATTAACTTCATGATCATTTCACTTGGTTAATTCTTCTACCTTGCATCAAAAGTGTAAAGGGGTGGTATTACATGAAACTAAACATTAGTTTTTATTCAATTGGGCTAAGTCATATATATACAACATAATTTCCAATTCTCTTTATAATTTATTAATCAAATTGAATCACTTGCCTTGGGTGAGTCAAGTGACAAGAAACCGCAAGGGCTAGTCAAGCCAACTCAATAGTCATTTAAGAATAGAATGGCTTACGATTAGCATATTCAAGCCTAGGTACACATGAACAGTGCCTCAAACAAATATAAAAACCTCAAAGGTATATACTATAGAAACACCCCACTTGGGGTGGTCGGTATTGTGGACATAATCACCAGAATTGAATGACATATATGTCATGGGTATTAGAACATAGTTCTAAAGACTAAAATAAAGTCATGTTAATTAAATAGGTGATGCCTATTGAAATTGACATGACCATGTAAAAATTTATAAAACAAGGAAGCTTGAGGGATGGTTTATGGAGCACCTACCTTATACTTGTATGGCTCTCCTCATCTAGGATCATTCTCTAGTTCAGCCTGGATTGGAAGAGATCTGAAAATGGATCAATTACCTAAAGTTTGGACATATGATCTTGTATCTAAATAGCATCATCTATGGTAATAATAATGAAAAATAATAATAAAGTAATCAAGATATTACTAGCGTAGATCCAATGAGATGAATTGTGATTAAAGTGGACTCTGGATGTATTTTTGATATAAATTCCTATTTTAGATGAGGAAAATATCTCAAAAGGTGGGAATTGGAGGCTCTATCCACTAGAAAAATAAATGGGAAGGAGTGTCGGTTTTAAAACATAATTTAAGGGTAAAATTATAAATTCATCAAAAAATATTCTTCACAAGGTTGGAGCACACTGTTAGTGAAATCATGTGCTAACCATGCACGTTCTATTGTAGGGAGGGGGAATCTCAACGGTTATTCCACACTGTTAGAGAAACCATGCTCCAACTTTGAAAAAACCCTCTAAAATTTTTTCTATTGTTTTCACATGGTCATGTGGCCCAAATCATAGGGTAAGGGAAATCCATGCACCCTCTTACTTCCCATTGTCTATCCTCAGATGGTTTAAACTAACAAAAAACTGGGTTTCGGGCTCCGAATAAGCCCCAGACACCCCAGAGACACCTATGAACTCATAGGAATCCATATTAGGTACAAAATAAATAATTAGGAAAAGATTTAAAGGATCCATATCTAATTAAAAAACTGGGTTATTATAATTTATGAGGAGGAATACAAAGTAAATAAATAATAGGAAAGGGAACCAAACAGTATTTCAGTATCCTTCAATACTTCTAACTCAAAGAAAAAAATGAAAATATCATAGATAATAATTATGGATAAGATGATTCACCTACTGAAAGTGATGAGGATATGGATCACTTAGCCAAAAGATTCAAGAATTTCTATAGGAAGAATAAATTATTCAAGAAATAGAATTGTAGAGGTAAGTATAATAATAAAGGTAACTAGATAAGAGAGTGGAAAAACTATGATCCCACTAATGAGATAACATGTTATGAATATAAAATAAAAATACATATAAAATAAGAATTTACTATACTAATATATAAGAAAATTATGTTTAAAAATGTTAAAATTATAAATAGGATATTAAAGCCGCATTGAGTGACTCAGAGGACAGATCAAGTGATTTGTAATCAAGTAGACAAGACAAAACTGACAAGGCTAATTTTTGTTTCCTAAAAACACATATGTGGTATCAAATATTTTTCCTACATCTTCAATTCATATTTCTAACCTTTCTGAGAATGAAAATACTGATGAAAATATTTCCAGTGATGATTTATTTGAAAACTAAAATATTATGGAGGAAACATTTAATGATCTTAAGGATAAATATAAAAGTTTCAAGAATTATTATGATATGTTTGATCACTTTAAAAATTAATTTTTATAGAAAAATATAATAATGACTAAATATTAAAAGATGATAATGGACATAAAATTTATATTGAGAAATTGAAGAAAGATTTGGAAAGATTTATTAATGGTCAAGAAACTCCAACTCAGATGATTTGTAAAAAAACAACTCCAAAATACCCTAATATAATTGGTTACCAATTTGTATGGAGGAAAATTTATAAGAATAAATTTGTTCCTATTTATAGTTCAACTATTTCAATTAATAATTATTATTCTTCTGGGCCTAAAATATTTTTTGTTTCTATAAGATTAAAATCTACTTGTAGGAAAGTAATTAAACAATTTTGAAATCCTAAGGCTCTTATTACTAACATTTTTTAACCCAATTAAATATAGGTACTAAAATCATGTTGTGTTAATATTTTGTTTTATAAAACCTTATTGAATAATACTATTAAGGAACTGTGGTATCTGGATAGTGGATTTTCGAAAAACATGAATGAGGACTACTAAATTTTCAAAAACCTTATCAAATTGGATGGTGGCCATGTCAATTTTTGTTTCAACACTAAAGTAAAAATAATTAGAATTAGTCAAATTGGTAACTCTAGTACTATTTTAATTTCTGAAGTGTTATTTGTAGATGGATTAAAATATATCTTATTAGCATCTCATAGTTATGTAATGATGGTTGTAATTTTAAATTTTATAATAGTGATTATAATGTTTATTATTTTAATCATGTTTTAATCTTTGCTACTTTGTGAAAGGAAAATGTTTATTCTATTAATTTGAATTCATTACTTCTGAAAATATTTATTTTTTAAGTAACTTTAATAATGAATATTATATTTGGAATAGGATACTAGGACATTGAAATATACACTCTCTTAGAACGATAACTATGAAATTATTAGTCAATGATCTTAAAAAACTAGAATTCCCTAAAGAAAAATTTAGTAACCCATCTCAAAAAGGGAAACAAAAAAAATATATTTAAAACTAATGAAAGAAGTTTCAACTTATAAACCACTAGCATTGGTTCATATAGATTTTTTTGAACCCTATAGAGTTTTTATATTAAACAGGAATCACTATTCTTATGTTATAGTGGATGAATTTATTATATACACATGGGTATTATTCCTATCTCACATAAGTGAATCTTATTCTATTTTTTCAAGTCTAAAAATATGTATAGAATCTAAGTGGACTTATAATTATTTCCTTAAGAAGTGATCATGTCTATGAGTTTGAAAATCAAAATTTTTAATCATTATGGTCACAACACGTCTATAATAACAAATTTTTCTATCCTAGGACCCCACAATAGAAAGGTGTACTATAAAAAATAAATAGAACCCTTTAATAAATTTCTCGAACTATGCTCAATGGGTATGATTTACTTATTTATTTTTTTGTGTGAATTATTAATAAATTTATAATTAGACCCATTTTAAAGAAAACCCTATATGAGTAATAGAATTGTAGATAACCAAAATTAATTACTTTAAATTTTTTGGTTGTAATGTCAGTATTCCCAATACAAAAGATAATACAGAAAAAATTCATCCAAAATTAACGAAGTAATTTACCTTGGATATTTAACATCCAATAATAAATATATGTTATTTAATAAAAGAACCAAGACTGTAGAATAAGTTTTATATACCAAATTTGTTGAAATATATCCACATTAACCAAATAACCATTTAGATAACCATTAGGATGACCCTTCTAATTTAGATATGAATTCTAAATCTAGTGATAATTCAGACCAATCTACTTTAAAAAAATATCATAATTATGAGGAACTATTTGAACCTAAAACTATAGAATAAAATTAAGTATCAAATACTTCAAATAATATAACTATTAATACACATAAATAAAATCCTATATAAGTATTTATAGGAGGCCTAAATAGAGGAACAAAAACATGAGATTCTCTAATAGATCAGATTGAAGATCAAGATTTCTTGCCACATCTTGAACCTAATAACATCACAATAGTAATAAATGATGAGTTATATGTAATTAAACTTCAAGAATAACTAAAACCTTTTGAAAAAATAGATTATGGGAACCATTTGAAGAACTTAAATACTACCTAACCATTAGAACTAATGCATGTTTAAAAACATGGTAGATCATTCAGGCACAAAAATTAAAAATAAATCAAGACTGATTGCACAAGGAAACAATCGATAGGAAGCTATTGACTATGAGAAAACCATTACACCTATATCTAGACTTGAATCCATCAAAATATTTCATTCTTATATATAACATTTAGCTTTCAAATTATATCAAATGGATTTCAAGAGTGCATTCGTAAATAGTTATATAATTAAGGGTTTTTTGTAAAAAAACCCTATATACTAAAACCCACACATTCTAAATCATTTTATTAAATTAAAAAAATCTTTATATGGTTTTAAAAAAAGATCTTATAGCTTGGTATGATAGCCTCATATAATTTTTTATTTATAAAAGTTTTACTAAAAGAATAGTTGACCCTAATTTATTTATTAAAATATTTTTAAAATATATTTTAATAATAAAAAATCTATGTTCATGATATTATATTTGGATCTTAAATAAACTCTTTGTGTACTAAATTTTTAAAACTGATGCAAAATGTATTTGAAATGAGTTTGATGGGTGAGTTAAAATTATTTCTCAGATTTTATATTTTTGAAATGGATAGATATAATGGTAGTGATACTCCCATGAGTACAAGATATAAAATTTATCTTCATGAAACTAGGAAACCATTTGATCAACCCACTTATAGAGGTATGGTTGGAAGTTTACTATACTTAAATAATATACAAATAAATATTATGTTTATCATGTGTATGTGTGCCTAGTTTTAATCAAATCTAGACGAATCACATTTACTTTATATGAAAAAAAAATTCAAATATCTCAAAATTCCTACCAAATTAAGAATATTTTATTCTCAAGAAAAGGCATTTGATTTAGTGAGTTATTCATATGTATATTTTTTATGGTTTTAAGATAGAAAATTCACTTCAAGAAAATTCCAATTTTTTGGGAAAGTCTCTAGTTTCATGGTGTAGTAAGAAGAAAAACTTTGTTGCATTATCCACTATTGAAGTTGAGTATATAGCTGCAGGACGTTTCTGTACATAGCTTCTATAGATGAAAGAAACATTGCTAAACTACAGGTATCAATTCCAACATGTCCCTATAAATTTTGATAATATAACTATGAAAAGTATTTCTAAGAATATTGTATCACAATATATAAAAAAACACATTTATATAAGAAATGAATTTTTGAGAGATAATTTTCAAAAATAAGAAATAACTATTGAATTTATTAGTACTAAACATCATCTTATAGATATATTTAAAATACCTTTGAATGTTGATTAAATCAACTATATCAGAAATGAATTTTATATGATAAATTAAATCTAAATTTTTCAATTTATTTTTAGAATTTTTAGATATTTAAATTATTATTTAATTGTTTATCTTCTCTTTGTAAATATTTTACAGAAATTAAATGTGAATTATGGTTCACACAATCAGTATATCGACCATGAGTTTTTTTTCATTCAATCTGTACACCTATCATGATGATTTTCTCATGTAGTTAATATACCTACCGTGAAACTTAACTCATATGGTCACTATACTTACCAAGAGTGTTTACTCCCATGGTCTCTACTTACCAACCATGAGTTTTTGTACATGTAGTTAGTATACCTACCATTAGGTCATAGTCAATATACTTACCATACCATTTTTATCATGGATCTGTAGTTAGTATACATACCATGTCTATTCTATACATAGAATATTTCATGAAAATGTTTTAAGGGTATTTTCTTTATGTTTATAATTATTTTAATCCTTAAAGGATTGAAATGAAATTTGAATTATAATAAGAATCAATGCATATATGTTCCCAAAAATATCTCTCTTCATTTTGAAACCTTTCATGTAAATCGAACCCTCATATCTAGAAACCTCTATCTAAACCCTGAACCTCTCAAGAAACTGAATCCAATCAAAATATATGAGCATGAACTGCATGTTGGATGATGAATTTACTACTCACTCTCATCATTCAAAGAATTTTAATAAATCTGAAGGTAGAACAATCCTGATAGTAGATTTGATAAATCTACATCTCATCGATCATTAAGTTTCTACCAAAAAAGAATTTGATGCACAGTGGCTATAATAGAGGAAGTTACAAGTTTGTAATGTGATTCGGAATTAGAAATGGGTAGATTTATTTAAAGATAATGGTAATATATTTTACACAAAACATATCAAGGTTTTTTTATAAACAACTAGAATTTGTACCTATATAGAAAAGAGATATCATTAAGATGATGGTCAGTGGTGAAGTTCTAGAGTTTTCTTCAATGTGATGGGAAAAATGCTTAGGTGTGTCACATAAAGGATAATTTTGAGGATTACCAGAGCTCATATCCAATTAACCATGATCTCTTTGAGTTTAAAAGTGATTTATAATACCTCTCTAGGAATGGAACTAAAAAAATACCAACCACTATTGAGATGAGTGGGGAATTTAGACTACTAGTTAAATTCATCTACCAGCTAATATTTCCATGAAAAGGACATTTCAATCAATGCACCAAAATCTATTTTTCTTATTTTTAATTAAAAATGGTGTTCAAATTAGTCTATGTATATATTTCATGATACATATGTATGAGTTGTGTAATATTTCTTAAAGTTCAGTTATTTACCTTACCCAAATCAAATATTATTCTTGTTAGAGTCTAAAGTCTTAGTTCCTCTGGGGGAGGAAAGAATAAATTCTACAGATGGTTTGTATATTTCTCAAAATATTTTTAAGAAAATGAAAGTCAATTATAACTTATTGAAAAGGTTGTGTGAGTAAATTCCTAAAAACCTATTTGAGAAGGTTGGTCCAGTAAAGTATCATGTTAGACCATGGGATATGGTGAATTCAGGTCTTAAACCTGAAAATCTGGTTTTGTATTCTGATGATGAATTGGCTGTTGATGAGGAAGCTAAGGAATCCCATGGGGATGACAGTCCAGTCACACATTCATGTCTTGTAGACCACCTAACTCCCCTTTACTTTTATCATCGCCTGAGGAAAAACTTAAGTCATAGGAACATGATAAAATAGAAATATCTATAACTAGATATAAGTCTGAGTGGGATGATTCTATTGACTCAAATGCATCTCCTACTATAGTAAGTACTCCAAGAAAACCTATACTAGAAGCATATACTAAGGGGTAGAAGTCCCCAAAACCTATTGTTTTGGGCCTAGAGTATTCAAAATCTGAGGATTATTATGATAAGTGCAATCCACCTGGACATGGTGGACCTTTCATCCCTTCTATTCAGAGAGTTCGTGAGGGATCTCTCATTATTCTAATATATTCTCAAGAAATTCTTGAGGTTTCTCATTTGAGACCCACGGTTGACCAAAATCTTCAAGACATCTTTAGTAATACTCCCACCAATGATAGTGAGGAATATGAGAGATATAATTCTCTTCATGTAGATTTTGATGTTAATGAACCTACTATTCATGAAGAAGAAGTTGATGATAATTCTATACTTGAATATCAGTTTGAAAGAGATAGATTAGTGAAGGATTTAACTGAGTTAGATGGAAGGAATCAGGCTTCTGATCCATAAAATTCTTTAACTTATCTTATTCCTTCTACATCATATATTACGAAGGATTATTTTAATTAATTAAAATCAGATATTATGAGTGTTTTCATAGAAGTGTTTATTGGTTTTAAAAATTATTTAGAACCTACTTGAGGAAAATACTCTAGAAGGATAGTGATGTCAGTTATTTCTCATATTCAACCCAAATTTTATCTTGAGATGAATTTGATGAGAAATTATAATAAGGATCTGAAGTCACAGTTAGATTCTTTGAAAGTTGACCTTTATGATATGATGGTCCAATAAGACCAGAGGTATATGAGTTTATCCCTTTAGGATTATATATCTACTACTCCTACTTCTATGCATCCTGCTTCTCCCCTTGTTCATCTAGTTTTTTATTTATAAAATAACTAATAAGGGATGAGTTGAAGGCTGTTTTTGATGAGTTCATGACAACCAAAGAAGTTCTGTTAGATTTTGTTCAAACACATGCTTCTAAAACCATAGAACATGTCAACGGAGATATTAAGAAAACTAGGAATGATAGATAACTAATAAAAAGGGATATTTATTTTTAAAATAGTATAATTTTTACAAAATAAAATTTAAACAGTATGTTTAAAACACTTTCCTTGGATCTCAAGATGTCACCTTTTACCCAAGATGTCGCCATTTCCCCTCAAACTACCTATTCTTCCCCTTATTTTACCTCTAATGGAAATTACCTTATCCTTCCTTCAAATTTTAGGGATTTTCTATGTTCATATTATTTTTATAAATCATGATAATGACTACTTTTAATTTTTTTTTTAATATCTTCTAAAATATTAATGAAATAATCCTATTTTTTCACAGTTGAACTAACATTTTTCTTATTCTATATTTATTTTTCCTCTAAATAAATTTTTGATAATCCCAAAATGGATATAAAGTGTGATAAATAAATTGAATTTACTATAAATATTTGAATAATTTAAGGGCCTTGATAAACCTTTAAGAAATTAAGATATATATGTTTCGATTCTCTGAAAATATATTTTTGATTTACTCATTTCATTTCATTTTAAATGTCATGATTTGTAATTATTAAAAAGGGGGATATTTTTAGATTATTCTAGAACCTAATTATTTTTATGATCCCAAATAATGTTAATAATTTTATTAATCATTTTCATGTTTTCTGTAAGGAAATGGGTTTTTGGAAAAACTTTCAAAATTGGATACATCTGGAACATAGCTTAAAACCGTATTGTGTGTGTAATGTACTTACCATGTGAAGAACTTAACCTAACCGTGAAGTTTAACTAACTATGTAGAACTAATTGCATGTTTTTCTCTAATTTTACTCATGAGTGAAAACAAAATCATGTGTCAAATGAGAAAATTTGGTCCAAGTTATTAACTTACACTACATTGAAGATGAACCTACCATGCATTGAGAATCAAATTTACCATGCGATGGGTAAGGTGAATTTCTCTAAATATTTTACTAACCACGTTTATCTATATATATAGTAACCTCAAGAAAAACTACCAATCGTATGAAGATATGTACCTACCATGAGTATAATATAAGTGATCATGCAAAGTAATGAAACTACTGTGCAAATCAGTGAAGTGGACACATGAAGGAAACTACCTACCATAGAGAGAAATTTAGTTACCATTTAATGGTAAGTAAAATTTCACTATGTATTGACCACATGTGTTATTTCAACAACTATATAAATTCATGAACCTGTTGTATGAACAAATGGACAAACTTCATTAATAAATGAAGTAATTGTGGCTATTTTTCATGAGAAGTTTTCATACCAACTACCCATGACAACCAACCATGAGCTGAAGTAATTGTACCTAAGTGAAGACCACCCTACTATGGCTAACACAGTAGTGTATAATTTTCAAATATCCAATGTATAGTTATCCAATATTAATTTTAGAGTCAGTTCAGTTAAGGTTTCTTTAAATGTTCTCCAATTCGTAATTTTGTATAGAGTTATTTTTAAGACAAATAGGTTATTGTGTAAAATATATATTGAATATACTATTACAAGAACATAACAGGAACATTTTAATGCACTATTTATACATATATGAGACCTTAAAAACACTTTACAAACCTTTGATTTCCTACACTTCCTGTGAAAACTCATTTGAAGCTTTTCAAGGAGAAATTCAAAGACTTATGAACAACTGAATCTGATCAAAATGAGCTACACTAATTTTTCATATCTATCAATATTTTTCCTTTTTTGTTAATATTTACTTTTAATATTTGTTTTAATATACTCTATTTATCTGTAAACATGGTCTCATGTACTGAACTGGATATTTATTGACACTCTCTTTCAAATATTTTCATTTTTAATCACACTTATTATTATGGAAGAGGTCAAGTGTGACCTGGGAACTTTTTAATCCATGAATAAATATGGTATGTGATTTTCTATAATCCTGGATGTTTTGAGTAAAGAATCTTATAAAAAAAATGATTAAGGTTTGGAATCAGTTTATTTTATTATAAACAACATGGAAGAAGGTGATTTCCAAGTAGTAGGGATTAAGTATTGCTTTAACACTAAACCCATTTATTAATTCCCTTTGTTTTATTTCTAGATTTTTTTTTACTATTTTAAATATCAATCTAGTATACTTTTTCAAATTAATAACAAAACAATTACTTTTATGGTTGGCTTTAAATGTTTGTTATATACTGTGTTTGATACTGGTAAATTAGTTTCAAAAGTTAGAATGAGTTTTTCAAACTTTTTTTAACTATATTCTGATAAATTTTTTGATAACATTTTTAAAAATAAAATTATATAATTATATTACTTTATTTATCTATGTATATTTTATAAATTGGGGAATTTATGTTTTCAAATATTTTTAACATAAATTTTTATTAGAAACTCAATTCACCCACCCTCTTTGGTATTCCATCCCGACCAATAGGTATGATAATTATGAATATGGTTTTTCTATAGATTTATAATAAATATTAATTTATTATATATTATGTTAAGAGAGTGTATGAATCATGTTGGGACTTGAGGTAAGTGTTTCTCATATCACTTCTATTTTTATGATACATATTCTATATTCACCACTTATTTCTTTTGTGTGGTGTATATAAGGATTGGAAATTTATTTGATGAATCTTTTTATGAAAAATATAGAGATTTAAACATACATATAATTTTATCTCTTTAATGAGTTTTTTTAATATATTTTCAATATTTTAAGGATTATTTATCTCAATATTGTTTCATTAATACATGTCTCGTATTATGAACCTATTTTTGTTTATAGGGTGTATATAATATCCTCATTGATATTTTATATCATGAATATCTTCATATTAATAGTCATTAAATTTCTATTTCATGTTATTTATTTCAAATGGTTTATGATCCATTAGTTACCAAAGTAGAAAGGGTTTACATCGCAATCTCTTTTAATTTTAGGATTTTCTATGTTAAATTTCCACTAAGAGAAATTATATGATACTTATCCTCTAAACCAAGTCTATTTTATTCTCCTCTAGTTATTTATGATATTTTCCTATTTTACTTAAATTTTGTTATATTTTTTTACTCCAAATGATCAAGAAATTATTTTTAATAAAAATAGTATTTATTTCTTCTTGGGTTGGGGATATTTTTTTCCATGTCTAGGTTCTTTAAAATGTTTTAAATAATTATACTTTTTTATGGTATGATAATTGTTTAAATCTATTTTAGAACATATATTAAATTCTTTTCAATTTTTTTAAAAAATCAATGTTTTCTTTACGGGTATTGATGAATTTTCACAAAAAACTATGAAAGAAATCATTGTTTTAATTTTTACCAAATGAATGGATTTTTCTAATGTCATGAACTTCCTTTACTTTGAATCTTACTTTTCATGTTTCAATGGTGATTTTAAAATAAAACCTTTTTCTCAATATTCTTTATATTTTTATCTTTTAAAGATACAAAAGGAAAATAATATTCTCCATGTTTTTATAAAATCGTTCAAATATTCTTTTAAATATATTTTTCATCTATATCAACATCCATAGATGTTTCTTATAATCCATTGGGGATATGTTCTAATGATACCATCCATGTTAATTCTATGGATGGATTATGGTGATGATGTTTTAATAATATTATTATGAAACCAATTTCTTTCCATGAGTCAATTAAGATATGATGAAATAAGTAATGTTTTTATAAAACCATATAATTCCTTCCTCAGGATAGATTGTGACTATGTGATGATGACATATTTATAAGACCCATTTATTTTTCAAAATTTATGTTATGTTGACATGAT
This sequence comes from Viscum album, assembly GCA_963277665.1. Lineage (NCBI taxonomy): Eukaryota > Viridiplantae > Streptophyta > Magnoliopsida > Santalales > Viscaceae > Viscum > Viscum album. The sequence goes on from OY728155.1 coordinate 800,481,022, forward strand.
GAAATGTTTTAGGATATTATGGAACACTTACGTATGGATTTCATTATGTGATGAGTGGGACTAAAATTATTCACCCCTATAATGAATTAGGTAAATATTGATATCTCATGAGATAGTATGAACCATAATGGGTAAGAACCCATTTTAGTACGGAACTTTGTACACTATGATAGTCTTATAAGTGATCACTGACTATGGAAATGATAGAATGGGTAGAAAAAAAAATCCATTATGGGATTTTTTCAACTACGATAGTCATAGAAGTGATCCTTATCTAAGGAAATAATATGAATGGTTAGTGAACCCAATACACTATAGGACATAGTCCACTATTAAAGTCTTGATAGTGATATTTTTCTAAGAAATGATTTTCAATATTTAATTGTATATCACAAACTTATGTCATATTCATATGATAGTTTTTCATGGCTCGTGATTAATTATTTATGATTCCAAACTTTTATAGATTATGTATTTTATTAAGAAAAAACTGTATGATGTGACTCAGGGTTAATGATATTTGACTGATTGGGTGTGATATTTTTAAATCATTATCATGTCACAATATAATTATTCTTTTCTTATGCTCACTTGTGATCATCAATTTATATTTACCATGTTTACCCTTACTAAGAATCTAAGATCACCCTTTATTATGTTTTTATTTCCCCAGGTTATGAAGAATTATATTATGTATAATATGTCTTAAAGGGTATCATGTGTGGAATATTTTGTGGGAGATGTTGATGTCTTCTTATGGAATAAAAAAATCTACATATAATGGGTAAAATACTCATTTGATGAGAAAGACATAGGTTTTAATATGAAAATTATTTTCCTTAATTCTAAAAAACTCTAAAAATAAAATCTCTTGGGATATGTAAGTGACTCAATGTTGGTTATTAATAATGTATTTATAGATGGTTAAAATTGGGTCTTCATAGTTGGTATCATAACAGACATGTAAAGAGCATGATTTTAGCACTAGATCTGGGTTTACGAGTCTCAAACTATCTCACCTCATTATCATAAAGTATCTTTATATGATTATAAAACCATTTTTTGGAGGTTACAATAACATTTTCATCCATTTGGACATCAAGAACATCAAGGGTAATAGGTAACTCGATGCTCCTCTCATTTACTATGTGAATATCTATTATGATTTGATCTTTTGGAAGTTATTTATTATATTAAATAAAACATTAGATATTGTATATTGTACCTCATGAAACAATGTGATGAGTGGGTACCATTAGATATAAATAAAAATAATTTTTTCCTAGTAAAATTTTAGTACAAGAAAGGTATGATTAGTTTTTTATCCACATTTTGTAGAAACTATTATGAAAAAAAATGATTTCCTCAATTATGGAAGGACTTTATGGGTAATGGATATCCATAAAACTGGGAAGTGTGTCTCTTCCTGTTGTGGTTACTATTGTGTTGAGTATTCTCATTGATCCCTTTAAGGAAACAACTTTATCACATCATCCTACCAACTATCATTTTCAGTTAGAGCATTTATCATTGCCTATATCTTTTAAATTTTATCATTTGTATCCCCATATTCCATTACTTTCTCAAATTATGATTTGTGTGAAAATACAAATCCTACTTCTTTAATGTATCCATAATATTATATAGGATTGAAATCTACTAATAGTATCCATTTATCAGGTATAATAGATGAAATATCTTCTTTCTAGACCAAATAAAAATATAATAAAATAATAAGTATTTTTATGTAATACTTTATAAAATCAGAATTAATTTTTATTATATCATAATTACACAATATTCCCCAACTTTCTATGTACTTTATTCTATTATTTATCCCTTTATATTTTCATGAGCCTCCTTCTATAGAACATGATTTGGGATCAAAGTTTCTTGATATTTTAATTCATCAATATGTAAATAAACAAAAGAATATAATTTTATTATTATTTCATATCACATTAAAGTTTTACTGACGATTTAAAATACATACCATTTTTTAAGTAAACAATACCCAAAATTTCTTATGGTAGGGGCACAGTGTTTTTGATGCACATTGTTTATTTTCTATACTCCATTTTGGATTCATAAATTAATAATTTTTAATCAAAGTTATTAATACACGTAATATAAAATAAAATATTTCCAATTATAATGTACCTAAATACTTCCACATCTAAATTTATAATGAAAGTATCCCAGTTTTTTGGGTTTATGATGTGTGCATATATAGCTTGTGGGTGGGGTTTTTCATTCCCCATAGTATCCCTAAAATTTTGTTTTATAAGAAGTGGTTTAAATGCTCTATGAGTATTTTAAGAAACCATTAATATGAATTTCATATGAAAATATTCTAATATAAATTTACTCTATAATGGATGATGAAGATTAAAACAATGCTTTATTATTTATTTTTTTAGTAAAATAAATAATGTATATAATAATGTAACCATAATTTCTTTCCAAATTGTTTCCTTCATTAAAATAACAACATTGTTTCATGTATCTAAATCAATTGGTGAATTTATTTGAGTAATGGATCTAATTTAACTAACAAAAATGGAATTTTTGTGATCAGTAGGTTAACCATGTGCATTCCATACAACCTTGAATTTTTTACCTTTACTTATGGACTTAATAAAACTTTTCTTCTACACTTTTCTCTTTTTTTCAAATATATTTAATTTTCCTTCTAAGGTTTAATGGATTTATCCTCTTTACCAAGTATCCAAATACAATCCTTCTGGTACCCTATGATATAAAAAACACATTCTATATTACCAATATAGTGAAATGATTTCAATATACCAATGAAAGGGTTTTCCTTAATGGAATTTTCAATTGACCCTTCAGTTTTTTTAGTCAATATTATAATAATTGAACAATTTTTGTTTTCAAGGTCTAGTCTATCAAAAACTTATACTTCTTATAATTTCATTATGAACAACTCATCCTTGTACCCTTCCTTACTAAAATTCACTTTCATGAATCGTAATTCATCAATTTTTACAACACTCCTATTATCAACTTATTTCATTGAAAAATAATAATATGGAATTTTTCATAATCCCACTCCCATTTTTTTATGATTACAAAGTATGAAATAATTTCATAAATTTGAATTCAATTATTTATATTGGATACATTAATCATTTCAACAAAAAAATAAAATCAACATTTTTGCATCATATTACATCCATATGGTTCCTTTTTATAGAACATGTAATAGTTTATTACATAACCATTATGATATAATACATGAACACTTTCTCCTTTGGCTATCCATCAAAGTCATTCTAAAATTGATTTTGGATTTTTAGATAACTCTTTAAATATATTTTCTTGAAACCATCCAATAAATTATTGATTATGTGTATTTTATATCCAAATTTTTGTCCTTGGTATATTGAAATAACTAAAACATACTTTGTGAGTTTCAACATTTAATGAAATGTAATGTTTTATGAACTTTTTTGACCTATTACTTTGTGTGTTTTGGGTGTTAGAGGTGTCGAGGGAAGTTGTGAGGAGAATATATTGAAGTAAGGATGAGTTTTTAGTTATAAGAGGAGGTCGTGGTATGAAGATATATGTTGTGACATATTATAGGACCTTAGAGCATATACATTTGAGATAATAGGATTTTTGTGGAGCTTACATTTTTTAAATGGATATAGAGTGGAGGTAAGTACTAACATAGAGAAATTGATTTGTTAGTTCTGGTGGTTCAGTTGATCCAAGGGGGGGTTTGGTGTAGCTATATGTTGTGGTGTGATGAGTTTAGAGATGGAACTCTTACAGTATAGTCCCTCATATTATGGAATATATACTTTGGTTGTGGTGATTTGGGAGTCTCTAGATTTTTGGGGGTAGATTTATCATGGTGTGTTAGTTGTGTTTTATCCTTACCCAGACTAGATAGGATATAGCTAGGATATACACTATGGATCTCAAATTAGGTTACAATAAGGTTTGTTTTTGGAATATCCCTCTATGTTGTGTTGTAGTATTAGGTGAAAACCTAATGGATATGGTATTTCTAGGGACATTTAACTGTGGACTTTTAATTTAAATACTAGTATATATTCTTGAACCCCTTCAAAACTCATCACATGATCAAATTCTATCTTGACTCTTGGGTGACCTAAGTGTTGTTTCGGGAAATATTCTAGTCCATATTTAATGGAATTGGACATTTTTATTTGGATATTAGTTTCTAGAAAACCTTGGTGAGGTCCCTATCACGATTTCTATCTTTCTCCTTCATTATTCATCTGAAGAAAGTTTTGGTTGATAAATATGGATAGTTTGGGTGATGTTGTGGATTAATCTTTATGTGGAATGTTATTCCCTAGGTTTTTTATTCGTTATTAGTGTTCCCTTGAGCAGTTTCTACCTAGTGATCATCTTCTTCATATTGGGGTCTTTCATACTAGATTGGAAATCCTTGTTTGAGGTAGGGTCCATTGTTCCATCTTTATTATTGTGCCTATATGGGATTAGAATTCTATTTTTTCTTTAGGTTAATATTTCAGATTTTATTAGAAATATAATTAATAAGATTGAATTAATATTGAAGGGAAATGTTGTTGTGTTCACATGGGTTTATTCGGTTTCTTGTTATTTGTTCTTGATCATTCCTTGAGACTTGATGCTGTTGTGATTATGAATTATTATTGTTATGTTATGGGTGTTTAGATGTAAATTATAAACCCTTATCATGTTAGATTTTTTGAAAATTTGAAAATTTTGTGAAAATAACCATTCTATAATATATGGAATGTTATGTAAGCCCTCATTAAATATGAGATCAATTTGTGATGATTTTTTGAGATGGAAATATTTTTTGTGTATTAATACTATGTTTGTTATTATTATGATTCTTGTGTGGATCTTGTGGGGTTTTATAATGATGGTGGTGACTAATTCATGTCTATAATTTTATAATTAGAGAGGTTATGAGTAGTTTGACATGGGAAGCATTGCGGGTTAAGTAATGTTGGTTGGTTGATAGTTGTTGGTGTGAAATGTTTGGTCTACTGTTATAGATCGGGCATGAGATATGAAATTTTTTATGAGAATAATGATGGGTTATGTTGTATGTAATGTCTTGTAGTTTCTCATTATCTATAGGAAGCAATTGGTAATGATGAAATGGGTATATCATGGGAGGAATTAAATAGGTGTCAGGTGAAATTGAATATGTGGTAAGTGGTTAAGAAACTAAATATAGATAAATGAGTTAGAAACAAATTTTTAATAGAAAAACTAAACAATGGTTTTTCATGAGAGTGTGTTTTCATTAAATATGTAGTTGAATGGATTATAAAATAAGGCTTGAAAATAAATGTGAAAAAATCTAAAATGGTTGGATTATAATGAAAGAGGAATTTTAGGATATATTGTGGTCATTTCATGTGGTGTGCTTCATTCAGGAGGTATGAGCTGATGGTGAATATCATAAACTGATGTGTAAATGATAAGGGGTTTTCTAGTGTCATTATATATGAACCCATATGTAGGGTATTATGTGTTATCTACTTTCCTTGTATTTTCATGTTTCTTCAGTATGCACCCCACCCACATTGAGTAATACATACCGAACCCCAAATGTTTTGGGGTTATTTTCCTTGACATCCCAAATGGTGTGGGGATAGATTACTAATTACCCCCCCCCCCCCACCGATCTCCCTTTGGTAGTAGTATATAGAGGAAAAACCAGTTGGTGTTGAGTACTATCTGATGATAGAAGAGTTACTCTAAATTTATATTGATGAAAAGATATGATATGTTGTGGGTTCATGCATGGTTGGAGAAAACAAGTTTTATTTACTTATTATTCATGATACACTAATACCTTGATTGTGAGTTTTTGATTGGATATGTGATGGGACAAATGATGATGTGTCAATAACAAGTGATATGTGGATATTGATTGATGTTATCACAAGATGGTTTTCCCTATAGGTATGGTTGTCAACCAACCCACAGAAGACTAAGCTTGATATATAATCACTATTATATATATATATGGAAGGTATGGGATCACAAAACATTTTACATTTGGGTGTAATAGTGTCAAATCAGTAGGTATGTGGATACAGAGAACTGTCATCTATGGTTTACTGATATTATTTTACAATCCTGGATGCATTATATGCTGAGTGGTCCTTGGAGAAGACGGGATGCCTAGTTGATCTATTTAGGTTCATGTTAGTTTTTTTGTTTATTCACTAGTGTATTTTTATGACCTTATTACATTTTCAAGACAGACTTTGGGTATAATCATAATGATTTTATATGTTATTCTCACCCTATGTATACAAAAAATATTTTATATGTTTCCAATATTGTTTTGAAGACCGATTAGAAAATTACTAGCTTAGAGGTTACATCCTTTGTCGGGTTGTTGATCTAGTATTTACATTTTTATATTTCATTGTATGGAATTTTTTTATATCACATGACATGCATTGTGGATTTTTTTCATGTAGTATACAGGTTATTTTATATATGATGGAGTTTTTTACTATTTTTTTATCTTATCTCTCAATAATTTCCATTGAATTTAGAGTAATTCCTCATATTTGGGGGTTTTATACCCTCAATTAAAGTAACACACATAGTGTTATTAGAGATGGTATTCGTGGGTCACTATCTCTCTCTCTTCATTACTGGACCGGGAGAGGTACTAGTAGACTGCGGGTCATGATAGAGTGGTAAAAAATACTTTAGTTGAGAGATAGGGGATCTTGGAATTAGGAATTTTGGGGCTTTCATGGGTTCGTTGGGAAATAGTGTCGATTAATCATAACTCATGATGTAATAAAGGGAGACTGTCTAGGATATAGGATTTTAGGACCCCATGTGATCCAATGCAATAACCTTAAGTTTTCTAAATGTGATATGTGAAGTCATGTTGTTTACAGGGTAGAGACCTGGGAGTGGTACATGTATCATACTTGCATTCACTTGTGATTTAATGAGGTGATGTTAGTAAATTGAAATAAACTTAAACAAATTAATCAAAATAAATTCCATGCTACCATGATTAAAGATTCTCTTGTTTTTTATCTTCAGAACTGCCCCCGGTTGACCTCACATGTTGTTTAAGGAGGAGAGTTTTAGAAAATTTATCTATTCAATCATTTGAGGATTGATCCAACTAATTAGTATGAGTTGTTATAGAAGTGGTTGTGTGATTTCTCAGATTAAATTATATAAAATTATGAGGGTAGATTTTCCAATATGAATAAGAAGCAGTTGTTGATAGATCTGAATATTGCCTTCGGTTTGATTCAAGCCCAAGATGAATACTAGGTTCCATTGGTGATCAGTCATATGTGAGGGGAGTTGTGTTAATGGTGGATGTTGTATCTCAGATATCATAAGGATGTGGAAGTTTCTTGGGATGAATTTGATTAGTATTTTCATTTAGAGTGCTTTTCATTGATGATAAAGGAGAAAACGAGGCATAAGCTAGTATCCCATCAGTAAGGGATCTTGAGTGTGTGATATATCATGATAATTTTTAAGAAACTCATATATTTTTCTCATGTTCTATTTCTAAATAAGGATTCTAAAGCATGGAATCTTTATGAGGTGTTTTATCCGTTGATTAGATATTAAATCACTACATTTACACTTCCTACATACTTGTATGTGCCAAAGAAATTAGGAGTCACTAAGCAAATTCACTCATATGGAGGAGTTCAAATAGAGGGTGTTCATTTGATTTTGGAGGAGTTCCCAAAGAGGGTACTCATTAGAGTTCCTCAAAGAGAATATCTTTGGTGTGGTATCACAGATGTCAAGGAAGTTGAGGTTCCAATGAGTAGGGAATTAGTTACAGTAGTCTAATTCACACATTTTTTGGGTTAGTAGTTTTGAGTGTCAAAATAGAACTCTCTAATGTTTTTCTTTTCCTTTAGAGGTAACAAACACATCTCTCTTAGTGTATGACCACTCGGGAAGGTTATATTAGAATGCATTTACAAGCCCCTTATTGTCCATAATAGTAGTAGATTCCCCTATGTCTATATTAGTAGCAAGGATGCCCATTTTTTCTATATACCAGTTAGTATGATTATACCACACTAAGGGGAGATGAATCTAGTAGTGTCCATCCATGTTATTTTCTTCGTAACTAGAGACCCAGATCTAAGCATGGTCGTAAAGGCTATCATCAGTGAGGCATATGAGCTAGGTGTAAACAGATACATCTTATAGAGGTTCCAAAACCATAGGGGACAAAAAATATTCAAGGTATGATCAGTTTATCATCAACCTTAGTTAGTACCATTTTTTATTTTTTATTTTTTCATTACTTTATTGCACCCAATTTATTCTGTATGTTGGGATTGGAGTTGTAGATACTTTGAGTGCTCCTGGTATTTTCCCTGCTATTTAGAGGTCAGGATATATTGTTTGATTTTTTTTGGGGGTGTATATTGATGGAAGGGTTTAATAAATGGATGATTTTCTATTTCCTATTGTATATATAGCCATAGGATTTTATCCTTGGCAAGGAGTGGTTATAATATATGTCTTTATTTGTCGATTTCTTTTGAAGGAGAGTTTCATTTTCTAATTTGGAACTCCAATAAGTGATTTTAATTAGAGATTGGGGTTACTGAATAGACAATAGGTGTGAGAATCCTCTCTTATCTTAATTGGTGGAGTTTTCAATCGAATCTCAAGAAGTGGAGGCACCCAGGGTCACTGAGGAGTTTCTATATGTCTTCTCAGGTGAGGTTGTGACACTACCTGTAACACCCCTGAATGATAAATGGTTAAATGACTAAATGATATGACTCATGTCAACAAGGTAAACCTTCCTTTTCAGGAGCCTTTCTGATTAGAACTCCACAGTTAAGCGTGATTGGCCTGAAGTAGTAATCATGATGGGTGACCTTCTGGGAAGTCTCCCAGGGTGTGTGTGAGTGAGGAAAAAGCACACTGGAAAGGACATGTGTTGGCCTGTGGGAACTATCATTAGTCAGATGACCCGTTTAGGCATGTGGGTGGACCCTAGGGTGGGTATGTTAAGGCGGGGTGGTTGTGTTATCACCGGGGCCCAGATGTCACACTACCCCCTAATCATGATATCAATTTTGGGGTAGAATTATAGCCAGGATTATCTAAAACCTCAATGGATCCTTATATTAAGAAACCAAAAAACCTTTATGAGTTGAGGATACAAATATATTTCTTGTTACAGTAGTTCTTTATCCAACATAGTGTATCTACTTGGGGTACTCTAGAGTTGTTCACTAAAAAGGTGCACTATAGTTGGAGGCTATATGTGGACTACTGGAGGAGGAACCAGGTGATGGTCGAGAATTGTTACCCTCTTATGAGGATCAATGATATTTTTGACCAAATGAAGGGAACTATTTTTTTCTAAGATCAATTTATGATACAGATATAACCAATTGAGGGTAAAGGATAAGGATATCCTAAATTTTGTCTTCTCGTGTAGGTATCAGTACTTTGAGTTCATATTCATGTCATTCGGTGTTTCAAACCTTTCATTTCTATTTGTGGGACTCATGAACAGAATGTTATGCGAGTTCTTATACCAGTTTTTGGTTATGTTCATTAACTTCATCCTTATATACTCAATGTTGTATGAGGAGTAATATGAGCACTTGATAATTGTCTTGAAATTTCTTCGACACCATCATCTCTATGGGAAGCTATCCAAGTGAAATTATTGTACATGAGAGGTTCACTTACATTGAAATGTGGTGCCTTAATAGGATGTGGTCATTAACCTTTCAAAGGTTTAGTCATTTACTTATTAGTTATCACCAATGAATATGTCATAGTTTTGAAACTTCTTTGTATTTTTAGGCTAATATTGGATGTTTTTGTACACATTTTCTTGGGTTTCCACCTCGTTAATGGATCTACCTTGGAAGGACCAGGCCATTATCTATGTTGATCTATGCCAAGAAATTTTTTACTCTTTTAATGATATGATTTCTATTTCCCAAGTGTTTTGATTGAAATGGTAAGGGGTAATGTTTGAGGTCTTTTGTGACATTTCCCATATGTCTTTGGGATATGTCTTGACACATCAGAGGGAAATTGTCTCTTATGGGTCTAGGAAGTTATGACCTAGTGAGAATAATATTCCACCCACGACCTAGATTTGATGATATTTTTGTTTTCCCTAAAATCATGGGGATATTACCTCATTGGATAATGGTTTGTGGTTTTCACATATAATAAGAGTTTGAGGTGTGTTTTTACTCAGTGATATCTGAATGTACATCAATATAGTTCAATGTAATTTTTTTAGGATTATGATTTTGATGTTTCCTATATCCTAATAAATGAGATTTTTTTAGCCAATATGATGAGAAAAATTGCATGGGGAGATTTTGTTATATATTCTACGGATTCTTAGAGGGTGATTGAGGAATTAACGGCTCTACATCATAGAGTAAGGTGACCAATGGAATATGTTTATTGATCTAGATGGTAGTGTAATATTCCATTTTATAGTAGTTAGAGGAGTATTAATGGATAGGCATATATTTGGAGATAATATAGGTATGTTTTGGTCGTGGTGATGCTTCAGTGGGGTGGTCTAGCAATGGACAGTATCAACTGATATTTTAGGGAAGGTTATATGTTTCAATGCCCATGCATGAGTTATTTCTCTATGAATTTCATAGATCTCCCTTGGTGGTGCATTGAAATGTTTTTCATTTTTTTAAGGAATCAGGAGGAAGTATTTGTAGCCAGGTATATAGCATTTAGTGGTGGAGTTCATGGAATAGTGTTTGATCTTTTAGTAGGTGAAAGAAAAACATTGTGTTCTTAAAGGGTTGTTATGGCCATTAGATATACCATAATGGAAATGGGAGATTATATTGATGGATTTTGACACTAAGTTACCTCAGTATTTGGGATGATATTATATTTTTTGATTTATTATAGATGAACTAATGAGTTCATATCATTTTTTAGTGATTTGAGAGTGGAGTATTGTGGGTGTTTTAGTAAGGTAATATGTGGATAGAGTGGTGAGGATTTATAGGGTACCAAGGGATATTGTCTCTAATTTAGATCCTCGGTTCACCTCATGAGTTTGGACATGATATTAGCATGATTTTATCTTCTAGATATTCCTTAGCACAAATTTTTATCCCCAAATGGATGACCAAATGGAGTGGACCATCTAAACATTAGAAGATATGTTACAGGATTGAATTCTAAATATTAGGAGATTCAGGATAAAGCTCCAACCATTGTTTAGGTTTACCTAAAATAAAATTTATCACTCATCCATTAGTATAGGTTTATTCGAGTTGTTTTATAGATAGTCGTGTTAATCTCTGTTGTGAAAGACCTAGGTTTGAGAGTCAATAGTTCTTGGTCCTGATGTGGTGTGGAGTATGATCGAGATGATCCATATGATCTGGTAACATATGAAGGTGGTTCAATGACACCATAGGGATTATATCAATTTTAGGTGGATACCTATAGAGTTTTAGGTTGGATAGAATATTCTCTTAAGGGTTTCCCCTGATAGGGGAAGAGGAAGTTTGGTCGGAGGAATAATCTCTCACCCTGGTTCATTTTTAATTTAAAGGTGTTGGAGAACATTGTTGAGGTGGAACATTAGTTGGAACATCCACCATGGATAGATAGGATCTAGAAAATATTCCAAGTTTCCCTGATTTTATGGTATCTTTGTGATGAATCCCATATTATTGAATAGGGAATGATGGATATCTAGAATGATGTGACATTCATAGATAATATAGAAAAGATATTAGATCATTATGAGAGGTTTTTTGTGGGTTTTCCATTCCTTATATTTGTGAGTTGGAGAGGAATTTTGGTCTGGAGGAGGGTTCTTGGGAGCATGAAACACAGAAACATGTTAAGTACCCCGAGTTATTTTATACCTTGTCTGTTTTGTTCTGTTTTTATTTGGGTGGTATAATTCTTGAATATTTACTATTGGTTTATAAAATCTAGTTTTTCTGTTTTTGGTTATTCTTCGTTGATGGTTTTTTTGGAAGTAATGAGATTCATAATAGGTATCTCACGAGATGGTTGTTCAAGATTTCCATTTATCTTCCCTTTTTGGGTTTGTTTTGATTCTTGAGGATGAGAATAATTTGAGATTATCTTATGTAACATCCAAGACTTTCATGGACATTCACTTGGTGATATTTGGGTGATAAAGGTATTAGGAGAAGTTTCTAAAGAGAAATTTGTGTAGTTAGGTTATATTTTCATTTTAAAGTGGAGGTTCAGGCATGTTGTTGTAGGATCTAGAGTAGTGGAGACCCATTCAGTGTAGTGGTTGTATTTCAGTATAGGGGTTTGAGATTTTTTTTGGATCATCCAATTTTTTTATGGCTACAACATAGAGTTAAGATGCGACGTACAGACCTAGATAGGTCAGTTTTGGTAGTTCGGTTGATCTGATGGGAGTTTTTTCAGGGTTTGATGTTATAGAGTGGTGGGTTTTGAGATGGAACTCTTTTGGAATAGTCATTTTTATTATGTAATAAATGATTTGGATTTGTGGGTTTCATATATATTGTTTTTTGGTGGTGCTTTTTCCATGGTGCATTGGTGGTTTCATATCCTTATTCTATGTAGACTGTATCCGGTTAGGATATGCTCCATTGATTCTGGAGGAGGTCAGACAGAGGGGTGATTTTGGTGTATCCCTATATGTTTCATCATATTATTAGGTGAAACCCTAATAGATATAATATAATATGGGATTTTGAATCATGTTATTTAAATTTAACTTTTGGTATAAATTCCAAACTCCCTTTAAAAAATTTCACTTATTGGACTTCTCTCTCAATTCTTATAAAACCTATGTGTTGTTTTCCAAGTTCTTCAAACATCACTTCATTAACATTGGAACTTGGTCTTGGTAGAATGTTTTTAGGAAAAACTTGGTGATTTACCTCTCCCTCCTTGTTTTATCCTCTATTATTTATCCGGAGAAAGTTTTAGTTGAGAGATATAGATGGTTTGGGAGATGTTTCGGCTAAATATTTATGTGGGGAATTTTTTTTCCTAGGTTTATGATACATTTTTTTCATTACCTTAAGTGTTTCTGACTCAATTTTGAGCTTCTTATTATTGGGTACTTGCACTGTGAATCAGAAATCCTTGTTTGAGGTAAGGGATGCTTATTCTCTGTTTAATTTTTTGCCTCTTTGGGTAAAATATGCTTTATTCCTTTAGGTGTATAGTAAGGATTATATTAACAAGATAATGAATTTTATTAAATAGAAATTTAAGGGAAATGAGGATGTGTTTTCATGTGTTTATCAGGTTACTTATTATATATGCTTGATCTTTCCTTGAGATTTTATGTTGCTAAAATTATAAATTATTAATGTTATGCTTTGTGTGTTTCATAGTGAAATATAAAACCCTATCATACAAAGTATTTTTAGGTCACTAATCATATGAGATTAATAACTTATATATGGATATAAACTAGTTGTGTAAAAATATGGAAATTTTGTGAAAATACCAATGCTAGAATTGAAGAAATGTAATGCAATCCCTCTTTAAAGATGAAATCAAATTTTGATGATTTTTGTGAAATGTAAATCTATTTTCACTATATGATGGTGTTTTTATTATTATTTTGGTTCTTATTTAGATCTTGTGAGGTTTTTAAAATGACGGTGGTGATAAATTTGGGTAGTAAATATAATTTATGGTGGGGTTATGAGTATTTGTTTACAGGATATATTGAGATATGAGTTATAGTGGTTGGTTGATAGTTATTGGTGTGTTACGGTTGGGTTTTTGTGATGGTTCAAGTATGATATGTGTCATTTTTTATGATATAGATGGGTAGTTATGTGGTATGGAATGTGTTGTATTAACCCTATTTCTATTGAATATTATTTTTAATAATGAAATGGGTATGGAATGTTCAAGAACTAAATTTGTGTGGAATGAAAATGAATATGTGGTGATTTCTTAATGAGCTAAATGTAGAAAAAATGAGTTGGAGACAAAATTTTAATGGAAAAACTAAATATGAGTTGTTCTTAAGAGTGGTTTGTAATTAAATATTGGGATGAATTTATTAATAAACAGGGACTAAAAATAAATGGGAAAAACTAGAAAATATATGGATTATAATAAAAGAGAAATTATGGGATGTTTTGTGGGTGTTTTGTATGGTGGGTTGAATTTAGGGGTGATAACATTTGGTGTAGAATGTCATAAGATGATTTGGAAGCTATGTGGGCTATTATACTGCCATTAGATGTGAACCCTTATATTGGGTATTGTGTGTTATCGAGAATCCTTGTATTTTCATGTTCTATATGCACTCCACCCATGTTAAGTACTATGTACTAACACCCAAATGTTTTGGGGTTTTTTTCTCTAACATCCAAGATGGTGATGGAACATATGTCTAATTACACCCATTTACCTACTCTCCCTTTGGTATAAGTAAATGGAAGCGATACCTGGTTGATGGAGAGTACCATCCAATGAAGGCATAATTGGTGGTGATTCCTGAAAATGAGATGATATGATATATATTTTAGGGTTCATGCAAGTTTTTTGAATGGAATGAGGTTGATTTAATTCATGTTAATTATATCATACTGCCTTGGTTATGAGGTTTTTATTGGATATGTGTTGGGATGGATTATGATGAATAAGTGTCAAGTGATGTGTACTTACTGGCTGATGTTGGCAAAGGATGTTGGGCCATGTAGAAGGATGGGGTAGCTAGGTTTGTTCCCTAAAACACATCAAACTTGGCTCGATATGTGATTGTTAGTATTTATATAGAAGTGATGGGATCATAATATATTTAACCTTGGGGTTTGATTGAAATAAATTAATGGGGAAATGGATATAGGGTGCCTTAATCTATGTTTTATTGATATTATTTTACAATCTTAGGTGCATTATTTTTTTATTCGTCCATGGAGAGGATACGATGCCTAGTTGACCTATTTAAGTGACAGTCGGTTCTATTGTTTATTCACATTTGTATTGGTATGATCTTCTCATATTTTCATAAGATACTTTTGGTATGATCCTATGAAGTATACACATTATTCTCTCCCTATGTATATAAAAATTGTTTTATAGGTTTTCAGGAGGGTATAGAAATTAAGCTAGAAATTACTAGATTGGAGGTTCGAGTCCTTTTAGAGTCATTGCCTTAGTATTTCCTTTTTAGTATTTCATTTTAAATACTTATTATTATATAAATTAACAATAATTTTGGGTTTTATTATTATGTGAGTCAAGATATTTTATATGTGATGGATTTTTTTATGATTATTTATCTTATATCTCATCAATTTTCATTAAAATGAGGGTAATGCCTCTTATTTGATTGTTTTATACCCCAGGTTCTAGTCGTTAACACGTGGTCAATTGGAGGTGGGATTCAAGGGTAACTCTCTCTCTCTCTATTTCCAGTTCTGGATGGGTACTAAAAGAGGGGGTTCATGAAACACAACCTCTCTATTGTTATATAAAATGTAAGGGTAATCCTACTCCCAATATATAATATAAATTTCAATAACATCGATTCTTTAAATTCTTTAACCTGTAAGGAACCAACTGTGATGAGATATTAGGAGACCAATGTTATCTATATCAAATAGGTAGTTAGTATACATTTCAATGGATTCCACCTAAATATATTACTTTGATACAAAATATTTTATATGAATTTTATTTTTTAAATACCCTTTAAAAATATTCATATATCATTCAAGAAGTACATCCAACTATAATGTATAGGTCAATATATTTGGGTTTCTCTAACCAAAAGAACCATAAAGTGAACCATTACATTAACAATTTGAGGAGGAAAAACTTCCCTAATTTACATAATATGAATTATACTTACTTTTATTTAGTTATAAAATTTTCTAGATCTGTAATGTTTCTATATATATATTTAAAAAAGAATAAAATCCTAGTTTTTGTGAGTCAGCCATTTTTAGGAAAAATGAAATATAAAACAACAAGAAATAAATCTTATATCGAAAAATGATAGTTATGTGATTTTAATCCATTTAACTTCAAATAAATCATCGACATGACATTATTGATATTTTATTAATACCCCTATGAAATATTTACACAATTAAGGATGTTGAAAAACTAAAATCTATCTTAACTGTGAATAGTATAAGCTATTGGAGAAAGAAAAGTCCATATTTTTCCTTTATCCAGTTCTAAATCTTCCCTTATCCAAATGTCAATCATGTCCATCCTATCCTTAATAATATCTTTTATTTTTTTCAGGTTTATTGTTTAATATTTCAATTTCATTGTCACATATATTTTTTCTATGTTCATTACATCAATAAAATGTTTGGCATCCAAACAATTAAAATACTATAATTTTTAAAAAACAAATCTTATTTTTCATTATGTTTTTTGTATATTATTTTTGAAATGTTTTTCTAAAAACTGTGATAATATAATTTACATTCTAAAGTTTTTCATCTCTTGTTAATGGATAAGTTGGTATACCATGTTCTGAATTCTCATCAAATGATGTTTTCTAAGATCGATATTTATGTCATGAGGGTAAAATTTAATGATGTACTAATTATAATAAATTTAGTGAATCTTTCAACCTAACTGGGTGTGTACCTTATTCACAATTGTGACACTCTAACATTACTTTAATATTATATATTTAAAATTTTCTATAATAATTAAATTCATTGATCATCTCGAAAAATAGGGCTCTCAATGTGAACTCTTCATTTCTATGAGAATCATATAACATAACACCTGAATCCAATATCAATTTAAGATCTTTGATAAATGAATCCAAATAAACATTAATATCATTACTAGATTTTTTATATATAGATATAATTAGAGAAAACATAATGTACTTTTTATTAATTAATAACCACGATCAAAAGTTATAATTTACTTACATAATCTATCAAGTACTATGAGTTCTACTTTTTACAACATAAGGATTCATTCCATATTTAAATAGTGAAAGATTGAGGCTACTCAGCTTGTTTCCAAAATTAAGGACACTCGTGATCAATTTTCTTCCACTGAGGATATTTTTATAGGTGATAAAGGTTCCTATCTTGAATTCAAGTATCTATATGCTATATCAATTTCCCTATAGTCTTCCCACATATATATAGTTATCTAAACCTTGTAATGATTTTAATATTCTATAAAACATTCAAATGAATTGATTTATATTTCTTGTATCCATAAAAACCACACTGTGGTATTTTTTTTATGTTAATCATTGTCATTGAGAAACAATATATAATAATTTGGATAGTTATATATTCTTTCAAAGGTCATACCCATTGAACATGACATTAATTTTGAATATTATATTCGACAAGGAAGCTCATTATATTTTGGTAACATATAATTCAATATACAATGTATTTTTATAAATATTTTATTACTCCATCCATTTTCAACAGTCAAATTATATAACTTCAATACGGTTGAATATATTATATATTTAGTATAACCATTATACAATGGCATCTTTACAAAACTATTTAACTTCTCAAATAGCTTTGGATAATCATTAAACTCATCTTCAACTATCATTTTAATTTCATCAATATGATTTCCATCCTCATTTATAGTTCTATATATATCAAATGATCCATAAATTGTACTAATATTCCATTCATTATCTATATTCAATTATTCCTCATGTTTATTACAAAAAATAAAACTTTGATCTATTTCATGATAAATAAAGTATCTTTAAACTATTATAAACACATTCATCTTCAATAAAAATAACATAAACATATAAAATTTATTTTAAAAGGGTTATTTCCACACTCTATTACAAACTTGATAAACTCATTAACCCTATTCTTATACTCCTTTACCATATGATTGGAATCCAACCATTTTTTATACATATTCATCTTATTTATTTACCTTGTGAAATTTTATTTTTTGGTAATGTTTTTGTTCATCATGTTAATGTTTAATTTGAATAAATAAATTCCAAAATGTTATAATAGTTTTCTATATTCGTTGGTTATTATATCATTTCAGGTTATAATATTGATGTTATTATTTGTTAGAATATTTTTGTCTAGGAATAACTTGTTTACATTATATGTTCATTATCATTTTCTTATTTTGGGGCCACTAATCTTGTTTTCATTCTTTATAATTATGTGTTCCATGAACTCAATGTGTGTTCTGATATTTTTATATTTGTTAAATGCTTCTATTTGTAGATTTTCATGATTAGAAATGTTATAAATGGAACATCATGAACCTAATCCATTACCGTGAACAGGATTATAACACCCTTAACCTTATATGCATCCCCCAGACACTAAAGGTTATAAATAAATATAAAGGGTATATAATATCGTTAAAGTATGATTTACCATTATATAAAACATGGAATGAAATAGAAGAACTCCAAAGAAAAAAAATAATGATACGATTCATAATAAAATCCTAAAAAATACAATAACATAATATAATAATAATCAGAGTCAAAAAAATTAGTTATATCACCAAATACATGTACAAGACACAAAGACTCGAAAGTGAAACAAATATTCCAAACATGGAATTAAATCATGCTTTGTACCATAGTTCCTTCATGCTACCACCTCCATCGGCAATGACCTCATAATTAAGGTTATTCTCTAAAGAAATAAGAGGTTTTATACTTACCTACATCACATTGAACAACATATACATATGCACCAATATTCATATACAGGGGGTGGGTACATAAACCTATTAAGGAAACCCATAATAATTTCACACATGTGATACAAAAGAAAAAACATGTTAGACCACATTTTATATGAAATTGGAGAGAGGTATGAAAGCAGTGAACAAGATAAATACAAATAGTTTAAGCAACTCACACATTTGTGCCACGAATACACACAACCATGCAATGTATAAACCCCTCCCCTCTATGATTTATATAATGAACCTGAATGTT
This sequence comes from Viscum album, assembly GCA_963277665.1. Taxonomy (NCBI): domain Eukaryota; kingdom Viridiplantae; phylum Streptophyta; class Magnoliopsida; order Santalales; family Viscaceae; genus Viscum; species Viscum album. Next base: position 800,500,007 of record OY728155.1, read on the forward strand.
TCACCTATCCATTATGTCCTCTAATAATCCAAAAATCATGAGCGTAAACCCATCCTCCCAAACCAAATTCATCACATTATGATACAATCTACATTCCCTTACTCTAAAACTAGAATCCAAGTCTAAATCAATAATACCTCATCCATATACATCATAAATACACACTAACACATGCCAATTCCATATTTATGAACACCAAATTTTATTCCATTTTAAATCCAAATACTACTTATAAATTTTATCAAACACATTGTGGTAATCTCCCATAAACGTTATTCATAAAAATCAATCCATAATAAGGCAATACATTAAATGTAAATTATCAAGGATTCACCATGAAAAAACAGAATTATTTAATTTTTAAAACCAAAATCATTAATGTTATTTATAAATAGAGAGTCATATATAATCCACCATCAAAGAATAAACATTTCTATAATAAATTATCTCACACAATTATAGATCTTGGCTCTTGAAACCCTCATACGATGGTTTAAAATTAAACCCCAACAAAAGACACCCTATTCACAAGATCTGTTTATTGAATCCCTGAACTAGTATTTTTACTCAAAATCAAATTATATTATTAGAGAGAAAAAGGAGAGAAGTATTACCATTAACCCATGGGAAAAATTCTCCAGGAATCCAAGATAGGGTGATCTAGAATGAATAGGTTTTCCAAAATCTCCCATGGAAGTCACTTGGTTTTGGGTCCCTGGAACAAAGGGATGATATGAGGGTTTTGGGGGTAAATTTGTGTTAAAATAAAAAAAAATTAGGTGCTTTAAAATTATGCATGTATAAATGAAAATTTAATATTAACATGTGTAAAAAATAAAGTGGATAATATTAGAAATGAATGTTTTTAGTATAAAATTAGAGTGGTTTTGATTGATGAGAATAAGAATAATCCAATATTAATATGGTTTGTATATGTTATAATTATACCAAGATATCCACATATTAATGGGGAAATATTTATTACAAATTCATTTATTAAAATAGGTAATGGTATGCCTAAAAGGACCTTTAAACAAATCATTAAAGATGATCCTATTATAAATGGATTAAATGAATATTTTATATCTAATATAGATAAATAGAAATTCTTCAACCATCTGGTCAATACCATTTAAAATTTTTTAATGATTTCTTGTTGTTGTTTAAAATCACACATGTTTTAGATACATGGTTTATCAAACTGTGATCCAACCGAGTATATAGCCTAGGAATGAATGGTTTGGTAAAATAGACTGGAAAATCATATTCCACATGTGTAAAAAAAAGATACCTGAAAAAATCTAGGGTCACATATTTTGGAAGCACAGTTTACTATAGATGTGTTCTAACTATGTGCATGACCAAAGACCCACATTCTATCCTTCGCGATTATTTGGGAATAATGAATGGTTCCCCTTAACTATCCATAAATTATACACACTTCCAAAACTCTCAAAAATATATGAAAATCGTATATAACCAACTAATCCCCAAGACCAAACTCTCTATATATTAAAAGTGTACCATAAAATGTGTAAATACCTCAAACTAATATTGTTTCATTCTCTCTACCATTAGGATTTCCATCCTTGGAAACTAGAGGTTAGTGGTGTATTGGAAAAGATCAAGCCATTTCTCTTTTATAGAAGCCTCTTGCTTCTAATTATCTTTATGCACCTAGAAATTTTGTTATAATACTCACACCAAAGTGATATTACTAACTCAAAACATCTTATCTTGACTATCTTGAAAGAAAATAGGGGTGTAGATGAATGTGCCATTTGGTTAAATTATAATTTGATCCCAACTAATCACATGATCAAGGTCAAGATGGTACTTCTTTAGTTGGGATATATAAAAAACATCATGAACTAAAATAAATCTTGAAAATAGAGCTAGTTCATAAGAAACTTATCTAATAAACTCGAGAATCTAAAATGGTCTAACATACTGTGGATATATTTTCCATTTATTACCTTGGTGGTAGTTCCATAACCTTGGAGAAACTATCAAAAATACATGGACTCCCACATTAAATGATAAAGGATGAAAATGATTATCCATATAACATTTTTGATATATATGGGTCATTTATATAAATTTATAGATTTACCAAATCTTCTTATTACTCACATAAAAACGATTAGGTATAGTCAGGGATATTTATCTGACTTCTACCCAAAAAAGTTGTGAGTGGAATGATGGTTATATAATGCTTTAAATGGAGCCATATATATCGAGGACTGATAAATATTATTATATGAAGATTCCATTAAAGGTAAATGGTCTTACCATAGACCAATAAATACCATCACACGTACTCTAATAATGTATTATAGTTTATGGATTTTACCTTCTGAATCCCCATTAGTTTGAGAATGGTATGTCATAATCATAGTCAGCTGGGTTCAAAAGGCTTGTTAAAAATATTTCTAAAACCATGAGATAAATCTAGGGTATCAGAAAGAAACTATTACCCCATTAAACATCACTGATTTCTAGATATATATCTTTTATAACTCATCTACTAAATTAGTGACATGGATTAGAATGAAGTGTTCCAACATGCTGATTTGGTCGATTATCACCATGATGGAATCATGATTTCAAAGTATCCTTGGAAAAATAGTGACAAAGTCTATGAAAATTTACACGCATTTTTATATGGGTATGGGTAATGATTTTAACATACTAGTGAGTCATCAGTACTTAGAATTCACCCATTCATAGGTGAGACATTTCTCAAAATATTCCTCCACCCTTCACTTTATACCATTCCACAAAAACTGGTTCTTTATTAACTTGTAAATTTTTGGAATACCTAAAAGCAAATACCACTTTGAATAATGATAATAATGAAGGATAAGTTGCTAAAAATAATAAGGAATAAGTTTTTTGGTTCAAAAACAAAATAAAATGTGTATCCCCTGACCATTTATCAACAATCTTCCTACTATTGAGGTTTTCCATAATGGTAAGGCAATCAGGGTCCAATTGTTGGGACTCTTTTACTTATTCAACCAAGTCAGTAATAAGAGAGACTAAAAAGATAAAAATGACATCATTTTAATCAATTAAAACTAAATTGATATCATTTATTACCCCTATTAGTTTTCATTGATCTTAGGATTCTTTGGCTACATGGTTATATGACTTGTGACTTAAGGAATCATCCATATAATTCCCTTTTCTCGACATATAAATAAATTCAAATTCAAAAATTTGGATTTACACTATAAAAATTTGTTACCAAAGTTTCAATACTTATTTTATAATATATTATATATGCTTTTATGATCAATTACCATAATGAAAGTCTCATAAAAGAGGCAGTTGCACCATATTTTTAATGCATGGACTACCACAACCACATCCAGGGAATTTGTTAGATAGTTCCTTTGGTGTGATCATAATTTTCATGATCCATGTTATAATATCATAAATTTTTAAAGATTGTAAAAAACCCTTTTTGTTAATGATTTATAACTATTTTAATGTGAAAATGTACTTTTTTTAATAAAGACACTTAATAAGTGTTTTAAAGGATTTGTGTAAGGGTAAATTCCCAGACGGTATCTTGGAATATTCTATAATATATTTTTAGAGTTAGGTGCTAAGTTAGTGTAAGATTCTGAGGTCCATAAATCCTTGGCACAAACAAAATAAAAGTATTAAATATATTATATCAAACATGCATGATTTATGAAATATAATTGAATATCTCACAAAAGGTGAGTTGTATGAGAAATATGAGACCGCTTTTAGGACTGGGGCATGTGGTTTATCCTATATGGGGAATAAAATTTGTGTACATTAGAAGTTTGTTAATATCTCACATTAGGATAAGTTATTTCATATTTTATTATATTGTTTTTTTTTTGAAAATAATTTAATATCTCTCAAACAAAATGTCATATGACACATATGTGACCACCGTTAGGTCTAGGGTGAGGGGTTTACCTAAGGAAGGGTATAAATTTTGTGTGCATCGGAAATTTGAAAAGATCGCATGCGAGGATAAGTTATTTAATATTTTAATTATATATTTTTTTAAAAATAATTTAATAAGTCACAAATGTTACATCATATGAGAAATTTTAGATCACTATTAGGTCTGTGTCATAGTGTTTACCCTATAAAATGGATAAATTTTATGTGAATTGGGAATTTGGTCATATTTCTTATTAAATTAATTTATTTAATATTTATATTAAATTAATTTATTTAATATTTATATTAAATAATTAATTTTATTAATTTAATTAGATACTCAATTTATTGTTCATATCCCCCACTTACCGACACTAGACCACCATATTTGAACATGGGAGGCTTCCTAAAGTCTTGATTTCTCCCTACTTTGAATGCAAGAAATTATAAATTCATTAATATGTGTTAATCAATGACTCCATATTGATTTTTCAGGTTGAAATAGTGGATTAATTGAGTGATTTGAAATTGACTAGAATGTGTGTGGTTTGGGGGTTATAAAATGGCCTAACTACATGGTGTTTCCATTTGGTCGATTTGGTTGAGTTCAATCAACCCCAAAACTCCCATACGTGTGTTTGGAAAACCTCCCAAAAATTATTCAGGTGTTTCTTCAGCTTAGGTGTGTGTAAACCCTATTCTCCTCCTCCTTCATAGCGATGTGCATGGTGACTTATTCCTAGGTTATTATATATATATATACATATATTATTCCTTTTACCATATTTTTAATTGTGGAACAAATGATGGGTTTTAAATAATTGATAAACCAAAATTATATACAAATAAAAAATTATCAAAACATAATTTTCATTTAATGAAATTATAATCACATCAAATTATAAGGATAATTTATTAAAATTATAAAATGGTAATTATTTTGGATTATTAAAGATAGTTATTCAAAATTTATTAAAAGGGTAATTATTTAAATTATCAAACGGTAATTTTGAACTTGTTAAAAGATAGTTATTCAAATTATCAAATGATAATTTTGATGTTATCAAAGGATACTTATTTAAATTTCGAACCATAATTATGAGGTTATTAATGGATAATTACTTAAACTATCAAACAATAAGTTTGAGGTTATTAAAGGATAATTATTTTAATTATCTAATGATAATTGTGAGGTTATTAAAGGATAGTTTTTTAAATTATAAAATGTTAATTATGAGATTCTTAAAGGATAATTTTTTAAATTATCAAATGATTATTTTGAGGTTATTAAAGGATAATTATTAAAATACTCAAATGATAATTATGAGATTATCAATGGATAATTTTTTAAATTATCAAGAAATAATTTTAAGGTTATTAAAGGATAATTATTTAAATTATAAAATAATAATTTTGAGGTTATGAAATGATAATAAATTAAATTATAAAAGGATAACTGGGAGATTATAATAGAATAGTTATTTAAATTATCAAAATGATAATTGACAGATTATTGAAGGAAAATTATTTCTATTATCAAATAATATTTTCAAGATTATAAAAGGATACATATTTAAATTATAAAAAGATAATTGTGATAATATTAAATGATAATAATATTAATTATCAAATGATAATTATAAAATAATAATTTATGAGAAATTTTCAGAGGATAATTATACTTAAGGATAATTTTATAAGCGCATGTGGTAGCCTAGAATGATAATTAAAAATTATTCATGAGATAGAATGTATCATCACATGAAATATTTTATTTATTTTTGAAATTAAATAACTATTTTGGTTCTACGAACCCTTGACGAACCTCAAGCATTGATGTGTCGACATTTACGATAATAAGGTCATGAAGAGGTATTCTTGACTGTTGAGGTTTCCATTATAGTTATTGAACCACACATGGTGGATACCCTTTCCATTGAAATCAATGACTTTTGAGGTAGTATGTTCTTTAACTTTTGGTATTTCTTAGACATGTTGCCTTAATAATATTTATGAGAATCTTGATTGATATTAATGCATGAATTTTGATCACATCCAGGTGTGTGTGTGGCCCGTGATATGGTATGTCTTGATTCCATGAGATTTATGTGATAGCTAGATTCCATGATGTTGTTTTATTCACATGTTAATGTATATGATGATTCTAGATTTCTCATGATGTGTGTTATGGTTGTTATCATGTTATGAACAGTCATGTTTTCCTTTAGAGGATTGGTATGGGTATACTTGATAGGTGGCCATCGTGGTATGATTACTCCTTATGGGGTGAGTGCATGGTGTGTGTCGGTAATGAAGTTTAAACATGATAACCTTGAAACCTAACATCTAATTGATTCCTTATGGATTCTGAGTAGATTTTCAACACTTCATGCCTTGTGGATTCTGAATTTACCTGATACCTTGTAAATTATGGGTAAGTTATATATACTAGATGCATTCTTGATTATGAGTATTAGTGATGCCTTATAGATTTAGGTTCAGATATTTTCAATTGATTCCTAATGGATTCTAAGTGAATCATAAATATCTGTTTGGATAGTATGGATATTTATCGACATAAAATAAATTTCAAGAATGGAGCCGAAGAAGGTACAGTTTAGGGTTTGCAGTGGCTTGGTTAGTGAACAACCTCTCAGTTTTGGATTGTCTTTTATTATGTTTGTTATGTATTTATTATTATTATGGAATAAATTTCAATACTTGAGCACATCAAGTTAAGTATGCATTAGTGGTGTCCAGCTGATTCTTGTACTCACACCCTACTCAAGAATTTCAATGCACTAATAGATTGCCTGAGGGATTTAGAAAAGGGAAAGGGACTTGTGATGGATGGATGATCAATTGAGCATGGATAGAGTATCATACTGGGGTGAAATCTAGAGGAACTATTTTTTATCAATTTATTTTATCTATTTTTTATTTCATTAGTTCTGATTTCCACTTTGGGAGATGCTTTATTTTTATGGCATGTATTCCATATTTAAATTTCCACATGTTTACTTTAATTATTTATTATATTGTTTCCTTTTTATTATTGATCCAATGATATGAAAATGAGGGTATAGTTTACCCACTAAAGGACTCATACCATCACTGTTAATTGGCTTCCTCTTGCGTACGGAGAGGCATACATGAGGTCATGTGGGCTTATAGATCATACCCAATGGTTTGGTTCGGGATGTTACAAAATGGTATCAAAGTATCTAGACTCACTAAATTTTTTCTTATCTTGTCTTGGTTTGCGATAGGGTAGATAGGAGATATAAAATTGGGACTTGGTCAGAGGAGTTATGCCAGTGTCCGACCATCACTGCATAGTGGACCTATGAGTTTCCATAAATTGTAAATTATGTTTTTTTTATTGATTGAATTCACCTAGGGTGATTCATATGATGTTTTTATGTGATTTAGGAGATTTAAATTTTGTTCACGCATCATGAATATGTACGTAAGTTCACATTCCATATATAAACTCATTGTTGTGTTGTATAATAGTTCATTAATTAAATGTGTTGATTTGTTCTATCTATTCGGGATAGTTTCTCTTCGTTTGATATATCTGTGTTGCATGTTATTGTGATATATCTTTATTGGAATAAATTAGTTGAAATGAGAATGTTGTTGAGTTAGTATATATATGATGATTTTGAATAACATGCATGGATGGAAATAAGGGTTAGTGTTAGGAGGGGTATAACTTGGGTTAAGGGTAGACTCTAAGGAAAACCTTGTTTGATCCCATAAACTGGTTAATAGAAACCTTTTGTAATACCACAGACTGATTAGGATTTATCCTAATGGCTCTATTTATTTTCTAAAGTGTGTTCATTCATATTATAGAATATGTCACCTTGACTTAGTTTATGGAACTACTTGAGAAGCATACCAAAATACTTCTATAAGGGATGAGGTTTCAGTATTACCACTGGTTATGTAGGATAATGTAGTTGATATTTCTCCCACACCTGTTATGTGGTATAGTAAATAGGGACACTTCAATCGGAAGTATTTCACTTAGTTCATGTTCTAGGAAAATGAGTTCATAACTAGGGTAAAATATGTCAGGATTTTCAACTCAAGCATTATTCATCCTTTAAGGGAACCAATGGACCGTAAGATGCTAAAAATGGATTGAAATATTTTTGTGAATTTTTTACCAAGTATATACTTTTAAGGGTTGGAAATTTAAGATAATATTGATCTCATTCCAAGTGTGCGGCCCATTTCGATACCTCGGTATCGTTTGGTTCCAACCAAGTTGAGCGAGCTCAAGGTTCAGTTGGATGACTTGGAGAGGATAGGATTCATAAGGTCAGGTAATTTACCATGGGGTTCACCTATGTTTTTCTCCAAGAATGTGGATAGTAGTTTTCATCTATGTACTGATTACTGAAAGTTGTACTAGGTGACAGTGCAGAACCAATATTTTTTTCCTATGATTGGTGATCCTTTCTATCAGATATGTGGATCCTGGTGGTTCTCCAAGAAATATCTTCGATCAGGATATCATCAATTTTTAATTATGGGAAAATACATTTTAAATATGATGTTTTGGAGTAGGTATGGATAGTGTGAGTACATGGTGATTCCATTCGAGCTAATGAATGCATAGACAATGTTCATAGCCCTCATGAATAATATCTTAAACCCATAATTGTACTCATTCATCATAGTATTCATAAAAAATATTTTTATATACTCACTAACACCATAGAAACATGCTTGGAACCTCAATATGGTCTTAAGTACACTTTGAGTACAAATTATTTACATCAAACTTTTGAAGTGTGACATATAGATTCAATATGTGAAGTTCCTAGGAAATGTAGTGTCTGATATTGGTATATATCTAGACCTAGAGAAGTTTAAGGTAGTAATGTATTGGATATGTTCCCAGAATGTGTTTAATATTAGTATATTTCGAGTTTTAGCAGGATATTATTGATGGTTTATCCATGAATTATCTGGAATATCAGCACTCATGACAGTGATAATAAAGAAGAAAGAGAAGTTACAGTGGATAGACTAATGTGAAGATGTGTCACTTGAACTAAATAGAAGGTTGATGATATCTCCATTACTAACACTCCTTGTGTATGGGTTTGGTTATATATGGTACTATGATGCATCAGGCATTGGTCAGGGAGTGGTGCTGATGCAAATATAGTAGCTAGTAGCCTATGGGCCTCATCATCTATGACCTCGGGAGAGGAACTACCCTACAAATGACATGGATCTAGTAGTTTTGGTCCATTTTATGAGGTATTAGTTACACTATCTCTTTTTTATAGATTTATTATTTATACATACCACAAGATCATTCACTATATCTTCACGTAGGGAAACCTAAACCTGAGACAGAGGCACTGGGTTGAGTATCTATAGATGTTTGAACTTAATATCATATATGAACCAAGAAAAGATAATTTCATTTCAGATCATCTTAGTCGTAATATGCAGTCTTTGTAGGATCGTGGTGATAGGCCTTTAGAGGAGAAGTGACACATAGTGAGCTTATTGGATGACTGAAGGATAAATGATTTTTAGGATTAGGTATTGATGAATTTTTCCCCTTTAGTTATCATATACTCACTTCTGGACTGGGTGAATAATGTTTAGGAGTCATACCTAGAGTGTCCAGTAATGAGGGACCAACTGGCTAGTGGTGAGTCAATACATGGATGGTTGATGGATGATGATGATGTGATACTGGTACATGGGAGAATTTTAGTACGTGTATTCATCGGAGGGGAGATGATAAGGGATTACCATGCCACTATATGGGAATTACATTCTGGTGGGACCAATATTTATCATGATTCATGTAAAAATTCTGGTGGCCTGAAATGAAGAGAGACATTGTGGGTTTTTTATCCCGATTCCTTGCCTATCAAAGGGTAAAGGCCAAGTACCAACATCCTAGTGGGGTGTTATATCCACATCTATTACCTATGTGTAAGTGGGATGATTTCACAATGTACTTTTTATGGGGTTACCTAAGACCCCAAGGATTCGTGATGCAGTCTGGGTGATTGTCGATCTGCGAACAAAGTCTGCTCTCCTCTTACCGATTAGAGTGACTCACTCAGTGGATCAGCTTGGAAATCTCTATGGGTGGGATATTATAAACCTAAATGGAGTTCCCTTGATTATTTTTTCAGATATATATTCATTTTTTTTATAATTATTTTGTAATTTCTTGAATAAATCAATAGGGAATCAGTTGAGATTGATAATGGTGTATGATCCTCAGACTAATGGATAGTTTAAGCATACTATATGCATATTTTAGGATATGATTTGATCTTGCATGCCAAACTTCAGTGTATCATGGGATGATAACTTATCCTTGATTTAGTTCTCATAAAATAACATTTAATATGATTCAATTCATATGACACCTTATGTGTCTCTTTATGGGAGTTCATGTTGCTCACCACACTGTTAGAATGAGGTGGGTGAGGTAACAGTTGTTGGCCTCAGTGTGGTTCAAGAGACCTCTGAGAGTGTGCAGTTAATACAGAAGAGGTTGATCACCGCTTAGATAATACAGAGGTCATATGTCTACCATAGGATGAGACCCTTTATTTTACTGCAGGAGATTAGGTTTTCTTGAGAGTGACTCCTCGGTTAGGGAACAGACATCTGGGGAACCAGGGAAATATAGCACTGTGTTTTGTTAGACCCTTGGAGATCAATGAGCGAATAGGAGAAGTGGAATACCATCTAGACCACCCTTCTCACTATCAAGGTATGCACAATGTATTCCGTATATCATAGTTTCATAGGTACATACCCGACCCTATAAAAGTTTTTAATTATGAGGACATTGATCTAGAGACTGATTCATCTTATAAGGAGCATCTAGTGTGGATCATAAATCAAAGTAAGATGGTGTTTTAAGGAAAGATAGTATCACTACTCTAGATTTGATGGAAACATGGATGGAACCAGGAAGATATGGGGAGATTCAGCCTGATGTTTGAGTTTAGTGGCCTGGGTTGTTCGAGAAATACTACTAGAGATACTTCTCAGGGATATTAAGTTGATAAAGGGGGAATTGTAATATCCTGAAATTTTAAAGACAATAAAAAACCTCTTTGTAAATTATTTAAAAGTATTTTTTTGTGAAAATTTATTTTTTCAATAAAAATAATTTAATATATTTTTTTAAGGTTTTGCGTGAGGTTAAAATCCTAGATAGCATATTGTAATATTTTATGGAATTTTTTTCAGAGTTAGTCGCTGAGTTAGTGAGAGATTCTAAGGTCTATAGAGTCTCGGTGCAGACAGAATAAAAATATTAAATATATTATATTATATACACAATATTTTTAAAATATAGTTGAATATCTACCAAATGGTGTGTCATATGAGAAATATGAGACTAACCTTGGGTCTAGGATGTAAGGTTTACCCTAGGGAAGGCATAACTTTTGTGCCAGTCATAAATTTGGTAAGATCTCACAAAAGGATAAGTTATTTAATATTTTCATCATATTATTTTGTTGATAATAATTTAATATCTCTCAAATTTTATGTCATATGAAAAATATAAGACCATCGTTAGGTTCGGCATGAGGAGTCTACCCTTATATGGGTGTAACTTTTCTGTGGATCAAACGTTTGGAAAGATCACATGTGAAGATTTTTTATTTAATATTTTTATTATATTTTTTAAAAAATAATTTAATATCTCCCAAAATGTGTGTCATATGAGAAATCTAAGACCATTATTAGGTCCAAGATGCAAGGTTTACCTTAGGCGGGGCCTAAATTTTATACACATTACTTGTTTGGTTAGGTATCTTGTTAAATTAAGTTATTTAATATTAATATTAAATAATTAAATTTATTAATTTAACAAAATACCCAATTTAATATACATATACCCAATTTATAAACACCATACCATTATTTTTGAATATCAGAAACTTCATTAAGTCTTGATTTCTCCCCCTTTTTACTGAAATAAATTATAAATACATTAATGTGTGGAAATAAATGACTCTGAATTTATTTTTAGGTTGAAAAAGAGGATTAATTTGGTGATTTGAAATTGACCTAAATATGTGAGGTTTGGGGGTTATAAAATGGGTGAACCACATGGTGTTTCCTTATGGTTGATCTTGTGGAGTTAAATTAACCCCAAAACTCGGTTACACACGTTTGGAGAACCTACCGAAAACCGTTTCGGCTTAATCATGAGTGAACCCTATTATCCTTATTTTTCCTAGCGGTGTTTGTGGTGACTTCTTCCCAAGTTATTATTTTTTTTATATTATTATTCCTTTCTCCCCTCTTTTCAATTGTAGAAAAAATGATGGGTTTTAAATAGTTGATAAAAAATTTATATAGAAATAATTCATAAGAAATTATCAAAACATAATTTTTGTTTCATGAAATGATAATAACATCAAGAATGAATGATAATTTATTAAAAACATCTAATGATAATTATTTTGTATTATCAAATATAGTAATTAAATAAATTATAAAAAGGAAAATTGTTTAAAATATCAAATGATAATTTTGAGGTTATTAAAGGAAAATTATTTAAAATATCAAATGATAATTGTGAGGTTATTAAAGGATAATTATTTAAAATATAAAATGATAATTGTGAGGTTATCAAAGGATAATTATTTAAATTATAAAATGATAATTTAATGGTTATTAAAGGGTAATTATTTAAATTATCAAATGATACTTGTGAGGTTATTAAAATATAATTATTAAAATTATCAAATTATAATTAAGAGGTTATTAAAGTATAACTATTTAAATCATCAAATGATAATTGCGAGATTATTAAAAGATAATTATTTATATTATAAAACAATAATTGTGAGGTTGTTAAAGTATAATTATTCAAATTATCAAATGACAATTATGAGATTATAAAAGGATAATAAATTAAATTATCAAATGATAATTGTGAGGTTATTAAAGGATAATTATTTAAATTATCAAACAATAATTTTAAAGTTATGAAAGGATATTTATTTAAATTATCAAAAAATATTTGTGAGGTTATTGAAGGATAATTATTTAAATTATAAAATGATAATTGAGGGATTATTAAAGGATTATTATTTAAATTATCAAACAATAATTTTAAGATTATCAAAATATAATCATTAAAATTACCAAATGATAATTGGAAAATTATTAAAGGATAATAATTTTAATTATCAAATAGTAATTATAAAATTATAATTTATGAGAAATTATCAAAAATAATTATTTTTTAGGAGAATTTTATGAGCACGTGTTGTAGTTTAGATTGATAATTTAGAAATTATCTGGGAGAGAAAATGTATCGTCACATGTAATAGTTTATTTATTTTTATAATAAAATAATTGGTTTTCGTTATAAGAACCCTTGAAAACCTTGAGCATTGACGTGTTGACATTTACAATAATTAGGCCACAAAGAGGTGTTTTTAAATGTTAAGGTTTACACTCTGGCTATCGAACCACACAGGGTGGTTATCCTTACCTTGTATGTGGATGACTATTGAGGTAGTATGCTCCTTACCTTATCAGGCTTTGTTCAAGATGTTTAATTAATATGATTTATACATATCTTGATTGATATTAATTCTGGACTTATGATCGCATGTAGGTGTGTGTGTGTCCCATGATATGGTATGGCTTGATTCCATGATATTGATGTGATAGCTAGATTCCATGATGTTGTTTGATTCACATATTGATGTATATGATAATTCTATGTTTCTCATGATATGTTTAATGGTTGTTAACATGTTATGACCTATCATGTTTCCCTTTGGAGGATTGGTATGTTTATATTTAACAGGTGGTCATCAAGGTATGATTACTCCTTGTGGGGTGTGTGTACATGGTGTGCGGCGATAATGACAATGTAGCATGATAACCTTGAAACCTATCATCTAATTGATGCCTTTTGGATTCTGATTATATGGAAGAAACTTTATTCCTTCTATATTCTAAGTGTTACCCAATGCCTTTTGAATTTTGGGTAGTTTATAAATATTCGATGCCTTGTGGATTCTAAGTATTACTTTATTCCTTTTGGATTCTGATTATGTTGCTTTCAATTGATTCCTTGTGGATTCTAAGTGACTTGTAAATAGCCATGTGGCTGGTATAGATACTTATCAATAAATAGTATATTTCTAGTATATAGTTGAAGTAGGTACGTTTGGGTGTTTTTGGTGGCTTGGTTAGCGCATGACCGCTCTTTTTTGGATTGTGTGTTACTATTTTTTATGAATTTATTATTATTATGGAATAAACTTGTATATTTGAGATCTTCAGGTTAAGGAACCATTATTAGTGTCCTACTGAGTCTTGTAGTCACACCCAACTTGAGAACTTCAATGTGTTTTTAGATTTCATGATGGATTCAGTGAAGTTAAAGGGCCCTATGATGGACAGTTGAGAAGGGGAGTATAGAGATAGTAGCGAACCAGGATGGACTCTAGAGGACCTTATTTTTATCCATTTGTTTATCTATTGTCAATTTCATTGGTTATGATTTCCACTTTGAGAGTTTATTTATTTGTATGACATGTATTACATCTTAAATTATCCTTATGTTTACTCTTATTATTTATTATATATTTTACTGTTGACTATTGATCCTATGATATGATACTGAGGGTATAGTTTCCCCACCAAAGGAATTAAACCATCACTGCTAGTTGACAACCTCTTTTATATGGGAAGGTGTGCATGTGTTCAAGAGGAATTCTAGCACGGACCTACTGGTTCAGGTTGGGATTTTACACATATAAATGACATAGTCTATATTATTTAGAACATATCCTAATCCTGATCTATATGCATCACAATAAAAAAAATTTATTCCTCACCTATTTTTGGAATGACAAGGATATGTGATGAAGTATTCTGAGCATTAAGCTCTTTGATGGATTCTTAAGAATCACTATTCTAATATAATGAAATACCCTTTTTTGTTATTATGGTCCTTGAAGAATCCATATGTCATAATTCATGGATTAAGTGATGATAATATCTTGATAATCTTAGAAAACAATATAACATGAAAACATTATTAAGTGGATCCCAAGAAATTTTGGCCTAAATGTTCTCAAGCTCAACTAATATATATTTTTATAAATGACACAACTAAAGAATCAACTTTATTATATCCAAAAGTCACACATAGAGAATTTTTCTTAGAGATAGTGGTTTTATAACATGCTCAACACAATTTAAAATTTTCTTACATGATTATTCATAGTACAAGAGTGCACTAACATGTCATTAACAAAATACAATAACAAAGGTGTTTAGGTACATATGAAAGTTATGCTATATAAATTACATAAAATTTATGGTGTATTTGTAATACCAAAGAAAATTACCAAGTATTTATAGTGTCCAAAATAGTCAAAATAAAACATGAGGATCAGACCTGAAAATGATATATAGAAGTATTACCTTCGATCTATGGGTTAAATTCTCAAGAATAAAAAATAGGGAGCTCCATAATGAATCATATCACCACAATCTCCCAAGAAATCCTCTAGGTGTGAAAACCCAATATGTTACAAGATAGGATAATTCTAATCAAATGATAAAATAGGGGTGACTTTTAGTGACAAAAGAAATTAAAAAAAATATCCCACTCAAGTGAAAGTTGACCAGATGATACAATATTTTAATTGAATCAATATATAAAGCATAAATACAATAGAGATTAATAATTTAGACAATACACACTATCAAATATAAACTTAATTATAATAGAAATTGGAACAACAATACAATTTATAAAACAATTAATGGAGTGTCAAATTATAATCTAAATACTTCTAAAGGATATTTATTTCCAAAATTATTCCAATAAAGGAATACTTGACTTTTAGAATGAAACTGAAGGTGGTTCGTAACCTGAACCAAGGTATGCCACTTACAAACACAGATGTTTCGCAAATGATGAAGTAGTTAGTAATATAATATTCTGTTCTATAGGCACTTTTTATTACTATACCTATATTCCCTTGATCAACCTAATTGGGGAAACTATATCATCTAAATCATGGATTTCCTTGATCATCAAAGAGATGATAAAATAGTTTTCTTCCACACCCCACAAGACCTTTATCATAAAGTATCTAACAAAGGAAAATTTAAATATAAAACACTTAGAGAATTTTAAAGAAACATCACACATAGATGATCTAAGAAACATCTCTATGAAGAAAAATACAACCAGAAGCGCTCTCAACAACAAGATTTTATAGAATTCAAAACAATTCAAAACACTTCATATCATTTATGTGTAACATTATTCCATTACATGAAGTATTATATTTTATTTATAGACATATATTTTAATAATATCTATGACTTATATTTTTTCATATTTGGGTTTAGTCGCAATGGTACCAAATTCATCCTTTTATCATTCACTGGATGTGCCTTCAAATTATATTATCTGATGTGTTCAATATATTTTAATATCATAAAACATATATTTTCACTGGATTAAGTTCAATTTAGTTTCTTAAAATATAATCACTATAAATACTAGACATTTGAAAAATAGATATGCACAAAAAACATTAGAAAAAAAGTTTCATCTTAACTAAAACTCAAATTAAGTTTATTGGGATTTTATAAAAATTCATAAAAAAGCTAGTTTTCAACCCAACACCAATAAAAGGAGGGAAGAAATGAGGGTTCCGAGGTAAATTGGGTTAAAATTTAATTTTATGGGATCTTTAAAATCATGCATGGTTTAGCTGCATAGTTTTCCAAGCTGTATGCCAACCATGTAGGTGCTCCTATATGTATCCTGGGGTTGCATGGTTTGGTTTCACTTTTTAGTAAACCGTGCGCCGATAATATCAAACTCACTACCTAAAAACTTAAAGGGTACATGGTTTGGACATACGGTTTACCCAAATCATATACTTATCTAAATACCAACATTTCATAATATATGGTTACCTGGGAATCATGTGTGGTTCCCCTAATAATGTGGCAACCATGTGCCCTTAAAAAACTATCTAAATCCTCAAAATCCCTTTGAAACCACTATAAACCCACACAAACCTCTTGATAGCTTAAAAGTACATAATAAAACAAGTAAATACCTCAAACATGGCATGTTACAATAAATCTAAAAATGGATTTAAAATATATAAAGTAATTGTTTCACACATTTAGGTTATAACCCTTGACTTTATTTTGATTAAGTATAAAAAATACATGTCTTAGGCCTTATATTAAGAATGGAAATTAATATTTTATTTATATTTATTTTGTGTTATCTTAATAATTTTTGTAATCCTTAATTTTTTTTTAAAGATATTATTTGAATGGTATGAATATAACTTATTTAACAATGAATATTTATACATTTTTATACATTAAAAATTATTTAATTCATTTACACAAAATCCTAAATTAATTATAAGTGAAAAAAATAAAAAATCATCATTAAATTATATTAGTGATTATATAATGGATGTGTTTGACCAAGTGAAAGGGAATGATTTTTTTCTTAAATCTATTAGGTTTCATTAAATATGTTGTTTACTTAAACAAAACTTAAAACTTTATAAATACTAATTGTATTTATTTTATTAAAGTTTTGTGTATGGAATTGGTTTGAAATAAATATTTAAAGATTTATTTTTGTTCTTAGTGATTCTATAACCTTAGGAAATTTCTTTCTTCAAAATATTTTATTTGAAACTCATTTTCCAGTCCAAACTAAATGGTTTTCATTTATATAATAAATATTTAATATATAGAGATTTACTATCTTTAAATATGGGAAACATGTGTATACCTTAACTTGATGTGGAAACTTTTCTTTAGTAAATATTTTTTTCTATATTAAGTTTTAAATGTAGAAAAAATTATTTAGATAAAGAACTTTTACTTTGATACTTATATGTTACAAATGGTATTTTTGCAATATCTTATCCTTTATTTTGATTGGAAAGAGTGTGTATTGGTTATGATAAATCCCATACAAAATACCTTACTTGGTTCACTATTAGTATGAAAAAACCATCAAAACAAATCCTAATATAACAATTTGTGAATATTACACAGTGTTCAAACTTGAATGAAAATTTTTGAGCCTATTTGAAACTCAACCCAATATATAACCATCGAAAATTATAAAATTAGTTTAAAATGAATACTTATATGAAAAAAAAACCTAGAAAACACATCCTTAAAAAATATTTTTAAATCAATTAAATCAAACCAAAAACTCATCTCAAATATATTATTACACAACTCAAGAAATTTAATTTAAAAATTACAAACTTTTCAATTAAAATGAAAACTAAACAAATACTTGAACTATCCAAATACACTTTCTCTCATTAAAAATAATTGAGATACAATAACAATTCTATAACATAACTATACATTATTAAAGAGATACCTTTTTAAAGTACATCAAAACCAAACATGTCCATATTCTTTAAAAACCATTCCCCTTTAAATACTTACATACAACAAACTTGAAACCAACATCCATTTTCAAACTATACCAAAATAACCATGATTTTTTATTTAACAAAACCTTTTTAAATGTTTTCATTCAAAATAACTCAACCCAAACACCAATGAATGTATAATTTCAATTATAAAATCATATCTGCCACACTCTATAACTTGTTTCAAGAAAAAATGAAACAAAAAACACTAAAAGAATAAAATTTATAAATGATTTTTTTGAGGTGGGTGAAATAGAGTGTGAAATAATTTTACATTAAGAATTATCCAAAAAATAACCAGAAACACAATTGAAGAAGATCACATACCTTCTATTTCATAATTTGAATATCTCACAAAATGAAGTGAGGGGGAGTATAAGTGCATAGATTTCACAATAGCTTCAAAAGATAGGCCCAATCGGTGGTGTTATTATTGTTATCTTGTAGCGGGTAAGGTGTTTATCAAAGATTACTAAAAATTATAATAAAAGAGGCTTTTATCTATGCTAAAATCATTAGCACTGATAATTTAATATTTTATCATTTCTTCTTTAAGTATTGATAAATATGGTATTTATTAGCTTCTATAAACACCCGGTATATAATAGTCAACAACTTAACGTGTATTGATTTACCACTTTAAATGTAAGAGCTGCCATATTTATTATCACTAACTTTAACACTAATATTGGTAGATTTGTCTATGTTAAGATTAGTGCTGATAAACACATGATACGTAAGAGTCTCCATGTTGATGCATAAGGGTTACCACCTAATACATAAAGGTAATTGATTATAATTAAAAATATTATTATTTATATAAATCAATAAATATTATTAATTATATATCATGAATTATAAAGCTGTATAATTATATTCAAAAAATATATACATGTACATACTAAAAGATAACTCCCAAAGATAAAAAACAATACAATAACAATTAAAATATGTATTTATTTTTAATTATATAAAAAAAATTAAGAGTTAATAATTCTATTTCAATACTATTAATTTTATTTAAGATTTAGTTTTAATTATATAAATGTTTAAATATTTTTTACTATATCTAAATGTTTAAATAAATATTAAATTATAAAAAATTACATTTAAATAGAAAATATTTATAATAAGTTTCTAACTAAATTAATATATATAATATTAATATATATATTAATTATAATTATATTTAAATACTTTTAATAAAATTTAAACACATTTATCAATTATTTAAATGAATAAATATTTAATATTATAAAAATGTATACTTATATTGAAAAATATTAATAATTATGTTTCAATTTATAGTGGATTATTTTCAATATATTACTAATTAATATTAAATTTTTTATCAACTATACTTAAAATGGTCTTAAATAAATATTATTTTAAGAAACTATATATAAATTAAAAATAAAATATTTTTTATCAACTATGTGAAAAATATAAATCTATAAATATTTTTCAAAATATATTATTAATTATGAAATTATAAAATTGAAAAAAATTTAATACTTATATATAAGAATATTTATAATTGCTAACATATATATATTACTAATTATAAACGTATATATTTTATTTATTTTATAATAAAAATATAATTAACTATTAATTATAATTAAAAATATTTTTATGTATATAAATGAATAAATATTTTTAAAATTATATCATTTATTATATAAATATATAATCATATTCATAAATAATTTTAAGTATTCATAGAAAATAATTAAAATATACTTTACTTATTATTTAAATATAAATATCAATTAATAATTTAAGTATTATAATAATATATTAAAAAACTAATTATAAAATTACTCAAATTCTAAAAATAAGTTCATTTTTTAAATTCATTTGAATATTTGAAGTTTCATTTTATCAATTAATGATTTACATATATAACTATATTTATTCAAATATAAATGTGTGTGTGTTGGCACATGTCGAAAGAACTCAATAACCTGTGTGTGTGTGTGTGTGTGTGATAGGTGAACTCAACACATACATGTGTATTTACAGTTTGTAATCTCTTTTATCAAAAATATATAAAAATGTATAGTTTTATTTATAAATATTATAAATGTACTCTATTTAAATATAAAATAATTTCAATACATTTTACAGATTATAATAAATATTAAATTCACAATCAAATGTATTAAAAAATATATTAATTATTTTTTATATTTAAATTATAACTTTTAAAAAAATTATAAATTACTTATACATACATATATATATATATATTAATATAAAATTTCATTAATTACATTTGAATAATGTTCATTATCGGTATTATAAATGATGACATATATGTAATAATAATGTGGGTCTCTTTACTCTCAACACTATCTGTTTGAATATATATAATAATATTATTATTAACATTTAAATTAGAAAAATTTCTTTACAATTAATTTGTTATCATTAATATTCTGTTTTTTAATTCACCTAATTAAGTTAAAGAAATTATTTTCATTGGAATATAAATTTATATCAATAATTATTTGTATTCTAAATATATGTATATATATATAATATACATATATATTACTATAGACCCAACTTTGTGTGATTGTATGTACATACATGTAAAAACTATATATATATATATATATTATAATGAGATATGTGAAATTGTAGAACCAAAACTGTGTGTGTGTGTATTGCAACACCCCATGTTATTGATGATTTTTTTATTTTATGTTATTCTTGGGTGATTTAAAATTTTAGAAGTTTTCAAGTTTCAAGTTTATGGGTGTTTCAAGTGAATCGGGTGACCTGAGTTTTTCATGGATATTTGTTATAGTTTGAAGACCAAACCATATCCAAGGGCTCTATGATATGAATTTTATTGATCAAGAATAACCATGGTGTAATAGAGAGGTGTTACACTGTGGTAAGGGTGCTTTGGCAGGAGGACGATATAACCCCCTGAGATTTCGAAATATATTTTCCATTAAATAAACATTTTATCGATAGCTTTTTTAAAATGACACTCCAATCTAAAATAAAACAACAATATGATAAAATAAAATTTTACTATTATAATATATCCATTAAATTAGTAGGTATGAAAGGAAACTATATTATGAAATCTATAAAGGAAAGAAATGGCATCGAGTGGTGGAAGTTTTCCTTATGAATCTCATTTATCTGAGATTAGGAAGGAGTTATCTTCAATAGGGTTTACTCTAGACTAATCACAATCCAAACTTGAATAATTAAAGTCTGAGAAAAATTATATGTGAAAGAAATTAAAAATCATGAAATTCACCACAAGATCTATGCTAAAGGAATCACCAACCACAACTACCACCAAAACACACATTATTCTTGGATCTTATATAGATATATTTAGGGGATATATAAATAAAAATGATTATAATATAAATAGTTAATTATTAATTTAATAAGTTATTTTTTATATTCATTTTTTATATTTCTCATTTTTACCTTTAAAGAAAAAGAATGTTTATTTTTTATAAAAATAATTTTTATTTATATTTCATATTTAAAAACTAAATTTATAAATAGTGAATCTAAATTAGATAAAATAATTTTTGTTTTTGGATTAATAATTCAAAACTTAACTTGGTATTAATTTATTGGATTTTTCTGAACCAATTAGTATTTGGGGGAATTGTAAAAATGATGTTTTTATGAAAATCATATTATTTATGACAATATAAAGAATTAAGTATTACTTAAAAAATTATAAAAAAATAATGATAAAATAATTATTTAATGATTAAAAATATACATTTTAAAAACCATTATTAATTTATAAAACCTATATTTAAAATTTTAATTATTACTTTCCAATAATAATTGTTTTTCGTCATTTCTTTTAGTTTAATATTATTTTGGTAAAATTAGGTTTTGGATTTCATTTAAATCCACATAATATTTATTTTTTATAATAAATAAATTTTCATCATGAAAATAAAATTCATTGATACTTCTATTCCATAATTAAGTTTTAATCTTAATGATACTCTTTTTCTAAAAATGGGTTTTACGCATTGCATACGCTAATGTTAAAATTATTTTTTCTTAAAAAAAAGTTTTAATTGATAAAATTAATTCCATATTTTGAATTAGTATGTACAAATTATTTATTAAGTTCTATTTTATTTTTTTACATAAAGGATAAGTTACCATCGGTAAAAACTAGTTACCCCGGTAAAATTTAAAAGGGTACAGGTGAAAAATCTAATGGTAATGAGTTGAAAACATGTTTAAAACATTTTTGGTAATGGTGGTTGAGTCCTAGATAAAACTTATCTCTTAACCTTTACATTATTACCCAATTTTTTAGACACCTTCCATGAGAGTGACTTCTCATTATTAAAAAGTTTTGGGTACTTAAAAAAATGTTATCCCTTTTCACTTATAAATGGGGCTCACCTCTCATCACTTCCCATAATTCCAAAATGATCAAAAAAAATCCCAATCATCTCATATATATTCCCATCCACCTTAATGTGGTTTTTTTCTTCTCAAAATATTATACCTCTAGTGATTAACCCCTTTGCAAAGGAGATAATCCAAGAAGTGAGGTATGAATTTTAACCACACATTCCTCATTTGTATTACTTTATGAGAACTTATAATTCATAAATTTATATTTTAAAATATTAAAATAAAAGAATAAATATAATTAGAATTATTTTATTTTATTTTATTTTAATGATGGTTAAATCATCAACCAGCTTTCCATTTTCTATTAATAAAAATGAAAACGTGAATTTTGTATATGTGCATATGTGATGACTACCACCTTCACAAAGTAACATGTTCATTTTACTTCACCAAATAAAATTTATGGTTTAAAATAGTTAATTAAATATATAATAATAATAATAAATAAAACCTATTTAATATTCTTAGATAATAAACTATTTTACTCCTCTCTCACATTCTAAGGAAAACAAAAGCATCATCCATACATATGTGCAAACTATCGCCTCCATGGAAGGGTGCATTCCATTTTTCATTACCGCCATTCATGGATGGATTTATGAATGGTTTAAAAGATAAACATTATGTTAGTATAATTATTAAAGATATTTTAGGACAAATTTAATAACCTATTAATAATATGAACAATAACCAATCACTATAAGATTTTCCTTCTTAAAACAAGCACACTAAGAGGAAAAATATCTTCTTATTTTATGTTATGGATTTATATAAATAATATTCTCCTTATAATTATTTCCAATTTTGATATATAATTATTATAAAAACTAATTAAAATAATTATTTTTATATTATAGTGGTATTACAACATAAACACTTAATAATCATTCATTAAATTACAGTATGTTTTGTTTGGGTCAATTTGGAAACCAACTTTAAAAAATATATAAAATAATGTCATGCATGATAATGAGAATTAAAATAATGATAATATATGATAAAATGATTAAATGATGAATTTATCTTGGTTATAAAATGATAAAATTGGAATTAAAATCATTAATTAAGATATCATAATTCGTTTGTTAAAAATAAACAAAACACGCTCGTCATCATTTTCACCTTCTTGGATCATAACCAAAAATACCATAGAATTAGATTATAAATTTATAAATAATAATAAATCATCAGTTATAGAAACTTTAATGGTCTATTAATGATGAAATTTTGGATAATAACAAATAATGACACTACTATTATTAAACTAGTTCAAAACGATCAAGATTACACACACCAGATACTGAAAATAAGTGAAAACAAATAACTACTATAAATATATAGAATAAATATAAATGATGGGTATTAATGTTAATATTAATTAATAAGTTTCTAAAATAATTAATTATGATAGTCATTTTTTTTATACAAGAGTTTAGATCATGTTTGAGGAAGTCAAAATAAATAGTAAGGGTTTCTTGTCTCATTTTTCACCCCTTGAGGTATATTTCTTATTATACACCATGTTTTATTTAGAAAGGTCTATATAATTACCTTTAATATTATTTAATTTTGATTATTTTTTATTCCATTATATTAAAGGTTATATTCAATGTTATTTCTCTCTTAGGTGTTTTGACTCAAAAATTTCAAAAGTTATATGGGTTTTTCTTAACTACTCTTATTTCTTTAGTCTGGATCATTATATTTTAAATATGGATTTATCATGTAGATTTATTCTATTCTATGAATATAATTTAATGAATTTATTTGTATAAAGTGATATTTTTTATTCAAATCATTATTGTGATTAATTTCTTTCTCAAAAAGTATATCATTGTTGAGAATAATTTTAATCCTCTTTAATGATTTTTTCCCTACTTGTAAATAATTTTCCTTCCCGCCAATATTATATTTTTTAATCAGATACCTAATTATATTTTATCTCATATGAAATCTATATTTACATTCTCCTATTTTAAAAATAATGTTTTATTACCTTTTTTATGATTAAAACATAAAAATGGAACCTTTTGATTTCTTATTTCATGACAAGTGTCACCTCCATAAAATGATTTTTCACTATTAATATATTTTTAAACTCTAATTATTTTATATAAAACCATCCAAGTTTTATTTTATTTTAATGGTAAATTATAATACATTTTTTTCCTTAAAATATCTTATTCTCTTTTCAAAAATCATCACATATACGGTTCTCTTTTATTTTTACTTCTCCTTGATCCTTCGAATGAATTTTTCTTTATTGGAAATCAATGTTAAATATGTATGTATATTTACTAAAATATATATATTATGTTCTTTGAGTTAAAATTAATTTCATTATGTGACAATTTTTTCCAGAATTATAAATCCCTCCAATTCATTCTGTAATGTTTTCATCTCATGAGATACCATGTATGGTGCATGGGCAGTTAGACTAAGAATATAGTATTATGAGATTGGTGGGAACAAAATTATATATCCCTCTAATGTATTAGGTAAATAATTATATTTTATAGTATATTTTGTGTTGGATTAGGGAGTAAACCTAATCCACTATGGGACTTTGTACACTCTATTTATGGGAATGGGAAGTGAATGCAATCCACTATGGGACTTTTTCCACTATGTGATGATTATATAGGGAGTGAAAATTGAATTATGCTTATTATGTCATGTTTTATGTGGATTCCATATGTTTATGATTCCTTAAACTTATTATATCATTTCCTTAATCAATGTTTCCATGCTAATAACACATTATTATTCCATGGTACAAATTTATTATTTTGAGATTACATCTCCTTCCTTCATAATTTATGGAAACCACATATTATAACGTGTTATTTTTAATAAGTAATTTATCCCTAATTATGTTTTAATATGTTCTTATGATCTAACCCCATATGACATGCTGATAAGTTTTTCGCTCACTAGGAATTGGAGGTCAAACTTTTCATATCTTTCCTTTAACTATGTTATGAAGAAAGTATAACTTATAAGAAGTATAGAAGGTGTTCTAGAATATTTTTATTATAGAGTAGTGATTATAAGTTTTTTAAAATAAGTGTCCTATGTAATTGGTCCTCAAATACACTATACCTTATATTCCTAGAATTGTGATATTATTTTTTGAGATGTAATCTTTTTTTGAATCCAATGGACTTGAATTTTATTTTTTTCAATAAAGGGTAAATATATATTGGAGATTATGAGAATATATAAAATTAATAAGAATGTAGAAAGAATATTCTCCATATAAATTTTAATGATTTATGTTTTGTTTTTTGATTTCAAAGACTTGTTTCTGGGATAAAACATTCTATACAACAAGATGAAGAAAAGAATTAAATAAGGATATGAAAAATATTATCTTTCATAAATAATATTTAAGTGATAACTTGAAATTTTTGGGTTGTAATTTTAGTTGAGAAGGAAAATAATTACTTTTTGAATATTTGATAACTCTTTTATAAAGTTATGATAAAAAACACGACCAACCATAAACCCAAAAATGACCCACATCAACCACATATGGGACTGTGGGTCAAGCACTTGGGAGGTAGGTCGATAGAGTAGGCCCATGGAGCATGGATGAGAGTGTCTGCATGGAAAGGTGTGGTGGGACTGCATAACCCCCATATAGTACATATAGGTGTGTTCATGGAGTTGTAGAAGCCATCATGTGGGATAGCACAGTGTCGTGATACAGTGGTGTGCGGTGTGGATTTGGGAGTGGACCTCAGGCTACTCTTCATGTCATTGAAGGAACATGGAAATATAAATGTAATCACTCGGCTATGTTGAAATATAATGTTGGAAATGATGCATGATTCATTATTCATCCATTTAAAAAGGTACATATTTAACGTAGGTCGTTTGATCTATTTTATTGTAGTCGTTCGATCAGATCAAATGAATCATTTACTTCCTTGGTGTTAACTTAGTAAACTCGGCATGGTTTCACACAATATCGACACATATTGAAAATAACAACTCCATTATCATGATTTTGTGACTTAGATCATGAGGAGATTATGATTAGTTTCCATACATCCAATCTTCTTCATGAATTCATGTAGTTATTTGAATAAGTTGACATTGTTGAATTCAAATGAATTTGTAGAGGCCATTTTTCACATTTGTAGTGCATGAATGTGTTTAGTTATTAATAAATTATGAATCATTCAATCATTATCTCATACAGTGAGGAATTAATTATGAATACATCATGTTTTTTATTGTAATATTTTTTATAAAATCTGAAATCCTTGGGTGATTTAAATATTCTTGATAAAACATATTTTGAAGGATTTTAATAACATCCTTGGCTTGGTTTATATATCATAGGAATGTGGTGTAAGGTAATGGAGACCTCACTAATAAATAACTAAGAACTTGATTGAGAGGCTCTAATTTTTTCAAAAAATATCGCATTCTTGAAATATTAGTTTCACAAATATGATTTTTATGAAGCACTCTCTATTTACATAAAGGATAAGAGTTCTATGAGTTAGTTCTTGAGTAATATAACCAGATTATGCTACATGAAGAAACTATGACTGATCTCCATAAACCCATAATGATTTTTGTAAACTCATTGAGAAATCATGTACCTATTTTAGTGTGAATTAATAGGAGGAAAGTGTATAAATAATAACTTCATATATTCCATAAAACACACTACTTTCATGAAGAATAACCTGAGATCAACACCCATTAGGGTTTACATGAAAAAGAAGTGATATTGTGTGATATACCTGTGTGAAGGAGAGTGAAAGACAATATTACATGAATTCACATTCATATGTAAATATAGAATCACTTGAGAAAAACATAAACATAATAAATATATTGAGATAACACATAAAATAATAAAATAAATATTATGTATTCTAGGGTTTATGTTTGGGAGGACTCGTACAATTCATACATGAAGTATATTTGATAAATTTTGTGTATCTAATGTACAAATCCAAGTGAGTTTAGGTCTTAATCAATCAAAAGAAATAATTCTTGATCGAACATTTGACAAGTCTGAGGAAGTTGATTATCTACTATGATCAGAAGTTCTTTGAGAAAGACCAGTATGTGTGAAAGTATACTTAATATTGTGCATGATCAAGTTTGATTCATGAGATTGTAGAGGAAGATAAATTGATCATACTATAGTGGATTCATATTTAAATAAAATATGACTATATGATACAGTATAAAGACCCTCTTGTGAGGATTCGGGTGTAGAAGTCCATCATGGATTCTGTTAACACTGTGTGATTCAATGTAAAGACCAACCTATGTGGATTCAGGATTAGAAGGACAGTGTTGATTCTAGTAACACTATGTGGTCTAGTATAAATATCCTTATGTGTAGATTCAAGAGTTAATATACAACCTGGCTTTGTATCAATCATTTTAATTGATTAAAATATTATAGTGAAAAATTCATGTTGGTGGTATAAACAACATGGTAAAGAGTATGTCCTTATACCAAACCTTGTAAATCCTTATTTTTTATTCCTTT
This sequence comes from Viscum album, assembly GCA_963277665.1. Taxonomy (NCBI): domain Eukaryota; kingdom Viridiplantae; phylum Streptophyta; class Magnoliopsida; order Santalales; family Viscaceae; genus Viscum; species Viscum album. Next base: position 800,528,393 of record OY728155.1, read on the forward strand.
GATTTATAGAATCATTAATGGTGAGGATAAGAGACATAAAAAGATTCTATTGAGGATTTAATCAGGCATAGTGGTTGAATTGAAAATAAATATTTCTTTAAAATAAAATGGATCATTAATTCACCACCACCCCCTCTCAATGATCTCACACTGATCTATTCTCTATAAGTGGTATCAAAAGTAAGTCCAAATTTTAAATATCCAACAAACAACTAAGGATAGATAACATGAATTCAATAAATATAGGGGTTGTTCTTTCTTTTAAGGGTGATAACAAACATGGCTCGAGAAATAGAGTGATATTGTATCTCCTATCACCAAGGGTAAACGTTAGTGATATAGCAACAATAGGACTTCCAACCTCTGATGAGAATTATCCTATGGATTTTTTAGATGATAGGAACATGTAAATGTATGAAAAGGATCAAAATGAAATATTTATGTATTTATTAGAAAATTTATATACTAAATCGATGGGTGAAAAAACATCCAAGGTGATATATGAAAAATTGAGGAGAATTTATGGGGAAAATATAAAAGTTATAAAAGACAAATTAAAATTATAGATATGTAGATTTTAAGATATCAAAAATGATAATGATAATAGTATTGATGAATACTTCACAAGAGTAAACATTATTTTTAGTAGCATCATAAGTTTTACTGAAAAAGATGGATGAATCAACCATTGTGAAGAAACTGATGAGAAACTTTCCAGTTTGATTTGATATAAAATTACTACACTGAAGAATAAGAAGATATAATCTTGGATGAACTTCACAATATTCTCATAGCATATGAAATGATAAAAATACCATCATTCATTAAGAAAAGATATTATATATCCCTTGATTCCATGATAAATGGTAAATCTATAGTTAAAGAAGATCCAAAGTCAAGTGATTCTAAAGATGAAGATATTGGAAAGGATTTTTTTAAACAATAATGGCCTTATTGACAAAGTTATATAACAAATGAATAAGATAAAAAGGAAATAAGATGCTAAAGTGTTTCAGCTATAAGGCTGTAGGACATTTTTCATATGAATGTCCAAAGAAGAAATTTAATGTCACCAAAACTAATGAGGAATAAGATTATTTCAATAAAAATTCCAAGAAACATAGAAAATGTGACTATGAGAATAAAAATAAGTTTTCAAGGAAATATAGAATAAATTTAATGATCTAGGAAGTTTATGAATATTAATCATCAATAAGTGACTCAAAATATGAAAATTCCTCTAGAAATATGGTGTTTCAAATAACAAAATACAAAATAAATAAAGACACATTTAAATGTGAAAAAGGTAAATATATAAATGAATTAGAATGGTTCTTAAAAGTCAACCTAGAAGCAACTCTTGAGAATAACATGAAACTCAAGAAGGAGAAAAGAAAACTAATAAAAGAGAATGAAGAGTGTGTCAAGAAAGAAGATACATGTCTTAATGATATAAAGGAATATATTAATAAATTATCTAATCTAGAAAGGAAACTAAAATATTTTGAAGAAAAATCACCTAGAAGAGAATAGATTAACAAAGATGAGATTTCATTCATTGAACAAAATAAGAAAAATTCATTAAATATAGGTAAAATTGAAAAGATGGTGAATGATCTTGAAGAAAAAAAAATTGATTAATAGAAATAATTATCAAAGACATAACATATGTGATTTTCATTTCTAAATTAGTTGTTAAAGATGAAATAATACTTCACTAAAGCTATTAATATTAAAACTGAATATTTTAAAGTAGTTGATAATGGTTCAATGTAAAATCATCATTCTATACTTTATGAATCTCAATGCACATTTTTTATCACTAACAATGCAGTAATGAATGGGAAGTATAAATAAGTAGAGACAAAAGTAATTAATGAGAAAACGTATTCTATAAAGGACTAGTGAACTAATTCAACCAAAAGGTTTCCTCCCAAGTAGAAACACTTATAATCTATAAAAAAAGAAACAACGAGTCTTTAAATATGAACTACTATCAGTTTAGAATATCAAGGTTTAAAGGCTATTATTGGTGTTCTGTAGTGTTTGGTTGTAAATATTATTCATGTTGGTATGATATTTTACTACCAAAAAAGAGGCATGAATCAAGGGGGGTCTATACTAAACATATGATATCAAATTGTCAAAAGTAGAATCATGTGGCCAAGACATAATATAAACTATCAATACAAAACAAATATGAGTGTTTGAATAATTCTTTTGGCAGATGTGGTCAACATGGTTACAAAGTCAAGAAAATAAAGGTAGCTTAACTAGTGAGATTTTTCACAATACAAATGATAAGAGAAGTCATAATGTGAAGAATTTTATAGTAACTAGGGAATTATATGAGAAGATCAAGAAAACTAAGAAAGAAGGCTCATCCAAAACTGAGCCTAATAAGAAGAAAATGAAAGAAAGTTTGAGAGGAAACTCTTAGAATCAATATTTCCTCTAAAACATTTGAGGTCCCACCTTACTCCGTTAATCGTATTTATCTGAACTAGCATGTAGTGAATTAAAGGGGAATTAATTTTAACCATGGATTTTGTCAATTTAAATTACTATGAATGGAGTGTACAACTTTAAGGGGGAAACACTAAAGTTGAGGTAATATCATCACACTTGAATATCTTCTTTGATTATATAAAGCTAATTCTCAATGGGGAATGATAAATAATGAGAAATAATAGATGTATGGGGAGTAATGTTTTATGCACTTGAAATGTTTTGATGTGTTTTTTTTAAAATTTTGTAAGATATATCTTAAAAACTTGCTCAAATAACCCCTAAAATAATGAAGCTGAATGAGTTTGAGAATGGTATCATATTACTGAATATTTTTTGTATATCTTTAATTATTTTGTGACATCACTCTTGTTTTCTACACCGGTTTATCCCATGTAGATATTGAGTTAACTAACTAAAAGGTCATTGATTTTAGCTAGAATGTAGTCATATACCTTGATTTGAGATGAGAATTCCCCCACTTATCCTTTATATTTGATTATCAATAAGGAGGAGAAAAGTTAAACCATTTATAGACTTTAATGATGTGAGGAGACATTTAAAAAAATACAAAGGGGAATATTGTTGAACCCAATGGACATGAATTATACATTTTATCAATAAAGGGTTAATATGTATTTAATATTATGAGAAGATATGAAGTAAATAATCTTTTAGAATTAATATTATTCATATTAATTATGATGATTTATGTGTTATTATTTAATAGAAAAAACTAAGTTCAAGTATGAAACATTCTATTCAATAATATGAAAAAGAGGAATTGAATGTGGCCATAAAAATATTATTTTTCATAAAGAATATTTAAGGGATAATTTGAGATTTTTGGGTTGGAATTTGATTTGAGAAGGAAATGAATTACTTATTTAATATTTACTAACTATTTTATAGAGTTAAGATAAAAAAAAATATGTCCATCCATTAACCCATTAAGGACCTACCTCAACCTCATGTGTAACCAAGGGTAAAACATATGGGAGGAAGGTCGATTGAGAAAAACCATGGAGTCATGGTGAGAGTGTCTTCATATATAGACTTGGTGGGAATTCATAGCACCCATGAATCATGCTCAGGTATTCATATGGAGGTGTTCTATCCACCATGCAAGACAGAATGATGATGTGAGGTGAATGGGTGTAGTGTAGTTTTGAGAGAAAACCCCAGGATACTCACTAAGATACTAAAGGAATGAAAATATATAAACTGAATAACTTAACCATATAGAAATACAATGTTGGAAAAGGATGTGTGGCACACAATTTCATCTGTTTTAGAATATATAAAAATAACATCGGTCATTTGATCTGTTTTATCACAGTAATCCAATCAACTTGGCTGCATCATCATCATCCCTAGGTCTAACCTACAATACTCAACACAATTTCACATGATATCATTGAATGTTTCAAATGATGACTTAATTGTTTTTCCTACATGATCGATATCTTGAAAAAAAATAAGATGATGAGTTTCCATGCATGCAATATTCATTTTTCATGCCTGTGTTTATTTCAAAGAGTTTATATTGATGAATGAAAATGAAGTTGGAGAGGATAATTTGTGAATTCATAGTACATGAATGTGTTAATATTCAAATAAATTATTAAGAATTTAATTTTTATCACATATTGTGAGGAATTCATTGAGAATACTCCATTTTTTCGGTGTAATATTTTTGAGAAAAATTGAAAGCTTTGGGTGATTTAAATATGCTCAACATGGTATATTTTTTAGGTATTTAGTAACATCCATGATATGGATTATATATTAGAGTAAATATGATGTATGGAAGTGGATACCTTGCCTATAAATACCGAAGCACCATGTTTTTAATAAAATCTATAGATTTAGAGGCTCTCGTTTTCCCAAAAAATAGTGTCCAGGAAATCATAGTTTTACAAAGAGGACTTATGTGAACTGCTTTCTTCTTGCATGAATGAGAAGGGTTTCATAAGTCAGTTATTGGTTAATATACTCCCATTATGATATTCAATGAAACTATGACTTATTTACATGAATCTGTATTGTTTTTTTCATACTCATTGAGAAATTTCATACTTTTTTTGGTGTGTATAAAGAGTAAGACAATTCATGAATAATAGCTTGAGATATTATGTGAATCACTTTTCTTGTTTGAATAATAAATTGAGATCAATACCCATTCAGGTTTTCATGTAGAATTAGTAAAATTTCTTGATATACTTGCATGAAGTAGAGTTCATGAAAATTTTGCATGTATGCACATGCATATGTTAATATATAAGAACATGAGAAAACCCCAAACATAATAAATATGCAGGAATATAACATAAAATAATAAAATAAATATTATGTGTGTTAGGTTTTCTATTTGAGAATACTCATGAAAATAATATATGAAGTATCTTTGATAAATTTTGTGCATCTAATGTACACATTCAAATAAGTTCATTTCATCATTAATTAGAAGAAAGAAATATTTCCTGAGCATTTTTTAATACTAAGGAAGCTGATTATATACTATGATCATAAATTTTTTTAGTAAGACCAGAATTTTTAAAAAGTTAACTGAATTTTTGCACAAGAAAGTTTGATTTTGTGATATTGTGGAGGAAGATCAAGATATCATCCAACAGTGGATCTAGATTTGAATAAGAGAGTACTGTGTGATGTAGTATAAAGACCCTCCTATAAGGATTCAAGAGTATAAGGATAGTTTGGATTCTGGTAACACTATGTGAGGTATTATAAATACCCTCCTCTGTGTATTCAAGAGTAAAATTCCATTATGGATTCTGGTAACATTATGTGAGTCGGTATAAATATCATTATGTGTGGATTTAGGAGTTAAGTTACATTCTGACTCAATCGATCATTATAATTGATAAAAATATTATAGTGGATAATCCATATTGGGGGGTATGACCAACATCTTAAGGAGTAATTTTTTTTACCAAACCTTGTAAATCCCTGTGTTTTATTCTTTTAATTTACAAAATCATTTAGGGTGAGGCTGAGAGATGCATGAATGGGGGATCTATGCTTTAATCATCCATAGAGTTTGAATTGAAAAGAAACAATATATAGAAAAAAGGTATCACCGATTCACCCCCTATCCCTCTTAGTAGTCTCACACCGATCCAGGATCTCCATGTTTAAATTATGTAAATGAATTAAAATAAGTATATTTTAATATTGGGTCATTATATGTGATCCTCATACCAATTTTGGAACCCATGTGTTGTGGTCTGCAGACCACGCTATAGAGGGTTGGGGTGAAGGGTGAGGCCCCTCTACATTTTCCAATCCGGTTGCACCATGGTCCCTAAACCACACTGCATCCCTTATCTATCATATTTTGTAATGTCAAAATATAGTTTTTACCAAGTTTTATTTTCGGAATTTTATCACTTCCCTCCCTACTCTCTCTCATAATGCCTAGACACCCCCCATAGTGTCTCCTCCCCTCTTCAATTTCTTTCAATTCCATAGTGATTCAAGGAGGACTATTCATAATTCAATGTCGTATCTCCTAATAAATTCATATCCTCCTCTTCTTTCTTACTCTCCTATTTTATCCTTCCCCTATCACTGCTCCCCTTATTGGTTGAGCCCAATGTAGTGTTTATGTTCTGATTTGGTTTCAGATCTTAATGTTAGGTCATGAAATTCATCTTGTGGGTTATGTTTAACCCATATTCAATTTCTAACTATTCACCACTGATTTGAGGTATGTTTTCCCAATAATAACTTTTAATTTTAAAACTATCGATTTCTTGGGTTTTAAATAAATTTTTATATTTTCTACTCATAGTATTAAATTTGTTTTAGTGTTTTTTGAAAGGAAAAATAAATATTTTATTTATTCCCATTTCAATGTACAGACTTCTCAAATTGAGGTAATTTTAAAAAATATTTTAATAAACTATTCACACCATGTGTTTGAGAAATTTCTCAAATGGCCTTTATGAATGAATTCTAATATTTTTTAAAATGTTTTCTTCATAAAGTTAAATTACAAATTATTTAAATATTTTTACATAGAATTCCAAGTGATACCTAAAATTACATGTATTAGTAAAATGGTTCAAGGATTTCTTTTGGGGAGGTTTAAAATTGTTTTGACCCTGTTTGAGTCATGGGGGAAATTCAAGAGTGATGTTTAATATTTTAAGATATTTAATAAAAAGTGGAGTTGTTTCCAAAATTTATTTCAAGGAAGTTTCAAAAATAAATGTTATAAAAACTCTTATTTTTTATGAATGAACTTTAAAATTTTGAAAAAATGGCTTGGAATCCTAAGAATATTTTAAAAATACTAGTTTAACACTTGTAAATGGTTTTCGAAATGAGTGAGTGTGTGGAACCCTATTTATGCCCATTATACCTATTTACCTTTATGGGTATTGATTGATGTATCTATAGAATAGGAGATGGATATCAGGGGTTGTTTCTTGAGAGGGAGCTGGATGGGAGTATGAGATTATTGTTTATGCTTTATATTGATTATGTTGATCACTTAATTTATCACCCTCACTTTTTTGTCATGGTAACTTGGGTACCTAAGTGGGAAGTATGTAATTATTCTTTATTAGATAGTTACATGATACTAGTGTCCCCTCTGGTGTGAAATTGGACTATATAGGGTCGCCCCCTAATGATGTTGGGTGTAGGATAGTTAGGTGGCTTTTATATAGGATGAAATATTGGTATATAGGTTGGTGTCACACCCCAACCTGACACTACTCTATTATTTAATTTATTTATGATTTCTATTTATTTATTTCTTATTCTGGGTATATTTTCTATGAAATTTAAATTTTTTGGAATGAAATTCAATTTTAATGGTTTAAGCACATAATTTTCCAAACTGTCTAGTAATTGTATGACAGGATCAGAAATTTTAATGGAGTTGATCCACACTTTCAACACATGGTTCTCAAATCATGTGTCCAAATCATGCATAGTGCTCTATAAGCCTATTAGAGTGCAAAGGGTTGGTTCATGTTTTAGAAAACTATGAATCCAAACCATGTGTAGTTCCCAAAATACATTAAAAGTGGAATTTACCCCTTTTCCATTTCTCTATTTTAACCCCAAATCACTCCATCCTTCCTCATTTAGCTCACATAACTCAAGGTACCTCCTCCATTTTTTCTCCACTCCTTCCCTTTTTTATTGCAAGTGGATTCTCTATGTTTTTTGTATTAATATTCAAGGTAATATTCTTATATCTTCTTAATTTTCTTCTTCCTTTCATTTTCTCTCTAGTTTTTGCACTACTATAGTCTTGGAGACCTAGGGTTCATGTTCATTCAATATTAATTTGGTAATTTTTATTTATTAGGGTTTATTTTTTGTATTTATTGCCTATTTGGACTCTCTTGAGGTGTATTTGAGCCACCATTGTCAAAGGTGGAAAGGTTTAATGTAGGTTACCCTATTTAAAATCATTTAATTTAAGAACCATGATTCCTTGAGTGTTTTAATATGTTATTTCATTATATTATAAAGTGATGGATTATACAAAATGGTTTTCATGAATGGAATTGGTTTTATCCATGTTTTTATACTTCTCCTATGTTTTCACCAAGGGTTTTATTTCTTAAATCATTTTTTTAAATTTTCTTGAAAATTTCCAACACATTATATGAATGATTGATCTTACAAATGTTTTTTATTATATAAGTTTGGAATTCCAAAGGATGAATTACTCTTCTAATGGATTTTCAATAAAGTATTAATGGTATTTTTGGTTCCCTTATGAGATTTAAATTTATTTCTAATTCCATAACTCATGAATTGAATTATATTCATAAACTTATAAGGATATATATATACAAATTTGTATATATTCACACAAGTTTTTGGAAATATATACATTGGGTCAACAAGTATTTATATATATATATATTAAGGTGATTAGGTGTGTAAGTGTAATGGGTGGTTTTGGAACTTAAATGTTATGGTTTAAAAGTATTTTTCTAAGTTATCAATGTTTATTTCCAAATACTAAGGCCCAGTTTGTAGTTTTTAATGTTTTCCTTAAAATCATACACTTCCTTGAAAGATATACATTCTATGTGGGGATTTCACATGAGTTCATGTTGGGATGTGGGCTAGGAAAATGTGATTCTTTATTGTGGGATCTTGATTGAGATATTTTATATGAAGGTCGCCTCACCTGCCAATATTACTCTATATATATGGGATACTAGGCATATTTGTGAGGGTTATATGGTAGTTATTATTTATTCCCAATTAGACTGACTAGATCCCCCATTGTAGGGAAAAACATTGGGGGTTTTTCCATAAAAAGTCATGTTAGTTATAGACTTAGGAATGCATTGATAGCTCGATAGATTGTTCCAAAATGAGTATATATCGGGTCTCCTCACCTGATTTCATTTAATTTCCCACGATAACTACTATATATATATTCTATTTTTACCAATTATTTTTTGAAATTTTTTTGAAATAGTTTCTAGATATATGTTTTTCCTACTTGATATTTTCCCCACTATGTTCCCTCTTTCTGTTTAATGGATTCCTAAAAATACTTCATTCATTAAAATTTGTTTTATAAATGAAATGGGAAGTGGTTTTCAAAAATATTATATAGATAATTATTTTTAAAATAAATAAAAAAACTTAATTTATTATTAATATACTTTAAAATTATCATTAAATAGTTTTATCTTTATAGGTAAGGCATGGGGCATGGTTTTCTTTTGGAAACCTTACTGATCATCTTGATGTTAACACCTACTTTACCATTTTAGTTTCATTTTTAGTTTGGATTCAGGGCACTCATGGAGAAAATATGCTCTAAGATTGGTGGTGAACCTCTAGGTAACATGGAGTTATGTTTACCTATTTTTCTTCTTTCCAATCAAGTGTTTATTTTATTTATTCTATTCTTATTTGTTTGCCTTCTTGTTTAATGGATAATTCATTACTAATTGAGTTAATTTTAATGATATTATATATTTTTCAACCTAATAGGATTGGGAACACCTCCCAATACTTTTTATAGAATAACTTGGGTACCTGGTTCAGGTTCAACCTATGTTGGTTCATGAAAAATGGTATTATAATATTCCTTTTTATTTGGGAATGTCTGATAGTTCAGAGTTTAGGATATAGAAACTCTAGATTTATCCACTAGTATGTGACTAATACCTACTATAATATAATGATACTTGAGTTTACAGGGTATTTTTGGATGATTATGGCTCAAATTTGATACATTTAGACATTATTTGAGTGTTTCGGATTCCATTTTTGAGTTTTTGTTTGTGATTTTAAGAAACTCCAAGGTTAGAGTGAGAATTCGGAAGGAACTACATGGCATATAGTTACTGTGCGTGGTTTATAAAACCATTCATGTACCATGAATCCATGTCCAAGGACTTCTAATAGGACTCACAAGTTTAGTGCAAGACCCAAATATTAATACCTATAAACCATTCATAGTAGTAATTTCTTTATATTTTTTAATTTTTTAA